>JAPDVU010000001.1:21361352-22746352 GCA_026230045.1 Corynorhinus townsendii
GAAATTTCTATAAGGATTTCACTGACTCTGTAGATGGCTATAGGCAATATAGGCATTTCAACAATGTTATATCTACTAATCCATGAACATGGAATATCTTTCCATTTCTTTGTCTTTTTCAATTTCTTTTAAGAATGTCATACGGTTTTCTGTGTATAGGTCCTTCACCTCTTCTGTTGAGATTATTCCTAGGTACTTTATTCTATTGAAATTATAAATAGTATTGTTATCATTTCCTTTTCTAATGTTTCATTGTTGTTATATAGAAACACAAAATATTTTTGTATATTGTTTTTCTACCCTGCAACTTCAATGTATTCATTTACTGTTTCTAATATTTTGTGTGTTTTTTTTTGGTGAGGTATTTAGGGTTTTCTACATATAGAATAATTACAGACTTACTTCTTGCTTTCCAATTTAGATGTCTTTTATTTCATTCTGCTGTCTAATTGCTCTGGCTAAAACTCCCAATATTATGGTGAATAGCAGAGATGAGAATGGGCATCCTTGTCTTGCTTGTGATCTCAGAGGAAAGTTTTCAGTTTTTCACCATTAAGATGTTAGTTTATAGTTTGCATATTTGGCCTTCATTATGTTGAGTAATTTTCCCTCTATACTAATTTTTTTGAGTTTTAAAAATCATAAATAGATGTATCACATCAAATGCTTTTTTTCTGCATTTACTGTTATAAGATTTCTATCCTTTATTTTGTTAATATGATGTCATCACATTGCTTGATTGGTGGATGTTGAGCCATCCCTGCATTCTTGGAATGAATCCTACTTGGTCATGTGTGATTCTTTTAATTTAGTTACATTTGATTCTTTAATATTTTGTTTGGGAGTTTTACATCTGTGTTCATTAGAAACATTGACCTGCAATTTTGTGTGTGTGTGTGTGTGATGTTCTAGTCTGGTTTTGTTATTAGGGCAATGTTGACCTCATTAAATGAGTTAGGAAGCATTGCCTCTTCAATTATTTAGAAGAGTTTGATAAGGATAGGTATCATGTTTTTTGAATATTGGTTAAAATTCATCACTAAAGCCACCTTGAATTTTTTTGGTGGGGGAGGTTTATGATTACCATAAAATTACCATTTTAATTTCCTTACTAGTGACCAGTGATCATGATTTAGTCTAGGATGAATGTATGCTTCTAAGAATGTGTCCATTTCTTCTAGGTTGTCCAATTTAGTGGTGTAGAGCCTTTCATGGTATTCTGATATGGTCCTTTGTATGTCTGTGGGGGTCCATCATAACTTCTTGTTCATTTCTGATTTTATTTAAGGGGTAAAAAGTAAATCATTGAGAACAATAAAACTATTTTTGTTTCCTTGTTTAAATAATATATTTAATTTCATGGAAGACATTGATTCTAGTGACTTTCTTTATGAAGAGAGGTATTGTTGAGGAACTTGAGGCTTTGAAATGTTCCTTGTCAATCATCACAGAGCTATTAAGTATTATAGCTGTCACATGAGTCATTCTAGTGTGCATATCCTCAACAGGAGAAAGAGTCTGAAGTAGGGCATCTGTAAAGATAATAGATTTTATCTGAATAAAACTATTTAGAAAAGAGTATGGAATTATCAATGAAGATGATCCATAGTAAGCTAACTATAGTTTTACTTGAGTAAAGGAGAAGGAAAAACACAGATGTTTAACATGATTAACAGAGTAATCATGTCTAATCTATACCCAGGCTCTACCATGTATTTAGTTTAATCAGATCTTTTATATATTAAAAAGTGTGATTACAAAATAAGATCAACTGTTAGCTTTTATTGTGGGGCTACAATTTAAGAGAGATGAAAAGGGTAAACATTTTCTTGTCATAACTATTCAGTTAGTAGAGTATTTGGAATTGCGCTGAAGTATGCAGGAATAAAATGTAGAGGAAGAACAAAGCAAAACCTGTGGAAATGTATTATGGTTTTATTTTTTATTAAATGTATGAATTGGGGACACATTTGGTTTTAGAAGTACCAGATTTAAATTATTTTTGCTTTATTATTTGGACAAAAAGAAGACATGATTTAATAGTAGAAACATTTTTATAGAGGTTATTCCAAAAGTGGCTATGACATGGAAAAGGGTTCTGATTGTAAGAACTGAATGTAGTGAGCAAATTTGGAAAATGCCTTAGAAGGTTGTTTTTTTTGTTTTTTTTTATAGATGGGATATGGATGGATAAGGACAAGAAGAAATAAAAACTGACTATATACTTAGTAGCCTGGTGAGCCAGGAATATAATGGTGACATATAGACAGTGATGGGAAAACAGGACTAGAGAAAATAATGAGCTTGGCTATAAACATGTTAAGTGTCAGCATGATATTCAAGTTGAGATATCTTGCAGACAGCCAAAAGTGAGGGCTTGGAGAGCCTATAGGGATTAACTTCTCTTTGCACTTTTGCTTGTTACTTTTATCTATTAAATTTTATTTCCCTTGGTAGTACTGGTCATGTGATTTCTTTACTAGTGTCCTTTCTATTTTTTTTTTATCACTGCATATATAAATATCTGGGTACATTTTAAGTTGTCCCTTTTTTCAGTAAAATTCAATTATTTTATCATATTTCTTTGAAAATATTAGATCACTTTATTCATTTTCCTCTTAATTTTATTTTGATGCATTTAATATGATGCTAATATTTAACAATTTATTAGGTATACAGAAAACACACACAAATATCTACTAGTATTTTCAAAGTTTCCCTGATTTCAATTATTTGACAAGAGCTTTTTGGTACTCACATATATTTTTGGCACAGTTTCTTTTGATTAGCTTGATTTATGTAAATGTTTGATTACATGGTATTATTTTAAAAGTGCTTTGCAGGCCCTGGGAGGTTCAGGAGGTCCCTGTCAAGTACAGGGGTAATTACTAATATACTTATAGAACTTTATCAATTTAAATCTAGACAAGTTTATAGTTTTCTTATAGTTTCCAAACCTCTATATTTCATAATAATCAAAGCTGAGCTCTACACAAAAGTACAAATAAAAAAATACAAAAATACGTGTTTTTTTTTTTGAGAATAGAAATGTGGAGAATATAACAAAATAGAAATGAAAAATGGGTTGCATTAAATTTTAATAATTGCCTAGTGCATTTTTATTCATAAACGTTTAGAAAGCATTGAGGGAAGAAAAACCCTGTTTGTGTGTGAAAGAGAACAACATGATGTTATCATTTCCTAGGACTTTGGACCACATTTACTAGCCGGTAGGGTTTTTCCCTCCCTCTAAATTACTCAAGTGGATGTAAAAATCTTTTTATTGCAAGAAGGTAAATCATCCACTACTATAAACTTCTATGCAACAATGAAGTATTGGTTTAAAACTTAAGTTTGGTAATATTATATATCACTTACATATATAGCATTTGTAAAAGGAGATATGTTCTTTTAGTATCCACAGCCTTCCACATAAACAACCTCTAGTACCAAGAACTTACCATAAATGAATAAAAATAGCTGAGGCATTTTACTGAAGATTTCTCCATGAAATATCAATGATCTGATGTCGGTAAAATAATCCATGTAATGATTTTCATCTTAAGGGGTATTTGCCTATTTCTGTTATAAAAGAACTGCTTACAGTACCATCTCAGGCTCATTACGATTCCAGCTATTCAAATTAATAATTGGAGGACAAGGTTTCAAAGAATAGTGCAAGAAAGGCTTCTATGAGTTTCTACATTTGCTTCTACTAGTACTTGTTCTACACTGCAAAATGACACACAGCAGTGCTTTGCTAGCTTTGTACTCCGATCATGCACCTTTCCCTTACAAAAAAATAATTGTTACCAGCATTGTTTTTCTTTGTCACTGGATTGATGTACTTGTATGTAGCAAAGCAGGCATCAGCTTTCACACAGGTGTTGTCAGTCATCAAAATTCTACATGTTAGGTCTATGCATTTCACACTGTAACTACTATACTTCATTTAAAATAAAACATATTGAAAACTTTATGACTCTTATCATCTGTCTTATCAAAGGAATTTGCAGCATTATATTTTCTTGTTAGATTCATTTTGTCTTAGCTTTTTAAAAAGTGATTTTTGCAGATATCAGCTACTTGTCATTGAAAAGGTTGACCTGATAAATGCCATGTTTATGTGATATGACAATGATTACATCAAGAAGTAGGCTATAACATATTTAGAAAGCTCAACAATAACCCAGGCCACACAGAATTTTAAAAATACTACTTACATCTCATGATTATTTATTAAGCTAACTCTGTAAGGGGGCTATTCAGATGACTTTTTTGTACGTGAATTATTTAGCTAGCTCCTGTAGAATGCCTTTGAATAGCCTCCTTCAAATCAGATTTAATTAGACAACATGCAGAAAGTGTGAATATAACAATTTACCATATTTGATCATTTTAGTGTAGGTATGAGTTATAAAAAATGTAATTTCTGTATAATAATATAAAGATCCATAAACAGGATAAGAAGACAAGGAAAACAGTTTGGTTTTGAAGTTTAGAAACATATCTGTTTAACATATTAAGCATTTAATGTATGACAGGCACTATTTTAAACATTGGGGGTTTGATAATCAACATAGACTGTCATCATGAATCTTACATTATATGGATAGAGAAATAAAATGCAGTGGTAAATAGTAATGCAGAGCATGAAGCAGGGGTGGGGTGGGGGGGGGGGAAGCCGATTAAGGGAAAATAAGAGTGAGGAAAAGTGAAAAGTGGGTGGTCAGGAAAGCCATCTCTGAGGAGATGATATTAGAGCACAGGTGTGAATGGGGAGAGAAAATGCAGTAAAAATTGTTTACAAAGAGTTGGCTAAGACTATTCCCAACAGGGAATGTAAGACAGTAGAGTACCACTGAGCAGTTTAAACTACAAACTCTAGCAAAACATTAAATGACAAAAAATCTAGCACTAATGTATTTATTGATATGTTTTAAAAATATAATTCATGTAGCACATTGGCTTGACTACTAATATTTCTAGAATCTTATTGCTTTACCCACATTCACTACCACCATCACTATTCATGCCAAAATCATATAGTACCTACATTAATGCAATAGCCATACAACTAGCATTCCTGTTCTTCCTATTTGAAACAGAGGCACCGTGGTATTTCACTTAAAAATGAAGTCAAATCATATAACCCATGTGTTCAAGACCCTGAAGTGACATCCCCTGTTGCTCGGAATAAAGAGCAAAGTCCTGGCCCTGGTCTTCAAAGATCCACCTCCTCTGGTTTACTCCTCTCCCTTCAAATCTGCAACAGCACCTTCCCTACTCTCTCATGAAACACCAGGCATGTTCCTATGTTAGGGCCTTTGCACTGACTTTTTGCTCTGCTCAGAACATTTCCCCCTGAGATATCTGACTGCTTTATTTCTTTTTGACCCAAATGGCATCTTTTTTTCTACTAGCCATCAAGCAATCCCATCCCTCTTATTTGGCTCGATTTTATACCAAAATATTTATCATCTGGTTAATGTCTTCCTTAGATTTTAAGCTGCATGATTTCTTGGTTTGTTAACTAAGGTGTTCCACGTGCCTAAAAGCACAGAGTAGACATTAAAATGACAGAGTAAATTAAATGTTTTATTTATGTATAACAGGAGGCAAAGATTATTTTCACTGAGTTCTGCATTATTCATATTCATGTTGTTAAATGAAGGTCCTTGTCACCAATTTAATGGCAGCACAAGTCGCCACTTTGGGGTGTGGTAAGGAGGGAGACATAGTTCAGTAAAGACATCACAGCTGTGAGCTCAGTCAAATCAGCTCTGGTGAAGTTGCTCCATCCAGTGTTACAGCTTCTCCCAGGGAAACACAGTCTTTGATGGAAACTGAAAGTGCTCCATTGAGACAGAGGTGATGCTGGGTTTATATAGAAAAAAGTACCCTACCTTCCTGATTGGTCCATTTCTATGCAAATGAGGACTCTAAATCTACATAGTGAGATAGATCCAAATAGCACTGTCCTCAATGAAGTCACTCTGATTGCCCAGTAAAGATGTAACTGAGGATATATCTGCACAGCTTTGACTGGATGGGAGTCAGGGTGGAGAGAGTCTACTGGTAGAATTTTAATCCTAAGAGCTCTTTTATAAGAGTTGACTCAGATGTCAGGAGCACAATACAGGAAACTTGGCAGCTCAGTCTGTGGCTTCTTCCTGAAGTTCAGCATGCATGAATGAGGGAGCTCTGCAAACAATGGTTGCTAGACTCTGGTTATGAATTTGAATCCACTTAACCATGAGAGGTCCTTTTTGGCAAGTATATTCTTCTCAGGGCCAACAATGTAATATTAGCATTATCCTGATTTATGTTGAGTCAAGGATGTACCTTGTTTTTTCACTTAGGATCTGTTAGAAAAATTGAGGATGGTCAAAGTAATCAGTATAGTAAATAATAATTCCTTAAATATATATATATATATATATATATATATATATATATATTTTTCAAAATTGAAGGTGACTATACTCCACAGCAGCTATGTCTCTTGGTTCAGTTTCAGTTTACGTGGATGGTATTATGTCATATGTAGCTGTATTTCATAACACTGAATTCGGTGCCTCTGATCCTTGGTACTACACAGGAGATCTAAAACGGTGCCTTGGGGTACACCCTACACATACACAAACAAGTGCCACATATGAAGAGTATCTTTGGATGTGATTGGCAGTCTGGGGAACCCTGTAGAAAAAATGTCACAAATGACTAACAGCTAAAACTGTCATGGAGTTGTTCTCAAAAATGATAATAGACATGAAAAAAAAATCAGTTGGGGTAACACAAATAAATAAATTCATAGCCTTTCAGCATCCAGCTAATGGAAACCAGTTGGAACACTGTGCAGAAGCTATGTACTGTACTAATAGGGTCGCTGTACTAATAGGTCTTTCTGTGACTATACAAGGTGTGCATAATGGGGAGTGCAAAACAGAGGAGTCACTTAGTTCCTCTGTCCACATACCCTGCAGAGCTTCCTTGGTCGACAATTTTCAAAAATTTCTCTTAGACTTCCGGATATTGCTTTCCCTCAGGGGGGAAAGTACATCAGAGTATAAAAAGTTACTCCAGTTGTTTGAACAACTTTTTTAAGGAAAGAGTATGCCAACAATTTGATAAGAATAAGACAGATGGCCACAATACTTGTGGGAAAAGGACATTCAATGTAGCATCTGTAATGTTATACAGAAACATTTAAAATACATTATGTGCTTTGGGTTATAGGTTAAAAAGCAAATGAAAACATCATAAATAATAAAGTGGATCCATCAGAATTTATGTAACTATTTTTCTAGCATTGTACAATGATTGCCCAGGCACTAAATGAAATTCACATGTCCAGAGGGCAACTGTCTGTCAAACTTAGACATTTCCTGTTTCGGCATCTTATTTCAGTATCTTCTGTAGCCTTCAAGGTAGATGCATTGATGTATCTTGAACCTGAAATATCAATATCTACACATGTAAGGTATAAGGGCTCTAAAAACTAGTTTTATTTCAGTTGAAAAATCAAAATGCAGATGACACCTGTGAAAAGGCCATTTTTTTAGATACACTGAATGTAGAAACTCTGCTGTAGTACTACTTATCTTTTCAGAGCTACCAAGAATTATATACTGGAAGCAGAACAGAGAAATTTCTTCACTTTTTGTGGTGAAACCAGTGGCTGTCAGTTGAATAGCCAGAGCTTCTTTCTTATGCAGAATAGCCTACTTCTCTGTTTGACATCTAAATATTGAACTCAACTGTAACAAATGGCATGTGGGTGGAAATGTTTGTTGATTTGACTTGTTTAGTTTTTCTTTATATACAACAACTGCACATATTTAATGTATACAATTTAATGAGTTTGGGCATAAGCTTACACCCGTGAATCAAGGTAATAAACATATTACCATCATCTCTAAAAAAAAAAAAAAAATCAAGGTAATAAACATATCCATCATCTCTAAAAAAAAAAAAAAAAAGTAGTTGTCTTAAAAATATAGTTTCACCAACTCCTTTGGAACGCTACAAATTAGCCTAGTATTAATGTTTTTCAACCTTAGAGATAATGTGTTGAGGGTTCTTTCTGTAATGTATATTTCATAGTTGTGATAACAATGGTCTTTCTAAATTTGTCATGGCTATGTAAGTTATTAACACTTCAGAGGTGACCTGTGATCTTCCCTGTTATTTATCTTCAGAAACTTTCCTTCTATTGGGGCACAGGTTTTACACCTTACAAAGCAATAGTAACACTAGAGTAAATAAATAGAATACTAATACTTGTTTGAGAATAAATTAGCATACCCATTGCTTCCTAATTTAGTTATTCCATTTACTCACGACATATAAATATTTACTATTAATACAAAGTGCTAGGAAGTGAACTACTTGCATGATGCAACACCATCCTTTAAGTCTTTATAATCTAGAACAGAGAGATCAATAAAACAAAATGTGATGTCATGAAGATGCATGCCATTGTATAATATACGCACACATTTAAGAAATGAGAAGTCATTTATTTCTCTCTGTGTACATTAGGAAAAACATTTTAAAGCTGAGTGGAAAACTTTGAAGTGAAAAACTCTGACAAGTGGGAACACATGACAGACAGATGGAGAAATGTGAGCAAAGAAAATGGAAATGTATAACGGATGTTTTGGGGAAATCTGAGATTCAGTTCTATTCTGCACCACAGGATATGAGAAGGATGAAAATAGAAGCATGGAAAGGAAAGTTCATGGAACTTCATGTATGTTATGCTAGATATTAAGACAGGAATCATATGAGTAATATTTCAATTAATTTTAGGGAATTGGAGGTACAACATTATGATTTTCATGGAAATACATGGTAAAAGAGAAGTCCAGAATATGAAAACACATAAGTACAGGCAAGCTTTGTGAGGTTTTTTTATTCAAACAAGAGATTAGATCATCTAACAGAAAAAAAAAATGAAAAAAGAATGAAAATCAACTTTATCTTATTTATAATAATGGAGGTGGAATTCTGGGAGTTATTAAAAATGAGACTTGTTGTTATAGCCAATTGCCCTGACATCCATCTATTCTGACCGCCAGCACTGATTTGTCTGATTAGGATGGCTAGGTAGGTGTGTCCTTCGTGCCTCAATGCTACATTTGTAGGAGAACAGAGTGGTTAAGCTTCCAAACTCCAGGCATATCCAAATGAGGAGCTGTCTATGGCAGTCTGCCTTTATGAGAGAGAGAGAGAGAGAGAGAGAGAGAGAGAGAGAGAGAGAGAGAGAGAGAGAGAGAGAGAGAGAGAGAGAGAGAGAGAGAGACTTGTTTAGAAGAAAACAAAGAAAAGAGTATATTCTGTCAGGGATACCTTTATGACAACTGAAATAACTTTTTCTCTTTTATGTGAAAAGTATGAATCCCAAGCAGTTTCCTAGAATTTTCTAAGGTTCCATTAGTCATTCATGAGAAAAAAATTCAGTTTTCTAAAATTGTTCATAGTTACATTCCTTAGAAACAAAATTGTTCCATTATGCATTATACTGTGTAACTTCATTATATTTTAGATATATTTTAGGTTTACAACTAAATTAAAAGTGAAATACAGATATTTCCCATGTAACCCCTGTATGGACCTCCTCCATTATCAACATCTGACCCAAACGGTGCTTTTTTTTTTTTTTTTTAACAACGATGAACCTATATTGACACATGTATGTAGTCTTCACATTGGCTTCTTTAAGTTAGTACTATGCAAGATTCCTCATCTATTTTCATTACTTGATAGTTCTTTTATTATTAGCACTATTTGAATAACATCTCATTGTCTAGATGTGCCACTGTTTAAGACATTGCATACAAACTCCCACTCCTCAGGTTTACATCTGAACTGTTCTTCGATATGTGTTAATTGGACACTTGTATATCTTTCTTGGGGAATTACCTATTCAAATATTTCACTCATTTTTAAATGGGATTACTTGTATTTCTATTATTCACTTGCACATTTTCTTTATATATATCTTAGATTGTAGATCTGTTTTAGATACAGGTTTGTAAATACTTTTCCCATTCTGACGTGCTCTGAAGTTGGCCTTGGGTGTACTGGCGCTGGGGCCTCCCGGGACGTGCAAAGTCAGCTACTGCCTGTGGCATGGCTCCACTCTGATCTTTATTATTTCCCTCCTTCTGCTCACTTTGGGGTTTGTTTGTTGTTCTTTTTCTAGTTCCTTTAAGTGTAAGGTTAGTCTGAGATAATTTAATTTCTTGAAGTAGGCTTGCATTGCTCTGAATTTCCTTGTTAGGACTGCTTTAACTGGTTCCATGGATTTGGGTTGCTTTGTTTTCATTTTCATCTGTCTCAAGGTACCTTTTGATTTCTTCCTTAATCTCAATGTTAACTCATCCATTGTTTAGTAACATTTTGTGTGCTCTTCTGCTTTTTTCTTGTAATTGATATCCTCCTGGTCAGAAAAGATGCTTGGTATGATTTCAATCTTTGTAAATTTATTGAGACTTCTTTATGGCCTAACATGTGGTCTGTCCTGGAAAATGTTCCGTGTGCACTTGAAAAGAATTATATTTTGATGCTTTAGTATAAATGCTCTAAAAATATTAATTAAATCCATTTGCTCTAATGTGTCATTTAAGGCCACCATTTCCTTGATTTTCTGTCTGCAAGATCTACGTAGTAATGTTAATGGGATATAAAAATCCTCTACTATGACTGTGTTACTGTTTCTCTCTCCCTTTATGTTCCTGTTCAACATTTGTTTTATTTATTTAGGTGCCCCTATATTGGGTGCAGAAATGTTTACAAGGGGTATATTCTCTTGTTGGATTGCACCTTAATTGTTATGAAATGCCTTTCTTTTTCTCTTATAGCTTTTGTTTTAGAGTCTATTTTGTCAGACATAAATATTGCTACCCCAGTTTTTTTTCTTTTCATTTCCTTTTGCATCTCTTTTTCCATCCCTTTACTTTCTGTCTGTGTATGTCTTTCAATCTGAAGTAGGTTTCTTGTAGATAACATATAAGGGTCTTGTTTCATATCCATTCAGCTACTCTATGCCTTTAGATTGGAGCATTTAATCCATTTACATTTAAAGTGATTATTGATAGGTAAGTAATCATTACCATTTTATTATTTATATTTATGTTCCTTTTTTTTTCTTCTCTTAAAGAAATTCCTTAAACAATCTTTATAATCCAGGTTTGGTGGTGAAGAACTTTAGCTTTTTCTTGTCTAGACTCTTAATCTCTCCTTCAATTTTAAATGACAGCCTTGCTGGGTAGAGTAGTCTTGGACCTTACTTTTCATCACTTTCAACATTTCATGGCAATTACTTCTGGAACATGGTATGTTTTTCCATTTATTTAGGTACTCTTCAACATCTTTCAGTGATGTGTTGTAGTTTTAAGTATACAAATAAATGCAAATAACGTTCATTATTACCAAATATTCTTTTCTGATGTTATAGTAAATGTATTTTCTTAATTTCAATTATTTATTGCTAGTGTTTAGAAATACAACTGATATTAATATACTGATCTGATATTCTACAGATTTTCTGAACTCATTTGTTAGCCCAGTCAAGCACTGAAGTAATTAGATGCAAGGAGAATTTTATGAAGTAGGTGATTAAATAATAGCATTAGGAAAGTGCAGTTAGTTTTAAATTGTATAATAAATATCAGAAATAGAAAACTTCATTTCAAATATGAAATCATTAAAAGGTTGCCTAAGGCCATGTGTCTAGATTTACTATTTGAAACAAAGACTGGTATCCATTAACTTTTTACTAAAAATAAATATAAAAATAATTATTTAAAATATGATAATGGTTAAGAAAAAGTTGAGATGGGAATCTGAATGTCAAAGTTTGTTACATGATCCATTGTCTCCTCAGGACTTTATAACAAGGAGCTAATTTTGGTAATACCATAGCCCCATATACCACTGAATATCAGTCTGACCATATTGCAATCTAAGAAATAGGTATATATTGTATTAGCAAGTTCATCAAATAACAAATATAGGTACTCAAACTACAGTGTTAGTTTTTAGGAATTCTGAAGTAAGCATTCAATGGAGATTGAAGACATCTGTGCCATAATTTACATTCAAGATTCATTAAAAAGGCTAAGAATAGTTTATCATTAAAAAAGAAAATATTATTTGCAGTTTATAAACTTTTATAATACAATGAGTCAGTATAAATAAATAAATATAAAATAATTCATTAGAAGATAAGCATTACGAAGAAAAATAAAGCCGGTAAGAGAAGCACGACTTTTTTTTTTTATAATTTCTTTATTGATTAAGGTATCACATATTTGTCCTCATCCCCCCATTCCCATCCCAGACCCCTCCCCATGCATGCCCCCACCCCCCTGTTGTCCATGACCACTGGTTAGGGTTATATGCATGCATACAAGTCCTTTGGTTGATCTCTCCCCTTTACCCCCACCCTCCCCTACCTTTCCTCTGAGGTTTGACAGTTTGATCGATGCTTCCCTGTCTCCGGGTCTGTTTATGTTCATCAGATTATGTTGTTCCTTATTTCCCCTAGATGAGTGAGATCATGTGATACTAGAAATGCCCTTATAAGAACAGAAAATGAGACAAGCAATAATGGTTATGCTGAGAGGCAAATGAATCAGTCTGTAGTGAGTTTCTTTCTGGGCCAACAGTTCTTTTGAGTCCCAATTTCAATGTCAAACAGTTCCTTATGTGTACATGTCAGCAATGATATTTCAGTTCTGGATGGTGGACAAATGGTGGTAATGCAGGTCCGACCCTCTCTGTTTTGGTCCTGGGCAACCTGCAGCAACGCACAGCTGCTGACTGCTAGTATGGCAAGGCGTCGTCAGCGTCTTCAATAGGCTGATCAGCTGATGTCATTCATAACCAATTTTGCTATTTTTTTGTACCTTTCAACATTTACATATTAAAGTTTGAGCAAATATTTTGAGACTTGCTTGATAGGAAAAGAAGGCATCGCTTCTTATTAAAAGTTGTCTCAAATTATGACATCATGTATGTGTTGTATAATCTGTACATTAATGTAATGATAATTATAATAGGGGGAGTTTTAAGAGAGCACAGGCTAGGGAGTAATGCAGACTAGATTTTAATTTTAAAGTTTCATGCTTTCCTGCACTCTGCTAACATTATATATGTATTGCAAGAAAAACCATCAAAGGATTGCCCTCACTAGTAGGGGAGATCCAATATTTTGACTGATGAACATTATTATTACTAGGTCAATATTGTAACTGCCTCTAAGATTTAAGATCCAAGAACAAAGGAGATCAAATGTGAACAAAGAATAAAGCAATCCACAAGGGAAATTTGTTTAGTGTGCTATTTTTAATGTGAAGAATTATAATTGTCATCTGTTATTTCAACTTTAGAATTGAAATTGAATTATGTTCAGCTTCAATCAAAGTGAAGAAGTCGAAAAGGGAAATGGTCTGTTGTTCACTACTCAAAAATCACATATAAAATGAAATTCTGGAACATACACACCATTCCACTGCTCATCAGAGAAGCGGGATCTATAATCAAAACTCTTTATAGCCGTGATCATGGGCCAAGAAATCGGTTGTGTGGATTTAATAAAAGTGATTAAGCCACACAGGGGCATCTAGGAAAAGATTTTGGGTTATGTAAGGAGTTCTCTGGACATGAGCTTCCTTTTTTGTCCACTAAACACAGTATGTACATCACAAAAACCCAACAGTATGAAAAGATACATGATGTAACTTAATTATCACCCCTCATACTTCCCAGTCTTTCTAAAGCCGACTGCATCTGAATCAAAGCACAGAATGTAATTTGAGTGATTATTTTTCCAATTCTCCATAGGATGGTACAAACTAGTACCCTTTCAGATGAAAAGGTGAGAGATTACATTCATTGCATATAGGAATATGTTAGGACATTAATAATTGCTTCTTTTATAAAGATCCAACTTTAAAATCACTGTGGTGATTACCAGTACACATTCCTCCAGCCCTCTTATTGGATTAGGCCATTTTAATTTGGGGAATAGAAATTTTAAAATCTAATACATAAATAACCATTCAAATATACAAGAATGTGTGTATATATCTGAGTGCAAATATACTTGTACATGTATGTATATGTGACTGTACACTTTTTAAAATTACAAGTATGCTATGTACTTTGCTATTATAAATCTTCATCTAAAATCTGGGTGTTATTCCTTATTGGGTGTTATTCCTTATCAAGTGACCTAAATGACAGATTTTTAAAAAAATATTTTTATTGATCTCAGAGAAGAAGGGAGAAGGAGATAGAAACATCAATGATGAGAGAGAATCATTGATCGGCTGCCTCCTGCATGCCCTCTACTGGGGATCAAGCCTGCAATTCCAGCAGGTGCCTGTGACCAGAATTGAACCTGGTCAAAGTCCACAGGCCAACGTTCTATACACTGAGCCATACCAGTTAGGGCTAAATGACTGATTTTTAAATGGCTACATATAATTTCATTGCAAAAATGTACCATTCATTATTTGAATAGCCCCTGACTTACAAGCCTTTAGTTTGTTTTCAGTATTTAAGCATTACAAACAGTGCTGCAATTATTTATCATGTTTTTCTTTGCACAGGTCAATAGAATTAATATAAGCAGAAATTCTGGCCAGAAGAATGTGCACCTTTACAAAAATAATATATATTGTCACATAATTCCCCAAATAGATTGTTCCTATTTCTATTCTGAAAATCAATGTTTGTTTTGCCTTAAGTATATTACATGCTGTTGTATATTTTATATTAGGTTATTCCTAAATATTTTATTTCAGTAATAAATGGATATTTTTTTACACTTGGCAACTAGCAGCTGCTTATATAATGGAAACTATAAAAAAGCTCTTGCAGTTATACTAGTAGCTTTACTTAATTTCCATACATTAAAGATAGAGTTTTAGTATATTACTTTAGATTAGTAATTGAATATATTTTCATGTATCTTTCAGGTAAGTTATAGCATTTAGAAATGATTAAATTTCCTTTCAATTGTTATGGCTCCCAACTTTCTCTTACCTAATTTTATTAGCTAGCCAGAAAACATTTTAGATAATATTTGCATTACTACATATATTCTCACTTTAATCCTGACTTTAATATTTATGATAGGCATTTTGCTTACAAAATACTAGGAAATAACCAGAAAATTTAATCATAAGTATATCGAATACTAATTAAATTTCTATGTTTTATATTCTCTGCTTTGGGAATAAAGAAGATGACAAATGTACTTATTCTTTTTTTAAATTTAATATCTGTTGTTAAGAGTGCATGCCCTGATGTATATTAGAAATGGCAAGGGGTATTAGAGATTTAGGGTAGTTATACATTCCTCCTTTCCTAGAGGAGCCACTAATTGCTAAATGAAGAAAAGGAACCAATTGCAAATTACTTCAATTAATGACAGTGAAGAAGGTGGCTTCAGGTCAGAGTGGAAATAGGAGTGGGAAAGGATGGAGGGTGCATTTCAATTACCATCTCACCTTGCATTTCAGATACCCACTCATTATAGGGGCCGATATGACTGCTCATTGATTAATATAATATAACCAATACTTTCCTGAGGAAGAGCTACTGGGAGTGGGAGGGAGAAGCAGAGCAGTCAGTCACTGAGACATGTCTCCTGCCTTTTCTGAATACCAAAGCTAGAAAGAGGAAATGGAATAAACCTTGTCCTTCTTTACTGTTTCAGGATGAGTATTTCTTGATATATACTCACTCTGCAGAGGGTTTCATGAATATAGGCTACACCCCATGAGCCAGAGAAAGATTAAAAGGCCTGAAGACCAACTCTAAGATACGTAATGCGATAGAAAAGAAATGTAACTTGTGTAGCAGTGAATGTCATATTAAATCACATAGAAATGTGCACACACAGGTGGCATGGTATGAAGTTATTCTGTTGAGTAAGGACATGTTATCACTGAATAGCTATCTTTCAGCAATTAAAATTGTGTCCTTTATAAAGAACATTAACCCAAAGAAGTGATGTCTTTAGTCAAAGTCCCCAGAAAAATCAGAGCCATTACTAGCTGTTGGAAAACCTCAAATATTGAGGAGGAGAAAGGAAACTGTGGGCATGCCATTTCTCCTTCCCCCACACTCCTAACAACAGTAAACGAGTTGGAGTACCAACATGTTTTAGTTGGGGGAAGAGCACGGTTTAGTTGAAAATGCCAAAATAACCTAAAAAACACATAGAATTTAGGATCTTAATTTTAGAAAAATTTAAGTTCATTTAACCCACCTTTTTATTTTTTTATTTTTTATTTTTTAAATAAATCTTTATTGTTCAGATTATTACAAGTGTTCCTCTTTTTTTTCCCCCATAGCTCCCCTCCACCTGATTCCCCACCCCACCCCATGCCCTTACCCCCCACCACTGTCTTCATCCATAGGAGTAAGATTTTTGTCCAATCTCTTCCCGCACCCCTCACACTTGCTTCCCCTGAGAATCATCAGTCCACTCCCTTTCTATGTCCCTGATTCTATTATATTCACCAGTCCATTCTGTTCTTCAGATTTATTCACTTGATTTTTAGATTCACTTGTTGGTAGGTATGTATTTGATGTCATTTTGTTGTTCATAATTTTTATCTTTACCTTTTTCTTCTTCTTCTTCTTCTTCTTCTTCTTTTTCTTCTTCTTCTTCTTCTTCTTCTTCTTCTTCTTCTTCTTCTTCTTCTTCTTCTTCTTCTTCTTCTTCTTCTTCTTCTTAAAGAATACCCTTCAGCATTTCATGTAATCCTGGTTTGGTGGCAATGAACTCCTTTAGCTTTTTCTTGTCTGTGAAGCTCTTTATCTGACCTTCAACTCTGAATGATAGCTTTGCTGGGTAGAGTAATCTTGGTTGTAGGTTCTTGCTCTTCATCACTTTGAATATTTCTTGCCACTCCCTTCTGGCCTGCATAGTTTCTGTTGAGAAATCAGCTGACAGTCGTATGGGTACTCCCTTGTAGGCAATTAACTGTTTTTCTCTTGCTGCTTTTAATATTCTCTCTTTGTCTTTTGCCCTTGGCATTTTAATTATGATGTGTCTTGGTGTGGTCCTCTTTGGATTCCTCTTGTATGGGGTTCTGTGCGCTTCCTGAACTTGTAAGTCTATTTCTTTCACCATGTAGGGAAAGTTTTCTGTCATTATTTCTTCTAATAGGTTTTCAATATTTTGCTCTCTGCCTTCTTCTGGCACCCCAAAAATTCGGATGTTGGTTTGCTTAAAGTTGTCCCAGAGGCTCCTTACACTATCTTCATATTTTTGGATTCTTTTTTCTTTTTGTTATTCTGGTTGGATGTTTTTTGTTTCCACATATTTCAGATCTTTGGTTTGATTCTTGGGGTACGTTGATCTACAGTTGAGTTTCTGTATATTCTTTATTTCAGACAGTGTATGCTTCATTTCTGACTGGTCCTTTTCCATTTTTTTGGCATTCTCATTAAGCTCCTTGAAGGTCTCATCAAGTTTCTCAGCAGTTTTCAGAAGATTCTTGAGTAACCTTATACATGTGGTTCTGAATTCTATGTCATCCAGTAGTTTGCTTTCCTCTGTTTCTTTCATTTGTGACATGTTTCTTTGTCTCCACATTTTGGCTGCTTCCCTGTGTTGATGGAGTAGCTTTGTGTGGTAGGTGATCTATAGGGGGCAGTAGCTCAGCCTCCTCAATTACATGCGGTGGATGCTCTTGGTACACCCCTTTGTGGGCTGAGTGCAAAGTCTTGGTGTAGTTAAGCCTTAATTGCTGTTGGTACACTGGGAGGAATTGACCTCCAGGCCAATTAGCTGTGAGCACTCGCTGTGTCTATAATGGAAGAACTGCTGCGCTGAAGACACGCTTATGGGGCAGGACTTGTTTCAGTGGGGCTTTGGTGCTCATTGAGTCTGCCTCTTGAATGTGTCACTTATGGATGTGAGGAGTTGAAATCTGGTGTCTCACACTGACCACTAGGTACACTGGCTTCTGGATCTCCAATGGGGTGCAGGTCAGCTACTGTCTGAGGCCACCCAGCAGGAGCTACAGTGAGAGCTACAGTTTTCTCCTCTTTGCTTGTGGTTTGGAGGTTTTGGAGCTGTCTGACCAGGGCTGCAAGTTTGCTAGGTTAAGCTGCGATAGGGCAGGCCTTTCTTATGCAAAAGCCACTGCTTAGAGCTTGGGTGGGTTTGAAGGTTGTGCAGGGCGGGGTCTCAGGGCGTCACTAGGCTAGGGCGTGGCAAACAGCAATGGCTGCTAGTTAGCTGGCTCTGCGTCCCTGTCGGCAGTCCCGTGCCCCAGTGCAGTAAACAATTATTCCTGCGCGCAGCTCTGCAAGCAAGCCACCCTCACTGGCAGACAGTCCAGCTTCTCCCCGTAGGAGTTTGGGTCCCCCGCGTCTCCCCAGAAACTGTATTTCAGAGTAATCGGGGGCTTGTCTCCCTTCAGGTTGAAAAAAGCAACGCCCGCCGCCAGCCCGGATCACACGCCTCCGTACCTCAGCTTTTCAGCGCTCGTGCACGTCTCAATGCTCTTTTCTCTTTCCTTCTAGTTGTAGAATTTCCACTCAGCCAGCTTTCTCGTGGTTCTGGGTGATAGACGTTTTTTCTTTTAGTTGTATTTTTGAAATTGTTGCGGGAGGCAGCAGTTTAGGTGTTTACCTACGCCACCATCTTGGCTTCTCTAACCCACCTTTTTAATCCATCTCTAAATCCCACATCATGTTAATATGAACAAAATAGTATTAGTCAAAAGACATTAGTGATCTCTTCTAACCAAATTCCTCTCTTTAGTCAATAATGATGTCTTACATTTCCCAGTTTAATATGGCGGAGAAACTGTCTTTTGGATTTTCAGTGGTTTTGTTTTGTTTTCTTTTTTTTGGATGTGGTCTTATAAAATCTAGGAAGACTAATCTATGGACTGATTAGCAGTAATTAACTAAACTGATCCTTTTTCCACACTACCATACATTTTTTGAGGAAATATGCATTTTTTATCTTAAAGTGAAAACGATCCCACATACCGCCTTGAGGCTGGAGGTTTTGTCTATGGGAAACGGACACGTGTATGCCTTCAGCAAATTGGTCAAACTAAATCCAAAGTAAAGGATGTTTAGGAAGAAAATCCTAAAAATGTAACAATTGGAGAAGTCAGAAAGGAAACATCAAGTACCCAATTATTAAAAGATTAAAGGAGGGGAAAAAAATGAAGGCCAGCCAGAAAATAGAATTGCATGACAGAAAGCATCAAGTCATAGGCTATAAGGCATGAACTTGCTCATAATGGAACAGAGCAGTGGTTGGCAAACTGCGGCTCACGAGCCACATGCGGCTCTTTGGCCCCTTGAGTGTGGCTCTTTCACAAAGTACCACGTGTGGGCACGCACGTACAGTGCGATTGAAACTTCGTGGCCCATGCGCAGAAGTCGGTTTTTGGCTCTCAAAAGAAATTTCAATCGTTGTACTGTTGATATTTGGCTCTGTTGACTAATGAGTTTGCCGACCACTGGAATAGAGTAACAAGCTGCTAAGAGAGTCTGTCAAATAGTCAATATTCAGATTGACTACAAAGCCATAGGTCTTATATGACTGTAATTGGGTTTGAGAACAGCTTTCAAATAGCCCAATTTTTAGCATATTTTCTTTGTAAAGGACTAGCGTACTCAACATAGCATAATAGTTTACTTTTTCTAATAAAATTATAATAAAGTAGAAAAAGCAATGATACAGCCCTTTTTTTTTTGCCAAACCAATTCTTTAAGCTTTCTTGATTATTAGAAAATAGGCACAACAAAATAGATAAATGTATGTCTTTGAAATTGTGTGAAACTGCTCAGATTTCAGACCAAGGACAGAAAAGATCAATCCACAGAATCTGATCAAATATGCAGGTATGTCTATTTCCTAATTGCATTCAGCAAGTACCTACCATCATTGCCTGCTGCTTCAAGGAGGAGAGAGCTAATACTGAGATTATGGATGGTGCAGATCACTCTAATGGCACAACTTTGTTTTTAACATATTCTAATGACTGCCATTCTCAAGAATGATTGGCATGGTTAGAAATATTTCATTAACAGAAAATATTTTCCTTGCAAATGAAAGTCTAAATTTTCTATAAAGATAGCTGGCATTTACAGTTAGCATTTTCAGCTTAGAAAATATTTTATCTGTTATTAACACTTTCATAGAATTTCAGAACCAAGGGCTCTAGAAATCTTCACAGCTGAGCCTGTTGATTCACAAATGAAGAAAAATGATTCTGAAATTTACACAGCCTTTTTAAAAATACATGTATATTTATTTTATTTCAGAGAGAGAGAGAAAAATATCAATGATAAGAATCACCGAAGGCTACCTACTGCATGCCCCACATGGGGATCTAGCCCACAACCTAGGTAGGTGCCAGACCATGACCTTTTGGTTCATAAGTAGATGTTCAACCACTGAGCCATGCTGGATGGGGTTAAATAGCCTTTTTAAAAAAATATATTTTATTGATTTTTTTCATAGAGGAAGGGAGAGGGAGAGAGAGTGAGAAACATCGATGAGAGAGAAACATCAATCAGCTACCTCCTGCACACCCCCTACAGGGGATGTGCCCACAACCAAGGTACATGCCCTTGACCAGAATCAAACCTGGGACCTTTCAGTCTGCAGGCCGACACTCTATCCACTGAGACGAACAGGTTAGGACTAAATAGCCTTTCAATGAAAACCTATCAGTGGTGGGTCCACTGATCTTCCCACCATTGCATATTGGCTCTCATTTCAAGAATTTTATACCTCAAAGAACGCATTTCAAACCTGACATTAGTGTATCTCAACTCCATAAAGGCACAAGACTACAATGTTTAGCGCATTTTGTGGTATCAGAAACTCTAGGTTTTAAAAATTATTTTCAAGATAATCTTATAACAATACTAAAGGCACTTGGATCATTATACCAGGTGGGAATAATTTCAGTGCTTCCATTTGTAGTTGTGATTAGTTATCATGCAAGTATCAATTATTATTGATTTAATACCTTTAATTTTCATGAAAAAGACCAGAAATTTCTGAAACTGTGACTCACTGCAATTGAACATTGATTAATGTAATGCTCATTGGAGTTATTTGAACATATAAAAATTGTGTGTGAACTGTGTCATTACATTGGAAATCCTGGTGCAGTCAGACTAAATGCAAAAGAACCTTCTTCTTGAAAATAGTCATGTATGTTTTTGCTCATCACTGTAATTCTAGAATAGCTCACAATATCTGAACCAATATGTACATTCCATAATGATTCTGGGCTGATTTAATTAATCTAAATAGCTATATAAATTTATAAATAGTATCATGTGTCACATTAATTAAACTTTTAGTTATTTTTATTAAATTTCTAAATTGTTGCATAAGAGCAAACACATAATAAAACTTAAATCTGCCTCTGTGTTTGCAGACATTTAACATTTTAATTAAAATAACAGACTTCAACTGAAAATATTTTTAAAAATTAAAGAAGCCTTAACAGTTTTGCAGATTGAGAAACATTATCCTGTTTAATGAAGATCCACATATCTCACTATTCATCATGATAAATTTTAATTTTAAAAATACCAAATGTAAAAGTGAAACCAAATAATTTCTTGTAGAAAACTTCTGAGTTCCTTTATAATTTTGGAAGGGAGATTAGGTTCCAAAAGATCACTAAAAACCTTGATCAATCACAAGATTGATCGATTTGAATGCATTAAAAATATGTTGCAAGTTCATATACATTGTGTATGTAAATATGCATGTGTTTGCTTTTGCAAGTTATATGACAAGCAAAAGTCTAATAGATCTAGTGAACAGGGTGCTATAAAAGTCAAAAAAAGACCAATAACCTTCTAGAAGAACAGACAAATTAGGATGCTTCACAAAAAAAGAAATGAATGTATCGCATGTCTCTTAAACATATGAAAAATACTCGATCTCATTCATGTAAATAGTAATGTCATGTAAGTGGTAATGTAATTTAAAAGTGAAGCCATTTTTGGTTTGGTTTTATAAACTAAAGACTTACAAAACTCCAAAAGCTTAGCCATGTGTGCTATTTTGAGGTTCAAGGACTCAGGCACCCTGAGGCTGGAGGCAGTACAAATGGCTACAGCTATAATAGCAATATATAACAAAACTCCATATGAACTAAAACTTTGACTCACCAGTTCTCTCCTAGGATTCCATCTCAACTATGAGTCAGCAAATATATAAAGTGACATGTGCATAAAATATTGTTTTTAATTGTAAGGTGAGCATAAATAACTGAAGGTCTTAAAAAAGTGTAGTAGTTGAATACACTATGAAATACATAATGAAACCATAACAACCCACTTCCAAAGTGTTTCATTGTGAATTACAACTTATGCAACATTTCTATATATTGGGAGATAATTCTCATTAGGAAAATTGTCATGCCAAAAATGGCTTTGTGACAAATTTATTTTTCTGATCTATTTTAGGTAAATTATCAATCACAAAGTTTTAGGTGATGGACATAAGTTTGGAGCTGAATACAAAGGAATGGCAATATTTGTGAAAGTGAAAAATGCAAAGAATAAATCTACATCGGTGGAAATGTGCAAGCTAAGTAACTTCCAAATGATAATTTCATCCAAAGGCTTGGGGAGTTGGGGGACAGAAAACCTGTTAAAAAATAAATAACCACTAGCAAATCAAATTATTCAGGGCACAAAGTTGCCTTTTGTTGCAAGTATTTAAAAAATATATATATATATATGTTTTTTTTTTTCAGAGAGGAAGGGAGAAGGAAAGAGATATAAACATCAATGATGAGAGATAATCATTGATTGGCTGTGTCCTTCACCCCCCACACTGGGGATCAAGCCTGCAACCGGGTATATTCCTTGACTGGGTCAATGCTCAACCACTGAGCCATGCCAGCTCAGCAGTTGCAAGCATTTTTAAAATTTTCACTGTATTTTCATTGCAATATTTATTCTCAAATTACACTTATGATGAAGTAAAACTGATATAAAATCAAAGCCTAGGCATGATTGACGCTGGCTTAGCAAACTACTTGCTTTTGCACTTAGAGCTGCATTTGAACTGTTTTATTTTTGAGGGAAATAGTGAAATCAATAAGAATAATGTTAAAGTCTATAAATGACTTACTGTGAATGAAAAGAATGAGGTTAAATTCCCTTTATCTGAACAGCATCAAGAAAAATAAAAATAGCATCTATTGATCCATTATGTATAACAGCAAAGTTGAAAAAATATTGCAATGTGCTTTTCTCATTCTAAATAAAATATATTTTTGTGATATTTTTGTATTCTAATCCATATCACTATTACAAATCTATATAAATCGTTTAAGTAGGCATTTATGTCAGAATTTTTATTGGGATTGTAAAACAGAATATAAAAAGCTTTGGATAGAATGCCTAAATTGTTAGACAGCCAACTGTGGTCTCCCAATTGGCAGAGAGGTTATGTGGAATTTCCTACTTTTTGTTTTTTGTGCTTATTTTTTTTCCAAAAATTGGCTGAGACTATATACTCATAGATCGGCCATGTTTAGTGCTGGAATTTTAATTCTGATTTGAAATACATACTTAGAATATGGAAAATTGTAGATAACTGCCATATTGGATAATTTTAGGTCTCAACTGGACTGGGCTAAGAGATGCCCAGATAATGTCGGTAAATATTCTTTCTGGGTATGTCAGTAAGTGTCTCTAGAAGACACGAAAAGAAGTAATTAAGAAGAAAAGCTTGCATTGACAATATTTAGACTTCACAATAATACAGCTCAGAATCGATAAAAATGGTCATTGAAAACTGTTGGGGATAGTTTTGACTCTTATGACATTAACAAATTAAGTCTCTATAACTAAAAGGATGTATTGAGCCAATAGTGATTTAACCACCTTTTGTTGGTTTTGTTAATCCTCACTGGAGGATAGTTTCCCATTGATTTTTAGGGAGAGTGGGAGAGAGAGGGAAAGACAGAGAAAAACATCCATATGAGAGAAACACATTAATAGGTTGCCTCCTGCAAGAATCCCAACCAGGGCCTGGACCAGGGAGGAGCCTGCAACCAAGGCACATGCCTCTGACCAGAATCGAACTTGGTCCATAGGCCAATGCTCTATCCACTCATATATAGGCATATCTTAGAGATTTTGTGGGTTCGGTTCTAGAACATGGCATAAAAGCAAGTATCACAATAAAGCCAGTATTCCATCTAAAGTTGCACAATAAAGCAAGTCATAATCTTCACAGGCAGAGGGTCTTGCTTTCAATTGGTAAACAAAACAAAACAAAACAAAACAAAACAAAAAAAACAACATCTGTGAAGCTCAGTAAGTAGAGTGCAATAAAACAAGGTATGCCTGTAATATCTTTGGAGAAAAATGACTCCAGAGGACCTGGTCTGTTCTACTGATAAAAACTGCAGTAGTAGAGAGAAAGTACTGTATACTATAAAGACCTCAGCCTTGGCATATTACTGTAAACCATGAGAGAGAAAAAAAAGTCACTACTAACAAGGGCTCCTGGTGGCTAACTAGGCTCAAATTTAAAACAAACAAACAAAAAACAAAACAAAAAAACAAAGCCTAGTAGTCACTGCTACACAGGTGCCTCTCTTGCAAACTGCCCATCAGGGAGAAGTCTGCACTGAATTGCTTGCTTGCCTGCCTGCCTGCCTGCAGCCCTTATAAACAAGTCCCTGAAATCCTATTTCAATTGATAGGACTGAAGCTTTCCCCATCCAATCACAGCTGCACAGTTTTGACCAACCAGATCGGTTCTATTGTAACTAATCAGGACAGTGTCTTTTAGGCCAATCAGACTGTGATGATTTAGAGCCCTTCCTTATTTGCATGAGGACAGACCAATCAGGGACCAGGAATGGGAACTTCTGTTCATACAAGCCAGCTCGCCTCTAAAGACTGCATCTCCTTGGATGACCTGAAAAACCAAAGATGTTGCCCCAGACAGGCCCAACCATGCTGCTTTCACAGCTGTGCTGTACCACCATCGAGCTCTTTTACACTAAATAAAGTTTCCTTCTTCACCACACCCCAAAGTGGGGATTCCTGTTGGAACTGAGTGGGTGGCCAAGCCATCAGTTGCCTTTACTTAACTGCTGTAGTGGGCACAAAATTGGTTCAGCTCTTCATGGCCAGCCCTGTGTAGGTTAAAATATAAGGTCACTGCAATTTTTGTTTTTGTTTTTAATTTCTTTATTGATTACGGTGCTACTTATGTGTCCTTATCCCCCCATTACCTCCCCTATCCCCCCTCATGCCCACACCGCCCCCCTTGTCTGTGTCCATTGGTTAGGCTTATATGCATGCATACAAGTCCTTTGGCTGATCTCTCCCCCTTACCCCCACCGTCCCCTACCTCCCCTCTGAGATTTAATGATCTGATCCATGTTTCTCTGTCTCTGGATCTATTTTTGTTCATCAGTTTATGTTGTTCATTATATTCCATAAATGAGTGAGATCATGTGATATTTATCTTTCTCTGCCTGGCTTATTTCACTTAGCATAATGCTCTCCAGTTCCATCCATGCTGTTGCAAATGGTAAGAACTCTTTTTTTTTTTTTTTAGCACAGCGCACTATTCCATTGTGTAGATGTACCACAGTTTTTTAATCCACTCATCTGCTGATGGGCACTTAGGCTGTTTCCAAATCTTAGCTATGGTGAATTGTGCTGCTATGAACATAGGGGTGCATATATCCTTCCTGATTGGTGTTTCTAGTTTCTTGGGATATATTCCTAGAAGTGGGATCACTGGGTCAAATGGGAGTTCTATTTTTAGTTTTTTGAGAAAACTCCATACCGTTCTCCACAGTGGCCGCATCAGTCTGCATTCCCACCAGCAGTGCACCAGGGTTCCTTTTTCCACATCCTCTCCAGCACTTTGATAGCCATTCTGACAGGTGTGAGATGGTTCCTCGTTGTCATTTTGATTTGCATCTTAAAATACAAGGGCACTGCAGTTGTTAAGGGGGACTATTAGGACATTTCATGACAGCCATATTCAGTCCAAGTGGAAGAATGTAATGGGCCTGAAAGATTCTGTCTCAAGAGCAGGGAGTAGAAAGTTGGATTGAAGGAGTTGATTGCTGTCAATTCTCTATTTGTTCACTATAAACATTTACTATATTTTAGTGTATAGTTTAAAGAATCGTCTCTAATTTGAAACATGCTTTTAAGGATGATGAAAATTTTAATAAGCTAGTCAAAAAGTCATTTGAAACAGCTTATCTGAAGGGGTAGGGGGAAAAGATGAAACTGAAGGAAATAAATTATTTTGTAACTAATCTTAGAGAGTTAGAAAGCCTGTGTATTAAGTAAGAGGTGTCAGTTATAACGAATAAAGGAAAACAGACTGCCTCACAGGGACCCATCAACAGAATTAGGAAAGTGATAGAAAAGTGATAGAAAAATAGGCAGGAGCCCTTTAACTTATAGGAAGTCCAATGTGAAAGAGGGGAGGACACAGCATGTGCTGGGCAAGGGTGTTTCCTGCTTCTTATTTAGAGAATTTGCATTAATTGAGATGTTCCTCATAAAACTTAGAAGCAGTTTTTTTTCTTTTCATTTCTCAAAGGTATCATTTGGTTCACATTCAATTTAAGACATGACAATATTAGTGATGAAATGTCTCCAAACGCAACAAGCTTTAAGTAAAGAAACTAACCACTGAACCTACTGTGTTACAAAACTCAGGGTCAGAAAGTGACAATGCATCTTTCCTTTTTAAGAAAAAATCTATGATGGACAAGATGCCTTTTTATATATTTTAATGTATGCCTAATAGCAAAATTACAGAATTTCAGAGTTAAGGCATGATGAATTTATTCCTTGGTCAAATATATCATTTGTTTAAAGATAGCTACTGCCAAGTGCAATCATTTATGAATTGATATATAATGTAGTGAAATGTCTGAGGTAATTGAAAATAGAAAAGTTTAAGGCCAAAACTAAAAGCAAAACTAATTAATAACTATTTTTCTTTGTTTAGAATTTTATCTCTCTATGAAAATTATTGCTATATACTGAACTTTGAAATTAATTTGGAAAGCTAGGAGTGAAAGATGAATTTAAAAGACCCACTCTGCAATAGTCTTTTGATTCCTTAAATAAACTAACAATATAAAAAAACTTGATAATTCTAATTTTTAATTACAATTCAGTAATGCATTTTTAGGGTGAGCTTAATAACTGCTTGTTTAAAATGGAGATTGTTCAGCAACAATTTAGTCAGAAAATGAACATATCTAATTTTAATATCTATTTTATTAAAGTTTATAACAATTTTTATATTAAATCTCAGAATTGATTTTGTTATGTTTGCCTTTCTTCATCGAATCTTTTTTAAATCTAGGAAAACTGCCACTAAAAATGTGAAATTATGTGGATAAGCATTTTATGGATTTATATTTAATAAATGGTGATTTGGCTTTTATTTATTTTTTTAATCCTCACCCAAGGACATGCTTACTGATTTGAGAGAGAGAGAGAGAGAGAGAGAGAGAGAGAGAGAGAGAGAGAGAGGGAGAGAGAGAGAGAGAGAGAGATCAGATGTGAGAGAGAAGCATTGTGGTTGCCTCTCCTAAGTGCCCCAGCAGGACCGAACCCACAACCTAGGTATGTGCCCTGAGTGGGAATCAAAGCCATGACCTTTCCGTGAAAGGGACGATCCTCCAACCGACTGAGCCACAATGGCCAGGGTTGCTTTCACATGTTAATTAAATAAATGAATAGGTATATAATTCCCTGTTCTAAACAATAAATACATTTTAAGTAAAGGTATCATTGCTTTGCTGAGTTACAAGGAATTGCATCAATTTCTCCCAAAGTACTAGAGAAGAGTTTTTATTTTGTTCTGTTTTTGTTTTCTCTCTCAGGTATCTTTTCAAAAACCACAGATATCTTTTGAAAGGAAACTACTTGATCCACAATCTGCTATTGAAGAAATAGCCCTAGCCGTTCTTTAAGCATAGGTAACTAACTATATTGGTTGTCATGTAAATCATCTCCCTAGTCACAGTCCAGTGGATTACAAGATAAATATCAGCCAATTAGTGACCAGAAAGGAAAAAGCATCTTCCCAGAGAAAATAAGTAATTATTTGGGCCAAATCATATTCTTTTTAAAAAAAAAATGTTTTTTATTGATTTCAGAGCAAGAAAGGGAGAGGGAGAGAAACATCAATGATGAGAATCATTGATTGATTACCTTCTATATGATCCCTACTGGGGATAGAGCTCAAAACCTGGACATGTGTCCTGACCCACTGGGAATCAAACCATGACCTCCTGGTTCATGGGTTGACATTCAACCACTGAGCCACACTGGCCAGGCCAAATCATTTCTTTATTCTTCAAGATGAATAAAGAAACTAACCTTAAAGGACACATATACAAAAACAACAACAACAAAACCATGTGCAACCCTATGTGCAATATAAGCCATGATTAACAAAGCTAAATGTCACCAAAAGCCATGAGTAATAAGCAGATATAAGAGAGAGTAATGGAATAAAACATGAGGTTGTGTGTGCTATATTACTTAATTCTTCTGAAGCATTATTTATAAACTGAATTTTTATATTTCTTAGGTCAACAGAGTACCTAGCAGATTAGTAGAGTAGTTTATATCTTATCAATTTTTTGGAAAATAAATTACATGTTCTTACTTTGTGGAGAAAGATAAGTAGGTTCTGTGGCACTCTTTCAAACACTGCTTCATTAGAAATCAAATCAAACCAACTACTTGTATTTTGATTACCTTGTAAGTCAGTAGGCCAAGAGATTTAAGACTGGGGTCCTGCCCTTAATATATTTTTTGATTATGGGAAGATCAACAAATAAACTATTGAAATCTTTGCCTCTTTTCTGAAACTTCCATTTCTAATTCCAATATATGCTTCTTTTCTTTAGTCAGTTAACTTTACACCACCATATAATACAATTTATCACCCCCTTATTTTGGAAAGACTTTTTCCTTTTATTGATACTCTCTTATTTTTCACCTCATATTATTGGCCATTTATAAACATTTTGGTTTGTTTGTTTTCACCCCTCCTCTTAAAATATCAAAGTCTTGTAAGCTGTTCTCTGTCTATTCCCTCTCCCAGAATGATTTTAATCAATCTCTTCATTTTAAACATCATACATGTATAGCATACACACACACTTTACATCATCTGTCAATATCTCAAACCAAAATCATAGGAGTTTCATCCTTAATTTCTTTATGTCTTGTAATTGGTATTGAGTTATTTCCAATATGACCTCCAGAATATGGCTCAAATTTGCCAAAATCAAAATATTATTATCATTACACTGTGTATAACAACCAAGCTTGTAATAATGATACAGGGGAAAGGACTACCTTGGGAATGGGTAGATAAATCATTTTCCTTTTCCATTTATCAACAGTACAAGAGCAGCTGTTAATAGGCAGGTATGGTTAATAGTACACATATGGTTTTAGGAATTTCTAACAGTATAAGAATGCAATCAGTTGTCAACAATATGTAATATCTATATTGAACAGTATGTTAGATGGTATGCAACATGAGTAATTTTTTCCTGTGTTTAAGGATCAATTACTTTCCAATTTGAAAGAAAGTAAGTCAGTAGATTAAAGACTAAAATAAATAGGTGAAAATAAAGGTCAACATTCAGGAGGATTATTTTCTCCGAACTGTGCAAATAACCATAGTTTTAGTCCATATGATAAAATAAGAGATCTCAAATATTTATGTACACTGAAAACACGTTTGGAGTTTCTGAAAAATAGATTTGAGAACACCACTACCAGAGAATTCTATTCAGTAAGTCAGTATTTCTGACTTAAGGCCTGTATAGGAATTTCATGCTATCCAGCCAGAAATTTAGATGCAGGTAATATCTTGTAAATAGAGGGCAGATAAAATAAGCCTCATATATTCCAAAAATATCTCGGGAAAAGAAGTCACTACAAATAATAGGAAATGCTTCTTTGCTGGAGATATGCATACAGGGCTGGGCAAAAGTAGGTTTGCTACTGTTGTAACTGGCTAGTTAAATTAGTAGGAAGAAAGCAAAGGGGAGGAGAGACATGGTGATCTAGGCAGCTTCATCAGGAAGCTGTGGTTTCATACTCCCCAGGAGCCATAGGTCCATTCCCTGCAAATCATTGGGGGAAGGGATTCAACAAAATAGAGATAAATGCATGTGCAGTGAAGTTGGCTTGAAATAGGGAAGGTGCTTGCCTATCAATCAAACCTGGGCAAAGATCATTGGCTAGGTAAGGTAGAGCCACTACAGGGCCACAAAATCTTGGAAGGTTAAGAATCCCCAGACCAAGAAATGTTCTCGCTTGCTTGTTTGCTTTCTTGCACTCCTATTTCTTGCTTGGTCTGTGACCCATGCTCATGCATATGTTAGCCCGCCATGTGGTCTTAGCAGATTCATGGCTCACGGCCATGCAGACCGCACATGCAATGGACTACACAAGCTAAAATTAGCTAGCCTGATGCTGGACTGAACTGTGCTTTAATATGGAGTGGAGACTCTGGGCCGTGGCCTGTTGAAGACAAGATTGGGCTTTTTCCTTGGTGAGACAGAGGGAGATAAAACCTTTGAAACTCAGGGGTTTAATTTCATGCAAATATCTATCACTCATCTTCCCATATGAGATTTAAAAGATTCCTTTCCTTGGGACATTGCAAGAATTCTACTTCCACTGGCAGCAGGTGGAGACGCAGAGGTCACCCCACAGATAACAGGTTTACAGTTGTTCATATGGAAAATAATACAATAATTAAGAAATAATAATACAAGAATAAACTGTGTGTTTTTTGTATTCACAACTCTACCTGCTTTTGCACCACCCTATATTATGCATCCTTGCTACTCAAGTGCCAAGTCAGAAAATCAGTGACATTTGCTCACCAGGAAGCATTTTAGAAACACAGAATCTCAAACTCCACACCTGTCCTACTGAATCCAAATCTGCATTTTAATATGATCCTCAGGTAACACATTAACATTTAAGAGATACTGGAATAAAAGGAACAGAAGAGTTATGTGTGCTCTGTACTTTTGATCTGGAAACTATGTGGTCCTACAAGGTGATTTCACCAGGAAAATAAACTCTGCCATTGTGTGTGGGCATGCCATCTTGGTTTTGTTTGCTTGTTTGGTGGCAACATATTTTATTCCTGAACTTAACATTTATTAATGTGAATACATCAAAATATTTAATTAATCCACAGGGGAAAAACCACTGAAACTACCACTTCCTTCATATTAACTTTTTCACTTGACATCTTAACGCACCAAATTGTAAAAATTCATTGATTTCAAATCTATCAAATTTCAGTTAGAACTCCTGTAGCAAACACATGTATTTCAGAAAGGTGGTAGACTGGCTATTGTTAGGAAGCCAAAGCCTAGAAATAGTAGCAGATTGCTCCTTGGGATTCTTTAGGCCTTCAGCCACATGTTCTACTTACAGAAAGATTAACTTCCTAGAATATTCTATCTTATTCCAAAATGCCATTAACTCCTGATAGCCATAAGTATCCTATCTAATAAAGAGGGAATATGCTGATTGACCATCACTCTGTCACAAAGATGGCTGCAACCACAGTTGAGGCCAAGTTCCCGTAAGGAGCCTTAAGGAGCAATCAGCAGGGATCTGAGGCTACCTCCTCCCCTGCCCCCGTGGGGCTTGACAGGGGATTTCAGGCCAAGCCCCCACCTGGCAGGGCTTGACAGGGGACCTCAGGCTGCGCCTCCTGCCCTGACGTCAGGCTGGGGGACCTCAGGTTGCACCCCCCACCACAGTGCCAGGCCAGGGGACCTGAGGCCACGCCCCCCCACCTGGCAGGGCTTGACAGGGGACCTCAAGTTGCACTTCCTGTCCCGGTGCTGGGCTAGGGGACCTCAGGCTGCTCTCCCAGCCCCAGCACCAGGCCAGGGGACCTCAGACGGCATCCTCCACCCGGTGGGGCTTGACAGGAGACCTCAGGCCATGCTCCCTGCCCCAGAACTGGGCCAGGTGACCTGAGGCTGTGCCCCCCCTGCCTGGCTGGGCTTGACAGGGGACCTCAGGCCATGCCTCCCACCCAGCGGGGCTTGACGGGGGACCTCAAGGTGCACCCCCAGTGTTGGGTCAAGGGAACTCAGGCCACCCCCCCACCAAGCGGGGCTTGACCAGGGACCTGAGGCTGTGCCCGCCTGCCTGGCGGTACTTGACGGGGGAACCTCAGGCCATGTCCCCAACCCAGCAGGGCTTGACAGGGGACTTCAGGCCGTGTCCCCCACCTGGCAGGGCTTGACAGAGGACCTCAAGGCACACTCACCCGCTCCGGTTTGGGCTGGCAGACCTCAGGCCACCCCCCCTCCCGTCCTGATGCCACGCCAAGGGACCTGAGGCTACACCCCCTGCCCAGCAGGGCTTGACGAGGGTGGGACTGGCTGGGTCTGGATCTAGCCCAATGGAGGGGGGAGGCTGCCGGGTCTGGGTCTCACATGATTTTGAGGTGCTTGTGGGTGATTGGGGACTTGACTCTGGGTTCCATGGTGAGCCCCAGACTCTGATGGAGGAAGGTTTTCATATACATTTTACTAATTTTCCTTCATCTCTGACACTTCTATTACAGAGAAAGGGAAAATAGCAATATTAAATCATGTCCTCCAATTAGTCCTCTTTTAATGTGAATGAATTTCATGCACTGGGTCACTAGTATTAAATAATAACCAGTGATGTTTCTTTGGCAGCCCTAAATAATTTGTATGCAGTTTGAATTATGGAGAACCTAACTTATTATTTTGAGTGTTGAATTGATCCTTGGAAGAGAGGCTGGTAATTTGATTGTTCTATAATGTGCCAGAGCATAATTTCAGGAAGAGAAATCATTTTATGGAGTAACTAATTACATGCAAATGAATCTCTTCACAAGATGTTAACAGAATTAAAAATACTTTTCAAAAATGAAGAAGAGATATTATAAAATAAAATGTCTGGAAGAGGTTGATGATTGAAGAATACTATACTGGTAGGGATATCACCCTGGGAAAGTGCATGAAAGAATCTATGTCAGGGAGAGGAAACTTTTGTTTCATTTTTTACTATTATCAAGAATAGTCTCTCATCTTTTATTTAACCTTCTAAAATGTAAATGATAATGTGAATTGTGAACACTCCAATTCATACTGGAATTAAAGTGGTCTTCATGGGAGACATATCACAAAAGTCTTTCAAAATAATAATAATAATAATTCATGTGTTAAGAAATCAGTGAAAGGTACATACCTGATTTACAATGTATGTTTCTATCTTGTTCAAAAGCATTATCAAAAACTAGAGGCCCGGTGCACGAAATTCATGCATGGGGCTGAGGGGTGGGGGAGAGTCCCCCTCAGCCCAGACTGCACCCTCTCCAATCCGGGACTGCTAACTGCTCGCCAGCCTGCCAGCCTGGTTGCCCTCAACTGCCCCCCCACTGTCCTGGCTGCCCCTTAACTGCCCCCCCATCAGTCTGTCCTCCAACTGCCCCCCGACTGGCCTGGTCACCCTCAACTTCCCCCCAACCCCCGCCAGCCTGGTCACCCCACACAGCCTGCTGTTTTTAGTCTTTTGGTCATCCCTCACTAACCCCCCTGCCAGCCTTGTTGCTCCATGCAGCCTGTGTTTGGTCATCTATCTGGTTGTTTTGGTCATGGTGGCCCCTAGCTTTTTATATATTAAGATATTTAGAATGTTAGAAACCTCTTTAAAGAAGTAAATAAATTTGGCTTTATTTAACTGTAGTAAAATAATATTTTATCTTATCAGTGCTTCTCTTCCACATGTTCTCTTTTCTTCTTTCTCTTTCTGAATTATGGCAGCCTCACTTTAAAGGAATTGAGCTGGACTGGAGATAATTCAGGTTTACAGTATTCTAAATTATCTAGTTCCAATAATTATCTCAGACATCAAAAACTGCCATGTGTAATGTTCAAAGATGTAGTGAAAATCAAATCAAATAAAAAAAAATGCATTTGGGAATCCTTACTCTGCAATTAGAAGTATGTATATTTTGTTAATTAATTTGTTATTCTTAGTTTTCTCATTAGCAAAATAAGTTCCTTTCCTATAAACTACCATAAACTTGCTTTTAATGATTTCTCCCATTTTTTATTCTCATTTACTTTTGCAAATCCTATCCTTTCTTGACTTTCAGTACTCTTATGCTGACTTTTGTGCACACAATGCAATATACAGAGCATGTGTCATAGATATGCACACTTGAAACCTATATAATGTCATTAACAAAGGTCAGCAAATTTTCCAAGGTACAAAGCTTCAGAAATATTTTAGGGACCCTGAAGAGCTCAGTAAATATGTTTAAATTACCTAGGCTTACTGCAAAGCCATTTTTCTCGCTGCTTCTTCCTTTCTATGCAAATTTAAGTGTCCATCTCTTTTTCTCTTTCAGAACAAATTTCCTGCCTCCCACACACTGGCATAATTGCAACTCTGGTAAATGTTATGAAGGAAAAGTGTGTATTGCTATTCAAGCGGATTTTAAGAATATCGGTCTTTATAAAGACAGTCAGTTTGAGCTTCCCTAAGAAATAGAACATGTAGCTCTGAATAAGCCAATTATTAAAAAACAAAAACAAAAATCTCAATAAGAGTTTTCTCTTTCACCTAGAGCAGTGGTCGCCAAACTCATTAGTCACCAGAGCAGCAAACTGTGGCTCACGAGCTGCATGTGGCTCGCAAGCTGCAGTTTGCTGACCACTGACCTAGAGAAACTCTTTCAATAAGAAAATTGAAAGGACTGAATATTATTAAATTTAATGAAAGAGTTATTTATGGCTTTGACTAGTATGTTTGCAATAGAGTGTGTAAAACAAGTCTCATTGAATGAATTGCAGAAATGATACAATATGGGAATTTAGGGATTCTAAATTTAGATATCTCCTATTAGTTTTACTGAGAAATGGTCATGGAAATTTTTGGAATTGGATGGAGGGATACATAGAATTAAAGAATGATTTTTTATGCCTGTGTTTTAAAAATAGTAGCTACTAAAGCATGTTCATGTGATGATAGAAACAATACAATATAAAGAAAACATGAAGGCATGAGTGAGCAGAAGAATTTTGGGGGTTTAAAAAAGTGAATGTAGTATAATAACAAATAGAAAGCTTGGACTCAGCTTAAATGTGGAGAATACTTCATTTACTGAAATGTAATAGATTATATATGAGTAAAGTGCAAGTATGTGTATTTGATGGTGGAGAGAAGAAATGCTTTTTACTTGATGATTATATTTGCTAAAATAAATATGATTTAGTATCTTCAAGTAAGATTGAGGAGTGTTTGAAGATTAAGGAAAAAAAATAGGAAAACAGGATTATTGGAGAAAGTCAAAACTATTGAGTTTGGATGCAGGTGAGGAGTAGGCAGAGCCTTGGAGTTAATCAGTTTTCGGGTTCCCAAGTGACCTCACTGAGAAAGAAAACTGTATATATATATGTATATATGTACATACACACATATTTCTTATTAATTTTATTCAAGGTATGATTTGTTATTATTATAAATCGAAACTTTCATTATATTTTGAACTGGTTGATATTTGTAAACTGAAAGGCTATTGATATTTGTATATTACCTTTTACCCATGCAATTTAGTAAATTGCCTATTTATACTAATCAAAAAAAGAGAATTAAGTTTGTAAGTTAATAAACATCTCCACTTATTGACAAATTAATCTAAGTGTGGCAAAAAAATAATTAAAGACCTGACAAAATTGATAGGTAACATTAAAAGTGATGGTCTCAATATAATTCAAGCTAAAAGTGAAAGAGTGGCTTGTTTAAAATAAATATTGTGAAGGGGATATGATTTCAGTAGTACAAAATCTGGTTAAGCTGGTTTTCCCTCCTAAATTCTACTTTGGCTTTACATTCTAGCAACTCTCAGCTTTAAACCTAAATGTGCCTGACATGCAAAAATTGACCAGACAACCAGAAAGCAGGGTAGGCATACTGGTTCTCTGTTCTCTCCATGCCCTATTTTTACGTTAAATTACATAACATTCCAATTGTCTCTCTTGTACATCTTTTTGCCTTTTGATCCCCTGCACTATCATATAGCTATACTTGAAGTATCTAAAATAATGTGGAGAACATAAATGATGCTATTAAAATATTCTTTTGAGGAACATGTACTTAAATTTTAACTTGCTGAATGACAGGCATCTTTCTTTTCCTTGACATTCTATGTACGTATCAGATTTGTGCCCTGAGTAATTGGAACTGTCACTAATGAAATTAAATTTGAGAAAGAGACCTCTGCATCCTCTTTATTTTTCAAATTATATTTTATAATATTTAATTATTGTTTTATACCTACAAAATATATATTTGTTCCTAACCCAATGAACACTTAAATAGTTGGTAGGGTGCTGTTGAAGGTATACTTTTTAAATTTTTATTGAATTTATTGGGGTGACATTGATTCACAAAACTATATAGATTTCAAGTGTACAACTCAACAAAACAGCAACCGCATACAGTATAGTGCATCCATTGCCTCAAGGGATGTCTTTCTGACTCCCCGGTTTTGTCCTCCTCCACCTAGCCCTGACCCCTTTTCCCTCTGGCTATCACCACACTGTTGTCTATATCTATATATCTATATCTATATCTAATCTATGTCTATATTGTCAGAGCATGCAGCAGGAGCTCTGATGCTCTGAGTATCTCTGAGTGGCTCTGAGTCCATGTCTTCTTCTAAATTCTATCAGACTACACCAGGGCTAGTTCTTCTTGAACCCTGCCCACTGTACTAACTGTTGGGAACTTAGTCCAAGTTCCTCCTTTATCTTCTGCTCACTAGACAGCAGGTGTTGGGTCCAAACCCCTCTGCCTGGAGCTGGACCCCCGGGTCTTAGATGGAGAAGCCATGAGAGGTTGTGGATGTATAAGAATGAGACTTTATTGCTGAAGCCAGTCGCCACATAGCCATCAGACAAGAAAAGTCCTCACAGCAAAGTCCGTACAGGCAGGCAGTTGGACACTGGATGGTGAACATATATCTTTCCCATAAAGTAGCATCAGTCTCTGTACCTACAGCTATTATCTGAGCAGCTGCACACACACTGCCTCCTAGACTTATCACCTCACATCATAGCAGTACCTGAGCTCTCTAGCCCAGCAGCTTCTCCTGTCTCTCCTGCCCAGCTGCTCTCTCTAGCAGACTTCTTCACACACTCCATCCTAGCTGCTCTCTCTCCATACTCCAGCAGACTTCTCACTCCAGCCTACTCCAGCTAGCTTCAGCCAACTAGCTGGTCAGTAACCTACTTTTATACTATGCGGACAAGAAAGGCTTTGTGCCAATAGTTACATCAAACATACTGGCTACTGAAAGGCACAGTGTACCGTGTGTCCTTGCACCCACTCATGGTATCTTGGCCTGATTGGGATTCCCAGGCTCAGAGTCCTTGAACATCCCATTTAGGCACCTGCCCAGAGCGGCCTTTGCACATTCTGGTGTATTGATAACAAGGCCTCTGTGCTCCCATTGGCCTTGACTATCAGGGGACCTGGCATGGTTTCCACATATATCTATATCTAATCTCAATATATATATATATATATATATATATATATATATATATATATATATATATATATATATATAATCTAGGCCTATATATATCTATATATCATCTATATATATAGATGATATATATATAATGTCTTTTGCTTAATCCTTCCACCTTTTTTCATCCAGCCCCCACCCCCTCCCTCTGACAGCTGTTAGTCTGTTCTGTCTCCATGTTTCTGCTTCTATTTTCTTGGTCAGTTTATTGTTGGTCAGTTTACTTTGTTCATTAGATTCTACATGTAAGTGATATCACATGGTATTTATCTTTCTCTGACTAGCTTATTTCACTTAGCATAATAATTTCTAGGTCCATCCATGCTGTCACAAAAGGTAAGATTTCCTTCTTTTTTATGGCCATGTAGTATTCCATTGTGTAAATGTACCACAGCTTTTTTTTTTTATCAGCTCATCTTGGGCACTTGGGCTATTTAATTTAATAGGAGATAGACCAGAGATAGGTTAATTCTAACTGTGTTTGAAACTACAGTATTCTAAGACATCAAAAAAAAAAGTCATAAACTTAGATGCCCAGAAAGTTATTGTCTGTCTCCGTCGTTATATATGTATATATAATATATTATGCATAATAACTTATTTTGTTGAGAACTATTCAGGTTAATATAAGTAAAAGAGAAAACTGAAATCTGTGAAGAATCTATTTTTACTATTGAAATTTGTTTTTATATAAAATTTTTTGTTGTTGTTAATGCTCAACAGAGGCTATTTTTTTTCCATTGCTTTTCAGAGAAAGAGAAAGAGGAAGAGGGAGAGGGGGGGAGAGAGAGAGACAGAGAGAGAAACATCAATAGTGAGATGTGAGAGAGACATACTGACTGGTTGCCTTCTTCATATGCCTGAACCAGGAGTGGAGAGCAAACCCAAAACCCAGGTACATGCCCTTGACCAGGAATCAAACCCACAACTTTTCATTGCTTGGGCCAACACTCTAACCACTGCAACACCAGCCAGGGCTGAAATTTGTTTTTAAATCACCAAATAATATCCTAGTACAAGTAAATAAGTCAGGTGTTTATGTTTTTTTAGAATCTTCTTTATGTCAATAAATTTTTAGATAAGAGTAATATGAAAAGGGTATAAAAGACATAAAGCAATTCAACTGTAGGAAAAAATGTAGATACATAAAAATATAAGTAGGGAAACAAAGCAGCAAATGCTAAACAACAAATGAATTAGAAGGCCATAATATGCCTCAGGACTCCATGAGTCTCCTTTTCTGCTACCATTTGTTCCCAGCCCTTTTCTTGCATTTAATATCTTGTGCATTTAACTGTTGACAACTCCCTTCTCCACTAAACTGTTAGATCTTCTATTTTGTTTTACATTTCATCTAACAACTATATATCTAGAGTGACTAGTCAAGTTCATTGTACCTTGTATTTGTTCAATTAATGTGTATGGACAAAATCAATTCAGAAGTGAGAGCTGGGATAGTTAGACTGTTATACAAGGGGCATAACAGTTCATATTTTCAAAAAGAATTGTGGTGGAGCATATTAGACACCCATAGAGGCATCTGTGTGGAGATTGGGATGACATGGACAGAATGGCCAATAGATCAACTGTATAATAGGTGAGATGCTTGTATGTGTTACCTGGAGAGATACTGGAAATGACTTGCTAAACCAGTGGGGATCACTGTGAGCCCAGGCTATGAGTAATATTCAGCAATAATAAATATATGACTAGAAAAATATGCAGTTTCCAATGTAAAATATCCTGTGAAAGATACATTACCGATAAAATATTTAAATTGGAAATAGGTTCTAAGTAAACAAATTGGGAGTGCAGTGATTTGTTATGGCTGAGCTAGTTTTTGTTTACTATTTATTTTTTTCATTGTAAACTTCCTGGCTATGCATCTTATTTAGATTTGCTTATACAGCTAACTACCACTGTGCATAACTTTCAGAATGGGAAATTAGGCTGGCTAATCTAATCACCAGGATGCTAGTCTCATCCTGTTGATATATTCCTGATAATTAACAATCTGTGAACAGCTGCATTGTCCGATATCCAATACACAGCATAAGGAAAATGATCATTTGTACATTGTAGGTTTAGTGGACTAAATGAAAGAGCACTTTTTTTTATTAATAGCTGCACTTTTCATAAATTTTATGAGTTAATGGGGTTCAATTAATGTTGCCAAGTGGTGTGCTTCATACATATGTCTCTGGGGTTTTGCAAAGTTAAGAAGAATGTATAATGAATGGTTGAGCAGTTATATTGGTACCCTAGTAATTAGAGAACGAGTAATTAATGTGCATCTGTGCTAGGCTCCTGGGTACTATCAATGACCCTGTAGTATGCAAAAAGAAAAAAGAAAGAAAGAAATTATGAGCTTGTCAAGGGAATACAGCTTTTTTCTTTTCCTTAAATTTTAGATCTACATCTGTGTTTAATTAGAAGAAGAAATGAATTCCCATTAAGACCATTAGGCAACATGCTATGATTGGTTAAAGCCTACATGGACTGTGAAACTGACCCAGAAAGCTCAGGAGGTTGTAATGAATTTTTTTTAATCTCAGAAGGACTTTTTTTTTTTAAACAAAATAAGGATGCTAATAGTCTCTACCTGGCTGTCTGGGGAGTACCTTCTGCTCCTGGACACTTTCTAAAAACTATGAATGATCTAAACAAATACCTGCTAAGCAAAAATGACTTGCCACGCCCACTTTGGGGATTGTTTTCCCCCTGCCATAAGGGGTGAGATGTAATAGCATCACCTGTAGTAGACTCAGTATACAAAAATGCCACATATATTAATGACAGTAAGCTAGCTTACTAAAAGAAAGTAGGGTGTTACAGATGACTAGCTGTGCTGATACTTCAGTTTCCAAAGAGATTCAAATTAAATTGCTTTTATCTCCTGAAGCAGAAAAACATTTCATATTCCACATGACAATAAAATGTATCCTTAGGGCAAGAGGTAGGTCTGTACTTTTAAAATGAGACAAGCATAATTTAATTAGTATGCAAGAGCATACGCCTAGACTTTAAGAGGAAGATGACCCTTCTGAGTGCTCCTGTTCAGTGGCCCTCTAAAATTATGCTTTTGGAGAGAGCTGAGTGGCTATATTTATAATTAAACATTGCCTTTACTGAAAGTTTTGATAATACTCTGCCAAATATTCCATTGAGGTATTTACTTGAAATAATATTCACTCTTTCATATATAATTATGCTATGTAAATGTTGTTTATAAAGTTAGAATTTTGAAAAAATGTTCAGTATTGGACAACAACAAGCAAATTATATAAGGCTTCATGGTGTATAATTTCACCCACAGGAAAGGTCAAGAGCTGCATTTAGATGTTAGGTTTAAGGCAAGACACAAAATTGTTTGCCACTTCCTATTTAAAGATACAATGTTAAGGAATATATCATTTCTCCAGAAACATTATGGAAATAAAACAATACATAATCAAACATGTAGTATAAATTAAAATAATATAAAATCTCTAATTTTGCTCTAATATTTTATGATTCACTTTATTGAAGGAATTTCCTTTAAAAACTGAAATATTGAAATGACAATTGTATTGTAGTTTTCTAAATGATTTAAGTATTGTATTTTAGAAACTCTGGTGTCAATAGGTTCAACATGAAACTGCTTTTTGCTTACAAGGTAATGTGACCTTGATGAAGACCCTTAGCTTCTATCATTTTTCTTCCTTGCAGTTGTCATCAGGCCTTTGAGGAGAACATTCACTCTGATGATGCTCCCTCCTGAAGTCCATGTGTCCTTCCCGTGGTGCATCGAGACACTACAGGTAGTCAATTCTCTCTGTTAAAAAGTCCAAGTGAGCCTCAGATGACAGTCAGCGCCAACTGTCAGCTCTGTGTGTGATCATTTTGTAAGTCTCATCCTGACAAGCTTTCAGATGTCTGCAGCCCCCGCTGACTTCTGACTATATCTGCATGAGTGACCCCACACAATAACCATCCAATTGAGCCTATTTAATATATACGACAGCAGATACTGTATAAATCTTAAAACGCCAATGTATTACTGTAACAGTTAACTGAAACAACAGCCTATCATTTGGTCAGCTATTTTAGTATGCCACTTTGCTTATTATAAAATCTAGGCTTTATAAAGTCCAGTAATTTGCCTCAGGTTACACAGTTAAAAATATGACAATAATTTATAATAATAATTTTATCATTTAATGTATGTCAGATACTGTTCCATACATTTTTCTATCTCAACTCATTCAAGTCACTATAAAGTTAATTCTCTTGCTGTTATTATCTACTTCATTTTATAAATAAGGAAATTGAGATGCAGGAATGTTAAGTAATGTGGCCAAGAAATGACAGAACTGAAATGTGAATCCAGACAAAATTGTGTAAGATTCTCTCTACCACCATAACATTCCCTCTCAAATAGCTGATCTGAACCCATGTGTTCTATCTGAACCCATGTGTTCTTGATATTAAAAACCAATCAATGTTTTGTTTATATCTTGGTTTCCTTATCTCTCATACACCTTTGAGGACTGTAGTCCACATCAGCTAATCTGGCTGATCCTTGCCTAAGTGTAACACTACAGCCTACACTATCATCAGCCATTTGTTTATGCAAGGACATGAAAAAGGCCTCTCTTCTTCTTTGCTGTGGCCTTCCACAATTTATGAGAAGCACCTGGTAATTAAACCCCAAGTTTGTTGGCTCAACTGTTCAAACTATGGGACAAGATAAGCTACTCTCAAGGCTACATTCTTGCATCCCCTCCTCTAGTTATTTCCACAACTCAGGGATAATTCGCACCAAGGCCCCTCTAGTTAGTAGAAAGTTCCCTTTCCCCTCCCCTTAAAACAAGCCTCTTTTGAACTCTTCATAACTTCTGCTCTAAACTTGTTTTACAGGCTTGGGAAAAATACAGATTAGACATCTCCTTAGGACATCTGCTGGACTGTCCCCTGGAAAGCAAACCAACTAATTTCAAGACAAACTCCTGATATCTGCTCAACTTCAACAAAATTCTCCTTCCTTCCTTCCTTCCTTCCTTCCTTGTTGCTTAGCAACAGACAAAGCTTAAAAGAGAAGACCACCATTTATTCCCTCCCTTCTATTGACTAGCAATACTTGGCCCTTTCCTCTCTGGGAAAGTAAAATAAATTTCCTCTCTGCATCTCTTCTCTTGGTTGTTAATTCTTTTACAGACTGTGTCACTGGCCAACTCCTAACAGTTGGTTGTGTTTCCTCATTTTAGCTTTAAGATCCACTATCATAAAAACTACCTCTCACTTCCTTTCCTTTGAAATCTCAAATGCATAACAAATTGCCTGAGACAGACAAGGTAATTAGACAATTAGAATTTTTGAAATAACCATAGGGAGATTTTCACAACCATAAGAGATCTTGCACGTGTGAATATTGACATAGCCTTGAAAGATTATCATTGAAAAGTTAACCCTTGAAAAGAAGCACTTAAGGAAGACAGCTTTTCAGTTTCTACCCTGGTTTCCTTATCTCTGCTCCCTACCAGAACTCTTAAACAAGACAGTTCCAGAGAAAGCATTACTGCATTATTACCATCCTAATAAAACAATGGTTTCTCATACTAGTAATATATCAATATTTTTACTTGGAAATGATGGTAATGGTCCATTGTTATCAGCAGCAATTTGAATTATTTTTTTATACAGATAAAATAATAAAACAATTGCTGCAAAGGTGGCTTGGAGAGACAAGGCTTCATCAATTCAGTTACAACTACTATTGACAATGAGTCTTTCTTGAAATAATTTTTTGGATGTATGCATATTTTATTGAAAACAGGAAGAGGTGCTGCTCTACCATCAAATATCAATCATCCCTTAACTTTCTTCAGTTCTTTCCATCTAAGATATTTAAAGCTAAATAAATTTGTGGAGAAAAAAAAGGGACACACACTAAAACCGATGGCCACTTCACAAACTCAGAGAACTAAAGTAACCATACAGGACGGTCTGATATTAACACTGTATAACTGAGAGCAGTTCATGGGGGGTAGTCATGTCCTAGGCTGGTATCTTCCTTGACAAAGGTCATTCTTTAACTTAACTGAGCCTGGCGACTTTTTTTTTCCCGGTTTATTTTTGCTTCTAAGATAACATACCTCCAGAATGTCAGAGTAATCCCTTTTTCCTGACTCCTCAGGGTACAGCCTCCCACCAGAGCACAAGACTGCAGAACCCCTCATTGTTAACTTGTTCCCCCACATACCAGCTCTAAGGGCTATAAATGTTAATTGTTAACTATCCTATACCCACCAACATTAAAGTATTTGTCTTTTAATTTTGCTCTTTATCCAATCCCAGAGATTTCCCGGTTTTGCTTTATCCCGCCTGCCTAATTCATATCACCGATGAATTTCACAGAGCACTCCTTACTTCTTAACGTTGACAACTGAAAGAAGTTAAATTACTAAACAAGTTGCTCCACACAAAACACAGGTAAGCAAAAGTGAAGTTTCAGGCTGGTTTTGAGTTGGTGAAGTTGGAGGCCCAGGAGCCAAGGACTATCAAGTCATTGTTTTTCTCTCTTGCGCCCATGGAAACCACAGTTTCCTTCTGTTTTATTTTGCCCCCCTTTTAACTTGAGACAAGATAGTAAGAAGTTAGGAAAATTAATTGGCAAATGGAATGGGGAAACTGAGACAGATAGCTGATTCAAACTGGCCTTATCCAGCACCCTGACTCACCTGCCTCCTCCTTCCTTACATGGCCACTCCTTTAAGCCTTACGCCCTCAGGACAATGAGGTTCTGATGAGCATAAAATAATCTTAAGAACAAAACCAGGAGTCTGAGGACCAGAGACAGAGTTTTGCTCAAACTAGTGATAACATCTAGGCCTCAATTGTGTTTCATCTCCAGGCCCAGAATTGCAGCAAAACCAGAAGAAGGATGCCTTGGCTGACGTCAGGACCAGATGCAATGACCAATGGACTGCTACCCTAGTACAAACCAGTCAGTAGACCCCATGATCCTGACCTTATTTGCTCATTTGAATGAACCAGCATCTTAAAGAACACACTTGCCATGGAACAGACTGTCCAATCACATATGGAAGGCAGGAGTGGGTGGGTGAGTGGGTAGGTGGGAAGAGAGAGAATCAACCAAAGAACCAGTATGTATATGTACATAAACCATGGACAGAGACAATAGGATGATAAAGGCCTGGGGCAGTGGCAGGCTAGAAGGGGTCAATGGCAATAAAAGGGGGACATAGGTAATACTTTCAACAATAAAGAGTTTAAATAAATAAATAAGTAAATAAATGGGCACTTGGAATGCTGATGAATTTTCTATTGAGATCTTCCCCTGAGAATTCCCACATTTAGAAAACAGATAAAAGCTCTTAATATAGCCCTGGCCAGATGGCTCAGTTGGTTGGACCCTTATCCTGTACACCAAAAGGTTTCAGGTTTGATTCTGGGTCAGGGAACAACCCTAGGTTGTGGGTTCCATCCCCAGTCAGGGCATGTACAGGAGGCAGCTGATCCATATTTCTCTCACATCAACATTTATCTTTCTTGTTTCCTCTCTAAAAAAAATCAATAAAAACATCATATCCTTGGGTGAGGATTAAAAAATAAGTGAATAATCAATTAATTTTGAAGACAAAGGACCCAGTGCACACTCTCTCCCTAGATCACGCCCGTGCCTTCTTTCCTCAGGCGTATAGCTTTGCTTTCTCCTACGTTCTAAGGGTCCCAACTAGACTTGCAACCAGGGGAGCAGCAGGCAGAAATAGCTCGTCCTCGGGCTAAACCCCTGAACCTGTCTCCAAGGGCTCTTCTTTTGCCTCTGTGACTTGTTTCCTAAGTCCAGCAGCTTAGCTGGCTCAGTTCTTCCACTTCTATTACTTTCTAAAAGGCAGAAGAGCAGCCCACTGAAACTGTACTTTCATTTTGCAAATAAACTTTCTCTTGCACTAGTGTTCTTGGCTCTGGTTTCTTTCTTGCCCAAATTTGAGAACCAAGAACCAACATTGCTGTTAACAAAAATCATTACACAAAATTGAAAAAGTCCAGACAAATTGTAATCAAATAATTCTGTGCACTTACTTTGTATCATGGGATATATAAATTAAAAATAAAATTACTATTTCTACTTAGCCTAAAAATATCTGTATTACTCTGAAATTTGCTATCATGCTTAGTGCTATTACAAAATTGCAAATTTTTAATAATTTCTGAATGAGAAAAATCATCAAAAGCTCTTACCTGCTTTATTATTGCTAACTAATCATTTTTTATTTTTTTAATATTCTTTTATTTATTCCAGAGCAGATGGAAGAGGGAGAGATAGAAACATCAATGATGAGAGAACTGTGGATTGGCTGCCTCCTGCATGCCCCACATGGAGATGGACCCACAACCTGGGCATGTGCTCTGACCAGGAATCCAACCATTACCTCCTGGTTCATAGATCAAAGCTCCAAACACGGAGCCATGTTGGCTGTGCTAAAATGATCATTTTGTGAGTGTGAGACAAATCAAGGGGGTAAAATAAAGTAAATGTTTGTGAAGGCATTTAATTGTGCCAAAATATTTTATTAGATTTTATTTTAAAGAGTTTTAAAGTGCTTTGCTTAGAATGATATTGATGCAAAAGTAATTCATGAGATACACCTTTACAGAAAATTTCAAAATAATTGGAAGGATATATGCTTTTGTTACTATACTATGGTATTTCCATTTAGAATAACTTAGCTATCATTTTACATGTTTGAAAAGTAGTCACTTATCTTAGGAATATGTTTCAATATATTTTTAGTCATAAAGGTTTTTCAAAATTTCAAATAATATTAAATACTGCAATTAGGTTTTATATTCATTAAAAAGAGCACAGGTTTTAAAATGTTGAGATAGATCAGTTTGATTAAGCACAAGGGATATTTCATGTCCACTTTCACATTTTAATTTAGTACTTGGCTATATGGCAGAAATAACATAATCAAGTGAATTATCTGATGAAGATAAAAGGAAGTAAAAAAAAGGCTATCCATTAAAGTAGCTCAGATTTCTAAGCAACTTGTCTTTCCTAGCCTTACCAAGACTGAACTCCACAATGAAGTGTGTGTTCATTATTCCACTTGGACTATCGTTTCCCTGGAGCCTAAGTCCAAGATGATGATGAGATTTGTTTATCAAGGCATGTACATAATTCTTAAGATAAAATTTGTTAAAGTCTACCCTGGCTATAGGGATAAATGCAAATCTTGTTGCAATTATTTATTTGTTTGATTAAAGTAAATATCTTAAGAGTAAGGACTGTTCTTACAAGTAAAATGTAGAAAACAGTTTATGGGATAAACAAATGGACTTAAAAAAAAAGTGGTGCTACTGAACGAAGTTTTTAGGGGTAAAATAGGCAGGTTTAGGGAGTTTTAGGAATTAGGGGGTCCATGGGGAAGAACTGCAAAGCTGGGGGGCTGGGAGCTGCCAAAAGGCCTACGTTCACAAAGAACTTGAGGTGCCACCGCCTAAAGGGAGAGGAAGATGCCCAATCACAGAAGATAAGGGGAAAGCCACAGGGAGGAGAAAAACAAAAGGGAGAAAAGAGGAAAACAGATTTTCATATGGAATAGAGAATTCTACCACAGGAGGGGGAGAAAAAATGGGACCCTATGTGGGGTTTGAGCTCTGAAGCTGCTCTAGTGACCAATCAGAGGGGATATCAGGACACAAAGAACGGCAGCCTTTATAAACCTTGGGAAAGAGGGACTTAGTGGTTCTCTTCCCCCTCCCCACGTGGGAGTCTGTGCTAATTTCCAAATACATTCCCACCTTTCCTCTACCACCTTTTGTCCGTGGCTTCATTCTTTGAATCCACCGGACAAGGACCCGGGAAGAAAGCCACCTTTGCATCCTACTCAGAGGAAGGCCACATGTTTCAGTTGAATTTTCCATGTTTCATTATTCTAATGAGGCACTTAATTTTTACAGGAATGAGGAAAACAAAGAAATAAACAAAGAAACCTGGTCTGCTGATACTTCCTTGACTATTTCCATGAAATCAGAACACAAATGTAAATACTAAAATGCTTCAATTTAATTCAGAGAGTCTCATTTCATTATCTCAAAAATGATTCACACACTCATTCATTAATTCATTCAATCAATATATATTTTTTTGATAGATTACCGTGTTTCATATATTAGGTTCTTACAAAACCTTAGTGAACTAGCTAACTAACTGAATAAGTAAATAAATAAAACACCTGCCCTCTTGGAACTAACAGTCTCTGGAGTGTATTAATGCAATAAACATAATTAATAAGCAAATTAAGATAGTATGTTACAAAATTATAAATTCTACTTGGGGGTAAGTAGAGGACAGGAAGGTGTCTCATGAGTGCAAGCAGTAGCTGGAAGCAAGTTGCAGCATTAAATAGATTAACCAGGATGGGCCTTTATGAGAAATTGAGATTTGAAGAGACTCTTGAAGAAGATAAACCAAGGAGATATTGGGAGAAAAATACTTCAAATGAGGTATCAGCCTACCCAAAGGCACTGAGGTTTTATCTAGGAAGAGCTCAGTGTGACCAGAGCTTATAGAGTAGGAAGAAAGTGATATGCATAAAGCTAGGTGGCAAGAGGCAAGGTATGCAATCTTTGGGGCACTAAAAGAACATTAGGTTTTATTGCAAGTGGAACAGGCAACCACTGCAGTGTTTTTGAGGAAAGAGGCAATATAATCTTCCTATATTTTAAAGGTTCATTCTGTTGGTTGTGTTAATAACAAACTGTGAACATGAGAATAAAAGCAGCTAGGAAGCTGTTGCATTAATGTAAGTCAAAGACGGTGGTGGCACACAGTGAAAAGATTGCAGTAGAAGTGTGAAACTGCCCAAATCTTGAAAGTTGAACTAAAAGCATATTCTAAATGGTTGAATATGGGGTGTGAGAGAAAGGGCAGAATCACATACTCCAGGAGCAATTGCAACAAAACAAAACAAAACAAACAAACAAAAAAATATACTTGCTTTTCACTCAGATGAGGAAGCTGAGTGAATTTTTGGGGTGGGAGATGTGGAAGAGATCAAGAGTACAAGTTCAGATATGATAGGGTTAAGATCTATCAGGTATGCAAATTAAGGTGCTAAGTAAGCTGATAAATATATAAATCCAATTTTCAGAGGGACAATTTGTACTGAAAAGATTATTTGGGAAATCTGAGCATATACTTGGTATTTAATATAATGCTAGATGACAACAAAGGGGAGACTAACTATAGAAAACAGGGTAAAGATTTTGCTAAAAGACATTGATTGGAAGAAAGAACATCAGGGGAGACTGTGCAGGAGTGTTCAGTGAGAAAGAAGGAAAGGCAAGAATATATGGAATCCTAGGCCAGTTGGGGAAAAAAAATGTTTCAAGGAGGTTAATAACCTGTCATGTCAAACACTGCTGCTAAAGCCATAAAATGAGAAATTAAATTTATCATTTAACTTAGCAACATGCAAGTAATTTGTGACCTCGATTGGGGCAATTCCACTTGAGCTATTAGGTGTAATGACCAGAGAGGTTTGAAAGAGAATGAGAGAGAGAAATTAGAGACAACTAGAAACTTGAGTAGAAATGTATATATAAAAATGAACAAATAAATGATTTGGTAGATGGCAAAGGAAATGGATCGATAGTATTCTGATATTGGCATTCAAATGTTTATCAGCATCTACTGTTGAATATGTGATTAGAGTTCATATGCATCTATGAACTAATTAGACAGAGAAAGTTTAGACCCAATGTTGAAATATAGACAAATATAATAAATTTATCAACCCATTGTAAGTCTATATGGTTGGTAAAAAGAAAACTTTTTTGAAAGATGAATATAGATACTAGTAGGTAGATAGATGTGATGTTTGTGATCTGTGACAAACTCTGATAGTCCATAAATATACCAATATACCTGTTGTCAGGTATCAGTGCCCCTCTGTAATTTTTCTCCCTGTAAGTGTGGGCACAACTTATTATTTGCTTTTGGTCAATAGAATACAGCAAAGATGATGGGATGTTACTTCCATGATCACATTACACTAGATGGTAACTTTAGTCTTGCTGGTAAATTCTATTGATTAGCTTCCCTGCTAACTGGGATGACAGAAGCCATCATATAGTGAGGCCCAGATAGAAAAACTTAATGTGGCCCAACAGCAGCAAAGCGCTGAGGCCCTCAAAACAAGAACCCTCAGGAAAGTGAATCCTGCAACAACCATGAACCTGGGCGTGGGTCTCTCTGCCCAGTAAAGCATTAGATGATACCCTGGCACTGGCCTGACACCGTGAGGATAGCCTTGTGAGAAACCCTGAAGCAGATTCCCCAGCTAAGTTATGCTCAGATTCCTTACCAAAGGAACTATGAGATAAAATGTTAAAGCATTAAGTTTGTGGTAATTTGTTACACAACAAAAAACTGATAATCTTTGAAGATTCTCCTCTGATTTCTTCAATTGCTTTAATAACTGGAAAAAGGTAATCAGCTGAAGTGAATATGGGGAGGAGGTGTTTGAGGAGAAGAAAAAGTAGAAAATAGTCATCTAGGGGGTTGGAGAGAGAATGTTAGAAAGGTTTATTAATAGAATTTGGATTTGTGTCAGGTTATTTAGCGGAGAGTTCAGTAAATAAAGGGACTTTGCTCTACATTGGATGCTGTGAGGTACTGGGTTAAGTAACACTTTGGGTGTTTTAATAATTCTTACCTGGAAGATCAGAAGAAGAGAGCAAGGCTAAATCTGCTCAGTAGAGGAGCACCAGTCACTCCTTATTAGTCCGTTTAAAGATGTAGTCACTCTGCTCTTTTGGACAATGTTCTCGCTTTTATCTGTGTTCAGACATGACTTTGAAGTTGTCTGGTTTTTGTTTTTATCCAACCAGCCACAGAGCATTTTTGACTGATGGTGTTTTGGGAAAATTTTGTTCAATTGGAGAACACCATGACCTACTTGTGAGTTGTAGGACATCTGTTCATCTCGCAAGACACATTTCTCTTTCCCAGCTAAGGGAATGGTTTTAGAAGTTGGGATAGAGTGTGATAAAAAACAGGTTAACATCTATGCATATTCTTAAAGGTGTTAGAGGATAAGAGATGAGAGTTAGCTTAAGAATCAGGGGCTTCTTGTGATGACTGATATGAATAGGGATGATTAAAGAGCACGATTTAGCATGATATGGTCTGTTAATTTATTCAAGAGAATGTTTTGTTGCTTTTGATAAAAAATCAACATAATAATCGTTATTAGTTGTACTTTATATAGTGCTTATTTTCATCAATATTATACCAAGTATATTATGTATGATATAATAGTTTACTTAATTATACCAAGGTATGTATGTATGTATGTATGTATGTATGTGTGTGTGTGTGTGTGTATGAGAAAGTCAAGATGCAGAAATTTTAAGACTCAAGGTCATATCCTTAAATCCTGAATCCAAAGCCTTAATCACTGTTATATTCTATTCTACTAAATGTTATATTCTACTCTACTAAATATAAAATGTCCCAAAAAATGCAGACTTGAGAATTGCAGTAATGCTGAGGTTGAAGAAATATACAATTAATACAGATGTAAACACACTGAAAGAAAACTGGGAAAAAATAACAAAAATATTTGATTGATTGAGTAATGGAACCAGGGGTGATATATTTCAATCTTTCTTCTAATGTTGCTATAAAGATTTTCTGTATAATAGTTTACATAGCATTATTGATCAGAATAACTTTCACATCAGGAGCCTAACAACTCTACTTAAATTCTTCATTCACATGTTTTACAACAGCATACACTTAGCCTTTTCCTTGACTGGGAATCAAACCTGACCTCCTGGTTCATAGGTCAATGCTCAACCAGTTGGTGCATATATCACAATTTTAATAATCTGATTTAACTGCTGACATCACAAGGCTTATGTTTTGTGTTAGTCACTGCCCTGCCACCCCAATTCCAACTGCATTGCTTTTTACAATTTTTCATTAAAAAAAAATGATCAACTGTTTATTTCTGGACTAACATAGCAAGCATGTTGAAAACAATTTTTATTTTCCCATTTTTAGCAGTATAACATTTTATTACACTTGTTGAAAATCTTAGTTGAAAACTTACCATTCATTTTTCTAGTTGTTCAAAACTTGAATCCCTAGGGGAATGCAATTAAATGCTAAATTTAGAATATTAAATTTAGTAAGTACTCTGTCTTTATAACATAATACTTTTGAAGTGAATAGAAGAGTCAATATATAGCTAACCTTGGGATATTTTACCATAATTCTAGAAAATACTGTTTTTAGTTCTCTGCTTCTTCTATAACCTCCCAATTTGTTCCTTACACATTCCTACATATAAATATGAGTGGTGTGAATGTGTGTGACATTAACTGCCCTTGTGAAGCATTTACTATATGCTATGGTTTATTGTGAGATCTTTATATGTATTAACTCAATTAACCTACTCAATATCTTATGAAGTACACATACTTCCCTTTATTTTAAAGAAGAATAAACTGAGGATTGGAAACATAAATCCACTTCCCCCAAATCACACAGTGTTATGTTTCCATTCACTCCTTACAAGGGAGTGTCTTACAAGGAAATGGTAAAACAACACCCGGGGCTTACTCCATGAGTGAGCTGCTTATTCTTTTAACATGTGTTACTTAGAGCATATATTCAAGTGCTTACGCGGGGAATCAATCAATTCCTTTAAGAAAGGAATATAGAATTTCTGCTGGGCTGAATGAGGAACTGGGTCCAGAGGAAGAATAAAACAAAGGGAACAAAACTACCTGGTGAAAGTTTAAGGATATCTTGCTAAAAGGAATGTTTTATATTCTAACAGAGAAAGAAAAGCAAGTCTTACAGGGAAATGGTAAAACAACACCCAAAGCAATGGGCTCAGTGGAGACTCCTGGTGGAGATAAAGGGAGGCCAGCTCCATCCCGCTTCTCTGGCGAAGCTTACACTATACTATTGGCGCATTACAATCTATGTTGGCAGCATACAGTTTAGCCATAGGAAATGTCATATAATCTTTTATGTATCTGATTTAGTTTTTCATTATTATTTACATGAAGGACAGTGTGTTGAAAACATAGATCTGGTTGTTCTCTCCGTTTAGTCTGTTACCATAGTGCCTCCCACAAAATGCCATGCACACAGCATGCCCTCAGTAGATGCTTATTGAATGAAAAACAAATAAGCCAATCAATAAGCCAGGCATTAATGTGAACTACATCGCTTTGTTATTTCACATTAAAAGGTGAGGATTAAGATCAGTTCTCTACTGGCTTGATCTCCTTTGTGGTATCACTTGCCATTTTTGTATAATTGATCTAATAATACTGACTTAGTTTTATTTTTTAAAATGCAGCACACTACATCAAACCCCAAACCATGTTACATATGGAGAATATAAAGTTGGATAAGCCTCTATCTGATCTTGAAAGATTTTGAAATCTGAGGTGGAAACAAGTAGGTAAATCAAGAATTACGGTGATGTGATCAGTTTGATAACAGAGTAAAACAGAAACAAGGAAATAGCATCAAATGAACTCTCCAGTTCTTTGACTGCCACTGCCCCCACCCCCACCCCCAAAGAAAAAATGGAAAATTTGGCTAAGTTGGATCTTTTAGGATGAGTGAAAGGAAATCAAGTGAAGATGAAAGGACGAGGCCGAGAGGTAATAAATCCCATAACTCAATCTGTAAGAATTGCCACAAAACTGAAAGGAATGAGGCTTAAGTACTTGAAAGATATAAAAAAATTACAACAGAAATGAAGACAGTGATCCTGGAATATCTTAAGAGCTAAATTGTCTAATGAGTTTGAACTTTGTCCTGAAAGCCCCATGGGCAGCAATTGCATTGTTTGAAAATGAACTATTATTTTAAGCTTGTAAGAAGATCAATTGCTTAAAATAGTTATTTTATGAAGCAATTAAGATGCTAAAGCAGTACCCATTAACTACCAATGGAAATATGAATAATGGTACATGAATTCCATTTATTATTGAAACTTGGTCATTCCATTGAAATCTTACAAATCAAGGATGGAAATCCCGCTCAATACTGAAAGCATGGGGCACCCTGGAGATTGAGAAGCAGCTTATTATTACTAAACTCAACTTTGGATGAGGATTTTTTTTCTGGTGTTTTTTTCTTTCTTCTGCAATTTGTCATTAAAATAAAAAAGAAAGACAATTAGTAAGAAATCTCTGATAATTTGGGGAGCTCAATTCTCTCCTTACATTCATTTTCCAGATCCTTGCTTCAAAGAATATCTGTTACTTCATAAGCCTGTTTAAAACATTAATATCCTTAAAACCTATTCATAATAGAATATGTAGATGGCCTCCAAAACAAGCTACCACACTGAAACTTAATACTCATATTAATTTTCTCAAGACTCTTGAACTCTTTATAGTGCTAATTATGTCTATTAATGTGTCATTACTTTGAAATGATAGGTTTTCTGCTAAAATAGAAATCTTTAATTTTGCTTAGCAGAGTTCTATTTCAGTAAGTCTCTCTAATCTAATGACTCTAGTTTCTCTGGGAAATAATAGGTTTACTTGCACAATGAATAGTAACACATATGTTTAAGGCAGATAACTGACTGCTTATCATATTGGTTCTAATTAGACATTTTTGCGTTGTGGGATTAATCTGAGCGTTGCTGGGACAGGGCACATAAAACATGTGAATTTTCCAAGTAGAATACATTTGTAAAGATGGCATTTTCCATCTTACACCCACATTGTACCATGTGTCAAATGACAATGACTACAGGTACACAACTGGGTTTTGATAGTACCTGCCTGGCAAGCAGATACAAGGAGATTTGGAAGAAAAATAACAAATACGGTGGACTCTAAGAGAAAAAATGTTTAAAATAATGACATTCTATTTCCACATAGTTCTCCTTCTAAACAGATATATGAAAAGATGGGGAAGTTCCCAAGTACAGTATGTCACCATTAACCCCCATTTCACTTTCTGTGGCTCATACATTTTAAATTGTGTGCCAATCTGTGTAGTGTGCTGAAATCTCGTGCCATCCTGCTCAGCCCATTTCATGAATCAATCCCCCGGTCCAGAGTACCCAGGCTACCTACACTACCCAACCTGTTAGTCATTTAGTAGCCATCTTGGTTATCAGCTGGACTGTCATGGTACCACAGTGCTTGCGTTCATGTAGCTCACATTTTCCTTATGAATATCCCCCAAATGCAAGATCAGTGATGCTGGCAATCCACACATGCCAGAGAGAAGCCATGAAGCTTATGTATACACAGGAAAAGATATAATTTATATTGAGTTCAGTACTATCCTGAGTTTCTGGCATCCACTGGGGGTCTGGGAACGTATTCCCCTGCATAAAGGAGAACTACTGTAATAGCGTCCAGTGCTAAACTAAGTGTATGCATACACAGTGATGTCTTTCCCAGCTTGCTTTTGAACACCAGCATAAAGAGGCCCTAGCAGATTCATCTCTGTGATTCCAACCTCTATGGTTTATCTCAAAGCAAGTATAACCATCTATACATGTAACATTTTTCCTTACATCATGTCAGAGTGAAAGATATTTTCATTTTAACTAAAGAACTATTTTCTGTACATTTATTTTTACTTAAAAAAAAATCTAGATGCCTAACATTTGCTCTCATCTTCTTACACCAAACCTCATTCTTCTCCATTATGACTTTTGCCAAAATTTCCTTTCAATGATGTCTTTCCAGTGTGATATTAGAAGGTGAATGATGAGTCCTTTCATTACATATGGATTGTATGCGTCATGTCAGCAGGGGGAAATGGCAATCCTAGGCCCAGATCCGCTAGGAACAGCCTGGACTGAGAAACCTCCCTGAGGCAGTATCAACAGCAGGTGTACAGGCCATCCACTGACTATCATCCTTTGAGACATTTCACAGCTATTGGTCAGGACCAGATATCACACTCAGGAGAGCCTAAAAAGGGACCTCAACTTTTGAGTGTGGAGCGGCATGATCAGGGAACAGTGACCCTGCCTCTGGTGTCAACAGGATTAATAATGAAACATGCAAAACCTTGCCTTTAAGCCCTGTTGTGCCAACCCAACATCAGCCCCATCTGTGTGGCATAATCCAGGGGTTAGGGTCTAATATCTTCAGTTGTACCTGATTGATGGGGCAATATAGAGTACATCTTTGCCATGGTTGGGAGAGCGTCTGTCTAGTCAACCAGAGTTGATTGCTTTAGCTTGTTTCTGAACACTAGGCTCCATTCCTAGGAGCCCAGCTAACAAGGAATCCATATTGGAGAAATGTTTCCTTACTAGTGAGGAGATGCTATCTACATAGATTATAAAATACTGAATACTATTTATGTCATCTGCATATGGAGTGAAATTGTTTAAAAATTAAATGAGGAAGAAAAATTGTTTTATCTCAGTTGTCAGTTCTTGCATAGGATCCATCAAAGAGTCTCTTCATTTTGCTCTGCCCTTTTTGTCAAATACCAAGTCCCTTTGTATGTACAGAGGTAATGTTTTTGTTGTTGTTGTGTGCTTTCCATAATATTCGTAACTGGCCTAACCCTGTGTCAATGTTGTAGGCTATATTAATTATCCATATTGCATAGGAGAATAGTAAACACTTAGGTTCAAGAACTTCTTAAAGGATGTGTTGTGCATACAGGAGACACATTATCATAAAAGTTCGAATTTACTAAGGAAAACATGATGAAATAGCAATCAGTGCAAAGCACTTAACGTCCTTTCCCAAATATACAGCACGTTCTCCTCTAAAACAACAATGTCTATTCATTTCCCCCACTAAATTGTAGGTTGTAACTCATTGCCTACAAAAAAAATGTATGAATCATTAATATTATGTGTAAGAAAACACAGAAGATGCTTTGGGATAATTGCAGTTGTGTATTAATCACATTGAGTAAACAAATACTGAAAAGTTCAGAGCTATGAATACAAATGGGCTAAAGCAGAGTCTGTGCTCCATGAGGAGAAAAAAATTACCTTTGTTCTATTTGATAAAACCATGGTTCTAGAAATGGGATAAGCCATAGTAAAGGAAAAGTATGTTATGAACAAGCTTGGATGAGAGAGAGAATATCACTTCGAAAATCAAGCACGTGACAATTTTAACAGGATAGTTATTCTCCATAGTCAAAAGTTAATTATGATACCTATTGCACACTCTTAAAATTTGATTACTCATAAGCAATTTGATTACTCAGAGTTCTTCATCCAAGTCACTTAAACATAAGATGGGTAAGCTTGTTAGACTAGTATATTAGATAAAGGCACAGGAATTATATCTGCTTCTCTAATATCATCCTTTATTGTGCAATATCAGAAGCCAGCTTTAAGTGAGCTCGTAAAGGAAATCTAGTGCCTCAATCCAATAGTTCTCATTAACCGTTACAAGTTACTGTCCTGGAGTAGAGCAGTAATTACCTAACTGGTGTCTAAGCCTTCTCCCTTTTTCCCCTTTACTTGTTCACTGTATTCTCCAAATGGTTTCACAGTCACTAAAACAATAAAGTCCAAACATTTTAGTACAGAATACCTTACTATGGTGTCTGCTTATCTGCTTAAAATTATCCCCATCCACTACACACACACACACACACACGTCCCCCTGATAAGCATTCTGTTAATCAGATAGGCAGCATAGAACCATCATGCACTAGGAATACTGCAATGAAACAGAATCTCTACATTTATTCTTTTATATTTTAGTGGAGGAAGCTAACAAAAACCTAAATAAGGAAGCTATGTAGTAATATGACACAAAGAAGGAAAATAAAGAGGGAAGTATTAGTGTTGGGAGTTGCAATTTTGAATAGATAGGCCAGAGAAAGCCTCACAGATGAGACTTAAATAAAAACGTGAAAGGAAGCCTAGCTGATTTGCTCAGTGGATAGAGCATCCACTTGTGGACTGAAGGGTCAAGTCCCTGGTTTGATTCCCTGCAAGGGCACATGCCTGGGTTGCCCGCTTGATCCCCAGTAGGGGGCGTGCAGGACACAGCTAATTAGTGATCCCCTGTCATCACTGATGTTTCTCTCTCTCTTCCTCTCCCTTCCTCTCTGAAATAAATAAAAATATATTAAAAAGAAAAAAAATGAAAGGGGTCAAGGAATAACTCACTTGGCTATTTGGGGGAACAGCCTTCTAGTCAGAGAGAACATCAAGTGCAAAGGCCTTGCAGAGAGAGCTTGCCTGGCATTTGTGAGGGTAGAGCAGTTAAAACAAGGTCAGCCATAGGAGAATGCTTGATGATGTCTACTGTTGAGATAATCTCTTTCATTATTTTCACCACCAAGATTCATCTAACTTTGATGCTTGTGCCAAATTGTGCCTTTGGCAATCCTTCCAAATGGAAGCTTTCCCTGGTCTTTACCAGTCTGGTGGAGGGGAGGTTTCTCCAGTTAGTAACAGCATGCTCTGTATGCCTCTATTAAAACTGTTAAAGCACACAGTTAAAGCTTTTCACGTGGTATTGCACATGTCTGTTGAGTTACCTATCTCCTGCACAGGACTTGCAGTGAATATTTGTTGACTCAATAGTCTAAAGGGTGAAGGGCAGCAATTAAAAATTAGAATCTTTGGACTCTAATCCCAGGTTTTCCATGCTAGCAGTTGTTGAAAAAGTTAATTAACCTCACTTTTTTTTCTCCAGATTCCTCACCTCTAAATTGGAAATAAATACAGTGATATTATACTTGATGTGGTCCAAACATTGCCCTGGGAGCTTCCTACTCAGTAATCCATACATTTTCACATGATCCTTATCTGTACAATTTGCAAGGTCAAGGTGAAGATACTGATTAAGTTAGATTATGTAAAGTACTTTCACACAGTTTTCTGGCATACAGTTGTTGTTTATCCAACTGTGTGTACATGTAAAAAATATGTGTGAAATAAAGTTATGGATTTTCTAAAATTTCTTTGCCTGCAGAGATCTATGTTTAATCACTTTTCAAATCAACTTCATTTCTGTCTATGCTTTATCACAAGATATAATCTTCTGTTAGATAATGACGGTGGTTCCTGCAGCATTTCTTAAAACAGTGCTCCATGTTGGCCCTGAGACTTCTCTAAGCCCCTAACACTCGTCCTGGCCCTTTTTCGACATTATCATAAATTTTCAACAGAATTTAGAAAATAATAAACACGCATATTCCTCACTCAAGTGAAACATTGATTAAATCAAAATGGTACAATTGTCCAGTCATGTCCTAAAGAATAACAACTACCCATTTGCATTCCCAGGTAATGAAAACTATTTCTCTTCTGGCTAAGAGTAATTTCAAGGTTCCATAAAGTTAAGATTTATTCCATTCTCAGAGATATAAACAAATGGCATTTTTTTTTTTTTTGGCCAGAGAAATATAGTAATTATTTCTACATCTCCTGACTTTAGCAGTACTCCTAGAAAACAATAAATCTGTAGAATGAGAAAATTACTCAATGAGGAAATAAGATAATTAACAGCATTTTAGATTATCCATAAATTTTAACAGAAAAGACTATATTCTTCTTGTACAAAAAAAAAGTGCATAAGCTAAATTACATAGGTAGAATTTTCCTAGGGAGAGTAGAAAAGCCACAGGTAGTCATGTAGTCTTTAGTGAACTAAAGGTCATCCACTGAGTAGCACTGCCCAAGAACTGCTAGTAACCATTGTGAAGATATAAATAATTTGTTCCAGCGTGTAAATCAATGCACTGCTTCTTTTACCAAGAAAGTCTTGGTATGAAACTATAAAGGAAGTTAACTAAAATGTGCTGTATCAAGAATTTTGATTTACATTTTGGTGAAAGCTTTTTATCTCTTCAAGTACAGGTAATAAACACTTTGATACCATCACCTTGACTAGGTTTGGTATAGAGAACACTGAGAAAACAAATTATAATTTTGTAAGTTGGATGGTGCCAGAATTTGTAATTCCCTAGATGTTATTCATATGCTTTTAATGGTGTAATCACATGATCGGAGTTAATTTTAGGGTTCTTAAAAAGGTAAATGTATAGGGTCCATGGAGAGGCAGAGAAGGGAAATACTCTCCTAGTTGGAAGTAAAACTAAGAAGGGTCTGAACAATGATGCTGAAAGTTGGTGTGAAAATGAAAGGAAAATTTTGATAAACAATGCTAACTTTTGAAAGCAATGAGCAGGAGTAGATTTTTTTAATTAATTGGGGTAAAACTTATTGAAATTTGCTAATAAGGCACATTATTATTAAATACAGGTATAAGCATAAATATGCAAAAGAAATATGCAATAGGGAACTGATCATCGTTAATTGCAAGGATATTTGAGTCCATAATGTAATCTTCATTTGTGAATTGCTGCATCAGATATTATTAGCTGCATCAGACATTATTAGCTTGTGCAAAGCCATTGATACCCCTCCCATAAATGTAACTAAACATCTACTTGAACAGTTACAAATAACACAATTCTAATAAAATCTAGCTCGGTAATACTCTCAAGTGTTTTAAGAGAAGACTTATCCAGATATACTGTAGAAAAAAAGGGTCATAGGAAATGATTGTTTTTTTTCATGGTGGTAAATAATGCTAAAAGGAATAATAAATATATCAACAACATGTAAAGATTAATATATAAAAAGGAAAGAAGCAAACACTTTTGTTGTATATGGACTAGAATTTACCAACTGAAAGAACAAGTTAGGTTATTTATTCAATATTAAGAAAAGGCCAGCATAACCTTCAGAAGTGAAATTAGAAAAGTGCTTTTAAATTCAACTACAATACTACAGCAATTACAAACAGAATGATGATAAATTATGTCTCTTAAATCTAAGTGCTGTAATTATAGGATTCTCAGAATAGTCTTAGAAGGTATAGATTTAATAGTTCTGCTACATAGGAAAGAAAATCAAAGCAGTTGGCTAGCAAAGCTTTCCACGTAGAATTTCCTTTTCCCATTTCAGGAGGTATTAACAATAATAACAGCAATCCCTGAGGACAGTTTAGAAACATCATAATATCTGAAATATTTTTTTTTAGAATTTTAAAGGAGAAACTTGGAAAAGAAAATGTGTGTGGATTATTTAACACAATGACAAGTCTTGCGCCCCATTGGAACGTTCATCAAAATTAACAGTTTTGTCATATACCCACTGGGGTCTGACAATAGAAAACTGCCCCCCAAAAATGGGAAAATGAGACCAAATGTAAAAAAAGATCTGTTTTATTGGAAAAGTTGCCTTTCTTAGACGCCTGAAATAAGACAACAGTTGTGATTTTGTTACAGAAGACCAGAGAAGAACCAAGCAACGCTTAGAGAGATGGAGTTACACTTTGTTATTACGCGTGGGCCAAGCAAAACTGTGTTTCAAATTCCGGCCCCAACATGGAGGAACTTTCCCTATGTATATGTTTTTACCTTCTTTATCTCCCAAATATGGGGTGTTTCCGGTCCCCTTTGCAAGTTCTTAAAGAGCCCTATGTGCTGGGGCTTTGAGACCTCAACCAAAGGCCTGGCCTGGCACCAGCACTGATAACTTTGTCCGGGGAAGGTTTATGGCCTCTCTGAAGTAGTCTTACTCTCCTTATTATTTAAGCAAGCAAGTATTTACAGAAGCCAAAATAACAGGGTTAAAATTTCAAACAGCATATATAAGATGGTTGCTTCAATTCAAATATTTTATATAAGATGGATGCTTCAATTTGAATATGTAATATCAGGAATATTTCTTTCAGTAATTAAAAGAACAACATTGGTTAAATAATGTTCATGCATAGATTTTTATTTAAACATAATTAAAGAGAACCTGGATATTTGTGAAAGTCATATATCTTAACATGTTTAACTTTCTCCAAATTGATTATACTTATCAAATGTTATGTGTATATGTTCACATATATGTATGATATTGCTATAAGGTATGTGAGTGTAACACTACTTAGGCTTCAGAACATTGCCTTTGGAAAAAAACAGGGAGGAGTCACAAAGGAAGGAATCCCAAAGAGAACTTGATCTAACATTCACAAAGTCTGTAGCACTGTGGGCATGGAACAGGGATTTCTTTGTTTATAAAAACTGCTTTCAAAGAAAAATAGAAATTGTCTAATAAAACATTGCATTAAAAATGTCAAAAGCTTCTGCACAGCAAAGGAAATTATAAAAAAAGACACAAAGACACAACCTACTGAATCACAAAATATATTTGCAAATTATATATCCAATAAGGGGTTGCTATCCAAATTACGTAAGGCAGTCATACAACTCAATAAGAAAAATAATCCAATAAAAAATGGGCAGAGGACATGAAAAGATATTTCTCTAAAGTAGACACACAGATGACCAATAGACATGAAAAACTGCTCAATGTTACTAATCATCAGGGAAATGAAAATCAAAACCGTAATGAGATACCACCTCACACCAGTCAAAATGACTATCATCAAAAAGTCAACAAACAGCGTGTGTTGTCAAAGACATGGAAAAAAGGGAACTCTTGTACACTCTGGGTGGGAATGTAAAATGGTGCAACTACAATGGAAAACAGTGTGAAAATTCCTCAAAATTCTAAAAATAGCTCTGTAATACTATTATGTGCCTCCTGCACTCCCCCTACTGGGGACCCCTATGACCCAGCAATTGTACTTCTGGGTAGTTATCCATAGAAAATAAGAACACTACCTTGGAATATTATGTAGCATTAAAAAAAGAATTAAATCCTGCCATTTGTGACAACATGATTGGGCCTAGAGAGTATTACGCTAAATGAAATAAATCAGACAGAGAAAGACAGGTGTGGGATTTAAAAAAAAAAAAAAAAAACAAATCAACAAACAAAACAAAGATAGGCTTGTAGAAACAGACCAAAATAATGATTACCAGAGGGGAGAGTGGTAGAAGGATAGGTAAAAGAGCTGAAGGGGAATATAGTTAATAATATTGTAATAACTTTACATGGTAACAGATGGTTACTAGACTTAATGTGGTGAACACATTGTAAGATATGTAAATGTATAATCACTATCTTGTATACCTGAAACTAATATAATACCTACCACTTATATTTTAATAAAAAAGGGAAAATTAGCGAGTAGCTCCAAAGAAAGAAAAATAATAAAAAAAGATATTACCTTAATTCAGGGAGATTTTCGTATCTTGCTCTTTCAAAAAATATTTAAAAGATATACCAGTGAATATACCTTTTGGATATACCAGTAAGTTCAACTTTATTAATATATAGGCCATTATGAAAAGTCTTAGGAAGATGAGATTCGCCTAATTGCTGGAAAACTTTAATATTATTTTTTAAAAATGAATTGATTTTGCTACTTAGGTTTACATTAACATCAAAGGCCAGACGTGCTCAGATATTACAATATATAGGAAGCTGTGTAGGCAGCTAAATGTTAGGGAACCTTTTAAAAACATTTCAAACAGGTGTTGGTTTTACCCTAGCCGGTTTGGCTCAGTGGATAGAGCGTCAGCCTGCAGACCGAAGGATCCCAGGTTAGATTCCAGTCAGGGCGCATGCCAGGGTTGCAGGCTCAAACCCCAGTAGGGGGAGTGTAGGAGGCAGCTGATCAATGATTCTCTCATCATTAATGTTTTTATCTCTCTTTCCCTCTTCCTTCCTCTCTGAAATCAATAAAAAGATGTAAAAAAAAAAAAAAAAAAAACAGGTGCTGGTTTGAAAACCTTAGAAAAACATTGATTCTTTAAATGATACTATTAAAAAGTATAGATAACATAAGTTGTGAAGGACAATGTCACTCTTTCATAACTTCACATCAATCCAGATTTTACCATGTCATTTTGGTGCTATTGTAGCATTTCAGTAAATTTCATAGGTATCTTTTATGAGTGGAGATGTATACAAATATCCAAATATGGGAGGAAATAGAGTATAATAAATTCGTTCAAACACCAGTACAATCTGAATTTATATAGTATATAAAAGTATGATTATAGACATAAATAGCATTTTTTTTTGTTCTAGGCACTATGCAATTTTATACTTACACTTACTTAATTAAATATTGTAACAAATCTGCAGGGAAAATGAAATTATCATCTTTATTTTAAGGATGAAGAAACTGAGACTTAGAATTTTAGAATAATTTGCCCAAATTATCACAGATAGGTAAACGTGCAGACAGCCAGGTTACAGATCTTGAGCTTTTCAAAACCATGCAATGCTGCTTTTCAGGAGATATATACAAGAAAAATGGAGGCTTTTGAAGGACAAGTTAAAAAACACACACCCATAGTTACATTAGCAAGTGTTTCTAAAGCAAGAATACAATTTTGTTATTTATTTGTATAAAAATAACTCTCATATATTTCATCAAAATTTTGTCTAACACTGGATTTAGAGAATTCAAGATAATAATTAAACTGCTGGTGAAGATAAAAAGTAGAAGTCACTAACTTTATTGTAGGGTAATGGAATACTGGCCTAGCTTATGGCAATGTCAGAGGGAATAATTTTTAAAGACTGTGTGTGTGTGTGTGTGAGAGAGAAAGAGAGAGAGAGAGAGAGAGAGAGAGAGAGAGAGAGAGAGAGAGAGAGAGAGAGAGAGAGAGAGAACTTTTGAAATAATCTCACCTTCTTCCAGGGACACAGAGACAAGTGGATTTTTCTTTGTGTCTTTAAAAGAAAAGCAAAAGAGGTCACATGCAAAGCAACTTTAGAGGCATAATTAGAAATTGTAATAAGGTAGGTACAGTATACATGTAGACAATTTTCAGTAAGCAAGAAGATATTTTTTTCTCTTAATAACAAGCAATACATGCTGGAGGGGATGAGAAGTGAAGGTCACAGGCTAGAATTATTTATAGTGCTCTCTTACAGGAGGAAAGAGTTGGAACAAAGTTCCTGGGTAACAAGAGCTCTGAAAATTGCCTTGAAAGAAGCAAAGTGTTTCTGAAGTAGTTTGTCCTTTTGGATTTGAACATACTGATTTTTGCAACGAATTGTTATGTCAGCACTTCATCTACCCCAAAGGAAAAGCATGATAAATCTGCATTATGCTTTGAGGAAAGAGCTTTACCAGGCTCTGGTATTAGCTTTCAAACCAGCTATTTCTAGTAACAGGTCAGATTTACCCACTAGCTATTCTGCCACCCATGCATAGATTCACATTTTTGCTGAATGGGCTGTATTTTTTTAAATGTACCTCCTATTTTAAGACTTCTTACAGTAGTTATTTTCAACATTTAACAAATTAAGTTAATATAATTTACTTCTCATTTTTTTCCAGATTAGGAAATATAATAATTAATTTCAAATAGTATCTGAATGTAAAGTATCTTAATGATGTGAAACAAGTCTTTTTTAGGCAAGAAACATATATCACTTCTTAATTGAGTCTCTATATTATCGTAATTATTTATTAGTTTATATTCTTTTTCACATGTGCATATATTCTCCTGAACACTTATTCTGATTTTAAGACAAATCACGTGACGTGAGAGACTTCCCCTCCCACCCCCAATTTCATTTTGCCTGCTTTGAAACAGAACCCAGATTGTCAGCTGCATCTTTCCAAGGGCTTCAGAACGTAGTACATGGAACCAAGGGTGTTAAAATCTTTCATTTAAAAAATAACCTTAATGCATTTTTGTCATAATTTGATTTTTCAATTAAAGAGAATCATTCCTATTCAAACCGTATTAGCTTTGACCATCCAGAGCTGAAAACTAATAGGAAGAGTCAACACTTGGCATCTTGAGAGTAACTGAGAAATTCAAGAAAAAAAAGAATACTTTCTCAGAGTCTTCATCCTTCCCTCCTTTGTGTCTGATTTGCTTCTGTAAGACTGATAGAGCTATCATATTACTGGTTCAAAAACTGTTGAATTATTTAGAGGAAAATGGAGAAATGGAAGGAATAAGCTAAAATAGATTTGCTTATTTGCCTGCCTCAAGAACAAAGCTAAAACAATATCATAAGGAAATGCTTAAGCCAGTATTGAAATTTTTACTAAAACCCATCTTCCTGCAACCAAGTCTGTCTTCCCACCTCATACTGTGCTGTGCACAACTGTTGAGATACTGGCTATTATAACCAAGAATAGACACAAAGGCATTGAGCACCTCATAAGGTTGAGGATCCTTTGCTACCCACTGCAAAAACAAAATGGTATCAAGTATAAACCTAACCTCAACAAAAGATAATAAGTTAGAAGAAATGCACAAGAAATTAAAGTATTATAGAATAAGAATCAAATGAGTGGTGCATCCTTCAAGTCAAATACACTCATGGAGAGAAGAACACAAACAGAAACACCTAAGATGACATAAGATATCCCCTCCTGCTGGAGACTAAGATCAACTAATTCTCACTCTTACCATGACCCACAACCCCTGCTTTCTTCATCTCTCAGCAAAGAGAACAGGGAAAAATACAGAATAGCATGTCATTTCCGAGGACTGGCAACAAATAAGAGAGTCTCTTCAAGCCTTTGTGTTTCAGGAAAAGTCATTTTTTAATGAAATATGGGCATTAAAAGTGTAAGTAGAAAATGTAAAGATGTAAAATATAGACAGTAGTATAAGTAAGGATTTTGTGATGCTTGTTCTTACTATATAACTGCCTTTACTAAATGCTGAAAGAAGAAATATAGAATGAGAGTTTGAAAGGGAATCAAAGAACTAGAAATGTTTTTATTTGTTTGAGAAAGGGAAAAGGCCCACAGAAAGGGTGAGGTTCAATATACATAAAAATAAAAAGTGATGGACAATAACCCAGGACAGTCCAGAAGACAAGGAGAAGAATAGAGAAGGAAGACTATTTTAGAATAAAAGAATGTTATCTCACCACAGACCTGGAAAAGAAATGAAAAGATAAAGGAACATAACATATATATTTAAAAATAAATATGTAAATGAAAAGGTATTTTGTGATGGAGAATAAAATTTAGTATGTGTGTATGTTTATCTTCTAACATCATTTTGCCAGGTTTCCTTTAGCATTATCCAATATCCCCAAGTGTTAAGTTCAGAGGGACCATGTCAAGAAAACAGATATTATGCAAATCAGTATGGCGTTTAAAACATTAGGTTCTCTATTGTGTCTTGAGATGCTATTCTTGGGGTAAAATGATGGAAACTTTCAGTCTTGAAAAATGAAATTGTCTTCTTCTGGCTGTTTAATACTTTCAGGACATTAAACTGTATTATGTTAATCTAGTATACTTTTGGGAGAGGATCCACTAAAATTGGAAAACACCCTTCATGCATTCTTGTGTCAAATTATGCTACCATGAGAAAGAGGTAGACAATGACAATGCTTTTTTTTATATATATATTTTTTAAGTAAAATATTGATTGCATTTTATTTGTTGGGATTTTTCTTTAGAAGGATCAGATCTCCTGCTAAAAATCCTCTGGCTCTGGGCTAAGTAACTCCTATAATAACAGGTGTTTCTATACTATGTAAGCATTTCATCATGGTATAACATCCATGATTTAAATTCGAGGATAGTTGTGCCAAGTAGACAGTCAAATTCTCAAGGACAGAGAGCATTCCTTATGTAAGTTTGTATCCTGTCATCTAGCACATAATCTTAACAATTCATAGAGGTTCAAAATGTTGCCCACTGTTCAAGGACCGCCAAAAACACACCATTAGTAAAACTAATTAAAATATGCTGGCTTACAATGGCAAGAGAGAATGCCCCTCAGGATTAAAAAAAAAAAAAAAAAAGTGTTAGAAAAGGATACTTACAGGATTTGGAGGATTAAATTTAGTCATAGGATTACTTTTTTTAAGAGATCTATTTAATATTAGGAGACAAACCTTCTCTGAATTTATATAATATCTTTCAATTAGTCAATGCAATGCATAAATAGTAATTTATAAATTCCTACAACGAAGGTATCTGCCAAAGTGAGGCCAAACGTGTGACAGTCCTTGCTACACTTGGGAAACTCAGAATATGGAGTGAAGTAGGCATATTTGCTTGAAGGACGAATGGCTTAAGGAAATAGTGGAAGTTCACTGGGATGTTCGCATTTCCTGAAGTGAACAAGAGAACATCAAGACTAAAATGTCTTCTATTCCACTTAAATCAGCTTCATTAAGACATAAAACAGCCCTAACCGGTTTGGCTCAGTGGATAGAGTGTTGGCCTGCAGACACAAGGGTCCCAGGTTCGATTCTGGTCAAGGGCATGTACCTTGGTTGTGGGCACACCCCCAGTGGGGGGGGGGGGGGGTGCAGGAGGCAGCTGATAGATGTTTCTGGCTCTCTATTCCTCTCCCTTCCTCTCTGTAAAAAAATCAATAAAATATATCTTTTTTTAAAAAAGACGTAAAACAGTGATCGAGTCAGACCTGACATAATCTGCAAAAAATTTAAACTTGTCAATGCTATTTCTTTATTATCACAAACTTCATTGTTTTGTGTATTATTTTGTAATCTACATAACATTTGAATAGTGCTACATATGTAATTTATAAATAACTATATATATATATATATATATATATATATATTGGATACTTACTAGAACAGCATTTTATTATAAGGCTGTTTGACCAAAATAGTTTGGAGACTTTAGTCTAAAACACCATTTTAAGCACATCAATCACTTAATTGAAAACTATAATTTAATCTCCACTGGCTATAAAGTATCATCTAAATTCTTATTGTGGCAAATTTGGCCTTCACAATGTGGCCCCAACCCTTTTATTTATGTATTTTTTAAAATTTATTGGAGAGAGAGAGGGAGAGATAAAAACACCAATGAGACATTGATCGGCTGCCTCCTTCATGCCCCCTACTATGGATTGAACCCGAAACCTGGGCATGTGCCCTGACCAGGAATCTGACTAGCAACCTCTTGGTGCAAGGGTTGATATTTAACCACTGAGCCACACCAGCCGGGATCCAACCCTTTTTTTAAATATTTTTTATTTTTTTAAATAAATCTTTATTGTTCAGATTACAGGTGTTCCTCTTTTTGTTTTCCCCCTATAGCTCCCCTCCACCTGACTCCCCACCCCACCCTACCCCATGCCCTTACTCCCTGCCACTGTCTTCATCCACAGGAGTAAGATTTTTGTCCAATCTCTTCCCGCACCACTCACACCCACTTCCCCCTGAGAATTGTCAGTCCATTCCCTTTCTTTGTCCCTGATTCTATTATATTCACCAGTCCATTCTGTACTTCAGATTTTTTATTTACTTGATTTTTAGATTCACTTGTTGGTAGGTATGTATTTGATGTCATTTTGTTGTTCATAATTTTTATCTTTACCTTTTTCTTCTTCTTCCTCTTCTTAAAGAATACCCTTCAGCGTTTCATGTAATCCTGGTTTGGTGGCGATGAACTCCTTTAGCTTTTTCTTGTCTGTGAAGCTCTTTATCTGACCTTCAACTCTGAATGATAGCTTTGCTGGGTAGAGTAATCTTGGTCGTAGGTTCTTGCTGTTCATCACTTTGAATATTTCTTGCCACTCCCATCTGGCCTGCATAGTTTCTGCTGAGAAATCAGCTGAAAGTCGTATGGGTACTCCCTTGTAGGCAACTAACCGTTTTTCTCTTGCTGCTTTCAAGATTCTCTCTTTGTCTTTTGCCCTTGGCATTTTAATTATGATGTGTCTTGGTGTGGTCCTCTTTGGATTCCTTTTGTTTGGGGTTCTGGGTGCTGCCTGGACTTGTAAGTCTATTTCTTTCACCAGGTAGGGAAAGTTTTCTGTCATTATTTCTTCTAATAGGTTTTCAGTATTTTGCTCTCTCTCTTCTTCTGGCACCCCAAAAATTCGGATGTTGGTACGCTTGAAGTTGTCCCAGAGGCTCCTTATACTATCTTCATATTTTTGGATTCTTTTTTCTTTTTGTTTTTCTGGTTGGGTGTTTTTTGTTTCCTCATATTTCAGATCTTTGGTTTGATTCTTGGGGTACGTTGATCTACAGTTGAGTTTCTGTATATTCTTTATTTTAGACAGTGTATGCTTCATTTCTAACTGGTCCTTTTCTATTTTTTTGGCATTCTCATTAAGATCCTTGAAGGTCTCACTAAGCTCCTCAGAAGTGTCATCAAGTTTCTTGGCGGTTTTTAGAAGATTCTTGATTAACCTTATACATGTGGTTCTGAACTCTATGTCATCCAGTAGTTTGCTTTCCTCCATTTCTTTCATTCGTGACATGTTTCTTTGTCTCCACATTTTGGCTGCTTCCCTGTGTTGATGGAATGGCTTTGTGTGGTAGGTGACCTATAGGAGGCAGTAGCTCAGCCTCCCCAATCACCTGATGTGGATGCTCTTGGTACATACACCCCTTTGTGGGCTGAGTGCAAAGTCTTGGTATAGTTAAGCCTTAATTGCTGTTGGTACGGTGGGAGGAATTGACCTCCAGGCCAATCGGCTGTGAGGACTCGCTGTGTCTATAATGGAAGAACTGCTGTGCTGGAGACACGCTTATGGTGCAGGACTTGTTTCAGTGGGGTTTTGGTGCTCCCTGAGTCTGCCTCTTGAATGTGTCACTTATGGATGTGAGGAGTTGAAATCTGGTTTCTCACACTGACCACTAGGTATACTGGCTTCTTGATCTCCAATGGGGTGCAGGTCAGCTATTGTCTGAGTCCACCCAGCAGGAGCTACAGCGAGAGCTACAGTTTTCTCCTCTTTGCTTGGGGTTTGGAGGTTTTGGAGCTGTCTGACCCAGGCCACAAGTTTGCTAGGTTAAGCTGCGATAGGGCAGGCCTTTCTTATGCTAAAGCTGCTGCTTGGAGCTTGGGTGGGTTTGTAGGTTGTGTGGGGCGGGGTCTCAGGGAGTCACTAGGCTAGGGCGTGGCAAACAGTGATGGCTGCTAGTTAGCCGGCTCTGTGTCTCCGACTGTGTCCCGTGCCCCAGCACAGTAAACAATTATTCTTGCGCGCAGCTCTGCAAGCAAGCCCCCCTCACTTTCTGACCCAGTGGCGGACAATCCAGCTTCTCCCCATAGGAGTTTGGGTGCCCCATGTCTCCCCAGAAACTGGATTTCAGAGTAATCAGGGGCTTGTCTCCCTTTGGGTTGAAAAAAGCAACGTCTGCCGCCAGCCCAGATCACGCGCCTCCGTACCTCAGCTTTTCAGCACTTGTGCACGTCTCAATGCTCTTTTCTCTTTCCTTCTAGTTGTAGAACTTCCACTCAGCCAGCTTTCCCGTGGTTCTGGGTGATAGACGTTATGTCTTTTAGTTGTAGTTTTGAAATTGTTGTGCAAGCCAGCAGTTTAGGTGCTTACCTACACCACCATCTTGGATTCTCTCCCAACCCATAGGATTGTTTTTGAAGAAACTAGTATGAGTTCCTTATGGAAAGCATCAAGGTGAGAATTGATAGATCAATAACCTAATATTATGGGACACTGACAAAGCCAGAGAATCACAGATATATTGTACAAATGTTCAGGTGGCTTTTTTCCTCTTATGATTTGCCGATGTGACTTTTTTGGGCTAATGGGACATTAGCAAACGTGATGTAATCCCAGGCTTGAAGAGTGTTTATGCTTTGGTGTTTACTCTTTTTCTGTTGGAGTAAACAAACTAGCCAGCTAGTTGATAATCCAAAGGTAGGGTGAAGGTCATTCCAGATTGGGCCACCCCACGAGTGGACCCAGAACGGAGATGGTGACTGACTACAGCAAACAAGTAAACAAAACTAAAATCAGAAGCACCACCCAGGTGAGCCCAGCCCAAACTGTTGACTCTTGAAATTAGAGTCCAAATAACTCTTTATTTAAGCTTCCACATTTGGGAGTGGGTTTTTTTTTGTTTTTTGTTTTGTTTGTTTTTTGTCTCAAAAGCTGACTGCCTAGCTGGTGTGGCTCAGTAGTTGAGTGTCAACCTATGAACTAGTATGTTAGGGTTCAATTCCTGGTCAGGGCACATGAATGGTTTGCAGGTTTGATTCCCCAGTAGGGGGCGTGCAAGAGGCAGCCAATCAATGATTCTCTCCTATCATTGATATTTCTCTCTCCCTCTCCTTTCCTCTCAGAAATCAATTATATATTTATTTTATTTTATTTTTTAAGCTATCTGATAAATAGTTACTAGAACTGGTGCTAATTGATTTAATCTGTCCATCTTCCACTCAAGCGAGCGAGCAATCATTCGGTAACTATGTTTAGAACGTTTATTAAATCTATGAATTGATACCATTCTGTTGATAGCTGCCTGTAACTGGTTGCCTCAAGGTTATGTTCAAACCTTCTGAACCATTTTTTTTAATTTTTTAATTTTTTTTATTGTTTTAAGTATTACAAATAGTAGTACATATGTCTCTTTTTTTTCCCCCCATTGACCTCCTCCCGACCTCCCCTACCCCCCAGTACATGCCTTCACCTGCCTGCCCTCCCCCCCAACCCCCGGCCCCAGTGTCTTGTATCCATTGGTTATGCTTATATGCATGCATACAAGTCCTTCGGTTGGTCTCTTACAGCCCCCCTCGCCCAACCTCCCCTGTCTTCCCAATGTAGTTTGACAGTCTGTTCAATGCTTCTTTGCCTCTGTATCTTTTTCCCACCATTTCTTTCCTTTAAAAAGTTTTGCCTTTGCAGACTAGAAATAAACATATAATAACAAAACAAAACAAAAAAATGTTTGAGTCCCAATTTCAATGTCCAACAGTTCTGAGTCCCCATTTCAATGTCTAACAGTTCCTTATGTGTACATGTCAGCAATGATATCTGGATGGTGGGCACATGGTGGCAATGCTGGTCCGACCCTCTCTGGTTTGGTCCTAGGCAACCTGCAGTGGTGCACAGCTGCTGACTGCTCGCGTGGCAAGGTGAACCATTTTTTTTAATCCTCACTTAAGGATATGTTTCCATTGATTTTTTAGAGAGTGGAAGAGAGAGGGAAAGACAGAGAAACATCAATGAGACAGAAACACATCGATTGGTTGCCTCCAGGGAGGAGCCTGCAACCCAGGTACCTGCCCTTGACCAGAATCAAATCCGGGACCCTTTGGTCCAGTGGCCAAGGCTTTATCCACTGAGCCAAACAGGCTCTGGCTGAACCTCCCTTTCCAATGGGTTGGAATAAAGTACCTTAAATTGAGTTACATGTGAAAGCTAATGAAGTGAAAAGAGAATCCCCATGCCTCACACCCAGTACTTGTATCTGCATCCGAAAAAGAGAGCTAGCCCACAAGAAGGTGATGGGCCTGCCCTCCCAATGTGTTGTATACAAATACAGAGTGCTGAAGATATCTGAAAATTTGGGATCCAAAACTGTCTTAGTCTGGCTTTTAAAATATGGCTTTCAAACAGCTGCCTGCACATATTTTACTTTAGTTTCTTTTTTTTTTATTAGAAGAAACCAAAAAGTTTGTATTGCTTACAAATAAAAAGTAAGTTGGAGTAACTTTGCAAATAGGGCAGCTTAACTGCAAAAAAAGAAGTGTGTAACATTTTGCTAAAGGACTGGCCCTACTGAAGACATTGCTATAAAACAGTGTTTTAAGTCATATTTTGTTATGGCTATAATTTAACAGTTTAGAGGCAAAATTAATGTGTTTGTATTTCTCTTTGATTAATATACAGCACGTTTTATTCAAAGTGTCTTGCCATTCCTTTTTGTTTCTGCCAAAAAGTTCTGGTAGACACTGACAAGGAAATAGAATATTGTGTGGGCCAAATTTCTGACATTCAATTCCCTCAGACATTAATTTAGTACAAAGGAGGATAATCTGCTGTTCCCAAAGAAGAAGAAGAAAAAAATCCCAGCACATTTGAAGCCAAATCCTTTCACTTAAGGGTTATAGTGAGTGAACATAATTTTCTCTGGAGGGAACTTTGTTGTTTGAAATGTCTGAGACAAGATTCGTCAGAAGGGAGCGTGAGCTGCATCTTGTCTATGGTAGGTCTTCAGGTAGCTAAGAACACAAGATAAAGGAGAAAATTCCATCTGTTAGGAATCAGAATCAAATTTTTGACACAAGCTGTTAAAACAAATTCAAAGGGAGAAAGAAGCCTAAGGGCCCCAGAGGAATATAACATTGCTAAATCGGTGCGATGGAAATTTAGAAATTATACCTGTATTTAATCAAATCAGAGGAGTCTACCAGTTCAGGTCTTTGAAGCAAAGTTATAAATAAATAGACCTAATACAGACTTTTACCATTAAACATTATCAAAGAGTATTTGAAGGTGAATTGCAAAGACAAAGGGAAAAAGAGGTGTTGAATATTATAATTTTAAAATAAATCATTAAGCTTTCTTTCTTTAACTAAAAGCTAGAGGTCAAACATGACTAGAGGCATTTTCATTCATAACAGATGTGGGAGCAAAGAATTGGTATAAATTACCCAGGAAAACTGACTAAAAGACACTAATTTATCTGTATTAGAAAATAAAGTATGTCTTTTAATAGTTAAAGAGGAAATCCTTATTAAATATTATCAAAGAAGGCAAAGGGGATGTGACTTTATAAACAAATATTGTTTATTTAATATGCACAAATGCATATATAGAATATAGAAAGTTTTGTTAAGCTGGAATTCATTTTCCCCAATTCCAAAACAAATCTTTTTTTTTTAAATCTGATTATCCAAATAATCTCTACAGAATTGGCTCTTTGAAAGAATCCACATATTTTAAATTTATGGGGAAAATATAGTTTATTTTATTTATTACAGCTATATTTTATTTACTGTTTTCAGTGTTACTTTGTCTTAGTTTCAAGTACACACCAAATACTAGTTAGACATTCATGTACTTCACAAAGTGGCCCCTGATATTTCCAGTTTCCACCTGGTCCCATATTATTGCAATATCATTGACTGCATTTACCTCACTGTAACAACTTTGTCACTACCAATGTGTTAATCCCTTCAACTTTTTCACACGATCCCCCAACCCGTCTCCCCTCTGGTAATATCAGTCTGCTCTGTGTTTCTACGAATTTCTTTCTATTTTTCCATTTTATTTATTTCGTTCTCTATATCTCACATATAAGTAAAAGCAAGTTCTCTCTCATCATTTGTGTTTCTATCACTCTCCCTCTTCCTTCCGCTCTCTGAAATCAATAACATTTGTAAAGACCCATAATTTTTGTTCTTAAATATCTCATCTTTACCCTGTTTAAACCTAAATCTTTTGAATTCTTTAAGACTTGGGACATGTATTGTTGCTGCCTTGGGAGCTTTCCACAGCCCAGAGCATGCTGAGTTAAGGTCTCCTCTTAAATACAGTATTTGCACATCACTCTGTCACTGTAATGTTACCCTTTATTGCAATTATCTTTTTATCTTGCATCTTCCCCCTAGTAGATTAAGAGCTTCCAAAAAGAACTTACTTTTCCTCCTTGTAGACCTCGTGCCTAGAAGTGCTTGGCAAACAGTCGGTGCTCAGTTTCAGACTAAATACAGTAGTGTTCTATAACCAGGGAAAACTTTCATGTGATTTAATTAACTAGTTATCATGGAGAAGGACAATTATGCAGAATTGGTGAAAGGGGGCTGAAATTTGTATGTGCATAGATAAGGAGTTTGAAATCTTTCCTGGAAAGTATGAGAATCCTAAATAAGTTTCAGAAAGTAACTACACTTTACAAAGTAATTCTTACAGCGTGATAGAAGAGGGACTGAAGTAGAATGGTGGTACTATAATTGGGGAAATGGCCGACGTTGCCTAAAGGCTGTGGATGCCGTTGCACTGGGTCTAAAGGTGTACATCCCAGCAGGGAAAGGTGACCGAGGGATCGGTATGGATGGCAGACGAGGCATCTGCTCTGGGAGACTGCAGAATGAGAACAATTGACCAGGATGTGATTTTTATAGATTTAAAGGTACAAAAAATAAAATTAAAAGAGCCTAAGAAATATTATGACAAAGAGAAGCTAGAGCTAGAAGGACCAGAAGGAAGCCATACCACACAGGAAGTGAGATTTAAGAAGTGAATTCACACTCAGATTCTCAGAGAGATTAATAACATAAAGAACCAAATTATCTGTTGAATTTGGCAATAAGTGTGTCCCTGTAATTCTTAGAAAGATTTCAGTAATAATGACTTAATGGGTGAATGGGGAAGATTGAGAAAGAGAATGAATAGAATTTGAATACAATACACCATTACAAAGCTTGGCAGTTAAGGAAAGGATAAAACAAAAAAAGCGATGTTAGCTAAGAGCCGAGGGGTTTAATAAAGGTTTTTGGTTTGTATTTATCTGTTTAATACTGGGGACAATAGGAGCATGTTTGTATTCCAAAGGGAACAATTTCTGAATCATTTACCACTGTTTGGGTTGTTCTCTATATGACAGTTAATGATAAATATATAAATGTTCCTGATTATACTTTACCTGAGCGATGGGCTTCTTCGGGGATCGGAGTATCTCATTTCTGCCATTACTGTAGACTGAGGAAATTTCAAAATTTGATGTTTCTAATATAATTGTCTATGTCTCTGGGTATCCGGAGTGATAGTTGTTTGGATTAATGGAGCATCTGCTTAATAGTTAATTCAATGTAGTATTCCTTTCATGACTCCCTAGATAAAACCTGCACTTTTTTATACTCTAAGGTTGTCATTAGTACAATGAAACACTTCTTGGAACTGACAGAAAACAAGTTTTATTTGAGATATTTTAACAAGAAGCTGCAATCCATAAGAAAGGTCCAAAACAATTTAGAAGAGTGTAATCAGTCAGACTAATTAGTACACATAGCCGAGGGCTGTTCTAGAGGAATATCTGTCTAGCAGTCTGTGCTCTATCCTTGCAGCTACTTTTGAGCACTTGTGATATAGTAGCTTAAACAAATCCCTTTTCACAATTACTTATGTATGCTAAGATATTCTAAGAGTTTAAAAAAGAAAAAAATTCATTTGATTATTTTCAAACTAAAATGTAAAACTGATGTAGATGTACTATCTCAAATAATTAGTCTGACAAAATGGTCATTCTAATTATAAGACAATAAATCTTTTATATTTATAACAGTTATTTTGGCTAAATAAACAACAAAATAATATCTGTTTTATGTGTGAGTCTGTGCATAAGTGTGTATGTATACTAACTTGTGATTTATAAATCCTTCATTAGTTTCTAAGGGGTCAGTAGTAGGAATGAGAGGGCTCTTTCTTGGCTGAGTGCAGTATTGCTGTAGTACAGCAGTTTTTAGAAGATTTAAAAGTATTTTTTATTGATTTCAGAGAGGAAGGGAGAGGGAAAGATAGAAACATCAATAATGAGAGAGAATTGGTCAACTGCCTCCTGCATGCCTCCTGCATGCCTCCTGCATGCCTCCTACTGGGGATTGAGCCCACAAGTGGGGCATGTGCCCTGATGTGGAATCAAACTATGACCTCCTGGTTCATAGGTTGACAATCCCTGAGCCACATCGGCTGGGCTTTGTTTTTCTTTTTAACAGTTTTTATTTAATATTTTTTACTTAATGTTATATGGTTAACAGAAGGGTCAGACACTAAAATAAAAATACCAAACAATTTAGGTGCTCTAGAGAGAAGGATAAAAGTCTTCTGTGAATATTGACCAAATAACCTATCTATCTATATAAAAGCCTAATATGCAAAGTGTCCCCTCTGGAGTTCAACTGACTGGGAGTTCAGTCACTCACTATGACACGCACTGACCACCAGGGGGCGGTGTGCAATGAAGGAATGCCCCAGCCGGCAGCCAGCAGCCACTAGGGACCCTACCCATGCACAAATGTCGTGCACTGGGCCTCTAGTCGTGAGATAAAGATGGTTAAAAGCAACAACTCTGGGATGAGGAATTAGACCTGGAAAGCCAATGCTGTGAAATAAAATGTGGTGCCTTGACTATGACCATAAAAAAGAGATCAAGACTTTGTGTCAGACAAGATTAAATTCTCGAGGAATCCTAGAAAAAATGGATGCCCTTAGACCAAATCATTTCATAAGGATATTCCATCAAGGCTTGACCTCTCTGTTGAACCCACACCAACAGGAAACTTTGAGGTTAAAGCAAAAATGGAGATAAACCAATTCAAGTAACATCCCTTCCTAAACTCTGTGGATAAAAGATCTTCCATAGCTGGTTATAGCTGTATCAATCTACTTTCCTGTCTCTTTCAGTTCTGAAGTCTATTTTATAAACCAGAAATAAGATAACAAAAGGATATAACATTAAAACAAAAGAGTAAAAACAAAGTCAAACCTAGTGACAAATCCCTTTCATTCTTTGTTTGCATCCAAAGAAATATCTGTTGATTTTGTGCTCTGTCATTAAACATACTAAAGTTCATACTTGTCATTTTAGAAAGATAAAGAAAATGGTTATTATAAACATTTAAAGAGTAAACTAGAAACTAGTTATAGAGAAACTTATTATATAGTCAAACAATACCAATTCACTCAGAACTTGACTATTTCAAGAGTTGTCCTATTTATATACAGTAATTAAGACATATTCCCATTTTTATCTATGCCTTTATAAAATTTTAGGTAAAAATCAGAAACTTCTTTTTTAAACACTCAAATTTTAAACTGATAATATTCAGGATGTTTCATAGTCAGCAGTGTAATAAAAATATGTGAATCAACATGTGAATAACCTCCTTTTGTTATTGAAATCTTTTAAATTATATCTTAAAAACATTGAACATATTACTTAATTTGTAAAACAAATTAATCAATTTATTCTAATAATTTAAAATCATCTATTGATTTATAGAAGCTGTGGTGTGACACTTTGGTATAATACAATTATCACTATGCATGTTATAAGGAATCAAATTAATCGATAGAAAGATGTTACCATTAAATGGCATCATTAGTGACTATTTGGTAGATGCCAAAGGATATTGAAGCCACTGCTTCCCATCTCAGTCTTCCCTAATACTCTCCATGCTTTTGCTCCTCTCTCCCTATCCTTTTCCTTCACCATCAGTCAGGATCTTATAATCTGGACACTGGACAGGCTTGTAGTGAGGGAGAAGACCCCTCAGAGCATGTGGGGAGAAGTCAGGAGAGGACTAAAGTGAGGTGTTCAGGAATATACTGAGCTAGTTTCTGGTTCCAGAAGTTTGACTCTTTTTAGTCTGAGTGTGAAATCTCTGTGGTCCTTGCACAGACCAATCAGCAAATAGTTACACACATGGAGGCAGTTGACTGAAGAGGTCCACTTAGTCAACCACAGTAAAACAGACATGAAGAAAAAAACAGGGAAGATACCAAAGAAAATTTAAATAGTAATTAGTGACAGATTGAGTCAAGACTCAAGGGCTCTCATTGAAGCTATCTGTTCCAGGGTACATGAGGGAGCAAGCAGGTGAATGGAAGGTGGCTGGTGGGAGGCTTCTCAGCCTTGTGAGGGGAGAAGGGAAAAAGAGGAGGGTCACAGTGTCATACCATCCTATCTAATAAAAGAGTAATATGCAAATTGACCATACCTCTGCTACACCCACAAGCCATTCCCACCAGCCAATCAGGAGCAAGTATGCAAATTAACCCAACAAAGATGGCTGCAGCCACAGAGAGAGCAGGAGGCTTGAGTTGCCCCCAGCAACAGCAAAGCCAAGCTTCCTGCCCGCTCTGGCCTGCCTTGGCACTCTGGCCTGCCTTGGCCTCCGCTCCAGGCTACAAAGTTTTAATTATAAAAGATAAATAAATCCCAACAAAAATGGCTGTGCCCACAGAGAGAGCAGAAGGCTTGGCTCTGCTCAAGTCTACAAAGTTTCGATTATAGAAGATAAATAAATCCCAGATACCAGGGTCTCTGCTTGGGTCACCGGGGGGGGGGGCATGGCCAAACTGCAAATCACCACAGGTGCCTCACCCAGACTGCCCCATGCCCCAAGGGAACCCCTACACTGATCCGGGACACCCTTCAGGGCAAACCAGCCGGCCCCCACCTGTGTACCAGGCCTGTATCCTATCTAATCCTATCTAATAAAAGAATAATATGCAAATTAACCATCACTCCAACACACAAGATGGCTGCCCCCATGTGGTCAAAGATGACTGCCCCCATGTGGACACAAGATGGCCAGCAGGGGAGGACAGTTGGGAGGAACCAGGCCTGCAAGGGAGGGCAGTTGGGGGCAATCAAGCCTGCAGGGGAGAGCAGTTAGGGGTAATCAGGCTGGCAGAGGAGGGAAGTTGGGGGTGACTGGGCCTGCAGGGGAGGGCAGTTAGGGGCAAACAGGCTGGCAGGGGAGCAGTTAGGCATCAATCAGGCTGGTAGGGGAGTGGTTAGGGGTTGATCAGGCTTGCAGGCAGAAGCTGTTAGGGGCAATCAGGAAGGCAGACAGGCAAGCAATTGGGAGCCAGCAGTCCTGGATTGTGAGAGGGATGTCCGACTACAGTTTAGTCTGAGATAAGCACCTTGAGAACAAATTAAATGACAGTTTCCCTCCCTACAGACCTCTTCACAAAGAGCCAGAATGACCCCATTTGCTCATGCCAACCACCACAAGTGGATAGTTTTCCAAAAAGTAAAGAGGTGCGAAGTTATCTGAGGAATGAGTATTCGCCACACAGCAAATTTTCAATATGCATGGGTCTTCCTCACTCAAGGCCTGGGCCTAGACAAGAGTAGACATTACTTTGTGTTGAGGAAGGGAGGTAGGGAGGAATACTAGTGAACCTTCCTTAGCTCTGTGGAACAGCCTTCCCCATCCAAGGGCTTTTCAACCTACAGGCAACTCTTCACACCTGACATAAATAAAGTCTCTGCATGAACCCCCTCCCCAACACACTTAAAGTGCAAAATCTGTGCTCCAATTTCCAGCAGGTTCTGTGTGCTACATAAATCACGTACTATGTAGGAGAATGCATATTATTTTTTAAAAAATGTATCATAGGTTGCAAGTTATTATACTATTTACCAACCACAGCACCCGTACCTTGTAAATCTTTTTAATACTCACTGCATCTGTGATAATGCAAACTGACTCTCTTGTAGGTCTCATTTTAATTACATTTTTTGGGGAGGAGCAGTGTTTGGGGCTCCCTATTTTTTAAAGTTTTTGGATTAATATTAAAGTGGCTGTTTCAAGCTGTCCCTCAGCTGTTGGTTACCCCATTCCCGTCACTTACTTTTAGGATTTAACCTGGTGCGATTGAAGCCTGTTATTTGCTGCCTTCCACTTGCTTTGTCAGCAAAGTACATAGTTGACCTAAGTATAATAATTTTATCCTTGACAAGTATTTTTTCAAATAATTGAGAATATGTGTGTCTAAGAGGTGAACAAAAATGGACATTATTCTCCAGAAACATTTTAATTTAATTGATTTCAAAACCATAGTCTAAGAGGACATATTAACTTACTTTGTCTAATTGCTATCATAGAGATTCAGTTTCCTTCTGAACTATATTGATGGAGTTTCATAGTTTCTCTATATGTGATTTTTTTAAGTCACTGTTATCTCTATCATTATCATTGAATGTTGAAGGTTTAGAACTCAGATTTGTAAAAGTAAAAATACTAATCATGGTTTATAATTGAATTATGAGATGTGAGAGAGAAGAGAGGCATACATTTTAAAACAATTCTAACAGCTTAAATGCATTTTATTGAGAATAACTAAACAAATAAGTTTATAAGTTACATATGTAAAGAAAGCAAATTTATACGTTTGCATAAAAGGCAGGTTTTAAATACTAGGCTTGAAGTTGCTCATGATTATAAACTATTTGAAATTTGTGAGAATTTCACAATATAAAACATTAAATACTATGTGCATATGTCTATGTTTTAAAGTTAAACTCTACAGACATAAGTCATATTTTGAGATTTGCTGATGAAAAACGTGTTGATCCTATTAAGAAATGCTTTTTAAGTGTCTGAACTATGTTAACCAGTGAAAGATGAAGCCAGGGAATTAATCAATGAACAGATCTCAAAGGGTCTTGCCAACAATGTGAAGTTTTGATTTTATCCCGAGGGAAATGTGAGGTCATTAATGGTTTTTAACTCTCCCATCACTCATGTCTCTGCCACTGTCACTTCCTCAGAAACATCTTCCCCTTCTAGCTGATCTAAAGTGAAAGGTCCTTTAATTATCTCCTTTATTTTTGTTCATAGCATTGGCTTTGCCTACTAATACTTTATTTATGTGTATTTTATATCTATTTGCTTATTGCTTTCTCGTTAGAATTAAGCTTCACATTAGCAAGAACCTTGTTACCTTACTTTTGCTGTTGTTGTTATTCCCAGAGCCTATAGTAGTACCTAATAAATAAGCCTTTTGAATGACTAAATATTAGCATAATAAATAGATGAATTGCATATTATCAGTAACAGTTAATCTATCTGATAAAGATATGGACAATATCACCTAAACAGGTAGTAGGTAAAAACTGAAAAGGACACAATAGTCACAAAGCAACCTAAAATACAAAAGGTATAGATTTATTCTGTAATGCAAATGCTTTACCCATATTGAGGGAATCCTCTGCCTTACTCATAGGACTTACTTACTATTAATTACAAGTTAATTACATGTGCTTGGTTATCTGATTTCCAGGCCTGTATAATGTTTGAGAAACAAGAGAGGTGGTCTATTTGCAGCCAGAGCAAGCTTTCTGAAACTCAAAAACTATCAGACCACATTGCTCCATTCAATTACACATGGTTGAATAATTCTGGCCCCAAAGTTCTCATCCAACCTGAACCGGCAGATGTGATCTTTACTGGAAACAGAGTGTTTGCAGATGTAATCAAGTTAATATTAGGCCATATTGGATTGGATTGGGCCCTAAATCCAATGCCTGGTATCCTTGTACAAGAATGAAGAGGGAGATTTGGAGACACAGAAGACACTCACGTGACAGCCAAAAGAGAAACAGGCGTCATACAGCTACAAGCCAAGGCATGCCAAGCACTGTAAGCAGCCACCAGACCTCAGAGTACCATTCCTTATCCTCAGGAGGATGTAAGGAAAGATACTCGCCTGGAGTTTTCAGAAAGGGCATGGCTCTGTTGATAAATTGATTTCAGATTTCTGGGCTTGTTTGGTCGAGTCCTAAGTCTTCTAACTTTTTTATTTTTCAAAAATGAAAATTTTCATTTCATTTATCATTGTCAGGGAAATTTTTTGAAGTGTTGAAAATTATTAGTAATGTAAAAATAAATGTGAATGAAGGATTTTCAGGGAAACTAGATTTTGCTCTGTAGAAAAGATGACCCCAATACTACATTTTATTACCTTATGTACATATTAACCAGTTTTACATCTGTTAGCAAATTCTTTTTTAGCCTTTCTATGTGTACATGTGTGTTCTTCATATTCCCTTTGAATCAGTTTTAAGATTTTAATGGTTTCCTCATTAATGAGCTGGCTTAAGGCATTGACACAGGTTCATTTTATACTTGTATGAATGTCATGATTTTGCACTTTCAAAATTAGAGTTTACCATTCCATTCACATTCACTTTAGCTGGAAAATCACACTCAGTGGATTCTTGAGTGAAAATCTCCATCAAGTGCTAGGCAAGCCACATTTTTTTTTCCTGTTTTTGAATTCTACATATTTCTTAAATATATTTCCTTAAGGCACATGCACTATCTACAAGCCTGCCGCCCTTAAGTTCACTGAGCAAGTCTTTGAGTATCTACAACACCTGATTTCACAGACAAGCTACATACATAAAAATTTTCCCTTTAATTTCTTCCTGTTGCTTTTACCACAGAAGGGAATTTGGAATAGCTGATCCAATTCTACCAACATAGGCCTAATCATATCAATTTAAAAGTTAAATCACTAATATAGGTGAAAGGAGTTAGAAAGAGGAAGAGGCAGACAGGAAGAGGTGAAAAGAAGGAGGAAATATGGATGAAGGTTGGAGTCAGCTAAAACTATCACAGGATTCCAGGGCAGGAGAAATGGGGAAACTGAGACAGGAGGTTCAAACAAGGCCAAACAGTGTGGACGGTTTGCAGCCAGGTTGTAACTAACAAACCATTATCTTCCCCAGCCAGGGATACCCCAGCAAATGGTTAAAAACAACAACCAAAAACTCCCTGAGGAGAGAATGCAGAAAGGGAGGGGGAGAGGGAAAAGGAAAAAGGGCTGTTTTACTCCCCAAGCAGAGAAGCCTGCAGTCTTCAAGGCTTGGCAAGGTAAAGTTGCCAGGTGCTTCTCATGAATTCCGGGAAGGCCACCACAATGTTCAAAAGGAGGCCTTGAGAATTAATCTGCACCAAAATAGTCAGGAGAGGAATTTTGAAGCCTATAGACAGGAGGGTATATAGCACCTCAGACCCCCAACCCAACTTGCTCTTCAGGTTAGCCGAGAGCCCCTCTGTGCTTCATAAGCAGATGTATAGGTTTGCCTGTTTGCTTTGCTGTTTTCAATAAAAGTGCATGCGTTAATTGCTTTAATACATTGACTTTCCACAACACAGTCAAGGTCTCTCGTATAAATTCATTTATATGAGAAGACAAGGATCAAGGTTGGGGACAGTCCTCTCCCCATTGACTCAGGGGGCTGTCCTGTCCCCTAACACCTACCTGGTGTCAGTGAGAGGTGCCTATAACATAGGGTTTTCAGATAAAATACAGGAGGCCCAGTGAAATTTGAAATTCAGATAAATAACAAATAGTTGTGATTTTGTTTGTTTTCATATACGTATATCCCGTGTAGTATTTGGGACACATACCCACTTACCTATTTTAAAGTAATATGTATTTTTACCTACAATTCTCCTTTAAATAGCATACTATATGTTTATGTACTAAACCTTGCAAGTCTACATAGGTAGGAAGTAATGCATGCTGAATGGAGCTGCCTTGCAGTTTAAAATCAGGCAGCAGAATCTAGAGGGAGAGGACCTCTTTATACATGAGTCACTGCCTAAGACACATCCATTATTTATGAAACACCGGACCTCAGTACTACATTGCAGTCCCTGCCTTCTGAAGTCTGGGCCAGCTGAAGTGCTTCTGGCCATGCTGCCTGTTATTGACTACATGCCCAGCATGGACACAGTGCCTGTTGACTAAGTGTCTCAGTCCATTCAGGCTACTACTGCAAAATCCCATAAACCCAGTGGCAACAGAAATGTGCGTAAACAATAGGAATGTATTTCTTACAGTTTTGGAGGCTGTAGGTCTAAGACTTGGATTCCGGTGCGATTTCTCTTCCGTGGTGCAGATAGTTGACTGCTTACCTTATCCTCACAGAGAGGAAAGAGAGCAAAAGCCTTCACCGGATCCCTTTCAGAAAGGCACCAAACCCAATCACGAGGCTCCACCCTCTTGACCTAATTATCTCCGAAGGGCCCGCCTCCAAATACCTTTACATTGGGGATTAAGGTTTCAACTATGAGCATACAGAGGAAACAAACATTCAGTCCATTGCACTTACACCCCCAAAACATAACTGGCACTCTCTGCTGGCCTTCATTTATGCTCCTTGCCCCTTCTCCCCACCACAGAGACATCTTTACTTTTGCTGAGGCTGCTAATACCTGCAAGTTGCCTGAGGTCCACCTCTACAGCATTGCCTCCCAGCCTTGAATGCACATTGGGATCACCTGGTGAGCTTGAAGACACCTGGGTCCCATCCACAACAATTCTGATGTAAATGATTCAGGATGCCCTCAGGTGACCCCAATGTGCAGCCAAAATTGAGAATGTGATACTGATGCTGCTAATCTGGGGAACCACTCCCCTATCAAAACAGCTTCACCTATAGCAGTGGTCCGCAAACTCATTAGTCAACAGAGCCAAATATCAACAGTACAACGATTGAAATTTCTTTTGAGAGCCAAATTTTTTAAACTTAAACTCCTTCTAAGGCCACTTCTTCAAAATAGACTCATGCAGGCCGTGGTATTTTGTGGAAGAGCCACACTCAAGGGGCCAAAGAGCTGCATGTGGCTCGCGAGTCGCAGTTTGCCGACCACTGACCTATAGGTAAAGCCAAGATCAACATACTAGGTAACAGGAGGTTTAATTCTTTTTCCTGTACCTCAATTCAATTTTAAAAGCACAGTTCAAGGTGCCAATGCCCCCACCTCCAACAAAAGTCCGAGTTCTCAGCCCACCTTCACCTAAAGCCTATCCACACACTTATTTTTCTTCACAAATTCATTGGCATGGCCACCTACAAAAACAATTGCCTGATTTTACTTCACTTGCTTTAGTGCTGTGATCTTTTAGGAGCCCTAATAAATATCATGAATATTCCTCAGTTTATTCAGAATCTTCCATGTCTAGATTCTGAATAAACTGAGGAATAGCACAAAGAAAGAACATCCAGGGAACAAAATTTCATCTTACTTCTGACACATTACCAGGGTAAAGGACTTGACATCAGTACTCGGCCCAGGTTTACAGGGTAAGTCGGCACATTAGCTTCTTATATTAAAGACAGAATAAAAAGCCAGTTTTAATTAGGGGATTGATTGATGCACATCATAGATAATGGTACCAGGAAACCAGTGTAGTAGTCTGAGTAAGGGAAGTCAGTCGAGTAATTTTATTGCATTACTAATCAATCTTTGGCAGCTTAATGAATCCATTTCCACATGAATCTCCCAAATATCAAGTTAACTACAGTACTCATTTAACCTGAAGTGGTCTGCTTACTCCTTCATTCACCCTATTAGATTTTAAGTTCCTTTAAGGAATGGAATTATTTCTTTTATCTCTACTTCCAGTACCCAGACTAGATTAAGGGCATTGTAAATACCAGGTGAGTTCACTGTAATGAAATATGATAGATGCCACCACCAAGTTAGAAGAAATGGACATCTCTATGATCTTACCTGTTACAGAAATGCTCTAAGACACAGAAATGGTGGATGAGCTTTCCCAAGAACAGGTACCAACTCATGTAAATGAAGGAGGAACAAAAGAGTATGTTTTCACATGTGGAAGATACCAAGTAGTTAATGGACCTGGAGAACAACGCATATAAGAGGGTGTGCTGTGAGATATGGCTAGACCCAGTTTATGAAGCATCTGGTAATCATTCTTAGGGATTTAAAGGCCTATGTTTTCCTCAAGCAGCTATTATACAAAGAGCTATGCAATTCCCCAAAGAAAAAAATATTTATTTTTATTGCTCTGGTGGACTCTTTAATATATATAACACAATAAATTACATAGCCTAAGCTGGATCCTTCTCTGGTCAATAGCAACATGTAAAGTTACAGATCTGCAGACCTTTCTTTGATCTTCATTCTGTTTGTCTGGAAACCACCTGGATTTCTAAAATATTCTTCCTATTCAAGGCTTTATATCCCCTTTTGTCCTTTTAAGCAAAAATAATAATGATGATAATAATAACATTGACAAAAATAAGAACAATAATTCCTATGCCACTATCTGAGAGCTGGCTACACAAACTAATTTAAGCAGAGAGCTGATACAATTGAGAGTCAACTTAACTCTGACTTTATCTGACTTATTCCACCTCTGTGTATTAATCCCTTCTTTTATAAAATGGGCTTATTTTTTTACATATATTTTTATTGATTTCAGAGAGGAAGGGAGAGGGAAAGAGAGAGAGAAACATCAATGATGAGAGAGAATCATTGATTGGCTACCTCCTGCATGCCCCCATTTGGGGACTGAGCCTGCAACCTGGCATGTGCCCTTGACCAGAATCAAATCCAGGACTCTTCAGTCCACAGGCTAACACTCTATCCACTGAGGGCATAAAATGGGCTTATTACAGTATTTATCTCATAGACTTTTGTAAGACTATATGAGTTAATTTGTGTTAACTCCTTGGACTGAAAACTGGCAAAGAATAAACACTATATAAATGGTATCTGTTATTAATGATAGAGATACATTCTAAGAACTTTCTATTTATAATAATTGTATGTTTCTAATGCTTACCTATATTTTCAATAAAGTGGACATTAGACAAGTCAATATTTATGTCCTTGATTTTGGATCTAACAATATCCAGGTTTTGGTAGAAATTTAAATTGTGACTTTGTACTCCAATTTCAAAAGTATTCAATAACAGAAGCCCAGTTACCCAAAGTCTGGAAAGATTTTCACCTAGAAAAAAACAAATAGTACTTTCCTACATTTGGAAGCAATTTACATTCAGCAAATATTCAATTCGCAGCAGTCTAAGTCAGATGTTATATGTTCAGAGCATGATAAAGACTGGGTTTAATAATCTCTCTTGGCCTACCATGTAGAAACTTCACCATATCAGATGCATATAGTTAATTGAGAATTTTAACAAAAATATTCCCTTAAACAATAATAGTAAATTCTATGAGTTTTACTTATAGATATCTTGTGCTAGAATTTTTTAAAAGAATACTTATGCCTCACGAATTGCCATGTAATTTAGTATAAAAGATTTTATATATACTGTACAAAACTGACATATATTTAATTGCCTATATAGACATAGACAAAGAAAGAGAGATTTATGCACTATTCTTAAAACATTACATTTTACCTTTCTTATGTTCCTTGTACATTCTTTCTTGAAGAAAAGGAAAATACACGATTATGGTTCACAAAATTATAGATTGAGATCAGTTTAATAAATGATTAAACTTAAAGTATTATGATTCTTTTCATTTTGTTGTTGTGTTTGTTTTTGTTAACCCTCACCGAGGATATTTTATCATTGATTTTTTTTTTTTTTAGAGAGAGTAGACAGGAGGGGGAGAGATAAAGAGAGAAAAACATCAATGTGAGAGAGACACATTGATTGATTGCCTCCCGCATGTGCCTGACTGGGGCCTGAATGCAGGCTGCAATGGACATATGTGCCCTTGACCAGAATTAAACCTAGGACCCTGTAGTGTACGGGTCAACACTCTATCTACTGAGCCAAACTTGCTAAGGCAAGATTATTTTCTATTTCACTTGTATTTTTCTTTCCTTTTCTAAAATATGCCTTTATTGATTTTAGAGAGAGAGGAAGTGAGAGGGATAGAGAAATAGAAACATCACATGCCTCTTGCAAGCCCACAACCCGGGCATGTGCCCTGACCAGGAATCCAAACGGAAACCTCTCCATTCATGGTCAACACTCAACCTCTGAGTCACACTGGCCAGGCTCATTTGTATTTTTCAGCATCATTAGTATTAATGAGCATCTAAGAAATGTGATTTTTTATTCACTGAACTTTTGTTTGGAAATAAAGAAAACACTTGTAAATATCATAGATTATTCAAATTCTAAACAGTACTTCAATATCCATTGTCTGTATCTCTGAATTTGGAAGGGACCTAGAGAATTATATGAGATTACTTAGATCATGCTTAGGAGTATTCTATGTACATTGAGTACTGTCATCATATTAAATTTATTATCACTATCTAGTTTTGTCTTATAACACTTTTGTGCTAGTACCATGACAGAATTAATATACTCTTTAAAGAGGATAGCATTTAGAACTGTTTTTCTTGTAAGCACATTTTGTATTTTGAAAATAGACATTTAATGACTGACCCAGACATGGGCCAACAGAAAATTTGGATTTTCATTAAATGTCACTTTGGGCCAATGCAGATTTTGCAAAATTCTAGAGGTTCAATAACAATTCTAGAGGCAATAGCAAATTTCATATGCTTTTAAAGAAAATGCAGAAGCAGAAACAAATGAGATTACTTTAAAATAATTGCTTACAATTCAAAAAATAGTAGCTAACTCTCTCTTCAGTCTTTTGAAAGTCCAGGTTACTGTGCTTTTCTTATTTTTCTAAATATAGTCCTCAGTGGGGTGCTTGCCGACATTCTTCTCATTAACCTCATTAGCACCCTTGCATGTAGGACTTGCTGACTAACATGGTCTTGTGGAGGAAAGGCTGTTGCAAACAAGCGAGTTTCCCTCTGCACTCACAGAAACATTGCTAACCGAACCTCTGGTGAACACAGCTAAGTTGTAGGCATTTCCTTGCCAAATGCCATCTGTTTTGACATAAAAAAGTCTCTGGGAGACCAAAGAAGGATGTAATGAGGGAAACCGACTCTTGCAATAACCTTTTAAGGATGTTTTTGTTCATCGGACTTTGAAAACAAAATAAAGATCCTTAAGAGATGTATTGTGAATTTTTTCCATATTATACATTTACAATAGTATTATTAGTTTGATTTGTCATTAATATCCCTTTTAAAAAGGAATATAACTATATTATAAATGAAAACATCAACATCCAATACTGAAGAGGTTAAGAACATTCTTTGTTAATAACTTATTCTTGTTAATACTATGTGACCCAAATGGCGATTTTTAAATTAAGACCAGACACCTCAAGGAAACACAGGCAGTGGGTCTGCTTTAAATTCATCCAACCTATGATGTTTTCTGAGAGGATTTATACAAATCAACCTCTCTACACTGCTGGTGGGAATGTAAACTGGTACAGCCACTATGTAAAACAGTATGGAGTTTCCTAACAAAATTAAGAACATGAGTTGCCAGCAAACCCTCCTCTGGGTATCTATCCCAAAAATTTGAAAACATTTATTCTTAAAGACATATGTATCCCCATGTGCATTTGAGAATTATTCACAGTGGCCAACACATAAAAAAAAAAACCCAAGTGTCCTTTGATAGATGATTGGGTAAAGATGCTGTACATATTTACAGTGGAATACTTCTCAGCCATAAGAAAAGATGAAATACTGATATTATGGACAACATGGATGCATCCAGAGAATATTGCGCCAAGTGAAATAAGTCAAACAGAAAAAGTCAAAAACCGCATGATTTCACTCATATTTGGGATATAAAATGGAAAGCAACAAATGAACAAACAATACAAACAAACAAAAACTCATGGACACAACAGGATGGTGGTTATCAGAAGGGAAGGGGGATGAACAGAGGTAGTAAAGGGGATTGAATATATGGTGATGGAAGGATATTTGAGTTTGGGTGGTAAACATACAAAACAATATACAGATGACATAGTACAGAATTATATACATGAAACTTATGATTTCATTAACCAATATCACCCCAACAAAATTAATTTAAAAAGGAACATATATAGGCAGATATTTAGTAGTGTTTTACTCTAAAGAACAGATAATGGGGTCCTAGTTAGTGGGTTGGTTGGAGGAATCTTGTAAGGATTTTTAAGACAGACGATATCAAAACCTGTTCTCATTCTTAATGAGAACTTTGGGTGATGCATGCAAGAGTGGAATGTTGCTGAATCAAAGTCAATGATGAGGTGGATACTGGCCATCGCAATACGGAACTTGAGAGGATGGAAAGCTAAGATTATGGATACAGATGTAGGTAGGTTGTTAGATGAAATAATGATGATATTTCACTTCTGTTAGTTTCTACTTTCTGTGAAAGCACAATAATAAGCAGAGAGAAGAAAGAGTGTTCTGTATGTGCATGACATGTTAGAGAAGGAAAGTTATGAAATGACTGCCTGACAAAAGTTAATGTATATAAAAGGTTCACTGATGCCGAAACCGGTTTGGCTCAGTGGATAGAGCATCAGCCTGCGGACTGAGTGGTCCCGGGTTCGATTCAGGTCAAGGGCATGTACCTGGGTTGCGGGCACATTCCCAGTAGGGGGCGTGCAGGAGGCAGCTGATCGATGTTTCTAACTTTCTATCTCTCTCCCTTCCTCTCTGTAAAAAATTAATAAAATATATTTAAAAAAAAACATAAATAAATAAATAAAATAAAATAAAAGGTTCACTGAAAAATGGTTGGAAAATAACATTCATAGTATGTAATTATCACAAAAATCCCTATTTTAAAATTAAAATACAAATAATTCAAATGTTTTATCTTTGGTGGATTTTAAAACAAAATTTATAATAGGTAATATAATAAAGTCTTAAAATAGAACTGCTAATATTTTAAGATTATACATTTTAATGTAAAATATATTTTTGTTATATCTTGGAAAGGTAACACACCTTACTGTATTGAATTTTCAGTGCCTTATCTAAGAACATTTCAGACTAACTGTTCTTATGGGCAACACGCCAAACAGCTTGCAATTTGTTGACTCATTCATAGCTAGCTGAAACTCTGAATTGTAACTATCCCCAGTGGTTGAAATTTAATCATTTGGATCATTGCTTGATCTGGAAGCAAACTGAGCAGGAATTGAAATGATCATCCTCCCAAACCCAATGACCATTCTCAGTGGCATTGACCTATTTGAGATTTCCTGGGGAAACTGTACCAGCCTTCATCCAAAACTCAGACCATGCTATCAAAACACAATGGTGTCCAGTGTATTTCACAAGTCTCACATGGCCAGCAACTATTTATTTTAAAAGGAAAAGAAAGGTCGAGGCATCATCACTCCCCCACCCCACAGGTTCATTTATCCTTCTCAACAGGTAGAAACATTTCATTCAGTATTTATTGAACATCTCCTGTGGGCACAATACCAGGAAACTGGTGATAGCAAATGAGCTAGATTATATTGTTAGCAAGCAGATGTTCGAGCATTATTTGTCACCTGTGACTTGTGGGGTGCCTGATTTAGCGGATGTGTGAAAACTCAGGAAAGCGGCTGGAATCCTTTATGTGAGTGTGTGTTTTTTGCAAGGATGTTAGCAAAAAATGTAGTTCATAGGAAACTGGTTTCCTGGTGTATAAAGTCAGAAACCTCAAATATCAGAGCTCTGTTTTCATCAATAACAATGAAGACATCCATAGAAATTGTATTTGTGTATTATTTTCTCCTTCTCGCCATTTGTCTCCTAAAAATAAGTTTTAGCCAAACCCAAAGATGAGGTTGCAAAATGAAATCTGAAGTAAAACCAGGCTACTATTGTAATCCATATCAAATGGATTTTTCATTTTTTTAACCTGTGAAATATATTGTTAAATTAGAAGAGTCAAAGGGATCCTAAAGCTATTGCCTCTCTAAACAGTGTCAAAATATATTTACACCAAAAAAAGAAGCCTATTTACACATGAAATAAATCAACTAATTCTCTGTGATTGTCCAGAAATATTGACTCAGGAAAACAATTTCAATTGACCTGAATCATCCTTCTAATTATTTTGTGGATTACTCTTTTCAACAATGACTCTCTCACACTTCTTTCTTCTTTCCCATGCTCATTTGTTCCCTCTTTCCTTTTTTAATGTCACTCTCTCTAGAAGGAACATGGATTAAAATAAAAAATTATATATATTACTATTATATATATGTATTAAATTATACATATATATATATATATATCTGAGATATTAATTTGAGTAATACTTATCCAAAATCATATTCCAGCCCTAGCCAGTTTGGCTTAGTGGATAGATCATCAGCCTGTGGACTGAAAGGTCCAGGTTTGATTTCTGTCAAGGGCACATGCCCAGGTTGCAGGATCCATCCCCAGTGGGGAGCATGCAGGAGGCAGCCGATCAATGATTCTCTCATTGTTAATGTTTCTATCTCTCTCTCCCTCTCCCTTCCTCTCTGATTAAAATTTTTTAAATTTATTATCTCTAGGTCATAATCTACTTATATACATTATATTTTTCAACACAACTTAAAAACACATTCAAACTTACATTCTATTTTTTATTGTCTAAAACAAAGCCCAATTTATATAAAGTAAATAAAATTTACTTCATAATTATTTATTTTAAAAAATATTTTTATTGATTTCACAAAGGAAGGGAGAGAGAGAGATAGAAACATCAGTGATGAGGTAGAATCATTAACTGGCTGCCTCCTGCATGCCCCATACTGGGGATTGAGCCCGAAACCCAGGCATGTGCCCTTGACTGGAATTGAACCTGGGACCCTTTAGTTCACAGGCCAACACTCTACCAACTGAGCCAAACCGGCCAGGGTCTTTATAATTTTTTTAAGCATTGGATCTAGCCTCCATATTCCATCTACTTAATAGTGAGAAAATGACAATAAAGAAATTAAAATATTGGGGTTTTTTTAGAGATTTCTCAGAGTTTGCCAGTGAGCTAAGGTGAAAGAAAGGATTCTGGTTCCCTCAACTCTTAAGTAATTCATTGAGAATAGCATATAGATTAACACAGCAGATGAAAGAAAATGAATGCAACATCTATAAATAAAAGTACCACTAGAAAGATTGTCACTGTGTATTATGTACTCCATATGAAATTTTGCTTCTAGATAGAGGAGGGTAAAGGACAATATTCTCAATATTATGAAAGCACAGTTACACAAGGACCAGGAAATAACCTCAACAACCCAAGTTTTCTCTTGTAATTATATAAAAAATAAAATTTTGGAAATCCATTTTAAAGGATCTGAGAGCCAGATCAAAATGCATAGCCTGGGAACCTCATTCTTTTAATCAAAAGACACCAAGCAACTATGAAATAGCAAACCAAATACAGTCATAGGCGGAATAGAAATGGCAGACAAATGAAAAAATTTGAAATAAAGTAAAATATAATTTCATATATATTTTTTAAATTTTAAATATATGATGCACACTGTAGGTTCATGAACTGGCCCCTATGCACAGAGGGCAAGGAGAAACTGAAGAGGGAGGGAGACACTTCAGATGGTAGGTGGCAGGTTTAATAAGCAAGGGAACTTACTAGGTGTACTGGTTAATAATGTGGATTTTGAAATCAAAGAAAACATGATAATTTCAAGAGAAACATCAAAAGTGCTTTATTCAAAGTAATGTCCATTGCTACCTACACATTCCTACATCTTTAGGTAATTTGGGGGTACTGTCCCAATAGAACTTTTCTTGTTTTGAGGTAAACCATTCAGAGATCCAATTTTCCACTTCTTCATATGTTTTAAAGTGCTGCTCAGAAAGTGTGTGTGCCATTGATCTGAACAAGTGGTAATCTGAAGGAGCAAAGTTTGGTGCATACAGCAGGTGGGTTAATACTTCCCAGGCAAGATCTTTTAATGTGTCCTTAACTGGTTTTGAAGTGTGATGGAGCGTCATCATGAAGCAAAATTACTTTGCCATGTCTTCTGGCAAATTCTGGTCATTTCACAATCAAAGCATGGTTCAAATTGATTATTTGTTGTCTGTAGCGATTAGTATTAATGGTTTCACTTGGTTTTAGAAGCTTATAATACACCACACCTTCCTGATCCCACCAAACGGAGAGCATTGTCTTCTTTCCGAAGCGATTTGGCTTTGCAGTTGATGTTGATGGTTGGATCAACCCATGATTTTGTGCATTTGGGATTCTCAAAATAAATCCACTTTTCATTGCCAGTCACAATTCAATGCAAAAAAGACTTTCTTTCATGCCATTGAAGCAACATTTTACTGATGAATTTTCGGTTTTCCATTTGTCTTTTGTTCAGTTGATGTGGCACCCATTTTCCTTCCTTTAAAATCTTTCCCATTGCTTGTAAATGTTCGGAAATTGTTTGCTGAGCAACGTTTAATCTTCCTGCAAGTTGCTCTTGAGTTTGACATGCATCTTCATCCAATAATGCTTGAAATTGTTGGTCTTCAAACTTTTTCAGTTGACCTGGGCGTTCTTTGTCTTTCACATTGAAATCATCACTTTTAAAGCGTTTCAACCAGCGTTCACAAGTATTTAAAGATGGAGCATGTTCACCATAAGCTTCCCGAAGTATTCAGCAGCACTTTTCTTCAAAATAAAGTAATGAATTATAAGTTTTTGCAAATGCTCTTTTTTGGCACAAAATTTGACATTTTTAAGTGTAAAAATATCTATGATGTTAACACCTTCAGCAAATTTGACATATGAAGTTTTAAAGCTTGTTGTCAATACAACAAAATAGCATACATATCGCATATATATCAACATATGTGTAACTCCATGTATTGAAAAAAATCCGCATTATTAACCAGTACACCTAGTATATAGGAGGCTTTTCTTGGGTAGACACAAAACTGGATCTCCACACCCACCCACCTGAATCTTAAAGGTTTGTAAAGAGACCTTAACTGGGTTCAGTGGTGTATGCAGTCCAGATGGTCTCAACAATAGTTAATCTCTTGCTGGGACTGACCAGCAGAACCTGAGCTACGGATGAATGGATTACTCTGACACATTTCTGCGAAAGAGAGGGCTAAGGGACTGCTTGGCTATAGCAACCAAATAGCCCCATTCTCCTGCCTCCTTAGGTTTTTACTAAAATTAACTATTAGATACTATCAGAGCAAGCATCCTTGAGAAGACACATGCGTCTGTAGTGTCCTTTAAGCAAGGACGTTTTGAAGTCTTAATATAAAGACTCCAGTGAAACACCCGAGGGCTCAGACTTGTTTGGAAAAGTCAAGGGAAGGGTCTGCTGCCTTCAGCAGATCCTCCTAGAGCAGTGGTTCTCAACCTTTCTAATGCCACGACCCTTTAATACAGTTCTTCATGTTGTGGTGATCCCCAACCATAAAATTATTTTCGTTGCTACTTCATAACTGTGATTTTGCTACTGTTAATGATTCGTAATGTAAATATCTGTGTTTTCCGATGGTGTTAAGACCATCATTACGAATCATTAACAGTAGCAAAATTACAGTTATGAAGTAGCAACGAAAATAATTTTATGGTTGGGGGTCACCACAACATGAGGAACTGTATTAAAGGGTCGTGGCATTAGAAAGGTTGAGAACCACTGCCCTAGAGGCTCTTGATCTTTCAGAGAATCCTCCTTATAGACCTTCTAACCAAGTCCTGTGCTTCCCCAAATTCTCTCAAAGCTATGTCCTTGAAACAGCTCCTAGTGTAGGAATGTTGTTGGAAAATACATTCCAAGGTCAGGGATGAGGGTGAGGAGCTCCAATAGCCTGGGTCCAGGTCACAGGTCAACTTGTGGTCACATCCTCTCAATGATCACCTCCAACACAAATGTTAAATAAATGCATGTTAAATATTATTAACATACTATTAATGAGGAAACAATACCATTTAAAAAAATTGTTACAAGTAACCTTTTTAGTTTCTTGGTGTTTATAGGCATTAAAATTGTTAAAATAAATTGCTGAGTTGTAGCAGTAAAAAAGAAGGGCCTCTTGCCCTTTGAGACAGCATGGTGGGACCCAGAGAGTATTATGCTAAGTGAAATAAGCCAGTCAGAGAAAGACAAGTATCACATGATCTCACTCATATGTAGAATCTAATGAACAAAATAGATCCAGAGACATAGGAGCACTGAACAGACTGCTGAATCTCAGAGGGCAGATGGACGGAGGTGGGTGGTAGTGATCAACCAAAGAACTTGTATGCAAATATGCATAACTCATGGACACAGACAATAGGGTAGTGAAGGCCTGGAGTGGGGGTGGGCTAGAAGGGGTCAACAGTGATAAAAAGGAGGCATATGTAATATTTTCAACAATAAATAATTTAAAAATTGCTGGGTTGGATGTAACTTATTCAGAAAATAGTTATTTTATAATTAAATGGGGGCAGCTTTATGCTTATCTTCAGAGATGCTAGAACATTTGGCTTGCTTTTTATTTAAAATAAAGCTTCCCTTACTAACTAATGATTTGTGGTGCACTGTTTAAAACCTGAATGTCTCCCGCCCTGCTTGCAAGGAGCATTTGTTTATGGCTGACTTTTACCGAGTTTTGCAGGTTAGACAACTTGGCTTGGCTGAGTAACCAGAGGGACATAAAATACACTGCTGGAGACACCCATCTGGAGGCTCCCTCAAACCAAAATTCATTGCACAAATTGTGATAGTTCAATTCAAAGACAATGTTCATCTTTGTGCAAATAAGGACCTTGGGGAAAGTAAGCCTTGATGTCCACGGTGGCTGAACCTCTCTCCTTTGCTGTCCTGTATTTTCTGTCTTGATAACAGGCCTTGCTTGTGTATGTTCTGTAATCTCACAAGCCCTTGCAAGTAAATTATACAAGGCAATTAAACAACAATAACAACACAAAAAAGCGAACATACAACAAAACACCAAAAAATTCCTTTGATGTCATCTTGTGTAGGAGAGAAGATTCTTTGTAACTCTAGTACATAAAATGCACCTTGATGTGTAACTTTGTGGTACCATGGCTCTAATTGAATAGTAAATAGAAAATCAAATAAAAATACATCCTTTAACAGAATTAAATTGCTCTTCAGAGTACTTGTTAAACAGTGCTCCAGTGTGACATTGAAAGGACGTGCTATTTAACCTTGTTCTTCTGTCAGCTTTTACAGCACTTTCCTTAAGAATGATAAAGTAACATGGATATGATCTAGTAGTTATTGTATTTGCTCTTTCTGTGACATTGTAATGATAATGTCACTTCATTCACTTCCTGGAGAGTGATATTTAAAGGACATACTTAATAAGACCAAAAGTTATTTATCTAATCTGCTACACTTAGAGATATCTCTGATAGGGATTGAGATCCTACAAAGAAATTACACATTACACTTGTGTCATCTAGACATATATTGGTACAGGTAAGTTCGCTGTGGTTGCACTTACATAGGGCAGAACAAAACCCTCCGAAACAACGTGCCCTGATTTTTTTAATCATTAGGAAGGATATAGTAAGCAAATTTGGCATTCTGCTATTCTAGATCACTAGAGACGAAGGGAAGAAATGAATGATATAGAAGCTTAAAGTGTAACTCAGGAAAGTATTTTTTAAATAACTTTATTGTATATTACTAGTACCTATACATATATATTGAGACAACACAGATGCATATGTAAATATGTGTGGGAGTTCTACATTTGCTTATTGTTCAATAACATGCAAAATTTAAGATACATAATTTGTCTAATGTAGCTCCACACAGCTTTTAATAGTGTAAATTGAACACTCAAATAATACAAGATAATATCAATTTAAAAAGGAGGAAAACTTAGATCATAAAGAACTGATATTTTAAATGTGAGATATCCTTTTGAGATACATTAATTTAAAGAATGTTTCCATCTGGATTTACACATAGCGCTGATGCGAAGCATTCATCAACAATTCAGTTATTTCCTAAAGTGAAGAGTGAATTGATCACACAGAATCTTGTATACATGTCCATACTGTAACGTTTGACTGATTCTCACCGAGGCCCATTTTACATATTTATCATATGCTTCTGTCATTTAAATAAAAATGCAAAATATGAACTTTGATATAGGAGATTTTGAAGGTCAGAGTTTATTTTACAAGATACAGTTTGAATGTAATTTCAAGCTTTTCTTTTGTATAATTATGCATATAAAAGGTATTTATGATATTTTGTCCTTTGTTGTTTTTTAAAAATGTTTTTTAGCCTTTATAATTTTGACTAGCTATTTCAGCAGGCACCAGAATTTACCCATTTTGTTGCTAATGGCATAGAGATCTAATAGCCCATAGTTAACTTTGTTCTATCAAGAATGTTTTTAAAGTATTTACATAAAAGCCAAGTCAGACATTTCTCACAGAATCAAAGATTGATTTTTAAGCTTTAATTTAAAGAAAAATAATTTGTCTAGAAAATATATTCTATTTGAGTTCCCTGGAGATTTTACTATGATAATTATGAACTCTGCTTTTGGTATATTCGTTTCTAAAATTAAATTCTTGGTAATTAACTGAAAGTAATGTGCCACGGTGTTTTCAAACTGTAAAAACAATTGGGTCTCAAAGAATAAAGTACCTCATTAGAGCTAAAATATAATGATCACCTGAGTATTTTTCCAACAGACTAATTTTGCTTTACAGCTATAACTTTACCACATTTATTGCAAAATCTTTATCACATAATGAGAAGTAAGTATTTAGGTGCTTAGTGCTGACAAGTTGAGAAACCAGCACAAGCTCCTAGTCCAATTATAAAGATGTAGTAGAGGTCAGAGGAAAATGTAAGACTAGGAAGAGTTTCGTTAAATCAGTGAGAACAATCTGAGGAACGAGAAGGCACTTTGACCTGATAAGGAAAGAAAAGGGCAGAGCTGAGGAGAGTCCTTCTCCAGATCTCAGGGACATGTAAGGTAATAGGTGGAAATTAGTGAGCCTTTTTTTCCTTCTCAGACACATTCCCTGAGCCAAGTATTGTCCATTAGCCACTCCAGGACACACAATTAATGCTACTAGAACCATATTGCAGATTACATCTGAGTGACCCCAAATCCTTGTTATGTGGAAACCCCCGTTTGGGATCAAGCTGCCTGTTGCTGTGTCCAATAACGAGGGAAGGGTTGAATCATATTAGGCCTTTATTCAGAAAGCCAGACAATCAAGAAGACGGAGCACTTACAAGTATCAAATCCTGCCTCCCAACAAGGTGCAGGGGACAGGATTATAAAGGGGAGGGGCTGGGAATCAGCTACATGCAGGCCAGGGGGTCCGAAGACTTCAACTATGGTAATTAGTCATCAGATGATGAGATGAAGTTGATGATATGTTTTGACTCCTGGTGGGTGGGTCTGACCCTGCTTATCTAGGTTCTGCTTGTTGGATTCACAGCTGAGTCACCTCCTCAATCACTTCGCACAGTCCTTGAAAAGGAAACTTTAAGAAAAACTTAACCCCCTATTCACATATAAGAAACTTAACCCCGTGTTCTAAGATTTAAAATAATATGATTATTTCTCAGATTATTCAGGTGATCTATCAGATTATAAATCCTCCCTATCATCCTCAATTCCCTGCACCTGGGACATGGAGTCAGTAATTACAAGTAAAGGCATGTGTGAGAGTGTCCCTTTTCTTCCCCCTTTCTCAACATCTGGTGCCACGTGACTACAACAAGAGGGAAGTTTCCAGAAGGGAGCAGAGTAAGAGGAAAAGGCAGAAAGAGGTCTTTAAAGGTCAAGCGTCTGATGGGTCTTCAAGGACATACTAGTAACAAGAGCAACCACAAAAGGAACATCTTAATGGAAAAGGAATGCCCAGGCAAAGAAACAGACCTAATTCTGGTTCCAGTATGGTAGTATAAGGCTAAAAGAACTAATTCTTTCAACTCAGTACAGGTAAACCTTAGTTTAACAAACAAGAAACAAGGCTCTAAAATACATATAAACAGAAGCTGGCAGAGTTCAGAGGGAAGTCAACATGGAGAAGCAGCTCTTAAAGGGAGGAGCTCTTATTTTTCTTTTATTTTTATTTTTTAATATATTTTATTGATTTTTTTATAGAGAGGAAGAGAGAGGGATAGAAAGCTAGAAACATCAATGAGAGAGAGACATGGATCAGCTGCCTCCTGCACGCCCCCTACTGGGGATGTGCCCGCAACTCAGCTACATGCCCTTGACCAGAATCGAACCTGGGACCCTTCAGTCCGCAGGCTGACGCTCTATCCACTGAGCCAAAGCAGTTAGGGCTTTCTTTTCTTTTTTAAACCTGGACTCAGGTCTTCATTGGTTATTTCTACTTGAAAACATATTTATTGAGGTTTAATTGATATTTAAAAAGTGCACATACTTAATTTATATAATTTGATGATTTTGGATGTATGCAAACACCCGTGATACTATCACCACATTCAAAGGAATAGACATATCCAATACCTCCCAGCATTTCCTTTGATTTTCTGTTTGCTTGTTTTAGGGTAAGAATACTCAATGTGAGATCTACCCTCTTAACAAAATTTGAAGTGCCCAACATCATGTTGTTAACTATAGGCACAATGTTGTAGAACTTACTCATCTTGGATAACTGACACTTTATACCCGTAGGAATAACCTCCCATTTCCTCTCTCCTGGCAACCAGTACTGCATCTTCCATCTCTAAAAGTCTGACTATTTTAGATTTTTCATATAAGTGGGATCATACAGTATTTGTCTTTCTGCATCTGGCTTATTTCACTTAGCATAATATCCTCCAGGTTCACCCATATTGTTGCAAATGGCAGGATTTCCTTCTTTGTTAAGGCTAAATAGTATTTCATTGTAGGTATATACCGGATGATTTTTATTCATTTATCTGTTGATGGGCATTTGGTTTATTTCCATATCTTACTTATTGTGACTAGAGCTACAATGAATATGAATGTGCAGCTATTTCTCTAAGATCCTGATTTCAATTCTGTGGGATATATAGCTAGGAGTGAGATTGTCAGGCCATATGGTAGTTCTATACTTAATTTATTGGGAAATATCCATATGGTTTTTCATAGCTGCTATGCCACTTTACAATTCTACTGACAGTATACAAGTGTTTCAGTTTCTCCATAATCTTGCCAATACTTTTTATCTTTAAATATTGGTATAAGAGAAACACATGGATTGCCTCCTGCATGCTCCCTGACCAGGGCCAGGAATTGAGCCTACAACTGAGGTATATGCCCTTGACTGGAATCAAACCCAGGACCCTTCAGTCCATGGCCTTATACTCTATCCACTGAGCCAAACCAGCTAAGGCTATTAAATAATTTTAAGAATATAATTTTAATGAGGGCAGGTACTTCTACTTTTTTCTTCAGCATTTCATTCCTGTGTCCAGAGACTACAAATAGTATTCACTCAAACAATATTGACTTACTGACTGTTGCATATGAAGCCCTTAAATTCTGTCAAATTAGATTATATAATAAATTTGAACTTTATAATGAGCCTATTTATCTTCATAATACAGGTACTTTAGGAATGTACTAATAAAGTAATGTATAAACATTTGCTAATAATATGAAATGTATAGCAACTTCTTTAAATCTCTTTTTGGTTTTCAGTATTCATGGACAGGTCCTCAGAGTTTCTTTGTCCTGAGGAGTCCAGTTTTTTTCTATTGGTGCAGATACCAAAATGAAGTAGGCATTCCCCTACAAACTATCACAATGTCAGAGAATCAGAGATCAGCCAGTAACCTTCTTCCTTAATATTGCTTCTTTAGATCCTAAAAATGTTTTAAACTCAATCAAGAGCCAGACCAAACTGAAAGAAGAATTCAAAAACATACATTTAAAATCATTTCTATGTAGCAAATGAAATTTCTAAGGCTAAGCTCACAACAAAAAATTATGCTACCTGCTTGTAAAATCTGCTTCTCTCATCTATAAAAGAAAGACAGGACCTTACTGGTTTGGCTAAGTGGATAGAGTGTCGGCCTGTAGACTAAAAGGTCCCAGGTTCGATTCCAGTCAAGGGCATGGATCTGTTTTTGTTCATCAGTTTATGTTGTTCATTACAATCCACAAATGAGTGAGATCATGTGATATTTCTCTTTCTCTGACTGACTGATTTCACTTAGCATAATCTCTCCATCTCCATCCATGTTGTTGCAAATGCTAAGAACTCCTTTTTTACCGCATGTACCTTGGTTGCCGGCACATCCCCAGTTGGAGGTGTGCAGGAGGCGGCTGATCGATGTTTCTCTCTCATTGAGGTTTCTGACTCCCTGTCCCTCTCCCTTCCTTGCTGTAAAAAAATCAATAAAATATATTTTTAAAAAAAGAAAGAAAGAGAGGACAGAAAAAAATAATTCCTAAATCTTTAATAAGAAGGATATTCTTATATTTATGGCTTCAATAGGGATGAGACATTAACCTCATTCAGAAGTAGATTAATTCATCCAAAGAGCATTTAGTATTTTTCATGAATAATTTACTGGGGCAGCTTTTAAAGTCATTCTAAAATAATTTTGCCTTTCTTCAGAGATGAATCTGCCAGATGAATGTGTCTTAGGATTTTAAATAAATATAACTTATTTTTATCAGCCGGAGACTTACTTATGTGCAGCCTAGTGAGTTTTATTTATTGAATAGGTAATCAATACTGCATTTTCAATTCAGGCCTACCTTTCTGGTAAAAATTAAGTAGTGTTGTTCAAATTATTTAGTCCTTTTCCTCTCAAAAAGCCATTGTCCATAATAAAAATGCTGTCCATAAGTGTGATTTTTACTGCTGCCTATGAGATTATCATCATGAATGAAGTGGTAAAAGATTTAGATTTGCCATAACTCAGAGATAAATTTTTTTTTTATTTTGCAATTGACAAATTGTATCTTGACTTTTCTTTTTTTACAGTGGGGGTTAATGAGCAGTATGTTAGTACCACACACATTTCACTGTTATGTTCCTCCATTTTTATAGTTTAGGACATTAATTTATTAATAATAATTTATATCTTTCAGCAAAGTAATCAATACCAGTTAATGCACTGTTAAAATTGACATTAATCACAATCATTTTTTCAGGGATAGCACCTTCTATCTTATCTTATAATTAAAAGTGTAATGTAATTTCTATTTAGTTAGCATATTAATATCTGCTTCTGTATTTATGGATTTTTTTTTTTTTTACTTTTCTCCCAAATCAACTGGGAAAATAATGTCTTTTAAAAAACGAATGTCTCCAAAGCCACAGCTTTTAACATTACAAGGTGTTTTAAAAAACTGGATGGCGATGCAGATTACTTATATAGAGAAGGTAAGGCATACTGCATATCTACCTGTCAATAACTGCATGGAGGTTGCTCACAGTGAACGTTATTCATGTGTGTTTTCTTGCGCAACTTTAAATAACTTCCCAGCTCACATTACTTTTGCACACCAAAATTTACTGTGGGTGCACATATGCTCTGTTGTAGAAGTTAGAAATGGAACTTAGGAGTCTGGAGATGGGTCTTTCCTGGCACTCTCAGCATTAGCCTATTTTGTGCGTTTCATTCCCTTCTAAGAGAGTGTTTTCTCATGAAGTGTAGAACTAATAGTGCGGGGAAGCTTAAGTCTGCATTTAAAGGCCCACAGATGTGTTGAATCAAGATCATTAAAATGACTGGTTTGTATAAGGCAGCCAGTATTCACAGCATTAGGCAAGATCATTGTCTCAGAGATGGCACTGAAAAGAGTTAAATAAAATTTAGTTGAAAAAAATATCTTAAACAAAAGAAGAAAAACAGTATGCATATATTTCTGAGAGAAATGTTTTGGGTTTGTGAGGACAAGTCTTCAAATCAAATGTTTAAGGATTAATAGAATATAGATTAAAGTATGCCTTTATATATATAGAAGCTACCATTAGAATTGAGAGGAAGCTACAGAGAGACAGATTTTAGACCAATAGTAACAATAATTCTTTACTTCTATTGACACAAACCAGATTAGCTGTTTTAAGAGCAAGGTGGTAGCCATCAATTATAAATCTTAGAGGCATGGTTCCTGGATTGGTAAAGGTTATTGATTTGATTACATTTATTTCTCAGACTATGATTTCAGGTTTTCCATAAGGCAAAATCAGTATATCCTAATCTTTAGTGGAAGATGCCATCAAGGGATCGATTAGTGTGAGGCACAGCTGTGAAAGGTAAGAACTTAGATTCTGGAGCCTCACTTTTGGATTCCAAAATGAACTCCATCACTTACTAACTCTCACACTGGACAAATAATTTAATATTTCTAGGCCTCAATCCCCACCTCAAATTGGATAGGACTTATTTTTGTGAGAATCAAATGATGTGATGTTTGTAATCTATTTAACACATTTACTAGAAAATCAATGTTAATTATTAATATTAAATTCTAAATATATATTTGCCTTATAGCATCTTCAAATATCAGTTCTGGAGTTACAGTTTTCAAATGAGCTCTCAGTACTAAATATTCAACTAAATTTATTTTTTTATTTGAAAAATTGCATTTTTATTTTTTAATTTAAAAATAAAATTTACAGTATAATGTTTAGATAATCATGTACTTTATAAATTTATAATATCTCTGACCCCTTCATTGCAAACCTTATTCAAGGACAGATCTGTAGTCTGTAGTAAACAATAAATGTTATATATTAGTATTTTCTATCAAAGTAACTATTTTGCCAAAAATATCTTGCTTATCTTAAAATAGCAAAATTTGATTTTTCTTCCTGAAGCAAGCCACATATTTCATGTTTTGTAAGAAAAGGTAAATATCTTTGTTAACTGATCATTTACTAAAAAAATAAATTACAATCCATTCTCAATAGGAAAAACAATAAAGTTAATTATTTGGGGTAGTTTTATCAATGAAATTATACTACACTTCCATTTTATCATAATCCTATATTATTTATCTTTTTAGTTAGTTGCCTTTTATAAAATGTTGCTAGATATTATAATTGTTATTTAACTTAAGACAATTTTTTCCTAATAGTAAAGTTTTCACTTGTGATCTTTTTATGTTCCCTCTTGCTAATTTATTTTCAAAATACTATTTGAAGGCATAATCTTTTGAAATGTATACAGCTAATCAGTTACATGTTAATAATGTAAGTAATTATAATAAAAGCTTATGCTAATCTTTTCTAATGCAGTAAAATAATCTATGGCTGGGAGTTATTCTATGGCAGAATGGATTAATTCATTAGTTAAGCCAGATGATATGTATTTGCAGTGACCTCTGAAATAGCATGGAATGCTCTAGAGTTAAATGTGTAAGTGGATTTTGAATTAGTTGAAATGAATATCAAAGGAACTCTATATAGGATAGCAACATAAATTAAAGGAGAATAACTATTTCAAGAGAATTGACAATTATGCAACATAGAATTTTATGTCAATCTTGTTTGCTTTATCTTGTAGACAACACTGATGTTGCGATTTTTTTTTCAGGCGTTAACGTTTTAGGGGTCAATACTGAGAAAGATGCAACAAAGCAGAAAAGGTTGCACAAGTACTACTTTGTATGGAATTGGAAAAGCCACCTAAAATATTTGAATCTGTTTCTTCATGAGTATGAAAATAATTCTGCCTACCAGCAGATTGTTCTGGGGATTACTGATAATTCATATGCATATGTGCACATGTCTGTAAACTTGGTTTATATTTAGCATGCAGTTTCACACCATGTACTGTAACTCTACAAGGCATCGAATCCTCAAAAGAGAGTTAAATATAACTAGTAACAAACAAACAACTACTCTACATTCCTGCAATACCCATCTGACTACTCTGCTTAATTATGAGTAAGAGTACAATGTAAAGTTGACAACTTAAAATTACCTATCAATGGAGTCATGGATTATCTAAGATTCCAGAATATCATATGAATTATTTTTATAGTATTCTTTATCCAACTTGGAAAATTAAGATTTAAAGGAAGGTGCTATTGGTAACTTTTGTGTGGTTGTTTTTTTAACAGATCAAGGTAGCCAAACGTCAGTGAGAAAATCTAAGAGCTAAAAAGAAAGAAAAGTAAAAACGGAGAGTTAAATATAGAATTCCATCAACATCTGACATGCTGGTTCTAGTTTTACACAAGACACAAGTAATATTACTGGGATATACAATGAGTGGCCAGATCATTATGACCACCTGACATTTGTAGGCAAATTAGCCGTACACTGCATTGTATGGGATATGGAAGCCGGAGGCCTGTTCGAACACCTTTGCTGTCTGCAGTTACCAAGATAAAACGTCTCCAATTCGCACAGGAACACAGGATTGGACAGTGGAGCATTGGAAAAAAGTCATGTGGTCCGATTAATCACATTTCCAGTTGCATCATGCAGATGGCAGAGTGAGAATTTCACGGAAACAGCATGAAAGCATGCACCCCACATGCATGAGTACAACCCTTCAAGCTGGTGGGGGCAGTGTTATGGTTTGGGGCATGTCTTCCTGGCATGATTTGGGCCCTTTAATTCGTGTGGAACAACGTCTGAATAGCACAACATACCTAAGTATCCTTGCTGATCAAGTTCATCCTATCATGTTCCTGGCGTATCACAATGGAGATGGCTTCTTCCAATAAGACAATGTGCCATGCCACGGTGCTCGTATTGTGCAGGAGTGGTTTCAAGAACATGAGGGAGACTTTACCTTGCTTAGGTGGCCCCCACAATCACCAGATCTCAATCCAATTGAGCATTTGTGGGATGAAGTTGAAAGAGCCATCAGGCAGCTGGTTCCACAACCATCAAATCTCTCAGAACTGGACAGTGCTATTCATCAGGCATGGTGTCGGATTCCTCGCATCACCTTGCAACATCTCGTGGAGTCAATGCCAAGAAGAATCGCCGCAGTATTGAAGGCAAAAGGTGGCCCAACGAAGTACTGATGGGGTGGTCATAATAATCTGGCCACTCAGTGTATTTATTTGCTTGTTTCACCCTTTCTTCCATCCTACTAATAATAAAGAATTCTCCACAAACTATGAATATTGATAATAAGCAAAAGTAGAATAGAGAAGGGGGATATGTTCAAGATCACTTGCTCTCGTGGATGAAATCAGAAACACACACACACACACACACACACACACACACACACACACACACACACACAATGTTATTTCCCTGTAATAACAGTGCAGGCACAATATGAACTTTTTGTTGGGAAGTGTGCATGAAGAAGTAGATGCTGGATTCTAAGCCATGCAAAATTTCAATAACTTAATTAGTTCTACAGTGTTTTGTTTTTTTAAATATATTTTTTATTGATTTCAGAGAGGAAAGGAGAGAGATAAAAACATCAGTGATGAGAAAGAATCATTGATCAGCTGCCTCCTGCACACCCCGTAATGGGGATTGATCCCACAACCCAGGCATGTGCCCCTGGCTGGAATTGAACCTAGGACCCTTCAGTACACAGGCTAACGCTCTATCCACTGAGCCAAACCAGCTAGGGCTTGTTTTTGTTTTTATGTTTGCTTCACAATTATTCATATTATAGTTTAAAAGGAAACCTTACATACACTGAAATTCAAAACCCTCCAAGTTTGTGGACAACTGCTCATCTCCATTGTATCTCCATGATATAACACAATGTCTGGCACACAGTAATATTTCGCCATAATGTTTACTGCAGACACAGTTGAAGGTATCAATATGTGGTAAGGAAAGATGTTTACCTGTATGTGTCAGTGAATAGGTGGTGTTTAAGATACTTTATGGGATCTAGAACTAGATTATATGGTCTTTGACTGTCCTTCCTATTCCCAGAATGTTTAGATAAATGCATCAGAATCAATGTCTACCTAGGATAACCTCAATGGTACTAGGTCTCAGATCCTTCTGCTAAGTGGTTACATAGGTGTTAGCAGTCAATCTTTACTCTAAAATGAGCAATCCTCAAAAACTCAAGCATGTTGGTAAACTATCTTTCTTCACGACCAAGGAACTTCCAGTTAAAACAATGCCTGGGCATTTTAGTCAGCCAGAGCTCCTCAGTGAATAATTCACACCGAGTGATGTGTCAGTTTTCCTTGGGGCATATGTCATGTGGAACTGATGCACGCTGACTTTATCTTCTTAGCTTAAATTCTAAACTATACCTACATTGTGTATTTTATATCATTGCAAAGCACTGCCCATTTGCCATGGAAATGTGTAAGATTCCCCAGCATACCAACATAGTTCACTAATTAGGTAAAACACTCCAAATAACATTATGCATGAAATTCATTCTCTCTTAATTGTCTTATGACAAATACCCCCAATTAAGCGGGGAATCTGTAAGATTTCACTTATTTTATTGCAATTTTCATTTGTTAGTAAACTGTTCACCTGTGGTATTCTTAGATTCTGAGCTGCATTTGAGACTTCAGTCAAGTTTATGATATTTCCCCTTATTTGTGATATTCAAACTGACCCACCTTTTACTTTCAACCTACATCTTTATTTTTCTCCTTCTTGGTTTTTGTCTTCAAATATTACAAAATAGAAATATGCTAGATGTGAGGGCGATCTGGCTTCAACATCTGTCACCCCATTGATTGCCAGGGTTGATTCAGCTGATCTGGCTGGCTAGGTGGGTGTCTCCCTCACTGACCCACGAGCATCCCTCCCAAAGCTTTGTGCTCAGTGGAAGAGGATGGCCTTCTCCCCAGAGGAGAGGACCAGTCTTAGGTCAAGACTATATGAGTAGCTGCGCTCCCCTGCTAGAACAAGCTCAAAATAGAAATACGTTTATTCTAATACTCTAATTAATCCAATCAGGTAGATTATCATCACTTTTTTTAGTTATATGAACCAGTTAACTGAGTCTGCCTCTGAAATGAACATCTTAGTTCTTAAATATGTTTTGGAATATGGGGGAATGTACTACATTTAGAAATTCTGACCAAATTACCTTTGCTATGTATAAAAATCATTTTAAGACAATGTGCAAGATATTTTACCTTCTTTCCTCATGCTAAAAATGTCTTAGTAGTGGAATCCATGTTAATCACAAACAATGCCTTATGAATGAATTTGAGAATCTCAGTAGATATTCTTTCTGTAAAATTTTACTCAACTCTCCAAAAAGATACATATAGTATGTCTTAACATTCATATTTACCCTGCCAGAGTACATGAAGGTTCTTTAGGTGACTGGCCGTATTTTGACAGCTCCTTAAAATTTATCTTTTATGTACCCTTTGGCCATTATCAAAATCTTATGAAATCAGATGTCAGAGTTGGTTGTGGATTTACTTAGAGTAAGAATAAAGAAAAAAGTGATGTGGCGCTGAAGAATAGATCAGTTCATGCTACATCTGAAGGAAAAGGTATGAATTTAAAAACTCACTAGGCCAAATACATGTCTGAGCTCAATTGATTCTTACTGAAAGGCAGGTATGGAAGGTTCAGGTTATTTTGAATCGAATTGCAGTGCCTGCTTCACTAAGGTAGAGGTAGGATCCTTATTTTGTTCTACTCTTCATATTCTGCCAGAAAATCTGGATGCCTACAATCTACAGCAGAGCCTCCCTACTCAGTAGACCTCCCTTTAGAAACAACAATTTAATTACATTACAGGCTGATATCAGCTACTTTCAACAGCTGAATCTGGAAAAATAATTTTTGAAGACAGGATAGCAGTGGAGACTTTGGGAAAAATTTTCCTCCTAAACAATAGATTAAGGCAGTTCTCTCAGAAGGTACCATGTTTCTCATGGACTAAGGGTTGTCCTTATTACCCTATATTGTTAACTCTAAGACCTCACTGATTATTGCTGGAGTAGGATTCAAGAGGAATGTGCTCCCATGAAGAGAGAAGAGGGCATGAAGGAAACCGAGTCAAGGGAGCATCTGAGCTTCACTGGTGCTAAAATATGATTTGCTTAGAAATAAATAAAATGTTTGTTTTCAATAGCCCAAGGTTTGTTGCCTGATTTCAAATATAAATCTCAAAACAGTTTTATCTGAATTTAGATACTTGTATGCGATTGTTAAGATATATTGTCATATGAGTATCACTCATGCTGTCATAATCTATTTTTTAAATGAACTCACATTTTTACTTCTATAAATTATTTTTCAAAGGAAATTTCTATCAATGCTGTAAAGTTAAATGCAAAGTCGTTCCTAGCCAATAGAAGATGTAGAAGTTTAGGCTGGTGGTTCCTTTGGCAATACATCCTTTAGCAAAAATATGTAGATTGGTAGGCTAGTCTACCATTCTGTTCCATGTGACTGTAACCTCATTGAAAAGAAACTTTCATTCACAATAATATATATTTTTAAAGAATTAGCTCTTGGCCTGATTCTGGGCTGGGAGATGAGAGAAATTAAATCTCTACCCATGGAAGACCAAGAGTGCCAGGGCAGACCAGCAGACTCTGAGCGACAGATGAATGATAACTCTGACACAGGTTCACCGTGAGAGAGAGGGCTAAGGGACTGCCTAGCTAAAGGAACCAGACAGATTCAATTACCTGCCTCGTTAGGCTCTTATTGTAACAGCAGTTTAAGATAAAGTTTAACTTTTAGATACAATCAGTAAGGTAAGTAATCTTGGGAGGACACATGTGTTTGCAGTGTCCTTTAAGCAAGGACACCCAAAGATTAAGCATAAGGGTTCTTTTAAACACCCAGGGGTCTGCACGTGCACAGACTTATTTGGAAAGGTCAAGGGATAATTAGGGGTACCACCTTTGGCACTCCCCTAAGTCGGAATTCCGATAAACAGGGTGGGCTACCTTCAGCACACTTTCCTTTTCTTGGAATGTCCTCCTTACAAACCTTCCAACCAAGTCTCCTGTGCTCCCCAACACAAGTGACTATGAAACCTGAACTAAGTATTATCTATTCCACCAACCATAAATGTAGAGGTGCTAAGTAACACACCCTTAAGGGGAAGTGGTATATGTAACATCAGGTTTGAGCAAATTGAAAAACACAAGTTCTTTCATGAGAAGGTGGCCTCCACTCAGGTCAAACTCTCTTTTTATTTAGTTGCCTCTCCTTCTATCCACACTTAGAATTGATAGGTAATCTTCTCTCTAACAGAAGAAAAAGTATTGATTTGCTGCTGCTGTTGCATTATTGCCCCAAGTAGGAATTGCCCAGGGAGACAGGAAATCTTTTGTGTGGGAAAATTGTTAAAGAGCATAGTTCAGGTTTGACTTTAAATGAATGGAGAAATGAACAGAGGTAGGATCTAAATACTTAATGTGTAATGGTTTCCCTAAGGGTTTAGCACAGTCACTAGGGACTTTGAAAAAAACAAGACAAAAAATTTGCAAAATGCACACTCCAGTCCCTCCTCAGGTAGCTGGACGTGCAACAGCAGATGTGAGGATAAGGCCCTGATAACTGAGTGATAGTTTTTGCATCCAGTTTAATGGTTGCATTAAGTTCCAGTTTAATGTCTACTTTATTTTTGTTTTGCTGATGAAATGCTGGCAAACAAAGGTGGAAACAAAGAAATTCTCATCCATGGCACTTTGTTTCTAGCTCACGGCTCTGCTCTCTGAATTTAGAGAGCCCTCCTTTGCAACCTGGGACTGACCTCTTGGTTCTGCTGTCTTGTGACCGACCCAGCTTGAGATCCCAAAGAGAGATCACTGGATGTTTGAGCTATTAAGCCCAGAACTGATAGAGGTCCCTTCTCCTCGCAGTCCAGTACCATTTACATGGAAAATACAGAGTTGTACATAGGTATATAACTTACTTCCAACTGTTACAACAAGTATTCACAGCTCAAATAGTACACAATCCACATTCTACCTGTCCATACAAAATACATGCATTAAGCCAAACTTTTATAACTAATAAAGGTAGAGCATGGATTAGTATATGAAAACAATCAGTCTAGTGAAAAACCAAAAATTTGTGTGAACTTGACTTTCTTGGAAGACTTAGAAAATCAAATTTTTATTTTAAAATAGGAAAATGACAGACATTGCTATACCTTCAACCTAACGCTAAAACAAATCAGGGAAAATAATCAATATGAGAGTAATAGTTCCTTTGGTGGACTTTAAGGTAAGATATTTAAACTATGTGTGTCATAGATTATACCTGTCCTGTCCAACAGGGTTCTATAAGTATGACATGAAATCATGTGTTTGGAAAAGTAGTTATTTTACTTTAGGAATATGAAGAAGTTTCAATTAATATTTCTAGATCTCACATAGATTCCATAACAATTATACCTTTAAATACTAACTTTAATATTGTACTGGTTCTGTATACACTGCCCCCTCTGTCCTCATTCATCTTACCACCCCTCCTTCTCATCCCCATCTCCCCCACACACACACTGCCTTTGGTTCCTTAGGATCCCTTGGGTTAAACTTATAGTTTAAGCTCTAAAACTCAAGGTAGATTTATTTATTTCAGAATTTTTACAATACTAATTGGTGCCAAAATCTTCAAGTTGATAAAAAGTTGTGTTTATTCAGATCCAATGGGTACACTAGTGGTTGGTCTTTCCAGAAATCAGTCACCTCTCTCCTTTCTCCCAACACTAGTCCATCCCAAACCTCTGCCCCAGACAACTCCAGGTGGAGGAGGGGACAATTTGCATACTATGCTTTTATTCTCCTAGATGGCACCACCCAGGAGAATGGGAAGCTAATGCTCAAAAGCCTGAACTCCCCAGTGTCATGTAGGTTACAAATTATATAGGGCAAAATCACAAAGACACCATGGATTGGTCAGAGATGGGGTAAGGTTGATGAATCATTTCTTCATGTCTTGAGGACAGCTCTGACTTCTGTTGCTATGTCCTTCTCTCTGATTTCATGGGAAAGTAGCCAGGGGGTCATTCTACCTAAGGGCTTAGGAGATGAAACATAACCTAGGTCAAGATGCTATGTTTAGCTTGCCAGAAGTTCAAACCATGTGACCTTCAGTAATGGGGGGGGGGGGGCTCCTGTCTTCTGTTGCGTTGGGGGCTACTGACTATCTGGGGGGTGAGGATAGGGTGTGGGGAGGAAGGTTAGATCTCTGAGGGGTATAGGCAGAGAGAAAGACAGATACTATTTCCAACTAAATTTAATCAAAGTCATAAGGACCCACAGTTTTACTGTGAACAATTAACTTGAAATCCCTGCCCTCATTTGGAGATAGCAATACAAGTGTAAAAGCAATTAGTTTCCTGTTGACAAGAATCATTTTTCTAGCCTGGTTAAAAAAAGAAAACGTAAATGTATTGCTTGCTTTGGTCTCAAAACAGTATAGTTTTTCAACTTCCAAAGGGAGATTTTCAGCTGACCTAGTCATAATATAAAGCTTTTTGTTATACACATGTAACTCCCTTTTTTCCAATGACCCCCAAAAAATGGTTATTCTTGATCAACAGATTAATCAGACATAGATACCACTTAAAAAAATCACCTCGGAAGTTAGGTGAGAGCTAGGTAGGTGAACTCTTTCTGTTCTATAATAACAAATGAAAAGTCATGTTGCCTTCAGAAAAGGCAAGACTCAAAGATTATTTAACTGGCCAATTTAAGCAACTGAAACTGGTAGTAATAATTATTGATAAAATCTCATCATAATAATCAGCAAAGTCCTGGCTATAAGGCTTTCATTACAATAGATTTGTTATTCGTGATTTAATTAACATTCTTGAAATTAGAAGCACATCAACTTCTGTTTGTAAATTATTTTGTTATACAGTAAACTGTACTATAAAATGAACTATGTTTGTGTCCATAAAACTCAGTGTAATTCAGAATTCCATTACATATACAGCATTCTGTATACCAAGTCAGGCTGCAGATTTAAAGAAAATAATACTATTTATTTTTAGAGTCAATATATTTTTCAAAGCATGCTTTGGAAAAGATTTGGGATTTGTTTCTATTTCTTACATTATTTTCTTTCTTCCTATTCATCTTAACACATTGTAATAAAGAATAAAATCATGTTTATTTCCTATTATATTCACTGAATAGACTTTCTTTCTTAGGTTTTATTTAGGAGCATTAAATATCTATATTTATCCTAAATATAAGAAAATGATACTGAAATCAGTTCGTTAAACAGTATATTGCAGTTTGTTGAATTCTGCTAAAATGCTTATTATATATAATTAGGTTAAGATTTTTCTGTTATTTTGAAAATATGTTTCAATGATTCTGAATAATTTAACCTCTAAGAATAACAGAGGCCAGTGAAACTTTGAAGAAAAGATCATGCTGCTTAGCAAAGATGCTAACTCTTCAGAGTAGTTAAGCCATTCACCAGCAAAGCAAAAGGGCACAGATTAATTAAACCTTTAGTTTAGAAAAAAGAAAATAAAGATTTACAGTGTTAATTTGCTCACCCAGGTTATCTCTTTTGGGATTGGTAGTAAATCCTTAGTCAGCTACTCAAAAGAGACGGAAATATAGTATCTGGGACACCATTTACACATTTATTCAAGTGGAGCCTAAATAAAATATCCTCTTGCTGAAGGATTCTAATACATAGCTTGTAATCAATGAATCTTACCAATAGTAAAACAATGTCCTCTCTATTAAATAATTTCTTATTTGCAAGGAAAAAGTTGGTGATGAAGAAAAAATGGAAGAATAAACTAGTTTCTGCTGTCCACATTCACTGGAATTATATCACAAAGTAAGAGTTAATGAAAACAATATTTCCTTAAAACATAAATAAGAGTTCATGATCCTTCTTTACAGACAGGAATAAGCAGAATGGTACATAACCCACAAATTTATTAAAAGCTATGATTTTACACTCTTCCTCATCTTCATATAAAACCAATAAAAACTTACTATAAAATTAAAATCATCTAGTCCAGCCACCAATCTTGACAGTATGAGGAACCTCCTAGTTCCCTTACATTAGCTGTGATCACTATGGTTCTTTAACCAGCTTCCAAAACTACAATTAATAACAGTCTACACATAGCTCTGATATTTAGCAAGTTCTACCTGAAGTTTTTAAAATATATTTTCTTATATTTACCAATTTTGATATAAATTCTGCCCTTAAATACAGAATAAAACTAATCTTATTATTGACAACAAAAAGTATGTGTTATTACATGAAACTGAAGGCAACAATTTCAGAAGCATGAGTATCAAATTATTCATAAGAAAACTTTTTTAGTTACCTGTAATCTCAGTGCCACATGTATGAGGTTAAACTTTATGTCTTTCCAGGCTAATCTAGCTGATTTTGGAATTTTGGTAACATTCTATAACATAAGGTAAATATAGAATAATCGTGATATAAAGAGAGAATAAAACAATTTATGAAATATTCAAGATTTCATGAAATTAATGGGAACTATGTCTTATAACTGCAAAGCCAATTGTAATGAAGTGGTGAAAATTACGTGGTGGCATTTACAAGCATGGTGATATGACAAACACTTCGAAGAAGTGACTTGAATATCTAGAGTTAATGAAGTTAGGGAAGAAATGAGTTAAAGTTTTTGGAAAGTTTGCAAAAACCTTTGTATCGCCCCCCCCCCCCCGAAAAAAAAAAATAAAGCAGGGATGCACCTTGTACATAGTTGGTGATTCAGAAATGGTTAAATAATGAAAGGTGAAAACAAAAGTTTGAAGGAGTAATGAGGCTATTTGTTTAAAAAAGTTAACATGCTCATTAAAGATCACAACAACAATGTAAAAATAGACAGTATGATTAGCACCTCTCTTGTGATTAAAAAGATCTCTTCATCAAATGAGTCAACCATCTATACATGTGATTTGCTAAATTATTGCCATAAAATATGTGACGAAACTGTTACTCCAAAGGCACAAATCACAGCATAAAAACTTTACTTCAAATAGGATGAAATACATTTGAGGAGAGCACCAGATGAAAAAAACTAAGGCACAACTGTTGCCTACACTCAAAATGTTTCCCTGTATTCTTAAGAGGGTAATCAATTTGATTTACTCATAAGTAGTGTTTAATAATATAATTTTCTTGTTATTTGAATAAAAAATATTTGGTGGAAGCCCTGATCAGTGTGGCTCAGTGGATAGAGTGTTGGCCTATGGACTCCAAGGTCTCAGGTTCAATTGCAGTCAAGGGCATGTACCTTGGTTGCAAGCATATCCCCAGTAAGGGGTGTGCAGGAGGCAGCTCTCATCATTGTTTCTAACTCTTTATTCGTCTCTGTAAAAAATCAATAAAATATATTAAAAAAATATTTGGTGGAAAATACACAATTCAGTTTCCAGACCACAAAACATACCTACAAGATAATAATTTTGGACTGGGGTGCCAGAATTATGCAACCCCCCTCCACTGAGGTGGCACATTATATACAGTGTAGAGTTCTAGAACCACTAACAAAAATCCAACCTTGTCCACAAAAACGTGCATCAATTTAACGTAGCAACAAAATAAATAAATAAAATGCTGTAGGTATAAATAGTGTTGAATTGTTATTTTGTTTCTGTAAATATCGTTTAAAACAAGCCAATTGATCTTTTTTTAAAAATACATTTTATCAATTTTTTTACAGAGAGGAAGGGAGAGGGATAGAGAGTTAGAAACATCGATAAGAGGGAAACATAGATCTGATGCCTTCTGCACACCCGCTACTGGGGATGTGCCCACAACTAAGGTACATGCCCTTGACCAGAATCAAACCTGGGACCCTTCAGTCCACAGGCCGACGCTCTATCCCACTGAGCCAAACCGGTTAGCACTGGTCTTTGATATGTATAAAATTCCACACAATAAAAACTCTTCTGCTATTCTATTATCTTGGTTCTTAAATATAAATTTTTAAAGATAAATATCCTGGAAAATCCTTGAATTATTTTAGGGCTATGTTTTGTGTAGTAAGACACTCCAATAAGAGTCTTGTTGTCCATGTCAGTTTCAACTCTTGATACTTGACAGTATCATATGCTTGGGTATTTCACTTATTTCTCTTATATTCCCTGGACTTAAATATTCTCCTCTTTGAATCTTTACATCATGTATGATTCAAAATTGATGATTTCTTCTTTTCTGTCACCACTAAAGAGTTTATATGCCTATTATTGTACACTTCCAGGATTGCATTTGCCTGTGTATTATCTCCTATATTATATTTCTTTCTATTTGAAGGTTCATGTAACAAAGTGTTCACAGTCCATGACACAGTATGTGGATCACAGTAGAAGTTATTTTAGTGATAAATGATCGGACTTACATATTAATGACTAAATGAATACTTAAGCTTTTCATGTATTAAGCAATTGCATAGCTGAATTAAAACATCAGAAACATCATAAAACAGAGCAGTCACCAAATTTCCTGTACATCTCTTTTTTTCACTATTCCTATGCCAATTAACAGTCTCAAGAATATCAGCAAATTTATATACACCAACTCTGTGACTAACTGTTTCTCAGAGATTTACTCTGACACAAATTCTGTTGGCACTCTGCATGAATTTTTGGACTTTTTCATCAGTTAGTCTATCTCACCAATCTCAAGTCAAATATATCTTATCAACAATAGTGATGTTTTATATTGATTCTGAAGTGTTTGGAAATATATTATTAATTAAAACCAGTAGTTCACTTTCTTGTGAGACATCACAACAGATCAAATATGAGAAATGTCTGGTTTCACATGGGATTTGGTAGCAATCCCTAACAAGTAGTTTCTCCAACTTTTCACTAGAATTCCCCATGAAAACAGAAAAAGAAAGCTGAACGTTTGAAACTAAGATAGCCTTGGCCAGGTGGCTCACTTGGTTGGAGTGTCATCCCATAAACCAAAGGTTGCAGGTTTGATTTCGGGTGTCACTTGGTACAAAAGTACTGCACTCACAGACCAATGGAGGTAAGAAGATAGGAAGTCTATCAAGAGTCCCCAGAGTAGCTATTCAAAAGACACATACTTGCACCCTATCCAGTTCTCTAATTTTAGGATACAACAATTTCCAAAATCTTATCGTGAAACTGAGGAGAATCTATGTAAAATGTAGTACTCCAGAATCCGTATCCAGAAATTTTATTTCAGTAAGTTTTTCATAGGTTTTAGAGTTTGAATCATATACATTAAAATATTCATGACCATTTACTATATTCCAGGCACAGATATAAGGTTCTTTGCCCTCATGGAGCCTATATTCTAATAGAAAGTAAGAAGGAACTCTAAACAATAAATCAAACATATTATATACTTCTATAAGTTAATAAGAGGTGTTTTTTTTTTTTAAGTAACAGTATACCAGGGTAAGGCAGAGCTGAAAAAGTAAAAAAAAAGTAAAAGTTACAGTGAAAACTAATGTGGTTATGGTATATCTCATCGAGAAGTAGCATTTGAGCAATTTGAACAACATATTCTAGTTATTCAAAGACAAGTGGTCATGGAAGACACTTTCTGTGGAGGTGGGAGAGATTACCTTCTCATAAGCTTCTCCTCTGATTATGTTTACTTAAAAGGATAGAGTAAAAACTTCTAATAAAATGCTTTACATAGAGTTTTATATTCTTGGTTTTGTAGGTGTTCTGTTTCACTGTTTAATTGTCACTAAGACCCTCAAATATAAAAGAATAATGACTGAATAACCAGCAAATTTTTTTCAAGGATTAATAATGGAATTATGTATTATATATGTTCTCTGTGGTGCTTGCATATTTCAGGATTTCCTCAATATGTATATTTTATTCTACACCCTTTTTAAAAAATGTCAACCTAGCCTGGCCAGTGTAGCTCAGTGGACTGGTCATCATCCTATGCACCAAGAGGTCACCAGTTTGATTCCCAGGCACAGCATATGCCTGGGTTGCAGGCTGGATCCTCCCTGGTGGGGAGTGTGCAGAAGGCAGCCAATGTTTCTTTCTCACCAATGTTCTACCTCTTTCTACTTCTCCCTCCCTCTCTCTCTAAAAATATCAATAAAAACATATTTTTAAAAATGGCTACCTACTTTATTATTTATATAACTTCACTAATTACACCTAGTGGTGTATGTAAAATAGAGCATCTACAGGAAAAAAATAGATTGAATAAATGTTCAGATATATCATTCCACTCATTATTCCTTCCATGCATGCTAGTATGGGGGCAAGACTTACTCTGAAACCTATTATCATTTACAGTTATATATGGTTTGATTACTTTAGCTTGTGCTATAATTTTAATAAGTCGTCCAAGGTCAATTAAGTGAAATTCCAAAAAAGTCAAGGAAAGATGATTATAAAGTGTTGACAATAAGGCCCTTGGCTTCTGTTAAATAACTCAGACACTAATTGGCTAAACTTTGAAGATGTAAAATGGCTTTTCATCTTAAGAGTCTCAGTGCCACATTCTTTCCTTTTTCATATTAGTGTAACAGGATCATGCCAGTCTGTGTGCCAAGTGCATTGATTTACTCTGCTTTATGAGTCCCTATGTTTGGAAAATACTCATCTGTCCAACACACACTACTCTGATGAACTGAAATCTGTGATTACACCCTTGGGAATATAACTCTAAACTGATAATGATATTACAACCTGATTTTATGATGTGTCATAACATCAGATATCCTAAGTGTATAACAACAACAATAAAAAACTCCATGGTATCAAAAACAATAAAAATCAGAAATCTAGTTACACAAAATTATATCCTGCTTTAAATGCTAATAAGTAAATGCATTTATTTTTATTTTGATCCCCCAGATTCCTCATTTCTTTTTTTTTAATTTTATTTTATTTTTATTGTTTTAAGTATTACAAATAGTAGTACATATGTCTCCTTTTCTTTCCCCCTTGATCTCCCCCCAACCTCCCCTACCCCCCAGGACATGCCTTCACCTGCCCACCCTGCCCCCCCCCCCCCAGTGTCTTATATCCGTTGGTTGTGCTTATATGCAAGCGTACAAGTCCTTCGGTTGGTCTCTTACAGCCCTCCTCGCCCAACCTCTCCTGTCTTCCCAATGTAGTTTGACAGTCTGTTCAATGCTTCTTTGCCTCTGTATCTTTTTCCCACCATTTCTTTCCTTTAAAAAGTTTTGCCTTTGCAGACTGGAAATAAACATATAATAACAAAACAAGACAAAACAAAATTTCTTCAGACATTGATTAAAAGACAGTTCCCTCTGAAAACGGAAGCCTGTACCTTGGTGAAATAAGGTGGCGGTCTGCGGCCAGTTCTAACCTGAAAGGACTCTATGTTTTTAACTTTTGCTGTGCTGATTGGCATTAATAGGTTCCATGGCTGGCAGCACTGGCAGGCAAAGGAAAAATTATCTGAAATGACTGCGTGAACTTCCATACCGACAAGAACTGATCACCTGTTGCCGGGACATAAGAATGTGAGCAGGGCACAGGACGAAGTCAAGGCTGTATTTCACACACAGTGTGGGTCCTGTAACTAGAGAACCAGTGTCCTGTTAACCTTCTCACTTCAGAGCTCCAAGTTTGTGCTGGAAAGTTGCACAATGTTAAGGTTGCTTTCAGAAATTTGAAAGCAATGCATCACTGTAGTGCATTAAAAAGTAGTACAAATTAGGCAGGGATAAATATTGATGGATATCCTATTCCATTATGTAAAATTTCAGAATTCTTATAATGCATGCTAATGAAAAAACACATGCATTTGACCCAAGTAGATGCCACAATTAGAGGTATTAATGGTGGCCTAGATGTAAGTAATGTAAGGACTGTGCATCCTCTTCTAAACTGAACTTTTCTAGAGAACAGGAGTGCTGATGCTCACCTCATATGTGCAGGTGGGTCACTCCCTGGGTCAGTGCTTTGCTCCCTTTCCTTCTGGAAAAGCATTCTCAGGATCCAATTTTCATATGATTTAAATGGAACCATGAAAGCTTAGGATAATAGAAAAGTAGAAGTGGAAGAAAGGTTAATAATGATCTAAATGATACGGTATATATCATATAGGCCTATATCATAGTGTTGTTCAAATTATCACAATTGACCATGACATGTGACCTGGGAAAGGAAGGAACAGAGCACATACAGTACGTGAGAGGGTGTAAAAATGTAGATCAATGGATCTTAATTACAATGAGATAGAAGAACAAAAGAATGATCTGGAATGATAAAACAGATATATTGATCCAAAGATAGATTTCCAAAGATGAAATGATAGTGAGTACATATAGTAGCAAGGAGAAGCATTCAAGGGAATACCACATTGACCAAATTAATAATGGATCCACAGAGATTTACCCTAGACATTGCCAAGTCCAGAGAAGGAAGATCCAATAAATCATTATTGAAGGTAGAAGTGAGAAAACAATAAAACTATAATGTAATAATCTCTTATTCAATACATATAATTATTTGATATAATATTTTTGATATGTTATATTCTGTGAACTATAACAGAATATACCAGGTGTACCGGTTAATAATGCAGATTATGTAATCAAAGAAAACACAATAATTTCAAGAGAAACATCAGAAATGCTTTATTCAAAGTAATGTCCATCGCTACCTACACATTCCTCCATCTTTAGGTAATTTGTGGATACCGTCCCAATAGAACTTTTCTTGTTTTGAGGTAAACCATTCAGAGACCCAGTTTTCCACTTTTTCATATGTTTTGAAGTGCTGCTCAGAAAGTGCCTGTGCCATCGATCTGAACAAGTGATAATCTGAAGGACCAAGGTCTGGTGAATACAGTGTGTAGGTTAATACTTCCCCAGCAAGATCTTTTAACATGTCTTTAACTGGTTTTGAAGTGTGTGATGGTGAGTTATCATGAAGCAAAATTACTTTGCCGTGTCTTCTGGCACATTCTGGTCATTTCACGATCAAAGCGTGGTTCAAATTGATTATTTGTTGTCTGTAGCGATCAGTATTAAAGGTTTCACCTGGTTTTAGAAGCTCATAATACACCACACCTTTCTGATCCCACCAAATGCAGACCATTGTCTTCTTTCCGAAGCGATTTGGCCTTGCAGTCGATGTTGATGGTTGACCTGGATCAACCCATGAGTTTGTGCATTTGGGATTCTCAAAATAAATCCATTTTTCATCGCCAGTTACAATTCGATGCAAAAAAAGGCTTTCTTTCATGCCGTTGAAGCAACATTTTACTGATGACTTTTCGGTTTTCCTTTTGTCTTTTGTTCAGTAGGTGTGGCACCCATTTTCCTCCCTTTAAGATCTTTCCCATTGCTTGTAAATGATCGGAAATTGTTTGCTGAGCAACATTTAATCTTTCTGCAAGTGCAGTTTCTTATCACTCAATAACAAACATCTCAATTTCTGCCTCAGGGCTCTGTATACTTTCTGATCTCTGTAATTTCATATCATTCAATTTCATTACAAACATCCCTACATTTTAGGAGACTTTTCAGGATAAATTCTACCATGTTCTGAATTTTTACTCTCTCCCCAGCATTTTGACATTTGCACATGATTTTTTTATTGCTTAAACTTGGCATATATTAGCAGTTCTTTCCATGCTATTCCTATGCATATTCAATCCTCAAACTATTCATAAGCAAGGACTATGTATAGTAAAATATATAAAATATAAATTATAGATAGATCATGGTTATAGTATAGTGTCCTAAGACTGAGAATATATATTTTCATTTTAAAAATACTTTGTAGTAACTGATTTTATTTATTCTTCCCTCATTGCAATAAACAAACAAAACAAAAAGTTGTATGCCTCTCTTATACTTATTAAGACAGTCTGTGTTTTCTCGTGTTTGAGCCTGCATTAGTGGTCAGATGGCGAGTTGAAAGAATTATGACTTAATAAAAAATAAAATGTCTAAAACGGTACCTGGCACACAGTGTTACATAACTATTAATTAACTTTGTTATCCTTATTTAAATTACAAAATACCTACAGAATATAAAACCGGTCAACTGAAAATGAGGAAATGGGGCCCTAGGTAAATAATGTTGTCTTCCCAGGAAGTTCAGAACCAAGAAATGAGAATTTTGAGAAATATTAAAATGTGACTTTGCTCCTCCTGTTGCTGGAGTAAATCAGTGTTCTCTGTTGGTAACAGAACTTCGATGCAATGTGTAAATTGCACAAATTATTGAGTTATACAGCTATCCTTGTGACTTGGCTTCTTCTAAGCCTCTGTTTCCTAATCTGTAAATTGAATATAAAAAATACTACTTACAGCATAGAATTAGAGCAACAATTAAATAAGGCAAATTATACAATGTGAAATACAGGTTATCTTTTCCTCTATTATTATCACCATCACCATATTTGTTAATGGACAGAAAGAGAAACAGACATTAAGCTATGATACATCCAGAACTTACTATGTGCAATGATCCTGGGCAATAAAAGTGCATATAATACTATCTTTACATATTATATACTACATTTCAAGTATAATTTCCTGATTTATTTTCCTCACATCTGCCTCAAAGAGTTTATTGTAAATTGGGAGTCAGGTACATGAATGAATAAAATAATAGAAGTGTGTCTGTGGCGGGGAAGCAACACTCTGAAAAAAATGTATTGGCTGTATTGTAGTTCAGAAAAGGAGTTGCAATGTAGTGAAGTATAAGCTAAGTTTTGAAAACTCAATTGCATCCTTATTCTGACATACAGCACCTCTAACAACGTGTGGCCCGCTGTGTGAGCATAGCTTAAAATACTACGGAATGGCAAAGCACCGGATCTCATGGGCTGCATCAGGTTAATGTTTCTTTGTCATTTTCTAGTACAGGTTCTAAAGATATTGCATATTTGTGTACTATTTTACAATTTTTTGTTTTGTTTTATATGTTTATTATTGTTTTGTTTTATATGTTTGTTATTATATGTTTATTTCTAGTCTGCAAAGACAAAACTTTTTAAAGGAAAGAAATGGTGGGAAAAAGATACAGAGGCAAAGAAGCATTGAACAGACTGTCAAACTACATTGGGAAGACAGGGGAGGTTGGGCGAGGGGGGCTGTAAGAGACCAACCGAAGGACTTGTACGCTTGCATATAAGCACAACCAATGGATACAAGACACTGGGGGGGGAGGGCAGGGTGGGCAGGTGAAGGCATGTCCTGGGGGGTAGGGGAGGTCGGGGGGAGATCAAGGGGGAAAAAAAGGAGACATATGTGCTACTATTTGTAATACTTAAAACAATAAAAAATTAAAAATTAAAAAAAAATTTTAATGGCTTACCACACATATTGGCTATATTAAATATTTAGGTGAAGTGCACTTTCCTTTGGCCAAAAAGAAAATAAGAACATAACAGAAGCAAAGTGATATTCATGCATGCTTAGAGATGTGAAGAGAAAGTGAAATGAAATCAAATTTATTTTTATTTAATAGTTTCATGTCTGTTTGGAATTTGTTAACTTCCCTGGACTCCATGTTTTTATTTATAAATGCTGACTCCATCCTGACGTGCATTAAAAGACCTTAGAGTGGATGCATAGCACTTCCTGTGATACAATAAAAAATAGAGACTCTGGATGGCAGCCAATCAATGCAAAATACAAATCATGAGCCAAAACCAGTTTGGCTCAGTGGATAGAGCGTCTGCCTGCGGACTGAAGGGTCCTGGGTTCGATTCCGGTCAAGGCCATGTACCTTGGTTGCGGGCACATCCCCAGTGGGGGCGTGCAGGAGACAGCTGATCGATGTTTCCCTCTCATCGATGTTTCTAGCTCTCTATCCCTCTTCCTTCCTCTCTGTAAAAAAATCAATACAACATATTAAAAAAAAATACAGATCATGAATCATAGAAACATACAAGTGAAATCTAGATAGTCTTACTAACCAATGTCACCCCAACAAATATAACTAAAACAATAGAGAGCTCCTACAGATGCCAGAGGTCCTGAGAACATGCTCATAGATGTCAGGGCTTCCTTGTATTTTCTTCTCAGAAAAGAAAAAGAAAGTTTATAAATGAGAAGAGGGACGTGGTTGAGATATACTGTAGCTGTGATCCTGGGTAAGTGCTGTGGTTAAGAAACCCTTCCACATTTTTTGGTTCTGGAAGTAGCTTATTACAAAAAAAGTCCTTCCCATATGACTCAGATTAGCCTCACAGATGCTCCCTTGCTTACCTTTAACAAAGCCAGATTCAGACCTTTTCAAGTCCCATTCTTTGTCTCATGAATAATTAGCTGAATTGTCTGTCCCTGCTGATCAACTGGAGCAGAAACACTTGTTCACCAAACTTGGGTTATGATTCTCTTCTCCGCCCAACCCCTCAACTTTGACCCAGCCTCAGTCTGATCAAGCCTACAAACCTTCCTTAAGGCTTCTCTGAAGAACAGACTGACCATAGGGTAAAGCATTTGTTGATACACTGTTCAATCATGCCACCCTGGCTCATCTTACTTTCCCACACCCAGTCTGTCTAACCGTGGTTACTCCTTCTTAGAAAAGCCCTATCAACCTAAAGGTGGACATGCCTACTGATTCCTCCTAGTGTGACAGGCCCCTTCACTCTCTGCCCCCTCTATCTCAATTGCCCCTTCCTTCCTCATGCAAGAATGCTTTCAAATAAAGCTCTCCTTACCTAAGTCCAGAGTTGTTTTTTTATTTGACAAGAGAAAAGTGAAAAGTAAAATAGAAAAGCCACATGGGAACCCAAAGCAATTACTGACAACATTAAGGTATGTTTTCATGATTGCTCTGCTTACAGAAACAAAAACTAAGAACCAGAAAACCTGAAGTCATTTCCTACCTCTGCTACTTTAACTTGACGTGACCTCGGGCAGATCATGAAACTTTTGAGTTTTCAGTTTCTTTCCTGATAAAGCAGGAATTACAATGCCTACCTCCAGGGATAGTGCAAGGATTCAATGAGATAATGCATAGAAAGGAGATTAGCAAATTGCAAAGTCCCTTCATGCTGCATTTATTGGTAAATGTACTTGCTGTTGATCACTCCAAGCAGTTCCTGTCATATAAAGATGGTTTAAAATGTTTGCAGGATTATCGAATGTGATCATTCCCTGCAGGACAAAAAGAGGTGAATAGAAAATAATAACATTTAGCCAGAAATAACTTCACTTAACTTGTGTTGTTGTTGAAGCAATTCAGAGAAAAGTACCTAAAGGACAATGAGCCCGAGCCAGTTTTGCTCAGTGGATAGAGCATTGGCCTGTGGACCAAAGGGTCTCAGATCAATTCTGGTCAAGGGAGGGGCTGCAGGCTCCTCCCTGGCCAGGGCCCTGGTTAGGGTGCCTGCAGAAGGCAACCAATTAATGTGATTCTCTCACATCGATGTTTCTCTCAGTCTTTCCCGCTTTTCCACTCCCTCGAAAAGAACCATGGAAAAATATGCTTGGGTGAAGATTAACAAAAACAACAAAAAGACAATGAACCCTAGATTAGAGAATGTAATTTTCCAAGGGTTAAATAAAATTTAATTTAAAAATTTGAAATGATTATGAAGAATTACATAGTATCATTTTAGAAAAAACGAATTTAAGAAAATGTTTTATATAAGGGAGAAGCTTGTCAGAAAATGAAAATGAAACTAGACTGTTTAAAGCTTAGAAAATGATACTTTGTTGGGTTATAAAATCAATCTCACCATATGATTTTAAAATAATTTTTAAAATTATTAATCTTTGAGATTGAAAACATTTTAATTATTATCTCTGGGGTAGAGAGGTAGCAGTATGACTCTTCATTTATTTTTTTAGATCCAAAGAGATACCTTTTTAAAGTTTAACCCTGGAGAATATTATAGTTCCTTAACTTTTTTTCCCTTTCTCATATTGACAGACCTCCCCTACCTAAATATTTTTCTCTGCCTATTTCTTAAAATCAAAAAATATTTTAATTTATATTATTTTTCTATTTCATATATTATAAACAATAATGAACTAATTATTTAGTAGATTAACCCACTTATTCTAGTTCATTTTATTCAAGTATTTTTAAACTTATACACACTTTTGTCTACATGAGAATATATGCTATTTGCATTTTAAATTTCTATGTTTTATTTGCCTAATCAGGGACTAAATATACTAGTGTCTATATTTAATATATTTATTTCCATACCGAATAATGTCAAGAACTTTTTATAAATTCAGTTTTACATCATGCATAGGTTTTTAGTCTTGAGTGGTAAGAAATCTCATTTAAGTTGGGTATCTTCATTATTATACACTGACTCAGCCATTGATATGTTTTCCATTTACTTCAGTTCTGGCTATTAGAAATATTTATCAAAATTTGCTGTTTTATTTTGCTTTTTGTGTTTTTCCTTAGTATGGTCAACTTTGCAGAATAAACAAGAAACTATTTTTACTTTGTTTTATTATATTTTTTAATCCTTACCTTAGGATATGTTTATTGATGAGAGAGAGAGAGAGAGAGACATCAATGTGAGAGAGAAACACCAATCTGTTGCCACTCATGTACTGCCTGACCAGGGATCATACCAGCAACCTAGGTATGTGCCCTGACCTGGAATAAAACCCTCAACCTTTTGGTGTGTAGGATAACCAAGTGAGCTACCCAGCTGGGGCCAAGAAACTGGTTTTAAACACAAAAGCAGTAATATTGCATTCTTACAATATTTTTTTCAACACTGAGAGACCACTGATCATGAGTAAATACAGTTGAAATTGCAAACACACACACACACACACACACACACACACACACACACACACAAAACAACAACAACACCAAGAATAATAGATTTAAATCTTTGATCTATAATTCTGTCGTATAAACACCCCTGGATTTTAGTTTTCTCCTTTATAAAATGAGGTGCTTACACATATATTTTATAAAATCTCTTTAAAAGCCAGCTTCCTGCCATAGCCAGTTTGGCTCAGTGGATAAAGCATTGGCCTACAGTCCGAAGGGCCCCAGGTTCCATTCCTGTCAAAGGCCCATACATACCTTGGTTGCAGGCTTGAGCCCTCACCTTGGTCAGCATGCGTGGGGGGAGCCAACCAATTGATGTGTCTCTCTCACATAGATGTTTCTCTCTGTGTGTCTCTCCCCTTCTCTTCTACTCTCTCTAAAAATCAATGGAAAAATATCCTCAGGTGAGGATTAACAAAACTAACTAACTAACTAACTAACTAAATAAATAAATAAATAAATAAAATCAATTTAAAAAAAGAAATTTTAAAAAGCCAGCTTCCTAGATCTAGTTACCTTTAGAGACTTCTCTACTTCATCCCTTTTCTTCTAAATTTAGTTCCTCAAATATAACATATCTGTCATTTTGTTGAGTACAGTATTTCTCACGTATGAACCAGTGTGAACAAAAACTGTAACTTGCAGAGCACATTTTTAGTATATTGCATGGAATTTTGCAAACAAATAAAGACAAATTTCAACTCTTTCCATTGATGAATCCCTTCTTCCATCTTTATTCCATTATTCTACCATCATCTCTATTAACTACATGTTTGGAAACATTTCCCTGAGTTTTCCAACATCAGTGGAAGGAAACACATACTTTTGTCATATATCATCACCTCCTAAAAACAATAAAATGTGCTTAATCACTTGTGTCATTGTGCTGAGTATCCCAAAGAACTTACTGTGATCACATTCTTGTCCGGCTTGATTTTACAATCCTAACATGAGGACACGCTCTCCAAATGAAAGCCATCCATTCACAGGCATGCCAGGAGCCCAGAGCTTCAGCCTGAACGTTTCATGTCACATGGACCACTACACTGCAGGAGAGCTCACATCCTAGCCTGCTTTCCTCTGCCACCAACAGAGCTTTCCTCCTCAGTAAACAAGTTTGCTCTTTGAGTCTCTCCGCAAACACAGTAAAACACAGATAGCAATCTTTGCTTTGTGTGGGTGATGGGATTACCCTGGGGAGCAAAGGCATGGGAACTATGAAATATAAGATGTTTTATTCAAACGGAAATGTCATCTCTTTGGGTACCCCTTCTTGAATATATATATATATACACACACACACACACACACACACACACTATAGACATGATGTAGATTTTCACTATACAAAGTTCATGAAGAAACGATGGGCAATTATAATTTCTGCTTTTAAAAATTAAGAATGGAAACATAGTAAATGTCACGCTTCAAAACACACTGTTCAATACTAACATTTTCCTGTTACTTCTGTTTTTATTTGTTCTCACACAAAACTGTATCTGGCAGAAATGTTAGAAATTTTGATTAAATTTATTTTGTGACATCAGTGTCTGCAAGTGACTTCACTCCTGGTGAAGAGTTTTTCAGTATTTTTACATAAGGAAAGCATCCTGAGTTCCCTGGAAAATTCCACTTCTCATGTTGAATCTTTCTCTAACCTAAAACTGAACCTTCTTGTCTAGCCACATGAGTATGTCTCCCCACAACAGGAACCTGAATACAAGGATCAACATTAAGTCTAGATTCAATTAAACAATTATAAGATAAGGTGAAAAAAATCTTAACAGGTGCAAGTTTACCCTTGCGTGCTGCTTACTTGGCTAAGTTCTAGGCTTTCATTTTTGTAAAACAACAAAAAAGAATAGGTTTGTTTAAGTCTCGAAACCACTCAGTGTGGCAAGATGCTAATGTGCTGGAAGCAACAAGAGTTTACAGTCTCAAATCATCTCATCCTAAGGAATGCATTTTCATTCATTGTAATGGTCCAGTGAACTGCCCAAAGATTTAAATGTGTTGTTCCTTGGCTTTTGCATTTCATCCGGTAAAGCCTTTGTGTAAGTAAAGGATGAGAAGGACCTCCATTCGGGCAAGCCATTTATGGCCTCGGCCTTGCATGTCACTGCAAAGGGTCTGCATGTTATTCTAAAGAGAGTGAGATGTTATTCAAGAGAAGGGAGAGGTATATTTAGGATGAATATCCTCACATACAATATTTTGCAGAGGGGAGTTTTACAGGTACAACACCAGGTAGAAGAAAATGCAATTGTCATGAAAAAAGACTGCAATCAATCTAGCATTATCCTATCTAATAAAGAGGGGATATGCTAATTGACCCTCACACTGTCGCAAAGATGGCTATACCCACAGCCAATAAGGAGGGAATATGCTAATTGACTGCCATGCCCTTAAAAATGTCAGTGCCCACAGCCACAAGATGGCGGCGCCCAGTCCCCTCAGCCCTGCCGGGGTGGCAGGCATGCAGCAAGGTTGGGCCTGCCCCCAGGTGAGCCCGCTCCCTCCACACGCCTGCTTCCAGAGTCCCCCAATCCCCTTGGCCCCCCAGCTGCCCAGGGGAAGCCTCGGATGGTAGCTGCCCAGATGCCCAGGGCCACCCAAGGCTCAGGTCACCAGGGCCAGCCTCTCGGCAGTGGCAGCAGCAGAGGTGTGATGGGGGCATCACCTTCCTCTGATTGCCGAGTCACCTCCCACCCCTGAGGGTTCCTGGACTGTAAGAGAGGGCAGGCCATGCTGAGGGACACCTCCTCCAGTGCATGAATTTTCATGCACTGGGCCTCTAGTAGAAATATAACAACATAGTCAATCCTGTAAAAAGGGGAAGTAACAGGACTTGGTAGAGAAACAAAGCACTGGCAAGATAAATACATCTCTACAGATGTAAGCCTGTATGACAACAAGAAATGCAGTCTCTTTGGCAAACACAAGAAATAAGGCAGAAAAACTGTCTTATACTCAAATATGTCATAGTTTTTAAATGCTGTGTGAAGTATGATAACAGAATATTCAATAAGAAACATGTCCACAGAGAAATGAGAGCCTGGAACTTAGAAGAAAGGACCAAGCAGAGACAAAGATTTGGGAGACATTTATAGAGGCAGATAATCAACAATCCAAACAACTCTGCCATGAGAGAGGAAGGGTGCATGCAGATAAAGCGAGCCTCAAGTTCATTAGAAATTATGCATCTAAAAAAGATTTGTTAGTGTGATACTCTTCATCAAAATTTTCATTACCTAAATTTTAAAAAATGGATCATTGTTTATGATAAAGCTAAATTATAGTATTATTTATCTTTTTTAACTTTTAATTCTATAAAAATTATTTTTATGCTTTATCCAACTGTATATTGATATAATTTAATCATGAACTACAATTAAAATGAAGGGCCTCATGAGGGCTCAGATCTTCCATATCAATAACTGTGATATAAAATATTGTTTTCCTACTAATCTTCCTTGGCCAAATTCATTTTTGGGTAGTGTGTGAAATATACAATAATTCTCTGTTTTGTTTTGTTTTCCCATTAAAAACACCAGTGTTGTTTAATTAGACACCATAATCATTAAAGTCACATTAGAAAAAACACAAATATGTAAAATAAATAGAAAAACAAATTTCAATTTTTCTTTAATGAAGATTGTGGAAAGTTTCATTTACTTATTAGTGTTTATTATTCTGAATTAAAATAGCAAGTCACACTAAACCAGTCCAGGCAAATGCAAGTCTAACACAGTCTGTGACTTACTACTTCATAATAGTTGCAAACTAAGCAACAAATCCTGACTGATATAAATTGCAAATAAACATTATATTCCAAAAAAGTTATGTTTCTTAGATTTTGTTTTGCTTTTCTTTTTCTTTTTTTAATATATTTTATTGATTTTTTACAGAGAGGAAGGAAGAGGGATAGAGAGTTAGAAACATCGATGAGAGAGAAACATCGATCAGCTGCCTCCTGCACACTCCCCACTGGAGATGTGCCCGCAACCAAGGTACATGCCCTTGACCAGAATCGAACCCGGGACCCTTCAGTCCGCAGGCCGACGCTCTATCCACTGAGCCAAACCGGTTTTGGCTTGTTTTGCTTTTCAAAAGTAATTTTGGACAAGTAGCCTTACTTGTCTGAATCTCATCTGCCTCTGGTAAAATATGATACTTGATTTACTAGGTTAATGAGATTATTTTAAGTATAAAAGCTATATATATATAAAAGGCTAAGTGACTGGCAGACTGGCCAACCAGCCTACAGGCCAGTCGGTAGTATAACACACACTGACCACCAAGGGGCAGACACTCAACACAGGAGCTGCCGAGCAACAGCAACTTTGCAGCGTGCCCTCTGGTACTCCGCGACCCCTCAGGGGATGGCAGACTGCTGGTTTTAGCCCAATCCCCATAGGCCAGGCCGTGGGACCCCACCTGCTGGAGGGACCCCGCTCACTCCCAGATGCCCTTCAAGCCATGGTGCCACCCCAGGTGTGGCCAGCCAGGGAGAGACCATGGGAGGTTGGCTCCAGGGCGTATCCAGCCGGTCCAGCCCAGTCCCGCCCCGCCCACCACCTTCTAATTAATTCTCTTGCAATGTGCACAAATCCGTGCACTGGGCCTCTAGTAAGATATATAAGTAAGAACAACATACAAATAACAAAGTAGATGAGAGGGTTCATCCAGCAATGTCCTAAAACTGAATGTCATCACAATAGAAAGAAAAACTGTACATTGACCTCTTAAGAGACCACAGAGAAACATCTTCTAAAATTTAGTGATAGTTGCACAGACACAGACAACAGTGTGATGATAAGGAGAAGGTGGGTTGCAGGGAGGTAGAATGGACAAAGGGAGGGTAAATGGGGACAGAAAGAGACTTTGCTTTGGGTGATGAACATATGTTGCAGTGTGCAGATGATGTTTTATGAACCAATATTACCCCAGTAAATTTAATAGTAATAAAAATAGCGGTAGTTTTTTCTTCACCTGTCACCTCCTTGCCATTTATAAAATTTATAAGGAACTTATAAAAACACCAACAAAACACACAATACAATTTACAAATGGGCAAAGGACCTGAATAGACATTCCTCCAAAGAGGACATGAAGATGGCCAATTATATATGAAATGATGCTCAATGTCACAAATCGTCAGAAAAATGAAAATTAAAACAACAATGAGATACACCTCACATCTGTTAGAATAGCTGCCATTGATAAATCAACAAACAACAAGCATTGGCCGGTATGTGGTGAAAAAGGAACTCTCCTGCACTGTCGGTGGAATGCTGATAGACGCAGCCACTGTGGAAAGCATATGGAGTTACCTCAAAAAATTCAAAAACTGCCTGTGACTCAGCGATTCCACTTCTGGGAATTTATCTGAGAGAAACTTGAAACACTAATTTGAAAGAATGTAGGTACAACTATTTTCATTCCAGCATTATTTACTATGGCCAAGATTTGGAAGCAGCCTTAGTGCCCATCGGTATATGAGTAGATAAAAAAAGCTGTGGTACTTTTACACAATGAAATACTGTAAGGCCATAAAAAAGAAGGGAATTTTACCTTTTCTGTTAGCAGGGATGTACCTGCAAGGTATTATGCTGAGTGAAATAAGCCAGTCAGAGAAAGATAATTACCATATTATTTTACTTATATGTAGAATCTAATAAACAAAATAAACTAACAAGCAAAATATAAACAGACTCATAGATATAGAAAACAGACTGACAGCAGTCACAGGGGAAGGGGGTTGGAGGCCTGGGTAAAAAAAGGTGAAAAAACTTAGAGACACAGACAACAGTATGATAATTAACCAGAGGAAAAGAAGTAGAGGAGGTAGAATAGGGTAAAGTGGGGATAATGGTGATAGAAGAAGACTAGTCACACAATGCAATATACAGATGATGTACACCTGAAACCGATACACTTTTATTAACCAATGTCACCATAATAAATTTTAAAAAACTTCTAAATTTTTCTATAAAAATTTCAATCAAAGAAACAGCAAAGGTATAATTCTTTAGATACATTAAGTGCTGCCTTATTTTAAAGTAAGTCATTAGTATCATATTCTACATTCTACGTTAATTGGAACTGAATTGGTATATAGCATCTACATGAGAAAAATAAAAGCAATATATTAATTAATCTGAATGATTATTTCTTTTTTTAAAATATATTTTTATTGACTTCAGAGAGGTGAAAGGAGAAGGAGAGAGAGATAGAAACATCAATGATGAGAGAGAATCATTGATCAGCTGCCTCCTGCACACCCCCTACTGGAGGTCAAGCAACCCAGGCATGTGCTTTTTACTAGAATCAAACCCAGGACCCTTCCACCCGCAGGTCAACACTCTATCCACTGAGCCAAACTGGCTAGAGCTGAATTATTATTTCTTGTATAAGATAGCTCATAAGCATCATTTATGACTTAATTTTGTATAAATCAAGGTGAGTATAATGTGACAATGTTAGTAAAATGATGAATGATAATATTGTCATGAGCGCAATGAGTTTATTGTTGAGCAGATGATGAGAAGTAGAAAAATGGGAGTAGTTAGTTTCTATAGCTCAATAAAGCATATGGAAATCAATGCTTTCATTAATTACTAGAGGCCCGGTGCACGAATTCGTGCATGGGTGGGGTCCCTCAGCCTGGCCGGCAATTAGGGCGGATTGGGGCTGGCCAACCAGGGGGAGGGACCACTGAAGGTTGGCCAGCCACAGGAGGTTGGCTGTGGGAGCGCACTGACCACCAGGGGGCAGCTCCTGCATTGAGAGCCTGCCCCTGGTGATCAGTGCACATCATAGCGATCAGTCAACTGGTCATTCAGTCGACTGGTTGTAACAGTTGCTTAGGCTTTTATATAAATAGATTGGAGAAAACAATGGGGAAAACGTTCTTCTCTTTGAAGAAGATTACATCGAAGACTTTTTTTTTGACAGGACCAAATAATTATTAAAGTACCTTATATCCGTAAAACGCTATAATTGTAAAGTATATTTCTCTTAAATAAAAGTACCTATTTTTATGCTTCCCTGTGTTAGGTATTACATATTTTATTTGCACTGTTATTGGAAAACACAAAATAAAAGTCAAGTTCTGGTATAAACACATGCCTTTTCTTCCTCCTAACGACCCACAATTTCTCACTTGAACTATATCCCAGCCTCTATTATTTACTAGATACTTTCCCCCCATTCCCATATACCAGTGCTCGGCAAACTCATTAGTCAACAGAATGGCAAACTGCGGCTTGTGAGCCGCATATGGCTCGTGAGCCGCGGTTTGCCAACCACTGCCATATATAATCAATTTAATTAACAGTTAGTTATATAAAATCTCCTTCAGTTTAATTCAGTTCAAAAATTAATTGAATAATCCATGCTTCCAGCACAATATATCATAGAGAGATCTAAGAATCTTTAAGAAATAGCCCTTATTTTCAAAGAACTGAATGTACAGTGAATCTGAAGAATAAATAATAAATAATAAGAGAATAATGATAGTGCTAGAGAACAGGTGCATGGAGGACAGGGGGGAGGGGGGTTAGGATGGTCCACAGAGTGATATTTGATGAGTGTCTGGAAGGATAAATTACTTTTCTATGCAGGACAGATGACAGTTACAATGGTTAGAAGGAAACACGTGTAAATTTTAGAACTGTTATGGTCTGAGGATGTGCATAAGTTATAAATAATAAGAAATTAAGAAGATAATTAGGGGATGAGTGTAGGAGATAAAGCCAGAGATAAGTTGGCCTCAGATTTTATATGCTTTTTTTTTTTCACCTGAGCAGATTGACCTGATTATTATTATTTTTTGAGATGTGATTTTGGCAAAAAATGTAGAGTATGCTAGATTCAAGAGGAAGAAGAGCAGATAAGAGCATAAGTTAAAAAACAAGTCCCAAAAGGAAGAAGTGCATGACAGCACTTTTTCAGAGCTTTGCCTATTATATAGATTATTATAAAATAATTTAACTGATCTTTTCCTATTTTCCACATTCTACTTCCACATTATATGGCTTAACATTAAATCATCTTGTTTGACTTTCCCACATTTTCCTCTGCTATCACATAGTACATTACATTTTTTACCTTTATTAAAGCAATTATCTTTATTTTACTAAATTGATTTCCATTTTCGAGTCACAGAAGACATAATATAAATTTGTAACACAAGATAAATATCAAAAGACCATTTTGTTCTTGATTATTTATTCTATGCACACACTTGCAAAAGAGCAAGAACCCACCAACAGTGTTAGTTGAACATTTCACATTGCCTCTAATTTAGTCCCACAGATGAAATCATACATTTTTTAAAACATATGCACTGTTAAAAATGTTCTGGATTCCAAATCATTGGGAAAATATTAAATCCCAATGATAAAAATGTAAACCTCAACAGTGTTATTCGCACTGTCAGCTTTTTTTCTTTACTTAACACATTAGGATTTTCAAATATGCTGGCTTGTAAGATTCATTTCTACACTTCTGAATTCATGTCACTGATGAATTAATGTCTGGTTCTCAAAAAGCAGAGATTGCACATAAATATTTCAAATTAAGATAAACATCAGATTGTTTCTCATCCTATCATGGCCAGATGGCATGTGGTCTGATATCAGGGAAACAATATTGCCATAGAAGATATCTATTTTTTACTATTCACAAACTGTTAATTAACTAATCGTCTACTCACCATTTCCTGTTAATTAATTGACAAGGTTATTCTTCACTATTAACTGACTTTAATTTTCATGTGTTCTTCATTTTTAATTTAGTTGAGTTTTTGAGTTTGGGTGAATCATTTTATTTATTTATTTATTTATTTATTTATTTATTTATTTATTTTCTTGGCAAATCACTGTAATATAAAAGTTCAGCCAATACTATATATTGTCTATTCTGGTTCCATGATCTTATTGACTAGATATTCATTTTAACCTCAAATACAAGTCAGCAATTTTCTTTTATCTACCATGAGCTTTTTAATTGATCAGTAACATTTTTTATTGTATCCCTATATTCAAGATAATGTGTCTATGGAGTTCAAAAATCTGTGGAAGAAAAAGGGATTAGTGGAAGCTGTTGCTGGTCAATGGGGGGCGGGGGGAGGGGAGGAGACATATGTACTACTATTTGTAATGCTTTAAACAATAAAATAAAATTTAAAAAAAAAGGATCTGAAGAGAGAAGTAGGTAAGGCATTGCTTAGGGAACAATACTATTCTCAATAATATGAAGGAGAAGGAGGGCCACCAAACTTCAATAATAAATACAAACAAATGCATCTTTCCTGATATCTGCAACCTCAACAGCTACTATAGGTTTGGAAATGAAAACTCATTAACACTACTTAGACTGATTACATGATCTCTTAGCATGTCCTAAACAGGTTTTTCACTTCAGGGTTCTCAGCATAAATTGTACTGTTCATTGCCTTTGGAACTCTAGCCAAAATTAAAACTGAAATAGTCTTTTTAAAAAAATCCAATATTGTGGACTAGAAAAGAGACAGCATCAGGAAAGTTTGTATATATATTTCATTTCTATTTAAATATTAGAGTGTTTTTTGTTTGTTTTGGTTAGGTCTCTGTACCCACAAGACTGTGAAAGCTAAATTGCTTAGTTTTCCTTAAATTATATCAAATTTGTTTATGTTCTTGCTTAAGCTAGACACCATAAATATGTGAAAGCCGTAACCTGTACAAATGCATCACTTTTTGCTGTCAAGAAGAAAAAGATGTAAAAATTAGAGTTGATACACATTTTGCAAATGGCAGTGATGGTGGTGCTAAGGGGCATAGTGGAAAAGACCATTGAGAAATATGAAATACTAGCAGGAAGTATTTTTTATTAACTAAGGAAGTGAAGTTTAAGTAGTGGATTAGTCAGTTTTTGACTTCTCCAGAAAAACAGAAGCAATAGGATACATACAGGAAGGGGTTTATTATAGACTAGAGGCCCAGTGCATAAAAATTCATGCACTGGAGCGGGGGGGTCCCTCAGCCTGGTCTGACCCCTCTCACAGCCTGGGAGCCCTCAGGGGTAGGAGGCGAGCCGGTGATCAGGGGAAGACAACATCCCCATCACACCTCTGCTGCTGCCACTGCCAGCAGCACAAGCCTCGGCTGGCCCTGGATACCTGAGCCTCGGGCAGTCCTGGGCAGCTGGGCAGCCACCATCCAAGGCTTGCCTGAACCTCAGGCCAGCCCTGGGGGGCTGGGAGGCTGAGGGCGGGTCTGGTCGCACCATGCACCTGCCACCTCCACCCTGCCCAGCGGAGCTGAAAGGACTGGGGGACTCTGGCGGGGCTTAGGGGACTGAGTGCCGCCATCTTATGGCTATGGGCACCACCCGATTTGTGATGGTGTGATGGTCAATTTGCATATTTCTTCTTTATTAGATAGGGTATTGGCTCCCATGGCTATGGAAGCTGAGATGGGCTATGGAAGCCCATGATACTCTGCCTGTAAGCTGGAGAGCCAGGAAAGCCAGTGGTGCAACTCAGCTCAATCCAAAGGCCAGAGAATGGGGTGGGGGTGTAAGTTCCTGCCTGCCTTAAGTCTAAAACCTCAGGAACCAGTAGCATCTATGCCCAAGGGCAGGAGAAGATGGATGTCCCAGCTCAAGCAGAGAGAGCACTGGCCCTTTCTCCACATTTTTGTTTTATTCAGAACTGGCCCTTTTCCCAAGGACATGAGTGATGGTGATAGTCTTTAACCAGCCTACTAACTCAAATGCTAATCTTTTCCAAAGACACCCTCACAGACACACCCAGAAACCATGTTTTGCAAGCTATCAAGGCTTCCCTTAGCCCCGTCAAGTTGACAAATTAACCATCATAGGTAGGTAGAAAAACAAACTGGAGGCAAAAAGGAACTTACTAGTTTCCATGAATAAGGAAAACTAAGAACCTTGATGATTGCACCTTTCTTTTACCTCATCTCTAATCCCTTTATATTAATAAAGAAGCTAAGAAAAAAATTGAGTTTGATACTTAAAACTCAACCTATTATTTTTCAAATAGTAGGCTTCATACAATGTGCTACTTCGAAATATAAAGAGAGTTCTAAAAGTCCAATATTGCATAAAAAATGAATAATACTTCCTTTTCTTGTCTGGCAAACATAAGGCTAAATGAAAGCAATTGTGAAGGGATAGTCTCCTGATATTATAGAGAAGTGGTCCCTGTAAAAGTTTCTATTACTGCATTTATTAAGGTAATTAAGGAAATTAAGGTAATTTCCCTCTTTTAATCTGTAATAATAGATCGACTGTTACACTATTCATTAATTTCTGAGATATGTCCAACTGGTGATGTTACACTTACATGCATTATCGGATTCATTTATTTCTAACATTTTATTTTATGCCATTACGTGTTTTCAAGTGAAATGTGCCTACTTTGTTTATAACATTCCACTCGTCCTTCTGCTTTTACTTCTCCCAGCCCTACCTCATTTTAACCATTCTTGACAGCTAATAGTTATGGATCTGAATCTATAATAATCTAGTTACTCCTCTAAAATAAAGAAGGCTTACTATTCTGACAATATATTTGATTGATTAATTTTATATACTACCACAAATTCTAAATATACTGTGTATGTGTGTATATTATAGACACTATACAATATATATAACATGCACCACACATATTTACACACACACACACACACACACACACATATTTCTTCTGAACTCACTATAAAATATGTACTAGTATGTCTATCAGCTGATGTCACCTTGTCCTTTAATACACATGACATCATATCACCCCTCCTTCAGGGAGATGTCTTAACAAATATATCAAATCACAAGAACATACAATGGTGAGATATTATGCTGCTCCATATTGATTCCAAATTTCATACACATATCACCACCTCTTGTTGCTGCCACCTGTTGCTGACCTCTTCCCACGTGCCCCAGTTCAGCTACTGATGTCCTTTTCAGAGAGAAAGAGAAAGAATATCTTAATTAGCCACTTTGTGTATTCCAAATTTCAATAAATTTTGAAAAAACTAAAGGACATAATGTTTGATAATTGTTTTTCTCCGTTTCTATTCTTTTCTCTTCTCCCTGAAATTTCTGTTTGCTGATTGTCCAACATACAATTTGCACAAGTCTTGCGTATACATTAAGTGTGACTTTCTCATCTCATGTTATTTATATTAGTTCAGTCTCCCTTTGTACATGAGTTCAGAATTTAATAGCTAATATTTTCTATAGAGTAATTTATTCTCAACAGGCCATCTTTTCCACATACATGCATTGATATTATAATAAAATCATCGTGTAGAAAAATATGTTTTCTCAACATCATGGGTGTTCTTAATAAAAACATATTTTTCTAACTCTAAAGATTGAATGATAACAAAGTCAAGAGGCCCACAGAGGTTTCCTTAATAGCTACAGTATCTGAAACACTAGAGTCATCTATTCATTTTCATGGCAGAATGGAGTCCCAAAATGTCTCTGTAGTCTTAATTTTAGTGCAGCATGTCTTATGAAGAATCAACTGAGGCTATCTTATTTTCCTTAAAAATTAAGATTCCAAAAGGGTGAAATTAACAAAAATTCCTACATATGAACAAAATAGAAGACCTTTACAAGCAACTTAACCTTCAAAAGACACCATCATCAAATCTGAATTCAATTTCAAATAAATCCAACTGCAGTTTCCTTTCTAGTATTATCTCATGATATACATGTGATCATTAAGGGACAATGCTTTAAGAAGGAAAGACGAATTAACACATTTTTGAGCTACTGATCGCTCTATGGGAGGCACGGTGAGATGTGTTTGAGTGAAAGCATTCACCAGAACAAAGTTCTGAGAGCTACTACTCCTACATCAGGTAAGAAATTTGAAGCTAGAAGGAGGGTACTTATTTGTTCATTTAAAAATATTGTCTTTCTTAGTTGTTTAGTCCCTTGATTCTCAATGTGTGATCCATGAACCCACTGTATCACCATTACCTGGGAGCTTATTAGAAAAGTAGAATCTCAGGCGCTTCCCCAAACATCCTGAGTCAAATATGCATATTAACATAAACCTTAGGTAAATTGTATAAATTTTAAAATTTGAGAAGCACTATGCTAGAGATCTTTCCCAGATTTTATTCCTTAGATTCTCTAATTCAAAAGTTTGAAGCACACTTTTTGGAAGTCAAATTCAAAATTTCTTTGAAAGCATGTATTTCCCTATGAGGACTTCATGACATATAAGCAATTTTTTTCTCTCTATCCTTGCCCAAGGATATAATTTTTAAAAAAATTGATTTAGCCAGAGAGGAAAGGAGAGAGAAAGAAACATCAATGTGAGACAAAAACATCTATAGGTTGCCTCCTGTACATGCCCTGTGGTCAGGATCATACCTTCAGCCTAGTCATGTGCCCTGACCAGGAATGGAACCCGCAACCTTTTGGTGTACGGGGTGCTATTCCAATCAACTGAGCACCTGGCCAGGGCTAAGCAGTTTCTTTTTGGTTGTGCTATGTCATATGTGTATATTCCTAATAACCTTTATTGTTGTACTATGTCATATGTGTCTATTCCTAATAACCTTTTTTGTTGTACTATGTCATATTTCTATATTCCTAAAAACCTTTTTTGTTGTACTATGTCATATGTGTATATTCTTAATAACCTTTTTTGTTGTACTATGTCATATGTGTATATTCATAATAACCTTTTTGTTGTACTATGTCTTGTGTGTATATTCATAATAACCTTGCTTTTTTAAATATATTTTATTGATTTTTTACAGAGAGGAAGGGAGAGGGATAGAGAGTTAGAAACATCGATGAGAGAGAAACATCGATCAGCTGCCTCTTGCACACCCCCTACGGGGGATGTGCCCGCAACCAAGGTACATGCCCTTGACCAGAATCGAACCTGGGACCCTTCAGTCTGCAGGCTGACGCTCTATCCACTGAGCCAAACTGGTCAGGGCCATAATAACCTTTCTTGTTGTACTATGTCATGTGTGTATATTCCTAATAGCCTTTTTTGTTGTACTATGTCATATGTGTATATTCCTACTAACCTTTTTTGCACTATATCATAGGTGTATATTCATAGTAACCATTTTTTGTTGTACTATGTCATATGTGTAGATTCCTAATAACCCAGAATAATTACAGTCTTTCACTGGGAGCTTTATAGCCTACTAGATAATGATTAAAACATATGGTGCACTTCTCAATTTCACCTCCTTCCAAACACAAGTTTTCATCTTTCTAACTAATATGAAGCCAGTAAAGCCTTGGAGCTCTGGAAGCTTAGCATCTGTCTGCCTCCTGACGGACAGGTTCTGGCCTGTGAACGATGAGCTGGGCAGAACCCTACAGGCCTTAATGCTTCGGCTTCAAATTTTCTTGTCAACAACAGATACTTTTTCTTTAAAAAACAAACTCAGTATCAATCTTACATAATATCTCCCCAAAACATTAACTACATAATTTCTGATTAAAATTCACTACTACAACAGATGTATAGTCATCATTTTTAAAAATTGCAATCCTTCAATGGGGGGAAAAAGGTGACATATGTACTACTATTTGTAATACTTAAAACAATAAAAAATATTAAAAAATAAATTAAAAAAATTGCAATCTTCTATTGCAAGGTATAATGCTGTTTGATTGAAAGACTAATTTTTATTCTGAAATGAAAGGAAGGACATCAAAATGTGAAAACAATATAAGCTATTTTTTGGTGCATTCTGAGTGAGGAAGAATTCCTAATTCTTACAATGAAAGAAGGATGACAAAATAATAAAAATCCAACAGAGAGAGTCCAAAATTCAAAATGACTGTTGTCTCTAATCAATTGCAATCGCTAACTTACTGGGGAAAAAAGTGGAGGATTTATATGACGACACAGTGGTTAACAGGGTTTGGGGCATCAGAGTTTGGCTTTGCCTTTCTTCCTGTACCAGTTTCAGACTCATCCTGACTAACATCCTGGATGTCAAATGTCAACATGTGCTAGGACTCAGAAATGCACATCACTCCATCCATGGAGAGCTCTCCTTTACTTTAACAGTTTTAAAATCAAATGAAAGTTTTCTATTCTCTCTTATTGGCCATAAGTCATTTTCTCACCACTAACCCACTAAACCAATCACACTGATTACATCTAGCTACTTACAGAAACGCTATACAAGAGATAAATGTTGTTGCTATAAAATTTGGGAAGCCTTGAGTGAATGGTACAGAGACAACTAACAAAATATAATGTGTTTTAAACACCTTTAAATTTCTGCTCTAAATTTAAGACATAGTTATCAGTACAACTGTTGTTTTTTTAATCTTATTTATTGGTAAAACATGGAAAAATTGAGATGTTTCTCTCTTCCTCAGTTTTTATTTTATATCTACTTTGTACTTTTAAAATGGAAATTTTTATTAGTTAAATATAGAAGCATCCTGAATTAACCCCAGCTTTTTGGAATATACTTACAAGGTATGTTGGTACCTTATAATATGCATCAGTTTCACACATAATTTGTTTTTATACTAAATTCTAAGGGACGTGGGTGTGTGTTTGTATATGTGTGCATGTGTGTGTGTGTGTGTGTGTGTGTGTGTGTGTGTGTGTGTGTGTGTGTGTATATAAAAAGCCAGTGACTGGAATGCTATAACGACTGGAACAACCAGTTGCTATGACACTGCAGCCAGCGAACTGGCCCAATGTGGGGTGAGGCTGCTGGCCAACCTCTCATGTCCCCTCCCCCCAGCCGGCTTCACTCCCGATTGGTCCCCCCCTACACCAAACAGGGGTGGGGCTGACCAGCCAACCACCCATGGCCCCTCCCCCTGGCCAGCCCCACCCTCAATCAGCCCCACCCTCAATCGGCCCACAGCCTCTTCCCCCAGCCAGCTCCATCCCCGATCGCCCCCCCAACTCCCATCAGGGACAAGGCCAGAGGCTACAACCTGCAGCCCCTCCTACCCCCATGCCCCCCCCGTCCCAATAGGGGGCAGGGCCCACCAGCCAATCGTCTGCAGCCCCTCCCCACCAGCCAGCCTGGCCCTGATTGTGCCCCAATCTAGGAAGGCCAGCCGGTCAACCTCCCGCTATCTCCTCCTCCTGACAGGCCCAGCCCAGATCTGCCCTGATTGGGCCCAGGCTGTCCAAACCTCACCTGTGCACAAATTCATGCACTGAGCCTCTAGTATGTATGCATTTGCTCTTATTTTAAGAGACTTTATTCTGGGCAATGTTTATTGAATGACAAACAATGTCATTTTATATGAGCCATTCAACTGAATTTGTTTATCTGCAGAAAAGGAATTAAAACACTCTCTTCCTGAGGGGATAAGAACACATATGTAATACCTTAATAAAGAAAAAATAAAATAAAATACCCTATTCCTAAACTTGAGACTTAAATGAAAGGGATTTCAATAGCCTCCTGCTAAACTTTATTATAAGGATTAAATGAGATAGAACAGTGCTTTTCCTATGTATTAGATATTAGGAAGTGCTCCATTAAGGACTTTCCTCTCTTTTACCTTCCTGATTGACTAGAAATCTCATTAGTATCAGAGGTCATATGTTTCTTTTCTCTTTTTCCCTTTTTTTCTTTTTCACAGAGCACTTTTTCAGGCATTGAATTGAAATTTAATAATCTTAAGTTACTGGAAAAAGTTTCAAACTTTACTGGGACTAAAACACCCAGAGTGAACAGCACTGCTGCTAATTACAAGTCATAAATTAGCACTTAGAAAGTCTGTTTTCTTATCTCAAAGCACATGTTTTGATGCTTGTTTCCAAGTGACTGCTCTTAGGTGTTCAATGAAAAAGGAACTGAAATTAGTGTTGATTCCTCCAAACAAAATCGGCAGGATATATTTATCAAAGAATTCACTTTGCCCACGTTTCAGGTTGATTCGCATGTATAGCTCAATCATTTAGTTAGCGTGGAACTTAATTGGGATCCTAAAGTAATTATAGCACAAAATCAAGTCTCAGATAATGAACAAGGTGTCAAGTTTGCTCTGGGGCTATGACTATTTAATTTTCTAGTTAAAAAGTCTGTAACAGCTCCATTAAGATTGCATTATATCTCCGATGCTCTAAAAACTTTTATTTTCATTTAAAAGAAACATCCTACGCCACCTTTGTTGGTGTCATGTATACAAAGAGAATATCACTTACAGATTTTATAATCCACCCCACTATTCTTTTAACGTTGTTTCTGTAAATGATGATTTGTAAATCCACATGTAGTTATGGATAAAGAGCCAGTTTGCTTAAAGGATTCTAGGCGCTAACCGTAAAGGATGCAGACTCAAGCCTTCAGACATTTCAGTTCCAGGAGATTTGCTGACCTTTGACCCTACAAACAGGATGATGAAAACTAGACCATGGCTTGACAAGTGCTGAGACCATGACTGGAGCAGTCTGTGCAGACTCGCACATAGCACCCTCAGCAGAGAACCCACAGCCCCCTCCCTCTCATCAGGTTCTTTTGTTCTCCCTTCTTCTTCACAGATCTTAACAGCCCTTGTTGGCACTGAGATGTTAAGATAGACGGTTTCTGCGACATTAGTTCACTGTCTTCTCAGGCTACTGACTCTTGAATAGACCAACTTTCCTTGTACCAGCCCTTGCTTCTCCGTCAGTGGCATCTTGGGAGGCAAACACCCAAAACTGAATTTGGTATTAACTTGAATGTAATCCTCAAAACTAAATGACATACCCAAAATTTATATTAATAGTTTCTAATACTCTACACATTATTACATCGTTGGATAGTGATTAAGAATTTTCAAAACAAACTCATAGTCATCACCTCATTTTGTTTTTAAATCCTCACCTGAGCATATGCTCATTGATTTTAGAGAGAGAGGAAAGGAGAGAGAGAAATATCGATGTGAATGAGAAACATCAATCAGGTGTCTCCTGTATGTGCCTCAACTGGGGATCCAACCTACAACCTTTTTGGTCCACAGAAAGACACTCCAACCAACCAAGCTACTCGACTGGGGCCATTACCTCATTTTTGATTTACAGCAGCCCACTGAGCATGAAGCACTGAGATAACAAGTATGAAGAAGACTTCAAAGCCATGGGGTGAGTTGTAAATACAAGACTGGAACACAGGTTTACTGTTTCAGTCCCTTAATACTGTACAAACTGACTCCTACTGTGTGGCAGAAGTAAAGGGGCATGTTTTCTGAAGAAAAGAAAAAAGGTGGCCATAGTTCCAGGGATGAATATGGATTTCTTATGGAAACCTATGGGAAATAGAGAGGGTGGGGGGTCATAAGGAGATTATCAGAGATTACCATAGCAGATCTTATTAGTAGTGAGTACTTTAGAGAGGGGAGAATGAAGGCTGTTCCCAGGAGCAGTAGGATTACAGAAGCATAACCTTCACTCCTAGAAACACAGGTAGAGATATTGGGGATTCAGTTGTCTGACCTAGAGATGTGGGACCCAGTGGTCGAGATAAATCCATAGAGCTCCCATTCACTACTTTAAGAAATATACCTCTTTAATCCATATAGAGGAAGATATCCATATTACCTCCTTGTCCACTTGATTGTGAGCTCTTAGAAAATTTCTGTAAATATGTATTTCCCTTGGAACCAATGCTGCACTGTAGGCATTCAATGACTATTGTTTGAATGAAGGAATGTAATTACAAGTTCAAATGAAAAGAAAAACATAACAGAAAGAAGAGACTGAGGATAGAGAAAAGAAATTTCTGATTTACCAATTCTTTCTTCTAATTAAATATAGAAGAGTCATTACTTGCTAAAGCCTGTATCACTATAGTTTCTTTTGCAAGATATATTTCTACAATTATAAAATTGTCTTTATCCCACATGTAAAAATAATTAACTAAAATTTCAGTCACACTGAAGAGAGTTCTCTTAATAGTTTTCATATTTCAGATCCATGACCTCTTTTCAAGATTGTGAAGAATCTGTCATATCATTCTAAGCTCCCCACAGCATGGAGTATTTTATATAACAGGGACAAAAACAATTTTAAAAATGTGTGAGAATGAAACAATTTTATAGGGTTGCTCTAATTAAGCCTGTGTTTTCATTTAGCTCTCTGTAGTAGAAAAGGTTCTAATTAAAATTAATTTATGATCAAGTTAATTCATTTCAATAAAAGTAGTTTCTTCATCAGTATTTTAAGAGTTCAGCAAAATACATTCCCAATACTCATTCTGAAATGGCAACTCTAGAATAAAAAATGGTGTAGGCAATTGTTTTGGACGCCATATGCTGTTATATTTCACATTCTCTTCTCTTCATATATGACCTGAACAGTATAATAAAGAGCTAATCAAATTAAAAAAATACTAACCACCAACATAGAGAAGTATTGAAAGTGTACTTTGCTTTTTATCTTACAGTGATTTTATTTATACCTCACAGAAACCTACTGAGGTAACTGATATCCACCTTGTACATGAAAAAGTGGAGGATCATATAAAGTTTGGCAATGTTTTATGACATTTATGTAACATGTAAAAGTATATCAAATATTCTTGCATAATCAGTAAGTTATAAATACTTAGGAGGAGAAGATTATCAAACATACTGGGATATCAGTTACTTCTGTGAAGTAAGAAAGGAAGTAGAATGGTTATATTTGGAGAGAGGCATAGATCTTCAATGCTATCCATAATAGTTTATTTACCCCAAAATTAATTGTAAGAATGCATGTGAAAGGTTTATATTTGCTATATGCAGCACAAGTGGGTTTCCCTGAGCTTGTTAAATACTTTGTTTATTGTTCTTTTGACATTGTTGATAATTATTAAAATAAATCAATGAACTAATATATGAAAAATTGGTAAGATTGTGTTACAAATGCAGACACCTCCCTGTCCCATTAGTTGAGAGTTCTCTAATGAAATATATGGCTATATAGGAAGAGATTCATTGAGGGATTGACTCATGAGATTATGGAGGCCTAGAAGACCCTGGTCTGTCATCTGTAGGCTGGAGAACCAATGGTGTAGTTTTAGTCCAAACCGGAAGGCCCAGGAACCAGGAGCATCAAAGTCTGAGGACAGAGAGGGTGGACATCCCGGCTCAACCACAGAGGACATTCACCCTTTCTCAACCTTCCTGCTCTAGTCCATGGAGTGGATCATGGCCACTGGCATTAGGGTGATCTATAGTCAATCTACCATTCCAGTGCTAATCTCTTCCAGCCCACACTCACAGACACACCAAGAAACAATGTTTCCACAGCAATCTGGGAAAACCTTAGCTCAAACAGACAGGTAAAATCAGCCATCACACCGATTAACTAATGTTCTTTAAGATAGATAACACATACACATAATAATAAAACAAATACTATCTCAACAATGTAAGCAAGATATGCAAAACACTGGCTATCTGGAAGGAGTTCTGTTAAATAATGCCAAAGAGGGAATTTCAGTAAGAAGCAACAAACTACTCAAGGGTTGGTGGGCTTCTGAAGAGGAAAAAAATCTTGAGGAAAGATTTTTAATGTTACAAGTTGGGAGAGCTTGCCCTGGCCAGTGTTGGTCAGTGGTTAAAGCGTTGGCCTGCACACCAAAGGGCCATGTGTTCAATTCCTGGTCAAAGGCATACACCTTGGCTATAGATTCACTCTTGGCCCTAGTCTGGGCACATTTGAAGAGGCAACTAATTATTGTGTCTACACTCTTACATTGATGTTTCTCTCTCTCTCTCTCTCTCTCTCTCTCTCTCTCTCTCTCTCTCTCTCTCTCTCTCTCTTCCTCTCGCTCTCTCTTCCTTTCCCTTCCTCCCTCCCTTCCACTCTCTCTAAAAATCAATGGAAAAAATATCATCTGGTGAAGATTAACAAAAAAATATTTGGAGAGCACAAAGTTTATACATTTTTAAGCAAGCATCTAGCAACCTCAGAAATAGATTTACTGATACCAACATCAAAATGCAATATAGATTACTTATTTGTTTTCCCATCAATATTTAAAAGGGCATTACATCAATAATATTATAGGCGGCCTTCCAGAAAAGAAAAGTATAAGAAAAAGACCTCAGGTAAATAAAAAGCATGTTTGTATAATTTAAAATCACAATGGAAGAGCTTTAGGTTTAAAGTATTAATACTGAATTTATTTAGATGGTAATATTTCAAGTGACTTTTTAAAAAAAAATATTTCACCTACTGTGAAATACTATATGAACTGAGCCATTTCAAAATAAAATAGCTTATTTGCACCTGTTGAAATTCTTTCATTGGCTTATATTAGCACCAATAGAAATTCCTTCCTTCTATTCATGTAATTTTCCCTTCCCTTTTTCATAAATACCATTTTTTTCATCTTGTAATCTGAACACTATTTGTATTTCTGTCTGAGTTAGTGCTTTCCAGAATTTCAATTCTGTTTGATCTCAAATAAACACATATTGCCTCTCACATTGGCTTTTTAGTTTTAGGTTAACATATCTGTATTTCCATAATATTTTGTAATAAAAGAGTATTTTTATACTCAGACTAAATGATACTTTTATATCCTAGCTGGATATCTTAGAGGATAGAGTGTCAACATGTGGACTCAAGGGTCCCAGGTTCAATTCTGGTCAAGGGCATGTGCCTCGGTTGCAGGCTCAATCCCCATGCCAGGTCAGGGTAATACAGGAGGCAAACAGTTGGTCTGTCTCTCTCACATCGATGCTTCTCTCTTATCTCTCCCTCTCCCTTCCACTCTCTAAAAAAATCAACTGAAAAATATCCTCAGGTGAGGATTAACACAAATATAAATATGGCATAAGTACTACCCTCACAAAATTCTTCTAAATATTACATGGAATTATATACATAAAACCACTTGCTAGATAATAGATATCTATTAAAAACATTAGGGAATAGCAGTAAGCATTTTTGGACTGTGAGGTTATAGAGGCTTGAGTTCAAATCTAGACTCCGCATCTTCCTAAGTGTGTGACCTTGGGCTAGTGATTTAATCTCTCCCAATGTCAATGCCCTATTGGTAAAATGAGTATAACAACAGAATCCATCTGATGGGGCTTGGTGAAGATTAACTAAGCTATTTCTTATAGAATAGCACTTGACCCAGCTGAAGTGCTTAATAATCAGTAACTATTAGTTTCTTCCAAAGTGTAAAAAAATCTAAAAACAACCCAACAAATGCTTTAATCCACCTCAAAAGGAACAAAAGTCATATTATTTTATGACATGAAAGGAATCATCAAACCTATGAAATTATTAACCCCTATGGTAAAGTAAGAGATAATTTAATCCCACTTGCATTTGTGCCAATCCAGCCTAGATAGTTTCCAGTGTAATATTTCTTTTCCTCCTAGTCATTAAATGTGTTCATTTTTCAAGGTGTATTTCTCTGAAAGATCTCATGAAGGAACACAACAGTTTTGAAGACATAGGCTTGTTACATTTGGTTATTTCTCAGTCATATAAAAAGAGATTGTTGAAGTGGAAAGATTAAGCTATATATATAACAAGCTTTATTTGCCTTGCAAAAAATACTGTGAAGCTACTTACATTAAAACAAACATCCATCCATAGATATTTTCCACATATGTATGCACATATGCACACATTCCTAAGTCATGAAATGTGTAGCGGTGTATATTGTATCTCTGGCTAACAAACTGTAAGCCATGATTTGTACTGAAATAACTAGTTGGGGAATTAATATTTTCCTGGAGCAGGGTTGCATTTTTTCTTATTTCTGTTGTTTGATTATTTTACTATGGTAACATTATGACCCAGGAAAGACACCAACTGTATATAGCAAACTAATTTATCAGAAATAATCTAATGTGAAATGCATTCTGTTATTAATTTACTAAATGCTATTCTATTTTTTAAAGTGTATTATATAGAAAAGATTCCTTTATTAACTTGTGGTCGAGAATATATTTGTATATTTTTGGAAAACAACCCCAAGACCAGATGGATTCCTGCAACAGAGAGGAATTGACAGGAGTGCTCCAACCACGAAGACAAGAGGAAAAAACAGTCCAGAGATGGAAGACGCTGACAAAGCCTTGCCATGGGAGCAGTCAGCAGCTGTGCACCGCTGCAGGTTACCTAGGACCAAACCAGAGAGGGTCGGACCTGCATTGCCACCATGTGCCCACCATCCAGATATCACTGCTGACATGTACACATAAGGAACTGTTGGACATTGAAATTGGGACTCAAACATTTTTTTGTTTTGTCTTGTTTTGTTATTATATGTTTATTTCCAGTCTGCAAAGGCAAAACTTTTTAAAGGAAAGAAATGGTGGGAAAAAGATACAGAGGCAAAGAAGCATTGAACAGACTGTCAAACTACATTGGGAAGGCAGGGGAGGTTGGGCGAGGGGGGCTGTAAGAGACCAACCAAAGGACTTGTACGCATGCATATAAGCATAACCAATGGATATAAGACACTGCGGGGAGGGGGAGGGTGGGCAGGTGAAGGCATGTCCTGGGGGGTAGGGGAGGTCGGGGGGAGATCAAGGGGGAAAAAAAAGGAGACATATGTGCTACTATTTGTAATACTTCAAACAATAAAGATAAAAAAAATGTAATCTGCAATCCACTAAATAGTTTTCATAAACTAATAATTATCATGTCATGTATTAATAATCCTGAGGTCTAGATGGGTCAGTGTATTTAAAAGGTTCCTAAGAAGTGTGACAAAAAATGATTTGATTTTGGGTGGTGGACACACAATCCGATGTACAGATCACGTATCATGGAGATGTATACCTAAACCCTATATAATCCTGTCAATAAATGTCACCCCAATACATTTTAAAAAAGAATAAAAATTTAGTTTGGCTTTAAAAATGCACCATATAATACAGATTGCATAATTTTAACTTACCAGTATATGATGTTATCAGTTTAAATTATGAAGAGTCATACTGGTTATCAATGTGTCTGATTAAAAATACTAATATTACTCAGTGAAAGTTCTTTGCTAATACATATAAATTTTATAATTAATTTCTTTAGTATATATAAATAAGCATGTCATTAATTTAATATTATGTTGTAAACTAGGGAAAATAGCCTAGTTTCCTTACTGAGATATCAGAGAAGCATTGTATAATATTGCAGTATTAATTTTATTTTATTCATTTTTAATACTGTGTTTATTCAATTTCATCTGTTGCAGGAATAGAATTGTTTTTATATTGTGTAGTTTGAAATAAGATTAGAGATGATGTCTATTTTTTTCTTATCTCAATATATTCATGTTTGCTATCTTTTAATAAGAAGCAATTTAGTAAAATTATTTTCCTTGATAACTACTGATTATAATCTAAAATAAAAATGAGAAAGAGGCAGGAATGCAAAAATTATTTCTCTCATCATTTCAATTGCTAAATTCAATTACCAAGGAAAATGAATTCATTTAAGTTTATATAACAAAGACACATCGTTTCCTTGCAAGACCACAAGTGACTATTATAAAAACTATAAAAATACAAGGAAATGTGGATAGCCATACATGTGCTTGTTTATACATTTCGGAATAAGCAATAGCAACTGCACAAGTCACATGTGTGGATGAATGAATGAATGCTTTAAAGAAATACCACCATGTGTTTCTGATTGCTGTTGTAACTAATTATACAAACTGAGGGGCTAAAAACAACACACATGTATTATCTGACATTTATGAAGGTCAGAAGTTTGAAATGAGCCATATTAGGCTAACGTAAAGATGTCAATGCACATATCTCTTTCCACCCTCTGGGGGAGAACCCCTTTCCTTGCCTTTTCCAGCATCCAGAGGCCCCCTGTATTCCTCAATCTTAAATGACAGCAAAGTGAGTCTTCGTCACACTGCTATCTCTCTAGATCCCTTTTCTAATTCATTTTTCCACTATTAAAAACTCTTGTGATTTGATTAAGTCCAAAGAGATAATCCAGAGAAATTTCTTTTTTTTTTTTAAGGTCAGGGATTGTAACCATAATTCCATCCACAACTTGAATTTTCTCATTTGCCATGAAGCCTACATATTTACAATTCCCAGAAATTAGGACATAGAAATCTTTGGGCGTGGTAGGTGGTGGAGAGAGTCATTATTCTACCTACCATACTATGATACTTTGTCATGAACTTAAAAGTGAGACAAACTCTGTAAAGAAGAGTTTTGTTGATTAGTAGAATAATTTTAGTCTGCACCTTAAATGGGAAGAAATTAAAGAATTTAAGCAGAAGAAATGTCAATAACTCAATTCTCTTTAAAAGATCACCGTGTGCAGTGCACAGATTTAACAGAAGGAGTTAAGACTGGATTTCCTAATGAATTAGATAAATAGTGTGAGAAAGAGAAAAATGAACCAAGCACAGATTCTATAGTATTTAAATCAGATTTGGGGATCCAATTTAACTAGCTACATAACTTTGAAAAATGCTGTCTCAATTCCCTCATTGTTAAATTGAGTATAACAATGATGGCAAAGTCTTATTTTTTATTTTTGTTTCTAATGAAACTAAGGTTATGCATGCAAAAAGAAAAGTGTTGATACCTGAATCTCTAATAATTGTATTGGAGGTAGAACTGTAACATGACTGAATGTGGATTTAAAGCAAATATTGATAATAAGTTCGCAGTTTCTGAAAATCAAGGTTTTTTAAAAATAAGAATCCTTTTAAAAAAACATATGTTTATTGATTTCAGGGAGGAAGGGAGAGAGAGAAAGAGATAGAAATATCAGTGATGAGAGAGAATCATTGATCTGCTTCCTCCTGCAAGCACCCTACTGTGGTTCAAGCCCACAACCCAGCCATGTGCCTTGACTGGGAATTGGACCTAAAGCCTCCTGGTTCATAGATTCTCAATCACTGACCCACACTGGTTGGTCTCTAGGGTTTTTTTAATGGTCAAGGCTAGAGTTGGAGCATAGATGGCAAAAGTACCATACTCAACGTTTTGCTTTTTTAAAGTGATGAACACAAAATGCTTGAGAGAAATAAAAATGCAGAGAAAAAGTTGCATGTAACTTCTATTGCACAAATGCAGGTTTGGAATTGAGAAGATAATCAATATGTGTTGGCGTGTGCCTACGCTGTCTTTCTTCATATAGAAGATGCTGTAGATGGTAGTAGGCACCATTATATTTTGTACCATTCAGAAAGAAAAAAATACAAAGTTGCAATAGAAACATGATGTGCAATCAATTTACAAATAAATTCCATTTGATGTTAAAATATAAAAGGAATTTACAGCTCAGAGTCAACATAATAGAGTTGACTGCTTTTGACAACTTGTGAGATTTTTACTGTTTCTGACAACCTGTGAGGGGATTAAATTATCTAGGTAAGCAGTGCAGAGTGAAAAGTGAAGGTCTTGGGGAAATATGACACTTAAGAGAATAGGTTGAGGAATGGCCAATGAAGAAATAGAAACTATGGGTAGCCCTAACCAGTTTGGCTCAGTGGATAGAGCGTCGGCCTGCGGACTGAAGGGTCCCAGGTTCGACTCTGGTCAAGGGCATGTACCTTGGTTGCGGGCACATCCCCAGTTGGGGGTGTGCAGGAGGCAGCTGACCGATGTTTCTCTCTCATCGATGTTTCTAACTTTCTATCCCTCTGCCTTCCTCTCTGTAAAAAAATCAATAAAATATATTTTTAAAAAAAGAAAAAGAAACTCTGGGTAGAGTCAATTCCTCTTTGAAGCTTGACTGTCAGTGGGAGGGAGCTAGAAGTCACACTGTCTAGCATTCTTCTTTTCGTTTCTTTTGTTAAAAATGGGAGCAATAAGCACATGTTTGAATATTAAAAATGGATTTAAAAAAACCAGAAGGGAGGAAGAAACTGGTTGTATATGACATATACATTACCCAAAGAACCCATATATGCATAACCCATGGACACAGACAATAATGCGGTGAAAGTGTGGGGGTGTGGGAGGTTAGAGGGGGTCAATGGGGGAAATAATGGGATATTTGTAATACTTAAAACAAAAAAGATAAATTAAATTTAAGAAAATTAAACAATATCACAAACAAGGAAAGTCATATGAAGGGAAGTGAACAGGTGCCAGGACACATGTGGTAGAGAGAGCATTCTGCCACTGGAACAGAAGGAAAGGAAAGAGTACCTGCAGAGATGCTGGGGAGGAATGGTGGCAGGAGGGTGAGGGAGCTCCATGGGTGGCTTCAGTTCAGTCCCGGAAGGTGAGCAAGGTCATCCACTGAGTAATGGGGCAGAGATAAAGTTCAGTGTTGCCATGTGAGAACATGCTATGAAAGTCACTGCAGCCACGAGTAAATGGATGAAGTAAAACTGAAAATTGTAATGAGTGTGGTGATAAAAGAAATTAACCTCACAGGAACATTGTAAAAATTAACTGTTTAGCCTGGAAACTACTAAGTGAAGCTATTACCATGTAACAAATTCCAAATTATAAACTATTTTTCAGTGGCATGAAGCTACTTTAATGCAAAAGAATAGCTGAGTTTATTTAAGATTGTGGGTTAGCAAAATGGAAAAACAGCAATGGTTTTAGTGGATTTGCTTGAGGGTGAAGATGATTCTGGATCATAGAATTCAATATGGGCAAAGAGAAAGCAAAAGCAAGAGTATACGTAGCACCTTGTTTGTGATGAAGAACATGAATAATGTCCTGGGCTGATAACAGGAACCTGGTAGAAGAAATAAAATGTAAGCCATGCCCTAACATTGTAATAAAACTCGGACTATTCACAGCAGACCAATAGGTGGCAACACTGAAGTTGTGTGTACAATTAAATGGCAGGAGCTTCAAAGAGTAGATAGCTTAATAAGAAATAGGAGGGCCCTGGCAGGTGTTTCTTAGTGGTTAGAGGTCAGCCTGGGCACTGAGGGGTAGTGAGTTCGATTCCTGGTGAAGGGCACATTCCTGGGTTGCAGGTTTGATCTCTAGTCCTGATAGGGGTGCATGTGGGAAGCAAACAATCGATGTGCCTCTCTCACATCAATGTTTCTCTCTGTCTCTGTCCCGCTCTGTTCCTCCTTTCCACTCTCTCTAAGCAATGAAAAAAATATCCTTGGGTGAGGATTAACACACAAAACAAGAAAGAAATAGGAGGAACAATAGCTCTTTGGCAGAAGTGTGGTTACTGTGACAGTTTAGCAACATTTACTATCTCATGGACTACAGTACCCATGAGAAAAATGGAAAGGGATTAAATGTGGCACTTCATGTGTAACCATGCATAGCTTCATATCAGTTTCCATGTCATACCTTTATTTCTTCATGCAACAAACACATGTAAACAATATTCTGGTCAATGAACTATTCCTAAAAATGCTATGAATGATAAGAATGGCAAGTCTCAATCCTCAGTTTCTTGCCCTGTTAGTAAGAAAAATGGGCTGGAAATATGGCCAGATCAGTCATGAAGGAGACACAAAAGATTTCATAAAAGAAGATTCTGAGTCCCACTAAGATCTGAGGGTGCAGTAGATTCAGACAAGCACATTGTGGAGAGTAACCTGGTGGCAGGTGACATTAGAAACACTCTATGAATATATAGTCAGAGAGGTAATAGAGATTAGGAAATGATAAAGTTCGTGTGCACATGTATGATTGTGTGGTGTGAAAATATATGTGGGTATGTACATGAGAAATGTCTCTCTGTCTCTGTCTCTCTCTCCCTCCCTCACTAACACACACACACACACACACACACACACACACACAGTATAAACAACAAAAAGGTGACTAATTGAAAATGTGATAATCTACACTAATAAAAGAGAAACATGCAAATTGACCATCACTCTGCTACACCCACCAGCCAATCAGAGCAAGTATGTAAATTAACCCAACCAAGATGGCGGCAGCTATGGAGCTAGAGTGAGCAGGAGGCTTGGGTTGCCCCCAGCGATGGAGGAAGCCAAGCTTCCCATCCACCCTGGTCTTCCCTGGCCTCTGCTCAAGGCTACAAAGTTTCAATTATAGAAGATAAATACATCCCAGATCCCAGGGCCTCTGCTGTGGTTGCCGGGGGGCATGGCTGGCCTGAAAACAACCACAGGCCCCTTGCACAGGTCGCCCCATGCCCCAAGGGAACCCCCACCCTGATCCGGGACACCCTTCAGGGCAAACCAGCTGACCCGCACCCGTGCACCAGGCCTCTGTCCTATCTAATAAAAGAGTAATATGCAGATTGACCATCACTCCAACACACAAGATGGCTGCCCCATGTGGTCAAAGATGGCTGCCCCCATGTGGACACAATATGGCCGCCACAAGATGGCCAACAGGGGAGGGCAGTTGGGAGGGACCAGGCTTGCAGAGGAGGGCAGTTGGGGGCAATCAAGCCTGCAGAGGAGGGCAGTTAGGAGTGACCAGGCCAGCAGAGGAGGGAAATTGGGGGCGACCTTGCCCGCAGGGAAGGGCAGTTAAGGGCAATCAGGCTGGCAGGGGAGCAGTTAGGCATCAATCAGGCTGGCAGGGGAGTGGTTAGGCCCTATCTGTGTTTTCCAATGGTCTTAGGCTCTGCAGCAATGGTTCTCAATCTGTGGGTCACGATCCAGAGGTTGAGAACTGCTAGCAGGGTCACCTAAGACCATCGGAAAATACAGATATTTAGATTACAATTTATTAACAGTAGCAAAATTACAATTATGAAGTAGCAACGAAAATAATTTTATGGTTGGGGTCACTACAACATGAGGAACTGTATTAAAGGGTCACAGCATTAGAAAGGTTGAGAACAACTAGGTTAGGGGGTGATGAGGCTGGTAGGCAGAAGCGGTTAGGGGCAATCAGGAAGGCAGTCAGTCAGGTCAGCAATTGGGAGCCAGCAGTCCTTGACTGTGAGCGGGATGTACAACTGCCCGTTTAGGCCCGATCCTATTGGATATATTTATCCATAATAGGTAAGAGCTAAATGGAAGTTAATGTTCAATTAAAAGTTGCTTAAGTCTTTTTGAAAATATAAAGGGACAGTTCTACACAGTTTGATAGTAAAATCTGAGAAAAATCCCACCACAAATACACGAAAAATTTAGCAGTTTGTATGAAAAAGCTGGAAATGAAGACTGTCTGCTTTATAGAGATGCTCTTCAGTCTCCGGAAAAGAACTTGGGAAAAATAAGTAATTTAACTTAAGCACAGTCTTTCAAGAACATGACTTTGAAAAACATAGTTATTCTTCTGCATTTCTCTATACCTTGCAGCTTACTGAAATACTTATCGACTAAAATGCCCACAGAGATAACGTTTTTCTTCTCACTTCAGTCAGCTTTTATCGTGAGGCACTCACTTTCAAAACACGTTATGATACTTATGTCATCTCCCCTCACACACGTATCTCATGCTTGACAGAATCCATTCTCCATCCCTACTGTGGCAGCAACTCATCCCAGGTATAATTATTAGCCAATTTCTTTTTCAGCCCAATCTCACTCTGCAAACCAGATTTGATTCCGAGCTCCTTCATCCAAATATATAAAAATAGTTTTCACTAGATGGGTAAAACATGATTATAACTTTTTAACAAGTGTGCTCAAACCACCTCTTTCATTATTTAGGTCTTCCATTCAGATTGGAAACTGATGCTGAGAATCGAGGATTTAGTTGATACAAAAACCTTCAGAAAATGTCAACAATATGAGCCTCAAGCTCTCACCTTATTCCGTGTTCTTCTATAAACTGGCTGAGTCAGAATTCACGTAAACTTAATTTACTCTCAAAGCTTGATACTGTATTAAACATGTTTTATCATTTTTGTCACATACCTTGCCAACATATCCACATATTTCAGACAATGAGAAAGATTATCTTCACGAGCTGAAGATAGGAACCAACAGGCCCCATCTTCTAAACGACACCACTTTTAGGATTCCTGAAGGTCAGAAGGGAAAAGATTGGCACATTGTTACTGTCAACAAAGCCAGTTTAGAACTGACGTGAGCAAACGCCAAAGTCAAGGACAAAATCTCTGTGCTCCTAACAGGGAGTTTCAAAAGTTGACAAATGCTCTTTGTGATACACACTGATGGACCTGATCATTTTGACATCACAATAGGGTTTCTTGAAAATAAAATGTACAAGATGCATTTATGTATGAAAGACCTAATCCATTTATAGACTGGAGCAGCCATTTACATTTTGTTTAAAAGTATGAAGAGCCAAGTGAAACAAGTTACAATTGACAAGAGAATGGATTTATGTAGTAACTTAGATAGTGGCAGGAATGGGTTTTTATTACGGGTTGACCTAGAGTGAATCAATACTTTCCTTTTAGAAACACTCTGATTTGAATCCTCATTAAGGCATGTAAAATATTACAATTTCAACACAGTATCTATGCTAGAAATAAAAGCTATTAAGTTTTCAGCAGTCATGGAAAGCCTATAATTTATATCTTAGATGATGAGTCTTCTGATGCTTTAAAACTGATTACATTTACATTTTATGATTTAATCATTCCTATTAGCATTACAAAATGATAGCACATTGTTATATGCAAGCAAAGCTAGTCTTTCTGACTTTAGAAAAACAAAACTAGGACTATAGTTTTCCCCTTCTGTGTTGCAAAAAATACCTAATAGTTTATACTATGTATGTTGAAACTAGCATAATTTTTTAGTCTTTAATTTAGTGCAATGATCATGAGTTTCACAGTTCAGCAATATTCTCATTATGAAAAGATACTTTGATGTAGTATTCAAAGCTAGATGGAATTGAAGATGGTGAAAGTAATTCATCATTTTGTGAGTATGGTAACTCACAATAATGGGTCCTAATTATGAAATGTTGATTGTGTAAAAATAGCATATATATACATACATATATATGGCATATTGCTGTTAAAAAGTATCGCTTGTATACATATTGTATGCATTTCCTAGAAAAAAGAATTACACATATAAACTTTCATTGCTTTTTGCTGCTTGAGATGAGGTCATACTATGGTGATTTTCAAATTGACAATACATAACCAAGACAACAAAAACAAGAGTTATATATATATAATTTATATATATAGTGATTTTTAATCACTATAAAAATAGTGCATGGTAGTGATAAATGTTTTAGTCACAGCCAGAAAACTGGCATAGTTTTGTTTATAACGTAATTATCCCCACTCACATGGAAAATAAAATTGTGTGTGAGTGAACACAGTAACCTGAGTTTTCACTCAACTGATGATTATTTGAATATTAAAAAGTTTAATTGTCCCTCACCCTCTATTAGCTGAGATGAGAGGTGGCCCTGTATTCATGTGTTCACACCAACATACATGACGATTGTCCTATGAGAATAATTCCTTTATGCTGGCCCTTCTGTGGCCAAGCGAAGAGGTGGAAGGGATTCTTTTTATATCTACTAGGTTAATAATTTTTGCTTAAAAGACTCCTATGGCTTCCTATCATAATTAGAAAAAAAGTGATATTCTTTAGAATGGTCTTTAAAGTATATAAGCTGACCCCAAGCAGAAAATGTAAATGACTTACATTTTATGATTACAAATAACCATACAGCTAGCAAATGGTGTAGTGGAGTTTCCGTCTTTATATTAGCTAAATCTATCACATTTCATGTGAATCAATCTACTTCTCCATCTCATTTAAGATATTAAAAATACTTGATTGTAGGCATATAAAATTTCATTCGATGATGTATTAACTATCACTAAGTACAAATTTCTCCATTCCCAACTGAATAGACTCAGAAGAGAAGAATAGGAGGGGGTCAGAGGCAGGGCCTTTGTTTCTATTTCTTTAAGAATACATTTTAACTGGGAGTACATATTTCCAAAGCCAAATAAACAGTGTCATGGATTTCAAGTAGAAAAAGTGTTTTATAAACATAGTATTTCACATTTATAAACCTTTTTTAAAACTTATTTATAAACTAAAACAGCTCAGGGAAAATGTTAGATTTCAGCAGAATCTATTTTTTTAAATAACCTGAAACTTTTTGTTGTTGTTATCCTCATCTTACTAATTTGCAAGCATAATAGAAGTAGTAACCTCATTTTGTAAAAAATGCAAGAACTATAATTTTATACTCTCTGCTAAGCATAAATATAGTAAAACCAAGTGCCATATGGCTCATCATTATAAAAGTTAGTATTTCCACTTGCTTTGTAAATCTCCTTAATTTTATGGAGCATAGAATGAAAACTAATTGCTAAGTGAGATCACAGTATTCTCTCTGTAAAGCACTAAACATTCATAAGCTTAGTATAATTTTTTTCAAGAAAGAAGTAAATTATATTTCTAAATGGAGATTATTTATGATGTAATTATTATTTATTTCCCCAGCCTTTTATGAAGTGTATGTTTGCTGGGAAACTATCAAGCAAATTTCATTACTGTCTTTTTTAGCCAAATAAGGTGAATTTATTAAAAAATGCTATAACGAGCCTTTTTAGTAATCCAGTATAAATTAGTTTTAATACAAATGAGAACTTCCATAGGGCCAAAATTAAATTCTTTATAAAACTAATATAAAATGATTTCGTTGTACAGATATTATATTTTGTCTTAACTTTTTCTTGAATCAGCAATTAAATTGAATCTTAGAAATTACACTTCTATAAGATTATCTTTCTATGTGCCAACTTCAGTATGCACAGATGCACTGCATAATGAAGGAACAACATACATACAGTTTTTTACTTTAAGCAATAAAAATAGTTTCTTACATGAAAACAATAGTAATGTGACTCTACCTCTGAGTATGGTAATAGTAAATATTAAGTCAAAATATTTTGGGAGTTACAAGATAACTTTTAAATATCAGGCAAAAAGACTATTAAGTTCAAGTGAGGGTGCAGTGGTGGTGGGTTGTATATATGTGTGGGTGCCCATGTGTTTTGAATAACATTGGTAATACACTTTTACTTACTCTATTATTTAATGAGTTACAATGATTTAGAACCAATGATTGTGTGTCTTTTAACAATGTTATTTAGAAAATGTGGCATGTGTCACTTACCATGTATATATATAAAAGCCCAGCGACTGGAATGGTAGAATGACCAGAATGACCAGAACAACTGGTGGCTATGATACACACTGCGGCAGCCAATCAGCCTGATTCAGGCTCTGATTGGAACCCCTACCCCGATCAGGGGTGTGCTGGCTGGCCATCTGGCTGCAGCTTCTCCCCCCTGCCAGCCCAGCCCGATGGGCCCCCATTAGGGTGTGCCATCCAGACCCACCCATACACAATTTCATGCACTAGGCATCTAGTCCTATATAATAAAACCCTAATATGCAAATTGACCAAACGGCAGAATGTACTGACCTCCAAGGGGCAGACACTCAACACAGGAGCTTCCCCCGGGAGGCAACTAGCGGTGGTGATTAGGGGGGCAGGGCCAGCCAGCAGGTGGTGCCAGGCCACCAGCCAAGGTGGGTGCCACCGGGGGCCCTCCAATCGCTTCACCCACCAGTCGCCCCACAGATGGCCCTGATCACTGGCCAGACCTACAGACCCTACCCTATATATTGGGAACAATCTCTTAGATTTAAAATTTAAAACCTGGCAAGGCTACTCTAACACTGAAAAAACAGGATGATGCAGCGATGACATGCATGGACTCTGGCTTGTACATTTTGTGGTCAGCTCTGATCTGACACTTATAACTGTGTGACAGAGCCAATTACTTAACTTCTCTCTGCCGTTTTTCCACCCATAAGATGAAGAAAATGGCACTACTGCCTCAGAAGGATCATATTATGTACTCCTTTTTATAACCGAAGCAAAAAAAAATGTAGCTGCTCATACAATAGCAAGATGCCTTTCACCTGTATGAAAAGTATGGTCACTAGTGCATGCAGCATTCCAGATTGTGAGAGGGATGTCTGACTGCCGGTATAGGCTCAACATTCCCTGAGCGGTCCAGAATTGTGAGAGGACATAGGCCCGGCTGAGGGACCAACCCCGCCATGTACAAATTTCATGCACTGGGCCTACAGTGTTAAGTAGAGAAATATATATTGTAGTCATTGAACTTTCATCATCTTTATTTTTTATATATTAAAAAGGTTTTAGTTAGCTTTGTAGTGTTATTTGAAAACTAAATATATACATCAGGATTACATATCTACCTTATTGGCATAAAAAGGAGTAAAAAGACTATATGCACAGTAATATTAGGTTAATACTAGATTTTAGATGAACTACTAGCATACATGGACATTAAAATTTTCCTATGTAAGTTTTTTCTAAATATGACAATCAGATATAGTAATTATTTTCTGTTTTTCAGTTTACATAAAGAGTTTTTTATTGTGTGTTCCTTTTAATCCTGTTAATGTTATGATATATAAAACATATACCTAGAGATTTAAACAATACAAAAATTATATAAAAGTAAAACTACACAATATAAATATCTCCTAGCAATTTAGAAGGTTCTCTCAGTGTTACAGTCATTGACAAGATAATTGTTAAAAAAACCTTTGATCAATTTGTGAATTTATTTCCATTTCCAACTATGTAATATTGGATAGTGTTTTTATACCCTATTGCAAACACTGTATTGGCATTAGAAATGTTGTTTCTTCATATCAAATTCCATTATTTCTGAAGACATCATATTGATACCATTGTAATTTAATCTACTTATGAATAACTAGAACAGAGCAAGGGAAGGCCAAATGTTATGGGCGTGCCATTTATGAAGCTTTGTCAGGAAGCTGCAGTTTAGATGCATGCCCAGTAAAGTCTGAATGACATAGGGGAGGTACTTCCTGTCAGTTACACCTGGGAATAGGTCATTTCCCAAGGTAGGCATGACCACTGCAAGCACAAGAATATTTTAGACACTTAATCTCCTAAAAAAAAGTAGTTCTCTCTTTTGCCCTCTTGTTGCAGGAGGCATGCTCTCTGGGCTCCCCTGCATTTGACCACATGGCCCACAGGCATGTGGACCCCACACACAATGGACTAATGGACTACAACTAGCCCAAAGCTAAACAGGACCCAGCTCCACCATGGAACAGAAACTTTGGATGCTGGTTTTGCTTTTAATTCTAGTGAATCATCAGCTACACATCTCCCAGGACTGGATTAAGGGAAATGGGATTTTGGAAACCCAAGGATGCAATTGCATGCAAATAATAACCACTCATCCTCCCATGCAAGTCTCAGAAAATTATTTTCCTTTGAGATATCCACTCCACTAGCAATGGAGAAAGACCACACATTTCTCCAACAACACTGTGTCAATTATTATAAACTAGTGGCCCGGTACACAAAATACATGCATGGGGGGTTGCTCCTCAGCCCGACCTGCACCCTCTCCAATCTGGGACCCCTCAAAGGATGTCCTACTGTCAGTTTACAGGGATTGGGCCTAAACCAGCATTAGGACATCCCTCTTGCAATCTGGAACTGCTGGCTCCTAACCGCTCACCTATCTGCCTAATTGCCCCTAACCACTCTGCCTGCCAGCCTGCTCATCTCCATCTACCCCCCGCCACCAGCCTGCTTGCTCCCAAATGCTCTCCTGCCAGCCTAATCACCCCCAACTGCCCCCTGTGCCAGTGTGCTAGCTCCCAACTGCCCCCCTGCTGGCCTGTTGACTCCAAACTTCTCCCCCCTGCTATCCTAATCACCTCCAACTGACCCCCACTGAACGCCTATTTGCCCCCAACTGGCCCCCTGCTGGTCTGCTTACCCCCAATGGCCCCACCCACCAACAGCCTGATCACCCACAACTGCCATCCCCTCTTGGCCTCTAACCGCCTCTACCTCAGCCCTGCCACCATGGCTTTGTCAGAAGAACGTCCGGAAGGTCTCCTGGAAGGTCTTCCAATTTAATTAGCATATTACCCTTTAATTAGTATAGATAGAGGCCTGGTGCATGGGTGGGGCTGGTTGGTTTGCCCTGAAGGGTGTCCTGGATCAGGGTAGGGGGTCCTGCTGGGGTGCCTGGCCAGCCTGGGTGAGGGGCTGATGGCTGTTTGCAGGTTGGCCAAGCCCCCCAGTGGGGACCCTCACCCCATGAGTGTGTGGCCAGGCTGGTTGAGGGGCTGGGTGAGGGGCTGACCACACCCCCTTCAGGATGGGGGTCCCCACTGGGGTACCTGGCCAGCCTGGACAAGGGGCTGCTGGCTGTTTGCAGGCTGGCTATAGCCCCCAGTGACCCAAGCCTCCAGCCTCTCCTTTTTTTCTTTTTTCTTTTTTTTTTCAGCGTCTCCTTGAGAGGAGGCCAGGGCTGGCTGGAAGCAGGTATCTGGGATTTTTTTATCTTTTATAATTGAAACTTTGTAGCCTTGAGTAGAGGCCAGGGCAGGCCAGGGTGGGTGGGAAGCTCGGCTTCCTCCATTGCGGGAGGCAACCCAAGCCTCCTGCTCACTCCAGCTCTGTGTCCGCTGCCATCTTGGTTGGTTTAATTTGCGTACTTACTCTGATTGGCTGGTGGGCATAGCAAAGGTACAGTCAATTTGCATGTTTCTCTTCTATTAGATAGGACAAGGCAAATCCATCTGGTTGTTAGAAGGGTCGAGAAGGAATTCTGATGTTGGTGCAGTTGGTGATTTGACTAATTATCCTAACAGTTGCAGGGAATGGTAAGTATTGTGGTGTTTGATATTTCTAAAAACAAAATAAGACAAAACAAAAAAAAATCCTCGTAAACAATTAAAAATGGATTTGAGAAATAATAAATTAATTGGGAACATTTCTTCCTTTCAAATTAAAATGAAAACATATCACATCCCTCCTTTTCCCTAGGATTGGATCAAATGCATATAATTCATGACAATAAGATGTCTTCTTCAAATTTTGCTCGTAATACAAAATTTCACATTTCAATTTCTCCTCTCATAAATTTCATTTGAGAATGACATTTTGTGAAAGAAATCAGTACAGCAATGTAGTTCTTCAACAGTGTAATATTTACAGACACGAACACCCAATCAAGCATGTATACAATAAGCATTTACTGAGCGTTTGTTCGTTACGTGCCAGAAAAAGGTTCAGGACAAGTAATAGTGGCAGAAGAGGATATGGTCTTAATCAAATAATCATTACAAAAAAGAAATCAATTCAATCATTTAAAATGCCACCTATGAAAGATAAACAGCACTAAGAGAAACTAATATGAAAACCTGTGATTGGCACTATCCATACCATTTTAATAAGCCTACCTGAGACACTCAAAATCATATCTTCCCACTGTTTTGAATGGTCTTTCCATGTTGCTTGCCTTCATAATCTAAGCAGAAACTGTTTTTTTTCTTTTTTAAATTTTTATTGATCTTTTAGAAAGAGAAGAAGGGAGAGGGAGAGAGAGAAACATCAATATGAGAGCAAAACATCAGTTTGCTGCCTGTTGCATGCATCCCAACCAGGGATTAAGCCCACATCTTGGGCATATGCCTTGCCCTGGAATCAAACCAGCGACCATTTGGTACATGGGATGAAGCCCAAATAACTAAGCCAGACCAGCCAGGAAGAAAATGATTTTCTAACCTGACACACTACTTTTAATTACATTGACAAACTATTTATATGTTTTTTAAATTAAATTTTATTGGGCTGACATTGGTCAACATGACCATATAGATTTCATGTGTGGATTTATAAGTTACAAAGTCTGTATAATGTTTCCACCAACCAAAGTCAAATCTTATCCTGTCACCTCATATTAGGATCCTCTTCTCCCCGCACCCCGCCGGCAACCAACACACTGCTGTTTGTGTTCGTAAGTTCCAGTTTTATATCCCACATATGAATGAAACCGTATGGTTCTCAGATTTTTCTGTCTGACATATTTCACTTAGCATAAATTAACAAGGAGTTGCATGCATTGTCTCAAAAGTATCTCTCCAATGGTAAACATTTCTGTATCATCACTGTACAGCAAAGAGCAACATGTATGGGTAGAAGGAGTATAGGCACCTACATTTATACCAGTGATAATTAATCACAGTGTGTCCCTTTAGACCCATACTTTGAACTCCAAAATGAACCAAAATTATTTTTGACTTATTAAAATGATAACTCAGTATAGTTCTTAATTCTAATATAAGTGAATTAGAATAGTATTTACTGAGGCAAAAATAATAAATTATTCACACTCTAGAGCTATGCCACACAGAACCCTCAAACTACCCTGAGGTGATTCATAGGATCCTGAAACAATGCATTTCTGCTAAATAATATAAACTTAAACTAGTTTATCACTTTTACTTATATCATATGTTTGACTACTTCTCTTTATTCAGCTAGCACTTGATCACAAATATTTTTAAATCAATTCCTTTTATGGTAAATTGTGATGTGATTAAAAAACTAGACTTGAGTGAATGCTTCATCATTTAATAATCATTTGGGATATATATATGTACATATATATATAATTTATTGTTGCAAGTATTACATATGTCCCCTTTTTCCTTTTTGGGATATTTTAATTTTCCTTTTAAACATAGATTGGTTATCTAATTAAGTTATATTATTATAGTGAGAAGGTAACAAATGATAAATGTTCAATGCATACCAGAAAAAAAAAATAAGTAGTTTTAAATGTAATTTTTATTCTCCAAAAACTCAAAAATGTTCTTTAATAATTTAGTACATAAAAATGACAATATTTAAGCCCTGGAAATTAGGACACTCAAAGACATGAAGTTAAATCTTAATATCGTTTTAACCAGTTTCTATCCATGTAAGTAGGATTTAAATCTTTGCTAGTTTTTATACATCTATTACATATAAATTAAGTATATTTTATAGAACTACATATTTTATTTCAGAATAAATATGAATGTAGTGCAATAAAATATTAAGAATATTAATAAGTAAGGCAAATGACAATTGAATACTTTTACTTGTTTTATGAAACTTCTTTATTTTTTATTTTAAAGTAAAATATAAGATTTTAGCACAAAAACTGGCCTGACTGGTTTGGCTCAGTGGCAGAGCATTGACCTATGAATTAGGAGGTCATGGTTTGATTCCTGGTCAGGTCAGGGCACATGCCCAGTTGCCAGCACAATCCCCAGTAGGGGGCAGGCAGGAGGCAAAGGATCAATAATTCTCTCACATCATTGATGTTCTATCTCTCTCCCCTCCCTTCCTTTCTCTGAAATCAGTAAAAACATATTTTTTAAAAATCATAGAATAAATATAAAGTCCCTGAAAAAAAAGTATGTTTCTATTAGTACTATTAGTAGCATTTAATATATTATGTATCTTTTCCATTATAATCTCTATTGCCTAAGTATATTTTTATTAAAGGCAAGGAAATTTTCACAAGAGTACTGAAAAAAGTCCTGAATAGTCCCTATATATGTTTCTGTTTAAATAAATTAAATTTATTTGAATAATATATCATATTCCATTAAATACTAGAAGTCAGTCTTGAGGTCCTGATAATTATTGGCTAAATAATCACTTTTGTTCCAGCAAAGGTATTACTGCTTCTGATGAAAACTAAAGGATTGTGTCTATACTTAGGTATTTTGATAAATTTTATCATATGCAATGTTTCTTAGTCTAGATTTAAAAACTTTATAATTTTTAAGTAACTTGAACAATGCAACTAACTGCATGATGTATATTTGTAATAACAAAATATTTATGGAAATAAGTGCCACATAAGTATACAAAGATAACTGGATGAATCATTATGCTTCTATTTAAATCATGAAAGGAAGTTTAATGAAAATAATGCCCTTTCCTAGTACTGTCTCAATTGATAATGTAGTTACCACTTTAGATGCCATCAATTCTAAATGAATTTTCTTCACTTCTTGGAATTTAGTTTAATATTGTATTGATTTACAATTATTTATTTTTAATAAGAGAAAGGTCAGTTGTTAAATGAAGAGTCCTTGTCTCTATATGCATGTGTGTGTGAATGCTTGATTGCAGGTTTTCCCTTATTCATTATGTTAATTTGAGTATTAACTCATATTTTGGTTGAATACTATTAATACTGTTGGTTTATCCATATAGTTATTGCATTTTGTGCTGTAATTTTGATTTATACAGTGCTATTTCCTATTAAGTTTTGAAATGTTTTTATTAAAAGATGTATAGATATTCTAATAAAAAGTATTTTTCTAAATTCCTTCTTAACTAGCTATCTTACCTAATAATAGAGAAACATGTAAATTGACTGTACCTCTGCTATGCCCACAGCCAATCAGAGTGAGTATACAAATTAACCCAACAAAGACTAAGGTTAATTTGCATACATACCTGGGTCCCAGGAACCTCCTCAGCACCCAGGTCACTCCCAGCCGGCCATTGGAGCGGGGGGAGGAGGGCCTCTTCCCAAGCCGAAAGCATTGGAGGCTTTAAGTTTGGGAAGGGGCCAAGCCTGGGATCGGAGGGAAGGGGAAAAAATTAATGGAAACATATCCTCAGGTGAGGATAAGAAGAAAAATAAAGGAAGAAATGTCACATCCTCTGAAAGACACATCTTGAAAATGCCTAAAGAAAGTTGTCATTATTTCATGGTGAAGGGACTGGAGTCTGTGTTGATGAAAACACCTTGGTGGCTGCAGTGACTGGCAGTGGCTGCAGCAGCGGGGTGATGGGGCTGGTACCTTCCCCTGATCAGCCCGATGCCTTCCCCTGATCAGACTGCGGCTTAGGTCTGCTCCCAATGGGGAGCGGGCCTAAGCCATCAGTAGGACATCCCCTGAGGGCTCCCAGTATGTGAGAGGAGGCAGGCTGGGCTGAGGGACCCCTCCCCAGTATCATTATATTATCAGATTCTATTGGGCAATGATAATCAAAATAATTTAGACTCATGTGCATGACTTCTGTTTATAATATCAAATATTGAACAACTCCATGTGTCTCCTCTAATGCCAATATTTTGAAAAATAAAATGCAAATTGGTTTACATTCAAACCTTGGTTCTAGAATGTCCCATCTGGAACAATTCAGTTCTAGACCAAGTTGTTCACAGAAAAAATGTCTAGATTGTTGAACAAAACTTCAGTTCTCAACCTAACAGCCCTTTCATGCTGACATATCAGCATAACCAAAAGCATCTCTCAGATCACGAAGGAGAGAATGGATGGGAGTCAGTTTACCTGTTAACATCTCAAAAAACTCTGCTGTGAATGTTTTTCTATTCATTTTGCTTTTGTTGCTGGTAAAGTGGAAGATTGCAGAATTTTAAAGAGCCCATTAAGTGTGATTCCTTTATGGTTAATAGGCAGTGGCTCCATAAATTTAAGAAAAGAAGTGTTTGTTTATAGATTAAACAGTACATTAGACATGTACTGTATATGAGAAAGATTAAAACAAGGAATCATATAGGAGTCTGGAACAGATTGCCTTGATTTACATTATTTCTAATGATGAAAAATGTTTCAGTCTTCAAACAAATCGCTTCTCAAACAGTCTTCTGGAACTAATTAAGTTCAATAAAGGGCATTCCACTATATTTAAATACATTTTTGGAGATCTTCTACCTAAGGAAAGTTAAGCACATCACTATAACCTGCCTCCCAAATTCATAAACTCAAATATTGTATAAAATTGTGATATAAACATTTTTATTTTTCTTTTGCTCAATTTACTGAGTATTTACCAAATAATGTTTTACAAGTCATATATTCAAAATTTACATAGATCCTAGTGAGCTATTACTGTCTTAGCTAGATAGAGGGATGTGATTAAAAGAAGAAATGAATATACAGACCCTGGTTCAAAAAAATGCTATAAGGGTAGTTATTATAGTTAAGGGTGAGGCAAATAGGTTTACAGTTGTTCATATGGAAATAATAGTATACTCACAACTGTAAACTGTGTTTGCCCAACCCTGTATATTTTCTTGCTTTGGAAGGTACTTTTAAATATTCACTCATGTATTAGTCAACTGGGGATAAATGATTCAGTAGCTGAAATATATATATATGGATTACAACAAAAATGTTAACTTCTCTCTTATTTTACGTGCCCATTGATGATTAATCTTGATTTGCCTCATATCTCTTTCTGTATAGGACCCTGTCTGAAGTGTATATTATCTGAGATATGCCTAAACTTATGACAGAAGAAAAGAAAGGAACTATGATAAACCATACAAGCAGGTATCTTAAAATTTCTGCCTAAAGTTTATAAATGCTACTTGTGCTCAAATTTTGTTAATTAAAACAGGTTATATTGAAACTGAAATGAGGGGTTTGAGTCCAACTTCATTGCCTCATGAAATCAAAGAAGGAAGTCGCAGACAAAAAAGGTTAGTGGAACTGGTTTATTGAGAAAAGACAGCCCTGGAGAAGGTGCCCTTAGGGTTCCAGGAGCGGGCCAGTGTCCAAAGCTGACTTTCCATTTTATAGGCGGCTGTTAAACTCTATTAGTCCATGTGTAGAGTCCCATGTGGCCATAAGCCATGTGGGCACCAGGGAGCATGTCTCCTGCCATCAGCTCAAGAATCTAGCACACTGGGGAGAGAGAGGGCAAGAGGAAGCACACTATTTTTGATCATGGGGTGGATACAGCCTTGCTAGCTCCTTACTGGTCTTTTCAAAGAATTTTGCCTTAACAACATCCTTGGGATTGGTTTCTATGCCTTACTGCCTTGTGATTGGTTATCTGGAAGCTGCTGGTCTTAGCAACAACCCATTCATTTTAAAGTTTATCTCTGTATCTTGCCCTTCTTCCCACACCCAGCTGGGTTGCCTTAACAAGTCCCCTAACTGAGTTTTCCAGGTTTACTTACTGCTCTCCCCTCCATGCTCCCAATACCTCTGTCTCAACATCACCAAGCATGACAATGGGAAGTGAAGTTTATTCCTCCTTCTGGGTGAAAATCCACAGGTCATATGGCAAAGTCTGATGTTGGTGAAGTGGGTGAATATGAAGCTCCCAAGGAAGAAAAAGAAAAACTTGGGGACAATAGTATAATTCACCGAAGTCCCAAGACTACATTCTGGTGGGAAAATATTGAAACCAAAACAACAGAAAAAATATAAGAAAGAACTAGATTGACTATTTTAAGTTTGGAGAAATATTATTTCCTAGCATGTCTACTTAAGTTTAGAAAATATTTAGAGAAACAGTATCTCCAAAATAAAGAAATTAATACAGAATAAACATCAACATTGTTAAAATAAAATCCTACCTAAATATTTATCTGATTTTGATTTCCATTTAATTAAGCATGCTTGTCTTTAAATTAAGGTTCAAAAATTTTAAGTACCAATAGGTTATAAACACCAAATCAAATGTATATATCACACCTGTACCTTATTAAGCAAGTGTTTTGTTAAATATATGTTAAATACATATATATATATATCTGTATATATGTATATGCAACTTGCATTATAATTTGTAATATCTATAATCTGAATTGCTATTTAAATTACATTTGTAATTTTAATTTGTAATAATTGGTTTTGATTTTTAATAGAAAAATATTTCAAATATTGTGCTACATTTGCTAGAATATGAAAAATAACACTACAAGTTCTTATGTTTCATATATTATCACTCTAGCAATGAGACTTTGTAGTGACTGTCATCAAAATGTGGAGACTTTCCCACCCCCTTTGAATCTGAGGAGAACTTGTCATTTGCTTTGGACAATAGGAAAGTAGCCACTTTGACATCAGAAAAAACTTAAAAAGTTTGAGGACTTTGAGTTCTGCCCTATTACTGCTCTTTGAATACATCTGCCACATGAACAGTTCAGACTAGCTACTGGGTGATATAAGCCATATTATCTCAGCCAAAATCCAGCTGATAGCAAACATGTGTACGAGGTCATCCAGTACAAGTCAGCCAGCCAACCTGCCAACTATGCGGAGCCCTGCTGAAAGGAAGTGAGCTTCACCACCAGGAAATGAACTATGCAGACCAATCATGAACTAAAATAACAGTCCAGCCAACATATTTGGGGATTTTTTGTCATGCAGCAAAACTATCCTGGCACTATTATGTTGTCAGCTATTGTAGTAGTAATATGTCAATCAATACTTTTCAGGTGATTCTCAAAAATATGTTGAAGTCTCTCCTTGCAGCCTTGCTATGGAATAGCAGAGAAATCTTCCAGGTTGTTTAATGTACCTTTATCTGTCTTGCAGAAACATAGAACACAGTATATTTAATCAACATATGTGTGCTCTCAAGTGATTTTGTTTGATGGTGCAACTACATTATAAACCATTTTTCCTCTGATAAAGAATTATGTACATTATTCACAAAAATTTCAGTATAAAATAGAGATTAGAGTTATCTCCTATCATTTTAGGAAATGAAAGGAGAAAACAGTTCTACATGAAGTTATCTATAGTTATAGTACACTGAGAGGTGAAGGGAGAAGAAAGAAGGAAGATAGGCAGGAGTTACGTTTATATCACATAGCTATGTACATTTCAAAAAGGCTCATCAATTTAATATTAATTAACCTAGTTCTTTTATTTTATTTCTAGTTATCTTAATAGCCTCTGCCATATATGAAATACAGAGAAATTAAAGGAGAGGGGACAAGCTGAAAGAAACACATAATCAGCAAGAAATGACTATGTTTTTGCAATAGTACATTTTCAAGTATATCCTAATGGGCTTGAGACCTATAGTAGAAAAGAAGAATTAGCTTGTGCTCTAAATTGCCTTAAGGTTATCTAGGACATTCTTTGAAGGCAACCTAATAGGAAACCAAGTGTTTTGTTAGATCTGCAATAAGCAGTTTTATTTTACATCAAACAGAGGTGAGTTTAATAGTTTGACCTAATTTCAAATGAATAGAGCTCTTTGGGTACAATACTTGGGAAGATTTTCTTCTAGTATACTCAAGGACATTAGGAAAATAGCTCTCCATTATGATTTTGCTTGCAGGTACATGAGTTGAACCAGCCTAAATGACCTGTTCTTCATAAAATGCCCTCTTAATTTGCTGATTTTGCTCCCAAGACATATAAGTCTGCTGATGTACTGATCACTAAGTTCTGTTGGGATAATTATTTCAGAATAATTTCCCTAAGTTGCAAGGCAGGTCAAGAGGGAATAAAAAAACTTTACAAAGTTTAATGCCTAAAGGAAGGACAATGGTAAATGATTTCAAATTAATGGTGTACATAGAACTTAAAAGGCAAGCTAACCCCAAATATTACTACATTAAAATCATTGCTTACTTTAAAGAAATCCTTTATTCTGTGCCCCTGAAGGCAATGCTCTCAAAAGCATTTAGAATAAAATGCTTTATAAACCAACTTATGTATTAAAATTGGTGCCAGAAAGATGTACTTCATCAATGTGACAAATCAGAGCTTGGGATGGATATATTCAGTCTTAACATATTTTATTATAACATCATTTATTAATGCTTCCCCTACCCAGTCAAATATAATGTGGTTTATAGATATTAAGTATTTAATTAAAATAGTGAGTGAGATCTAAAGGAAGCTGAATATCACCATCTGTCTAGAGTTTTGCCTGCAGATAAATTGAAGTATTTGGTTATTAAAACCCATCATGTTCAGAATCTCTACATGTCTCACAAAAAAGACAAGAGACAGAAATAACTACTTGACCTGTCTCATTTTAATAGACTATGATGCAAATTTTAAGTTCTTTCTGAAAAGAAATCAATATGACTTCGTGCACATATATCAAAGGATCTTATGCAAACAACCTAGCAGTTTTCAAATCCACTGAATCCAAGTGAAAAGAGAATCTAGACTACTTTATTCCTGTCTATATTGTATATTTATTGGTCTCAGCAGTACCAAGATAATAACAAGGTAGCCCAGGTGTACAGAGATTAAATAAGCACTAGAGTATGTATAAATAACCTATATTTAATGAATGCTAGTTTTCTGATACCTCTCTAGCCTTCTAACAGGTAACCTATGCTAATAGTCCTATTCATATTAAATGACTAATTCAATGATTTGGACTCTTTTTAAAGAGTTAATATAAATATGCTGACCCCAAACTGTTCATAAAAATGGAGGTAGGCAATTTACTTTGTCTATAAGTAGCCAGATGGTAAATATGTCCTGTTTTGTGGGGCATAGAGTTTTCATAGCAACAATGCTGCTGTAGAAGGAAAGGAACCAAAGATAATATATTGAAAACTGTATGTAGTTGTGTTTCAACAAAACTTTATTTACAAAAAGTCTAACCTAGTTTTGCCAATCCCTGTAAATGAATGCAAGCCTCCTGAGAGATTTTAGATGGTTAAATATGGCTGTTTTCAAACAAGACTGTATAATTCCACAATGAACAGCTTTTCTTTGAGGTCTATCACATATTAGCATATCAAAAGTTCTGATCTGTGTTAAAACATCTCTTGAACTGTGTTATCAATTCCTTAGCTGTTTTAAAAATAAAAAATTTCAACTGAAATATACAAATGATGTCAATTTTCACGTTATCAAATTAATAATTATCAATTATATAATTTTAAGAGTAATTTTAAAATATATGTTAAGTGGAATTTTTATAGAAAGCCATCTCAAAATACATTAAGCAAAAGAAAGAAGAAATTTATTGAATTATACAATTAAAAAGTTGTTACTGAATGTATGCTTTTAGCAAAGTTAATGATGAGCTATGGCTAGCAGAACCTGAGACACACATATTTCCCTGACATCAAACCAACAACAAGGATTGGGTTGCCCTAAGAAAAACCCAAGTGAAAGGGACTTGGCTAAAATAATAGTTACATCATTTCATTCTAAACTCATTTTATAAACCCAGGAATCCTATCTAATAAAAGAGTAATATGCAAATTGACCATCACACCAAGACACAAGATGGCCACCCCCATGTAGTCAAAGATGGCTGCCTCATGTGGACACAAGATGGCCACCACAAGATGGCCTGAAGGGAATGGAAGTTGTGGGAAGTTAGGGGTGACCAGGCCAGCAGAGGAGGGCAGTTGGGGGGGACCAGGCCTGTAGGGGAGGGCAATTGGGGGGGACTGGGCCTGCAGGGAAGGGCAGTTGGGGGGGACTGGGCCTGCAGGGGAGGGCAGTTGGTGGGGACCCAGGCCTGCAGGTGAGGGCAGTTGGGGGTGATTGGGCTGACAGGGGAACAGTTAGGTCTTAATCAGGCTGGCAGGGAGTGGTTAGGGGGTGATCAGGCTGGCAGGTAGAAGTGGTTAGGGGAAATCAGGCAGGGAGGCAGGTGAGCGGTTAGGAGCCATCAGTCTCAGATTGTGAGAGAGATATCCTATGGGATCAGACCTAAACTAGGCAGTCAGACATCCCCTGAGGCGTCCCAGATTGGAGAGGGTACAGGCTGGGCTAAGGGACCACCCCCCCCCCAGTGCATGAATTTTGTGCACCAGACCTCTAGTTTTTAATAATAATACTAGTCATGAGCTTTGATAACTAGAGGTGAACTTGTTGCTTTCAGAAAAAGAGGTGAAAAAATATCAGACCTTTTTATAGACTTATTTAACATCTGAGAACATTTAGTTATTCAACCTCTTCCAAAAATATCTGACTAATAATTTCCCCACAAATTTATGTTAACAGACCCCAGTGTGTGTTAACAGAACAAATCATACAGTAAAATAGCATAGTGATACTGCATATACATACCCTATAATGTAAGACTCTACAGAGACAGACGAAAATGGGGTAGAAGTTCTATAGAAAAATTTTAACTTCTGAGAGCTGAGAAAGCAATAATACTTAAGTCATTTCCACACATAATTTTAAGCAACAAACTTCTGTTTAGTGTATTGTATGTTGACTAACAGACACAATTTATATGTAAGATCACATTGAAGTTCTACATACAACAGGACCAATTTTCATGAAAAAAGGTACATTTATATTCACTTTTTTTTATGGTGTCAACATGAGAAAATGAAGCAACAGATTGTATAGCACTGGCCTCTGCTATCTGTAAAAGTATATGTATTGCTTCAATAGGACACATCTCAATTATTTTCTTGGGTTCCAGGATCACCAATATATACATTGAGCAAATCTTAAATATATGATTGCTTTCATTATTCTTTTAGGTAGCTATTACAAGGATTTAAAAATCTCCTTCATTAGAAAGTTAATTGAGTATAAGTTATATTTATTATAAAATATAAAACAATAGTATATATACTAGTATTATCTATAATAATATGCTAATTAGATTGGACATCCTTCTGGACGACCTTCTGGATGAAGCCGGGGCTGCAAGGGAAGCCCGGGTCCCAGGTGCCAGAGGGAAGCCCATGCCAGCAGCCAGGGGAAGGAAGGCCTACTCTTGCACAAATTTCTGGTTTCTTATAATAAAATAAAGCAAACTCATTTGTAGAAATTTCTTTTTGTAAATTCAAAATAGGAAGAATTTTATGTTTTAATTTGAACAGTTAATAGTTTGTTTTTTTCTTGGATTGGTCAGAAAATGGCTCTTAGTGAGTCTATTGTCTGTCAAAGCGATACCATTGCAATTAGCTGGTTATTCATAAAAGAAAAGAAGTAAAGGGAAGGCCAGAAATTATAGGCACGTCATTTGAGTTACTTCAATTTGCACTCAATTGGAGGGGACAGGGGTCCAACAAAGGGAAGATAGACTCATGCCCAGTAAAGCTGAGGTGACATAGAAAAGGTACTAGTCTGTCAATCACACCTGGAGACACAGATGGTTGGCCAGAATGGGCTTGACCACTGCAAGTGTATGAACATCTGGGGATACACAAACTTCTTAACAAAGGAATTCCCTCTCTTGGGACTCTTGTTGTTCATGTGGATCTTGGCTCTTGGTTCTCTTGTGCAACCCAGGCATGTGCCCTGACTGGAAATCGAACTGTGATCTCCTAGTTCATGGGTGGATACTCAACCACTGAGCCACGCTGGCCAGGTGGGACTTTACTTCTTATGTATATATTTTAGAAAATAATTTATAGGTATGTATAATTGCTTTCTAAAAAGATTTTGAAGCTTTGGTTATTACAAAATTATATTCTCCCTTTAAAACAGTGAGAAAACTACACAAAATATATGAAACAATGGTATCATTGTACAGTAGGCATTGCGGAACTATGACCCACAAGAGAGGAAAATAAATGAGATAATCCTTATGATACTCAAATCCTTCTACCTGAGGACACATTATGGGACTCTGAGACAAGACGTTGATCCCAAGCAGAGCACAGCAATTACACTGGGTGCAAGAGACTGAAATTGATTTCAGATTTAATAAACCAAACAGCTGAGAAATATTGAAGGTGCAAGTCAGAATCCCAGAGTGGTGTAAACTATGCATAAATAAATGAATACATACATACATAAACAAATAAATAATAAAATATAAAAGCTCCAGAATTTTGCTTAGGGCTGCTCTCAAGTTTTTGCAGAGTATGATGGTGTGCATACATAGAGAAGAAAGAAATAAGGCTGAGCAAAACAGAAATGGGAGATATGAGCTAACCAAGCTCAAGAATTCATAAATTACTGATAATTTTGTAAGTTCCCGTAAGCTAGAGTATATATCAGGCCATTCATCTGAGACAAAATAAAGGTCAAATCTTAGTTCAGGGGCTCAAATCTCTAAAGTAAAAGTGACTCTAGATCTTCCCTAATAAATTTTGTAAGACAAGATTTAAATATATGAAATTTTACTGCAAGGCAATATAATCGCTTACCCAATAAAAGCCCAATGCTTCTTAAAGAAAGATAACTAAGTTTAAATACTTAATTATTATAAAATACACAATAACCCATCATGAAGTAAAAAAGTTACTAGATATATGGAGAAGCAGGAAAATGTACTCTATAATACAACAGAACAAGACCTAGAAATTATATCAATGATGAAATTAGCAGACAGGGAAATTAAAACTGCTATTATTATCATGAACAAGCATTTAAATAAAGACATGAACATAATGATGAAAGATATAGAAAATAACCAAAAGAAATTTTAGGTAATGAAAACTATAATATCTGAAATGTAAAAAACAATAACACTTGAGATTAGATGTTGTACAGTAAAAGATTAGTAACCATGGTAATAGTATTAATGAAAAATAAAGAACAACACAAACCATATAGATAGAAACCAGTACCAGTGATCCACTGGACAGCAGAAGTATCTTCTCTTTAGCACTAATCTAAAAGTTAATTACAATTTAAAATCATGTCACATAATCAGACATTTTGTTCCTTCTTACAGTAAGAAACCTGTAAGTTTTTATCATAAGAGTAGTTAAATACACTGTATGGACTGAATCATAAGTAACAACACTAAGTACAAACTATGCCTAGGAAATAAATATTTTAAAAGAGGTTTGAGGAGAATTAATTTTACCAAATGATTTTCAGACATTATTATATAATATGGTTTGTTTTATACTGATAATTGAAAATATTCTTCATAATGTCATTATTGCCTCTCTAAGTTGTGTGGTTGTATTGAATTATCCTTTGAATTACAATTTTTTTACCTTTTTTTATTGTTTTAAGTATTACAAATAGTAGTACATATGTCTCCTTTTTTCTCCCATTGATCTCCCCCCGACCTCCCCTACCCCCCAGTACATGCCTTCACCTGCCCACCCTCCCCCCCACCCCAGTGTCTTATATCCATTGGTTGTGCTTATATGCATGCGTAAAAGTCCTTCAGTTGGTCTCTTACAGCCCCCCTCGCCCAACCTCCCCTGTCTTCCCAATGTAGTTTGACAGTCTGTTCAAAGCTTCTTTGCCTCTGTATCTTTTTCCCACCATTTATTTCCTTTAAAAAGTTTTGCTTTGCAGACTAGAAATAAACATATAATAACAAAACAAGATAAAACAAAAAAAAATGTTTTGAGTCCCAATTTCAATGTCCAACAGTTCTGAGTCCCCATTTCAATGTCTAACAGTTCCTTATGTGTACATATCAGCAATGATATCTGGATGGTGGGCACATGTTGGCAATGCAGGTCCGACCCTCTCTGGTTTGGTCCTAGGTAACCTGCAGCGGTGCACAGCTGCTGACTGCTCGCGTGGCAAGGCGTTGTCAGCATCTTCCATCTCTGGACTGTTTTTTTCCTTTTGTCTTAGTGGTTGGAGCACACCTGTCAATTCCTCTCTGTTGCAGGAATCCATCTGGTCTTGGGGTTGTTTTCTGAAAATATACAAACATATTCTCGACCACAAGTTAATAGAGGAATCTTTTCTATATAATTGATTTGGGATCATTTTTACTTTTGTTCAAACAATTTTCCTTTGTCTTATTTAGACAGCATGTGTGTTTTTAATGGCGTCTTGCTGTTAGCATTGCAAATGAAACTTAATTTGGTAAAGTAAAAATTTTCTAGATGTAATTTACTTATAGGATATTTTTCCTTACATGATATTGCCTTACTATTCCCCCTTTTTTTTATTAATGGAGGTTTTTGTAAATTTTATAATGCAGTCTTGATAACTTTAAATTTCTTTTTTTTTTTCCCACACATATGACTGCTTTAGGTTCATTGCATATTCAGGAATTTTACCATGAGATGAACTACCAATAGAAATTTTAGTTATTACTTTAAGAACAGCTTTCTGTCCAGTACAATTAACTTTACTTGAATATTCACTTATTTCAATTAGCCTATTTAAATTAATCTGAAAACTCGATTCTATTTTACAATTTTAAGAATGAATAAATAGTGTATTTGTTAGTGAATTTTGGAGATGGACATATCAAATGCCTTCCAAGGAGCACAAACAATATAATAATGAGGTTGAGTAAGCGTTATTAAATAATAAAAATTACTAATAAAAAATTGGTAGTAATACAAGATGAATCTGAAAACAGAAAATATTACTTTTAAACCAATTTTATATACCTTAATTCATGCAATCCAGTCCTTATTTATACAGTTTCTTCAATTTTTAGAACCCATAGCATAGCTATGAAAACTTTTAATTTACTGTTAGTTTTTAATAGACAAAATGTTGAAGGTAGTTATTATGCAGAAAAAGTAATTAAAATATATGATTTAAATTGACTAAAAGAGACTTCTCAGAGCAAAATGAGCTTATTGATAGTTATGTAAATGAAATTAAATAACATAAAGTTCCTGAATTTGTAGCAGACACAAATTACCACAAAGAGAAACTATGAATTTCAATTTATGCTATCCTTCTAAATCTCCTAGGTAAAGTTTATAGGCTAAATAAATATCTAACGTGACTAAATATGCCAGAATGTTCAGTAATGAGGCCTGAGATCAAAACTAATCATGTGAATCATGAACGGAAAAGAACCTGGGGGGGCTATGATGATATTGGATATAAAGAATTAAACCTAAAATTACATGTACTGTGGTTTCAAGCAGCAAGAAAAATAAGATGAGAAAAAGAAATATATATGTAGTCTATCCCCAGCCATTCATACATTTAATTCTTTCTTAACTATTTCTTTTCATTTGACTAATGCCTATTGTTATTATGCCATTATTGCATGCACTTAAAATAATTGGAACACTTTAAGAACTCGTTCTAATAGATAGAAACTTGAGTCAGAACTTCAAGAAACTCAGTGAGCTGTTTTTTAAATCAATTACATTTTTTTTAGGACAAAAGTGTAAAAATTGTGTTAGGTTTCTTGCTATACCTTTCCCAAGAGAATGATTTTATGAATTCCAAGCCCATCTCAAGTTTTCAAGCAAATTGAAAACAAATATCACCCTTTTCCTCATTAATCAGGGAATTTTTCCTATGTTTGCTTCTACTTTTTCATCTTGCCTGATATCTTTTGTATCTTCTAAACCAATAGCTTGAAGTTAGATTGTTTTATATTTATGACTCAGATAACTTACATCATTATGGAGAAAGTGATGGTATTTGCCTGAGCTCATTGAAGGCTATATGTGAATTGATCACATTTTATTTTATTTTTATTTTAGACATTACTACAGATGCCCCTCAATTCTCCCCCTTTACCGTCCTCCTTCTAGGCCCTGCCCCAAATTACTGATCTGTCTGCCATTTACATCTGAGGACATCACTGGAAGGAGAACCTTATGTAATAGACAATGTTTGTTTGAAACACAAAATATCTGACCTAATGGAATGTCTTCTCCAAATGCTATTAGTGGCGAGGAATGTCTGACACTGCTAGGGATTGTAATATTAATATTTACTGAGACAATACACTGGCCATTTTTCACACACACAAAATTACATTTATTGTACCAAACAACTAAGCAAATTAATATCATTTTATTTATTTTCCAAATGTGAGATATGAGGGTAAGTTTGAGAAACTTGACTTATAGAAACGTGAAGGCCTATTCATATATTTAACCATTACAAACTTAAAGTAACATAAAATTATTGGTGGCAAATATGACTTATTTTTTAAAATATATTTTCTTGATTTTTTTACAGAGAGGAAGGGAGAGAGATAGAGAGTTAGAAACATTAATGAGAAACATCGATCAGCCACCTCCTGCACACTCCCTACTGGGGATGTGCCCGCAACCAAGGTACATGCCCTTGACTGGAATCGTCAGCCTGGGACCCTTCAGTCCTCAGGCTGACGCTCTATCCACTGAGCCAAACTGGTCAGGGATTGACTTATTTTTTGTATTTTTACCTCCTAATTATATACACTATATAAATTGATATCACAGATTTCTTCTGATGGTTGATTTTTTTCTCAGACACACTATTAATCTAATTAATAGATTAATGCTATTTTCTATATATGGCATTGTTATGTTGAAGAGAGCATAAATAATTTATTGAAAATTTATTACAATATGATTCAAAATTATAAACTTACTTCTCAGACAGCTATGAATTTACCTGTTTCTTATATATACCCCTTTTCTCTTCCCTACTCTGAACCTAAACTCCTCAGAGATTTTTCTGTTGGTCGAAGTCATAATTCTCTTCCTCTTTAACTTCCAGTTTTGTTTCACTTATATGTATGTCCAAATGACATGGAACATTACATAATATCATATTACAGTCTTTCTTCTCTATTCCCATTTTGGCAACTCAACATTCAATTCCTAGAATTCATCATCCATATTGTTGCCAACCCCACTATAAGATGTTTCATTATGTGGATACACCACAAATTAAGTATACAATTTCTCTGATCAATAGGTATTTGAATTTTCAGGTTAGTTTTTAACTATTACTAACAGAACAATGGTATAAGCACACTTTTCCTTGTCTTTTGGTTCAGATATAGTAAAATTTATCTTAGTTATACCAAGAAGTGAAATTCTGAGTACTAGAGAATGTGACTGCTCAACTCAAATACATAGTACGAATTCATTTTCTAAAACATATTTCCTACCCCACAGAAATGAATGAATACCCCTATTGATCCATATGTTTTCCAGCATTTATATATATAAATTATATATATAAGTCATTAATTGTTTATGACAGAAATTATATGCTATGTTATTTTAAAATAAATTTTGATTTGCATGCCTTTAATCATTTTTGAAATTTAGCCTTTTCTTCAAATTATTGTTTGGCAATTGGTGTTTCCTTTACTGTGAATTAACTTTTCATGATTTTGTTTCTTTTTCATTGGTGTTATTCCTTTTGTATTATTGATTTATAGGAATTGGCAACTCTTGGCATCAATTACTGACATGTTCAGTTTATTTGATATTTTAAATGTAAATATCACATATAAAATAAACTGTATTAGAAAAACATGTAGTGTGTGTGTGTGTGTGTGTGTGTGTGTGTGTGTGTGTGTGTGTGTGATAGTGGGAAGGCTAAAAAGAGTGTTCTATTCGCAACACTTTGCATAGTCTTTCTATATTACTGTAGCATTGATCTTAAATATCTAAAATTCCTTTGGCCAATATAAATATTATTATACTTATGACAAGTTTCAATTTAAATTTTGCACTCATTCTACAATTCTTACTGTTGGTAGTAAAATAAAAATATTCCCTAACCACTTTGTGACCAACATAATGCTTCAGAATTAGAGAGACCTTAATATAATATTACAGTACACTACTACTTGCCTATATTTCTCTCATTTCTATTATAGATAAAATAGGCTTATTGGGCAATGTCCTAGCATACATATCACTTCAATTTTGCATGGGTTGTTAGCAAGAGGATTTCCCTAAACTTAGAAAACGTTGCTACACCATATTCATATTTGTTCTTGTCTAGCTAATATCATATGAATTGCTCACCTTTCATAATGTTTTATGAGTCTATAAGCCTTTGACCTTTTTATTACATTTCTATTATTACACCATCTAGCACTGCCCTCCTATCAATGATCTTCTTCACTCTGGTCATAAATCCTGCCCTTTTGAGATTGTCCTATTACTGCTAGCCTAGCACTGGAACTGATTCATAGATATTCATTTTCTTTGGAACATTTATCAATAATTTTCAGATTCTGAGTCCTCTAATGAATTTGGACTTGCTTAAAATTCTATTTCTTTTGGTGTCAAAACGATGATCAATTACCTGGCTCATTTTTCTCCCTTCAATTTCAGAACTTAAGGATTTTAATATTTCTCTTTCCGATATTTCAATCAAAGACTGAAATTCTTTCATTTTACAGTGATCCATTTAGGATATTGAAAAATGTAACTTTTCCAATTTTCTTTGAAGGATTATCTTCGCAGTTGAGCATTTCCCTCTCTTGCTTTACTTCATACACCTCATGCCTTACCTTGCTGCAATTGCCAGTCACATTTTGTCTTCAATCTATGCTACTTACAGAAATGCTGGAATTCTTTGCTTTGCTTTTCCCAGGTTCCTTAATGTTGCCACAATGCTTATTGTTTTATCAGGAAAAAAAGTATTTTGCAATGTTCAATTTAGATGTTACAAGCTATATTTCCTTTTAAAAATATATTTTTATTGATTTCAGAGAGGAATCAATGATGAGAGAGAATCATTGATTTGGCTGCCTCCTGCAGGTTCCCTCCTAGGGATCAAACCTGAAACCCTGGGGCATGTACCCTGAGTGGGAATTGAACTATGACCTCTTTGTTCATAGGTCGAAGCTCAACCACTGAGTCACACTGGTTAAGCATAATTCCTTTACTTTTAAAGAAAGAGTATATACAATATCTAGGGAGAAAAGAATTATTATTTTGTCTAGTCATGACCATCTGCAATTTTCAGTGAACATCTTACTTCATTATAGCTTAATGATTCTAGTTAAAATTGGCATAAAACTATTTAATGGCTCTATATTTCATAATAATTGAAAGGTAGGGCTCAACCCACCTTTCTAACTTGACTACCCCACACATTTATTATACACTATAGAATATTTTCCTCCATAAGTTAACTCATGTCATTGCCTCAGCCTGAAATGGAACCCCCTCTAAGTATTGGTAGAGGAAATTCTGTGTGTGTGTGTGTGTGTGTGTGTGTGTGTGTGTGTGTGTGTGTGTGTGAAATAGTTGTTTTAACACCCTGAAAGTGTGGATCTTTCTGTGCTCTGAGCTTCCAACATGTTTTTTTAATCTTTCAGAGTCTGTTATATTATCTATCGATTTCATTATAACTGACATTGTACTTGTCTGTCTTCTCAAGAGATTTCAAGTAATTATAAATGTAGTCTCTCTTAATTGTTTGTTTTTATAGAATACCTAATTGATAGTTTTTACTTAATGTTGAGTATTCCATAGAAGCTGAAGCAAACAGACATGAAGTTTATAATTCCCAGTATGGTCAGCATTTTGGGCAAACAAAATTCCTGATAAATTCTTGAATAGCCCAGTTTATGATCATATTTATTAATGTAAAGTAATAATAAACTACCTATAAAAGAAGATCTAGAATATTTTGCTTGCCAGATTTATTTTTACATCCCTAGAATTTCTTGAGCTGTTCATAAGATCAATAGGTATTTGTCATGCAATTTAATTAGCATATTTTATTAATTCAGTGAGCTGATTATTGTCTTTCAATTTGAATATCTTGGCAATTATGCCATATAGTCCTGTATTTTTTTCTATTTGCTTTCTGATACTGTGGTTTAGAGTCAGAAATGTGAAAGGCAGGTATGTGTCATACACTAATCCAAACCTAGTTCTTTGTTTTACTTGATTAAAAGGAAGGAAACCTAGTGTTATGAGGAGCAAACAATGCTACCTCCACTGTTAATTTTCTTAGAATTTTTAGGACTGCATCAGTTGGCTGCTGAGTGGAGGAGGGCTGCCTGATTATTAAATAGAGAATGTAAACCTATTGTTCAGTTCCTCTAGTTGTATTTCTGCATGACCTACAAGACAATTGAGAAATACGTTTGACTTAGGAGGGCATTTTCAAAGGAGTATGAGGAATACAGGGTGAGGTAAAAGTTGGTGAAGGTCAAATTCTACACAATGTTCTGCAAATGTATCACAATTTGTTTTGATGGATTGCACTTGACAATTAATTAGGACCTTATGAATAAACATTGAAAGGTAGATTTCATTAAAGAAAACATGGTTCAGCCCTCAAAGCTCTACGCCTTTAGAATTATAAGACTAATTATAATAGTTTCCAGGCACTCAACTTAAAATATTTCATAAAAGTTCAATGTAAACACACTGTATTTTAACTTAATACCTTTTAGGTTTAGTTTCAACTAAAGGAATATATATTTTTAACAGTGAGTATTCCATAGAAGCTGAAGCAAACCATATATATATATATATATATATATATATATATATATATATATATGGTGTCCAAAAAATATATACACACTTGGAATAATTATAAAGGCAGTGTTTGTTATAATCCATTTCATTTTCAAAATAGAGCTATCAGCTATTAAAGTATATATACATTATGGGGGACATAATATATATGTCCCTTCAACTCAGATTCTCAATTCTTTGGTTTACCTAACTCCTGTAATATTCTCCTTTATTTTATTTCCACGTTCCACCCCATAGTTATAGCAAATTTACTATCACCAATAACTGCACTACCTCTAGAAATTTAACTTTCATCACTGCACTACTACGCCACTACATCCTAAGCACTTTTAATCAAGGATATTTAACTATTCCAATACTTTAAAAAGATTTAAGATTTTCAGTCTATTAACCATACTACTTTAATAAAACAAATAAAAACAATAACAAAACCTTGATTATTTCTCTCACCTAAAATCTGTAAGTTCACAATCCTATAGCTGGGTGGCTCAGTTATTTGGAGCATCCTTAGGTACATCAAAAGGCTGCAGGTTCAATTGCAGGTCATAGCACATACCTAGTTTAGGTTTGATCCCCAGTGGGCGAACACAGGAAGTAACTGATCAATGTTTTTCTCTCATCTGTGTGTGTGTGTGTGTGTGTGTGTGTGTGTGTGTGTGTGTGTGTGTGTGTGTTCTCTCTCTAAAAATCAATGTAAACATATCCTTGGGTAAGGATTAAAAGAAAGAAATATAGAAAACATCTGTAAGTACACAAAGAGCAAATAAGCACTGAGGAATAAAGAGTTAAAACAGTTGGCCTCTGATTGTTTTTGCTTCCTTGGAAGATGGAAAAACTCATTTGAGTCAAGGGAAGAAAAGATAGCATGAATTTATGCTAATATCCTTGCCAACTATACTTCCAGGTAAATAGAAGAAAAGGATGCTCCCTATCTAAAGGATATCTTATATGGAATAAACCTCTGAATCTCTGAGATATAGCTTGCTAGATAAAAGTCATGCAAACTATGCACTTGCTTCAATATAAAATGGATATGTTTCATAACCTAAAATTCTGCCTGCTGTGTGAGGTAACTTATAGACCTAATTAAGGACTTCATTTATCATTCTGGGCCAGAGAGCATATCTCTTATATGCAAAGACAGGTCCTAGGAAAGCTGTCCAAAAAATCCAGAATTTCCTCTAATTCTTCTGGCCCTCTTAAATAACTACTTGAAATTATTGGAAAATCTTGATCTCTGATTCATGTAACTCTGGTTATGTGATCCTTTGCTTTGGCTCATATACTCAATGTTTTGTAAGAAACTTCCTTCATTTTAATGAATATGCTTACTTTCTCACTTCCCAAAACAACTATTTTGCACTTTTTCTTCCCTCTTTAACTTCTAACCCACAAAAAGAAGCTGAAGGCTTTACACTTCTTTAAGTACAGGGATATAATCAAGCAGTAGTTCCATAATCTTATCCATGGAAATTTACCTGCAACTGTATTTATACTCTCTCCTTTTCCTTCTCTTAAGATGAATAACACTTTTCTAAATTGTCTAAGGCTTACTACTCTTTGTGCTCTAAACCCGAATATATTCTAATCACTTAAGAATTTTGTTCTGACAATTGTTCTCTCCCTCTTCTTGCTCATTATCATTAGCTACCAATATGATCTATCATTTTTCCTAATGTGTTTATTCTTAAATTTACTATAGGACCTCTTTTTATTTGCTACTAAATCATGTCTGTTCCTCTTCCAGGATACCCATTGAAAGACTGGTCCCAAACAACTCTCTCTAATCCCCTCCCTCCAAGTCGCCCCATAACCCAGAGCAATCAGACCTCATCACACCACATATTAATCCCTGAAATTAAACCTACAGACTATCCTCTTGCTCATTATGCTTGCGAATTTAATAGATTATCATGGAGGTGATCTTTCATATCTCTTCAAAAATGTCTTCCCTTTGACTTTTGTGAAAATACAATCTGTTTTCTATCTGGACCGTGCTGCCCTTCTCTGTTTCTTTTGCTGAGTGATTTTCCTGCTTATTTTAATATTTACAGTGCCCTAAAGCTTGAATTAGTGCCCGTGTCTTTCCTACATTTTCCGCCCCAGGTGCTTTCATTCAGTGCAGTCAGCAAAATTAACATCATCTATATGAAGATGATTTTGCTCCTAAGCTGTACATTCATATTTCAATTATGGATTTATTTCCATTGGAATATCTATTAAAGCATTACATACTTAACTTGCCCAAAATATACTACTGTATTACCAGTGAAGTCAGCTCTTAATTCTTGAGTTTGGCAAAGAAAGAATTCAGAGCCAAGAACTTGGCAAAACGAAAGTACACTTGAAGAGAAGAGCTGAGCAGGCTGCTCAGATAGCTGCCATGGCTCTTTAGAAAGAAAGCCACAGAGACAGAAGAAGTGAGCCGGCTGGGCTGCATGGACTCAGGAAAGAAGTTATAGAGGCAAAAGAAGGGTCCTTGGAGATAAGTCCAGGGAATTAGCCCAGGCGAACTACCACTACCCACTGCTCTCCTGGTTGCAAGTCTCATGTGGATCCTCAGAGCTTAGGAGAAAGAAAGCAAAGAAACATGGCTGAAGAAAGAAGGCAAGAGCATGCTCTAGAAAGAGAACTCACACTGGATGCTTTGTATTAAGGGTTTTCATCTGTTTTCTAAAGGCTGGAATTTTAGGGGAGATCTCAGGGGAGGATCTCAATGGAATACCCATCAGCTTTCTAGGTGTGTCTTTCAAGATGCCGATGCTTCAAAATGAGCTTATAGGGTCAGGCTCATGGTCTCTACTGATTGATTAGCACTAGGGTAGGAGGTCATTGGTCATTGCCTCTGGTTGTGATGCCACCCATGGTGTCATTTCATCTGGTTTTGCTGCTTTTCTGGACCTGAAGCTGAAACATGACTCAGGCCCAGATGTTATCTCTAGTTTGATCAAAATTCTGTTTCTGTGATTAATAGACCTGGGGCTTTCTTCCTAAGATTATGTTATGCCAATCAGAATCTCATTGTCCCGAGGGCTTAATTCTTAAGGGAATGGTCATGTGAGAGAGAAAGAGGCGGGTGAGTCAGGATGTTAGATGAGGCTAGTTTGAATCAGCTGTCTTGGTTTCTCCATTCTACTTGATAAGAAATTTTGTAGTCTTCTTACTGTCCTGTCTCAATTGTAGTTGATTCACAATTGGCTCCTTTCCCTTCCCAGTAATCCTTCCCAGTATTCACTCTCAGTTGATCAAACTGGCACCTTTGATTCCTCTCTTTCTCTCACTGAGGCCACTACTCTTACGCTTCTCTCTGCTTTGAAAAATGACACCCCTCCCCCATTGACTGAGGAATCCTTATCATTATTTTTTCAGTTCATGTTAATTCTGTTAAATGCTTTTTCCACATCTCTATCATAAGCCTCCTTTCTCAAGTTATGATTTCTTAAATTATCTCATTTCCTTTTCTTTAGAGAATTATCATTGTTGAAATCACATTTATTACCATGCTTGTTTTCTCTTTCTCCCTTTACTGGAACATGAGAAGCATCAGGGAAGGACCTTGTCTGTTTTGTACAGGGATATTGTCTAGCACATATCCAGCCTATAAATGTCACTTTGGAATGAATTGATGTATTACCAGAAAACCTAAGTCTGATTCACATCTCCACCAATCAGTAGGTTCATGACCTGCCACACATTATATAATCACTGTGAACTTATTTCTTCACCTGCCAAAATAAATATATTAGTAAATACAACTTTGCAGCACACTTACAGAATTCACAATATAATGCCAAGCAAAATGTGTTATACCTATGATTAAACACATATTTTCACTTCTTCCCATTCCCCTGAAGCAGAATGCTTATATGGTAGAGCACCTAGGTAAAACATGGATAAAGATAATCTAGATTATTAGTTTACATTTAGAAATTTAATCATATGCAAGGTATTGTTCTAAGTGCTTTCCACTCATGAACACATATATACTTCATAACAACACTATTATATAGATGCTATTCTTATTACCATTTCACAGATTAGAAGACATTGTGAGGTTTGATTATTAGTGAAGTTTACTTAGTTACTTATTAAATGACTAGAGGCCCAGTGCATGAATTCATGCATGGTGGGGTCCCTCTAGGTGGCCTGCAGGGATCAGGCCAAAACCCACAGTCCAATGCTGCCTGCAGTTCCTACCTGCCACTCCCACTCATCATGGCCCCATTGTGCCTGCCGCGGGCTCACACCCAATCAGTCCTGATCAGGAGAGGCTCACGCTGCCACAACAGCACTCACCAGCCCTGAGCCCTGTGTCTAGTGACCTTCCAAGGGGAGTGGCCTGCGGGATCTGGCTGAAATTGGCTCTCTACATCCTCCGATTGGTCCTAAATTGCGAGAGGGCATGGGACAGGCTGAGGGGTCTCATTGATGCATGATTGGGCAGGGGAGGATCCTCAGGAGAGCTCCAGGGCATGTCCAGCCCATCTCTCTCAGTCCAGATCGGCCAGACCCCAGCAGCAAGCTAACCTACCAGTTGGAGCATCTGCCCTCTTGTGGTCAATGCACATCACAGTGAGTGATTGAGCAGCCTTAGCATATCATTAGCATATTACACTTTGGTTGTTCAGTTGTTTTGCCATTTGGTCTATTTGCATATTACCCTTTTATTATATAGGATGAGAGTAGGTTTCCATTTGAGCAGTCTGTATCTACAGGTGTTCTTACCTAACATAATATACTACTTTTATGTTGAAAACAGAAACATAAAATGCTCATGCATATCTGCATACTCAGTGTTAGTGCTATGTGTACGTTTGTGTATGTATGTGGGCATGTTTATAAAGAGAAAGAGAAAAATAGATAAATGCAGTGAAATTGGAAAGAAGTGAGAGAGATATGATAAATAAGACTAAAAATTGCCAAATTTATGATTCATAAATTTGAAGCACATGGTTTAGATTTACTCTAAATTTTTTTTAACCTCTACATTTTTTAAAGAAACTTTCATTGCGCTATGGTCACTCTTACTTGCTAAAAAAAGAAGACAAGTGGTAGAAATAATAACATCTCCAGTGAATCAGGAGTCACCTGACCAGATCTTCATGTTAAATGCTGTGTTCTAATTTAAGTGTTCATGTCACTGAACTACACTTCTTCATTCATTACATGAGATAAAATGAAAAGGTGCCAAAACTTAGTCACAATATCCATTTATGTGGGATGTTCTTTCTTTATAATTTTATTAAACTGTTTAGACTGTACTTTTTGGTGCAAACTAAAGGCTTTTTAAAACATCAAATTATTCTTTTTATCGAAACAAAATAATACCTGAATTGCCTAAGCAGTTTTATAGACATAAGAAAACGTGCAAAGGGCTTCCTGGGGATTCCCATCGCTGTCAGTGGGGATCATCGCCTTTAACAGGAATCATGCAGAGAGTGCCTCATGCAACACTTCTGAAAATTTGAATTAGGGCCTTTTGATTTAAATAGAAAGGAGTTGTATTGTATTTTCATTGTATACTGAATTTTTTGTACTTTTTGTGGATTCATATCCTGGATTACATCCTTTTTTAGATGACTTTTAGATGAAGGAAAATACAAAGCAGTCAATTCTGTCCTCCCCATGTCCCCCAATAAGTGTATATCTATATAAGGAATGAGAATAGTGGTATCATAAAATTAATGCGTATTAAAACTGATCTCTTATTGTAAAACATAACACAATAAGATATCTTCTTCCTTGTAAGTCATCCAATACATAAAATAAACAAAAAATGTAATGTAACTATTTATTTCATAAACTGAGAAACAGATACAATATAAAATTATGAGATGATGCTAAATCAGAATACATATACAAACCTCACTAGCCTTGTAAATTGTTCAAGAACTGATTTATCAGTGAATGGTCCAACTGATATAGAAACAAACATTAATAGACACACACACACACACACACACACACACACACACACACAAACCTCTATGCTAAATAGGCTTAATTCTCATAGCAATTTTGGGAAAAGGATATTCTTTTTATCCCTGTTGCAGTGGAAGAAACTGAGGGAGTTACAGAACTAGTTGCACGTTACACAGTGTCTTAGGTGGTGTTTCCCAAAAACAGACTCTGAGATGAAGATACGTGTGAAGGGGTTTACTAAGGAAGTGGTCACAGGGAGAATCAGAGTGTATGCAGTAAAAACAGGACAGGAGCAAGAGAAGCCTAGTCAGAGTGAGGTCTCAGGCAGGTTCCCCCAGAGGGAAGGTTCAACCTGATTCCTGCATTCTCTGTAGGCATTCCTCAGGGGACAGGTGGGGATATGAATTTCCAGGAATGTCTGGGTCTTTGGATATGGGCCAAACAGGCTTCAGTCTTCCACTTGAACCAGAAAGCACACTGAAGTGTATGTTGGGGCAAGAGAGAGATGGTAAATGGTAGTATGAGATCTGGGAAGATCTGATCAGCATACTAACATGGTCAGCTAGACAGCCAACAAGCAGCAGGCGAGTCCTGGACCCAGGCATTCCATTCCCAGAGTCCAAGTTCTTTTTTCTTTCTTTTAAACCCTCATCCAAGGATATGTTTCCACTGATTATCAGAGATACAGGAAGGAAGGGAGAGAACGAGAGTGAGTAAGAGAGAAAGAAACATTGATCCAAGGGAGAGAGCTCAACCAAAGGACTTGTATGCATGCATATAAGCCTAACCAGTGGTCAGGGACAACAGGGGGGTGGGGACATGCTTGGGGAGGGGTTTGGGATGGGAATGGGGGATGAGGACAAGTATGTGATACCTTAATCAATAAAGAAATTAATAAAAAAGAAAAAAGAAACATAGATGTGAGAAACATCAATCAGTTGCCTCCAGCATGCACTGCCCCACACACACTGAGATTAAACCTGAAACCTAAATATGTGCCCTACCCAGGAATTGAACCCATAACCTTCTGTTGTATGGAAACGACACTCTTACCAACTGAGCCAACCAGCCAGGGCTCAAATTCCAATTTAAACAATTCAAAATGATATACTAGCCTTTACTTTTAATAACACAGACAGAGGTTGTGTCCCGGCAACAGAAGAACACTTAGGAATTGCTGAGGAGGTTCTTTGATTAACAAACATGCCGGGGCCACATCCTTGAAACAAGGCCACATCATTTCCTGTGAATATACACTGAGTGGCCAGATTATTATGATCTCTGCACGCATAATAACCTGGCCACTCAGTGTACCTCTCTTGAGTACCTCATTTATTTGATATCAAAGATACTATAAATCATGCACCTGATCAGTTTTCCCCTTTGCACTGGCTGATAGAAAGCTCAGGGCAAATAGGTGGTTGATCTCCAGCAAAAGTCTAGAATACTTTTGGTACCCATTTGAGACACAAATACACTGAGTGGCCAGATTATTATCCATTCAGAGATCCGTGTATTTCTGTGTGCTGGTCACAGGGACAAACTTTCAGTTATAAAATAATAAAATTTGGGATTTAATGTACAGCATGTTGCTTATAATGAATAATACTATTCTGTATACTTGAAATTTGCTAAAAGAATAGAACTTAAGTGTTCTCACCACACAAAATAATTATGTAAGGTGATGGGTGTATTAACTTATTAACTGATTGTGGCAATCATTTATCAATGTACATGTATATATAATCATCACATTGTACACCTTAAAAATCACATTATTTGATGTATTGTTTTGTGTATGTGTCATTTTTCTCTTGCTGCATTCAACATTTTCTCTTTAGATTTGGCTTTAAGCAATGTCATTATGCTGGATCTCATTGTGATTTTATTTTATTTGAAGTCCACTAGACCTCTTGGATATGAAGTTAATGTTTGTCCCACATTTGGAAAATATACAGCCATTGTTTATGCAGATATCTCCTGCATAAATCTTTATGCTCACTGTTCTCATCCTGATAAAATTAACATCCCTTTAATCTTTAAAATCTACTTAAGTAGTGAATTGGGCTATATTTCTCTTTTAAATTTTTTAATTGTATTTTTATTGATTTCAGAGAGGAAAGAAGAAGGAGAGAGATATAGAAACATCAATGATGAGAGAGAATCATTGATCGGCTACCTCCTGCACAAACCACCCCCCCACCCCGGGGTCCGGGAATCTGGGCAACAATCCAAGCACGTGCCCTTGACCAGAATCAAATCTTGGACCCTCCAGTCAGCAGGCCAACACTCTATCCACCAACCCAAACCGGCTAGGGCTACATTTCTATTATAAAAATGTGCTTTTTAAACTATGCAAAACCATAAATGATTCTCCTTAAGTGAGCAAATCATTTCAATCTTACATCCACTAGTCTGATCAAGTTTTTTCTTCAAAAGAAAAGTGAAATTTAAGATAAAAGTGGCATTTTAAAAAAGACATTGAATTCTGAGACATAATTCATAATATTTAACCCAGGATTCAGATGGTTAGGCTGACAACCTCTTTCCATCCTCTCTGTTCCAAACATAAAAAAGAACATATCCACCATCAGCAAAAATGAAAAAGTAAGATTCTTGCTGTAGAATGACAATTATTACCAATAATGATCTAGTATGTGCCATGCATTTTAAATAGCAAATCCATTCTTTTGATTATAGGCATAAATAAACAAGATAATCACATACTGCTAAAAAGCAATAATTTTTCTCCCTTTATGTTTGAGTTGAAGGGAAGTTTTTTGTGAAGTAGTTGAAAAAGGACATTAGAATTAGAATTATACTGTGGATAAAATCTATAATGTACAAAATAAAGATACCAGGGTAATTATAATGACTGATTTAGAATAGTCAGTACAAAGATTGTTTTTATATTTCACAGGGGACCAGACATCATAAAGATTTATTAAGTTCTCTCATTGGGTCACAACTTTTCTGAGCAACTTACTGAGAAGCTCCTTAGTTCTCCGTGCAAGTTCATTTTTAGGTAACTAAACAAATGATTAGTGAATGTCTCCATCTTAAAACATTTTATTATAGGACACTAGAGGCCCAGTGCACAAAATTCGTGCATGGGGGGTGTGTCCCTCAGCCCAGCCTGCACCCTCTCCAATCTGGGATCCCTCAAGGGATGTCCAATGGCCTGTTTAGGACCAATCTTGGTAGGATGGGTCCTAAACGGGCCGTTGGACATCCTCTCACAATTCAGGACTGCTGGCTCCTAACTGCTCACCTGACTGCCTTCCTGATTGCCCCTAACTGCTTCTGCCTACCAGCCTGATCACCCCCTAACCATTCCCCTGCCAGCCTGATTGATGCTTACCTGCTCTCCTGCCAGCCTGATCACCCCTAACTGCCCTCCCCTGCAGGCCTGCCCCCCCAACTGCCCTTCCCTGCTGGCCATCTTGTGGCGGCCATCTTGTGTCCACATGGGGACAGCCATCTTTGAGCACATGGGGGTAGCCACCTTGTGTGTTGGAGTGATGGTCAATTTGCATAATACTCTTTTATTAGATAGGATAATGCTTATAACATCAATATATTTTGATAAGCATTAAATAATTATGAATATACTAGAGGCCTGGTGCATGAAATTCTGTATGGGGCGGGAGGAGGGGTCCCTTAGACCAGCCTGCACCCTCTCGCAATCCAGGACAACTGGATCCTAACCACTCATCTGCCTGCCTGCCTGATCGTCCTTAGCCACCTCCCTGCCTGCCTGATTGCTCCTAACTGCCTCTGCCTGCCTGCCTGGTCACCCATAACCACTCGCCTGCCTGCCCGATTGCCCCTAACCTCTCTGCACACCTACCTGATCACCCCTAACTGCTCACCTGCCTGCCTGATCACCCCTAACTGCCTCTGCCTCAGCCCCCACCGCCACGGCTTGGTCAAGAAGGATGTCTGGAATGATGTCTGGAAGGTCATTCAGCTGTCCAGTCTAATTAACATATTATGTTTTTATTATTATAGATTTTGCTGTACCTCTTTATGATACAAAAACTGAGTCACAGAGAGATTAAATGACATAAAAACAAAGTGTCAAGTTAGAACTTAAAATCAGTTTCCAGGCTCCTTACTCTCAGGCATCTTACTCCACTCCTTTGGTACGCAAGAATTTTGAAAATTAATGGTAATATGAGCATGAGGGTGTCAAAGCAACATTAAGTCCTGATAATGCTAATAGTATGTATGATTTTCTCATTGTTTTCATCATAACTGGTATATATTCACCCATATAATTATCATAGCTGATAATTATCCATGCTTTAAAATTGTGAAATGGGAGAGAGAAATTTGGAATTCATAAATTCAAGATCACTTTTCAATATTGAATTATTTAAGTTTATTCATTTGTAAGTTAATTGAATGTACTAGTCATTGGAGCTATAGCAGTAATAAGACAAAATAATTTTGTCTTCAGGGAATATAAATTCTAATGGCAAAATCAGAAAGTAATGTAAACAATAAGAAAATGACATGTTTATAAAATATATATATATTGTTATTGATTTCAGAGAGGAATGCTGAGAGAGAGAGAGAGAGAGAGAGAGAGAGAGAGAGAGAGAGAGAGAGAGAGAGAGAGAAATATCAATGATGAGAGAGAATAATTGATTGGCTGCCTCCTGACAGGAAATTGAACCATGACCGCCTGGTTCATAGGTCAATGATCAACCATGGAACCATTGCCTACCAGGCAAAAACTACAGGTTTTAATAAATTCTTTGCAGGATTCTTAAAGAATACTGTTGGGAAGGATGCAAATTTCAACAGGGTGATTTACCTATGAAAGCTCAGCAAATGCCCACTACCACCACCACCACTTACCCAGGTTAAATGCTTCAGGAAATACAGTATACAGAGACACGTTCCAATTAGAAGAAACAAATGAAATGCCCACAGCAAAGAAAATAGTTTGATATGGTCAAAAGACTGGAATGTCTGCAGGATAGTGCCATATTGAAACAAGGATACAAGGTATGATAGCAGAGGGAGTCAGAATAGGATCCCAGTAATTATTGGCTGGAAAAGGCTAAATTGTTCACAAAAAAATGGCTTCACCTCATATTCTTAGTTTTAGATCCAGTCCCTCAGTTACAAGTGATTGGTTCACTTGGGCATTGATATTTACCTTCCTACTGATTTAGAATTAAAAATGTAAAGGACTTGTATGCATGCATATAAGCCTAACCAATGGACACAGACACCAGGGGCGTGAGGGGATGAGTTGGGGGAGGTTAATGGAGGCTTAAGAAGACATATGTGATACCTTAATAAAAAAATGTAACATATGATATCTGAAAATTGTAGAGACGATGAGCTACATCATTAGTGGCATCCAATCCACAAGCTATTTCAGCTGAGAACCCTATAACAGCTGGAAGTATAATTTTGGAATTTGGGTATTAAAAAGGAAGTAGGAGAAATAACACAATAGGCTGAAATATCAAGATAGTCTCCATTCATATTTTAATAAGATTATCATAATCCACAGGGCATCTAAGAATGCGTATATTCTCCCTATTAATACTATTTTCTTATACCTTTCAGAAAGATGAAAGTAATGTCTTGTAAATATGATATATTTATATAAAATATTAAGCATAACTTTCATGCTCTTTATAATTTAACTAGTTCAATTTTGAGAGTGTCTGTGATTTGGATATCAGCTGTTTGCCATATAAATTATATTTATCATCATATTTTTATCTATTATTACCTTATAACTTATTTCTTTTCTTTTTGTTTTAAAGGAGAGTCATGTCTTTTCTTTAATATATATTTTCATTGATTTCAGAGAGACAAAGGGAGAGGGATAGAGATATATAAATATCAATGAGAGAAACATCAATTGGCTGCCTCCTTCATGCCCCCCATTGGGCATGTGCCCTGACTGGGAACTGTGACCTAGTTCATGGGCTGATGCTCAACCACTGAACCACACTGGCTGGGCTCATTTCATTTCTTTAACTACACTTGGAACATCACATTTAAAAGTTTTAGTTACCACGCCATTAAGTTTACTTGACTGAGTAGGAAGAAATGTTCTACTTCAAACTGACAACTTTGTAAAGAACCTTTTGCTTCTAAATACCTGGAGGTAGAGCAAAGTTAGCTTTGGAGGGAGAATAGTTGCCAACAGATAAATCCCTAAGGTTTTATACAATGTTTTGTGCAATAAAATTTCAATAAAAGGAAGTAAGGCTATTTGACTTGGGATAAATCCACTGCCTTCAGGTTCTCATGCCCAGGGTATATATTATACCTGTTAATGACTCAATCTTAAAGATCAGCATAAATGAACACTTCTGGATAAGGATGATTGATTTTATGCCTGGCATCCTAATTACTGTCTCCTTGCCATTCAAACTTAATTAAAATATGCTCTTACAAAAAGATGACTAGAACCCTGTTCGTGCAGTTATTAATAATCTTAAAATAAGAATTTCTAGTATATCAAATGGGCAGTAACTTTATATGTGTAGAAAAACTACCATAAAAGTTAATGTCTCTTGAAATAATAATTGCACTTATTAAACTATAAGCAAGGAATTACTTACATACATACAGTCATTTAAAGCTCTGCTTATATCATCTTTTTTTATGACTGAGAAGAAATTTTTTTTTCTGTTTTGAACAGGCAAGTTTTACAGGCTTTCATATTGTAAGTACCCAGATTACTTGGCCACATCCAAAGTACAGAAACTATAATATATATAGCAGAATTTACAGTTAGAACTGTCCATGAATAAATATTTCCTGAATTGGATATTTTACTAGGCACATCATAACATACAGATATATGTTAAGTTTAAGCATTCACCCCCTCCTCCATGTTATTTCTTGGTTACTGGTCAGAGGAGAAAACATGACCAATTATTAGCTAGCTATTAAAAATTCCACCTGGAGCCCTAGCTGGGTTTGCTCATGGGAGATAGAGCGTTTGCCGGTCAAAAATGTCTATCTATGTGGAGGAATCATGTTATTGACAGAAAATTTGCAATTTTGTAAAAATTGTTAATGTCTCTAAATTTATCTATATATTTAATGTAATCAGAATACAAAGTTTTATAGCAATATTACTTAGGAATGAAATGAATGCTTTAGAAGGTATTATAAATCTAGCCAGAAAACTTTAGCTGGAGGAAAACAAAGTAATAGAGAATTGGTCTTGTGTGGTATGAGGAATAATTGGCTTGGGCTTGGGCATTAGCATTCTGAGTCGACAAAGGCACTAAACTATGAAACTATAGCAGTGTTCTGGACATTTCCCACCATGCAAGGTCTCAGCCCTCTAATTTTTGGATCACAAGAAAGCCCAAACACATTATAAGCTCATCGAGCATAAGAAGTCTAATAAATAGAAGGGCAAATGCAAATTTTTTCCTTGTTCTTCTTAGAGCATATTTTTAGCACCAGTTTAGAGGAAAGAAAAAAAATAAGGACAAAGTACTGAAATAGAAATTAATGGAGGTTCCCTATTTATTTTCCAACAATATATAATAGAAATTTTATTTTAAATGTTTTGTTATATGCTCATTATTCTTCTTAGGCAATCTTGTAAAGAACAAAAATATATATACTATCTTTTTGGAAATACATTTTCTTAGTAAAGGGTTTTCTAATTTCACACTCAGCATTTATTAGACACAGGTACTATATCCCAATTTTACAAGAGAGAACTTATTTATTATTAATAGGGCTTTATACAAACGTATATTCATGACATCAGTTTGCACTCTTTAACTATACCCCTGGGCAACATGCGAATCATTTATGAGATGGCCCTTGGTCTCACAATTGAAAAGATTTCAAATTTACAATCAGACCATGGCATATACACACACACACACATACTCTATGTGAATTTTTTTTCATAAAGAAGCAGTTCCCCATTTGGCAAAATAATAAATATTGAAAAGCATTAGCTCTATTAATTAGGAAAGGCTTTTACAGGTAAATAGATATTACTCTAGTAGCTGGGAAGTAATTTGTTGAGACATCATGATTGGTTATATACATATTTTTTCAAAAATATATTTTTATAGATTTCAGAGAGGAATGAAGAGGGAGAGAGAGACAGAAACATCGATGATGAGAGAACATCATTGTTCAGTTTCCTCCTGCACGCACCATACTGGGGATCTAGTCTGCAACCCTGGCATGTGCCCTGACCAGAAATAGAACTGTGACCTCCTGGTTCATGGGGTCGACATGCAACCACTAAGCCATGCCAGTCAGGTGTGATTGGTTATAGATTATATTAATGATAAAATACTCTTAAGAGGTTTAATTTTTGAAAATTAAAAAACAAAATATCAGATTATCAGACCAGACTACCATGTTATTGAAATAATAGAAAAAAAAATCCAGTAGTATTATATTATCAAAATATCAACATCAAAAATGCATAATTGACAACAGTATTGACTAACTACACAAAATTGACTACACTACACAAAATATATTATACCTGACATGGAAATGCACCTTGTGAGGTGACAGTCACTGGTTAATTGTTGTAAAAGCTGACTATATATTAAGAACATATTTTATTTCTGAATTCTATTCATTTTAAATTATATTCATGAGCTTAAGACACTTTGTATACAGATCAAGGGATGTAATATAATGGATCATACTGCTACACATCAGTTTCAGAACTTTGCTCAGCTAAATTATCAAAGTTCATAGTGCAATCTGGCAAGATACAATTATTTTTCACAATTGTATGAAATGAGTGTGGTTAGTGTCCCAGTTTTATATATGGGGAAACTGAAGCACAGTTTAGTTAACATGTATAGTGATAAAGAGAGAGGAGAGAGAAGAGAGTTTGCTTTGATTTTGTAAAGAAGGTGAGAAAACTGTATCGTTCTATAAACAGCATGGAACATAATACTTATTTACCTTGAGGAGACAATATGTCTCAAATTCATATAATTCCTTTAATATAGTTAATCTGCAACACTATTCCTTTTTATCTATATTGGGTTGCAGATAATTCACTTTCACCAATGATGGTTACCAGTAAAACAGGCAGATATGTAAGAAATTGCTGTCTTAAATTGGAAGAAACTGTCACGAAAGATTATTTATCATATGCATGAGTCCTCAAAAGACTGTGCCAGATCATTCTGACAATAGGCATCCTATTGTCAGAAATGTCACAAAATCCATGATAAAAACTTTGTGTTATTCAGCAGACTACTGCAATTGAATTAGGTATACACTATACCAAAGGGGGGAAAGAATGAAAAGAATATTATATAAATACTAGAGACCTGATGCACAAAAATTTGTGCAAGAGCAGGCCTTTCTTCCCTAGGCTACCGGCAATGGCTTCCCTCTGGCACTGGGACCTGGGCTGCTTCCCTCCTCCAGCCACCCGCAGGCACTGGGTTCCGGTCTGGCTTCCCTCAGGCTGCCCGCAGGCACCCAGGACCTGGGCTGGCTTCCCTTGGGCTCTGGCTTCCTCTGGAAGACATCTGATCTAATTAGCATATTACCCTTTTATTATTATACATTACATAGCTTCTTGCCTTGTGAGATAATTTTTTAAAGGATAAGTAAGTACAGAAGGTGGGGAATTACCATAGGAATTTCTAAGGCAGTATCATTTGAGAATGTAAAGCTATTATTCTCAATTCATATTTTCTGATTTTCTATCTGTGATTCATAGCTGCATTTATTCCTCCATCGCCTTACAAAGGCATAAATGTTAGATAGGAAAATTCTTACCATGCTCACAGCCAGGTAGATGAAAAACAAATTTTAACCCTCTACATGTTCACATGTTATTCAGAATGCCTTCCTTTCTCAATATCTCCACTGTGACCTCAATACCCTCAATACCATGAAAATGATCCTGTATTTGTATTCATTATGTTTATGTCTTCCCATCAAAATAGCGAGTTACTTGGGAACAGGCACTGCATTATCATTTGCAAAATGCTGACACACAGGAGACTATTAATATGTGTTTGTTGACTGACTTAATAAATCAATGGAAATTTATTGCCTTTTCCATCATGAAGAAAAAGTTAGAGTAAGCAGTTAGAGTAGAACAATAGTTGGATAATAAAGAAATATGTCCAAAACAAAGTGGTCAATGTTGGCAAATGCTGCAAGATGATTAAGGAGAACAAAGACCAAAAGGATCTCAGGTTGTAATGAGAAAGAATGTTAAAGCAATGTGAAGAAAGAGCAGCAGTAGGTGTAAAAAACAAATTAATATATCTTGCAGAAAACAGGTTAAAAAAACTGATTATAGAAACTCAGTGCACAGCAAAGGCAAATAAGTTTGTAAAGAAAAGTCTTAGGTTGATACAAAAGAAACTAGTACATTATGAAGTAGGAATGGAAACACAGAGAACCTGTTAAGTTTATTTTTATGGTAATTTGCTGAAAGATTCTTATACTTTTATTGTACTCTCTACGAAATGGATTCTCCAAATTGAATCAATGATTTTCTACAAATTTGCATTGCATATGGTTAAACAGCAAAGAAAAAGCATTTATAAACTAAATTTAGTGATCAATTTGTTTGTTTTTTGTATATGTATATATATTCTACTTCATTCAACAAAGCAATTGAGGTGGTTGACCACAGCTAATATTTGCACATTACATTTCTATTTATAAAGTGTTTTACATTAATGATATATTGATCTGATAAAACCTTATCAACATAAGAATAAAGAGAAAGAGCACTATTTTGCATGCACATACTGAAAGTCAGTTCAGGACAGAAAATATGTACACAATATATACGTTTTGGTTGCAAACTTTATGCTAGGTAATATACAACAGAGGTGCCTAAGAATTCCTTTCCCGTATAGGCATATACTTTAATGAGAGAGACAAACATATAAATGGGCCACCTCCAAAATAAGCATTAAAATAAAGACATGTACAGTAGGTTGTGGCAGCAAACAAGGCAAAGGACAGTTCAGAGAAGTTCTCTACAGGTATTGATAATTGACTGGAATTCCTTGGAAGAGAGAGGAGGTGAAGACTTATAGGATAAATTTCAGACTACAGATTTGTATATATACATATTTGTATATATGTGAAATTTAACAGACTTATGTTACTAGATGTTCAATTATATTTTAACAATTGGAAGCTTAAGGTATCTTTAGTACATACAGACCTGACTTATAAGCAGCAAATGAGGCAGAAAGTCAGGTTAAAATAGAGACTGGAGAGAGCCATTGGGAATCACTAGCATCCTGATGGAATTTACTCTGGAGAGTAAATTAAGTCAAACAAGGGAAAGGTACACAAAAAGTATAATGGACTAGTTTACAACTCCTTAGGGGAGCCAATGTTGAAGGATCAAGTATAAAAATCAAAGCCCGTAAGGGTGATTATAAATGACTGGGTTGGGAGGAGTCAGACAAAACGGTGTCATGTATAAGCTAGAAGGAGCAAAGAGTTTAAAAATAGACCATTAATAGACAGCATAAGAGTTTCAGTAAGACAAACACTAAAGGAGCTATTTTAGAAAAAATAGCTTTAATGGAATGGAAAAAAATAGAAGCTGTTTTCATATATTTGAGGAAGGGAGATGAATAATAAAGCTATTGATGACTGGCTAACTTTTACAATCGTCAGCTTAAGAGAGAAGTGGGGGAAAAAACAAACAAACAAATACAAAACAAAACCAGGAACCCCTGAAAGAAAAATGCAGAGAGGCTATAAAAAGACAATTTAGGCAAGAAACCCCAATGAGTCACATACATAACAGATTCACAGAATGGGCTGGCCTTAATGGGGCACAGATAAGAAATGGCTTCATTTCCATTCAGCTCTTCTGTTCAGTTAGGCTCTGCCGATTCTCTCTCAGACCTATCCTTTGCTGATATCTGGAAATCCCATAGCCTTTCTTTGACTTATATTTATGTGCTTAGTCTTATTTTAGTGATTACGATTCATCTTCAGATATTGTAAAGTCCTAGCTGCTCCTATGTCAAACGTTAATCTCACAGCAAATACAATTATGACTTTTATTCTGGGCTCCCACCAGACGTGTGGCTTCAAGTCCTTCCCAGGGGCCGGTATGGAAGCATGATCTCTTCAACTGTTCTGTACTCCTTCCCTTGTCTTCCCTATCCTACCTTGCAGCTTCTCTTCCTGCAGTGGTGTCAGATGAGTGTAGTTAGGAGAAAAAGGGCAAAGGCAGTTCATTAGGTGGAGTAGGTAGTAGTTCTTTCTTGGATAGCAATGCTTTATGTGAACAGGAAACAATTCCCTGTGTAATACACTGTGAGGGCTCAGTCGGATAAGCCTTTAAGGTTCAGCAGATAATGGGCTAACTGTCTCTCCTCTTCATAGGCATGCCAGACTTCACTGAGGAGCTCTCTTGCAGACCCTTCTCAGGGCTTGAGGTGCCAGTAGCAGGAGCCCTGGGAGATGGGATAAGAGTAGTCAGCTTTCGTGAAAATGCATTGTCCACATCAGGGGCCTGTCTTTCTACGCTTTAAAAGGAGACCTTCCAGAAGGTAAGTAAGAGAAAGGGGGCCTAGAAACAGCAACATGTAAGTCCCTGCAATAGAGCCGTCATTGAAGTTTGAATTCACGCAGTGGTGGTCATGTAGGACTTTTAGCTGGCTATACAGATTCCTTATCCTCTCACCCCAACTAGGGAAGAGCCACAGTGCAGGAATGGTTGGAGGTTGTGGGAAACAATAAAACGAGAGAGGAGTGGGCCTTATCTTCCCTACTGCAGGTCCTTGAGACTAAGGTCAGGTCTCAAACTCATTTGGGGGGCTTTGAATTGGATGTGAAACTGATGTCTTTAATTGAACTAGACTGAACATTTTAATGCTTGAAAAGGCACCTAAATTATCAAGTGAGACTAATTTAATAACAAAAAGTGACTAATGAGCTAAATACTGGATCAGAATATCCAATCAACTAAAATTAGAGGTCTTACTGAATGTCAGTTTTACTAAATAATTTCAAGAATAAAGGCAAGCAAGAGGGTCAGTGAAGCAAAAAGAGGTCTGGTAACCTGAGGCCGTACCCCAAGCCCCATCTTTCCATGTCAGCTATGTATCTCTAACACAGAAGAGATGAGGATTGTAGGGTATGTCACACAGTGGTAAACCTTTCAATTAGGACACATCTCCATTTTATGTCAAAGATTGCATAGCTTACATAGAATTTTCCAGGGTATCAGGTCTCAGAGATCCTGCCTCCCATTTAGTACAGACTATTCTTAGGCAGAGACATCCTATGAAGGGCATTTTAATAATATGTTCTCTGCCTCTTAGCAGCTATCATTTATTTTCTATTGGCCCAAGAGTGCAAGTGTCCAGAAATTAATCTGTTCTTCTGTTTTATGTTTTTTCCTCTGGAGGTGTTCTTCCTGCTTAAGAGAGTAGGTGATATTCATATGAGCTACTTTTAACTCTAGCTTCTCAACCAGAAAGTTCTGAAGTCTTCCCGTGATGTTAATGAAAGTGAAGACATATTCCATAGGATATGTTTGAAGGCAGAACTCAGTATAATAAAAAGACAATAAAGAGATGATAAAATCTAGTTGTCAAGGAAAGACTATTAAATTGAGATGCCACTTCCAACCCAGAAGAATGGCAAAGATAAGAAAGTTATATAATGCAAAGTATGGGATAGGATGTGAGAAAAAAGGAAACACTCATGTAATGCTCTAAATGAAATATGACCTAGAAATCCCAATTTGGAATATGCCAGAGAATATCTTGCCCTAATTCATGAGAGGAGAGGAAAGGTGGGTGAATGTTAAGTGTAACATCATGTCTGGTAGCAGGGATTAGGAGCCAACCCAGATGCCCATCTCTGAAAAACTGGGTAGGGAAAACATGGAAAATATCCTATATAATAAAAGCTTAATATGCAAATCAACTGCACAGCAGAAGGACCAGTTGCTATGACACTCACTGACCACCAGGAGGCAGACGCTCAACACAGGAGCTACCCCCAGTCTGCAGGCCCCAGGTGGGTGCCAGAGGGGGTCCCCTGATCACCTCACTGGTCACCCTGCAGAGGAAGGCTATGGTGGTGGGGGCAGGGCTGGCGAGAGGGAGGTGCCAGGCTGGCCAAGGCGGGTGCCAACGGGGGCCCCTATCACCCCACCGGTCACCCCGCAGATCGGTCCTGATCTCCAGCCAGGCCTAGAGACCCTACCTGTGCACAAATTTCCTGCACCGGGCCATAGTCATTATATAATTCTATGCAAAAGTTAGAAGCACAAAGTTAGATGTAATTAGCAATATAGCTGGGCATTAATATCATGTTGTGGAATGAATAACAAGGTCAGAATAGCAAACACCATTCATGTATATTTAAATACAGAGAAACATCTCATGTTCAATTCTGATCTGTTTATGAAATAGCAGTTTCTATATTTATTTTGACTTGTTGTACAAATTGAAATGTTTATTTAAATGTGCTTTTAAAGTCTATGCCAGGCTGCTGCTATGACTACACTGTAAAACCTCTGCAAAACAATATATGTTTATTGACAAGTTGCACAGATTAAGGCTAAAAACTCTAGTAAAATTTTACATTTGAGTCACCATGTTTCTAGTTATTTCTTATGATAAATATTGATTTATGCTCAATTGTGAGACCAGTATTTTCATTTTTATAGTTAACTCGTTCTGTGCATTAGAAATTTTAGGAACAGTTTAACAGAATTACAGAACATGTTTTATTTTTTACATGTGCTTTAATTTCCTCTACATGACTTACAAACTTATAAATACTATGTCTTCTTAATTCAATATTAATTGTCTGCTTATTCTTAGTAGCATTTACTATTTTTAAATAAAGAATAGTTTGATATTTTATATTAGTAAGCCTATCTTCAATGTCTAAACTCTCAGATATTAAATTTTGCTTTTTAAATGAAGACTTATAATATTAAATGTTCATAATTTTCCATGACCACACTATTAAAATCCCTAAAAGTTCACATGCAACCTATAGTAATTTTTCATAAGTACACAATAGCAGTAATAGAATATTCAACTAAAGTACCCCACTATCTATGTTGATGTAAATATAATTCAAAACCTCTTCTTTATAATAAAGAATGCTGTCATAGACCAAATCTATAAATATAAAAATAAGAATATGATTGTTCCTAAAAACACATGCCAGTGATTTATTGGTAGAATCCAAATGTTTTAAGAAATTTTCCTTTCTCAGGATAACAAACATGAAATGAAGTTGATGACTTCACTACAATGTATCTTTCCTTCTTTTTTCTCCTATTCTCTAGTTTTAGTTTTTTCTTATATTTTTCATCATTAAAACTGCCGAAAGGATGATCAGAAGCAATGACACAGGAAATAAGGAAAGTAACATGGGTCAGAGAAGATAATTACTTAAAGAAAAATAGCATCGTATAATGTTACTTTATCACTGACTTGGTGAGGAAGTTGGTTTCAACTAAAAAAAAAAAAATGGGGAAGCAAAAAGGTTTGATAAATGAATGCAATCAACTATAGATAAATGATCACAATGATCTGACTTGTTCACTTATGAGCTTCTGAGAAACATTTAATCTCAATGAAGGCTGCTTTTTCTTTGCTTTTGGTCAAACCTTCATATAATTTATTCTTTCCTAAAACACAAATAGTAAAAGTGAACAAGAATACAAATTCATCACTTAATAAAGAGTTTGCAGAAACAGACATACACACACACTCACACAGACACATGGGTAAACCCTTTTCTTTCTCCTCCCTTCACTATAGATATATCTTCATGTCACTGTTTTCCATAATAATTTTTACATTTCTCCTATCTTACCAATGAGTAAATGGAATAACTAGAGCCTGCAACATAAAAACATTGAGTTATATTTCTCTTAGTTATGATATCTTGGGCAAATATCTTCCTCTATGAAATATCATCTTTAAATGGAAGACTAATTAAAGATAATGTTTGTGAGAGCAGTTTGGAGGCAAAATGCTATGGGGTTAAGAGTCTGAGAGACCTAGTTTTGAGTTTTTCTACATGTATGATGCCCTAGGCAAGTCATCTTTTGTTATGGAGTCTGAATTTTCTTGTGCATAGTGATCATGATGCCTATATTATTTGTTGGGCAAAGTAAATATTTTATACTTAGAATAGTTTCTGACATAAAATGATTAATAAGTACAACTTGCCTTTCACCTTGTTATTAAAATGAAACATACCTTGAGGTCAGAGGGGATGGGGCAATTGAATGAAAGAAGGTGAAGAGATTAGCCAAAGAACATAAATGCATAGCCTATGGACACAGGCAACAGTGTGGTGATGGCCAGAGAGAAAGGGGGTGGGTGGGGGCTGGGTGGAGGTGGGTAAAGCGGGGGGGGAGGGTGAGGGACATCTGCAATAGTGTCAACAATAAATAAATAATAAAGAAATATTTAAAAAATGATTAAAAATCCAAAGTCATGAGTTTTTTCTTACTGTATTTCTTTTAATTTCCAAAAATTAAGCCTCATCATATTAAAAGAAAATGTATCTCATGAAAAAAAGAAAGTAAAAAACAAAACAACAACAACAAAAAACATTCCATTAACATTTGTTGAGATATTTCTATGCTCTATTCTTTGTTCAGGGTAAATGGATTATGAAGAAAAATAAGAGTACCTCAAACCATCCAAGATCCAACGGGTTATTTGGGGACCAATGTGGTGAACAAATACTTGCAATAAAATAAGAAGCGTGCTGAGAGAAATGTTCACACACTGTTAGGAAATACTGGCAATAAAAAGACTAACTGCATAGAGTTGGAGAAGACTTCACAGAGAAATTAACATGCAATAGTTTCTTCAAAGAAAACTTAGAAGTGCTTCTAATGGCTAAAGGAATAAAAAAATGAATTTCAAAGGAGAATGACATGTATAAAATCTGGATGAATATCATAGGATGCAGTTGCCATGAACAAAATGCAGAAAATATATACAGACAGAAAGGATTGAATGCATTTTTTCTGAAGTTAAAATTTTCAACTTTCTTCAGAGGTCTCTTTTTTAAAAATATCAAGTATCAACAGCGTTTTCACTACAAAATTAATTTGGAAAGAACTTTGATAATCTTATTTTCATTATCATACTCTTTTTCTATACATATGGCATTCTGCGGAATTATTCCTTTCTTTGTCTTTTTTTATTTGCCTATATCTGCATAGGACAAAAAATAACCTGGTATTTAAGATCATATATTTCTTTAATTATTTTATATATATATATATATATATATATATATATATTAATCATTATCCCTTAATTACAGAAGCATCCATGAAAGCCTTTCTGTGAACCAGACATTGTGCTAGATGTTAATTTAATTTTGAGTCAAAAGGGATATATTATGATAATCTAAAGAAAACCATAAGCTGGGAGAAGACATTTGCAAATCACATATACCTGCTATGGCACTTGTATAAAAAATATACCAAAACTCTTAAAAATCAACAATAATAAACAACCCAATTAAAAAGCAGGTAAACAAACAGAACAGTCACTTCACCAAAGAAGAGTCACAGATGGCAAATGAATATACAGAAAGATGCACAACACCATATGTCAGTAAAGAAATATAAGTTAAAGCAACAATGAGATACCACTATACATCTATTAAAATGGCCAAAATACAAACCACTGACATCAAGAAATGCTGACAAGAATATGGAGCAACAGGAACTCTCGATACATGATGATGAGAATGTAGAAAATACAGCCACTATACAAGTTATTTGACACCGTTTTAGAAACTAAACATAGTCTGATAATGAAATCTAGCAATTGGGCTTGCAGGTATTTAATTAAATCAGCTGAAAGCTTATATCTACATGTAAACATGTAAGTAGATATTTATAGCAACTTTATTAAAATTGCTCAAATTTGGAAGCATCCAAAATACCTTTCCATAGAATAAACAACTGCAGTACATTAATAAGACAAAGTAATATTCAGTAAATCTTGGGGAAGCTCTGAGATTCTGCATTTTTTTTCCCCCCAAGATCTCAAATGCTGCCCATCCTGCTGGTCTATGAACCAACCACACATTGACCAAGTTGTAGACTACAGAACTAAAAAATAGTGATGTTGAATTAAATTCTTCTACTAGTTCATTTTGTTAGATATTTGGGGATGTATCATTCAATTGGACAAATCATAATGAATGGGAGCAGATTTTCATAAAAAATAGTTCTCTTTGGAAATTCTTATTACAGAATTTTCTTTGATCTCTCCTTATTTTTAAAAAAATCCTCACCCAAGAGCATGCTTTGAGAGAGGAAGGGAGAGAGAGAAACATTGATCAGTTGTTTTGTACACTCCCCAACTGGGGATCAAAATCGCAACCCAAGTATGTGCCCTGACCTGGAATCAAACCAGCAATCATTCACTGCAAGGGACAAAGCTCAACTAACTAAAACACTCTGGCCCCACTCCCCTAATTTTTTAAAAATATTGCTTTACCTGTAAAAAACATTCCTCTGACATCTTTTTACCAACAGGAAATACTTTCTATCCAAAAGTACATGAGATTATGTTAGACACAAATGAATTTTAATACTGCTAACACTTAAAATACATTTTCCTGTGTGTGCCATATAAGTAAGCCATTGTATAGATTTTCCCATTCTGTACAGAACATGCTTTAAAATGTAAAAGATACTGTTCATAATCACAGTCTATAGGACAGGTACAAGCTATTAGTACTACCACCTGTAAAAAATATATATAGTTTTGTAGATACTGTTTCATTAGCTAATTTATTGAGTTATGGTTTACATGTATTTCCTACTCCAGAATACTATCGAATTGATCATTTTTTTCTAGAATTTATATTATAACTCTCTCTCTCTCTCTCTCTCTCTCTCTCTCTCTCTCTCTCTCTCTCTCTCTCTCTCTGTGTGTGTGTGTGTGTATTTGGTATTCAAGAAAAAACATTCATTGCATTGATACATCTTATTTGAACAACCACTTATCTTTGGAAATCACTCTTTGGCTCATTGCTCTTAGCTCTCAAATAATCTAGATGTGTTTATATATAAAAATGAAACTAGAAAATAAGTTTCAAGAAGTTGACTCTTGATAACTTTAAACTTTTCCATAAGTAAAGAATTAGACCACCCAGTTTGTCACTTCCAGATTAATATCCTGATGTAACTAATCAAATAAGAGAGGTAAACAATTAGAAAACATACATTCACAAGAATTCTTTTTTAAAAATACTTTTTATTGATTTCAGAGAGGAAGGGAGAGGAGGAAAGAGATAGAAAAATCAATGATGAGAGAGAATCATTGATTGGCTGCTTCCTGCATGTCCCCTACTGGGGATTGAACCCACAACCCAGGCATGTACCCTGACCAGGAATCAAACTGTGACATCTTGGTTCATAGGTTGATGCTCAACCACTGAGCAACACCAGCTGTGCCACAAGAATTCTTTTTCTTGCCTTGTATCACCAGAAAATTAAATCCATCTAAAAAGACTATAAGATTAAGAAGAAATGGTTTTCTTTGTGCTAATCAATGTTGGCAGATGTGTCCATTGTCATTCTGCTGTAAATAACAATCATAGTATGATTGGCTAGATGCTTAGTATGTAAGTGATCATTCTACATATTTTATCACTTAGCTTTGTATAGTAAACTAGAGGTCCAGTGCATGAAATTCATGCATAGTGGAAGGTGTCCCTCAGCCCAGCCTGCACCCTCTCACAATCTGGGACCCTTCGTGGGATGTCAGACTAGCAGGATCTGGCCTAAACTGGCAGTCAGACATCCCTCTTGCAATCCGGGACCATTGGCTCCCAGCTGCTCGCCTGTCTGCCTGATCACCCCTAACCACCTCTGCCTCAGCCCCCACTACTGTGGCTTCATCCAGAATGACATCCAGAAAGTTGTTCAGCTGTCCAGTCTAATTAGCATATTACACTTTTATTATTATAGATGGTGTATTTATTACTGCCTTGAATTATTTATGGTAGCATCATCTTATATCCTGATTGAAATGCATACTTTATAAGCAATGTATTAAAGTAAAAGAACTAAAGGTTGCCTCTGGGGATGTTGTATTCATAAATAGATGTAGCTTTTAGTTTTATGCAGTGATATCCCTCCTTTTATGAAACATTTCTTAATTTGTTTCCCATCACTATTCACATGTAGATCTTCACTTGGTAGAGTCTTCATGATTAGATTAACAGGAGGTGGCAGATTTAAAGGCCTGCTGAGATCAGGCAGGGGATGAAAAATAAATGACAAAAAGCTCAGTAGCAGAGAAACTATAACCAGTGTTTTGGGACATGTGAAAACAACAAAAACATGTGCTAACTACCTTGAGCAGCTGCTCCTCAGCCCTAGGCCCCTGATGTCACCAAAGGATGTGGACTTTTTAGTATATCATTTGTTTTTTGGTTTCTTAAATGCTGAAATATGCTTTTAAAACCTTTCTGGCCCTGGCCAGTTTGGCTCAGTGGGTAGAGCATTGGACTGCGGACTGAAGGGTCCTAAGTTTGATTCCAGGCAAGGGCATGTATCTCGGTTGCAGGCTCGATCCCCAGCCCTGGTCGGGCCCATGCAAGAGGCAACCAATCAATGTGTCTTTCTCACATCGATGCCTCTCTCTCTCTCTCCTTCTTCCTTCCACTCTCTCTAAAAAAATCAATGGAAAAATTGATTAACAACAATAACAAAAATCTTTCTGGTGCAAAAATCTATTTGTAGACTAAGTCCTTCACTTTGAAAACTTAGTGATTAATTTGAATAAATTGAACCATTCTTTCAAATTTATATTTTCTCTGTATGTTACTAAAAATAGTTAACATTAATTGAATTCTTGCAGAGTAACCATTACCATGCTAAATTTTACAGAAATTCACTCATTACATCCACACAATAGCATTATAGGTAAGGGCAACTTCCTTATATGTATGAGAAAGCTGAAGCATGGAGGGTATAATGATTCCTCCCAGGGTCATATTCAAGACTGGGTCAGTCTTCAGAAATGAGCATGTACCCTTTGTGATAAAAGTTGCCCCAAATAGTGTGAATAGTAAATAGATGCACCTGAACGTACAGATCAGAGGAAGTTCTACCTATTTAGGTAGCTAACTATTTAATAGAGTTGTTAATGCATAGCTTTTAACGAAGTGTTTTTTATACTGCAAATATTTACCTTTTTAAATTACTTTCTCAAACCATGAATTACTATTTCAGCCACACTTGTTCATCTATCATTTTCTTTTATAATTTACTCCTCCTTATTTTGTGCATTTATCTTTTGAAAAGCCTTTCCCTAATTTTTTGAGTTCTCCCCCCTGTATTCATTACATTTTTAAGCCTTCTCGAATAATTTCCAGATTAAATCTCCCACACTATAATTATGTCTTTATTTTCTCTCTGTTTAGAATGTATGTCTCATACAATGTATTACTTAGAATTATAGTATTTTGAATGTAGTAATGAAAATCACGTGTGCTCACATTGTTTAAAATAAAGGTTTTAGAATTTTTGAAATAAAGAACCAACATTTCTGCTTCATTCTATTCATTTTCTTCCCCTCTCCCAGGCCCATCCAATACCAGGAAGAAGTTAAGATCACTCAATAAATGCTTTCAAATTAGGAAAGTATAAATGTTTTGAAAATTGCCAAGAAAACTATGAAAGAATCCTTTTGATCTAAAAACATTACATTAGTATCTTTTAGATATGACGGAGTTAAGAATATGAGAAATATCAACAACAATTTCTTTTATCTGGGTAATGTTTGTTTTCTGAACTTTGAGAGTAAGGCCTGTTGATATTAAGAGTCTATGGTATACAGAGAACTAGAGAACTAAGTTAATGAAATAAACACCACCTTAGACATCCAAATTACCTATTTCTAAGTCAAAACACCCTTTTAATACATTTGAGTTCTCAAATCCCTTAGCTTTCTGTCCCTTTCTCTGAAATTTGGATTTGAGGAGACAATCTAGAGATTTGAGTTGACACCTTTTAGGTCTCCCTCAGTTCTAAAATGTCATAAGAATTTATTAACCACAACTTGTTACCTCAGCAGGCTCAGCAATTTGGCTTAAACACCTACTAGGGATATTCTACTTTTTTACATTGAGCAGAGGTTAAATGTAAAGAAAGGTGGGTAGGAGTGCTAATGAAAATTGAGAACAAGAGAAGGTAAAAGAATAAAAATTCCCAGAATAACCACAAGGTGGTTCATTTCTGTTGAATTTCTTTTCTGTGGTATTGTGCTGGTAGGTATGGGCATCAATAAAATGTAACGTCAGACTAATAATCTCTCTCTCTCTTTCTCACTAAACCAGCTCAATCTAACATTCTACCCTCTTTTCTTTTTATCTTTTTTTTTTTAATATGTATTTTATTGATTTTTTTACACAGAGGAAGGGAGAGAGATAGTTAGAAACACTGATTAGAGAAAAACATCAATCAGCTGCCTCCTGCACGCCCCCTACTGGGGATGTGCCTGCAACCAAGGTACATGCCCCTGACCAGAATCGAACCTGGGACCCTTTAGTCCACAGGCCAATGCTCTATCCACTGAGCCAAACCGGTTAGGGCCTACCCTCTTTTCTTATCATCTTTAAAAGGAGGCCAAATATATTGACAGAAAAAAAAAAAATTATACTAAGTGGAATTGTCAAAATCTCAACTACCTGGACATTTTAAGTAATATTAAAATAGTTGTACATATAGACAACATGTCTAATTCCTGTGCCCAGTGCCTAAGTCCTATATAGGCATCCTGGCTTGTGGCAGGTGAAAGAGGTACCGACTCTCCAATAAGCCATGAGAATGTCTGTTTTTTTCTCTGCCAATCTTTTTTTCAGTAAAATTGTGCACTTTAGTTCAAATTATTTTCCTAATTTTCAAATGCTCATTGCCTTAGTTTTACTTCAAAAAAATATGAACACTGACTGAGTGAATAAAAGCAATCATTTTCATCATAGCTTTATATCAAAGTGAGTCCAGTCAGGAGACAAAAAAAAATACCAGTAATTTAAACAAGAGAACTTGATTATAAAGAATCATTAACTTAAAAAAAGCATTAACTACTGAAAGAGATAAAGGGGACTCTCAAGAGTCCCGGCTTAGCAAGTGCACATAGATGCACTCTGCTACCACTTGGTGAAGGGTACTAGACAACGAAGGGAACGGGGGATTTGGGAGAGGTCACTCCACCCAAGATTTCAAGTGCTTTGGAGCAGGTTTCACTACATAAGGAACACGCATTCTGCCAGGAGCAAGGGAGCTTCAGAGGATGTAGGCTAGTGCTGATCCACAGAAAAGGTCTACTGTGCCAAGGGAGTGGGCCGATGTGAGTTTCTCTGCAGAAGCAGATTGCCTGTTGGTGAGACAACTGCGTGAGGCTGCGACTGCTGGTCCTTCTCTAGAAGTAGCCACATACTGGATAGTCAGTTGCCTGACGATGGATGATGCTCATCTGTCAAAGGAGCCAGGCAGCTAGGGAGAGCATGGTTTTGGGTGGGAACCCTTTTTCCACCAAGGGCCATTTGGATATCTATAACATCATTTGTGCCCATACAAAATCATCAACTTAAAAATCAGCCTGTTATCTGTGCTAAAACATTTAATTAACTCACCCATAATGCCTTGCGTGAGATAAATGATTTTCTAGGCCCTATGTGGCCCGTGAGAGACAGTGAGGCTCAAACTGGTCTGTGAGGGCTCCCAGTGAGAGCCATCAGACCTCAACTCCTTCATGAATATAAGATGGAGTAGCCTTCTTCCCATTATCACCCCACATTGTTACTCTTGTTCTTGAAAATAATTTTTAAAAATTAAGTAAAGCCTAACAATGTATCAGCTAGAAAGGCAGAAATGTCTATATGTCTTACAAAACAGGGAAAGAAAGGTTAGAGTTGAGAGACTATAAATCGTTTTCTGTCCTAATTTTTTACCACTGGATGCCTTTCTTTAAGTAATCTAACTTATCACGAGGGATTACCAGAAAGGGAATCCAGACCAGCACTTTATTCTGCCATTTACTCAACCACCCAGTCTATAATTATGTCTCTCCTTTAAAATAATCCGGAGGCATGCTGGCATCATTTCAATACCAAAGAGCTGAAAATAAGAAATCTGTGTTTAAGCGAATACCTCCAAAGATTTTAATAAAATGCTTATTTGGTGGGTTCAGATACCTTTACAATCTGTGTACCTGTGGCTTTTTAACATTTTTCCCAACACACGTGCTTATAGTAGTGGAGACATCAGATTAAAAATAGGTAAAACGTATATGTATAATGAAAAATCACTTCCCAGGATGAGTTTAGCCTGTAGTTTGGTCTTTTTTTAAAGAGATTAAAATTAAAGATATTATTGATAAGATTTCAGATGTTTTCATTGTAATGTGTTCATTTAAAAGATTTATCAGAGACTATAATTCAGGCAGCTATAATTTCATTACTTGAAAAGGCAGATTGACCAAGAACTGAAGTCTCATAGTTTGAAACTCCTACTCTTTCTGCATTAGAAAGAGCTAATAATAAGTTCTCTGTTTGCTGTACAGCACATCATCATCACCCTAACAAATTAAGCTTCCCCTGTGTTTCTTTTAACCATGAGACATTATGCTTCTTATAGAATTACTTTCAAAATTAAATAGCTTCTTAGTAGCATAAAAAATCCTAATATATATAAAGCCAGGGGCCGTTACAAAGGAAACCCAGATGGATGACTGTACAGCAGGCTGCATGGGGTGACCAGACCGGCAGGTGGTTAGTGAGGGACAACCAAACGAATGACCAGCAGGCTGCATGGGGTGACCAGGCTGGCAGGGGGGGTGACCAGACCGGTAGTGAGGGGTGGCAGTTGGGGGTGACCAGGCTGGCAGAGGCTGGGAGTAAGGGGTGACCAGGCAGGTGGGAAGGGTCAGTTAAGGGTTACCAGGCTGGCAGAGGGGGGCAGTTGGGGGCAACCAGGCTGGTGGGGGGTGGGAGGGCAATTAGAGGTGATCAGGCTGCAGGGGCAGTAGTTAGGGGTGATCCGGCAGGCAGGCAGGTGAGCAGTTAGGAGCCAGCAGTCTCGGATCCTGGAGATCAGGCCCAAACCGGCAGTTGGACATGCCTCAAGGGGTCCTGGATTGGAGAGGGTGCATGCTGGGTTGAGGGGACCCCCTCCCATGCACAAATTTCATGCACCAGACCTCTAGTATTATATAAAGTTCCTGGTTATGGGCATTATACTTCACATAAATTGTTTATTTTCATATATATATGAAAACTCTACCTTAGAATTTGTTAAAAATTAAGAGAAAATGTTACTTGAGAAGGAACCATTTAGCATATAAAAAGCTGTTAAAGAGAACATATGATATGCCAGGCTTATCTTCTAAACTTGAAGGCCATCTTATTTTTACGTTTTAAAACCTGCTTTACTAAACATACATCATTTGATCTCATTTTTAAAGTACCTTGTAAATCTTAAGAAAATAATTTCTCCCCTTCTTTAGTTGACACAGAAATGGCAGGAGAAAATGTAAACTGATAGTACATACATCAGAGCCTCGAGAAATTCCCCGCAATGTCTCTGCACAACCATGTGACAAATGCCACTAACCTCCCTGCCTCCTTTGAAATGCTTCTTTGTTTGATATAAATGATACGGTAGTCACTACCTAAGGACAGACTACGACCAGAGGTCAACCGCATTCATGCAGCAGACACTTTATTCCTAGGATATATAATTTCCTTTTTCTTTAAAAAATCACCATATGCTGGTATACTTTAATCTGTCATACTTCAGGGTCAACAACTTTCTTATAGTGGATAGGAACAATTTATTCAGAGCAAGCGAGGGTCCTAGAGTTAAGGTGGAGTTACCATTTCATATCTTGAAAAGTTTTAAAGTTATATTCGATAGAAAACTGAGGGCCAGTCTGTAGGAAAGACACTTCAGGTATTGAATGTTAGAGCAATTTTTCTTACAGGGAATATGCTATACTTTCTTTCAAGAATAAGCATACTTAAATATGATTCAAAACTTTAACACAGCTTCATATAAACATTGAAAGATCACTTTCTATTCCCTACCAGGGCAACACTTCCAGGTGCATAGGGATTTCAGGATCATACTGCATCAATGCTCTCTCTTTGATTAGTGGGAACTGGAGACTTTGAAGCAGAGGAAACTGAATAGGTTATACTGATTTAGTATATGGGACCTAATATTGCCTAGGATTTATGAGGAAGAATAGAGTCCACAGATTTTATTTGGTGCTATTTTTTTTGTCATGATTTGCTTATTTCTTCATTCAGCTTATATGTATTTTACAAGCATAATATACCAGGAATGTGGGCAGTACCACACACACTTTTATAGAGCTGCATCCTTGCATGTATATAATTACCTATGAAAGGAATTTTAATAAATGCTAGGTATAATACCATTTTTTCTATTCTAAACCAAAATGGGTATTTAGAAACTATATAGCTGAAGGATAATCACTTGTCCAGATGCAGACATATCAGAGAAATCATTCCTAGGAATGCCAAAAGTGTTAGCATACTATCTTATTCAAAAGGTATTTTTTTGATTACTAATAGTATAATCTTAAACACTTCAATAGAGAGCTACAGAAATGAAGCAAATAAGTTTGATTCAATTGAAGTAAAATACATTTAACACAACATTATGATTGTAAATGAATTATATTACTCACTTTTTCTAGTGGATGGAAAATAGTACTATTTTCAAACAGTAGGTGCCAAACAAAAGGTGCAAAAAAAAAAAAGGCATTGAAATATATGACAACAGCATTAGTCACATCTTACACACTGACCTTTCTCGTGGCAGGGACTTCCAGTAAATTGTTACAAGGAGTTGGCATTTTCTGAAGTAATACACCTCTTTAATGTCAGTCGTCTGCTTAGCAGGACTAGCATCTCTTGCCTGATGAGTTTCCAGTGATGTAAAAATCCACCCAAATGCGTTAGTGACTCTGCCACTACTCAGAAGACACAGTAGCTTATTTCAAAGAGTTAATATTATCATTAGAAGCCTCTACATTTGATTACCTATAAGAAGACAATGGAAATAAGTGATACTTGCCCAAGTTATACTCTACAGAAATGCATACCCACGGAACATGGCTACTATGCTGAGCAAGTTTTTCCATATTAATGAAACTCCATTCTCAGGGGGCTCCAAAATTTAAGAACTAGCATGTTTAAGATTTCTCTAGTTCGTCATCAGCTCCTAAATCTATTTTTAATTGAAAGGTATATGGCTTTCAGCTTTTATCTTTATTCCCATTTACCTTAAAATGTTCAAATTCTTTCATTTAATGAAATGGGTTGATGGTGGACCACTGAGCTCTTCATTCCTTCTCTAGCTTATCTGGGCAACCATCCACAGTTTTTATTAAAACTCTTCTAAGTTGGAAATGTGGTTATTATGTCTGACCATATTATCTAACCCTTTCCAATACCACTTGCTCTCAGTAAAATTTGCTATTTTTTAACCCATGTCCTTTATTGTATCAGTGCGTTAGCACAGTGTGAAATTAATGAAACCACAGTGCAATATGCCATTTCTCTCACCATAACATGTTTCTCTAGCACATATTCACTGCATGAGAGATAATAATGTGATTTTACTTTTTAAATTATTTACAATCTGCTCCTGGAAACCCAATGATTAAGCATGTATGCACATGTATTTGTAGATAACTATAGCTCACAAGTAAAATTTGAAAATAAAATACTACAGATTCTTATGAACACAAAAAAGGATTGCCATAATATGAACATAATTTTTTAATATACAGTAAATTGATCAAGCTTTGTTAACTTCTCCCAACAGTAAAACTAATGATAATAATGATATGTATCTTTTTTACACATAATTCTAGTAAGGATAACCAAAATGTAAAACTTTAACACAATTTTTCATGATGGAAAAAATCCATGGCTAGTCATACATATTGCTGTAATTGTTCATGTTATTTTGACTATTCAAATGTCATGTTACGTTGCTCTATTGACAAATTAACAAAATAACATATTAGAGATTGACAAAACCGTAAGGATTATCCCAGGGGCTAACAAGTATATTCCCTAGATGAGGAATCTGTGATTAAAAGAGGATATGCAGCTTGGCTATCACAAACATAAGCAGTAAGTGCGGGCTCACGACTAGAATCTTGCAATTTTCCAGTCTTTTTTCCCGCATTTCTTTTCTTCTGCACATCCTTTTTTAGTGGAATTTTATAGAAGATACATCATATGCTATTCTTTAGTCCCCATGATATAGACTGAAAGTTTGAGTCCCCAAAATTTATATGTTCAAATTTAACACCCAATGTGATGGTATTTGGAGATGGGCATTTGAGAAGTGATTAGGTCATGAGCACCAGCCCTCATGAATGGGGTTAGTGCCCTTAAAGAGAGACTCCACAGAATTTCCTTGCCCCCACAGAGTTCCACTGTACCTCCTGATGATGCAATGAAAAAAACATATTTCCATGAGATCCCAATTCTACATAGGCTTGTGAAAGAACTAAAATAATTACTAAGAAAATAGACACACACACAAAAAAATGAACTCCAAAAATAGTTTATTGAAAAAGCTAAATTAAAGCTCTCTAGGGGGTCTATATTAAAATTTTAAATATTAAGCAAATATAAAGTGAAGTTTGGCTTATCTGATTTGGAAATATTGTTTCAAGTTTATCTCTTTTTTTCTAATTTGAATAGTCTTGATTTCACCATTATCACTAATTTAATCAGTCAACTTAAAACCAGCTATTAAAAATATGCATGTGAAAGATGTTAGGTAGGAAAAGTTTTTTGGTTCAATGATTCATAGAATGGCTGAATTAGTTAGAAGTCTTTTAATTCATGATGAATTTGAAATCCTATAAGAATCTGTTCCCTACATAGATCTCTTCAGAATCATATCCTCCGTATGTAAATCCTGAAGAGCAAAATCTAATTATTCCATTAAAAAATAAAACAAAATAAAAACATTTTTAAAAAGCCACACAGCATTGTAATACCTATTTTTAATCCATCCATTATGGCCAAAAAAGGGTGGGCCAGTTTTTCAACTTAAAACAAGCACTATATATATATGGGAGAAATAAAAGAGAGAGAGAGAGAGAGAGAGAGAGAGAGAGAGAGAGAGAGAGAGAGAGAGAGAGAGAATGTGTCTGTGATACAAACTTTGTATTACAAAAATTGAAACTAAACAACTGTAAACATATTGAGTTAAATCTGCTGTAATTCAAATCTTTTTGCACACCACCAAATAATCCAGAAATCAATACTGGCAGTGCAAAGAAAAAGAACGAATGCACCAACATTAGCCCAAACAGTCCCCAGCAATCTCTGGCTAGGAGTAGAAAAAAGAGAGAGAGAGAGAAAGAGAGAGAGAGAGAGAGAGAGAGAGAGAGAGAGAGAGAGAGAGAGAGAATGAGAACAATATCAATAAAACCACACCATAGTTGCCCTAGCCAGTTTGGCTGAGTGGATAGAATGTCAGCCTGTGGACTGAAGGGTCATGGGTTTGATTCACGGTCAGAGCACATGTCCAGGTTGTGGGCTCGATCCCCAGTAGGCGGCATGCAGGAAGCAGCCAATCAATGATTCTTTCTCATCATTGATGTTTCTATCTCTCTTCGCCTCTCCCTTCCTCTCTGAAATCAATAAAACAAACAAACTCAAAGAAAAAACACACCATAGTTATGATAACTACATATTTGGTTAAATACAGGCCTACATTAATTTTTATGAATGTATAAGCAAATTGAATGGACTGAATTCAGGTGTCCTTTCATTTATTTTGTTATTCATTTCCATGGGCATAATTTATAGTAATGATATTCATAATAACCCAAATATTTGATTTTATTCTTATTAGATGAGTGTATACATAGATAGTTTGATGAGTTATGCTTACCTTCCCTATAAAAGAGTAATCATCTGGTGAGAAGACACTCTCCTATTTATCCTTTCCCCTCTTAGTAAAATGTCTCACATATATAGTATGTATTGAGTAAATAGATGATAAGTATTACTAAAGGAATCCATTATCAAATATAAGATAGTATATCATACTCATATCTATTTTATACAGGTTACTACTTAATATAGAATGTTTTTACCTAATCATTAGTTCATGAATACAAATGAGTTAGCAAGGGAAACCAAGATGGAGGCATATTGGTTCCTGTAAGTGCTGCCTCTCACAACCACACCAAAACTACAACTAAAAGACAAAACGACTATCACCCAGAACCACAGGAAAGTTGGCTGAGTGGAAGTTCTACAACTAAAAGGAAAGGAAAAAGCACATTGAGACTGTGTAGGAGGTGCAGAGCCTAGGAAAAGAAGAGGTACGAAGGTGCACATGAAGAGGGCTGGCAACTGAGGACGCAGTTGTCTTTTTCAAGCAAGAGGGAGACACAAGCTCCCAACTGCTCTGAATTCCAGTTTCCAGCAAGACTCTGGGGATCCAGACTCCTATGGGGAGAAACTGGACTGCCTGGCATTGGGTCAGAAAGTGAGGGTTGTTTTCTCGCAGAGGTGCATGCAGGAATCATTGTTTACTGCGCTGGGTCACAGGACTTGGGGATGCGGAAACACAGAGACGCAGAGAGCGCTGTTTGCCACACCCTAGTGATTCCCTGTGACTCCTCCCCGCCTAATTTACAAACCCACCCAAACTGTGTGTAGCGACTTTTGCATATGAATGGCCTGCCCTAACACAGTGTAACCTAACAAACTGTAGCTGGTCAGCTCCAAAACTTCCAAACCCCAAGAAAAGAGGAGAAATCTTCAGATCTCTCTGTAGCTCCTGCTGGGTGGCCTCAGACAGTAGCTGACTTGCACCTCCTTGAAGATCCAGGAGCCAGTGTACCTAGTGGTGATGTGAGATGACACCAGATTTCAACTCTTCACATGCATGAGCAACATACTCAAGAGGCAGACTCAGTGAGCACCAAAGCCCCACTGAAGCAAGTCCTGCCCCATAAGGGTGTCTCCAGCACAGCAATTCTTCCATTATAGACACAGCTGATCCTCACAGCCAATTGGCCTGAATGTCAATTCCTCCCAGTGTACCAACAGCATACAACAAAACTGTGCACACAGCCTACAAAGGGGTGCACCAAGAGTGTCCACCTCAGGTGATTGGGGAGGCTGAGACAATGGGCCCTATAGGTCCCCTACCACACAAAGTCACTCCTTAACCACAGGAAAGCAGCCAAAATGCGGAGACAATGAAATATGTCATGAATGAAAGAAATGGAGGAAAGCAAACTACTGGATATAGAATTCAAAACCACAGTTATAAGGTTACTCAAGAATCTTCTAGAAATTGCTGAGAAACTTAGTGAGAACTCCGAAGAACTTAGTAAAACCTTCAAGGATTTTAATGAGAATGCCAAAAAAATGGAAAAGGACCAGTCAGAAATTAAACATACACTGTCTGAAATAAAGAACAATATACAAAAATCCAACAGTAGACTAGAGGACCCCAAGAATCAAACCAAAGATTTGAAATATGGAGGAAGCAAAAAACGGCCACTGGAAAAGCAAAAAGAAAAAAGAATCCAAAAATATGAAGATAGTGTAAGGAGCCTCTGGGACAACTTTAAGAGTACCAACATCCGAATTATGGGGGTGCCAGAAGAAGAGAGAGAGCAAGATACTGAAAACCTATTTGAAGAAATAATAACTGAAAATATTCCCTACCTGGTGAAAGAAATAGACTTACAAGTCTAGGAAGCACACAGAACCCCAAACAAAAGGAATCCAAAGAAGACCACACCAAGACACATCATAATTAAAATGCCAAGGGCAAAAGACAAAGAGAGAATCTTGAAAGCAGCAAGAGAAAAACAGTTAGTTACCTACAAGGGAGTACCCATAGGACTGTCAGCTGATTTCTCAACAGAAACTATGCAGGCCAGAAGGGAGTGACAAGTAATATTCAAAGTGATGAACAGCAAGAACCTACAACCAAGATTACTCTACCCAGCAAAGCTATCATTCAGAATTGAAGGTCAGATAAAGAGCTTCACAGATAAGAAAAAGCTAAAGGAGTTCATCACCACCAAACCAGTATTATATGAAATGCTGAAGGGTATTCTTTAAGAAGAGGAAGAAGAAGAAATGGTAAAGATAAAAATTATAAACAGAAAAGTGACAACAAATACATATCTATCAACAAGTGAATCTAAAAATCAAGTGAATAAATAATCTGATGAACAGAATAAACTGGTGAATATAATAGAATTAGGGGCATAGAAAGGGAGTGGACTGACAATTCTTGGGGGTAAGTGGGCGTGAGGGATGTGGGAAGAGGTTGGACAAAAATCTTACACCTATGGATGAGGACAGTGGTGGGGGGGCAGTAAGAGCATGGGGGGAATCAGGTGGAGGGAAGCTATGGGGGGGGAAGAGGAACATCTGTAACAATCTGAACAATAAAGACTTATTCTTTTAAAAAGCATATTTGAAAAACAACAAATGAGTTTGCAACATTCTTCTCCAGGTCAACTATACATTATCTATTCATTTAAAGCAACGATTTTCACCTTGTGTGCCACAATAATTTTTAAAACATGAGATACCTTACTATTTAGTCAGGAGCACTGACCTATTTTCCCTTAGATTGTCAAACACAAAAATGACATCAGCCAACACAGCAGCAGCTGTCCAGTATGAATGAATCAAAAGTATACCTATTTTTTTGTCAGAACAGCAAAAAAAAATATTGTTGGTGTGATGCAGAATTTTAGTGGTATATGTGTGCCATGAGATGAAACAGGTTGAAAATTGCTTTTTAAAGTTTTATACTTATTTAATGAAGCCATCCTCTGCACACAACAAAATTGTTATTGTTTCTCATATTTTAATCATTAACAACTCCAAGCAAACAAATTACAAATATATGATCTTTGGGCACAAATATCCCCTAATGTGCTATATTACGTGTTGGTGTATACATTTCCTAATATCTTGAAATTGTAATAATACCTTAACTACAAACGCAACATAGCAAACTTCGTAGCAAAGACAAATACAACCATTTTATTAAAAGCAATTATAAATAAATGTTTATTGCTTTAAAGGAAATCAATTATGTTTTTGAAAGAAGCATTTAAAAACTGTTTCTGTCCAAATTTGAACTCATCTTTTAGTAATATTAGCACTAATTACATTCAGTTTTCTGATGCTATTAAACTGCTCACTGAAATCTTTGAACTACATTTTTAATTTTGGTCACATGCTGAGTTAAAAGCTCTATCATAAGCATCTTTATTTCCAGTTTCAACAGTTCTATAAAATAATTTAGTTTGCTTGTCAATATGGTTATTAAATCAGGATCAGACTAAATGCTGATGTAGCCCCAGGAAACACTTGAAGGTACTCTATTCAGAGCTGTATAATTTATAAATGTCCTCCTGCGATTTCTAATTGATAAGGGAAAAATATCCAGGTTAAGGTATTAGTTCAACATTATTTAATATATTTACATATCACTTTGCCATGAGCTGTTTCTCAGTTGGGGACATATATAATATGATAGAAATATTATTACATTAAATTTCAAATAACAGAATTAAAGATAGAATTTTGATCATCTTTGCTTATAGTCTACCTTTCTAAAAACAATTTATACTCTAAAAAATTTGTTGAAATCCAAAGTATGTGCTAAACATGATACACTGCATGATTAATTTTTCACATTTTTCTATGTCTGAGAGTTAATAAGATGAAACTCCAGAGAAATAATAAGATTGTTTTCATTAAAAGGGGAGACGTCTGGCTAATTTCACTGTAGCCAATAATTTGTCAACCTGCAAATAAGAGGAACACAATCAGGAGCAGAGGAATTCTCTGGTCTTTATGGGATGCGCTCCATTCGGTGACAGAAAGCAGAAAACACAGCTTCTCCACACAGATGCTCCATGTTCATTCCTATAGGCCATGCCATTTGAGAAAAATATTGTTGACCTTTCCCACTCTCAGTTCTGCCTTTCCATCCTGAGAACCTATTTTACCCAGGTATATATCATCTATAAATTATAAATACCCAGGCCCACAGCCATTCACTCCTGCTTGTTGTTTTTTTGTTGTTGTTGTTATTGTTTTTCCTTACCACTTTGTCAGGGCCTGGGATTTATAATCATAGTTCATTGTATGACAATGAAAGTTTAACTATATAAGTGCTACTTCTTAAATTTCAACATTTATGAGGGAAGTCTTTTGTAATGACCAGTCTTCCCTGAAACCTAATTTAGTTTTTCTTGATTATGCCGCTCTTATGTTAGACCATTGCTGCAGATTTAATAAAACTTCTGAGAATGATGATTATGAGGGACATACTATGAATGTTGGCTTCTTAAGAAATCCCCTAGTGACAAGTTGTTTCTACATCTCAGTTGCTTCCACTTCCCCTTTGTCTTCCTGATCAACAGAAAATCAACTTCTGCCAAATCCTTATGAAATCAAATGTCCTATCAATTATTTACCCTCTAGCAAATCTTTTTCACTGTTTCTATTATTCTTTTAAACTTTAGTATATCACTTAAAATTTTATGGCTCTCTCAGCGAGGATTTAATGAAGTATAAACACCACTTACATTTACTTTAACTAAAATTGTTCTCATGTTCTAAGTTGGTGGAGGTTTTGTTTTATTTTTGGTTTCAGAGCAAAAATACCAGAGTCTAAATTTAACGGAAACCCAACATTGAAAGCTTGGATTTAATGGCATGAAAGACCCAATTTAATATCTCAATATCCTGATCATTCCACTGTTTCTGTTTTTGTGATTCCTGTGTTATTTATCCAAAGAGGTTATCGGATTTTGATATGGTGAGGCCTAGAATCTGACTCATTATTCTGGAGTATACGAAGCCAAGGTAGCTGACGATGGAAGGAGACTGGACTGGGATGAACACATAATACAATATACAAATGATGTATTATAGAATTGTACTCCTGAAACCTATATAATTTTATTAACCAATGCTATCCCAATAAATAAAAAAAGAAAAAAAAAAAGAAATCAAGGCAGCTCCTTACATTTCACCATATGATGACTGACAAACAAGGAAGCTAAAGCAATCACTGACAGTATGCATTTAAAGAGCAAAAGAAGCCCTAACAGGTTTGGCTCAGTGGATAGAGCATCAGCCTGTAGACTGAAGGGTCCCAGGTTCGATTCGGGTCAAGGGCATGTACCTTGGTTGTGGGCACATCCCCAGTAGGGAGTGTGCAGGAGGCAGCTGATCGATGTTTCTCTCTCATCGGTATTTCTAACTCTCTATCCCTCTCCCTTCCTCTCTGTAAAAAATCAATAAAATATGTTTTAAAAAATAAATAAATAAAATAAAGAGCAAAAGAATTGCAAGTGAAATGCACCGTGACTTATTTCATGAAAACAAACATCCTTAAGTTCAGAAGAGAACCTACATACCACATATGAAACATTTGTCCCTCTGTAGCAATTCATGCCCAACCTTGGCAAGTGGTTACCCAGTCTCTGCTGGAATACTTTAAGAACCATTTTGAGGTGTACTTGGATCCCAAGTTTCCAGACTGAAAATAATATAAAACTAATTCATATCCAAGTTTCCTTAGAGCTCAGAATTTCTTATTCATATGTCATTGGGTATCTCTTGCTAGCTTACAATTTACAAGAGAATGTAAAACTATATGGTTGGATGAGAAGGAGTGAGAGGGAAATAAAAGGAGAAGGTGTCAAGGAGACAATAGGACATAGAATATGTTGTGCTTTGGATATATAAGAAATAATCAAATTCTGGATATATTTTGCAGGTACAGAAAACAGGTTGAATTAACTAAATAGAAAATAGAAAACTATCCTATATAATAAAAGCCTAATATGCTAAGTGTCCAGTAATCTGGTTGGCCATTCAACCAATCAAAGCATAATATGCTAATGATATGCTAAGGTCACTTATCTGTCCACCAGAGGGCAGATGCTCCGACCAGTAGGTTAGCTTGCTGCTAGGGTCCGGCCGATCAGGACTGTGATGAGCCAGGCACACCCTAGAGCCTTCCCACGGCCCCTCCCCAGCTGGCCAACCTCCTGCATTCCTCCCTGGCCCCAATCCTGCACTGGTGGGGTCCCTCAGCCTGGTCAGTGCCCTTTTACAATCTGGAATGAGGGACACCCCCACCCCAAATGCACGAATTTCATGCACCAGGCCTCTAGTAAACATAAAAAATGAAGGCACTCTGAAGAAATTTGAAAACAAGGCAAAGAAAGTATTAGCACCTTCTTACATAAATATTTTATTTATATTTAATACACACAAAGTTAATTATCCTTTGATGCATTCTTCAACATTCCTAATAGCATCCAGTTATATTGCATTGAGGTGATTGCGTCAAAATCATTTTCTTTAAATAAATATCAACAAAGAACATTGTAAACCCAAATATAGGCTACATTAGAATAGGTACTTTTATCTATTGTGTTCACTGCCTTCTCCCCATCAAGAATAGTGCCTGGAGTACAATTATAGGAATTCTATAAGTGTTGGTTGAATAAACCTCGCAAAAAATTTTTTTTCCATTTTAATTACTGCATAACCTCATGTCTAGGATATAAAATAAAGACCAAAAAGAAAAGTCATTAGAAAGTTGAAATCTATATATTCCTAGTGCAATTATCAATAGGATCTATAATCTATCTCATTATATTTCCCATCTGGAGAGTTTCCATGCATTGAATTGAGAGGTCTTTTTCTAAGAATGTATTTACTTCTAAATACCACTTCACTTTTATAAAACCCTGAAGGTTCTTCATCAAATTATTACCAATCATCTATTTAAAAAGATCATAAAGATGTTAGGCCCTTCCTAAAAAGAGTAAGTCCCCTAAATGACAATGACACAAGTTGGTCTGTCATGTTCTCATTTTATTAACTGTCCCAACATTGATTCTTGTTTAAAAGGTGTTAGTATTTCTATCTTGACAACATGTAAGTTCATTTTTTCAGACACTGCTACCTGAAAAATATCTCAATACGTATAAATATTTATGTACAGACAGACTAATTGACTTGCAATACTAATAGAGCAAGCGATCATCAAGAGAGAAGTGTACTTTTATAGGAATTGATAACATTTGATGTTTTTCTTTCTAATATGGCCAAGAGTATGGGGTTTAGGAAAAGTCTTGAGAAGTATACATGCAAGATTAAGGTCTCCAGAAGGAAAAATAAAAAAAGTGAGGATTTTCATCAAAATTTACCTGCACATATTATACAGAGAAAACGCAATGAAAGTTTGTAAGACTTCACAAGGCTAGAAATTTTCAATTTGGTATATTTCAGTTAGTCTCCTAATAAGTGATAGACAGAACTGAATTCATATTTCTAACTCATTCACAGAAGTTTGGAAAGACCAAGAGCAATTTCCAAAAGCATATGGGGACCCAAATTAACAAAAAAGATTAAAATAGAAAATCAGCACTGATACTTTATGTGTTTCTAAATTGACATTTTCATGATGAGCAGTGATTCTGGAGTATTAATATCTGTGCAGAGTGTAGAAAAACACTTCACGAGGAAAAAGCTAATGGCAGGAAAGCCAACAAAAATGTTAATTGTTACTAAACTTAATTATTGTCAGTAAATATAATTTGCCCTCATTTTGAAATCTGAATTGTGATCACAGCTTTGTGAAAATCAGTCATATTAACATATTATTGATGGTCTGAGCTCCCAATTATAAAAGTCTCAGAAGACAGCTAATGGCTCATATCACGAGTTTGTAGAGAAAATTAAATATAATACTTAATGAAGCATAGAGGCTAATAGTGCTATTACCTATAAATACTTGCAGAAAATAAAAAGGAGGATTAGTATGTATTGCTCCAGAACCCTCAAGTGACATATAGCAAGGTCAACTGGAAAGGATGAGGAAACATTATAATGTGAACAAATGGCCACAGCCTTGAATTTTAAACTGAAACCAGCCTTACAAGGAAGGAAATACTATTCTAATTGAGAATATCTTACCTAATAATAGAGAAACATGTGAATTGACCATACCTCCGTTACACCCACAGCCAATCAGAGTGAGTATGCAAATTATCCCAACAAAGATGGTGGTTAATTTGCATACATACCTGGGTCCAGGGAACCTCCTCGGCACCCGGGTCACTCCCAGCCAGCCACTGGAGGGGTGTGGGGGTCCCCTTCCCAAGCCTAAAGCCTGGGCAGCCCGAGCTGGCAATCAGAGGGCAGGGGCTGAGCCTGGGATCCGAGGGAAGGGGAAAAAAATCAATGGAAACATATCCTCAGGTGAGGATAAGAAGAAAAATAAAGAAAGAAATCTCAGAGCTTATGAAAGGCACATCTTTAAAATGCAAAAAGAAAGTTATCATTTTTTCATGGTGAAGGGACTGGAGTCCGTGTTGATGAAAATACCTTGGCAGCTTCGGTGACTGGCAGTGGCTGCAGCAGTGGGGTGATGGAGCTGGTGCCTTCCCCTGATCAGCCTGGTCACCTCCCACAAAGGACTTCAGTAGGACATCCCCTGAGGGCTCCCAGTATGTGAAAGGAGGCAGGCTGGGCTGAGGGACCCCTCCCCAGTGCATGAATTTTGTGCACCAGACCCCTAGTTCTTTATAAAGAGTGTACCAATTCAAAGATTACCATAAATGCTTCTTTAATTTTAGAACATAAGGAAAAAATAGCATTACGACTTTAATTTTATCTTGGATCATTTTAAAACTTTATAATAACGAAAGGAGGTAAAATAGTATATTAGTCAGTGTCCTCCATAGAAAACCAATTGAATGTCAACATTATATCCATTATCATAGAAATTGGCTCACACAATTACAGAAACAGAAAAGCCACATAGTAGCCTCAGAGCTGGAGAACCAGGAAAGTCAGTGGCATAATTCAGTCTGAGTTTGAAGACTTAGGAACCAAGGGTGCCAATGTCTGAGGGCAGGAGATGGAAGTCTCAGCTCAGAGATCAAACTCACCCCTTCAACCACCTCTTTATTCTACTTTACCACAATATAGCTAATGTTAATACTATGCTAGGTCATGCAAACTGTAAGAAACTTGCAAAAGCAATTTTATCATGTCCCATTCATAGTACTTTTTAAAATATATAGAGGAAATCTTCTACGTCGTTCATATCCTTGTATATTTACCATTTTCTATGACTTTTATATTTCCTTATGGATATGAGTTTCCATCTGGTAATTTTCTTTTAGGAAAATCACTTCCTTTAGCATTTCTTGTGTCCAGATTTGCAGGCAAAGAATTATCTCACTCTTCTTTTATAAGAAAATGCCTTTATTTTGACTTAATTTCCAAAGGGTATGTTTGCAGGATATAGAATTTTTCAATGACATTATTCCCCCCCCCACACACACCCCTTGCAACATAATAAAATTGCCATTCTACTGTTTTCTATTATGCATTATTTCTTGTGAGAACTTAACCATTATCCGTATTTTCTCTCTGCAATATATCATTTTCCACTGGTGGCTTTTAATTTTTTTTTAATGTTCAGTTTTATGCTACTTGACTATGATGCCTTAAAAATCTTGGATCACATGGGTTATAGTCTTCAAATAACTTATATGTAGCTGACTTTTCCTTTTAGGTTTAGGGATTTCTTGTTTTTGTATATGGAAAACAAAATAATTCTCTTACTCCACACCTACCATTCAGACTCTGTCTTCTAAGGTAACTAGCATTAATCATCTGGTGAATATGTTTTAATAACCTTTATTTATGATCATAAACACACATATGTTGATTTTTAAAAATTAATATTACACTTATTGCTCTCTACTTGGTGCTCATTATTTAATGAAACATTATATAGTTCCATATAAATAGCATCTAAGAAATGTCTACATGATTGTTGTTAAATAGTGACATGCTATTCCATGATAGGTATATAGCATAATTAATTCAATCATTACATTATCAATATTCAAGTTGTTTCCAGTTTAACACTTTAATTGTAAGTCAAAGTATGATTATAATTGTATTTTAGAAAGACCATAAGACAGATAATCTTTAAAGGAAAAGTCAGCTACTTAAAGATTTGCAGAAATCATTTGAAAGGAAATAATATCTGGATTTTGAATTTAGCTAGGACAGAAAGGCAAGAGGAACCTTCTGGATAGATACTACTGTGTGACAAAGGCTTGGGAGAGCACAAACAGTTCATACTTAAAAATATGAAATGGAAGACAAGAAATGATAGAAGATGATACCTTACTGACATTAATGGGCCAAAAATAAAGGTCCCGCAAATGAGTTTGTGCTACCGACATTTTTAGCTGTTTTTCTCTTTTTTCAAACATATCAAAATAATGCTGTTATTTAAACATTTTTTAAAAAAATTATCCTTAGTGAAAGAAGGTGCATTATTCAACTTAGTTTCACTCTCTCAGAGCTAAGGTAGTCTCACTTATAAAGCAGAAAAGAAAATGAATGTGGGTTAAGTAATAATCATTTAATGTGAAATATAACTATCAAATACAGAAATTCATTAATTACATCAAATATTTGCCAACAGTTCTATACATTTACATTATTTTAAGATTTTCTATCAAAACAGACTCATTAAATTTTATGTGTTAATCAAAATGTTTACCATTTAATTTTGCTTAACATAGCTTTGCATTTAGGTTTTGGATTCCTTTTTCATTATGATTTTGAAGCAATTAACTCACAAGGAAAAAAGTAATTTGCAGGTTTGTATAATTGCACAGATGTTAGTCTGCTACACTAAAAAGAGAAGAACAGAGTTCTGAGATTTTCCTTCAAAGAGAAAAGAAAAAGAAAAGAACATGCACACATTAAGTTCTTCTTTACTTGATGATTCTTATAAATCTATTATAAAAACTGCCTACAGTACATTGAGCTTAATGAAAGTGTGCTATAGAAAATTGTTTCTGAGCTCCTAAGATTAGGCTAAGCAAGTCAGAAAACTAATTAGTATATGGGAATAAATGTCATTATAAAAGACATAATAAACCATTGTAGATGATTTACCTTTTTTAAAATCTTACTCATACAAATTTAAAAACAGAAAATCAAAGATAAATATTTCTACTCTACTGTTCCAAAGTCTTAGAACTTACATTTGAGAGAGGTTTATCAGTTGGCTTTATAAAAGGATTTTAAATACATTCAACTTTGAAGACCATTAGGAAGGTGACTATAAAACACAATTCTTGTATAGGCATTTTATTATTCCTAATTTAACTGTCCTTCAAGCTTATTCTGAAACAGTCTCATACAGAGGATATTGTACATTACATATGCAATTTTATATTAGAGTTTCATTTAAGTGTTTTGATTTAATTGAATATTCATTAAAATTATATGCATGGTATTTTATTTATTCTACATATAAGGTCTCTAAGTCCTGGTCTATTGATTTTATTAGTCTGTAAACATAAAAGTATCAATTCTATTGACAAAATTATATTTCACCAATCAGTATCATATTACTTTAATAAATAATTTTGAAATGTTCTAAGTGAGTTACATAACCTTACAGTGTGTAGTCATAATTAAAACATCTACATCTTCCCGTCATTGAGTTCTTAAAAAACTTTGCTCTCATTCTGCCCTTATTTCATATTTTTAATAAAGTGCTTAATACATGACCTTGTCCATTCTTGACTGTGAGGGACAATGGCAAACCAGGATTTCCACTGGGATGCTACCAGTGGCATCTTCAAGAGTAAGGTAGGATTACCAATGACAGAACTTTAGAAGTTTCAGAATTCAGGTTCACCCTGGATAAGCTTGGATGCTTATCTGAAGCTTATTCAAACCCTCTGAATCAGGAAAATTGAGCTGTAAATGTCAGGAAGCAGACTTTCTCATGAGATTTACTAGACTTTAACTTCTGTTACAAACTACAAATACCAAGAGAATAATTTCTCTTGCCAAATCCTTGTGGCACTTTTTTTCCAAGTGTTTAATCAAAAAGTGAGAATGGAAATGCTAGAGATAAAACTTAAAGAATCTCAATTTATTTAAATATGTTTTTATTTCAGTTTAAAAAATTGAGATTGTGAAATTGGAAAATATATTCTGCTTTTACTTAATTTTTCACATCTAATATGTGTTTAGGTCCTGTTTTCTCATTTCATTGACCACAGGAAATTAATGAAGGATAAAATGTCCTTAATATGTTTTCGAGATTAACTAGTCTATGGAACTGCACTTCTATGCTCTACCAAGCCATCCTGCCAGATGAATATTGAGCAAGCCTAGAAGAATTTAGGACCTAACTAAGAACGGTCAAGCTCTACGCTAAGAAGCAATGACAGAAATTCAAGATATAGGTTTTACCTCAATAATTTTAGTAAAATCTCTATAAACAGGGTTTACATTTTAACTTATTTTAATTCCAAATGCTGTTAATTAAATGGAAGCCCAAGCAGGGTGCCTGATAGTTGCAGCATAGCAGTTGAGCATGTAAATTTGTAGACACACTTCCTTCATTTTAGTCTGAAGGTTGCCACTCATTTACTCTATGATTATTGCAACATAATCCGTAACTATAAATAAAGATAACAACTCATTAGTGTTGGAGACTGTAAGAGATATGTTAATCTCTTAGTGAAGTGTTAATCTCTTAGCATAATGCCAAACATAAAATGAGTATTAATGTAATAACTAGTATTAGTAATTCTTTCACAACCTATGCTTCATGAAATATAGAAGTGGGGTTGATAATATTTTAGCTTCCTACATTCAGAATATTACATTTCCATGATCTTCAAGTCATCTGTTTAATACTCTCTACTCCCACTTTTCTGTCATCCACTAGATATGAAAAAGATAACCTGAGTTAAATTAGAGTTTATTTCCCTCTTTCGTGAAAATAAAAGTGTAAGCCTCATTTTGACAGGAATAGAGCTACGCCTTATCCCTCCCCCTCCAGAGTGGGGAAGCAGAGGATAATGCCCCAAACTCATGTTCCCTGGGGGGGAAAAGGCAGGCTGGAAGGATGAACTGGGCATCTGGGTAGAGAAATGGGACAGATTATTTTTTTTTCCCAATAGCATTGTAGATATGTGTGATCATATGTGCAGCTATAATTCACATACAAAAAACAAATTTTGAAAACATGAATATACAAAATTAAGAGATTAAAAAAAAATGAGGAAATTTGATATTATTTTCAAGGAGTAATATTACTAAATCTTATTGTTCTATCTCACTGATAGTTTTGTAAATAACCCCAAAACACCTATAGACAAAATGCCATATTCTGTATAGAAGTGGAATATGTAGAGATATATGTGACCAGAAATGGCCTACCTAAAATCTTTAACAGAATGGCAGATCTCAAAGGGGAGGAAGGAGGAAGGGAAGGAAAGAGATGACCCAAATAACATATACACATAGCACATGGACACAGACAACAGTGTGAGGAAGGTCTGGGTGGGGGCTGGGTGAAGGGGGTAAAGAGGGAAAAATGAGGGACATCTCTAATATTGAAAACAATAAATATACTAAAAATAAATAAAATTAATAATGTGAAATAATCACCTTTTCATAATAGGGCATCTTTCCTATAAGACAAGGGCACAGAACTTTCTGTATTATATTTGAGTATTTCTTGACCCAGAACAATTCAATCATGTGTACTATGGTACAATAACTTATTCTTTCAGTAATCACTAGATAAGTCACAAAGAATTGGATTCACAAGGCCACAAAAATAAGAAGGCTCTTTTATTAAAGGGCTTATTTTAGTACTATTTACTTCCTGCTGATCTTTTATAAATCTTACTAGTCTTAGAAATCTTAGTCTCCTCTCAATCCTCTTTTTACATGTTGGTACATTTTAAGAAGAGAAACTGATGCTAATTGCCCCCTAGTATCATCTGCCTTAAGGGGGGGCGGGAGGAAGAGTGAACACTCAAAATTTAGGAATATGAAGCATACATGCAAATGAAACAACATTTTTGTATTCCTATAAACATTTACAGAGTCGGTTTACTTGTTAACTTGCTTCCCAAATGTTTCGTTTTCATATAGCCATTTTGCACATGGTAAAATATGGATGAAATCCCAAATACTCTTAAATAATATTAAAGTCATTAAATAAATAGAAACAAACAAAACTTCCACTTTTTACTGAGAGGAAAAGTGATAAGAGACTCAAGAACAGCATATTCAGTTCTCAGCACTTTGACCTTCCTCAGTGTGAAGGTTTTAGCACTTCTCCATCACCTCACACTGGGCTCCACTTGTTCTATAATTCCCTATTACCATAAAAGTTTCCTCTTCCTGCTCTCTCAATTGGTACTTTCATTTAACCCCCTTTTCAGCTCATTGAATCTCCCAATGCCTCGGCCTTTCCTTTATTAATGAATCTCACTTTCACAGCCCAACTACAAGTCTCTGAATAAACCACTTTATTTTGTCATTAATTCAATTTTCTCTCAATATCTTCCATTACCTAGGCTTCCTGTTCATCCACAGTATTGGGCAGCCTTATTTTGTCAGAATCTAGTCAATTCTATTTATCTTCTTTTAAAAAAAAAATACAGTGCATTGATTTCTTGCAACTGTGATGGCTTGAAACAATACACTTCTCTTAAAACAATCACACGTTTTCAGGCACATCCAAAATCAGCTTCCCTGGGCTTCCACAACATGAGGAACTGTATTAAAGGGTCGCGGCATAAGGAAGGTTGAGAACCACTGTTCTAGAAGAAGTTTCTTGCTTTTTCCAGCTTTTAAAAGTACAATATTTGAAAAATATTATGCTTTTCATACCTTTTGACATGTAGGTTCTTCTCTAAGGAACTTATTTTTGCATCTCACTTAAATAATTCTACCTTCATTGATTACTTTGTTAGTTCCAAGTCATAAAACTGTACTGCTATTTCCACTGTTCAATGGCTATCCACTAAACAATTATAAATTTAAAAAAATAACATAGAATGTTATCCAATAGTGTATGACACCTGGACCCTTATCTTAACAGTGATACTAACCAATGGTATTAAATAATTTATATTCTCCACTAGAGGTCTGGTGCACAAAATTCGTACACTTGGGATGGGGGGTCCCTCAGCCCAGATTGCGAGAGTGCGCAGGCCAGGCTGAGGGACCCCACCAATGCATGATCTGAGCAAGGGAAGGAATGTGAGAGGGCTCCAGGTCGTGTCCTGCCTGTCTTGAAATAACCCATTCTCTAGATAAAGAACTAAAACATTATTTTGCAAATAAAGCAAAATCTAAGATAGTGAGATTTTGAAGACTTCTGAGTAGTGAACCTTCACAGTACATTATAAATATTTGGAGGAGAACACAGGAAGATTTAGCCTACATCATGGGGAAAATTGCATATTCATATTGATTAGAGGGAAAAATATATTTAATAAAATGGATTTAAATGTTAGTTTAAGTACTATGTTTAACAGATATTTTTTAAACATTTATAAAACTATGATCTCTATAAGTTGTGTTTATTTTTTAAAGAAAAGTCAGAGAAACAAAAGCATCTATTTAAAAAATGATTGGCTAGCATTTATGATAATAAGGAAATTAACTTGAGGCATTTATCTAGAAGTAGAAATAAGAGAATGACTTGACAATAAAACTTATTCACAATGAAAACCTGACTTTAAGTTCTTTTATTTATTTATTTATTTTTATTGACTTCAGAGAGGAAGGGAGAGGGAGAGATAGAAACATCAATGATGAGAGAGAATCATTGATTGGCTACCTCCTGCACCCCCTACACTGGAGATCGAGCCCACAACCTAGGCATGTGTCCTTGACCGGGAATTGAACCATGGTTCATAGGTGGATGCTCAACCACTGGACTATGCCAGCCTTCAAGTTATTTTAAAAGATTCATCAGGAAAGGTTAAAATACATCCATATGGCAAGAAACCCCACTTCTTCAATATCTGACTTTGCGTAGATCTCAGGGATCTGTTTTTATGTTATGGTTTGGTTTTTATTTTGTTTTTAATAAGTCTTAATGATGTTTCTGATATAGCGTTGGGTTTGGAAGACATTTAAAACTTCAGTTTTGTAAGGATTAATGGGAGAAGAGGCAGCTAAAGTGAAAGATAATTACAGCCAGTAATAAAAAAACTTCTTTTGGAATACACTGCTCCAAAGTCTTTATATACACTATACCATTTATTTGTAACAATACAATTTATTATGCTCTTTTATTACCTCCATTTTATTAATATGTAAACAGAAGGTCAAAGGGATGAAGTAAATTGTCCTGGATGACAAGGTTGAATCATTACTCAGATTTGGACATTGACACCAGAGCCATTGCTGGTAATAAGTTTTGTTAATGACCTCAGAAACCAGTGCCAAAAGACATCTTATTTTTATTTATTTGCTTATTTTTATTGATGTATAATTGATATGTAAAACCCTATCAGTTTCAGGAGCACATCATAGTGATTTTATATTTATATACATTATGATATGAACCCCAAGATGAGTCTAATTACCATCTATCAAAATAAAAATAATTATTACAATGTTACTTACTATATTCCCCATGCTGTACATTATACCCCCATGATTTACTTATTTCATAACTAAAGGTTTGTATCTCTTAATCCCCTTTACCTATTTTGACCAGTCCTCAACTCCTCCTTTCTCAGTTAACACTAATTTGTTTCTTGTATCTATGAATCTGTTTCTGTTTTATCGTGTTTGTTCATTTGTTTTATTTTTGCATTCCACGTATAAGTGAAATCATACAGTATTCGTCTTTCTCTAACTTGTATAACTTAGCATAGCATCTTTTAGGTCAACCCATGTTGTTGCACCTGACAAGATTTTTTATAGCTGAGTCATACATATTCTATTATATATCCTATCTAATAAAAGATAAACATGCAAATTGACCATACCTCTGCTACACCCACAAGCCATGCCCACCAGCCAATCAGGAAACAGTATGCAAATTAACACAACCAAGATGGCAGCGGCCATGGAGCTGGAGCAAGCAGGAGGCTTAGGTTGCCCCTGGCAATGCAGGAAGCCAAGCTTCCCCTGTCCTGACCTGCCCTGGGCTCCGCTCAAGGCTACGAAGTTTCAATTATAGAAGATTAATAAATCTCAGATACCTGCTTCCAGCCTATGCTTGGGTCAACTGGGGGGCATGGCTGGCCTGCAAACCACTACAGGCCCCTTGCCCAGGCCTCCCCATGCCCCAAGGGAACCCCCACCCTGATCTGGGACACTCTTCAGGGCAAAACAGCCAGCCCCCACCCATGCATCAGGCCTCTGTCCTATCTAATAAAAGAGTAATATGCAAATTGACCGTCACTCCAACACACAAGATGGCTGCCCCCATGTGGTCAAAGATGGCTGCCCCCATGTGGACACAGATGGCTGCCACAAGATGGCCAGCAGGGGAGGGCAGTTGGGAGGGACCAGGCCTGCAAGGAAGGGCAGTTGGGGGCAATCAAGCCTGCAGGGAAGGACAGTTGAGCAGAACCCAGGTCTGCAGGGGAGAGCAGTTGGAGGGAACCAGGCCTGGAGGGGAGGGCAGTTGGAGGGACCAGGACTGAAGGACAGGGCAGTTGCGGGGGACAGGCCTACAGGGGGGCATTTGGGGGGGGTCAGATCAGCAGGGGAAAGCAGTTAGGGGCAGTGAGGCTGGCAGGAGAGGGCAGTTAGGGGTGACTGGGTCAACAAGGGAGGGCAGTTGGGGGGGACCAGGCTGCTAGGGGAGGGCAGTTAGGGGCAATCGGGCTGGCAGGGGAGCAATTAGGCATCAATCAGGCTGGCAAGGGAGTGGTTAGGGGGTGATCAGGCTGGCAGGCAGAAGCAGTTAGGGGCATCAGGAAGGCAGGCAGGCGAGCAGTTGGGAGCCAGCGGTCCTGGATTGTGAGAGGGATGTCCAACTGCCCGTTTAGGCCAGATTCTACTGGGATCTGGCCTAAACGGGCAGTTGGACATCCCTCGAGGGGTCCCAGATTGAAGAGGGTGCAGGCTGGGTTGAGGGACACACACCCCCGTGCATCATGTGCACTGCGCCTCTAATATATATATATATATATATATATATATATATATATATATATATATATATATATAGAGAGAGAGAGAGAGAGAGAGAGAGAGAGTCTTCTTTATCTATTCATCTATCAATGGACACAGGTTGCTTCCATATCTTGGCTACTATAAATAATGCTGCAATAAACAAAGGGGTGCATCTTTCCAAGTAAGTGTTTTTGTTTTCTTTGGATTAATACTCAAAAGTGGATTTAGATCATATGGCAGTTTTTATTAACCTACATACGGTTTTACATAGTGGCTGCACCATTTTACATTTTCACCCACAGTGCGCAAGAGTGTCCTTTCCTCTGCATCCTGGTCAGAGCATGTCTTCTTTGGAAAAATGTCTACTTTACATAGTACTCTAGCCTTTTTATTTGGGCTGTCTGTTGTTTTTATATTAAGCTGTATAAGCTCTTTGTATATTTTAGTTATTAACCCCTTATTAAATGAAAGACTCACAAATATCTTCTCTCTTCAGTAGGTTGCTTCCATATTATTTTCAAGACACATATTTCTAATGTGATTACATGCATGCCACGTGCGGTAATAATTTGTGACGAAATATTCCTCATTTTCATACTATTTTTCAGAAAAGTAAATATTTTTATATAAATTCATATAGATTCAAAAACCAAGTTTCCTGAAATGCTAACTAGAATAGTTTCTCTGTTGAGATGAAAAATATCCTATAAAAATATCTACAAGTCTTCACACCACCTATACCATCATCCTATGTTCATAGCTACCACTTGGGTAAAATAGCACTAATTAGCTAAAAAACAAAATGACATGAATAAAATACCTAATTATGATTTCACACTTAAAATGCATTTTATCCATCTTTCTAGTCTGTACTCCGAGTCAACAGCTTCAGAAAAAAATGCCCTCTGGTACTCACTTTTGATACAGGATAAAACAGCAAATTTAGCAGTTGAGACTACTGATAGATTAAAGAAAATCAACTTTATAATATCAGATGTTACAAACATTTGTGTGTGTGAATCTCCAGGGCTGAGGAGCACTGAAATGTAGACATAGGAAATATGGTAAAAGTTTATAGCATCCAATGGGATGCCGCACATGAAAGCATTCAGGTTTGGAATCCCTGTGGCTCCTCGCTGGCTCTCCTAGATGTTTTTGAAGCTTTAAGAGATTATGATTAAATAGGATTTTACCAAGAGAAACCTCAGCTCTTAGCTTCAAAAGTCATCATTCTCCTAGCTGCCAAATTCAGTTGGCACTACTGAACAATGCTTTCCCTTTCAAAATTCCAATTTCACTGTTAAGAAAACAGATGACACAAATATCCTATATTAGAGAAAAGCAGAAAGAGTCCCTGGAACAATCTTCCCCAAACAGAACACTGCTGCACAGGATTGTAATACCAGAAAATAGATTCTTTGGTCAAATGCATTTATGAAATTCTGGGTAAACAAATTAAATTAATTGCTTTTCGGTATTACTCAGCAGAACCATATGAATAGCTTTAGTTAATCTCTAAGGGAGGAAGGAGAGGCGAGTAAAATATGCATTGATTTCTAAACATATTTCTAAACAAGTATTAATGAATTCTTATAATTCTACAATATCTGATAAGCGCATTTCCTCAGAAACCACACTCTAAATGTTGGCCGATCTTATAGGAATACATTGGAGAATGCTTTTTATTATTACAAATTCACATAGAATATTTGTTACATATGATTTCAAGTCTTCCGCCCTAAATTGTGAATAGTGGGTGATAATTATTCTTACAAATACATATCAATAATTATTATTAAACATTTCAGCAGGCTTCTACTGTTCCTATCTGCCCTTTTATTCGACACTGCTTTTATCTACTCTTTGGGGAAAACTGATTATTTTCTACTAAAATTATGTGTAATTATTGGGGATTTCAAGTACCAATTAGTAGACATGTAACCTAGTTATGTCCTATCATAGTACCACATCATTCATTCACATTGATGACTGCATATGTACTGGGCAATCAAGGAACAGAACATGAGAACAGCAGCTGCTTTGCCCAGCATAGTAGTCATCTCATCATCACTTTGTTGGGGAGAATTACTTCTCTGCATCAGAATCATGAGGCAGTTAGGACTGACCTAGCCCATATGATCATACAGTTCCAACTACCTACAATCTAAGACCTGATTATGTAACAAAAACATGGTTAGAGAAGGTAGAGGGGAGAGAGATAAAGGAGAGGAAGAGAGAGGGAGAGAGGAAAGGAGAGAGAAACAGAGAGATAGAAGGAGAGAATGAGAAAATCATGGTTCAAAAATTATCTGAGTAAGAAATTCAGTGCCATATAGCATGAGCTTTCAATGGTGAACAGAAATAATTAATTGGGCCCTTTACTGTCAGTATCAAGAACTGGTTGATAATCTTTTCATTAGTTATTTCCTTCCATTCTGTAGTAAGGTATTTGGTAGAACATACATGTGATGGTCATTCTGTTAAGCCCTGATGAAAATAAAAGTGTACATCTTCTAACTGTTACTTGTTAAATAAGTATTACCATAGCTCTTTTTATTTTTCACTTCAAACATATTTTCAAGGCTAGTTTCACAAACTTATAATTAAAAATATGACTTATAACTCATTTCCATATCACACTTGAATAAAGATACTATGGCTAAAAAATGTACAATAAAGTCAATCAATCTCATAATGAAAAGCAATATTTTATGTCTATTTTGGAAAAACTGATTGAACTTCTTAAAGAGGGTACTCTATCCTTTTTTTGAAAAAATGACTCAACATTTTGATAGCTATTAAGAGAAAATTCCATAACACAAAAGATGATGGTTGAATGGATTACATTTCTCAAAAAATGTGTTCTTCACATTTTTTTATAGCCTATTCATTTTTAGTTGCTGATAAGATTTCTTTTCACCTTATCCAAACTCATATTCTATAGTTACAGATTTCTGTTCAGGAGTAGTTCATATAGTCTTTTCCACTTATTGCACTATTTTCACTCAAAAACTCATTTTATTCGCTTCTCCATTTCATTCAGCATTTCCCTCAAATATTACCTTTGCATGGTGATCTTTCAATAACCACATTATTTAAAACTAGAGGCCCGATGCATGAAATCTGTTCAATGGGCTCAGCCCTTGCAGCCGTGGTGGCTTGCCTTGGCCCTTGAAGCCCTGGCTTTGTCTGGAAGGTCATTTGGAAGGACATCTGGAAGGTCATTCGGCTGTTCAGTCTAATTAGCATATTATGCTTTTATTATTAGACTAGAGGCCTGGTGCACGAATTCATGCACAGGTGGGGTCTGACCAGTCCCACCTCTGATTGGGGTGGGGGACCATTGGGGGTGGGGGTGGCCAAGGGTAGGGGCCACAGGCAGTTGGCAGGGCAGCCCTGCCCCCAGTTGGGGTGGTGGGGTCAATCAGGGATGGGCTGATTGGGGGCAGTGTTGGCCAGGGGAAGGGGCCATGGGAAGTTAGCCAGCCGGCCCACCCCTTGGCTGAACTCCCGGTCAAAGGGAAAATTTGCATATTAGCCTTTTATTATATAGGATATTCACTGTTCATCACTCATCATCCTTTTACCTTACTTTACATTGCTGTCTAGTAATTACTATGTAAAATATTATTATATATATTTTTTAACTATTTATTGTGTTTCTTCCCACTAGAATATAAAGTTCCTGGGTTTGGAAACTTTGTCTTGTTCACTGTCGAATATTCACCATGAGGCACACAATAAGTTATCCATTGATTATAATTTTTTAAAACTTCTAAATTGTAGTCGTCATACTACAGCATGAGGAAATGTACTTTTACATATAGTTGAACAACCTTGGAGTGATTTAAATATTTTATTAATATAGAACCTAGAACAACACAATAGTATACATCAAAAATTGTAATTGGAAAAGTCTAAACTACAGCATGCAAATGCAGTGAAAATATGTTAGTTAAGATTAATTGTATCTTGTTGATGAAATATCAACTGATATATTCAATTTTTGTAGTATATGTTCCACCTTTAAAAGCATGAGCATCCTTGAGAAAAATCTTACATATCAACTGTGTAAAGCAATTTTCTTTACTTGCTTTTTAATCTAAGTTGCTTGTGAGCCACTTCAGCAACAAATAAAAACCACCTGTTTTTCACTGCCCACAATTTGGAAAATGGTTCATAAAGGCCAAGAATTGATTATTTTTCATCTTTGCTTCCTCGTTGTCTATAATAGTTTTCAGGACAATATAAGTATGTTAATGTGTCTTTTAAATAGTGTAATGAAAGCCCTGTAGGCATTGCTCAGTGGTTGAGTATTGACCTATGAACCAGGAGGTCATGGTTCCATTCCCAGTTAGGGCACATGCCCGGTTGCGGGTTCGAACCCCAGGGTGGGGTGCGCAGGAGGTAGCCAATGGATGATTCTCTCTTATCATTGATGTTTCTATCTCTCTCTCCCTTTCTCTCTGAAATCAATAAAAATATTTTTTAAATTAAATAGTGTAATGAGAGAATACAAATATAGAATGGTGAGAAAAATAGACTCTTAAAAGAGATCCATTTATGTTTAACCCTAATGACAATCATGATCGCTCTTTACTGGTTTCCTTCCTATATTACTGCCCAGCAGTGCAGGATGCCCAAACTCTTCATGTTCCATGGAACATGGAGAGTTTCTGTTGTTAGGAATAATCTCTCAGGTCCAAATCTGTGATTAAAGGGACTCCCTTTTTTCATTATTTTAAGTAATATGTATATATATATATATATATATATATATATATATATATATATATATATATATATATATATATATATTGCAAATACTCTAATGTTAATCATTTTTTTTACATCAGTTTTCTGATTCCCAAATAATGGTAATACTCTCAGGCTATTATAGTTTAGAACAGATAGCATATCATTTTCAGAATGCATTCTGGGAAGAGCAACCCCAAATAGAAAAGGCAAACTTTAAAGGTTTGACAGAAATGGAGTTTGTTCCAGCTGTAATAGTTGAAGCTGACCCTTTCTAGTAGGTGAATTTGATCTATGCAATGTCAGAAGTTAGTACATTCCTCCTACTTTCCTTAACCCCGCTCTTTTTATATCCTTCCCCAAAACTCTTCCCTCTATCTGCCAGCATATCAAGAAAAGTTCTGATATTATTTATTTACTCCTCCTAGGAAGGAGTTTCTACCATTGGGAGACTTTGCCTAGGAGAAGTTTTATTATTGGATGCATTTATAATTTAACAAGCAGGCAAAGGCTTATCATATGGAAATAGGTTTTTTTAAGTATAAAACCCATGTAAGGGGCCATTTCTCCTACTAGCTATGTCTGAACCACGCATCAACAGGAGAAATTTGTTGTTTTCATTTCTGTTAATAAAAATAGAAAAAAAAGCAAAATAATATAAATATTGTACTATAAAAGTGTAGTTTGAGAAGGAGGTTAATATTTAGGCCATAATTTCACAATTATTTTGTTTAATAGCATATATAAATCACTGATATAAGTCTTTTGCTCAATAAATAGAGCAAGTTCCTCACTATCAGTTGAAAGTTTACTCAATTTTACTTTTATTTAGAATAACTGTAACGCCTTATTAATTCCTTTGTTTTTAATGACTATAGGTTTATACTAACCTCTATTTTATTCATTTACTTTCATTGTTAAATTCTATTTGAAATGCAAAATAATGGTCATGAGGCAATTATAATTGAACCAAATAAGTCATCCTTTATAGTCTTTTAGTTAACTTATTTTATTTCTCTCATAGCCGAGTAAGCCTTCAGAAATTGATATTTTTTCTTTTTTATATATATTTTTATTTATTTCAGAGAGGAAGGGAGAAGCAGAGAGAGAGATGGAAACATCAATGATGAGAGAGAATCATTGATTGGCTGCCTCCTGTACACCCCCTACTGGGGATCGAGCCTACAACACAGGCATGTGCCCTTGACTGGAATCGAACCAGGGACCCTTCAAGTCCACAGGCCAATGCTCTATCCACTGAGCCAAACCAGCTAGAGCTAATATTTTTTCTTTTAAAGAGGAAAAGATCATAAGACAGGTGGTGAGAGAAGTAAGAAGATAAAGACTGACCTGTTCATTTTTCAATCTTATCCAGGAAATAAATGGAAGAAAAATAACTTCCCACAAGCACAATATTATCTGTCATTAGATTCACTACCCTAGCTTTATCATAGAAAAATAATAGCTTAATCAACCAGGTGAGTGGGTGCTTTGGAGTGAGGGATTGGTAGGCGAATGGTAGGAGTGTGGAGTTAAGGAGCTACTAAGACACTTGTGTTTCCCTAGCAGCTTCCAGAGCTAAAAATGATAAGTTGGTTATAATTCAGAATCCTAACTAGGCCCCTGGGAAGCACCATGTTCTCCATGATAATCGCTCCATGATTTATCCTCGTGGGTGTTTTCAGCTGAATAGTCTCTGTGGTTATATTTATTTGCAAACATTTTCATTTACCCATAACACATAAGAAAATGTTATCAATGTCACACAGCAAACAATTAAGAATTTAATGATTATAATTAGCCATTTTAAATTAAGGTTTTATTATAAAACTCTCCAAATTTTTATGCAGATATTTGCCTCAAAAATAATTACAGAGAATTTGCCTAAGAAGATAGAGAAGTCATTAATTTAGTGTTCTCTCCATTATCTTGGAACTTCTTAAGCATTAATTCTCCCTAATAGCTCTCCCATTTCAAAAACTGAGTTCAAACTTCAGAAATCTAAGTCATAAGTATTTACGGATGATTTACTGTATGAAACATATGTGGTAGGCACAGTTCTTGACCTCAAGGAGGCTACAAACTAGGACAAAATACACACACACACGTTAGTATCAATTATTTAGAAATATTCACAAAGAAGGAATCATTTTGCTGTGGGATTTGGGGTGGTTTCTTTTTTTGGAGGTCATGAAAAAAAATGTATGCATTCAACCAATCAAATGGGAGCAGATCTAGTGTGTATAAATGAACAAGGATTTTATATAGAAAATTACGTTTCAAGAATGCTTTTATTGGTTTTGAAAGTGGTTTAAATTCCCTAAATTTTAGTTTACTTATCTCTTAGTGATGATAACTTTTAAAAGTTTTTTGTGTGAATTAAAATATGTATGTAAGATATGCACAGGAGCTTGAAATAATGTAGGTTCTCAGTACATATTATCGATTCTGACTATGTGCCAGACATTATGATATTTTACATTAATCATCTTAATCCTCACAAAAATTAAAGGAGGGAATTAATTATGTTAGTCTTATAATTTTTAAGAAAACACATCTGAGAGGTTAAACAACTTCCCTAAGCTACTCAGATCAAAGTTAACTGATAATTCCTTTTTTAATAGGGCAGACATATGAGGATAATTGCATTTTATTTTATTTTATTTTTATATTTTTAAATAAATCTTTACTCAGATTATTACAACTGTTTCTCCTTTTTCCCCCCATAGCTCCCCTCCACCCGGTTCCCACCCCACCTTCTGCCCTTACCCCCCCCCCACTGTCTTCATCCATAGGTGTACGATTTTTGCCCAGTCTCTTCCTGCACACCCCCATACCCCTTTCCCCCTGAGAATTATCAGTCCACTCCCTTTCTATGCCCCTGATTCTATTATATTCACCAGTTTATTCTTTTCCTCAGGTTTTGAATTCACTTGATTTTTAGGTTCACTTGTTGATAGATACATATTTGTTGTTCATAATTTTTATCTTTACTTTTTTCTTCTTCCTCTTCTTAAAGAATACCTTTCAGCATTTCATGTAATCCTGGTTTGGTGGTGATGAACTCCTTTAGCTTTTTCTCATCTGTGAAGCTCTTTATCTGCCCTTCAATTCTGAATGATAACTTTGCTGAGTATAGTAATCTCGGTTGTAAGTCCTTGCTATTCATCACTTTGAAAATTTCTTGCCACTCCTGTCTGGCCTGCATAATTTCTGTTGAGAAATCAGCTGACAGTCGTATGGTGCTCCCTTGTAGGTAATTAACTGTTTTACTCTTGCTGCTTTTAATATTCTTTCTTTGTCTTTTGCTCTTGGCACTTTAATTATGATGTGTCTTGGTGTGGTCCTCTTTGGATTCCTTTTGTTTGGGGTTCTGTGCATTTCCTGGACTTGTAAGTCTATTTCTTTCACCAGGTGGGGGAAGTTTTTGGTCATTATTTCTTTAAATAGGTTTTCAGTATCTTGCTCTCTCTCTTTTTCTGGCACCCCCATAATTCTGATGTTGGTATGCCTGAAGTTGTCCCAGAGGCTTCTTACACTATCTTCAACTTTTTGGATTTTTTTTTTTTTTTGCTTTTTGCTTTTTCGGTTGTTTTTCGCTTCTTTGTATTTCCATTCTTTGACTTGATTCTTGTGTTCCTCTAGTCTGTTGTTGGGTCTCTGTATAATATTTTTTATTTCAGTCAGTGTATGCTTAATTTCTAGTTGGTCCTTTTTCATATCTTTGAGGGTCTCGTTATATTTATCGACCTTTTCTAGGATATTCTTGAAAAGCCTTATAACCGTGGTTTTGAATTCTATATCTAGTTGTTTGTTTTCCTCCATTTCTTTCGTTTGCAATCTGTTTCTTTGTTGCCGCATTTTCACTGCTTCCCTGAGTTGGTAGGGTAGCTTTGTGTGCTAGGTTTCCTATATGGCCCAGTGGGTCGGCCTCCCAATTACCTGAGATGGACACTCTTGGTGCACCCCTTTGTGGACTGTGTGTACACCCTTGTTGTAGTTAAGTCTTTATTGTTGTTGGTATCACTGGGAGGAATTGACCTCCAGGCCAGTTGGCTGTGAGGATCAGCTGTGTCTACGCTGGGAGAAGTTCAGTGCTGGAGACAACCTTGTAGGATTAGACTTGCCAAATTGCAAAAGCCTCTGTGCTCAGCTTGGATGGGGTGGAGTCTCAGGACAGAGCAGACAGAATTGGCTTCCCATCAGCCCTGCCCTTGCGTGCATGGGCCTCCAGACCTCTGCCTTCCTGGCTCCCGAGCCTCTGCCCGAGAGTCCAGATTCCCCCTGCAAGAGCGTGGGTCCCTAGGTCGCCTGGAACTGGGGTTCAGTGCAGTCAGAACTGGGGCACAGTGCAGTCAGGAGCTTCCGACTCCCTTCTACTAGGGAAAGCCTGTGGCAACCTCCACAGTCTTTGTGCACAATGGCACGCGTGCCTCCAGGCCCCTGCCCACCGGGGCTCCCCTGGGTGTCTGAGTCTTGGAGTACCTTTCTCTCTACCTGACAGTCCAGACTCCCCCTGTATGAGCCTGGGTCCACGAGGAACTGGGGTTCAGTGCAGTCGGAACTGGGGTTCAGTACAGTCGGGAGCTTCCCTCCCCCTCCCGCCAGAGAAAGTCAGCCAGGCTCTCAGCCGCCCTTCCTCTCTGCATGCACAGAGACCCTTTGCCATACCTCAACCCTTTGCCAATCCTCCGATTCTCCGTGAGCTTTTCTCTTTCCTTCTAATTGTAGAATTTCCACTCAGCCAGCTTTCCTGTGGTTCTGGATGGTGTCCGTTCTGTCTTTTAGTTGTAGTTTTGAAATTGTTGTATGAGGCAGCAGTTTAGGTGCTTACCTATGCTGCCATCTTGTTTTCCCTCGATAATTGCATTTTAAAAAGCAAAATTGGAGACATATCTGAATTTTAACATCTTACTTAATATAAACACAATTTTCAATAAAAATATAAAGTAAAACAATCAAACAAAAATTGGAAAATAGTAAGTAAAAAGTTAATTTTATATTATACTACTAAATATATTACTATATTATATTTCCTAAGTCATTTAATCATACTATGTTTACAATTACATTTTGCAACAAACAACAAAACACCGGTCACTAAATAAATGGAAAAACAATCAAATGAACAAAACTTAGGCAGAATTTAATTAATTATCATCAATTATCAATGTTATAATAACCATTAGTTATACCTATTTTTATTTTTCTCTAAATTTTAACAAAATACTGTAGCATTTGCTTCATACATTTTAAATATGTCATCCTTCAATGTGGATTTCATGGAATGTATGTATTGTTTATAAACCCAAAAATTTTTATTAGAAAAAGAGTTTCTTTCTTCAGAAAAAAGAAGAATGTGAGTGGTTGTGGGTGAGTGTGTGTGTGCGTGCATGTTAGAAAGGCTAACTACCATAACAAATAAAATAAAAATATACACTGTCTTACAAACAAAAGTAATGGGTCTTTCTTACATTAAGGGAATGCATGAGAAAGCACCTGCTCCAGGTACTTTTATTCAAGGGCCAAAGCTAAGGAAATCTTTTCCAAATTCTACTTATGATTACCGATGTCCTCCTGGATACCAATATGTAGTTGACTAAAAGGAAAAGAAAAAATAAGTGTGCAAGTTTTTAAAAGTGACCCCCAAATTATTTGATACATCTGTCAAAATATGAGGTTTATATCCCACCCCCTAAATTGTGGGTTAAAAAAAACAGGGCTGGTGGACTTCAGTCAATCCAGTGGAGTGCAAGTCATGCATTGTGACTTCTGAGGCCAGTTCAGAAAAGGAGGCTCTATTGCCATCTGGTTTTGCTGAGACATTAGCTCCCAGGGGAAGCAACTGACATTTGAAAACTCTGTGTGTACCATACCGGAGAGGCCCATGTAGAATCACAATTGGCAGCTGAACTTCCAGGTGACAGCCAGCATCAACACTTAGCCATGTGAATGATCTAAGATCTCCAGCCCAGGGGAGCCTTCAGATGACTGTAATTGCCTGAAAGACTCTACTCAAGAACAAACAAACTGATCCCTTCTCAAATTCCTGACCCCTAAAATTTGAGAAAAATAAAGTGGTTAATATAAGCTGCTAAGTTTTGCAGCAATAGTATCCATTAAAAATCACAAGAGGATTGTAGGCCCATGCCTGAAAAAGGCATACTTCTGTTAATATATTGTCTTAATCCATTGGAATCACTATAACAGAATATAGACTGAATGGCTTATGAAGAACAAACATTTCTTTCTCACAGTTCTGGGAGAACTGGGAAGTCCATGGTCAACGCACCTGCAGATTCAGTGTCTAGTGAGGGCCTACTTTCTAGTTCATATCTTTTCACTGTGACTTCACATGGTAGAATAGGTTAGAGAGGTCTATGGGTCATTTTTTTTTAAATCATCACCCGAGGGTATTTTTTCATTGATTTTTAGAGAGAGTGGAAGAGAGAGAGAAAGACAGAGAAAAATATCAATGTGAGAGAAACACATTGATAGGTTGCCTTCTGCACAACCCCTAACCTCAGCTCCAGACTGGGAGAGGCCTGCAACGGAGGTATGTGCCCTTGACCGGAATCAAACCTATGACCCTTGGGTCCATAGGCCGGTGCTCTATCCACTGATCCAAACTAGCTAGGGATCTGGGTCTTTTTTTATAAGGGCACTAATCCCATTTATGAGGGCCCCACGACTATGATATAATCACCTCCCAAAGGCCTCACCTCCAAATATTTTTTTATTGGGGATTAGCTTTTAACATATGAATTTGGGGGAATACAAACAGTCATTCTATAGCACATATCATTGACTATAATTCAGGAATATAGCCACACATGACTGTAAGGGGAGATTAGAGAATGAAATCTATATGCCCAAGAATATTAAAGAGGAATGTGAATGTAGCATCATCTTATTGGACAAAGTATTTGTATTGGGGGTAAGAAAAGATAAATAAGCAAGAGAATGATTAGACACTGCCCATTATTTATTGGTTTCAATTCTTCTTCCTTAATGCTTTGAGGAAGGGAATAAGACATAAAAATGCTAAATGTCATAAAGTATTTTCCATACTAAATGTTTACAACCACCACAAATACCTTTCAAAGATCTAGTTTGAATGTCCTGGAACTTACCACTTGGTAGAAATTCCAGACTGCCATAACTAGTCTATTCATTTTATTTCCTGTCATTTTACTTTCCTAATAGTTTATAATCAATGTGTCAATCTCAGTCGCCTTTGGGCTGCTTTCCTGATTCTTTCATATTACCACATATACACCAGTTACTCAACAATTTTTTCCAACTGAAAGTGCAAAGCGAAGAGGAGAAATAAAATAATAGTTACTGAGCACCTACTAAATGTCACACATACTGTTAATTACTATATTGGGGTTATTTCTTTTAAATATAAAACAACCCTTTGAGAAATTTATTATTGTACCCAATTTGGCAAATGAATAAGCTGATTCATTCAGTTTTATTAAGCAACTTTACCAATGTTATCTATCCCTGTGTAAAGTTATTATGACTTTTTGAATTTGTATCCGCAATGTGATTAAGATCATCTTTATAATTTTAAGAACTTGAATTATGTATAGTATGAGCAGTATTAGCAGAGTAACCAAAGAGATATTTGAAGCTCATTTGGCTAAAGTCTATATACCCCAAAAGCTTTTTGTATATTGCAACATTCTTCATATACCCTGCCAAAGATAATGCTCAAAATCATACACACCTAGGCTAAAAATTCACTTTTGATTTGTCAAAGAAGAAGAAAACACTGAAACTAGTAACTGAATATAAAAATACAGGAGGAAACCAAATATGTCTCCTATGTGAAGAGAATATTTGGCATCTAACCAAAGCCATGTACAGCCTCTATAATAAAAGTTTCACTGGATATGTTAATTAAAACTTTTAAGAGTTAAATTTAGGGTAAGTTAGTGAATTTCAATTATCCCTGAGCCCTGGATAATAGACATTTGATTTAAATTGACTATAGAAAATATTTATCCTAATGATGTTAAAATGGACTGGTTTGAGGGCAGAATTACATGTGATAGTTTATTGCATTTTGCATATACATGCCTCCTTATTTAGAGAAAAAGCTGAGAACATTATCATATTTTAATGTCATTATAAGGAACTTAGTATACTAAGGGAGAAATACAGTGACTGTCTTTTTTTTAATTAAGTTAAACTCTATCCCCTCTGATCTACAAACTTTATTGCCACTTTCACTTTATAAATTCTATTTATATAGAGTCCTTTGGGTATTAAACTGCTTTTTCTGCAAATCTAGTTGCTTCTTGTAAAACCTTTCTCTTGGTTCACTGACAGCTCATCAACCAACAAATCTCAGTAGTGATAAACTCTAATGATTGAAGCACATATCTTGATTTCTCTCAGAATCTCAGTATATTTCTGATTCAATACTGACTTTACCATTATTAGCCCATCCCCTCTCTTACTGTCTCCTTTCATCCATCAAGGATAAACTACATGTCAGGACTATAATCATTTGAACTGAGAAAAGAAAAGGGAACAAAATAACATTAGTTCACTGTAACCCTGCTATCATTTAATGTAGCTTGCTGTGAACGTGTTTCTTAATGATTATGCCCAATAATAAATGATGCTATTCCAGTTTGCTAATAATTTCCTGAAAAACAAGTTTATTTATCATTTGATAACAACTAAAGATTTGTTCAGTTTTTCTCTGATATGTTTCAAATTACCAAGTTTTGAAGCAATCTCTGTAATAAAAGGTCATATTATAAATAGCATCTGGTGATAATATCCATTTAGCATATCAAGTTTAGCTTGTATTTTGAAGTATTATAAACATTCAGTTGACAGAATAGTGGACACTGTGTATGTATCATGAATCATGTCTGTTAAGAAAAATTTGAATTTCACTGAAAACATATTCCCTTTATTTGTCATCTAACAATTTATGTATAGCATTTCTAAATAACAATTTCTATAGTCTAAATAAATTAAGTGCTGAATTTAGGCTGTAGGAATGGATATTTTTACCAATTTAAAATAATAAAACAGGGTTATAAAACGCTATGTAGATCATGATAAAATTATTTTCAAGTATATCAGAATATATATACATATATATCTTACACATACATGCATGTAATAAATATCTTTAAAATGTATATAATTTATAGCATAGAGGCATCTATTTAAAAGGCAAGTTACACATTGGAATAAAAAAATAAGAGCTGAAACAATTTCACAGATGGAGTTTTATTGTGCTGTGAAATAAATCTAGCAAGGAAAGTAATTGTGGAGTAAATATTTCCTATTTTATACATGATCATGTGTGTGTACACACCTGTAGTAAGCAGAGTGATGACACTCTTCCCCACCAAAGAAGACTATGTCCTAATCTTTGCAATCTGTGAATATATTACCTTAGGTGGCAAAGGGCGATTGAGGTTGAAGAAGGAAATTAGTTTGCTAATTAGTGGACCAGACCTTAAATTAGTGAGATAGCCTAGATTTTCTAGATGGATCCAATGGAATCACTGGGTCTTTAAAAGCGAAATAGGATGTCAGAAGGTTCAGTGTGAGAGACTGCAGTCTGAGACCAACTCCTGTTTGCTTTGAAGATGAAGGAGAGTACTATGAGCCAAGGAAAGAAGTGGAATCTAGAAGCTGGGAAGGGCAAGGAAACAGATTCTGCCCTAGAGACTCCAGAAGGAATGCAGCTCTGCCAGCAGATTGACTTAGCCTACTGAAATCAGTGTTAGATTTATAGCCTAAAGAAATGTAAGATAAAATTATTGTTCCAGCAACTAAGTTGGTGATAGTTTGTTACAGCAGCAATAGGAAACTAATGTTATGCAATAGAAAATTAATATGTTTATATTCTAAAATACTTGGTTTATCATATCAATAGCTTATCCAACTTGTATAATGCAAAAATTATACTGTTTATATTGTTTACCTTCAGACTAAGTCTTTTAACCTTTCTATAGTGAGTTTTCAAATATTATTTACTTAAAGGAAACAGATACTACCAAAACACACTTATAAAACATAATAAGTTTTCCTAATTACAAAAGTGTATGGCACCTGGCTGGCATGGTCCAGTGGTTGAGCTTTGACATATGAACCAGGATGCCACAGTTAGGTTCCTAGTCAGGGCACATGCCCTGGTTGCCGGCTTGATTGCCAGCGTGGGGCATGCAGGAGGCAGATGATCAATGATTCTCTCTCATCATTGATGCTTCTATCTCTCTCTCCCTCTCCTTTCCTCTCTGAAGTCAATAAAAATGTATTTTAAAAAGTAATTATAAAAGTGTATGGCATCTATGCATGTGAACATTAAAGGAAGTAGTAAAATGATGTGTTTGAAAATAATTTGTGATTCTGGTAAGATATGTACACACACACCAAAAGACATGGGCATATACACATTTAATTTTACTCAGTTAAAATTTATATACAGAACTGATGTATGATTCAAAGAATTTTAAAGGATGTATAAATGTAAGTAACCATTAACATAATGAAGATGTAGAACATTTCCATCCTTCCAGAAAGTTTCCTTGGGCCCTTTTCCCGTAAATGAATGTCAACCATCACCACCAACCCTCCTCGCCACACACTATTTATCCTTTTCCCTATTGATAGACAGTTGAGCTGTTCTAGTTTGAGGTTATTATAATAAATACTAGAGGCCCAATGCATGAAATTCATGCAAGAGTAGGCCTTCCTTCCCCCAGCTGCAGGCACCGGCTTCCCTCTGGCACCCGGGACCTGGGCTTCCCTCACAGCCCTGGTTTCATCCAGAAGGTTGTCCAGAAGGACGTCCGGTCTAATTAGCATATTATGCATTTATTATTATAGATGCTAGAAACATTTGAATGCAAGTCTTTTTGAGGGCAAAGTTTTACATGTCCTTGTTGAAATAACTAGAGGAGAAATTACTGGGTCATAAGGTAGCTATATGATTAATGTATTATAAGAACCTACCAAATAGATGCCCAAAACTATATGTTATCTCATACTCCATCATCAATGTATGAGAGTTAGCTTTGTAATCAGATAGTAGCATAAGATAGTAGTATAAGTTTTCTAAACTTGGGTGTGTTTTTTTTTAAATTTCAAAATTCTTTAGCTGTGGTATACCCTTATCATTTCCATCAAATTAATGAAACAGTTTGTCAATTTCTAAAAAAAATCACCTGACTTATTATCGGGATTAAATTGGATCTGTAGGTCAAATTAAAGAAAATTAGCATTTTACCTTTATTAAATATATATTGTATATAATTTATTTTCTTTAAAATTTTTGTTATTTTTTTAATTTCCTTTGTTTTTAATAATCTTTACTAAAAAGATTCTGTTAAATTTATTCCCCTAAGTACCTTATGTATGCTGATAGTATTTCAAATGGAATTATTTTCATTTTGTCCAACAGTTTGTTGCTATGGAAATATAACTGATTTCATACTGTTCTTTTTTATCTTTTTATGTTTATAAATTGTTAATGATTTTATATGTAATCAGTTATGTTGTCTATGCATAAACAGTTCCATGTCTTTCTTTTCTACTGAAATCATAAGTATTCATACTTCCTCTTTTATGTGAAAGTATTTATGATCCTTCATTGTTTTGTTTTTTAGATTTTTAAAATTAAATTTATTGGGGTGACATTGCTCAGCATGATCATATAGGTTTTAGGTGTGGGTTTCTATGCTACAAGATCTGTATATTGTACCATGTACCCACCACCCAAAGTCAAATCTTCTCCTATCACCTTACATTAGGACTCCCTTTTCCCCCACTCTCTTCCCTCTGGCAACCACCACACTGCTCTTTGTGTTCACGAGTTTCAGTTTTATATCTCACTTATGAGTGAAATCATATGGTTCTTGGTTTTTTCTGACTGACTTATTTCCTTTAGCATAATATTCTCAAGGTCCAACCATGTGGTTGCAAATGGCAATATTTCATCCTTTCTTATGGCTGAGAAGTATTCTGTTGTGTGTATGTACCACATCTTCCTTATCCAGTCCTCTATTACAAGACACTTCTGTTGTTTCCATGTCTTAGCCACCATGAATAATGTTGCAATGAACACTGAGGTGCATATATCTTTGCGAATACATGATTTGGAGGTTTTTGGCTATATATACCCAGGAGAGGGATTGCTGAGTCATATGGTAGTTCTCTTCTTAATTTTTTGAAGAATCACCAGGTCATTTTCCATAGTGGTTGTACAAGTTTACATTCCCACCACCAGTGAATAAGTTTCTCTTTTTTCCACAATGATCCTTGAAGAAAGATGTTTACACAACAAATTATATATAAATATGTGTGTGTGTGTGTACATGTACATAGCTATACATATATACATATATATAGTTCTTCCCAAAGAGATCCAAGGCCCAAAAGGACCAACTCTATCTATGCTATGGAAATAGGAATACCCAGATAATTGGGAGCTTTGGATAGAGGATCTGATTTGATACCAAGCAACTGACACCAAGTGACTGAGCAACAAAACTTCTCATCATAAGCTTAGTTTTGTCAGAGCCACTAAATCAAGGAATTGAATAGCCTCAGAAGATTATATCACAGGAAATGTTATATTCAGAATTGGCCTTTAGGAAGACCAAAGTGCAAAAGTAAGCAACATAAATAAGTGGTCTCACCTCCACTATCTCCTTTCACTATTGCACTGCTGTCTGTCCCTCAGCTCATAGGGATGGCTCCATGGGAAGTCGGTCCCTATGAAGAGCTATAAGAGGAGGAAAAAGTCAAAGGCCTGGTTCACAGATGAGGTGACTCAGTAAGTTGGAGAAAACCAGAGAATACTAATACACTAGAGACTCATTCAAGATCACCTCTGAAAGACAATGAAGTGTGGGACAGTTGACCAGTGAGTGCACAGAGTTTGGGCAGTTGATCTGGTCATTTTGTGGATTAAGAGAAGCAGTCTGAAGTAAATATTTAACTGGATCCCTGGGCAGTGAAGGATGGATTGACTTTTGTCAAGATTTGGAAGGAGCAAGATCCCAGCTAAAAGGAATGTTGATAGAACTGCAGAAGTAGACATAAAGTGTGAGGATTGGTTTATCACACATTAATGTTCACCAGGGAGCATCCACTGCATTATGTGTGTGATTTATATAATAATTTATAAAGGATGATGCTTTACCTGGCCCCAAAGTGAATTTGTTTTGTTAGTATCTCTACCTTTACATTGTTAAATTGTAAAAATCTTGTCATTAAATAAATTTCACAAATTTATTTAAAACATTTTCCATAAAAAATAATTTGTATTAATTTAACTTAATGTTAACTTAATTTTATTTTTTCCATCACCATTTTTTCCCTCTATGCCCTCCATTACCCTTCTCCCATCACCTCACTTTTGTCCATGTATATGAGTTCTCTTTTTTTTTTCACTTTTGCTCAATTCATCCACACATCCCCAACACACTCCACCTCCTACCAGAACTGTCTGACTCCTCTCTATCTATGAGTCTGTCTCTATTTTGCTTGGCAGTTCAGTTTGCTCATTAATTTCCACATGAGTGAGATCATATGTTACTTGCCTTTCTCTGACCGGCTTATCTCACTCAGCATAATGTTCTCCAGGTCCATCCATGCTGTTGCAAAGGGTAAAATTTTCTTCTTTCTTTTTATGGCAAAGTAGTATTCCATTGTATAAATGTATCAACATTTTTATCCATTCATCTACTGATGGGCATTTGGACTGCTTTCAAATCTTGACTATTATACATAATGCTGCAATGAACATAGGAGTACATATATTCCTTAAATTTATTGTTTCAGTTTTCTTCGTATAAATTCCCAGAAGTACAGTCTCAAACCTAAAACTTACTTTGAGCCTATCATTTTTGAGAAAGCATTTTTAATAAAACTTTTGCCTGCAAGGAAAGTATCTTAGTTTGCTCAGACTGTGTTATTAGGATTCTCAAGAGAAATAGAACCAATAGGAGTTGTGTGTGTATGTATTTGTCTCTATGTGTCAATAAATAAAAGATAAATATGTGTGATTATCAGGAATTGGCTCCTGATCATAAATTATGGAGCTTGAGAAGTTCCATGATCTGTCATTTGCAAGACAGAAACCAGAAAAGCTGGTGATTTAATTCTAGTCTGAGTCTGAAGACCTGAGAATCAGGGGAACCAATGATGCAAACACTAGTTCAAGGGCAGAAGACCAATGTCCCAGCTCAAGTGGGCAAGCAGGAAGAAAAAGGAGGATTTTGTTCTATTCAGGCCCTCAAACAACCAATTGGATGATTCCCATTCACAATGGGGAAGGCAATCTAGTTTACTATGTGCATCCATTCAAATGCTAATCTCATCCATAAATAACTTTACAGACACACCCAGAAATAATGTTTAATCTGGGAACCCCATGGTGCAGTCAAATAAATACAAAGTTAACCATCACATGTTGCTATAATGTAATTCCAGAGACTAAATGGCAGAAACAAGAGACATTTATTTCTCACAGTTCTGGAGGCTTGGAAGCCTAAGATCAAGGTGCCGACAGATTCTGTTCATGGTAAGAAAGGACCTGCTTTCTAGCCTGTGGATAGCTGACCTATGTGCTCAGATGGCCATTCCACAAAGGATACCCTTGAAGATAGAGTGTCCGTGTATCTCTTTCTCTTCTCATATGATAATCCCAACATAATGGCACCTCCACATGACCTCATCTAAACCTTATTAATTCCCAAAGGCCTCACTTCCAAATGTCAACACATTGGGATTTAGGGCATCACCATATACATTTGGGGGAGACAAAAGCATTCAGTTCATAACACAAATTAATGTAAACCAGCTGTGGAAGTACTGACAGAGCTCTTTCTAATACTCAAAGCTACTGAAACCTCTAATCCCCCAGAAAAATTTTTGGCAATAAGGCTCTGCCAGCCATACCATAAATCAGCATCTGAGCACCAATCTCCCTGTGACTTTCATGAATTGTGCTGAATTGGGTTTTCTGTGAACTGGGATATACACACTTGTAAGAAAAATCCAACCTCCTTACGCAGATGATAAGAACAATTTTTTTTTTCTAGTAGAGGTCACTGACATGCCAGCAGGAGAGTCCTAGGAGGCAATGATAGGTTGACAAATTTTAATACAAATAATGTCCTTAGTGACCTCCCTCTCATTTACTCACTGATTCCATAGTTTGTAGAAGGAAATAAATGTAAATGTTTCATGAACAAGTATGTGTGTGTGTCATTAGTAATTCCTACCAGCATTATCTACCTTTTACATCTTGACCTAAGATTTTTACTTTTAACTTTCATCTAATAACTAAAATAAAACAACTGCTAAAGAAGCAAAAAACAGACAGGTGGAAAACAAAACTAATTCATAGATAAGAACTAGTCTCTCATTTTGACATTTCATGTGATTGCCCAATAGCCCATGGAACCCTTCATGGGCCAAAAGCATCTGCTCTCTCTTGCCAAGACCGATCTGGTACTGACCCTTCAGAATGGCTAAACCATTAGGAGGCAGGGAAAACTCTGAGCTCTCAATGTGGTGCCATGCCTCAAGAAGGAAGCCTTTTTATTCGTTCGCTGCATAATATATTGGCACAAACAGTGGCTTAAGACAGCACACATTTATTAGATCACAGTTCTGTAGGTCAGAAGTTTGGGTAAACTCAGCTGGGTTCTCTATACAGGGAGGGTCTCACAAGGGCAAAATCAAGGCAATGGCACACACAGAGGCTCTGGGGAATATCCACATCTAAATTCATGCAAATTGTTAAGAGAATTCAGTTCCACTTGGTTATAGGAGCCCAGCCTTGTATTGGCTGCCTATCAGTCAGGGGTGGCTTTCTGGCTCCTAGAGGCTGCTCACAGGGCTTTGCACATTGCCCCTCCATCTAACTTTGAACTTCAAAGCCAGTAAAAGTATTTTGAACCCTTCTCCTGCTTCAAGTCTTTCTGTCTTTGCTCATTGCAATCTGTAGAAAACTCTCTTCTTTTAAAGGGCTCAGATGATTCGATTAAGCCTTCCCGGATACTCTGCTTATGATTAACTCAAGGTCAGCTGATGCAAGTAACTGAAATCCATGTAAATTTACTACATACAGGTAGCTAAGATGTAGTAACAACCACTGCTGCTAAATTCTTTTTCCTGCTTAATGTAACAAAATCACAGGTATGATATCTCATCATATTCACAGTCATGGGGGTTAGGAGAAAACATATTGAGGGGCCATCTTAGAATTTTTGTTATCACAGAGAATACCCATCCACTTGTAAAAAAAAAATAGTTTCTATCACACCTTGTCCCCTCAGGAAAAGGCAGCAATTCTTTCTGACCACACTGACAAAGATTCTGGATATGGTTAGCTTTTCTTGCTTACAACACTTCAGCCAACATCACTGTCCAAGAACTCACCGAGTATGAGATTTATTGACATAGGATCCAAAATAATACCACTATAGACTCAGGAACCAATTTTATGGCCAAGGACGTGTGGCAATAAGCATCTGTCTGATCATGGATTTCACTGTTTTTACCATATACTATTGTCAAGAAGATGGCAGCTCAACGAAGCACTGAAACAGACTCTGAAAAGTGCAGCTAAGGAACTAGTTAGAGATGACATACTATTTTACACCTTGTAGCTCTAGATATTCTACTTCCCAGGAAGAGAGATCTTTCACCAAGGGACACAGTAAGGTTGCCACTACCCATAAATCTGCAGCTGCCACCTGATCACTTGGCTCTCCTCATGCAGATCAACCAGCAGGCCAAGAATGGAATTTTCATACTTGCAAGGTTATAACCTTATTTTAAATGCATGTATTTTATATAGACATATGTATTTATACATATATATCCTATATAATAAAGATATAATATGCAAATGTTTGTTATGCCATGAAGCATAATGAATGACCATGTAACTATTGGATCACAGATCAGCAGGAGGTTGGGGCAGAGAGCTACAAGTGGGCAGCAAGCTATGAGAAGGGGGCAGGGGTGGTGGGAGCTACAGGAGGGCAGCAGCGAGCTACTGGCTACAAGTGGGCAGCAGAGAGCTACAGGAGGGCAGCAGCGAGCTACTGGCTACAAGTGGGCAGTGGAGAGCTACAGGAGGAGGCAGGGCAGCCAGGTATGATGGGGGGTGGGAGGAGGGGGGCAGAGGGAGCTAAAGGAGGGCAGGGCAGTGGGCGGAGAGCTACTGGAGGGTGGCAGTGAGCTACTGGCAAGCTACTGGCACACAAATTCATGCACAGAGGCTACTAGTATTTATATAAACCCTAATACGCAAATAGACCAAATGGCAGAACAACCGAATAACTGGTTGCTATGACATGCACTGACCACAGGGGGCACATGTAGAACATGGCAGGTGTCTACAGCAGGCAGCAGAGCACTGAACATGGCGGGCTTCAGCCACGGCGGGATGGTGGAGCAGGTGAGTGGGGTCGCCATACCAAGGTGGGGCAACTGGTTGCTGTCATGGGAGTGAGCCACTGGTGGTTACTGAAAATTCTTTGCTCCTGCACACCGTGGTCCCTCCCAGTGCTTGTACCTGCTGCCAGTGCTGGTCCCGCTTACACCTGCAGCCAGCGCTGGAGCCGCCACTCACACCCACTGCCGGTACACAGCACCAGTCCTAATCGCTCAGCACCATCAGTGGGTGTGAGCGGTGGCTGCCAGCCCTGATCACCCCTGAGGGCTTCTCTACCTACCCTTGCTCCTGAGGGGCGATCAGGGCAGCAGCTGCTGCTCTCACCTGCTGACAGCCCCCACTCACACCCACTGCTGGCACTGGCCCCAATTGCTCTCTGTGCTATCAGAGGGTGTGAGTGGGGCCGGTCAGCGTGTGTGGGAGTGGCAGCAGCGGGAGCAGGGCTGCCAGCAGACAGGGGACTGGGGGCTGTGGCCGGAGAGGCCAGGCAGGGGCATGGAGGATGGGCCAAGACCCACCCCTGTGCCTACCACAGCCTCACGGCCCACGGTTCCTTTCAAGGTGCATGGATTTGTGCCCTGGGTACCTAGTATAACAATATGTACCTATATATATTCAGATACTTATTTAACTTTTCAAAATGCATTTTCTAAAATGAGGTCCATATTTTTTTAATCAATATAATGTTACTAATGTTATATCTATGTTATAAACTCCAAAAGTCCCTTTGGTTCATAGAATATGCAAAAATGGTCATTTAAAATCATCAATGGCTACCCAGCTAGAGTGGCTCAGTTGGTTGAGTATTATCCTCTGCACCGAAAGGTTGCTGGTTTGATTGCCAGTTCAATTCCTGGTCAGGGCACATACTTGGGTTGTGGGTTCAATAACCAGTTAGGGCATGTACAGAGGCAACTGATAGATGTCTCTTTCTCTTCCTCTCTCTAAGCCTGTCCCCAGGTGAGGATTAAAAAATAAAAAAATAATAAATAAAATAATTAATCACTTATTCCATACAATGATCCAAAAAACATATTCAAAATTGCCTAGATATATTATAGTCAACATCCTATATAATAAAAGCCTAATATGCAAATCAACTGAATGGCAGAAAGACTGGTGGAACGACCTGTCACTATGACACGTACTGACCACCAGGGAGCCGACACTCAATGCAGGAGCTGCCCCCAGCCTGCAGGCCCCAGGCCAGCCAAGGTGGGTGCCATTGGGGGCCCCCCATATTGCCCTGCCGGTTGCCCCACAGAGGAAGGCAACCACCAGTGGCAGTGGCAGGTGGGGCCGGTGAGCAGGTGGCACCAGGCCGGCCAAGGCGGGTGCCAGTGGAGCCCCCCCAATCACCTCACCGGTTGCCCCACAAATTAGCCCTGATCGCCGGCCAGGCCTAGGGACTCTACCCGTGCATAATTTCATGCATCGGGCCTCTAGTATATTATATTATTGACACAAAATGAGACTAATAAATGTATAAAACATTCTAAGCTCCAAAAGGAAATTAGGGGTAGAGGGAAAAGGAGGGAGAGAGATATAGAGATTAATTTTAGATTATAGCAAAATGAAAAATAGGAAAAAACTTAATAGTTCCAATATATAGCTGAAAAAATGTAATATTCTAAATAAAACTATAACTCTGTAAGGAATTATCTTTTTTTTAATATATTTTATTGATTTTTTACAGAGAGGAAGGGAGAGGGATAGAGAGTTAGAAACATAGATGAGAGAGAAACATCAATCAGCTGCCTCTTGCACACCCCCTACTGGGTATGTGCCTGCAACCAAGGTACATGCCCTTGACCGGAATCGAACCTGGGACCTTTGAGTCCGCAGGCTGATGCTCTATCCACTGAGCCAAACCGGTTAGGGCAGTAAGGAATTATCTTAATCAATTATTACCTCATTTCCTGAGAAATCACTTGTGCCATGGACTACACTAAGTATTTCACATGTAGAAACTCAACTCATCAGTGATGAAGTGGGTCTATTATATTCATACTTAAGGAAGGAAACTGTCAATTGATTAACTGGTAAATGTACTGTATTATGATTAAGGTAAAATAAAGTTTATAGAAATAATAATACATATAATTAATTAATGCTTAATATGCATGAGAAATTGTAGAAATAAATGAGCAACCAGCAACATGCAATAGTAGCCCATACATTAGTTGTACAAAAGTTTACTAATAAATTATAAGAAAATATAATTTGGTTGAAAACAAGTTGGTCCCCATGATAGTTTGTTTGAAATATTCATTTGAAATTTAACATATTCTATTTTTCTGTGTTTTATATTGATTTTTTTTTTCAATAAACTCAGGGTCTGATTATCAGGCTTTCAAATATTTTAAAGATTTTCTTTGCTGTGTATGGTGATATTTGATCACAAGTAATTATGCTGCTAATTAATCTGTTTTGTAATTAAGGAAGCAAGATTTTCTCTTTTTGTATGTTTAATACTTACTAACACAGCAACAGAAAATGAATAAGAGTAGTAAGTACTTAGGTGCATGAAATGTCAATTTTTAAAATAACATTGGTCAACAATGTTGCCTTTTCCCTGACTTTAGTAGGAATATGTCACTGCTTACTCTGTGACACCCTTTACCACTTTCTCATACCGTGTTCTTGTATCAAAGAGTTTTCAGATTCTTTGCAGTCTATTCCCTAACAAATAAGATTGCCAATCTTGTTAGAACTATGGAGAAAATATGGATAAATATTGAGAAATCATTTGCTATAAATACATATATTTTCATTCATTGCATCTAGCTTTTACTCAGAAATCTATCCTTTATGTTTCTGGTGTGCATTAATAAGGTGTTTTTGGTTATTGTCTTTGTGTGTATTATTTCAGAAATGCCATCTGGACACATCATGGGGCAGAATTGAGAACAGACCTTTGGATTCACGCCAACTCCGAAGCAGGGTCTTAATTCCAACTCAAGGCACCAATTTCCTTAGACATCTTAGGCAAGCTGTTCAAATATTTCGATCTCTATTTCCTTATCTATAAAATGTGAAAAATAAGAATTCTACTTTCTAAAGGTGCTTAGGTAAGTGCCAGACACATGAGTATCCCACACATGTTAGTTAGCACTGTCCTTATTATTGTCATTAAAGAACAAAATTAAGGAACAATAAATAAGATCAATTGAAGAAACATCAAAGGATGATGTCTCTTAACTACCAATTTCTTGAGCCATTGGTTTAAAAAAAAAGTTTAAATCAACCCATACACAGCCTAAAATAAAAGTTATCTCTGTCTAGGTATAGTACAAATGTCAATACCTAGATTCTACTTTATGATTTTAAATGATTTTTAAAAGCAATTTTTAACATATGTCCAGTTTATGCTTTTACTTATTAGTTTTGAAGCTGAGAAAATAATTTTATAATTTCAAATATGAAGGTTAACATATGTATCCTCTAAGAATTCAAATGCAATTAATATTTGTAAGATTTCAGCAATCAATTCATATTGAAAATTCACTATTTGTTTTAATACCAATGCCAACTTTGGTTCATTTTCCAACTTTTCACATATGTATATTTGGGAACAAAATGAATTTATTTACATATATTAATTTTGCTGTACTATGGATATCATTTGAAAAAACATTTCAAATATTTCATTTCAATAAAATCAAATGCAAACAGTTTCATTTCTTTGGGTATATTTTGCCTCAAGGTTCTTGAAATATTTACAGAAAGCTCTTATCAAGATAACAAATGGTAAGAGAAATATTGTAGTTGCTATTATTAATACTGGCACTCCAATAAATAAATGTCCTCCAATTCAGAAATTTTCCAATTTCTTATAAATATTCATATTGCTCCCTATATGAATACTTATGTGTGCATATTCTTAACAATATTCATTAAAAGAGTCAAGAAAATATTCAGTCGAAAAATCTCTAACTTAAAACCCAGTGGAAATTTATCTCAATGAGACAAATATTCTGCTCATGTATATGATAGGACATGTGTATGTTTTTCTGTGTATGATTAAAATTAGATTTAATTTTATATAAGAAAATAGTCAGCTAAAAATCACGTAGCTGATGTTGGTAAAAGCTGAGAAAAATTTAAAATTTCTACTAGGTCAAACTTTGTTCTGCACTTTCTAAATATCAAGCATTGTGTTGGGCTCTAGGAATATGGAAGTGTGATATATAAATGTATATATGTGTGTGTATAGTACGTATGTAAATGAATATATGCATATATATTCCTTCTTTGAAAGCATCTAGTGAGCTATATGTGAACATGATGAGAATGAGAATGGCGCTGAAATTGTTTTTTGTATCCTTGAGAGAGAAGAGAGGGAGATAAACAGTATGATAATCTATCTCTGCAACTATGAACTATCCCTCAGTGAAATTCAAATATGTATGAGAATATTTCTTACATATAATTTTTAGCAACTGTGAGAATTTGGAATGCTCTATCGTCTTACTGATGCTCTTGAGGAAATGGCTAGTCTTGTGTTCAATGCTTCTATTCTTCTGACTTTTCAATTTTTTTCAACCATCACAATTGTTCTGACTTTCTAGGCCATGGCCAGTGCAGTGAGGTGCTATTTGGGTCGTTTGTTATGGGACATGAAGTGGTTTAATAATAGCTGCTACTAATAATGTTAAAAGTGGGTAGAAGGACTTATTATTTCCAATTTTGACAGAGATAATTCTTCCACAAGCCAAGCGTTCAAAATGGCAACCCCAACTCTAGTCACACCAGGTGCTAGAAGTAGCATGAAGACTATAACCAGATGTTCTGCTGGCAGAAATATGGCATCAGCACCCGGAAGGCAATTTTTTCCAGATGTTGGTAAAGAAAATCAAAGCGCTTTCACAAAGAAATAGCATGAATTTACTCCATGCCAGGCATTATTCCAGAAGCAAAAGCATCTCAGAACAAAAGCAGATGGAAGTCACATTTCACCCTGATGGCCACTTGCATGACTGTCAAGAAAGCAAATTATTAGGGCAGAATTAATTTTGATTAAGCTTAATGTTTTTTCTTAACTATTTTTTTAGCTTCACAGAAGATACTAATTTCTACCAATTGACTCAAGTGTTCTTCTATAACAAGGTAATCCATACTCAAATTGATTAATTTTTAACCTGTTTCAGGAATGAAACATTTTAAAGATTCCAAATTAGTTTTTGTACTTGCAGGAATTTTTAAAAAGTCAAATAAAAGCAGTCTTATATTTATGAAATACAAAAACTACATACAATTTTTATATCTTAACTAGAGGCCCGATGCATTAAATTTGTGCACGGGTAAGGTCCCTAGGCCTGGCCAGCAATCAGGGCCGATCGGGGCCTTCCTCCCCCGGTCTGCCAGCTGCTGGCCAGGGCCTTCCTTCATCCCATGCCACCCCCTGGTGGTCAGTGCATATCATAGTGAGCAATTGAACTCCCAGTTGGTTGAGGGGACAATTTGCATATTAGCTTTTTACTATATAGGATAATTGTTTCAACCCAAATAAAGCCTCTTATTTCTTTTTTTTTTTAAATATGTTTTATTGATTTTTTACAGAGAGGAAGGAAGAGGGATAGAGAGTTAGAAACATCAATGAGAGAGAAACATCGATCAGCTGCCTCTTGCACACCCCCTACTGGAGATGTGCCCACAACCAAGGTTCATGTCCTTGACCGGAATCAAACCTGGGACCCTTGAGTCTGCAGGCTGATGCTCTATCCACTGAGCCAACCCAGTTAGGGCAAACCTCTTATTTCTTGAATGACAAAGAACAAACTCATAAAATGTGCATCCTTTGCTAGTTTATACCACAAAATACAACTTAGCAATATGTATTAGATATTAAGTATTACAATACTAAAAAACATGAAAGAGAGGTAACAATAAGTGCAAGGTTGAATTAAGGTTAATTTGGCCAACAATCCATGGTATTTTTTCATTTATTCAGAAGTAATCATTTGAATAAACATCTGTAGACATTTTAGATAAGATGTTAGAATGAACATAATAGTTATATCCCTCTCTTTCCATTTGCCCTGAAATAAAAAATAAATTTAAAAAAAGACAGAGAAAATGTATATCAAAGTAGGAAAAAAAGGAAGTTTAGGATAAGTGCTATTGGCATGATGAAGTTTAAAAAAAAAAAGAGTTTAATAGAAGTAGAGAGAATCTGTCTCACCCCCCTCTCACTCTACCTGACCCCTTCTTCCTCTTCCATCCAAAAAAAAAGAGAACAGCATTTCTGAAAATAAAAATTTGGGAGATCTTCAAAAACTCTCCCAGACCTTCTCAACTAAAAGGATGACAGATGGAGATAAGAAATCTGGGCTTCATTTCTTCTGACTGTTGAAAGCAGTATATAGAAGTCAAAGATTTCCTCCTGTAGGAGAAAGTCATGACAGTTGAGTTCAGCTATGGCAATATGCCTGAGGTTTACACTTGGTATGATGAATAGCAAAGGAAAACCTCAACAAAGAAAAAGACTCAGGATTTATAATAGAAGGTAAGTGTCATATTCCTCTAAGTTTCACAAAGATGTTTTCAGTTTTTTTAAGTGTCCTCAAATCATTCCTGGCTATGTATTCAGTTCTTTTTATCCATTGCATTCCAATTCTGAACTAGAAATTGACTATCAAGTTTCAATTGTTTCAACTTAGATACATATATAAAGCAATACAGTGCACTATCGCCCACTTCTGCGTTTGAACAAATGGATTATATTCTATCTTAGATAGTGATATTCTTTAATAAACTGGTTTGTTATTAATAGACAGTATTAAGATCAGCCATATTAGATTTAAATTTGGTAGAAAACAATTTGAATGTGCCCAATGTAAAATAACAAAAATTCAAATAGCATAATGTATAAAATGAACAAAGTCACGTCGGTATATGAAAACATGGAAACATCTAAAAAAAAGTATTAAAGTTATCTTTTAATAGGCATGCTACATAGGAAGTTAGACATGAGCAGTGGGGGTGGGGCCTGGCCTGGGGTCCTGAACAAGGGTCAGATCAACATTGCCTTCAGACCACCTTTCTATGGGCAGCCCAGTAGCCAGCAGAGTGCCAGTGGGCAGGTTCAGAGCCAGCCTGTTCTTGGTGCAAGCTCAGAGGAAAACAACATGACCTCAGTGCAACCTTACTAGAGCTCTGGACTAAGTATAATAACATTTACATTGTGGTTTTCACCCCCAAGGGTTTTTCTATATGCATTATGGGTAAAGGCACACACTGAAGAAATATAGTTACATAACCCTTTTCTGTCAATCATCCCTGAATGCAAATGAAAGTCTTCCCTGCCCCAGAAAAATTATCATTAAAACCATATAACCCAGGTATTCAGGGCCATTGTCTCTCTCAACTGTCCCGTTCCTCACTTGGAGTGTATCTTCAATAAACCCCACTTTTCTTTCATTTTGTTGATTTTAAATTTTTTTTCTGTATCAAGGAGCCAGTAACCCCAATTGGTAACAAGCACCATAGAGTGTATATATATATATATATATATATATATATATATATATATATATATGCCCAGTGATTGGAACAGCAGAATGACCAGTGGCTATGATGCGCACTGTGGCAGCCAACAAGCCTGATAGCCCCGATGGGCCCCCAGCACCCCGAATGGAGTCAGGGCCTGTCTGCCAACTGCCTGTGGCCCCGATCCCCCACCAGCCCAGCCCAATGGGCCCCTATCTGGGCAGGCTGGCCAGACCCCACCTGTGCACGAATTCATGCACCAGGCCTCTACTAGAATTATAACATCAAAAAATCAATACAAATGTAAAATAAAATAAAAATTTCAAATATATTTGAAAATGAAATTGGTCAGTAAAGAAAAAACAAACAAACATGAATACTAACCATAAGTATAAAAACACTAACCTTATCTATTATAAGTAAATAAGTATAAGACTCTCATATTGGACCACAAAGATGATTCTATGACATTTTTCTTATAAGGGACACTACTAAGTCATCTACTAAATACGCACACACATATGAAAGAGTTACTAGAAACATAAAAATTACCCAAACCATTAGCTATTTTTTAAAATAGATGAGTAAAAACATCTGTAGCATATAATAGACAAATAATTCCAATAGTAACAAAAGCTATGAGATATCTATATACACTTGACAAAGAATGCCAAAAGGTCATACAACAAACTATTATGTCAGAAAAGAATTGCAAAAACTCAATAAAAATAGAAAAATATTATATAAAAAGGTATAAAGTCCTTCAAATTCACTTATAAGCCCAAAGTAATTAATCAAACACTACTAGGAATTTAATTTATTTTTAAATTTAAGACACTTGGAGTGACATCAGCAAAATAGGAATAGCTAGTGCTCACCCCCCTCCCTGTTAAGTCAACTTGAATTATCTGTGTTTGGAAAAATCTTCACAATAGCCAAGGAGTCCAGGATAAAACACAGAAGAGGAGGCCATGACAGTAAAATTCACACTAAGGGAGCCCTCACCTCTCCCCTACCCTGCCACTCCTGCCCCAAGCCCAGGGCACCAAAATTGGAGAAAGACACTCCTTAGGGTGTAAGGACAGTGAGGTAACACTCAACTTCACTGGACTCCAGAGCTGACCTGTCCCTGCACTGGGCAGACTCCTGTAGTCCTATATGGCTCCCTATGGGCTCCTGTGACTTCAGGCCCCTGGCTCACCCTGGCTGCCAACCCCAGCTGGGCTCCCTCCAACTCAGGCTCCCATTTCACCCCGTTTCCTACCGGGTCCAGTGGCCCATGCAGCTTCCTTGGCTCCAGGCTTCCAGACGGCCCTCCTGACTCCAGGGAGGGCCAGTTCCAGTGGCCCCAGGCAGGTCCCATACCTCCTGGCAGCTTCCTCTGCTCCAGGTTAGCAGAGGGCACCCTGAAACCCAAGCTGTGGCTCACACTGGTGCCCATGGCCCAGGGCAGTTCCCATGACCCCAGGCTGCCAGCCGCTGTTTTACCCTCCCATTAAGGAAACACGTGATGTTATATTGGAAACAAATGTGAAGACTTGGCAAGCTAGATAAGTAGCAAGACCAGCTTGGGACCTTAAAGCCAGTGGGATGGCACAGTGATGAGTTCCCTGGGTTTCCTTTTTGCTTCCAATGCCCCAGATTTGAAACGGAAGATGCTAGCCATCTGGAACAATCAACAGGCATAAACAAAAACAGCCCCAGGGAACAGTCTGCTCTCTCAAGCCAAAGACCAGGAAAGCAGCAGCCTCACTAGTCAGAAAACTTATAGACAATGACTGCTCTATGCCAGGCAAATTCCACAGGAAATAAAAGTATGGCTCTTTTCCCACACATGCCACATGCCGGGGTGGTGGCAGAGGGGGCTCAGAGGGGAGCAAGGACTTCGATCTCCATCAGGCAGAAATGAGCTCTCTCTGTGGAGTCGGTGGAGACCAGGTGGGACATCTACCTCCATCCAGCAATAAGGAGCCACATGGAGCAGTCAGGGGGCCCTCATGCCCTTCCTGGCCAGGATGGAACAGTAGAGGGCTAGTGCGGATCCCAAATGACCACCCCACCCAGCAGTAATGCGGGTCCCGCCCTGTGTGTTTGTTTCCCAGGCCACCTGGGAAACCTGGACTTGCAGCTCCATCTGGCAGTAAAGAGGTGGTGACCTCCTTTTTCCTGCCAAAGTGTTGCCAGCGGAAGCCAGCTAAAACTGAGGTTTAAATACAAGCTAGTCTTATGATGCTCAAAATGTCCAGGTTTCAACTGAAGGTCACTTATCATGTCAAGAACCAGAAATACATCAAATTGAGTAATAAAGGCAATTAGGATACTAATGAAATGTTAGAATCATCCCACGGAGGTTTTTAAGCAGCTATGATAAAAATGCTTCATCACCCTGGCGGGCGTTGCAGGGTGTGAGTCCACTCAAAGAGGGTGTCAGATTCTATTCCTGGTCAAGGGCGTGTACCTGGGTTGCAAGTTCTATCCTCTACCCAGTGGTTGGCAAACTGCAGCTCACAATCCACATGCGGCTCTTTGGCCCCTTGAGTGTGGCTCTTCCACAAAATACCACAGCCTGGGCAAGTCTATTTTGAAGAAGTGGCATTAGAAGAAGTTTAAGTTTAAAAAATTTGGCTCCCAAAAGAAATTTCAATCTTTGTACTGTTGACATTTGGCTCTGTTGACTAATGAGTTTGCCGACCACTGCGTACCCTGTCGGGGCTCATGCTGGAGGCAATCAATCCATGTGTCTCTCTCACATCGATGTTTCTCTCTCTCCCTCTCCCTCCCTCCCTCCCTTCCACTTGTGAGGATTAACAACAACAAAATGCTTCATCAAGCAATAAGTAGCATGCTTGAAAAGAATGAAAATAGTCTTAGCAAAAAAAAGAAAGAAAGAAAAGCAACTAGCAGTAAATAAGTAGATAATACAAAGCAAACCCAAATGGAAATATTCAACTGAAAAAGACACAAATTCTGGGGATTAGAATGTCTATCACAACCATAGTCATGGATTAGAAGACTCAACATAGATAATGTGTCGATTTCCCAAATTGGTTATATAGTTTTAATACTGACCCTATTAAAATCCAAGTATAATATTTTCAAAACTATAGAAAAGATAATGTGAAATGTAAATGAAAAACAAAGAAACTAGAATAGCTGGAATTTTCAAAAAGATTAAAGGGGAAGGAATCACTCTATATGAGTTCAAGGCATATTATATAGCTACAGTAATCAGATGGTATTGACAAAGGAATAGACAGATTGATTAATAAAAGGGAATGGAACCCAGAAACAAAGCCACAGAAATATGCCCAATAAGGACATAAAGATGGCAAATAAGCACAAGAAAATATATCACCATCATTAGCCATTAGGCAGTTTCAGATCTAAACTACAATGAGACATCACTACATGCTGATTACAATAACTAAAATAAAAAATACCAACACCACCAAATACTGACGAAGATGCAGAGAAACTGGATCACATATATTGCTGGTATAAATGTAAAATCATACAGTCATTTTGGAAAATAATTTATTGGCTTCTTAAAAACCAAACATGCTATTATTATACCACTAAGCAATGGCACTTCTGAGGATTTAGCTCATAAAAATTAAAATGTATGCTCATGCAAAATCTATGAATGAATGTTTAAAGCCGCTTTATTTAAAATAGTCACTAATTGTAAACAATCCAGTACCTGTCAGTAGATTAATGGTTAAACACTGTTACATATCTTCACTCTGAAATACCGGCATTAAAACCTGAGTAAATCTCCAGAGAATTATGCAGAGGGTAAAATGTCAATTTCAAAAGATTACATAATTTATTACTCCATTTATTTACTTTTTTTGAAATGGCAAAATTATAGATGTAGAGAATAGAGTAGTAGGGGTTAAGGCAGGGTGGAGTTGAGGGGGGAGTGGGTGTGGCCTAAAAGGGCAACCTGAGGGATCTGGTGATGACTGAGTTTGCATTATGTCAAGATTCAGATGTGATGTTGTACCGGAAGTTGGCCAGATATTATTATAGTACAGTTGGGGGAGGGAAACTGTGTAACAGGTACATTAGCTCTCTCTACAACTACATGTACATCTACAATTATTTTAAATAAAAAGGTTAATTTAAAAATTTTGAACAAATAACTCAGTGGTTGAAATGTCAAAATAAAACCCTGAAATAATTAAGAAATAGAAATATAAACAAACTTTACATAAAAATATACCATAAACAAAATTAAAAGAGCAACTGTAGTTTGTGAGACCTGTTTGCTGCAAATAGATGGTAATGAACTCATATTAATAAAGGTAAACTAAAAAAAAAAATTATAGAGGAAATTTATAATTTATAATTTAAAAAAACCTAGAGAAATATTTCCCCTCAATGGTAACTAATGGCTTTTGATAAAATGCTTTTCCATCTCTCAAATTAACAGATTTTAAAGTTAATCTTCAGTGATGGAGAGAGAATAGTAAATTCTTTAGAAGCAGATATATATATTTCTAGATGGTTTTTTTTTAAATCAATATATCAATATGTACCAAGAGTTTTTAAAATAGCTGTAACCAGTGCCCCAGTAAGTCTGTACATAAGACTTTATCCTTGGAAATAAAATGGTCATCAAATTTAAACACACTTAAGTTTGGCAGCTACTTAAAATGCTATCCATTGAGTTATATCACAAAGCAATTTCTCTGGACACATGGAAACATGTCCACATAAAACTGTGTACATAAAAGTTAAAAACAGCACTAACATCCAAAATGTGGGGGAAAACAACAAATATTGATCAAGCAGTGAATGACTAAAGAGATGTGGTATGTTCATACAATGGAATATTATCTATAAACTAGAGGCCCGGTGCACGAGATTCATGTACTGGGGAGAGAGGGGGAGGGAGGACCCTCAGCCTGGCCTGCACCCTCTCACATTCCAGGAGCCCTTGGGGGATGTCCGATGGACATCCTCAGCACTGTGGGAGAGGCTCCTGGCACCACTGCTGTGCTCACCAGCCCTGAGCTGGGCTTCTGTGCTTCTGCGCTTCTGGCTGAGCTGCGCTCTTCCTGTGGGAGAGCACTGACCACCAGGGGGCAGCTCCTGCATTGAGCGTCTGCCCCTTAGTGATCAGTGCATGTCATAGCAACTGGTCATTTTGCAGTTCGGTTGATTTGCATATTACCCTTTTATTATATAGGATATATAAAAGGCTAATATGCTAAGTGCCCCTCCCTTTATATCTTCTACATTTATATTTTTTACATATATTACTTTTATTTTTCCTTTTTTAATAAAAAATGTTCAGTTTAAACATTTTAAATAAAATTTCAAAGAGCTTCATTGCTAAAGGATGAAAATAAATCATTATCAATCTATTGGGAATTTTACTGAATGCCTTGACTTTAGTTTTATAATCTATAAGATGGAAATGATAATAATATTGAATAATTTACAAAAACAAAATAAAATAATTTGAAAAGCTCAAGTATCATGGGAATGAAATTACTACTTTACACTTGCATAACACTTTCTGCATTTAAATGTCTCCCTTATGCATTATCTATATTTCTCAACTGACTTTATATATTTTGTAACCCAGGTGCAAGAATTATATCTTATGTCTATTTTATTAATATGGAAAGACTCAAAGAAATGGCATGATTTAATCACATGACTAATAACAGATGGAACCAAGATTTCAATCTACATCTTATGACAAAAATACGATTTCACTCACCTCCCCTTATATGTAAATAAACAAGCTAATTTTTTTTTCTTTTCCTGTAACCTTCTGAAAGCATTAATATGGGGGGGGAAGTTGCATTTAGGAATGGGGATTTGGACTACACCTTGGGGAGGGGAGGGAATCTATGGCATTATTTCAAACAAAGAGTAGTTTAAAAATTAATAGTGTGGTAGATTAATTATGCCTACAAATCTACAATTTTTTTTTCTCCCAGCCCTTCCATGTGGGCTGCCCTTGTGACTTGCTGTGACCAACAGTCTGTCTGAAGAAATATCGTATGACTTCCACGTATCAGACTTAAGAGATCTTGTAGCTTGTGCCCTTGTCCTCTTAGACCATCACTGCCTGTGCAGAGGCTCAGGGTAGAGTTCTTCAGGATGAGAGAGCTAATGAAGACCGAATGTGGAGAGAGAAGCTCCGCTGTCACCGTCTTGCCAGCCATTGGAGCTAAAAGCCCACGCATGGGAGTGAGGCCTCATGTAATTACACAGCCACACCAGACACACTAGTGACTACAAATCCTGAGTGAACCCAGCTGGCTGCATGTGGAGCAGAAACTAGCTATCGGAACTGAGTGTGCCCACATCACAAACCCACAGAATCATGGACTAATAAATAATTATTGTTTTAAGTCACTGACTTTTGCGTTGTTTTCTTATTCAAGCAATAGATAACTATGACTGATGGTGGAAGCATTGAGACCATCATAACAGACCACCATCATCATGGGTTTATATTAGAAGGATTTATATAAAAAGCAGAAATAAAATCTGTTCTCATTAGAAGACAACTTGATGATTTATTAATAATAAAACTTCATCATTACTAAGTGAATCTGAATTATGATAAAAGCTCAGCTGGGCAATGAATTATATATGATGCTAATGCAGGGAGCATTTACATATACATTCTCTTATAGCCACTAAATAATACTCATGAAAATGATTTGTGGTGTGTTATTTCATTATCTACGCAGAGAACATAAAAAAGGGAATTGACTTTTTACAAAAGGCATATAGTAAATTAAAACCCATTATTAATAACTCTAGTCACAATGCTTTGGATTCTTATCCATAAATGTGTATTTAATGAAATAACTCATATAACTATCTGTATTTGTAAATTGATAGATCAGAAAACTGCAGCTGTCACCTTCTTCTTTCATTATCTAAATTTCATTATTTCTCAAAATATAAATCAGAGTTTCAGTAAAAACATCATAATTTGAAAGCTATTTATAAATGAATTATAGTTTTCATATTATCTCAAGACACGTTCACATAATTAAATTACACTTGAGTCAACAATTTACAAAAAAAAAAACACAATATAGTTGCTCTAATATTCTGGATTTCTTTTTCTTTCTTTTAAATTAAATTAATTGAGTAACAGTAGATTTTCTCTATATAAACTCAAGGGTCCAGGGTTGGAAACCAAAAATATTAGTTCTGAAACAAACACAGGGTCAATATAACCCTGAATGATCATATTGATCAGATTTCTTTCCCTTGGTTTTCAATACAAATACAGAGTGTCAATATAATAATGAAGACTCAAATTAATTTCTTTCTCTGTTTCTAATTAAGCTGTCATTTATTAGTTAGTGGAAAAAATATTACATGGAGTATCAAATAATACAAAAAAAAGATAGTATAAGTAACAAATATAGGAAGTATCATTTAGTCTAGTAAAGAAAATAACAATCAAATACAATTGACATAACATAAAGATCAATTAAAAATAAGGTAGGGTCCAGCCAGTGTGGTTCAGCTCTTGAGCTCTGACTCCGAAACCAAGAGGTCACAGGTTTGATTCCTGGTCAGGGCACATGCCAAGGTTGTGGGCTCAAACCCCAGTGCGGGGCATGCAGGAGGCAGCCTGTTGGTGACGTTTCTCTCCCATTGATGTTTCTATCTCTCTATCCCTCTCCCTAAAAAAAAAAAAAAAAAATCAATAAAAACAGATTTTTTAATGAGGTAGAAAATATACTATTTTCATGTGTCTGTTCTGGTTATTACATTTCAGCTGGGACTCTACAGAGAGAGGGCATGGGAGAGAGCAAAAGAAAGAAAGTAAAAGTGAGAGACGGGAGGTAGGGTAAATAAGGTTGGGAAGGAAAATTTCTGGGTAGGGATGATAACCAAGATAAGCAATGAACTAGTTCATTGATTCCATCATTGGACATATGAATGAAAAAACAAAACAAAACAAAAAAACTGAGAAAACAATTTAGACAATAGAAGCCACAAGAGAACCTGGACAATTTCCAGAGATTACAGTGCAAGGATTAACTAAATTTCCACTAATCAGCAAAGAGAGACTTCGTTTAATACATGGGGGCTTTAGCAGTGACATCAGAAAGCCCATACTTCAAAGTGTGGCTACATTATCCGTAGCGTATACACTTTTATAGGCTCAACTTAAAAGTTGTTTTAAAAGCCTTGAAAATATTCCATTGATCTGCAAGTTATTTATCAACCAGAAGAAAAGTCCAACACTCTTCAGAAGACTACAACATTAACACTCAACAAAATACAATTCGTATTTGGCACCCAACAAAAAATTACTAAACCTAAGAGGAAACAGGAAAATGCAACTCCTAACCTGAAGCTTTCTTCCTAATAAGAAACAGAAAATCAAATGACAAAAGTAAAATCATTAAGAGACATGGACATTAAAATACTTATTTTAATTATACTGCATAAGTTCAGGGACATAAAAGAAAATATAAGCTTCATGAGGAAAGTATGTGAAGATATAAAAAAGGGACTAAAAAATCAAAAATAAAAATTTCACAGGTTAGACACTGCAGAGCGAAGATCAGTAAACCTGAAGATATAAAAACTGAATGTTTCCATAATAAGAACAAAGAGGAAAAAAAAATAAGGCACAAAAATCTCAGTATCCTATGGAGCAATATTAGGCAGTCTAACAAGTGAGTATTTAGAGCCTTATATTGGAATATACTGTATATATGTGTATATATATATATTCGTTATGACTATTAATTTTAATGGCATATATGTGAGTAATTATTTTATTAGATCTTAAATACATCCTCAAATCTATTCCTGGCAGAAAGAAAATGGTATCCCCATATATCTTATTTTTCCAGCTTCATTAAGATATAATTGACATATAATAAAGTATAACTTTAAGGTGTAAAATGGAATGCTTTGATATACAGATATATTGTGAAATGTTTACCACACACTAAGGTTAGTTAACACATCCATCACCTCACACAGCTACCTTTTCTCTGTGTGTTGTTAGAACATTGAAGAAAAACTTAGCAACTTCCAAGTATACATATAATGTTGTTAACTATAATCACCAAGCTGTACAGTAGATTCCCAGAACCTATTCATCTTATATCTGGAAGTTTATACCCTTTGATCAGCATCTTCACATTTCCCATACACCTCAGCCTCTGGAAACTATCAATCTAATCTGTTTCTCTGAGTTAGTTTCTTTAGATTTCATATACTCCAGTACATCTTTATTGATAAAGAAAATGCTTTCTTGCCCTAGCCAGTTTGGCTCAGTGGATATAGCATCAGCTTGCGACTGAAGGGTCCCAGGTTCAATTCTGGTCAAGGACACATGCTAAGGTTGTGGGATCAATCCCCAGTAGGGGAGGTGAAGGAGTCAGACAGTCAATAATGCTCTCTCATCATTCATGTTTCTTTCTCTCTCTCTCCTTCTTCCTTCCTCTCTGAAATCAATAAAAATATATTTTTTAAAAAGAAAAGAACATGCTTTCTTGATTGAACATAATAACTCCATTATTGGGAATAATTACAAGATTAGCATCAAAGCACTTCACACTTAAAAATGTCATATTTGCGATTTTTAGTCATTTTTTAAATCTCCATACAAAACTGGATGCAATCTAAAAGAATGATAATAGTCTTCAATGCGAGTTCAGGGAGGGTAAACTCTGGGAAACATACACTCTGTCTTCTTTTCAATTTTACCTTGACCTTGCTCCACTTGCATTTTTGTTAGCACAAAGTACATATGAAACACATCATAATAGGTATGTGATTCACATTTTGACATTGAAAATGGAGCTCTATGAACAATTAAAGTTAATGACATTAAAGAAAACATCACTCTAGCTTTCTTCTTACATTTTCTTTCTTTTCAGTATATTTCTTTTAAATATATAATCCATATAGGTAAAGTATAGAGAATTACTCATAACAATAATAATTTTAACAGCAAGATGGCCATTAAAAACACACATGGTGTCTAAATAAGACAAAGGAAAATCGTTTGGGCAAAAATAAAAAGGATCCCAAATCAATTATATAGAAAAGATTCCTTTATTAACTTGTGGTCCAGAATATGTTTGTATATTTTCAGAAAACAACCCCAAGACCAGATGGATTCCTGCAACAGAGAGGAATTGACAGGTGTGCTCCAACCCTGAAGACAAGAGGAAAAAACAGTCCAGAGATGGAAGACGCTGACAACGCCTTGCCATGTGAGCAGTCAGCAGCTGTGCACCGCTGCAGGTTGCCTAGGACCAAACCAGCGAGGGTCAGACCTGCATTGCCACCATGTGTCCACCATCCAGATATCATTGCTGACATGTACACATAAGGAACTGTTAGACATTGAAACTGGGACTCAGAACTGTTGGACATTGAAATTGGGACTCAAACATTTGTTTTGTTTTGTTATTATATGTTTATTTCTAGTCTGCAAAGGCAAAACTTTTTAAAGGAAAGAAATGGTGGGAAAAAGATACAGAGGCAAAGAAGCATTGAACAGACTGTCAAACCACATTGGGAAGACAGGGGAGGTTGGGCAAGGGGGGCTATAAGAGACCAACCGAAGGACTTGTACGCATGCATATAAGCATAACCAATGGATACAAGACACTGGGGGGGGGGGGGGGAGGGCGGGCAGGTGAAGGCATGTACTGGGGGGTAGGGAAGGCCGGGGGGAGGTCAATGGGGGAAAAAAAAGGAGACATATGTACTACTATTTGTAATACTTAAAACAATAAAAAAATAATAATTTTAAAATTCATATTTTTATATATTTGACAGATCAAAGACATGCCATGTTTCAGAAGTCTCTAAATAATACTTACTGACAAAGCACATTGGTCTTCTTATGAACAAAATAATCCAGAAAATACTAATTTTAAAATATATATAGCTCTTATAACATTTTAAAGAAATTTCAGCTATCTTTTAATATTTGTTTTAAAGACAAAGTGTTGTATGTTTTTGAAAGTGACAAGACAGAATGTTACTGGTTGTTAATGACTGGGACCCAACTTTTTTGCTTCTTATTCTAATAAACTGATGTCAAATATAGAGAAACAACATGGATGTTAATGTTAACAAGTAGGTTTCCAGAAATGGTGAGCAAAAAAAAATTCTAATTTGTATTTAGCTACAATTTTAACAGGAAGCTGAATTTTTGTGGCGCTAATTTCAGAGAAAATCTGATGAGCGTATTGTGGTGTTGATTCATCAGGAAAGAAAATGGCTAACCTACTGCCATCCCTTTAATTATAAATAGTGGTCATATTAGATACTTATCAATATTATAGACCCTAGTATGTTCTTTTAAAAAAACAATACCACCTTCAGTCTCAGAGAGTGTACTCCTGAAAAGTAGCATTTCATTCTTGTTCAGGAATGAGATATTTTCTTGAATTCATTATATTAATTACAGTCACTACATTATTACAGTAGAGGGCAGAAAAACTGTGTATTGTTTTCTTTCCTACACACATTTTTTCATAAAAGAGTCTTCTTTATTAAAAAAAGAAAGCTGATAGTTTTGAAAGCACATAAAAATTGGGCATTTCATGATAATAAATGAAATAAGCAGATAGAACAAAATTTGGCACTGTACCTGTTTATTATTTACTAGAGGCTCAGTGCATGAAAATTCATGCACTGGAGGAGGGGTGTCCTTCAGCCCAGCCTGCCCCCTCTCACAGTCTGGGAACCCTCAGGGGTGGGAGGCACCCAGCGATCAAGGGAAGGCTATGCCCCATCACACCTCTGCTGCTGCCACTGCCAGCAGTGCAAGCCTCAGCTGGCCCTGGTTACCTGAGCCCCAGGCGGCCCTGGGTGACTGGGCAGCTGCCATCCGAGGCTTGCCTGTGCCTCGGGCCAGCCCTGGGTGGCTGGGGGGCTGAGGGTACTGGGGGACTCCTGAGGCAGGCATGCAGAGCGGCCAGGCCCACCCAGCCTTGCCGCGTGCCTGTCACCCCAGTGAGGTGGAGGGGACTGGGCACTGCCATCTTGTGTCTGTGGGTGCTACCATCTTTGAGGGCATGGCAGTCAATTAGCATATCCCCTCCTTATTGGCTGTGGGCACCACCATCTTTGCAACGGTGTGAGGGTCAATTAGCATATTCCCTCTTTATAAGATAGGATTTCATGAAGTTACCCTATGTTTTCAGGCACTCCTTTTTCCCTCAGTGTCTGCTACTTAAGTTTTAAGAAAAGATATTTATATATTGCTGTCACTTGTTTATTTCAAAAGATCATAAAATTCATCATGATCTCCAAAAATGAACTGATAGAACGTGCAAGTTATTTTATCTGCAAGAGAACCAGACACTCTCTTACTGTCACCTGAGCTGAGCATAACTGATGGTAGGAGGCAAAAGTGCTCTAGGCCTCATGCAACAGTAAGCATGTGCTACTTATCACTAAGGCAGAGGTGCATTGCTTTATTTTGAGCTCAGAGCCACCCCACCATCAGCATAGATTACTAAAGAGAATCAAGAGTCCTAGGAATGATGACATCATCTGAGGTAACAGAAAGCAGGATAGTGAGAAGCTCAAATAATGGGGATTTTAGGATTGAATCATTGTGCACTGAGCCAATGATATTCCTGAGGCACTCATACCAATATATTGACTTTATGTCAGCTTTGGCTTCTCCAAGTGATACTTGAATGCTAGCCTAAACTTTCTCCATGCACATGTACACATGTAGTTTTTTCCATGGAATATTACCTAATTTTTTTGCTCTTGTGGCCAGAGTCATTATAAACTTCACTAACATTATACGGGCTCATACTGACGCACTTGAAGATTATATTGCAGGGCCACAGTGGTGTTATGATAGGACCATAGGTTTTTATCCTGGTTGTTCTGATTGAATTTGATATCCCTTAAATCTATTGAGCATTCAATAGGTTTTAATACTACCTGTTTCACTGGATTATTTCAAAAATTAAAGATGATATTCATTAAACAAATAGTTTATGATTTATGTTTAATAAAATGTTTATAGCATTTTTTATGTTTAATCCAGCTATTGTCTGTTTACCATAATTCTTTCCAAGGATTCTGTTTTTTTGTTTTGTTTTTTTCTTCTTTTTTGAGCCATAATTTAGGACAATGTCAAAACATTGGAATTTTTGCTAAAAGAAAGATCTTTTGCTTATGTGACAATACCTCACACCTTTTTATTACATACAATAGGCTCATCTTATTTACAATACATAAATAACTTTATAGTATATGCACATCTCCTCAACTTCTTATCTCTGCCCGATACAGAGAATAAATAGGGCACAAAAATAGCTTGTGCGTATAGTTATTTTCCAAACTTTATTTCCCAGAATCATGATAGTGTAATCATTGATTAAACTGCAATAATTTCATTTTCTATTAGAACAAAAATGACCTTTTGTTCTTCTGTCCTCTCCAATATCTCTTCTATTAGAAGGAATCTTGTCTTGCCTGGTGCTTTTACAGTTAAAGCTGATGGATTCAGTACAGATTGTCCAAGTCATTTTATCTTTACTTACAAAGGAAGCCAACTGGGTGATGGAATGGTGCTTTATAACACTAACAGTGCACTTCATTTGTAGTTATTAAACACTCAGCAGGCTCCTCACCACACTGACATTTGTTCCCCAGTCAAGGCTCCTGTTTGACATGGTCCCACTGTGTAAGGTGCCATTTACTGAAAATGAGAATTCAGCTTGGGTAATTAATAAATGCCACGATGCTCTCAAACAAATGCATGGCTTGAAATATAAGAAATAAAATGCACAACTCAAGGACAAACAACGTAAGTTCTCCTGCGTGGCATTTTAAAGTTTATAAATGATTAAGTGGACAGTTGGCCCTGTCTTTTTCTCAATACAGGAAGCCACTCTGAAAAATCCCTAATAGATCATTAGATAGTCTGATATTGAATTAGCATATCTTGGGGCATAAACTCACAGGTTACTAGATTGAAAATTTTACATGGATAAGAAAACTCTACTTCTAACTTGCTCTGTGAATTTGGACACGTTACTTGACCTCTGTAAACCTCTATTCTGACATAACTGAAATGGGTATAAAAATGCATCTCATCTTTCCCAAAATGTAGTTTGGAAACCTGGTGGGGCAAGAACTTTTTTCAGGCGACTAATTAATAAAATTTCTTAAAATTCCATAGTTACTTTATTTTTATGAGGATTAGAAAAAATATGAAACTAGCCACATCATACCCCTTCTTTCCAGAGAAGGCTGAAGTAAGTAAAAATATTAGTTCTAGTATAAACTATTACAAATTAATTAAGTAAATAATAATATGGGTGATATAAAGATGAAAAATTCCTAAATTTGTATTTAATAATTTATTATAAAGCATTTTGAAAACTGCCTGGCATGACAAAAATTATGTGTTATCGCTGCTCTTCTTATTGGTGGTTGTGGTGGTAGTAGTAAAAGTTGTAGTGGTAATAGTAGTGAAAATAGCAGTATTATGATATTGACCAAAAGTCTACTTCCAGTTACTGGTTTTGTTTCTGAATGTTTTAAATTTGTTTTAAAGTCTTCATAACCACTTCTTTCTTGGAAGAAATTCAAAAGAATTCTACAGTATCATAACAAAAAATTAAAATGGCAATATTTTAAACATTAAATTTTTCATGTCTGATGATTCTCAGTACCGTCCATATCTGCAACTTCCAGGTAGTGCACAGCTGCCAAATTCTATTCTCCAGGAAGTTTAAATGAACACTTAACTCACAGAGTTAATTCAGCTCAATGGAAGGGCTAAAATACTAAATAATATGCTCCATATTTATGTACTTTTTTAGTTGAAAAGTTCTTCTGTCATCTATTATTTCATTTGATATTTATAATGACAACAGAAGGCAAGTATTGGCATGCCATTTAACCAATGAGAAAGATGTGACCTGGTGAAATTAAATGCATGACCGAAATTCACACAAGTTCTACTTGAAACAGAATTCTTTCTTATTTAAAGAGAAAAGCAATACTGAGATTATATTTTGAATAAAATAGCCAGAAAAAAATTAAAAACCAATATAAAAAGATTTTGTATTTTAAATCAACTTTCCCCTAAGTTTAATCTCTTTGCCAAGAAATTAAATTTTACTTTAAAAATAAATGCATTTTTATAATCATAAAGCAATCTGTGATAAGAATACAGTTACAGTTGGTTTGAAGTATTTTTTTTCTTTCCGGGGAAATGAAATGAAGTTATTAGAATACTAAATCTTATATTTTACATAATTACAGGAGAACACGTAAACCCATACTTCAAATTAAAATTAGATTAGGAAATACTAAGAATTATTTAATTCACAATTAATTAAATTGCATACAATTATTTGCATCTTGAGGAAATAGCTACTGTTTTCCACTTTCCCCCTTACACACTAGCATGTAACCTTTACTCATATTTATAAACAGCTATCATTATTATATCACACTTTTCCCCAACAAAGATCCACGGATAGTTTGGTTGGTTTATCTGAAAGGCCAAAAGATTAACTCAATTATCTAAACACTCATTCTTCCAAAATAAAATGCCTCACATTATGCTATGGCATTGATCTGAGGGATAGTTCCTTATTTAATTACTTCCTCCTGTACCACCTTTACACCTGTTATTTGAGAAACATTCAAGGCAGTGTCCCCAAACTTTCTATTTTTGTAGATTATGTATTTTTAACATATTTGATATCTACTACTTAAGAGTTCTGATACTTCATCTACTCTACAAACATGTTCATCTTTTCTCATTCTATCTTTAGGTGATTTTCCTCAGCATGTAAAGCCAGGAAGATTTTCCTTGAAATTGCATTCAACTTTTCCATTTTCAAACACTGAATGCCATTAAGTATTCAAAGAATTGTAAGCAGATGGCATCAATCCATTCTCCTTTAAGCAAGAGTGGAACTAAATTACTGAATACAAAAATTTAGTTTCAAAATAACACAGTATAATAACTACATTCACTGTATGCTTCAGTGTACCAGGTACTATTCTTAGAAATTTATCTGTAATAACTCAATATAACAAATTGATAAAACACATTCTTTTATGAGCTACATTTCATAGACATGGAAACCAGTACAATGTGGTTAGATAACTCACCCAATATTGCATAACTGTTGAGTGGCAAAGTGTAGGCAGAATAATTACTACTAACCCAAAAAGTCCATGTTATAATCCCTGAAATTTGAAAATGTGTGTTACATAGATGGTAAGAGAGTATTGAATTGTAGATGGCATTGATGAGGCTAATCTGTTGACTTGAAGCTAGGAAGGTTATCCTGGATTATTGAGGTTGACCCGATATAATCATAAGGATTTTTTTTTAAAAGCAAAAGACAAAAGAAAAGTCAGCACTACAGTGATGCCACATATGAAAGACTTAACCAGCCATTGCTGGCTTGGAAGATAAAAGGCAGCTCTGAGCCAAAGAATGCAGGCAGCCTTCAAAACCTTAAAAGACATGGAAACAAATCTTTCCCTACAGCTTCCAGGAGGACTGCAGCTATGCTGGATTTTAACCCAGGGATACCCATGTCAGAAACCTGACCTCCAGCACTGTATGATGATAAATGTGTATGTCTTCAAGCCACTGAGATTGTGATAACCTGAGACCGCAGCAACAGTAAACCAATTTGCAAAGTAAGGACCTCATTTATTATTTCGTTCACTCATATAATATTTAAGCTTCTATAGTATGGTAAGGCATATGTTAAGTTCCTGTAATATGTTAAACTTCCCTTAAGTTCCTGTAATGGTTTGATTTTCCTGAAATATGACAGTGAACAAAACAACTAAAAATGTATCCTCATAGAGTTCACATTTTGCTGGATGTGAGGCTGTGGAAATTGAAGCCAGGTAGTCAAGTTTCAGAGGCCTCAAGCTATGTTATCTTATTTCCAATAAATGTCGGGATGAATGTTGCCCTGATCAAAAACTCAGGCAGCTGAAATGTGTTTATACCTTATTAAAACAAGTTCAGGACCCCCTTTCAGTCCATATTCACCCTAATACACTGACGTTCGTTTTGTGTTGCTGTGGAAGCAGATATCAGGGGTATAAAGAACGCACCTTTTAAAAATCAACTCTGGGAATGATTTTAATAAACATGTCTAAAAAATATATATAATTTATTACAATATACTATGGCAAGGTACATAAACCACAGATTTGTGAATACATAAAATTCTGCATTTTGAAAATATGGCACAAGTACATCTAAATTATACTGCAAAGAAGAATGCTGTGTGTGTTTCTTAAATACCGTGAAAACATTGAAACACATCTTGCTGAGACGTTTGTTTATTATATTTTACATATTAAAAAAGAAGTGAAATTTGATCTGGAGGCAGTTATCTGATGGCTTTTCCTCCTAGCCATTCTGCAGACCTCATTAATCATAGGCATTCAATTTTAACTATACCTAATTTTCTATGGCTTTAGCATTTTATTTTCATATAAAACCATGAAAATTGCCATGTGTTTGAAAATCTTACACCATTTAGTAAGTGGGAATCTTTTATGGAAGGAGTAAAAGTTCCAATGAAAGATATATTCATAAAAAATACTGAAATAGCATAAACCATAAACAACTACAAGTATTTATCTGAGCTCACACAAATTTACAGTCATGATCGCACTCATATGTGGACTCTAATGAACAATATAAACTCATGAACAAAATAGATCTGAAGACATTGAAGCATGGAACAGACTGATGAATTTCAGAGAAAAGGCAGGGAAGGGGGAGCATGGGGAGAGATTAACCAAAGAACTTGTATGCATATATATGCATAACCCAGGGACACAGAAAATAGAGTGGTGAAGGCCTGGGGGGTTTGGTCAGGATGGGGGGAATCAATGGGGGAAAATGGGGACATCTGTAATACTTTCAACAATAAACATAAAATTTTAAAGGAAAAAAAACACATCCTATATAATAAAAGCATAGTATGCAGCCACTAGGAACTCTACCAGTGCAAAAATTTCATGCACTGGGCCTCTAGTCCTATCCTATATAATAAAGAGGTAATATACAAATTGACCCTCACGACCTCATGTCACAAGATGGCTAACCTCATGTCGTCACAAGATGGCCACCCCCATGTTGCCACAAGATGGCCACCACAAGATGTCTGCCCCACGTCATCACAATATGGCCGCCCCCACATTGTCACAAGATGGCTGCTCCCACATTGTCCTAAGATGGCCTGCAGGTGAGGGCAGTTGGGGGTGATTGGGCCAGGAGGTATCAATCATGCAGGCAGGGGAGTGGTTAGGTATCAATCAGGCCAGCAGGGGAGCGGTTAAGGGGCTATAAGGCTGGCAGGCAGATTGGTTAAGGGCAATCAGGCAAGCAGGTAGGTGAGCGGTTGGGAGCCAGCATCCCGGAGGGATGTCCGACTGCCAGTGTAGGCCTGATCCCACAGGCCTACACTGGCAGTCGGACATCCCCCGAGGGGTCCCAGATTGGAGAGGGTACAGGCTGGGCTGAGGGACGCCCCCCTCCCCAGTATACAAATTTCATGCACCTGGCCTTTAGTATATATATAAAAGGTAATTATAAAAGCTGTGATTAAAATCTAAGATTTTTGAGTAATAAAAAGCAAATTAATTGCAACAAAAAATTTATTATATTGAGTATGTAATACTCAATTCAAAGTTTTTAGTAGAAACAGAAAATGACAATGTAACCGCAGGCTTCTTTTCTTGAGTGTTTTTTCTTATAGATGTCAATTGTTTATAAATAAAAAATAAATAAATACATTTCTACAATATTAGTAATCAAAATTTAACAGATAATGTAAAAATTATAGTTTTTAAATGTCTTTAAACAGATGTCTTACTCTTTAAATACATGAGATATAAAATTTATAGTGATTTTATTTTTAATTCCAAGGGTTTTACTTTTCTTTTCTTGTAGTACACTACACTCAGTGAACCCAGATTACATGTCATGTTTTGTGCTAAAGAACAAAAGGGCAGGGCAGCCTTTGCCATTTTTATGCTTTGGGAGCCTACTCTAGTGGCTTTAAGCAGCAAGTGTGTGGGGGTGGGGTGGGAATTTTATCTCCCCTCCAGGGAATTTGGCAATATCTGGAGACATTTCTAGTTGTCACAATTTGGGGGAAGTGAAGGTAGTGAGTAGAGGCTACAGATGCAGATTGACATCCTACCATTCATAGAACAGACTCCTCTCACAAAGAATTATCCAACCCAAAATGTTAGTGGTGCCACTGTTGGGAAACCTGATGGTAGAATAGCACCAGATTGAAAGTCAGGATAGGTCTAAGAAGAAAGAATTACCTTTCGTGCTATCTCTCCAATAATATAACTCAGTAACAATTTTCTTTAACCTAAAAAGTCCCTAGTTCTGACTGGGTACTGTAGACTTCATCTAAGTAGAAAAGATTATGGGCATTGGATTAAGAATCTGGACCCAAAAGCAACTTCTTATATTGCTCATTTTTCTCTTCTATAAAATTGAGAGAACAGAGAAAATAGCATTTTTTTCTGAGATTGTTATAGAGCTAAAGTCTAAAATATGCCTGATATATGGAAGACGAAACACATTTCCATTGAATTACATTTTAGTGAGTTCTGCCCAGAGTAGAACTCGAGTAAGAACGTGGTTGCTGGGCTGTGATAGATTGGTATGTTTGGAAGGCAGAAAGGAGACAACTTTAAGAGTGAGTCAAAGGAGGAGCAAATGTCCAGATGAGGTAAGTTTGCTGAGGACACTGCTATGAGAGAGAGAGGCTATTCTGGTGGTGCCTTCTGAAAGTCCACGGAATTCTTCCCAGAGTCACACAGCTTGAAAAAGAAAGGCAGGAACATTTATATTCAGAATCTCACTCATTTTTTTTTTTTTGAGAATTTCACACAGGAGTATTGATTCCCTGGCAGTTCAGCCTTGCTTGCCTAAAAGCTGAGGGCTGAATGAGCTCCCTACTTTGGAGAAGGCCTTGGGTCAGAAAGGTGCACTGCCTATTCTTGATGTGGGATGCTGACAGGGGGGAAGGATGTCAAGTCTGAGAACCCACTGTACTGTCTGCCACAGAAGTCAGATGCAAGCTAAAAAATGTGGCAAGAACAACAAAAACCTTTTCTATGCCTATCATTTTTAATAAGATATGATAATTTTAAAATAATAGCTTTAATAATGTATACAAGAACACTGCAAATACAAAAATGCCTAACGGTCACATTAACCAAGATTTGTGGTTAATTTTATATTAAACTATGAACAATTCTATGAGAATATGAAACACAAAATTTAAGAATCCTGTTTCCTGGTGATTAATGGATAATTGAAACTCAACAATTAAATACAAATAACACAAACGCAATCCACTAAATCATAGATAACTGACAGAACTCATTGAAAACTGGGGCTTAATTCACCTCTTAGTTATGTGGCACTGTAGAAACATTATATATTTTTAAGCAGACAGAACAGAGTTCAAATACTGTCTCTGAATGAACCAGGGAAAAGTGTTAATTAATTTGAGCATCTTTCTTTACCAACAAAGGTACATGCTAATATGCTGAGAGAAAATTACTATGAAGAATGAATAAATTATAGAAGACATGACAAGAAATAACTGTCAGGAGCTATGAAGGGTCTCAGACTTTATCCTTCATTCAGGCTAACAAGTTGGCCTGTTGCAGTTCCCAAGATGATGGTAGAAGACATGAGACTCCTGGCTTAGAGATGAAAGACAGTTTATTACTCACAGAAATAGCAGCTTTTCCCCACTGTTTCCCAGAGCTCCAGTTCCCCCCGGGTGACACAAAAAGGGCTAGATGACACCTGCACATGGGCTGGGTTGTACTGTAGGTTAGGGAGCACAAGTCCTTCTTGGCGGTGAGTATGCTTGCCTTTGGTTTCAGAAGGAGACAATGTATATTAAAGCGAACCTGCCTTTTGCCACAGACATGAGCACTATCTCTATCTTCCATACCTATTCACTATGCAATCATCTTAACAATATAGTCAGTAACAAACTAAGAACACATTAAGAAGCTGGATCGAGTAGCAACTTCTATCACTCATTTTTCTGCGATTGTAATAGAGCTGAAGAATATAATATGCCTGATATATGAGGACTCAATCCATTTCCACTGAATTACATTTTAGTGTGACTTCTGCCCGGAGTAGAACTTGAATAAGAATGTGGTATAGTCTTAGGTACATATATACAATGAAAGTATAGTCTTAAGTACATAAATAATATGAAATATGACTCAGCCATAAGAGAAGATGGAATACTGCCATTTGCAACTACATGGATGGATCTCTAGAATATCATGCTAAGTGAAATAAGTAAGACAGAAGAAGTCAAGAACCATATATGATCTCACTCATATGGGGCATATAAAACTGAAAGCAACAAATGAACAAACAAGAAAAACAAAAATAGCCCTGGCCCTTTTGGCTCCCTGGGTAGAGCCTCGGCCTGCGGAACAACGGGTCCCGGGTTTGATTCTGGTCAAGGGCGTGCACCTGGGTTTCAGGTTCCTCCTCTGTTGGACTCTTGTCAGGCTCACACAGGAGGCAACCAATCGATGTGTTTCTCTCACATAGATGTTTCTCTGTCTTTCCCTCTCTCTTCCACTCTCCCTAAAAATCAATGGAAGAAATATCCTCAGGTGAGGATTAACACAAAATAAATAAATAAATAAATATGCTTAGACACAGACAATAGTATGATGATTACCAAAGGGAAAGTGGGGAGGGAGTAGCAAAGGTTAAAGGGGGCCAAATACATGGTAGTAGAGGAAGATTTGACTTTGGCTGGTGGGCACACAATGTAATATACAGATGGCGTATCATAGAATTGTGCACTTGAAGCCTATATAATTGTATTAAACAATGTCTCCACAATAAATTTAGTTTAAAAATATATGTAGTCAGGACAAAGTGCACTCAAGTAGTTTATTCCCAAGATGTGGGGAGATACAACACACCCAGAGAGAATTGCCCCCCACAGCACATACTTACATATTAAATATCCTATTTTTTCTGCTTTTACTCTTAAGGAAAAGCCTTACATATACAAAAATCTATCACTTGATTCTAAAACAACAATTTCCAAATACATACATTTAAAGTGCAGCATACATAGCTTAAATTTTTACATTCTCATAATTTAAAAGTTGCATAATTTGTTTAATAAATGATCCTTATAATTAATGCTTACAAGATAAGCTTTGAGCCATATTATAATCAGTTCAATTTGAATATGCATATATTATATTTGCATACTTAATGACCCCTTGCAAATACTCAGTATTTGACTCCTTGGAATAGTAATATGTCACAATACCCTCAGAAGCCTTTGCTTTAATACCACACACACACATACACACACACACACACGTTTTTGTTTTGTTTTTTAAATTATGTCTATTCTCTTATTGTTGCCTGCATTTAAATGCAGTCCTTTACCCCTCAAGCCTTAATGGGAAATGTCTCTTTTAAGTTTATTGACAACTATTCTGCAAAATATAATCCTCACTAAAATTATCCAGCTAGAGGCATAAAAGATGAAGGAAGATTAGATAAGTGAAGGAGAAATAACCTTAGAGCATACTTTTAATTTTATATCTCTGCTTCACTTTCTAATTTCCTCTCATGTGATCATTGGTCCATTCAAAATCCTGATGATATTTTGATTACATTCACTTAAGATTTAAGGACCTGTCTCATGGCTTAGTGACTTGGAAAAGCCATTCACTATTGGTTGGAAAAACACTCAAACAAGTAAGCAAATTAAAATACAGCACACACACACATACACATGTATACAGACATACATATTCCAATAGCAGACCAACCTATCCACTTAATCACTTCCTCTTTATTTGGATATAGATTTTATTTCCCAAAGAAAATACAATGTACATACTAAATGAGTATGAAGTCAAACAATTTGTATCAATGTACAATTTTTATCAATGTACATACTAAAATGAGTATGAAGTCAAACAATTATGACTTTAAAAAGTGTAAAATTTTAGGATAATTTTGGGGGAGACAAAACTGGAGCTGACTATCTTACATTTTGACTTCTAAATGCTTTTATCTAGGTAAGAGGTCCAGTTGCCAGTTAGGTACATGGCACCAAAAGGTCTGGCATAATACATGGTTGATTTTGTACTCATCACTATATAGCTGCTAGCTTAAGAGGGAAAGGCAGTTACAATGAAAATAAAGGAGGATGGAATATAAACTTCCAGAGAAAAAGAACATATAAGAATCAGTGATAAAAATTATTACAAAAAACAAACACCTAGAAGCATTGTTGAAGAGGAAGGCATAAACCTGTAGGTGTAAAGGAGAGCCATGGGAAGAGAAACTCTCAAGTTTTGACACAAACTTCAAGTAGGATAAAGTGAGGGAAAAGATTGATAGTTAGAGCATGACTGTCAGCCTTAGCAAGACCCTTTTCTGGGTTTGGAAGACCTTATGTGTCAGAGATCATTAAACAACCCTCTCTAAGGCAGAGCTCAGAAGTCAAATCCTCCATGATAACATTGGATTCTTCCAGCATTTAATTCAAGTGAAGTGAGTAGCAGGGAATGGGCCAGGAAATGTAGAATATACTGGAAGTAAACATAAAAGAATTAAAGAAGATGGTTTCTGCTCTCATCTCTTCCTTTAAAAATTCATTATTTGTATTAAAAAATTATGATTTTACAGTCTTATATATTGTTTATATATTTTCACATCAGCCTTCTATTCACAAAATATCAAGCTTTTAAATGAAATAATTATTCTTCACTTGTGAATATACTAACCCCAAATCAATTGAAAGAGTACCTTGTGATAGATACAAGTAGGATTTCTCCAAATCTGGGTGTGATCTGAGATGGAGAGCCAGAAAATAATGACATTCTTGATACTAACTAGACTATAATTAGAACTATGCATCCAAGACTAGTGAGAATATCCTACATGTCAACTGCTGTTTGGGTAAGAAATAGAAATAAATGAACAACTATAAGCAAACATAACATTTGTTGTGCCCACACTATAGCAATACATATAAAATAGACAAGTAAATGAGCAATTATAGTAAGAGGTTGTAAGAACTATGGTCAGAAGGCATGTGGGAAGGTTACTGGGAGAGCACACAGACGAGACGGTGAGGGTGGCAGTTTGGGAAAGATCTGAGAAAGCATCTGTTGGAAATGGTACTAAAATAGACCTAAATTATAAGGAGGGACTAGGTAGACACATGGCTGGAGCGTTTGTGTTTATGTGTATGGGTGTAGGTAGAAAGTGGGGTTTCCACAGAAAATGTGCTAGGCAAAGAGATATTCAACTAAAGCAATAAAGTTAAAGAAAGCAAAGCATATTCAGAGATATCAATTTAGTATAATTAAAGTAAATAAAAGGAGGGGTAGAGTAATAAAAATATGAAGCAACAAAACTTTTAGGAAAGGCTTTTGAAAAGCTTCTTAGGTCATTTTAAATTTTGCCCTAAGGACAATGGAATGTATCAAATCATTAAGTTACGCACCTTAAATTTAAACAGTTATATGGAAATTGTCTTTCAATAAAGCTAGAAAAATAACAAATGTTCCTACAAAGCCAAATTGAATAAAATGGGTGGGGGGAGGGTAAGATGTGATTCCAGGTGACCAGTTGGATGGCAGTACCAGCACAGTAGAAGAAGTCCCAGTGATATTTAGGCAGTAGAATCTGTAGTGTCTAGTATTTAGTGTAAGAAAACAAGTCGAAAACTTAGCAGCTTGGGGGCAAAGAATAAGGTTTAAAGTATGGGGAGGGAGGAGATAATGAATGAATTTATTTTTAGAAATAATATTATTTTTAAATGCTTGTATCTTATTCAAGTGGAGAAGTCCTGAAGAGGATCAGGTATCATCAGAAGGTCTAAAGAGAGGAAGAGGTATTTTTACACACGACATTTCAGGATCAAAATATAGACAGTGGTTGACATACCAGGCGCAAAAACACCATCCAGGGACAGTATGTTGATTATGATGAGAACCTAAGAAGCTTGGCCAGATGTAGAAACAACCTAAGTGGCCGTCAACAGAGGGATGGGTAAAGAAAATGTGATACAGGTTCTTTTAAGAGGCAGAGAGAGAGAAGATGGTAGCTGAATAATTAAAAAGATTGAGTAAATGTTGGCTATGTTTGTTTTGTATAGTTTAAATTTATGCACCTCTCTCTTATGCTGATGGAAATAATGGATAATTTTAAGACATAAAATAATAGAGGGTAGTTTAGAAAATCAAGTCTCTGAGCATATGAAAAAGGATGAGCTCTTGAGACAGCCTTTATACTATACTAGAGGCCCAGTGCATGAAATTTGTGCATGGGTAGGGTCCCTAGGCCTGGCCAGCGATCAGGGGCAATCTGTGGGGCAACCAGTGGGGAGATCAGGGGGCCCCCGCTGGCACCTGCTTGGCCAGCTTGGTGCCACCTGCTCGCCAGCCCTGCCCCCCATTGCCACCACCACCAGTCGCCTCCCTCCGTGGGGCGACCGGTGGGGTGATTGGGGGGCCCCACTGGCATCCACCTTGGCTGGCCTGGGGCTTGTGGGCTGGGGGAAGCTCCTGCATTGAGCGTCTTCCACCTGGTGGTCAGTGTTTGTCATAGCGACCAGTCGTTACGTCGTTCATTCCGCCATTCAGTCGATTTGCATATTATGCTTTTATTATATAGGATGATAGGAAATAAATGGGAAGTTGTATATGCTGACATACCATGTAAATGTTGAGGTTTTGTGGTTAGAAGACTAGTACAAATTATAATGCTCTAAGAACTAAGAGATAAGTAAATCTATAGGAAGGACAGAAAGAGTGGGTACATTCTGTGATTGAAGGAGGGGAAAGATGTAAAATAGCTCTTATAGAAACTTATGGAATAATAGCTAGGGATATAACCATTGTGTAGAAGATAAAAGGCAGGAGACCATGAATGCATGTGTAGGACATAATGTGTACAGTCGGTTGACCTCCTTCAGAACTGCTTATCAGTTGGTGGTAGACTCAGAAAAGGCCAATTGTTACAGTTTTTCAAAACTGGAGTTTGGTTAAATGAGAAGACAAAAGAACAAAGGCAAAGCAAAGCTGAAAATATTGAAATAAGTAGTTGAATAGATCAAGGACTCAATATAAACTTTTCCTATCTGAAGTGTACTTAAGGCAACTAATGTTTTAATAATAATTTCTGCATGGAGATCTTATAATTATTAAATGACATAAATGTTTGTGTAGAATCTAGCATATTAATAGAATCAAGCATTCACCAGCAACCAAAGAATAATGGTCTCCTTTTCTTTAGCATTATGTAGAAAATCTTCAGATAATGGTAATATCTTAAGAGAATAAAAACAAAATCATTTTCAGAATAAGTCTTGAACCACAACTATTACTGTAAAATCATATTACACAAAACTCCTTTACTTACATGATATAACAGGAAGAGTCTCTTCCACTGGGTTAAATATATGATTGAGGAGAGAAGAGTTGAAGATGATAAGACCTAAAACTTTTATTAACATTTAATAATGTAAAATTGCTTGGATTTTGTAACAGGGCTTTGGAGAATAGTACATGATGAAAGTCTCTTAGAGCTTTCAGTGAAATAGGATTTTTCTATGTTCTGCACAAATGTGGAACTTCTACTGACAGGAAAGAGGGAAGAAAGGCATCTGGGAAGAACTGAATTCTTCCCCCTGGAAATAAAAGAACATTTGATTCCATAATGGAATGGAATTTCAATAACAGATCCCTTCTGGTTACTGTGTTGGAAGCATAACTTCATAAATTTTAAATATCTAAAATACTGTTTTAATATGCTTGAGATGTTCTCTTATGCTAATTTTACTGTCAATATTTTCCAGTTATCTTTGTAGCACTGCCTTATGTTAAACCACTTTTTCATTATCCACAGACTTGGCATATGTTACCCAGTATTTTGGAAGTCTCTCAGGCTCTGAGGAGACTGCAAAGCTATCTGATCTCTCAAAGTCCATGGAGATGCTTGATACCTTTTTGGCACACAACCAGAATAAACTGCTTACTTGGCCATATCTTCCTAATGTAGTATATCCCATGATACTCACCAACATAATTACATCGAGATGATGGATATTCCTTTACTCAGTGCAGAAAAGTCAACTTGGATTCAAGATGCTAGCCTCAAAAGCTGAAGAGCCTATTCTACTCATGAAACAAATCCAGGCCTTATTTCTAAAAAACAAAGCAAAAGTACAATGAATTAAGTGTATCACTTTAATTATACTATTCCATATATACCATTTACTGACAGTATTTTATTCAAATTATTTGGTTTACCTATCTATTAAATTTTACTACCTGGTAATCTATCCATTTTGGCTACTAAGAGGCAAACAAACACCAGGTAGACATAGTTTACTATATTTAAACTTAATCTTTTTGTCAAACACAATCCCTGGCTCAATTTATGTTGATTCACAGAATTCGGAATTATAAAATCTATTCTCTTACGTCAAATATTTACAGAAATTCCACATCACATTTTACTAAAAGTTTTAATTGCATAATAGTGGTAAAAGTGCACTAAAAATTCTAGAATGCATGTTTCTGTGTGTTATAGCCCAAAACGTTGATTTATAGGTTGTATCCTCATCCCAGGCTTCCTGCCGTTGCTCGTGGCGACGCCTTTAGTGAGATTACTCTGGGAGCAGACTTTTTTCCACATAAGAATCTCACTCAAGAAACTCTTTTTCCTTAAACTACTGAAGAAAAAGATAATACATGCCATAGTTTAGGCCATGTCTCTCCTTGATTTATTTTAATATATTTCTTATTTTTTTTAAATATATTTTATTGATTTTTTTTTTTTACAGAGAGGAAGGGAGAGGGATAGAGAGTTAGAAACATCAATGAGAGAGAAACATGGATCAGCTGCCTCCTGCACACTCCCCAGTGGGGATGTGCCCACAACCAAGGCACATGCCCTTGACCGGAATCGAACCCAGGACCCTTCAGTCCGCAGACTAACGCTCTATCCACTGAGCCAAACCGGTTAGGGCAGTATCTTTCTTATTATTGAATCTAGCCTCCTACTAACCTCCATACCATATGTGCACACCATAGCCAGAGAGGTCTAACGAACTCTTCTGGGCATGCCATTCACCTATTCAAAATGCTTCACAAGGTTTTTAGTTTTATGATTATGTCTCTTCTGATTAACAATCACACAAAAATCTCTGTCAGTTGCTTTTTAGTGTTCCTACATACATCACTGTAATGCTCTTAGAGTTCCCATACAACCTATATTCTAAAATGGATTATTCAAATCATATTCTCCAAATCTGGTGAAAATATGACAAGTTATATTCCAGTTCTGTTAATACTAAGATAAAAAAAGAGACATTTGCTTTAATTGAAATAGCATTTTTATTTAATTCAGATCTCTCTTCCCAAAAGAATATAAGTTCCTAGGTAGCACAAAATACATTTTATTAACATTTAGAGAAATCATGTAACTTTGAATGATGCCCAGATTAAAATAATTTCAAACAAATAAAAATAATACATGACATTTTTGTTTTAAAAAATGATCTTGCAGGATACCTACAAACATTTGTGCAATTTCTAAATATAAAGCTTCCTTCCAAAATATGCTGATTAAATGTCCTTTTTAAATCGTCCTTAATAGGAATTAAGAATCATTTCAAATCAATGGAATCAAAGTATTTTCTTTGTGAATGTTCTGAATTAAATGGCATAACTGAATTGTTTTCTATATTCATTTCTATTGAACAAATTTTTGCATTACTTTCTTGTTTTCTGTCTAATATTTTATGTAATTCTAAAGATTAAATAAATCACATAATTATTTAATATTTAAAAAGCCTTTCACAGAGGGGCCATCAGGAGAGAACTTGGGGGGCAACAGAAGTTGGGCACAGACCCTCACCCTCCCAACATTGCAGGAACTTGAACCCTCACCCCTTCTGAGGGAGGTCTCCTGCCCCCATGGCTGCTTCACGCTTCCCACACCCAGCTCAGATCGGGACCCAGGCAACAGAAAGAGACTTGGCCCAGCTCAGATTGGGACCCAGGTAACAGACAAGAAACTTGGCCGACAGAAGCTGCCCTATATCTAAATTCAGCCTAGCATCAGGAATGCTCAGGGCCTACTCAAGAATGCAATTAATCTCTCCCACTAATATTTACAGGGTAAACTAAGATTGTTGGTAGAGTATTAAATTTGACAGTAAAATAGTAATCAAGTTTTCAGGTTAATTTAAATAGGCTAATTGAAATAAGTGTATATTCAAGTAAAGTTAATTGTACTGGACAAAAAGCTGTTCTTAAAGTAATAACTAAAATTTCTATTGGTAGTTCATCTCATGGTAAAATTCCTGAACATGCAATGAACCTAAAGCAGTCATATTTTTGGGCAAAAAAAAAAAAATTAAAATTTAAAGTTATCAAGACTGCATTATACAATTTACAAAAGCCTCCATTAATCAAAAAAAAAAGGGGGGGTATAGTAGGGTAATATCATGTAAGGAAAAATATCCTTTAAGTAAATTACATCTAGGAAATGTTTACTTTACAAAATTAATTTTCATTTGTAATGCTAACAGCAAGACACCCATGAAAAACACACATGGTGTCTAAATAAGACAAAGGAAAATCGTTTGGGCAAAAATAAAAAGGATCCCAAATCAGTTATATAGAAAAGATTCCTTTATTAACTTGTGGTCGAGAATATGTTTGTATATTTTCAGAAAACAACTCCAAGACCATGTGGATTCCTACAACAGAGAGGAATTGACAGGTCTGCTCCAACCACGAAGACAAGCGGAAAAACAGTCCAGAGATGGAAGACGCTGACGACGCCTTGCTAGGCTAGCAGTCAGCAGCTGTGCACCGCTGCAGGTTGCCCAGGACAAAACCAGAGAGGGTCGGACCTGCATTGCCACCATGTGCCCACCATCCAGATATCATTGCTGACATGTACACATAAGGAACTGTTAGACATTGAAACGGGGACTCAGAACTGTTGGACATTGAAATTGGGACTCAAACACTTTTTTTTTATTATATGTTTATTTCTAGTCTGCAGAGGAAAATTCTTTTAAAGGAAAGAAATGGGGGAAAAATTGATACAGAGGCAAAGAAGCATTGAACAGACTGTCAAACTACAGTGGGAAGGCAGGGGAGGTTGGGTGAGGGGGGGCTGTAAGAGATCAACCAAAGGACTTGTACGCATGCATATAAGCATAACCAATGGATACAAGACACTGGGGGGAGGGGGGAGGGCGGGCAGGTGAAGGCATGTACTGGGGGGTAGGGGAAGCTCGGGGTAGGTCAATGGGGGAAAAAAAGGAGACATATGTACTACTATTTGTAATACTTCAAACAATAAATAAAAATAAAAATAAATAAAAGCCTTCATATAGGTAATATTTTCTATAGTGTTAAGTAGCTAAGTAATTAACATTGAACAAGATAACATATTGAAATATTAACTGTTATAGTTTACTTTTTAATTCTTGTTTGTATATGATTCTTGTTGCACTATTATATTTAATGGTAGCTGCATGTTGAACTCCCCAGGCAGCTTTTAAACAATACTTATTTTTAGGCTACATGCTTGAGCAACTGAATATGATTTATGGGTTGATGTGTGGGTATTAGTAATTTTAAATTCTAGTTGATTCTAATGTATCGCCAGGTCCGAGGATCACTATTTTTATCAACTAGAAGTTTCCACATTTCTTCGGGGAAATTTAGGCTTGTTATGAAAGATCTGCAAAAAAACAAGAGAAATAATAGAAACAAACTTTTGATTTCCAAGAACTGGTTGTGCTGAGAGAAGAAAGGTCTCCAAGTAATCAAAATAGAGACTCCGAGGGAATCAAGGCAATAGTTTCTATTGCAACATTTAGAAGATGCAAGAGGTAGATCATATTATCTAATTCTGCAGGGAATCACCTGAGCTGAAAAGTTTAAGAGAAGGATATGACAGGGGTAGATCTGAGAGTCCTGAGACGAGGGGATGATGCCTGCTGGTGAAGAAAGAAAATCAGCACCCTAAAACTGCCCAGGACCATGTCTGTCCAATAACAGGGACCCCTGCAAGAGTTGAATCAAAGCCCACATCCATTTAAGCCAGTACTTTCTGTTAGAAGAGATGAAGAAACTTCTTCCCTGAACTCATCTGCCAGGTGGTCTTTGCTGAGGATCTTTCAACTACAGCTACCTGCATGCTGTCTGTGGGTGAACAAGAAAAAGAGATGTCATTTCATGCAATAACACTTTCCGGTAAGACATACTGGGGAGAGTCGTTCAGTCCCAAAGGAATATTACAATCAGACAGGCCGTATTCCTGATTGGTGTTCATTTAATAACCCACCTTTGGAAACGATGTTTGAAAGCTCAACCATTTCTGATGAAAAGAGCATTTTCCACTGAGAAATAAAAGTTTGAATAAATTCAGCTTTGTTTAATTTCATACATGAGACCAATTATGAACAAATTGCATAAAGTATGCAAGATGCTCTTAGAGATGGCTTTTGTGGAATTGAAAGCATTTCTGTAATCACTTTTCACATTAATATTTAATATTTTTGACTTTTGTTTTTCTTGTGTAGTAATGAAATGGTAGCTGATGCTTATGAAATTTGTTGGATTTCTATCAATAAAATATAGCCAAGTCAAAAAAAGAAAAAGAATTTGCTGTGATCCAATTGTGGCTTGCACAGTGCCTAACAGAAAATGGTACCCTTAATAGGAGAGAGTTATTGCTGAAGCACACCACCTGGTGGTAAGGGAGAGCAGGAGCTCTTTCCCCGTTATGTAACCATTCATGAATTGATTGCATATTACTAATCATGTAATTCCACACTACATGGCCCCTGTCATGGCAAGATTTCATCTATTTTTGAAATGATGAAATTTATTTTAAAGAATGAAGAAATATTGGGAAAATGTGTTCGACATAAATATTTAGAGCGCTGGATTCTTTAAGTTTTTGGTGTGGGAGGAATAGGAATAGAAAGCTACTCTACTTTCCTTTTTCCCTCCCTCTTCCTTCCTGTCTTCTTTCCTTCCTTTCCTTCTTTCTTTCCTTCCTATTTTCTTTAGTGACTTTATGTCTTCATAATGAGCAAGTCTCGATATCAGCTTGTAAAATATCTGTTAAAGGGTCTCTGAAGTTCATTGCCTTTTGGTATTTTCTAGTCTTGAAAAGCAATTAATATTATTAATTCTTAGTTTATAGAATAAAACAATTATAGTATCCATGTTATCTCAGTGTCACAATTTAACAGATCACATTACAAAGATGATATCCGGAATTCATAAATAGATGCTTCTAAACATAGAAAGACATATGCAGAAATCAGAAAGAAAACTGTCTTAGTCTATAACTTGAAACCCCATTTACTCAGGCATTTAATTTTCCAGAAAAGAAAGAAAAAGAAGGAAAGCTTGTCAATTTTATAGCTATAAAGACCAATTTTAGATCATTCTCTCCTGACCAAAAAATTCAATTATGCAAAGTCTTTGTGTCTATAAAAAATTCTTCATTAAATCTTCCTATTCTTTGGATCCTATTCCACCCCTTCATCCCAGCAGATGACAGGAAATTGCTAAAATAGGTACCTTTTATAAAGATCACAATATGCTCTTCAATTTACAATGCAGTTACAAAATTTCCCTTGCATCTTGAGAAGGTTCAATTCATTTACATGGGCATTTATTTACTAGCTACCTAAAAAACAAAATTATATATTGAGACTATGCACATTAAATCCCAAGTAGATCATACAAGGCACCCAAATTCTCAATCCCACAGCTATCATGATCACTAAATATGTACTGTATAAATTAGAAATTCATCCTTTGCCTGTAAATGATCAAAAGGAGGATATTTCAAAACATGACTTCAATATTTATAGTTTTCTAGCAAATAGTATATATCATTTAATATTATAAATTCTTAGTTTATAGAATAAAACAATTACAGTATCCATGTTATCTCAATAACAACTTAACCTGAAAATTACGTTCATATGTAAAAGGCAATTGACTTGGCTCCAATAGTCACATGCTATAGAAAAAAACTTTATTGTTAGGCGTTTAATTTCTTTATTCTTATAGTAGAAAAACAAATGACATAAACTTTATGTAGTTGATTCTAAGATGTATTTTTTTCACATACTAAACTTCTTAAAATCAACATTTGCTTACCATAAATGTAAGAAAGGCCTGCTAAAAGCAAGTTAACACCTGGTCAGAAGAGAAAAAGGCAAGAATTAGAACCAGAATCAGCTATGACACAGAAGTTGTCATTTTTAGGCAGAAAATTTTAAATATCTATAATTCACATGTGAAGTCACTAATAAAAAAATAGACAACATGCAATAACAGATTGGAAATATAAGCAGAAAGATGGAAACTCTAAAATGAACCAAAGAAAATTCAAGAAATCAGGAAGATTGTAACAGAAATGAAACATGCTTTTGTTGGACCTTCTTAGGAATCGAAGAGAGAAAATATACAAATTACCAATATCTGAGCCCTAACCATTTGACTCAGTGGTTAAAGCATCGGCCCAAGGACTGCAGGCTCCCAGATTCGATTCCAGTCAAGGGCATGCACCTTGGTTGCAGGTTCAATCCTAGGCCCAGGTTGAGCCCATGTGGGAGGTAACCAATTGATGTGTCTCTCTCATATCATTGTTTCTCTCCCTCTCTCCCCCTCCCTTCCATTCTCTAAAAATCAATGGAAAAATATCCTCTGGTGAGGATTAAAACAACAAAACAAATTACCAATATATGAGGTGAAAGGAGGCCCTGCCCAGGTAGCTCAGCTGATTAGAGCATCATCTCCATATGCTAAGGTTGCAGGTTCTACCCCAGGTCAGGGCACATACAAGAATCAACCAATGACTGCATAAGTAAGTGGAACAATAAAACAATGTTTTTTCAATCTTTCTCTCTCTTTCCCTTCCTCTCTCTTTAAAATAAATAAGTTAATTAAATAAGTGAAATATATATTTGGTTTTAGAGAGAAAGGAAGGGAGAGGGAGAGAGGTAGAAACCAAAGAGAGGTCATTGATATTGATGTCACGGCAGTAAAAGGATAATAAAGAATACCATGAGCAACTAACTCTTTGCCCACAAATTTTAATAACTTATTGTGAAGGACAAATTTCTTGAAAGCCACAAATTACCAAAACTCCCACAGGAAAAATAATCATCTGGAATAGATATATACTGATAAAGAAATTGAATCAATAATCAGTAACACTCCAGGATCATTTCTTTTTCTAAATTTAAATCCAGATATCAAAAAAATTTGTTTATAAAAATCTCAAACAATCTAAGTCTTTGTGCGAAAATAAAAGTCAATTTACTTCTATGCATATAGTATATGCCATCATATGAATATATATTTAAAATTTTTGAATGTTATATTTTCAAGTTTCAGTTAAAATCAAATATAGCTTTTTGCTATTAACCTTTTAAAAGCAATTTCTTGTATATTGACCAGTTGATTACTAATCAAAGGTAAGTTTGAGTCACTATTTGTATGTTAAATTTTTTTAAAAAAATACAAATGAGAGATGATTGAAAATCAGAATAGTTTTCCAGTACAGATTTATAGGTCCTGAATGTATTAATTTCCTATTACTACAATAACAAAATAATATATAACTGCAAACTCTGTTGGTGAATTAAAACAACATAAATTTATTATCTTAAAGTTCTGAAATTCAAAGTCCAACACCATCCCATTGGGTTAAAATTGACCTGTCAGCACACAAAATACCTTTCTGTAGGCCTTACAGGAAAAGCCACTTTCATGTTCACTCAGAATTCAGTTAATTCCATACGACTGTCCCGCATTCTTCATTTCCTTCCCAGCTGTAAGCAGCCAGGTGCTTTTAGCATCTAGAGACCACTACCTCAGCTCTCCACTTCTGAGAACTAGAAACAGGATATGGAGTCCTTCTCGTGTTGGCATTTCTCTTGCCTCTTCTTCCACTGTCACATCTCTCTGACCCACTCTTTTGGCTCCTTCTTCCACTTCCAAGTATCGATGAGATCACATTAGCCCTGGATGATCCAGGATAACCTCCCTCTTTTAATGTCACCTGAGGAGCAACATTAATTCTATCCGCAATCATAATGAGTCATAATAATGAATCATAATAAGGGTGATTTCTTTCCCAGGTTCTTGTCCAGATGGATTCGAAGAATGAAGCCATGGACAAAAGATGGTAGATGAAAAGGGTAGATATTTATTGGAAGCAAGTACAGACTCCCAGGTAGGGAGGGGTCCCAAGTGATAACCCACTTAGCTCTTTTTTGCTAAGGTTTATAAAGGTTGTAGTTCTTTGTCTCTTCACACTGCCTTCCAATTAGTAGAATGTCAGCTTCAAAGCTCAAACCCCTCGTGGTGCCCCCCTCTTCCTTTTCCCCTTCAGTGGTAGAATTCTCTGTCTCCTGTGAAAATCTGTTTTCCTCTTTCTCCCATTTCTTGGCATTTCTCTATCTGTGAAAGTTTGTTTCCTTTTCCTTCCCATACCGTGTGGCTTTTCCCTAACTTTTGTGAATGGATGTCATGTCTCCCCTTATCCTGTGGCACCTCTTTTTTTTTTTTTCTGTGAATGTATGCCTTTTGGCAGCTCCAGGCCCTCACCTATGCAGTCCTCTCCCATGGACCCTCTTTATTCCTAAAACTCCCTAAACCTGCCTATTTTATCCCCAAAACTCCTTTTAATGATTCCCTTTTGTCATGCAATGTTAACATATTCACAGGTATAACACTAGAAATCAGAACGCAGACAGCTTTGCGGAACCATTGCTCTGTCTACCCATGAAGCTTTCCAACAAGACATCAAGAGTTCTTATTTCACCTTTCACAGAGACTGGTTTTGATTGGGGAGATTAAAACAATGATTATAAAGTAGGATAAACTCATATTGGGAAACAGACCCAAACTTAGTGACCTTTGGAATTTGATGGTGCATACCTTTATGAAAGGCTTCTGCTGTCTTTAAATTTATTGCTTCCTTTACTTGTTAAGGAAGGAATATGGTACAAAGTAGGAAATTATTTAATTCTTTCCCACACCAGCTTTTAGATGTGTTGTGTTGGAACTTTTCCCTCTGTGTCTGTATGATAAATCCAAACAGAACCATAAAATCATATTCAAGCATTAACAGTTTTATTTGTAGGTATTTAAATGCCTATTCTATGCAAATTTCAAATTTGCAATCTCATTCTTACCAAACCTTCTTTCTCTAGGATGCAGACACATTTCTCACCCAATGTGATAAACTTTGAGGTTCAATGTTTAATCAATTAACAATACTTAAATGATTTTCAAAATTGGCACAAAAATATAGCTTGTATAAGATACATTTATTTGATGTGTATAGCAAGCTAAATGTGTATAGAAAGCTATAAATCTATTTAGTGTTATTGCACCTGGCATATATTATACTGTGGCCATCAAGCACATAATTAATTATAAGAACACTGGAGTTCCATAATCTGAGTCACAATCTTGGCACACTCTTCCTACTTCTATATCTGAGGGCAACTCTCTGAGTATTCTTATACCTCAATTTCCTCAGTTATAAAATAGGGTAATGATATAGCCCAAGCCACAGGGTCATAGGGTATTATTGAAGTAATACATTAAAAGGCATAGAAGAGTACATAAATAAAATATGCACTAATTGAACTGTAAGATTTTTGTCATATATATATATATATAATCACATTTTTTTCATTTTGTTTTGTTATTAAATGTTTTTATTGGTTTTAGAGAGAGAAGAAGAGAGAGGGAGAGAGACAGAACATAGATGAGAAACTATTGGCTGCTTCCTGCATGCCCCGTACTGGGGATTGAGCCCACAACCCAGGCATGTGCCTTGACCAGGAATCCAACTGGTGACCTCTTGGTACATAGGTTGACACTCAACCCCTGAGCCACACTGGCTTAGCACACTTAAGTTTTTAATATGCTCAGAAGGTAGAGACTGGGCATTTAAGCCATATGCTTACTGAGGACTAATGCTGATACGGGGCTACAATATTTTACAACAATAAAATTTAAAACAATAGGAAATCATCACATATAAGAAAGACATTTTTATGAGTACTAAAAAACAGTTATCCTTGCAGTAAATATTGTTATTTGTAGTCTGCAATATTTAAAATTGCATATAAAATGTAATACTAATCCTGCTATTTTTCATTCCAACCCTTAGAATAATTAAAAATATACTGAGGTAAGTTGTGAAATGTAATGGAACTTAATAAACAACTATTTCCTATTCTTTCTTTATAAAGTTTATTTTAAAGAATGTTTATCCCAAATAAAAGGATTATACCAAAATCAATGAGTTCAAAGAAGGAAACAATAATGTAAAATATTTATCAATAGTTTAATGGGTCTTAGTATGAAACATTTATGAAAATTTCTTTTTAACATTAAAACTCTGGGAACCATATAAAATAGTAAAATGTGAATATTTTATGAACTCTTTACTTCCTTAATTTAATCTTTAATTAAATCCTTGTTGTTCTGTTGTTTTTAGTGGAAAGCTAAAGTCGGATTAATAACATTACAAACCCACTGGGCTGGGAGCCTGGGACAGGACAGTAAGTGCAGGCAAAGCAACTTAAATTAATTTTGCAAGTAGAGAGGTGTTAAATCCTAGGCTACGATAAATCAAAAGTAAATGAGGGAATTGGTATGAACTTAAAGAAGCAGACCTTGGCTAAATACCCCTAGGACTTCCAGAGTTTCTTTTGTTAAATCAGTAAATCTGTGGAAATAAAACTTGACTTACTCAGGTATTATAGGAACTAACACTTTCTTGAAAGCTTTCAAAAACACTAATTACAAGCCTGACATTAGAATTATTTCTATGCAATCTCACTTATATGTGAAATCTAATGAGCAAAATAAACTGGCAAAGTAGAAAAAAAGGCATGGGTACACGGAACAGACTGAGAGCTGTCAGAGGGGAGGGTGGAAGGAAGACTGGGTGAATGAAGTGAAGGGATTAGCCAAAGGACATAGATAAATAACCCATAGACACAGACAACAGTGTAATGATGGCCAAAGGGGAAGGGGGTCAGGGGCTGAGTGGAGGTGAGCAAAGAGGGGAAAATGGGGGCGTCTATAATACTGTAATAAAAATAAAGTTAAAAATGACTATAAAATTACTATAATCAAAACAATATTTTGAAAAAAATATATTTTAGGGAATCCAAGATTGTGGCGTAGGTAAACACCTAAACTGCTGCCTCGCACAACAATTTCAAAACTGCAACTAAAAGACAAAACGTCTATCCCCCAGAACCACGGGAAAGCTGGCTGAGTGGAAGTTCTACAACTAGAAGGAAAGAGAAAAGAGCATTGAGACGTGCACAAGCGCTGAAAAGCTGAGGTATGGAGGCACGGGATCTGGGCTGGCGGCAGGTGTTGCTAATGAACCCAAAAGGGAGACAAGCCCCCGATTACTCTGAAAAACAGTTTCTGGGGAGACGCGGGGGACCCAAACTCCTACGGGGAGAAGCTGGATTGTCTGCCACCGGGTCGGAAAGTGAGGGGGGCCTGCTTGCAGAGCTGTGCGCAAGAATAATTGTTTACTGCACTGGGGCACGGGGTGCAGTCGGAGACACAGAGCCGGCTACCTAGCAGCCATCGCTGTTTGCCACGCCCTAGCCTAGTGACGCCCTGAGACCCCGCCCCACACAACCTACAAACCCACCCAAGCTCCAAGCAGCAGTTTTAGCATAAGAAAGGCCTGCCCTATCACAGCTTAACCTAGCAAACTTACAGCCTGGGTCAGACAGCTCCAAAACATCCAAACCCCAAGCAAAAAGGAGAAAACTGTAGCTCTCACTGTAGCTCCTGCTGGGTGGACTCAGGCAATAGCTGACCTGCACCCCATTGGAGATCCAGAAGCCAGTATACCTACTGGTCAGTGTGAGAAACCAGATTTCAACTCCTCACATCCATAAGTGACACATTCAAGAGGCAGACTCAGCGAGCACCAAAGCCCCACTGAAACAAGTCCTGCACCATAAGCGTGTCTCCAGCACAGCAGTTCTTATAGACACAGCGAGTCCTCACAGCCGATTGGCCTGGAGGTCAATTCCTCCCAGCGTACCAACAGCAATTAAGGCTTAACTACACCAAGACTTTGCACTCAGCCCACAAAGGGGTGGACCAAGAGCGTCCACATCAGGTGATTGGGGAGGCTGAGCTACTGCCCCCTATAGGTCACCTACCACACAAAGCCACTCCATCAACACAGGGAAGCAGCCAAAATGCGGAAACAAAGAAACATGTCACGAATGAAAGAAATGGAGGAAAGCAAACTACTGGACGACATAGAGTTCAGAACCACATTTATAAGGTTACTCAAGAATCTTCTAAAAACCGCCAAGAAACTTGATGACACTTCTGAGGAGCTTAGTGAGACCTTCAAGGACCTTAATGAGAATGCCAAAAAAATGGAAAAGGACCAGTCAGAAATGAAGCATACACTGTCTAAAATAAAGAATATACAGAAACTCAACTGTAGATCAACATACCCCAAGAATCAAACCAAAGATCTGAAATATGAGGAAACAAAAAACACCCAACCAGAAAAACAAAAAGAAAAAAGAATCCAAAAATATGAAGATAGTGTAAGGAGCCTCTGGGACAACTTCAAGCGTACCAACATCCGAATTTTTGGGGTGCCAGAAGAAGAGAGAGAGCAAAATTCTGAAAACCTATTAGAAGAAATAATGACAGAAAACTTTCCCTACCTGGTGAAAGAAATAGACTTACAAGTCCAGGAAGCGCACAGAACCCCAAACAAAAGGAATCCAAAGAGGACCACACCAAGACACATCATAATTAAAATGCCAAGGGCAAAAGACAAAGAGAGAATATTAAAAGCAGCAAGAGAAAAACGGTTAGTTACTTACAAGGGAGTACCCATATGACTATCAGCTGATTTCTCAGCAGAAACTATGCAGGCCAGAAGGGAGTGGCAAGAAATATTCAAAGTGATGAACAGCAAGAACCTACAACCAAGATTACTCTACCCAGCAAAGCTATCATTCAGAGTTGAAGGTCAGATAAAGAGCTTCACAGACAAGAAAAAGCTAAAAGAGTTCATCGCCACCAAACCAGGATTACATGAAATGCTGAAGGGTATTCTTTAAGAAGAGGAAGAAGAAGAAAAAGGTAAAGATAAAAATTATGAACAACAAAATGACATCAAATACATACCTACCAACAAGTGAATCTAAAAATCAAGTAAATAAAAAATCTGAAGAACAGAATGGACTGGTGAATATAATAGAATCAGGGACACAGAAAGGGAGTGGACTGACAATTCTCAGGGGGAAGTGGGTGTGAGTGGTGCGGGAAGAGATTGGACAAAAATCTTACTCCTATGGATGAAGACAGTGGCAGGGGGTAAGGGCATGGGGTAGGGTGGGGTGGGGAATCAGGTGGAGGGGAGCTATAGGGGGAAAACAAAAAGAGGAACACCTGTAATCTGAACAATAAAGATTTAATTTTTAAAAATAAAAAATAAAAAAACAATATTTTATTGGTTGTAAATAGGCAAATAAATAAATGGAATTAAGTAGAAAGCTGAAAGAAATCTTAATATATGGCAAAGGTGGTATTTAATTTTTTAATGAATGGATTACTTAATGGCATCAGCACAACTGCCATCTATCCAGAAAAAAATAAAACCATGCTATTTACATAAGCAAATTTCAGATGGATTTTAAAAGATTGTATCTATGCACACACAATACTTCATAATTATATTAAAATCAGCCCTTATAAGTAGGCAGAATAAGGAATTGTCAGGTACATTACGAATATAGTAGTTTCAGGAGTAACAGTGAAAATGGGAGGTAGTATTTATTGAGTGCCAAATATATATATATATATATATATATATATATATATATATGCTAGATATTGTGAACATTATAAGCAACTAATAAATTATTTTTCACTTTTATTGAATTTATTGGGGTGACACTGGTTAACAAAATTATACAGGTTTCAGGTGCACAATCCTACAACACATCATCTGTACACTGTATTGTGCGTTTACCACCCCAAGTCAATCTCTGTTCATCACCATGTATTTCCGTTATGCCCTACTCCAGTGTCCCCCTCCCCAACTCCTCCCAGTCTTAGAAATCACCACACTGTTGTCAGTGTCCATGAGTTTTTTCTCTCCTTTTGTTTTTGGCTGAATCCCTACACACAACACCCCCCACTCAGCACCCCACGAGCAGCTGTCAGCCTAATCTCTATCTATGAGGCTGTCTCTATTTAGTTGGTTAGTTCATTTTGTTCACTAGATTCCACATATAGTGTTTTTCTTCCTCTGACTGGCTTATTTCACTTAGCATAATGTTCTTCAGATCCATCCAGACTTTCACAAAGGGTAAGATTTTCTTCTTTTTTATGGCCGAGTAGTATTCCATTGTGTAAATGTACCACAGCTTTTCTATCTACTCATCTACTGATGGCACTTGGGCTGCTACCAAATCTTGGCTATTGTAAATAACACTGCAATGGACATAGGGCTGCATATATTCTTTCAAATTCGTGTTTCAGCTTCTTAGGGTAAATTCCCAGAAGTGGAATGGCTGGGTCATAAAGGAGCTCCATTTTTAATTTTTTGAGGTAACTTTAAACTGCTTTCCACAGTGGCTATTGCATATAACTCATAAGTTAAATGCCATTTTAATTTGTCACATGAAGGCTTAGGAAAAAAATGTAGCCTGCTCTAAATCATAGTGATCATGGTAGGATTCTAACTCACTTCCTTCTGAGACCACAGTCTGAGTTATTTTTAATAACAAATCGGATATTCTATAACAAAAATTGTGATTCTTTAATTTTTTACCTTTTTGAAAAAATGCACCTATTTTGATAAAAGCAAGTACATACAAATAAAGAAGCTTTATATAATCAAATGTCTAAAAGAAGTTTGTTTTCAAAAAAAATTCTTGTGCTAATAGAATTTACTGAGGAGCAGGCTCTTGAGTCAAATATCATGTCTGAATTTTTTAAAGGATGATGTAACTTTATGAGCAATTATGCTGCTTGTAGCTCTGTAGATAAACTAAATGTAATTAGTCTTCATGCTTCAGGATATAAACTGAGAACCAGCATGGCTCTACTGCAATTGAATTCATTAGTTAAATGCTCTATTACTCATGTATCACATAAAATTATCAAAAAGTTTAAATATAAGCAGTCCTACAGACAAAATGTTCATTGAGACAATTTTAGTACATTTTTAATAAGCCTTTTCTATAAAGGCTTCAGGCATATGTGTGCTAAATTTCTATATTGGTCAATTTTTACTCTCCAAACAAGACAAAGAAATGTTCTATAAAGTAACTCTTAATAGTGAAGGAAACTCAGTGACATACCCCCCCCCCCCAAAAAAAAAACACACCTGTCTATGGAGATTAACAGATAACAGAAAGGCAGTGTGTTTCAGAACAGTAGCTCTTGAAGCTTGATAAGGGCAGTTGAAGGGGTGGGAGCAGTGGCTAAGCTTATTTCCTTTTTCAAATAGGATTTCACTGCTCAGTTCATACTCCTTCAACAGCACATACTAAGACATCAGAAGTTCACATCTGCCCTTTCTCAACTAAACTATCAGAAATGAAAATAATGCAGAAAACAATTGTTAGGAATGCATGTAAAAACACCTGTAAAAATTGAAAATAGGGGGATTTAAAAATGAATTTGTAGAATTTTCCATTTAAAATTACTTAACAATCTGTTAAATAATACAGATTTCATGTGTGGTATATAAAGTTGAAAAAGATCATCTATTGGTTGTACTATTGCAAAAGACAGCAATGCTGCAATTTGTTGCAAAAAATTGCTATTTTGATTAAGAAATTCTACCTACCCTAAGTATATCAGTCTATCCTGATTTCATCAAAATGTAACCATGTCATCCTGACTGGGGAGTGACTCTGGGAAAATCCTATATATTAAGAGCCCAATATGCTAAGTGTCTGGTCGTCCATTCAACGAATCAAAGCACAATATGCTAATGATATGCTAAGGTTGCTCAACCGCTTGCTATAACATGCACTGACCACCAGGGGGCAGATGTTTCAACCTGTTGGTTAGCTTGCTGCTGGGGTCTGGCTGATCGGGACTGAGCAAGACAGGCCGGACATGCATTGGAGGCCTCCCGTGGTCCCTCCCTGGTTGGCCAACCTCCCGCATCCCTCCCTGGCCCCAATCATGCACCAGTGGGGTCCCTCGGCCTGGCCTGCACCCTCTCGCAATCTGGGACCCCTTGGGAGATGTCGGAGAGCCCGTTTCGGCCCAACAGCAGAACCACCAGTTGCTATGATGCACACTGACCACCAGGGGACAGACCCTCAATGCAGGAGCTGCCCCCTGGTGATCAGTACACTCCCATGGGGGGAGCACTGCTCAACCAGAAGCCGGGCTCACTGCTGGCGAGCGCAGTAGCGGTAGCAGGAGCCTCTCCCACCTCCGCAGCATGCTAAGGATGCCCAACTGCTGGCTTAGGTCCGCTCCCTGAGGGGAAAAGGCCTAAGGCATCAGTTGGACATTCCCCCAAAAGCTACCGGACCACGAGAGGGTGCAGGCTGGGCTGAGAGGCCTCTAGTATCATATAATTATGAATGTCACCCAGGGAGCATGGTTTACTTTTCTCAAGGATTGACTCTCTTTTAATATCTGCTTTGCTTTGGCCACCCTCCTACCCCTCTTGTACAGTGTTTGTAATTATAATTTGTGTGGGTAGTAATCCCATCAATGCCAGCTACTTTACCATCTCTAGAATGCTCTTGCTATTTTTAAAAGAAATCAAACCCCCTAGATGATTTATCACACATTCCTTTAATTCTTTCAAATTTGTAAATAGAAATCTTAGAATACTAGAGATAGATATTTTATCTACAAATATCTATGGGTTGACATTTACCTATATGGTAATCAATTCCTATGTTAAGAATAAGACTTATAATACATTAGAAATCAGTTTTCTTATTTATTACATGCTTTAACAATTATTGAGCCTTTAGTCTATGTCATATGCTGTGCTTTATGTTAGGGATGCACTGGTATTCAAAATAATTATGGGGAAAAACATCACATTTCCTCACCATTTTCTCTCTCCATTCATGGTAGGTCATTCTTCCACCATTGATTAGATTGGAATTTTTTTTTTTCTTGAAAACAAATGAGTTAACAAACTACATGTTTTATGCCACTAATATTTACTCAAAATTAAGCTTTCATTGTTTAAATTAATTACCACAAAGGATTTTTAAAATGGCTGTATTTGAGAAATACAAAGATATTGAGCATGTAAAAAAATATAAATATTAGAGTCAGCTAAATGTTTTAATATAAGAAGAGACCTGTGTATAGATTTTTATAGTCCAGTGATTTTCCATAATGAACAATAAATGGGCTGGGAAGTGATTTCTCCAATCATCTGTTAATAATTTTTCCCATGCCATTTATTTATCAGAGGTGGGAGAATGTAATGACATAAAACTCAGAATTGGATTTCAAAATATCTGGAATCAAAAACCCAGAGGAGCAGAGATTCACCTTCATATATAGCATCTGGACATTATTATTGCAAATATACAATACATAAATGTACACATAAAATATACATTTTTGTGTAATTGTAACTGTTTAAAAGACTATGATTTACATATGCACAGTCCCAGAGCCCTTCTGCTATAGTGTGAGTGGGGAAAGTCCTGTGACAAAGGGTGATTAACTTTCCCTAAAGCATGTTTCAGCAGAACAAATTCCCTTCAGTGTTTCGTGCCCACAAAAGCTTTCCACACACAAACAAATGCAGAATCTCCCTGTAACAACCAAATGCCCCATTAAAAAGAAAAAGAAGCACTTGAGTATTAAAGTCTGGATATTTATCTATTCCAAGATTAATTTTTTGAACTACATACTACTCTCTTCAACACATTTTAGGGGTAAACGTTTCACAGTGGAGTTTCCTGAATGGCCTATTTTACTTGCCAAAGGGAATAAAAATGGGAGGTTTATTTGTCTCCTTGAAAAGGTTATGAAACTATTTTGTAAAGACTTTCCCTTGGGGGCGTTGCAAAAACAACTGGGCCAATTCTGTGTCAAAACACAATGAACAAAACATTTGAGAAAAGCAGACTTTTTGAGCCAGCAGCTGGACTACCTGCAGGTCTCCTTAACAAGCGGGCCAGTTCCACCTGGAAACAGAATGAACACCAGATATAAAAAGATCAAGATTCTTTGAACCAGCAGCTGTTCTAGCTGCAGCAGTTAATCTTCCCTGGCAATCTGTTGGAGGCACACATTCCACAAGCTAACAGGACTATGAACCTCTTTGCCCACTGCTGTGCCTCTGAGACATGCTCAGTAACAGTATTTCCACAGGTGCTTGCAATGTGTCAGCCATACCCTTAGCATAAGGAAATAGCAACTTTTATTTCATTTTAGATGTAAAGAAGTGAGTACTAATACCCAGCCTCACTAATGGAATAGAAGCCCATAAACTGTTTGTTTAACTTCTAATTGCACCAACAAGATTTCTGAGATATATGAAAGTGTGCTAGCAATGATACTCACTAAAACATGTTTTCAGAACAATGCGATATCACAATGTGGTCTACAACTTAATTTTTAAAATCAAAAATTACATGTAAAATGAGTCATAAGGAAGCTCATTGTGTCAGTCACAGTTCTAAGTGATGTGCAGATATTAGCTCATTTAATCAAGCACTTATAGGAAGAGGGATCATAATGACCAGGGACTGAAACACTTAGAAGTAAATTATCCATGATATGTAATTCACAATTGGCAGAACTGGGACTTAAACATACATTAGCTGGAAACAGAGGCCATGTTCTTGATAGCAATGCAATGCTACAGGGAGATGAAAATCCACTGGAAACATTTCCTTCAAAGAAATATAGACTAAAATATTCATAAATGCTTTGAATATTAAATACTATAAAATGTACACTGAGTGGCCAGATTATTATGATCTCTGAATGCATAATAATCTGGCCACTCAGTGTGTGTGTGTGTGTATGTGTGTGTGTGTGTGTATTAGAGGCCCAGCACATGAATTCGTGCATGGGTGGGGTCTGACCAACCTGGCCAGGGTGAGGGGACATAGGCGGTTGGCCAGCCTGCCTGCTGGTCAAACTCCTGGTTGAGGGGACAATTTGCATATTAGCCTTTTATTATATAGGATATACACTGAGTGGCCAGATTATTATGCATTCAGAGATTATAATAATCTGTCCACTCAGTGTATAATACACATCTTTACATAGTAACTATGATTATCAATTTATTTCCACATATTGTATAAAATATAAAAATTATAATATGTTTAAAATATTAATGACATGGAACAATTTTCTAAACATACTAAGTGCTCAAGAAACTTATGACAATTAAGATACAATATGAAATGGACAAATTGACTGATATTGCTCTCCATTTTTCCATTTCAAGCTGTCGTGTGTGATCTGTATGTAATATATATAGGTAGTCTAGTGGTATCCCAAATTGTTCAATTTGTGAGATATAATTTTGATCAACTCATATGACCACAAATATAAGGATATTTTTATTTTTACATTAAGTGGCTAGCTTACATGATGAAATCCAATTATGCTTATCATCATGACCTTGTAATGAAATAGTACCATTATTGTGGCAGTTAAAAAAGATGTATACAGATTACATAGAAAAAAGTGATTCTGATATAATACTTTGATTTTAGGCTGATTTTATAAATGTTATATTTCTTGGCTTTGTATAAATGAGGCCGTTATAAATAATCAGTAATATAGTCACAAATGATAAGAATATCCAGGCCACAGGATGGAGCTTTCTTCATGTCAGTCTTGATTGGTGATGATTTTATCTGGTCAGAGCCCACCTATTCCTGCACAATCTAAAGATCTCATACTTTAAAGATAGACAAAACTAGATTTGAACTCAAGCTTCAGCAGTGTTTAGATGTATAGCCTAGGACATGGGAGATACTGCACTTAAATTTTCATTCTGATTATGGGGCTAAAAATAAAATCCATCTCCTACAGCTATTATAAGTGTATATTAAGTGTGATAATTTATAAAATACCTTTATGTCAGGGACAAATACAGGGGTGGGCAACAGTACATTTATGGTTGTTCCTATGGAAAGTAATACAATAATAAATAAATAATAATACAATAATAAACTCCTTCATTTACTCACAACTGTAAGCTTACTTTTGCCCACCCTTCATATTATACTTAGCCCACCAGAGTGACTAACCATCTCAATTTGCCTAAGGCCACCTTGATTTAATCAATGAGATTTCTTAGTCCCAAACACAGTCAGTCACCCTACACCACTCATATAAATACATATTATATATATGTATCTTTATATTTTTGTGAACACAATAAAAAACTTAAATAATAGGTAGACAAATTAGTAACATACAGTCCCTCAGTTATTCAAAACTCGACTTTCCTAGAATTCTAAGTCAATAATATCAAAAAGCAAGGAGAAAATAAGCCTCTTAGAAAACAAAACAGATGCTTCAAATTTCATGAGTACAGTTCATATTGTTTACTCATAGAAGAAGTGATCCTCAAATTCTTCTATTCCCCAAACAAGTCTATTAAGTCTTGTTATTAGTGTTGCAAACTAATAGAATAGAGGCTAGAACACAGGATGAAGAAAAGGGGCTGCTATGGACAGTCATCCTCAGAACTGAATTTCTAGATCTTCCTACATGGAAGTAGGCTTCAAGCAGTAGTATAAAATGTTCATGGCTCTTATAAAGATTATTATAATTAAAGATGCAATAATAGGAGGAATTACTCATGCAATTTAAATATTGAGCTGGCAACTGAGTAGAATATCCTGTTTAATAAAGAGGGAATATTCTAATTGACCATCACTCCATCACAAAGATGGCTGCACCCACAGCTGAGGCCAAGTTTCCATAAGGAGCCTTAATGAACAATCAGCAGAGACCCGAGGCTTTGCACTCCCCTGCCCCCATGGGGCATGACAGAGGACCTCAGGCCATGTCCTCCACCCAGCAGAGCTTGACAGAGGACCAGAGGCCACACCCCTGTGCCTGGTGTGGCTTGACAGGGGACCTCAAGGTGTACCCCCAGTGCTGGGTTGGGGGAACTCAGGCCACGCCCCCGGTGGGGCTTGACAGGGGACCTGAGGCTGTGCCCCCCTCCTATTGCCAGGCCAGGGGAACTGAAGCTGTGCCCCTGCCACCTGGCAGGGCTTGACAGGGGACCTCAGGCCATGTCCCCCACCCAGCAGGGCTTGACAGGGGATCTCAGGCTGTGTTCCCCACCTGGCAGGGCTTGACAGGGGACTTCAAGGCATGCTTCCTGCCCTGGTCTGGGCTGGGAGACCTCAGGCCATGCTCCCCATCCTGGCACCAGGCCAAGGAACCTGAGGCTACGTCCCCTGCCCAGTGGGGCTTGACAAGGGTGGGACTGGCCAGGTCTGGGTCTAGCCCAATGGGGCGGGGGTGCAGCCGGGTCTGGGTCTCCTGCGATTTTGAGGCACATGTGGATGGGTGGGAACTTGACTCTGGGTCCCGTGGTGTGCCCCAGACTCTGGCAGGAGGAAGGTTTTCATATACATTTTACTAATTTTCTTTCATCTCTGACACTTCTATTATAGAGAAAGGGCAAATAGCAATATTAAATTATTTCCTCTAATTAATCCCCTTTTAATGTGCATGAATTTCATTCACTGGGCCACTAGTAGAAACATAAGTAAACATGAGCAAATTTAGTCATTTATTGGAGAAAAAGTAGGGGACAACAAAAGTAAATGTAGAAAACTGACAATATAGAAAGGGAGAAGATAGTGGTCAGCAAGAGGGCGGTGAAGAAGAATGTGAGAGTGAGGGAGCAAAAGGGGAGTGTGTGGACATGTGGGGTGTGTGTGTGTATGTAACAGTTAGATCCTGCAAGACTTTCAGGGGCAGGCAGACCAGGCTCTCTTGGACAGGGAGTCCCAGCTACCACTGTGGGCACTCCCAGGCGGCCAGCACTGGCACAGAAACCATGCCATCTTGAAAGGCAGAGCTGCTGTGATGAAGAGCCCAGCCTCACCACCACCCAGACTCACCTAAGATGAAAAACAAGACCCTACAGCCACTCTGGACAAAGACCTGCTACCACAGCTGCAGATTCACAGGCACTGACTCCACCCATACCAGCTCACAGGCTACTGTGAGTCCTGGAGTGTGTTCCCTTCCCACCTATCTGCCTTGGCAGCACAGGTCCCATGCATCCTGAGCTGGCCTCTGACTGTCGGTGCGCATGATGCGCCTGCCAAGCCCACCACCGCAGCTCAGGCCCCATACAACTGGGTGCCTGGACCCTTCATGGGGAGACAAAAAAGCAATCCCCAAAGGAAAGAAAAGGAGGAATTGCCCCCCCCCCCCAAAAAAAGGGAAGTAAATGCAATATGTCAGAAAAATAATTCAGAACAATGGTCATACAGTTCATAAACCAGATGGACAAGAGAATAAAAAACCTATGTAAGAAGCAAAAAGAAATCAAAAGTGATATAGCAACAATAAAGAACACAATGGAAGCTTTAACAGTAGACTAAGAGAAGCGAAGGACTGAATTAGTGAGCTAGAAGATAGGTCAGAGAAACAAGTCCAATCTGAACAGCAACTGGAGAAAAAAATTAGAAAGCAGGAGAGTCTAAGAGAATTTTGGGACAACATGAAATGAAGTAACATACATATAATAGGGGTGCCAGAAGGACAAGAAGAGCAGCAAGGATTAGAGAACCTATTAGAAGAAATAATGACAGAAAACTTCCCTGATACGGGGAAGAAAAAAGTCACCTACGCACAGAGATTCCCAAACAAGATGAACCCCAAAAGACCCATACCAAGACACATCATAATTAAAATGACAAATGTTAACGACAAAGCGAGAATCTTAAAGGCTGCAAAAGAGAGAGACAGAGAGTCTCTACAAAAGATCCCCCATTAGATTATCAAATGATTTCTCAACAGAAACACATCAGGCCAGAAGGGAATGGAATTAAGTATAAAAATAATGCAAACCAAGGTACTGAATACAAGAATGCTCTATCCAGCAAGGCTAGCATTCAAAAATTGAAGGGGAAATCAGGAGCTTCACAGACCAAAAAAAAGGCTAATGCCATTTATCATTACCAAGCCAGCAATGCAAGAAATGCTAAAGGGACTGCTGTAAAAAGAAGAAAAAGAAAGGGAAGAAGGAACACAGGCACCAAAAATATATATGGCTACAAACAGGTACCTATCAATAATAACTTTAAACATAAATGGACCAAATGCTCCAATCAAAAGTCATTGAGTGGCTGAATGGATAAGAAAACATGACCCATCTATATGCTGTCTACAAGAGAACTATCTCAGAATAAAAGACTCACACAGACTGAAAGTGAAGGGATGGAAAAATATCTTTCAGGCAAATGGAAATTAAAAAAAAAGCTGGGATAGCAATACTTCTATCTGACAACATAGGCCTCAAAGTGAAGGCCATAACAAGAGATAAGGAAGGCCACTTCATAATTCTAAAGGAATCAAACAAGAGGATATAACTCTGGTAAACATATATGCACCCAATGCAGGAGCACCCAAATACATTAAAAAAAATTTCTGGAAGATATCAAGGGAGAGATCAACAGCAATACAATCATAGTAGGGGACTTTAATACTCCACAGAAATCACAGGATAAGTTCTCTAGACAACAAATCAGCAAAGAAACAGAAATTCTAAATGACTCACTAGATCATATGGACTTAATTGATATTTCATAGCATTTCACCCCAAAGCTATGGAATTCACATTCTTCTCAAGTGCACATGGGACATTTTCAAAGATAGACCACATATTGGGACACAGGCAAAGTCTCTCCAAATTCAGAGGATTGAAATCATATCAAGCATCTTCTCAGACCACAATGGCATAATATTAGAAATCAACTACAATAAAAAAATCCAAAGACTTGGGGGCTGAATAGCATGCTATTAAACAATGACTGGGTTTACCAAAGAATCAAAGAAGAAATTAAAAAGGTCCTGGAAATGAATGACAATGTAAACACAACAATCCAAAACCTATGGGACACAGTGAACGCCGTTCTGAGAGGGAAGTTCATAGCATTAGACGACTACCTCAAAACAAAACAAAACAAAACAAAACAAAACAAAACACAACAAAACAAAACAAAAAAACAAGAAAAACTGGCAATAAATTATCTAACTCTACAAGTTAAAGAATTAGAAAGAGAGCAACAAGAAAAACCCAGCATAAGCAGAAGAAAGGAGATAATAAAGACCAGAGCAGAAATAAATGACATAGAAACAAAAAAAACAAAACAAAACAATACAAAAGATCATTGAAAACAAGAGCTGGTTCTTTGAAAGGACAAATATGATTGATGAACTCTAGTCAGGCTCAACAAGAAGCAGAGAAAGAGGACCCAAGTAAACAAAATCAGAAATGAAAGAGGCGAAATAATAACAGACTCACAGAAATATAAAGGATTGTAAAAAAATACTATGAACAACTCTATTCTAACAAATTAAACAACCTAGAGGAAATGGACATATTCCTAGAAAAATATGACCTTCCAAAACTCAATCAAGAAGAATCAAAAAATCTCAACAGGCCGATAACTAAGGAGGAAATTGAAGCAGTCATCAAAATGTTTACAGCAAACGAAAGCCTGGGGCCAGATGGCTTCACAGGGGAGTTTTACCAAACATTCAAAGAAGAACTAACACCTATCCTTCTCAGACTATTCCAAAAATTTCAAGAGAAAGGCACACTTCCAAGCTCTTTCTAGAAAGCCAGCATTACCCTAATCCCAAAAACAAATAAGGACACTACAAAGAAAGAGAATTACAGGCCAATATCTCTGATGAACATAGATGCTAAAATCCTCAACAAAATTCTAGCAAATCAGATCCAGCATTACATTAGAAAGATCATACACCATGACCAAGTGGGATTTATTCCAGGGATACAAGGATGGTACAATGTCCATAAATCAATAAATGTGATATATCACATAAACAAATTGAGAGAAAAAAATCATATGAATTGTTGCAGGAAAGGCATTTGACAAAATCCAACACCCTTTCCTGATAAAAACTCTCAGCAAAGTGGGAATTGAGGGATCATACATCAACATAATAAAAGCCATATATGACAAACCTATAGCCAACCTCATACTCAGTGGGCAAAAACTAAAACCATTTCTCCTAAGAACATGAACAAGACAGGGATGCCCATTCTCACCACTCCTGCTTGACATAGTACTGGAAGTGCTAGCCATAGCGATCCGAGAAGAAGAAATAAAAGGCATTCAAATTGGAAAAGAAGTACAATTGTCATTATTCACAGATGACATGATATTGTACATAGAAAACCCTAAAGACTCCATCAAAAAACTACTAGAATTAATAAATTAATTTAGCAATGTAGCAGGATACAAATTAGCACCCAGAAAACTATGGCTTTTTTTATACAGCAATAATGAACTCACAGAAAAAGAAAGTAAAAAAGCAATCCAATTTACCATTGCAACAAAAAAATTAAGATACCTAGGAATAAATGTAACCAAGGAGGTAAAGAACCTGTATTCATAAAATTACAAGACACTGAAAAAAGAGATAGAGGAAGACATAAACAAATGGAAGAATATACCATGTTCATGGATTAGTAGAATCAACACAATTAAAATGTCTATACTACCCAAAGCAATCTATATATTTAACGCAATCCCCATTAAGATACCAATGGCATACTTCAAAGACCTAGAAAAAACTTTCCAAAAATTCATCTGGAATAAAAAAAGAGACCCTGAATAGCTTCAGCAATCTTGAGAAAGATGAAGGGATCACAGTACCAGATATCAAGCTGTACTACAAAGCCTCTGTTCTCAAAACTGTCTGGTACTGGCACAAGAACAGACATATAGACCAGTGGAACAGAACAGAGAACCCAGAAATCGGCCCAAGCTATTATACTCAATAAATATTTGACAAAGGAGGCAAGAACATACAATGGGGTCAAGACAGTCTCTTCAATAAATGGTGTTGAGGAAATTGAACAGATACATGCAAAAAAATGAAACTAGACCACCAACTTACACCATACACAAAAATAAACTCAAAACGGATAAAGGACTTGAATGTAAGATGGGAAACCATAAAAATCTTAGAAGATGCCATAGGCAGCAAAATAGCAGACATTTGTCATAACAATATCTTTACTGATACAGTTCCTAGGGCAATGGTAATTAAGGAGAAAATAAACAAATGGGACTTCATCAAAATAAAACACTTCTGCACAGCAAAAGAAATCATCAACAAAACAACAGGAAAGCCCACTGCATGGGAGAACACATTTACCAATGTTATCTTGTATAAGAGTTTAATCTCTAAAATTTACAGGGAACGCATACAACTTAACAAAAGGAAGATAAACAATCCAATCAAAAAATGGTCAAAGGACCTAAATAGACACTTTGCGAAAGAGGACATACAGAAGGCCAAGAGATGTATGAAAACATGCTCAAAGTCACTAATCATCCGAGAGATGCAAATCAAAACAACAATGAAGTACCATCTCACTCCTGTCAGAATGGCTATCACCAACAGATCAACAAATGACAAATGCTGGAGAGGATGTGGAGAAAATGGAACCCTCTTGCACTGCTGGTGGAAATACAGGCACTCTGGAAATAAGTATGGCATTTCCTCAAAAAAGTAAAAATGGCACTGCCATTTGACCCAGTGATCCCACTTCTAGGAATATATCAAAAGAAAACAGAAACACCCATCAGAAAGGATATATGCAGCCCTATGTTCATAGCAGCACAATTTACAATAGCTAAGATTTGGAAACAGCCTAAGTGCCCATCAGCAGACGAGTGGATTAAAAAACTGTAGTAGATCTATACAATGGAATACTACGCTCTGTAAAAAAGAAGGAATTCTTACCATTTGCAACAGTATGGATAGAGATGGAGAGCATTATGCTAAGTGAAATAATCCAGTCCGAGAAAGATAAATATTACATGACCTCACTCACTTGTGGAATATAATGAACAACATAAACTGATGAACAAAAATAGAACCAGAGTCATAGAAGCATTTTACAGACTGCCCAACCTATGAGGGAAGGTGGAGGGTGAGAGGGTAAGAGATCAACCAAAGGACTTGTATGCATGCATATGAGCATAACCGAAGGACACAGATGGGGGGAGGTGCGGTGAGGGCATATGCTGGGGAGTGGGAGGCGCCAGGGGAGGTCAATGGGGGGAAAGGAAGACTTATGTAGTACTTTAAACAATAAAGAATTCAATTTTTTTTTAAAGTTGACAATATGTAACATTATATTGACCTTTTCGTTTGGTATTGTTACCAAAAGATTGTTTTCACTCATCTAACAAGCATTTATAATACAATATTGAAGAGACATAATATCTCTGAACATTCTACACTAGCAGGACAAAAAAAAATAATGAGCTAGATAATACTGAACAGGAAAAAGTGCTATGGAAGAAATAAAGTAGTCCAATAAAGAATGACTCAGGGGGCACTTAACAAAAGATGGTAGATGGTCAGAGCCTCTCTAAAGACATGTCGTTTGCGCTGAGATTTGAATAATGAGAATCAACCTGCTGTGAAACAATTCTGAGTAGTTTCCCAGTCCAAGGAGAGGCATGGCTGGAGGCCTTGAGGAAATGAAAGGTTTGGTCTGTGGGAGAGGAAAAGTGGAGACTACTGTGATTGGAGTGTGCTGATTAAAAGTGATGGTCATCTGAGATGCATTTTGGACAAGTAGATAGAGAGATGAGCTCATATAGACCACGAGACCATGATAAGGTTGTAATAAGAAGTCAGTGGAGGATTTTAAGCAGAGAATCCAATTTACATGTTTATTAGTGTCCTAGGGCCACTGTAATGAGACAGAAAATGTTAGGTACATAGGGGTGGGAGGAGGAAGTTAAACCAGGAACCAAGATAGTCAGAGTTACTAAGACACCCCTACAGATCAACCTACCGGGGTGGGAAGGAAGGGTGCAAGAGAGAGGCATGCACTTTAAAATGTACAGATATTACTAAGACAGACAGCGTGCAGATAACCAATCACAAGACAGTGAGGCAAGCATATATACAAAAAAGCACACACTCCCCACCCTCTCCCTGCCCAGGGCACAATGGATGCCTGACATTCCTGCTGTGGGGGGACACCACCCTGTGGTGCACTATTAGACTTTGATTAGCTTGGATGCTAAACCACTCCCAACTGTAACATGGAAAGGAAGCTCTGGCTCTGGCCTGCTCCTGGAACCTGAGCTGCACCTTTTCCTCAATGAACTTCGGTTCCATTAATCCATTTTTGTTTGTGTGTTTGCAACTCCATGATTCAATTTTTGGGAGACAAGAACTTGGACTAAAACACCCACGTTATTTAATTTCAGTAACAAAGTACTACAAATTGAGTAGCTGTTCTAACAGAAATGTTAGGTATAAATAAAAGTCTGTGCAAGTAGCTATTTGTCTCTATTGGTAACTGGGTTGGGGCAGTAGTTAAATAAACTCTCCTGTAATCCATTCAGCATTGTTATCGGGAGGTGGGGGCTTCTGGGGAAAGTCATACAACAGTCTCATGTCATTATAAATACACTAATATATGTCCTTCCTGGTAGTAGACTAATATTGTCTAGGAGGAGGATTCTTATCTTTGGTAAATAAAAGCTCTTGCTTTTGGTAAGTAAATTAAGATTCCATGGATTTATGGACAATGTCACATAAACTGGTATATAAAATGGACAGGTTTAATAAATTAAATGCTCCAAGAAGTGTCAGGTAATATTTCACATTCTTCACTTAGAGACTCATCTATTCTGGGCCAGAGCATGCATATCCAATGTAACAAAGGAAGGATCTGGGGAGACACCCCTGATTTACCTGTCCTCTCTCTGTGTTTTGGTCTTTTGATAGCTTGAGAATTTGAAATTATTATTAATGCTTTGTTACTGGGTAAGATTTCTGGTTTAGTATGTGACTCTGACTTGCCAAATTTATCATTTTTATTAGGTAAGCAATCATTGTCATTCCAATCCTCTTCGGCTTCTACAAGATGGTTCCCTTTGAGCCTATCTTCATAGAGACCGAGAAAGTCTAACATAGAAATGACACCCGCAACCCAGCATGTCATAAGCCCCACTAACTTATAGTGATGGCTACTGCTGCTTAGGGCCAGACAAGCAAAGGTTATAAAGTAATTACCTTGTATATTTGAGATCATGGGCCTTGAAGAAAAGTTTCACCTCTATTTCCATACTATTCTATACTACTTATTAATGTAGAAAATCTGTAATACATATTGGAAAGAGACCAGAGACCAAGGTAGAAATGACTAAATCTTTAAAACTGTTGGTGTTTAAGTGAAACAAGATATTAGAAAAATTGGGATGTTTTACAATATACATTCCCTGAATGTCCCAGATAGTTAATATTTCATTGTCCATACATTAAAGACAAATGCTATAAAAGAGGACTCTATATCAATGATTTGGACATTAGTATCTAAAATACTCCATATAAAGATGTCATGGGGATGTGGTATACAGCACAGGAATACAATCAATAACATCATAATAATTTTGTAAGTGATAGATAGTTACTAGACTTATTATGGTGATCACATTGTAAAGTACATAAATGTTGAATCACTGCGTTGTAGACCTACCTGAAGCTAAATAATATTGTACATTAACTATACTTTAATAAAAAATACTCGACACAGAAAATTGGTATTTTCAAGTCATAAGCATTGACATAAACCAGTGTTTTTATTTATTTCAAGCATCCTTCCCATTTCTCTTTTCTTTAACTTTTCCCACCCCTCACCTGCCATGTCAACCACCAAGAACTATTTGGTAAAGATGGCCTCAGTACAACACCAGAGGACAAGAGTCAGCTTTCACCTTTGGAATACGTAAAAAGAAAAAAAATCCATTTTTTAATCAGTAACTCAAACATTACTTTAAGCATTCGGTACATGTAATAGTAACAAAATAAATGGTCACTTCAGTGTTTTCAAAATCACTCCAGACCTCACACTCTGCTATTCCTGTCCCTGGGGTGAATGAGATTAGGGGTCTGTTTTTGATCACCCATTAACATCTGCTGAGGTCTGACATATGCTAATACTGCCTGATTGCTGGCTTTTCCTCCTTTGCCCTGCCATCACCCACAAAGGGTAAAGTCCCATCTCAAAGCCACTGGCAGAGGCCAAATCGGTTATTGCTTTTGTGGCCTCTTATCACTTCTGAAAGACTTCTGGGTGCTTGCCTCTTGCGCTGACAAATTGATGTACCCTCCCCAAGGCCACTGGGCAAGCTGCTGCTTTTCCAGTCGATTCCACAGAAAATGCCATAGGGCTGTTTCTCAAAGCTGCTGGCACCAATGAAAGCCAGTTCTCTTCTATTGCTACAACCTGCTGGCAAGGATGCTTCTGCTGCGCTACCCTCTACCAGGGAATTAGGGCAGAAGTCATCTCTATACATGCATTTCCTAAAATATACACTCTATTATACTCTGTACCCCAAAGCTCAGCTCGCAGTGATTTCCAATACTGTTAGATTCTATTATTTTCTCTGGTGCCACTTCCAGGCCAATCACAAAATCTTTACTAAGGGATAGAAAAATCTACCCATAAATCAGTAAAACATGGTGTTTATTTTTAAATAACTTTGACATTTAGAATGTCAATATACTCTGGGAGATTACAAATTTTAATCTGTAATTTTTTAATATATTTTATTGATTTTTTACAGAGAGGAAGGGAGAGAGATAGAGAGCTAGAAACATTGATGGGAGAGAAACATCGATCAGCTACCTCCTGCACGCCCCCTATTGGGGATATGCCCACAACCCAAGTACATGCCCATGACGGCAATCGAACCCGGGACCCCTCAGTCCGCAGGCTGACGCTCTATCCACTGAGCCAAACCGGTTTTGGCTATAATATATTTTTTTTAATTTTGAAATACTATTTTAGAATTCAAAATGTGCTATTTCAGTCCTTTACACTCTGCTAAGATCTCATTTCTCAGATAGCCCTTGGTGGTTAAAATGGCATGTGAAGGGATGATAGGAATTAAGGAAGGAAAAAAAGGGAAAAGAGTAATGGGATGAGTAATTGCATCAGTTTCAAGCTTTTGAGTTGCTGTGAAAAGAACCTTGGTGGTATAATTTTTGAGTCTTTTCAAATCCCTGCATAAAAACAAGCAGAGCAAATAAGTAACAACATTAAAAAATCATGACCAACTCTTAATACTCTACCAGATGAAAAGGCATCTTCATGAACTGAAAAGCACCTGAATGGTGTCAGCATCTCTGCAGAAGAAAGCAAAGGACAGTAGCAAGGTACCTGATGAATCTGAGAGAGGAGAGCTCCAAAATAATCAGCAGGCATTCACTGGAATCATGGTGAGACAGCTTCACAACAGTCAGCGAGAGGGTGCTTGCAAGGGGTGCGAGGTAAGGAACTAGAGTAGCCATCTACCTATAAACGTTTTTTAAAAATAAATCTTTATTCATATTATTACAATTGTTTCTCCTTTTTCCCCCCATAGCTCCCCTCCACCCAGTTCCTACCCCACCTTCTGCCCTTACCTCCCTCCCGACTGTCCTCATCCATAGGTGTACGATTTTTGTCCAAACTCTTCCTGCACCCCCATACCTCTTCCCCCCTGAGAATTATCAGTCCACTCCCTTTCTATGTCCCTGATTCTATTATATTCACCAGTTTATTCTGTTCCTCAGGTTTTTAATTCACTTGATTTTTAGGTTCACTTATTGATAGATATGTATTTGTTGTTCATAATTTTTATCTTTACTTTTTTCTTCTTCCTCTCTTAAAGAATACATTTCAGCATTTCATATAATACTGGTTTGGTGGTGATGAACTCCTTTAGCTTTTATTTATCTGTGAAACTCTTTATCTGCCCTTCAATTCTGAATGATAGCTTTGCTGGGTAGAGTAATCTTGGTTTTAGGTTCTTGCTATTCATCACTTTGAAAATTTCTTGCCACTTCTGTCTGGCCTGCATAGTTTCTGTTGAGAAATCAGCTGACAAGCGTATGGGTGCTCCCTTGTAGGTAATTAACTGTTTTTCTCTTGCTGCTTTTAATATTTTCTCTTTGTCTTTTGCTCTTGGCATTTTAATTATGATGTGTCTTGGTGTGGTCTTCTTTGGATTCCTTTTGTTTGGGGTTCTGTGAGCTTTCTGGACTTGTAAGTCTATTTCTTTCACCAGGTGGGCGCAGTTTTCAGTCATTATTTCTTCAAATAGGTTTCAGTATCTTGCTCTCTCTCTTCTTCTGGCACCCCCATAATTCTGATGTTGGTACACTTGAAGTTGTCCCAGAGGCTTCTTACACTATCTTCAACTTTTTGGATTTTTTTTTTTTTGCTTTTTGCTTTTTCAGTTGAGTGTTTTTTGCTTCTTTGTATTTCAATTCTTTGACTTGATTCTTTCATTCCTCTAGTCTGTTGTTGGGTCTCTGTATAATATTTTTTATTTCAGTCAATCTATGTTTAATTTCTAGTTGGTCCTTTTTCATATCTTCGAGGGTCTTATTATATTTATCAGCCTTTTCTAGGATATTCTTGAAAAGCCTTATAACTGTGGTTTTGAATTCTATATCCAGTCATTTGTTTTCCTCCATTTCTTTCATTTGTGATCTGTTTCTTTGTTGCCGCATTTTCACTGCTTCCCTGAGTTGGTAGGGTAGCTTTGTGTGCTAGGTGTCCTATATGGCCCAGTGGCTCGGTCTCCCCAGTTAACCTGAGGTGGACACTCTTGGTGCACCCCTTTGTGGACTGTGTGTACAGTCTTGTTGTAGTTAAGTCTTGATTGTTGTTGGTATCACTGGGAGGAATTGACCTCCAGGCCAGTTGGCTATGAGGATTAGCTGTGTCTATGCTGGGAGAAGATCAGTGCTGGAGACAGCCTTAGAGGATTAGACTTGCCAACTTGCATAAGCCTCTGTGCTCAGCTTGGATGGGGTGGAGTCTCAAGGCGGAGCAGACAGTATTGGCTTCCAGTCAGCCCTGCCCTTGCACGCGGGCCTCCAGACCTCTGCCTTCCCTGGCTCCCGAGCCGCCCAGGAGTCCAGATTTCCCCCATAAGAGCGTGGGTCCCCAGGGGCTCGCCTGGAACTGGGTTTCAGTGCAATCAGGAGCTTCCAACTCCCTTCTGCTAGGGAAAGCCTGTGGCAACTTCCGCAGTCTTTGTGCACACTCGCGTGCACGCCTCCAGACCCCTGCCTGCCGGGACTCCCCCGGGGCTCCCCCGGGTCTCCAAGTGCCTTTCTCTCTACCTGACAGTCCAGACTCCCCCTGTATGAGCCTGGGCCCACGGGGTTTCGCCCGGAGCTGGGGTTCAGTGCAGTCGGAACTGGGGTTCAGTACAGTCGGAGGCTTCCTTCCCCTTTCCGCCAGAGAAAGTCAGCCAGGCTCTCAGCCACCCTTCCTCTCTGTGCGCACAAAGACCCTTTGCCATACCTCAACCCTTTGCCGTTCCTCCAATTCTCCGTGAGCTTTTCTCTTTCCTTCTAGTTGTAGAATTTCCACTCAGCCAGCTTTCCTGTGGTTCTGGATGGTGTACGTCCTGTCTTTTAGTTGTAGTTTTGAAATTGTTGTGCGAAGCAGCAGTTTAGGTGCTTACCTATGCCGCCATCTTGGTTTCTCTACCTATAAACTCTTGAAGCTGAACATGCAGAACCACTTTTCAGGAAAGGGTTCTATATTGAGTAGAAAGTGCTAAGAGTAGAATCAAAGTTTAGTTGAAAAGTGATATTACAAAGTGAACATCCATATGAAAGTGGAGGAGATGATAGGAGCAGGAAATCTTAAAAATCAATTATCCATTCATTCGTTTACTGTACACACACAAAAGAAGAAGGTCTATGAAAGTGAAAGAGATACCCTAAACCTCACTTTCCTTTAAAAATGTAGGGAAATCAAATTTATATAAAATTAAACAATAGAAAAGTATCAACGTTGTTATGGACAGAATTGTGTCCCCTCAAATTTTCTATGTTGAAGTGCTAACTCCCTCCCCAACCCTGAATAACACAGAATATGATCTTATTTGGAGATAGAATCTTTAGATAGGGAATCAATTCAAATGGAGGTCATCAGGTTAGGCCCTAATCTAGTATGATTAGTGTCCATAAAAAGGAGAAATTTGGAGACAGACACACACAGGGGAAATACCGTGTGAAGATTTAGCTTATGATACATAGTGGTACTATTTGTAATGCTATTCTAAGACTGCTGTGTACATAATATGGTTAAATGTAATGAGAAATTATGGGATATTTTAATTCTTTCATCCACTATATTCTTTAGAACAAGAATTCTCAGTGTGGGAAAAAAGATACATAGTTTTAATACAAAAGGTTAAAATTAAAACCATAGGCCTAAATTTAAATTGGAAGTATCAGTATAAACATTGAAAACCATGGGAATCTCTAGCTTGAAATTCTGTTAATACTGAAAAGAAACTATGATCCCTTGAAGAAATGCTGGTTCCAGGTCTGGGGCAAAAATATATATGCTAACCCTGGAATATTTTAGTCTTTCCAAGTACTGAGGAGGCTATCAAAGTCAAGTAGGGTCACATCTGTCAACTAGAGTGACACCAGATAAATAAACAGCAAACAACAGCAATTCAAAATATCTCCCACTGGCAAATGCATAAAATACAAATAAAATATTGTCACTGTTTGAAACTCATATTCATTTAAATTTATGAATTAAAGATTATGTCAAAAAAGAGAAAACTAACTGGTCAACTTTGGACAATGATAGGGAATTAATTCATTATTTTGAAAACTGGTAAATATGAAGAAATTACAACTACTTTATCCTATTTTTTGTATATTAACTATATCACTGCATCATCAAATACTAGACAATGTTAAGTATCTCCTTAAGAAAAGCATTTCAACTAATAAATAAGAAGTTATTGAATTAGTATCACCATTTTGAAACCACCCAATGAATTCTTGGATATACTTAGCATTGACTATCAGCAGCATCTCTAATGAAGGCAATCAGATATCATATATCTCCTATTGCAAGAACATACCTCTAACTATAATCTTGACAAAGAGATCTAATCAGCAAAATCCAGACTGCTGGAAGATCAGTTATAAAGAAATGAAAGCAGTAAAGGGCTTACTTATAGGTATAAAAATATTTTTAAATATGTAGGATTTAATGAACAACATAAACTGATGAACAAAAATAGATCCAGAGACACAGAAGCATTGAACAGATGGTCAAATCTTGAGGGAAGGCAGGGGAGGGTGGGTGGGTAGGAAGAGATCAACCAATGAAATTGTATGCATATATGCATAACCCATGGACACAGAAAATAGGTTGGTGAAGGCCTAGGGTAGAGGGTGGGGGTGGGCTGGGAGAGGTCAATGAGGAAAAAAGGGAGACATATGTAATACTTTCAACAATAAAGATTTTAAAAAATAAGTAAAGAAAGAGTATACATCTATACACCAAAATTTAAAAACTAGGCAAGATTATGGTGACATAGGAATGTGTTTGTAGTGATAAAACTGTAAAAAATTTTAAGAAAGAGGTTACTATTAAAGTCAGGATAATGGCTGCTGTTGGGAGAAGGAGTTTGAAATTGGGATGGAACACAGGGGGAGGGTCTAGGGTGAATGGCAAAGTTATGATTCTTGATCTGGGTGTGAATAAATTTTATTGGGGTTAGCCCTATGATAATTCATTAAGCGGTACATTTGTTTACAAGGATTTATCTATATATACACTTCATTTTATAATACAAAAGATAAACCATGTGTTAGACTAAATAAAATTGATATTGAATATTTGTATTATATACTTAATTCTATTGGACAGGTTATCTCCATTACTGCCACAAACCTGCTCTTTTAAAATAATTAACTAAACAATAGAAGGGGAATGGAAAGAAGGAGCGATCATGAAAAAGGCATAGCAGCTATACCAAGCCCGAGTGCCCAGCTGATCCTTCACGTTAGGGAACAAAAGCCCACTGTTAGCGACCAAACAGGCTGACCAACCAGGTAAGCGTTCTCTGATTATTTATGGGGGATGACAGAACTAGAGAAACATCTCATTTTTTCTTAGCTTTTTAAACTATTGAAAGTTACTCGAAAATCCTATCTAAAGCTATTAAGATATTATACATCCCTAGAGCCAGAACTAGTTTGGGAGGTGGAAGTAAATACATGCAGCTTCAAATAGCAATCTAGTTAAATACGTACAGAACCTTATGCCATGGAACCTTGTACCATGAAAGATGCTCACTAACACATCTTAATAGGCTTTCCAAAATAACATGACATCTGCTCAATTACTTAGTAAGGTAACTAAGGGGTCCAACTCTCTTAGAGTTCATTAGGATCTCAGGAAATGTTCTTTCCCCTCAACATCTAGATGCCTTCAGACATTAGCACACCCATTCTCTTTACCGCCTAATGGTGTCTGAGAGGACAAATGAGGGAACTTGTATCCACATCAAAACTTCTCGAACTAAATGAATGAACAAGTGGAAATATGAATGAATGAAAATCATTCTTGAAAATGATGTTACCTATTATAAGCTAATCGTATAATGAGCACTTGTATTAGAAAACGGTCTAAACATTTTACTATTATTTCATTTAATGGACACAACACCATATGAGAAAGACTGTTTTGATTTCTGTGTTTGCACATAGAAAATCGAGTTAGAGAGAAGTCAAGTATTTTTCACAAAGTTACTTGGCTTGTGAGAGGAAATACCTAGATTCCAAGTCAAGGTGTTTGGCTCCAGGGGAGCAATCCAGGAGCTCCATCCCATCATACACAGGTGACAGTGTCAGGTAGCCTATTGGTGACTTTGCTCTTTCTATTAAAATATGCACCCTGAGCCTGGCCGGTGTTGCTCAGTGGTTGATCACAGACCTATGAATCAGGAGGTCACAGTTTGATTCCTGACAGGGCACATGCCCAGGTTGTGGGCTCCATCCCCAGTGCGGGTCGTGTAGGAGGCAGCTGATCAATGATTCTCTCTCATCATTGATGTTTCTATTGCTCTCTCCCTCTCCCTTCGTCTTTGAAATCAATAAAAAATATATTTTTAAAAATATGCACCCTGAAAATATGCACCCTATTGTGTTGTTTTTGCTGCTGTTGTTTATTTTCTTTAGCTTTACTATATTTCTGATTATTATAAAGGAAGAATATCTCTTCCCCAATCATATTCTTGCATTCCACATACAGAGACCTCCATATATTTAGTTTCTTTTCTCTCTCTGGCCTTTTGCTTACTTACCTAATGTAACCAGTGTTATTCATGCATCATTTGACCCAGCTGATAATTCTCTCTGCCTTTTTACACTTTTTTCACTTGGCTTCTAGGAATTCAAAGGCACCTCATTTTCTTGCTGTATGTTGGGTGCACCTTCTCATTCTCCTCTGCTGGTTCCTCCCTTTTATCCTGTCTCTAAACAGGAATGTCTAAAGATTCAGTTCTACTTTTTTAAAACATATTTGCCAGATAATCCCATATCTTAAATGCCATCTACCAAGTTTGTCCAACTTTTATCTCTATCACATAACACTCCCACAACTTCACAATTATATGATCAAATATCTACTTGACACCTCCACATGAATATCAAAAAGGTGCCTTAATTATCACATGTCCGTAACTAAATTACTGATAACAGGTAACCACCATCTCTAAACAGACAACATAGACAGAAAAGGTGAATGGGTATCTCCAATCAAAAATTGAAGCTGTGGCCAGGGGTAAGAGATGCTAAGAAAAATACATTTTAAAAATAATCTACTAATTTTCAAATTACTAGACTGGCTAGAGACTGGGCATAAATCCCCACTGTGATCATTCAAACACTAACACCATGCAAACACTACGTAACCCCCCTGGAGCAGCTCTTTGCAAACGCTTTAGTAAGTTATAGGTCCTGTGCTGTGTTCCCGCAAACACAGCAGATGGTTATGCAAATGAAGTGCATGTACAAAGTCTTAGCAGTAAATTTAATTAATTATGAACTTATGAGATGAAATGATTTCAAGATGCTTTCCATTTAAAGACTGTTTGAAAGGAATTCTCAAATTTCCCAGTAAAATCAAAGAGGTTGTAGCCCAGTGGGCATTATGAAGACCTAGCGTAGTTTCTTAAGGAAGTGTATTTATTGGGCTGTACTTAAGTTTGAGATGCAGGCATATTTTAATGAATCTTAACCATATTCAAATCCCAAAGGGTTAGGCAAATACATCAAATGGTTTCAGAGTGCAATAGGATTATCTCATAATTGTTTGTGTATCTCGAGAACTTGTTTATGACCATCACATGGCCATCAAAAACTGGAATAGGGCCAAACTGAATTCAAATTCCCTACAGTACCCAATGATTGAGGAACATAAAAATGAGGACTGCTGATCAATGTACTAATTTAGGTTTCCATCGTGACAGAGAGAATTTTTTAATCCTTATTTTTTTATGGATTTGTTTGTTTTTTGCTTCTTTGTTTCCAACAAGATACAATTTCAACGGCTATTAAGTAAAGGGTTCATCACAGCTGAGTTCTGGTCCTATCAATGTTACTGTCAGTGTGGTTCATAGTACTTCCTTAGCCTCTCTGGATCTCCGTTTTCGTATCTCAGAGAATTAGGTAAATGTTTAATAGAGTGCTGTGCTTTAGAATGTATTATTTACATGTATAGTATCCTTTTAAACTGTGAGGATATATAAATAATTGTATAAACCAATTTTCTTGTTAAATGTGTGTCATTTGATCTGGATTAGCACCCATGAAGACTATATACTTCACTTTGAAGAAATAGTCAAGCCGTATTAGATTATTATCCTATTAAAAGAGATAAAAAATGGAGACAGTTTATAAAAATTTAACAACTAGCAAATATTAGAAACTAGAATAAATAGCCTGATATGCCATATTAAAAGTTAAACAATTAATGTTCCATATATGAGTCATCAGGGTCAGAATTCCTATGTACTACTGACATAAAACTTTTACTTGAGCATTTAAAAAATTATACATAAGCAATTTTTGATTTTTTAAACTTAGGGAAAAAAGTATGAAATCCATCTTTTAAAATACTTTTATTGATTTTAGAGAGGAATGGAAAGGGAGAGAGATAGAAACATCCTATTTAATAAAAGAGTAATATACAAATTGACCATCACTCCAACACACAAGATGGCTGCCCCCATGTGGTCAAAGATGGCCACCAAAAGATGGGCAGCAGGGAAGGACAGTTAGGGGTGACCAGGCCAGTCGAGGAAGGAAGGTAGGGGTGACTGGTCCTGCAGGAAAGGACAGTTGGGGGGGTCCCAGGCCTGCAAGGGAGGGCAGTTAGGGGGTACCAGGTCTGCAGGGGAGGGCAGTTAGGGATGACCAGGCCTGCAGGGGAGGGCAGTTGGGGCAATCAGGCTAGCAAGGGAGTGGTTAGGGGGTGATCAGGCTGTTAGGCAGAAGCGGTTAGGGGTAATCAGGAAGGCAGGCAGGCGAGCAGCTGGGAGCCAGGAGTCCTGGATTGTGAGAGGGATGTCCGGTAGGATCAGGCCTAAACGGGCAGTCAGAAATCCCTCAAGGGGTCCCAGATTGGAGAGGGTGCAGGCTGGGCTGAGGGTCACACACCCCCATGCATGAATTTCGTGCACCGGGCCTCTAGTCAATGATGAAAGAGAATCATTGATGGGCTGCCTCCTCTATGCCCCACACTGGGAATTGAGCCTGCAGCCCAGCATGTGCCCTGACTGAGAATCGAGCCTTGACCTCCTGGTTCATAGGTTAATGTTCAACCACTGAGCCACACTGGCCAGGCCAAAATCCATCTTTTAATGAATATTAAATCTGCCATTTTTTAAAGTTTAGTGATATTGAATGCTGATGTGTACATTAATTTGCCTACAGTATGTGGCAGAAAGGAAAAATGATCTTATTGTCTCTTTTTGAGGTTATGAAACATGTATTTTTTGTCATAGTATCACATTAAAGCCTACCTTCACTTAATAAAATTATTGGGTAAAGTAATGAAAAAAGAGAAATTATAGATAACTATTCTGAATAATATTTAAAACAAAAGACAAAATAAAAATACAATGAGGAAATGACTGAAAATGGAGGTCATGAGAGTCTGAAAAGCAAGGGAAAGTGGGAAAATGTAGAGAGAGAAAAGACAGTAAATGTGGCAAAGAAAGAAAACTGTTTCAATGTGTCAAACATGGTAGCTCTGACAGTTCATTATTTCTAAAGTGTTAGCATTTCCATGTATGGCTGTGAATTGTTTACGAAAGTCTAGATCTATTAGTCAATATATCTCTAAAACAAAGCAAAATTTAATCTTTGCTAATTATGTGTGTTTTCAGTTTGGGCTTCATTTCTGGAAGAATTTTGTAACATATGTTTATTAACTTGAGAGAGAGAGGAAGGGAAAGGCAGACAGAGATAGAAACATGTTACAGAGAGAAACACTGACTGGCTGCCTTCTGCAGACCCCCTACTGGGGATGGAGCCCACAACCCGGGCATGCGCCCTGACCAGAATCTAACCGAAGACCTCCTGTGCATGGGACAATGCTCAACCAACTGAGCCACACCAGCTAGAAATTTTTAAGTAAATGACATTTTTGCTCAACAGCAAATTCTTAATACTTTTATTGGAATTAACTGGAAAGATTGGCAGAAATGGCAAAACTTTGTACTGTAGATGAAGTTGAGATGCTATTAGAGAGTGATCCAAATTCACAGTCAGTATAGTAAAAGCAAAACATAAACCATTCTGCACAGATCCAAAAGGAAATGAAAGCCGTTTGCCTTAGGCAAAGTATGTGAGGAAATGAGATAACTATTAACTGCTGCCACACTCTTTTAAGGCAAAACGATATGGCTTTCAAAAGTGAGGCACAAATATTTTGTAACTTTAGTGCCAGTGCACAGTATTTCCTATAAAGGAGTCTGTGATAAGAATAAGAATCTCTGCCTGGCCAGTGGGGCTCCATAGTTGAGCATCGACCTATGAACCTGGAGGTCATGGTTCGATTCCCGGTCAGGGCATATGCCAAGGTTGCAGGCTCAATCCACAGTTGGCGGGGGCGGGGCGGGGGGGGGGTGTGCAGGAGGCAGCTGATGAATGATATTCTCTCATTATTGATGTTTCTGTCTCTTTCTCCCTCTTCTCTCTGAAATCAATACAAATATGTTTTTTAAAAAGAACAATAATTCCTAATGATCATATAAGAAAAGACTTCAGGTCTAATTTAGATATTAGCTGTCTAAAATTATTTACGTATTATAATATATATTATTATAACAACATTATATATTATATATAATACACTAGTATAATTTACATATTATAATTATTGATATTAAATAAATAAATGTTTGTAAAGTGCTTAGAAATATGTTAGCATATACTAAGTCCTATGTATTTATTGGATAGTGAGTATTCCCCTTTCATTACATATTCAACACACCTGAAGGAGAATTACTGCCCCTCCCCTACACATCTAATTTCTTATTTTATTAAATTCATCAGGTTTTTCCACTTATCCAAATCAAAACCCCAAATTCATTTTATAATTATTTCTCTCTTGCTTATAGCAATTCAAACAATAAAACTATATATTTACTTTGCATTTATTCACATTCTCTTTTTTTAAATATGTCTTTTATTTATTTTTAGAGAGAGAGAAAGGGAGGTAGAGAGATAGAAACATAGATGTGAGAGAAACATCATCAATCAGCTGCCTCCAGCACACCCCCTACTGGGGATTGGGCCCACAACCCGGGAATGTGTCCTGACCAGGAATCAAACCATTGACCTCTTGGTTCATGGGTGAATGCTCAACCACTGAGCAATACTGGCTGGACTACTCATATTATCTTTGTACCTCTCTCTAATATTTAGAACATTTCACTCGGCCTGTAATGATTCCATTTTTTCTACAATTTCTCCATAGTGTATGTTACTACTATCTTATTCTTCCCAAACTATTTTCCTTCCTGCAACTTGCCTCTTTAAGAACTTAAAATGGAACACTAAGCTAGTCAATGAATTCTAATGACTTATTCCTGATACCATCAGTCCCCCTGACTAAGCATAGATACTCAGCTCTTTCCATCCTCCCACTTCCCTATATAGACCACCTAAGATTAACCAAACAGAGATTCTTAATATTTTGACAACTCACAATTATTCAGATTATATTCATCAATCTGATTATTACATACACTTATGCTGGACAAAAATATATCATGTTCTAGATTTAAGTTGCTTAAATAATATATAGTATGACCATGTTTAAGTGTTTCCACATGTAGGACATTATATTTTTTAAATGATAATGAATAGCATCTTGTTTTTCCCAATTCTGGTATAAGAACCTAATGATGTATCATGGAATTATACACTTGAAATATAATTTTATTAATCATTGTCACTCCAATAAATTTAATTTTTAAAAAATTCAATTAAGAAACTATGAAGTGTCCTTTTTAGATTCTCACAACCAAAATTTACAGTGGGAAGGGCCCTGAGGAAAGGTATAAATTCTTTTTTTTTTTTTTTTATCTATCTAGATATGTGTTTTTAGGATGTGGATCAAGAACTAAGACAACATTTCAGATTCTGTAAAAAAAATTGAAATAACACTTCCTAAAATTTCTAATAATCTTACTAAATTGATATTGAAATATAAACTATTTTACTTTTTCAGTACAAAAATTATAGTAATTTTTAAAAATAATTAAAAGTAAGAGAACCAAAGTGTTTTAAGGTGAGTAGAAAGGAACTGTTTATGCTCCCAAGTTGGAGAAACAAGACTCGAGTAAATAATGGGAGCCAATGCCAAGGACAGGATCATGCCCATCCCTGCTCGCACATATGCAAGCCCCTCCTTCCTCTCAGTCTACCTTAATAAGTTCTTCTATAAATAATCAAATCAAGACACAATATATTATGCTTCCAGTGAAAACATAAACCGTTAGAATAATTCTCTGAAAGATTTATACTTCAACTACAAAATATAACACTGAAGTATTATGGCTTTCACATGTTTTTTAAAACTTATATCCTGATATATATATAAATTATCTTGAGTGCTAATAACAAGAGATCTGTAGTATAATTAGCTTGAAAATGCCTGTAATAGATATTGTGAATGTTTTGACAATCAAAATTACATAAAAAATGAATTAGTTTGTCAATTATTGAGTAATATCTGACTACTAATTTTACATACAGATTTGCTTATGGAGTCAATTAAACATAAAGGCACATTTGTTTTCTCTTAAAATTTAATTACAAACTTAAAAAATTATCCTGGTTATGAAAGTATAGAATATGCACGCTCATATACACACTTCAAATCCTTTAGGCAAAGTGTGATTTATACATGTGTTTATGAAATATATATACATACACACAAAATAAATACATACATACATACATACATACATACATAAATGTATGGAAAAAAGAAAAGTAAAAGGCATCCAAATCAAAAATCCCTTTCACCTATGTTGAGGTTCAGCCAACATCAAAACACTCCTGGACTTTTCTCATGCATCAGCTGTATAGAATCTAATGATTGAAGGGTCACACAAAACTTCTCAGAGTATATGTGGTAGGACATATACTTTAATAATGTAAAGGACATGGTTGTATAGGAGAAGTAAGCAACAAGGGCCTGAGATCCTTCCAGGTTTGACTCCCCAGGGTTCCCGCTCAGTCACACAGAATGTATGCTTCATCTTCAAATTAAAAACCACCAGAAACACAAACACCAAAAGGACAAACATCAAAATGATAATGATTTGTTTCATCCAATAACGTTTAGGTATTACTGAAAAGAAATATTTCAATTGAACAAACTTCTTTGGAATGCTAAATAATTTAACAGCTCTTTTACCTCCTCCCAGCACCAAAATTCAAACTTTATGAAAACTATCAATACATTGATTCAATGCAATAATTATATAATTAATTATTAATCAAATATAGTTCCAAATCTGGCCAATCAGCTTCTATTGTAGATACCTCATTGGAATTTTAATTCAATCTTCTGATATATTTGGTCATCTTTAGCAGTACTGTCATAAGTTTTGTTAAAATAAGTAAAAATAATTGTGTCAGTTTATAACAGTATTACATCAAATATAAATTGAGTTATTATTTAGACTAAGATAATTAAAAACTACAATATTTTAAACTAAAAAATTTCTCAGTTTCCCCAACAAATATGGCCTTACCCCACATACCAAATGTTTTGAATTGAAATATTGGTGGCCAAGCCCTCGTTTACTTTGGATTCCAGTGTTCTTGTAAGCATAAACATATGCCCTCTTTCATATTACAAGAGTACAATGCTTATCTTCCCCCATCAGTACAGTCTTAATCAAGTTTAACAGGGTTTGAATTCTGATAAATTATCTTTACAGCTACCTTTTGTTTATGCATGAAATGTTGTTTCTTAAGAAAGCAACTATGCAAATCACATTCTCCAACCATAAATTTCTATAGAGGACCACAGTCTCCCAGAAGTTCATGCCTCATGCTTCTGCTGCCAAGGACCATTGTCCTTGAGCAAGCTCTATGTGCATCTAGACCATACTTAGAGCCCCCAGAGGGTCAGCACGTGTGTTCCTTCCCATCTCCGTTCTTTTCTCTAACATGGTCTGTGATTATTAGTTAAGAGGTGTGTGTGTGTGTATTTGTGTGTGTGTGGGGGGGAGTATATCTGTGCTTAACCCTTTCTGCTAAAGTTTTGTTAGGTATACGAGACACTTGTTATGCCCTCCTCCCTTTTAAGAGGCCAATATAGGCTGATAAGTCCTTTTCTTCAGTATATCTCTTCAAAGGCAAATTTAACTTGTCCTAGGAATTCTAGATCTGTGCCAAGTTAGTCCATTTCTCTTAGGATAATATTTCAGTCAATGTTGGTTTACCCACTGAAACTATCATGAGCTTATTTCTTCACTACCAGTATCTATTTATATATATACATGTATGCTTATAGACCTAAAATGTTGAGTTCCTCGAGATGGTGTAATCATACCAAATATGCAGGGTTGGGGAACTGGAATGTCTCAATAGACTCCTCAGACTACTCGCATACGGCTGTAATAAATGCAAAGGGCATGCCACAGCCACAGAAAGAAAGCACAGTCAACCATTAATGGCCAAAGAGGCTTCCCTAAACAGCTTTCCAGAATCATTTCCCGACTGTAAAGATGCACTTCATCTTTTGATTATGGCCTATCAACAAATGTGTGAGAAATCATAGTTTCCTGAGGAAATGAGAAAAAATATCCAATGGCATCTTTTATATCCCATTGGTCACAGAGTCAAGAGAGGCAGTGTAACTAGTGAAACAAGGTAAGCCGTTAATCTACACATCTTTTTAAACAATATAAAAAGTCTATATTGTTTAAAGATGTTAGACACTGTGGGAGCACACCTAATTTATTTATCAACTTAATTGGTAATAAATATACTCTATTTTTAATTTTACATGCATAACCTTTCTTTTCTTTAACAGGTTGTGAAGTCAAATGAAAAAAATAACAGAAATACCATCAATTGAAAGTCTTTAAACCCTAACAGAATGATGACTTTTTAAATCTTAATTAATATTAGTTCTAAGCAGTTTCCTTTGATATATTGCATTTTGCCTTTTATGCTTATCTGTATGTCTTTGTTATAAAACTGTAATTTCCTTGTGCACAGTGATTATTGCTCTCTTATCTTATTATTATTGTGCCTTTTCCTTAAAAGGAAATGGATAAGCCTTTTAAGCTGAAATACTACTCTGTTTTCTTAAGAAAATATGGATTTTGAATATTGATTATGGTCAGCAAGCCTGTTGGGGTTCACAACATAGTTGACAATTAAACAGACTACTGACACAATTTTTTTAAATTACATGACTATAAACTCTTTGTTCAGATTTATTGTTATAAATTGTTGTTTCAAATAGATGTCATCACCATTGAACAAATAACTAAAGGCAGCTTAAACGCATATTTATAGATAGTTATACCTTAACATTTATAGAACAGAACATAATTTCACAATTTTGCAATGTATTTTCAAATTCTAATCTCTCATCAACTTGGAGATATATGGTCATATAATTAAAACCTATATTTGTTTGCCAATCTTCAGAATCTGATCACATTATAGCTTCCATATTTGACATAGATAGGTTGCATTTGTTAACTGTATTTTAGTATGTAGTTCTTATTAATAGTAGTTTAATGAAATAATATTTTATTTAAATAAATATATTGCTAAAATTTGCTTTTTGCTATGCAATAACCCAGTTTAATTATTCAAATGAATCCATCAAGTGTATCAGGAAAATGAGTAGTTCCTTTGAATGTAAGACAAATGTAGTAGCATGCCGTTTCCAGCTCTCATGAGCTAGCAAGGCATCTCACAGAACTGTTCCAGTGGCAAAGACCTATGAAGAAGGTCAAGATCATTGTGATCATTGTTTGACAAGGCCGGAAGCTTAAGGGGGTTGTTCTTTTTTATTGCCTGCACTTTAAACTCCGGACCTGCCTTGTTTCTTTACTCTCAGTATGTTTTTCATTGGGAAATAAATAAATGAGTCCTAAGGGATGAGTTTCCGGAATTATATCTCCATGACCCTATTTTCCCGCAGGCAGCCTTGATTTCACAGCCGTTTCATTTCTCTCATTGTTTCCACAGATGCATCTCACACCAATACCTTTGCTTATGAGGCAAAATGCAAATTGTTTTAAGCATAGGTTTTAAGAAATCGAGAACAACTTTTAAAGTCTGAAATTAGCTGCTATTTTCAAGTTTAATTCATTTTCCTTGCTTATGAGACAAAATGTAAATTGTTGTAAGCATAGATTTTAAGAAATTGAGAACAACTTCTAAAGTTTAAAATTAGTTATTTTCAAGTGTAATTAATTTTAGGTTTAAAGCTAGAGCACATTATAAAATAACTGATAAATATAGCATCCGATTCTTCACATGTGTGCTAGCCTTTAAAGCTCATGTTCCAAAGATGTATAACATTTGAACGGCTTAGCAAAACACAACTTACCAAAAGGGAAATCAGTGAATAGAGCCTCTCTTCTTAATCCCTGTTCTCTTTCTTATCATAAAATTTAGGAAAATTACAATCTCAGATGTCCCTCCCTCTGCCTTTGTTTTTTCTTGTTCTAAGATGAAGCAACAGAGTTGAACAGTGTCTGCCTTCTCTCCCTGGTGTTCATGCAGAATACCTCTTGACCCCTCTTAGAGTTCCAGAGTCAAAATTTATTTTCTATAAGAAGACAGCATAACTGGATATCATATATGAAAGGTTTTGTCACTATAAGGATATTTTTTTAATTCATCTTACTTTGTTTCATTCTCAGTAAGGTTTCCCTTACGACATGCCTCCTTCTTCAGAAACCCTTTACAGCAAACATCCTAAAAATATATTCTGATTTCTCACATTGTTTCCCTATGCCCATACACTAGTTAGGTTTCAACTCACCTCATACAGCTGAAACTGTTCTTATTAAGGACAACTACAATATCTATACAATAACCTAATCTCATTTTTACGCATTGTCTCACTCAGAGTTTGAACAGGAGACAGAACACTATAAAATTAGTGTAATTCAAGGAAGGTTGAATGCAGGATTTATTTACAAACTGTAGGAAGAATCTAGAGAAACCACAGGGATAAAATAATGTCCAAGGTGTATTAACAGAGGAGCTGCTATTGACCTTAATTCTGGAACAACAAACGGAAGTAGCCTTTCCTAACCAGAAAGGAAAGAGTCCATCGGAGGAATCTACCTCGGGAGGGGCTGTGTCTTCCAGTGGAGGAATATAGCCAGCCTGAGGAAGGCCTTCAAGAAATGAGATAAGGAATAAACACCTTTACTCTCTTCTCTCCATCAGATCACATGCTAGAGATTCCAGTTTGCTGAAATGACAAAAGCCAGAGATCAAGGAAGCTCTTAATTAGTCCACACATCTCTGCCTCCTGGGAGAGACCGCAGATAGGAGGATGGAGAGCGGATCAGGAAGTTTAAACAGAAGATATCATACATACACCCCCTCCTATTACCATACCTCTCAGGAGCATTCTGAGGAGTAGACCACTCCCTACTTCCTGAAATGCTTTCTTTACTTGTCCTCCACGCCAGATTATCTTTCTAGGTTTCCTCTTATGCCATTAACCACTCTTCTTCTTCATCTCCTTCTCTACTCAAATTGTGGATATTGTAGTATTCCAGAAGTAGATATCAGGCCTCTCTTTCCATCTGACCCTATTATGTGACAGCTTTGTATATTAAAATTACCGGTGATGTGCAATTTATAGCTCCAACCTGAAGCTCTTCATTAAAACACAAACTAGTATACTAAACCGACTTCTTGACATCTCCACTGGGTGTATATCTAAGAAGAAACTTTAGATATAACATAGGGGGAAAAAAGAACAATTTCCCCTAGCCTCCTCACACCCCTGCCCCAATTGTTACTTTCCTATCTTACCCATCTCTGTAAAAAGAGCTACCATCTATCTACTAGTTCAAGCCAAAAATCATGCTTACTTTTTTCTTTCCCTGCATGCATTGCAGCCAATCCATTAGTAAATCATATGTGCTCTATCTCAAAAAGATATCCCTCAGGTATTTTTTTTTCCTCTCCATACATCACCATTTCTTGTGTAGATTTCAGAAACAGCTTCATAACAGATTTCCCTGCTTGCTTTTTTACCCCGTTCTACTCTCTATATAAAATGCTAGAGAACCCCAGAATGACCTTTAAAAAAAGCAAGTCAAATAATACCCCTGCTTGGAATGTGCCCAGACTTTCCCTTTGCATATGGACTCAAATCCAAATGTTTCAGCATGGTGAAAACTTCCTGTGTGGCTTGCTGCCTGCTGAGCTCTTTAACCTAATCTATTCTTCTCCCAGGAGTTCTTTGTTCTCTTGTGTCACAGGCCTTCCGGACTATTCCTTAACCAGGACTTTTGCTCTCACGGTTTATCTCAATTGATATCTTTGTGTTGTCATCCCTCCAGGTCTTGCTGTATTTCATCACTGCTCAAATGTACCTCTTCCCTACAGCCTACACTGATCACTCAAAGTTACCACCCAAGTCATATTGTTTCTTTGTCTTTCTAACATTGATCAACATCTGCAGTTTTCTTTTTGCTGTGCATTTTTTCCTGTTTCCTCTCACTAAAATATTAATTCAATAAAATCAATGATTTTATCTAGTATTTGTTAACAACTATAACCCCAGCATTTAGAATAAAGCATGATTTTGCTTGATGTGGAATGAATGAATTCTCTAGATTTAGTGCTCAATTATAGACTCAAATAAGGGAGAAGATGGGGATACTCTGAAAAGAAAAACCACAGGATATAAGCAGGAAGGAATAATTAAAACTAGGCTTCTGTATTAGATGATCTGAAGGAGAATTCAGAAGAAAAAGGATGGGAACTGTGAAATGTGTCCTAAATTCCCTGTCTGGGTGGAAACTCTGAAGCCAGCAGAAGCTAGAAATAGATGCACATGGGAATTGTTTATCACTTACAAGGACACAAAATTGGAAATTTTTAAGCATTTTAGAGAAGTGCAGAGTCCTCTGTTGCATTCGAGATGTCATGAGGCAAATGAGGCATTCCCTGTAGAGCAACTGAGGACTATTAAATGTGGCACAGGATAGATATCACAGTGCTGAATCCAACAGAGTCAAAAGCCATACTAGGTGAGCTAAGAACTGCCAACAGAGAGCAAACCATGAATTTGATGAGCTACAGCCATCAACAACAGGTGGCAGTACCTTGGCAAAAAAAAAAAAAAAAAAAAAAAAAGCCAGGCTTATTCATCACTAGACTCATAGGAAAGAGAAGACCAGGCACTTCCTGTCAGAGACTGGGATAAGGCACCTAAACAATCACGGAACCTTGAGGCCCTTTTCACCTATGCCAATGAGAATATAGGATTTTAACTGCAAAGATCCTTCCTAGGTGCAATAATCCTGAATTCATGAGACACAATAACTTCTTTCTGCAATATATTTACATAGCTTTAAGAAATTGGACAAGGCAGGAAATGGCATAGGTTATTCAGCAACAGTACAGAAATAGGTTCAGCATCTGAATATTGCCAAATCATTCTATCCTAGGGATGTGCATGGTCAGAAGGTGATGATGATGATGTTTAGGTGTAGTCAACCTCAGCTTAGGAAACTTAGATCTGGGCTTCCTATAGTTTTTAATCCTAGCTGGTATTCTCAGGAATGCATGACTATCTCCCTATCTTGTTTAGGTGCATCCCATCAATACCAGTTAGTCATTACTTAATAGTCAATATTAATATTGATGTATAGATGCCTACTCTAGTACTCAGTTGTTGGCCAACTTCTCATTTACCTTGGATTCTGTATCCTTCTATAAATTTCATGATTAAATATTGCAAGTGATATCTGACCAAAAATCTTTTGGTATTCTAGAAGATAGATGAGAGTGAAAAGAGTCAGCTATCTTAACCCTCCACTTCTCCCAAGTTCACTTACTGATCATGGGCAATATCCAATACTACTATTGCTCAACATTTTCTTTAAACTTGTATCAGAGCAACTTCTACAGGGGTTATCAAAGGTAGATTTACAGTTGTTCATATGGAGAATGATACACTAATTAGCAAATGATAATATAAGAATAAACTGTTTCTTGCATACTCACAACTGTAAACCTACTTTTGCCTATACATGTATTTAATTCATGATAAAAGATATACAAAAATACTATCAAACATTAGCATTTGTATATAGTAAACATGAGGCCAACTCAGATTACTTATCCTGGCATTACAATTATCTTCTGAGATAGCAATTGGTGGACATTGTCAAGGCCCACCTTAAAAATTCCCCTCAGAATTCCCACAAAGATTTACATTATTGCATTCTCTGAATTGGGGTGTTCTTAAGTGACCCATTGTCTAGGACCCAATTTCCAAACTATACAATAAAGCCATTGGCCAAAACCCAAAAATTAACCTAGGAGTGAGTACTTGATTTTTTTCTCCAATACCGGATATACTTTCCTCATTTTTGATCATTGTGTAGACTTGTCTTTTCCTTCCTCAGCGAAAGTTATACCTTCTTCCAGACAAATAGCAGCAGACTTCTAAGTGGCGTTACATTCTTTATTTTGAGACTTTTCATCAGTCAACCAGGCAGCTTGCTGCTTCATTTTAGCATGGAGAGTATTTAGGATTAATACTATTCATCAATATTAACTGGCCATTTTTCTGGGGATTCTACTGCCTGTCCCAAAACAGAGTTGTGACCTGCCAATGGTTATGGTAAATGGTGGCAAATTTCTGCAATCCATTTCCATATTATTAGTGGGTTTTGCTGAAATAGTTTATCCTTATTGCAATATCTCTCTAATATACCTATGACAGAAAAGATATTTTGGTTCTCAGCTTATGTAATGTCTCTCAGGAGTGATGTTTCATCAAAGCCCATTAGCAGGTTGTCATATGTCTCTCAAAGGAGCTATATCTATCCACTCCATCAGTAACTCATGAGCCCAAAATTTCAATAATCACTGCTGTGGGAGAGTGTTAAATTTCTACAGTAGACTCCATTCTCTATTTGTCTGCAAAGCAGTTACTTGCAAAATTATTATGTGCAATACTTAATGATGCTACTTGAATCAACCCACAGCATGTCTGCATATTGCCTGGACCACATTTCAATGTGTGATCTTATGTATCAGGGATAACAGGAGATTCAAGGAAAGCAAATATCAAAAATTTTATGGGTCCAGCTAATCTCAACTTGCCTGATAACAAATCATGCATTTTTATTATGAGCGGGATGAAATGTCCATATGGTCTCAGACCAGGTTATTCATAAATTTAACTGGTGGGGTTGAGCCCCATCTTTGTAGCCTCCTCTGGTGATATGCATTGTCAGAATCCTTAAATATTTTATGACATCCTCTGAGAGAGAAACTATCATGCTATCAATCAATGTAATGAAACAACTTATTTTGCCATTGATCAAATCTATATCTCCCCTCACTAGGTTGTGACATATTCCTGAAGTAACCTAATCGGAGGATGATAAATGCATACTGACTTCCTTCAAAGATTGGCATAGAAAGAAAGACTTGATCAAGTTTCTCAAAACATACCAGTAAACTTCCTGAAAACCAAAACTGTAAATGACACACAGAGGCTACTTTATTCCAATCAAAAGGCTTTTTAAAATTAATTTAAAAAACATAATGATAAAGGGAGCAGGGATCTTAAAAAAAAATAAAGGTTAACACCATAACATAAAGCACTGTAAGTGAAAAGTATTGGATTACTTACCCCTTTGATCATTCATAATTATGTTCTCTGAGTTATATGTGACTACTCTAATTGTCAATCCAATTCTCACTGTTTTTTACTTTCTCTTCAAATGCTTTTGATTAATTTCATATCTATCCCTAAAAATATAGATTACTCTTATTTTTACTTGTTCATTTTTTTCACATATATTGTTCTTCACTTTGTATTACTAAAAGTCCCATTCTTATTTTTAAATCATCTATTTTATTATTTACTGAAGTATAACATAAATAGTTCTTTAAATACATATGCTTATACAGCAAGTAACATACACATGTTATATCTACAATCTTAAAATTACAGTACAAAAAGAAGTGTTCAGAAGGTAAGTATAAAATCAATCAGCATTGTTTTTTGTAATTTTTTAAACTCTTACTCCAGCCTAGAAACATGTGAGATGAGTTCTGAGAGCTAGATAATAAATTTGGAGCTAAAATTTTAATATCCTTTATTACTTTGAAAAGCTATTATGCACTATTAAAATATAAATATGAACAAATATATAAATTTTTGCATTAAAAATAATAACGTAATTGTAAATCAAATGAGAAATAATCATAAGTTTCCTACAGAAGAAACTGGTTAGGAACACATCATTTACTCATAGTCACACAGAGCCCCAAAGAAGGAAAGAAGGAATGAACGAAGGAACAAATGAACAAAGGAAAGAAAGAAAGCACCCATGGGATAGCTTCCTTCATCACCCAATTCAGAAACCATAGGATTAACCAATATTAAAAAATGCCCTCTCTGTTACTGACTAAATGTTTATACACTTCCAACATTTTTATGTTGAAGCTTTAGCTCCCAATGTAATGGTGTAAATGGGATCATGCCATAAGGGTAGGCACCTTACGAGAAATGCCCTTATGAGAAGAGACCAGAGCTCTCTTTCTCCTTTCACCCACAAAGAAAAGATCATGTAAGCACCAAGTGAGATAGCGGATACCTGCAAACCAAGAAGAGAGGCCTCAAAATGGAACCTGCCTTGCCATCACCTTAATCTTGGATTTCCCAGCCTCAAGAACTAAATTTCCATGGTGCAAGCTTCCTAGTCTGTAGTATATTGTTATGGCCATTCCAGTTGACTAGGACACTCCCAGAGATGACTATGTTCTGAGTTGCAACATTGCAGGCTAATGGTTTCTTTTATCTCTTGTAAATATGAGGCTTCTTCTCCCAGTATGAAAGTAAATGGGATGGAAGATGAGGTGATGATGATAATAGTGGCTTCTCTATCTGATTTTCATTAAATATAATCTTATAATGAATAACAAAATGTGTTAAGTTTCTGGAACATCACGGACACTCCCTTTACCTCCCAGGTAACTATCTCTTTGAAAATGCTAAACCAATCCTCCCATAATTTTAATTTTTATTTCTAAAACAAATTATGCCTCTCCTCATTTCCTTGACATATCCATACAACTACCTAAATACTCAGCTAATTGATACAGTCAATATTTTCATCTCAGGTCAGCACAGAAAAGAAGTTTACAGAGATACTCATTCTAAAAATCTGGTTTGCATTTTATAACAGATCAAGCGAAAACATTTTCCTGATATCTTTAGACATATTAATACTTATTAGTCAAATTGGTAGAGGGAAGCTAGAAGTGAGAGGTCAACTAGAAAAGTAAGGTATGAAAGGAACTGGGGAATGAAAATCTGGGGCACCTACCTGTGTTTCCTCTGTTTGCCCCTTTCTTCAGTGTGAATGCTTCTGCCCAGTTGAAGCAGAATGGCCTAGATGACCAACAACTACTCTGGTGACTCCTATGTATTACAAAGCCCCAAACTGGCACTGCAAACAGAAAGGCATTTTTAAATCTTTGCTCCTGCATTTCTCTTGAGCTTTATTATATGTTTTATTTCCAATATCTCCGATGTGTTACATTTCATTACTAAGAATTATGTCATTTTACTGTTTTTATGTTGCATTATTCTTTCACCTTCTCCAAATATTGTAATATCTGGGCACCTCTTCTTGTTTAGAAAGATTTTTGTCATCACGCAAGCAACAAATTGCCTCCTAGCACTAACATCAGCCTTGTTCCATGAAGGCATATTTTTATTTTCATTTTTTTATTCCTCTAAAGGGGACGATATTCGTGAAAATCCCATTTGGGTCATAGCTTCAGATATAAAGAGATGTGAAGAGACAGAACGTGAGACCAACAGCAGGAAGTCCTTGTGCATCTTTTCATCTTTTAGCCTGTCAAAACCATGGAAGTTTGTACTGCACACAATGCCTATAATTAAAGTTCTGGTTGCCACGAAGAGTCGCTGTGTCTGTTAAATAGATAATTACGACTACTTTACAATTCAAATCTGTGTTCAGTTACCTTGTGAAATCCAAACAAATGCTAATCTGACCTTGTGTTTCTAAAAGGCACTATACTTTTGAACACCTTTTACAAAGTTGTTTTACTGAGGGTGACATACTTTCACATCTTCAAAACGATTTACACATAAAACAAGCACTTCATACTGCCACTCGGAACACACGAAAGAATCTCAACAAGCATAAAATTTCCCTCTCAAGCACTTAACATTTCCACAGGCTTCAAAGAGGGTCTCTTCCTCTACATTAAACTTGGGTGTGTGAATTGGTGAGAATCTAGACAGAACAGATGGCACACTCAAATTGGGTAATTCAAGATCGTTTAATAAAGGTGGTGTTCTCAAGGGCGAAATGGGAAAACTAGCAGGGTTCAAGGCAGTTCCCTGGGCTGGCAAGTGCTGGAGCCTTACAACCTGTAGGTCTAAATGGACAAGGAGCAGAAGCAGGTATCAGATCCTGGACAGCGGGAGTGTGTGAAGAGGGTTATGTGTTCTGTAGATGCCTACCTTCCGGGGCGCACAGAAGAACTAAGAAGGATAAAGAATAGAACTGGATGAGGAAAAGTAAAATACAAAGGACAATATATATTCAATTTGTAAAGCAACTTCAGGTAATACATTACAAATCGATTTCCTATAGCATCATAATCCCAACATTTTTTTTAAAGAAAGAGTTAACTTCAAAATTAACCTGGATCATTTATGCAAGGGACAATTTCTATACTATTTTAAAATCTAATTTACAAATATTACCTCATCTACTATACATAAAAATGGAAAGGTAGAAGGTATTTTTAGCACACAGAGAATTTCAACATATTGCTCTAAGCCACAGAACCAAGAAAGAAATAAAAAAATCAATGCAGGATATAATAAAAGATATTGTGATGTACTTACTAGTGATGGATGATTACTGGAATTAGTGGGGTGATGACACCGTAAGGTATAAAAATATCAAATCACTATGTTGTACACCTGCAACTAATATAACCAATACAATATTGTATATCAACTATACTTAAATAAAAAATAATGAAAGGGTGAATGCTATAAAATAAATGTTAGTCATATTGCTCTTACTATATGCCAGACATTGTCTTAAGCACGTTAAATGTATGAACTCATTCAATCCAGGCAACATCAATGAATTGAACATTATTATTATTATCCACATTTCACAGATTAGTATGCTCAATCAGATAGCAAGCACCCTGTGCAAGGTCTTACTACTAGGGTCATAATTCATTCTTAAGCCACTTGGTGTCAAAGTCTGTGCATTTAGATAAAAATTTTCATCAGGATTATGATTGCTAAGTGATTTCAGCAAGAAGTAAACATCACAGAAACAAATATTATGTTTGGATTCAAATGTTGGCTGTAAAATAAATAGAAAATAGATATATGTCAGTATGATGTGAATGGAATCTTTCCAAATTGAATGTACATTAAATTTTATATATCCTATCAAGGGATCATTTAGAGATAATGTCAATAAAACGGTGTTTTGTCATAAGATAATAATCTCTGCTGTTACATAACCATGAATGTGAAGTCAAGTTGTTTATTTTCAAGGCAGGGAAATCAGTCTCAGAATTATGTTCTCTAACAGTGATTTGGGTTCTATTATACAAAATGATGCCTGTTGATTTAATAATTTTGCTTGATGGATGTTTGAGAAGGGAAATGACAGATGTTCCCTGCACCATTGTGAACTAGAGGCATTCTGTCGGGTTAGAATATACCTGCTGTATGCTTTGCCTAAGCAGAAATGGTCATCCATGAAAGTGATGAGGTTGTACCCCTGTTGTAATCTGTACCTTATGAATGAGATGATTTATGACCTGCTAAGGGTGCTGTGGTTTTTAAACTTTAAGCAGGGAATAGTGGTCAACTGTGTAGCCACAGGTCTGGGAGAGCAGGATACATACAGTACTTAAAAATTTGAGCTAACAGCAAAACCACTACAGAAAAGTCTATTGCATTTGGTAATCATTTCTATTCAACCTCCATTTGAACTCCTGATGGAACTGCGGTCATTGTTTACATGGGTCCCAAATAGGGAAACCTTTCAAAGTTTCACTTAGCCTAGAGTGTACCCCAAAACAGCTAACTCCTAGAAAGACATAATAATACATATCTGTGAGAATATAATAAGTAGCACATTGTATTTTAATATTTGTAATTATTTTCCCAGTGTTTTCTGTATGTTTATTCATTACTTACTTCATGTCCCAGCTATTTGGAGACTTAGATATTTCTATACTGATTAGCTGAGGAAATTGAGGAATGGAAAGAAAGAGTGAAAAGAGAAAAATCAAAGAGTTAGGTATTCTGATTCTTGCTTATATACTTTTATCCAACTAGACCATGAAATCTTTCTTCTTTGAAAAACTATCTTCTTTTAATGATATATGGCTTGCCATAGTTTAATCTTTTCTAAACAACTTTCGCTATATTCAGAAAGTGTGATTTCAAATGCATTTCAAAGCTAAGTTACGAAGCCAATTTCACTGCAGGTTATTTTCAAAGACATGGATATTAACGTTTTAGTAAAACTGAATATATTCTTGATAAAGTAGTTAAAATTAATAATCAAGCTACAAAACTTTTGTTTATAAAATTTTAAGAAAATTTTTAAAAATAATGATGCTTGAAAACAGCATTCTCAGATCTGGAGTTAATAGCATCGAACTTTAAGCAGTACCCCGTAAGTGGCATGCCTCTTCCCACCCATCTTCTAACTGACGGAGGATTAAACAAGAGAACTGATGGATGGGAACCAAATATTCTCTGATGGGTCTGATGCTGTAGAACAGGGTTTATATATTCAAGAGCTGTCTTCCTGACGCTAAACCTCAGATGTACACAAAAGCACTCACCCAATTACAGCAATACAAAAAAGGAGGGAGCATTCCAGGTGGGAATTATCTCCTGTAAGGCTTAAGTGATGGATGAGGAGAGCTGGTACAGAGGATTCGTTCCAAGAGAAAAGAAAAGAAAGAACTGCAAATGGCTTTGTTTCTCCTTTCAAACGCAAAGTATAATTCACTTCACCTCTCCTTAAACCAAGTAAGTAAGGAGGGCATAAAGACAGGATTATATGCTGTTAAGGTTTCCTTTCCAGGAAGAAAACCTGATCTTCCATTACTCATCACTATTCCAGCCATCTATACTCTTAATATTATTCTCTCTGCCAGAAAGAAGCTGCTCATAATTCTTCAACCTCAGCGTAGGAAATGTGATTTGCTGCATAACAAATCATTCCAACCCCCAGTAGCTTAAATCAACAATGATTTACTTTTCTCACCATTTCCCATGTTGACTGAGCTGATCTCTCCCCATGGATTAGGTGTGATCAGCAAAGCCACACGGGATTACCTGGAAGGCTTAAGGAGGTCTCTTTCATTCTCTGGAGCCTCGGTGCTCTGGTTGTTTAGGGTGACTGTATGAGTATTCTCTACCACCTGGTCTTGCTCTACCAGCACGAGGCCTCTACCTCCATAACCTTTATGAATGGTGCCTCTCTGTCTCCAGAAATAAAGGCCTGGACATCGTTATGACATGGCAACTAGACTGCAAGAGAGCAAATGTAGACCTTTACAGGTCTTTAAAGGGCTGAACCCAGAACTACTTGCAAAACATCACTTTGGCCAGAATCTATTGCTGGAGGCAAGTCATAAGTACAAAAGGAAAGTAAATAGATTCTACCTCTTGAAGGAAAGATGTACAAACAGAGATAGGAGGAATTGTTGGCAGCTGAACTTGAAGGTAAGTTTCTGCAAATCCCAAAGGAGTTTTCCCCATCATTCCATTTTATGCCCAGTCTTTTCCCCATCCCAGTCAGAAGATACCCAGCCTCACAACAAAGCACATTGCCCCTGTTCTTTCTGCTTCCAGGCTTTCTTTCCCTGACTCCTCTGCTTTATCCAATATTCTAAATTAATTCCATTTGAGCTGAGCAGTCAGAGGTTACCAGGTTGTTGGATGTATGGGACCATTCTTTGGAAGCAGATCTTTAGACCCTTTCCCCCTTCTAATGGATATGGTACTCCATCCTGTTTTGACAGATTATTCAACTTCGCATGAAACTAACTTACTATTCTCAACAGATTGTTTTAGAGAAAAACTTTTTATTTAAATCTATTGTATAATCTTTTAATGTAATATTTACAAAAGAATGAGTTTTGTGTTTTCAGGAACAAAATATTTGGAACCAGTTTGAAGTTCTACAATTTTAATATTTTAGTCTTTATAATCACTGTTACCTTTTCAAATATATACGTTTATTCTGAGTTATGTCATTAATGGATTCAAATTGGCGGTCATTAAGTGCACATAATTCTGGTGCTTACAACTTAAGTGAAACTAACTTGAAAGCAATGCCAGCGTATGACACTCAGAATGACAGTCTTCAAGGAAAGGTTGACATCCATATTGAGTGCATATGACAGTTATTAATTTTTAATCTGTCTCCATAACTCTGAGGCCCACAATTATTGTTTTTTAAGAAAATTAAGAGAGAACTGGCACACACAAAAAGCAGAGACCCTGAAGGCAAAACAATAAAAAACAGTGACAACAACTACAAACAAATATTGAAGTCTCCTACAGTGACATTTTCCTGAATATAGAATTAATAATGGGCTGTGTGGCAAATCTGATACACAGCTTGACAGTAATATGGTTCTTGTGACTTCCAATGAAGTCACAGATCCAGCACATTCTAATGGGGAGGAAATGCTGAAGTGAACAGTTTTGAGTTCTGCTGCCTGGTCCTCTGATACTTGTCCCAGATTCTTAGTGCTAAATCATTTCTTATCTATCTTTAAGGATTTCAGATGGCTGCCTCTAATCTCGAAGTAGGAACTTCATATCAGTTTTCTCATTATCGACCATATCAGTGACCTGCACACAGCAAAAATTCAGAAGAGAGTGTTCTCTCTTCTATTATGGTCTTCATTAGTTTCCTGCGGCTGCCATAGTGAAGTACCACAAACGGGGGAACTTAAAACAACAGACATTTATTGTCGCACAGACCTGGCGACTAGAAGTCTGAAATTAAGGTGTCAGCGGGGTTGGTCCTTCTGATTACCGTAAGGGAGATTCTGTAACAGACTACCTCTTGCTTAACTGGTAGCCTCAGCTGTCCCTTCACTTGTAGATGGCATTCATTCTACTTCACATTCTCTTCCCTATATGGGTGTCTGTCTCATGTCTAAATTATCCCTTTATACAGGTATAGCCAGTCGTATTGACCCACCCTAAGGATCTCATCTTAACTTAGTCATCTACAAAAACTCTATTTCCAAATAAGTCATATTTACAGGTACTGGGGGGTTAGGATTTCAACAAGTTTGGCATGGACACAATTCAACTCATAAACATGATGACTTCTGAGAAAGTCCCAACTCAGGCAAAGCATGGTGGCTGTTAAAATCTGCTCTCTGCTTTTTTTCCTTAGGCTTATCTTTAGCATACTCTACACTTCTATATACACATAAGATTATTCCCTGACTATACATCACACCCTTTTGTGCTAATGTGACCTCTTGTTTTACAAGTGTTGTTTACAGGCCAATTTAAACAAGAAGTTTCTCTTGTGCCTCCCTAACTGTGGATCTCTCCAGGTAGCTACATTGAAATAGTTATTTAACTTTTAAACTGTGAATTTCAACAGGATAGTCACCTTGGTAGACTTTTCACTTGCTTGGAAACTCACCCCATCTTTCTCACCAGCACCTACCTGCTCACATTGTATTTTGTATGTTTGTTCTAGGTGAGCTCATTTTATAAATGTCCTTGAACCTCTGACCCATAATCAGTAAAAAATGTTAGTCAAGAATTTTAGAAATGATTCTGACTTAACTTGTAAGATGTAAGACTCATGAACTTGCCACATATTTTATTACACAGAGCAAGAGTTAACCATGGCCCTGGTTTTATATGGCTCATGAACATGGTTTATACATGTTTAAATTGTTGAAAATTTAAGAAAATTCTCAATAATCAAAAGAACAGCATGGATGGACCTGGAGAGCATTATGCTAAGCGAAATAAGTCAATCAGAGAACAATAAATATCACATGATCTCACTCATTTGTGGAATATAGTGAACAACATAAACTGATAAACAAAAACAGATCCGAGGACAGAAAAGCATCGCTCAGACTGTCAAACCTCAGAGGGACAGTAGGGGAGGGTGGAGGCAAGGGGAAAAGATCAACCAAAGGAATTGTACACATGCATATAAGCATAACCAATGGACACAGACACCGGGGGGGGGGGTTAGGGTATGAACGGGGGGGGGGAGGGCAATGGGGAGATAAGGATGCATATGTAATACATTAATCAATAAAAAAAAGAACAAAAATATTTCATGTCATGCCCCTATGTTCATAGCAGCACAATTCACCATAGCTAAGATTTGAAAACAGTCTAAATGCCCATCAACAGATGAGTGAATCAGAAAACTGTGGTACATCTACACAATGGAATACTACACTGCTGTAAAAAAGAAGGAATTCTTACCATTTGCAACAGTATGGATGGAACTAGAGAGAATTATGCTAAGTGAAATAAGCCAGTCAGTGAAAGATAAATACCACATGATCTCACTCACTTGTGGAATATAAAGAACATTGTAAACTGATGAAAAAAAATAGATACAGAGGCAAAGAAGCATCAAACAGACTGTCAAACTACAGCAGGAAGGGGAGGAGTTGGGGGGGGGGCAGTAAGAGATCAACCGGAGGACTTGTATGCATGCATAGAAGCATAACCAATGGACACAAGACACTGGGGGGTGAGAGTAAGGGCATGTACTGGGGGGTAGGGGAGGCTGGGGGGAGGTCAATGGGGAAAAAGGAGACACATGTATTACTACTTGTAATACCTGAAACAATGAAATAAAATAAAATTTAAAAAATATTTCATATCAAGTAAAATTTATATTAAACTAGAAGTGTAGCGTCCATGAATAAAGTGTCATCCGAACACAGCTACACTCATTCATTTCTGCCATAAATGAACAGTCTGGTTGTTTTCATGCTATCGCAGATCTGAAATGTCATAATAAACATATACTCCCAAAACCTCAAATCTTTACAATCTCTCCCTTTACAAAATTGTTTGTTGGCCCCTCTATAAAGTAACAAGATAAACTTGATCAGTGGTCGGCAAACTGCGGCTCGCGAGCCACATGCGGCTCGCCAGCCGCGGTTTGCCGCTCTGTTGACTAATGAGTTTGCCGACCACTGAACTAGAAGCTAGGGACAGTTGAGAGAGAAGAAAGAACAAGTTGGAGACCCAGAGTGAGACAGAGGGAGGAAGAGAGGTAAATAAAGCATACGTGGACTGAAGAGTCTAGAGACATTATGTTATAACAATGTCCAATTCCTCTTTTCCAAGGCTACAGCAACATTTGTGATCTTGAATTCCATGAAACATGCCAAGTGAATTATAAAAATAAAATGTGTTTATTACAATAAAAAGTGCCCTTACAAACGCACTTGTCTTTGTCCTACAGTTGGCTATAAGCTCCTCACGGATATGGGCTAATAATATATCTCAAGTACATTATTTAAGTCACTAAATAAATACGTGTTGAATATATAAATACAGAAACAAATACGTATTAGTTAAATTGAACTATAGCCTTGGGGTGAGGGTCAGGGAGCTAAAGCGAATGAGGCCCTCTCATGCCGGAAGCGCCACTCTCTCTAATCTGTGCTAGGAAGTTCCAGAAGATCACTCACATGGCTAAGTCCACAAGAGCCTCCCACAAACAAGCAAGCGGACAAACAATGTGGACGGTTGTTATCACTGCTGACACATTGCAGTGCATTCCTGGCAATCCCCTCGGCACTGTGATGAGTCCTAGTGACAGTCTGGTTCTTGCTGTGCCTTTATATAAACTCTGCCTGAATGCTGCCTTCTCTATGAAATCAAAGCCATTACTCATCCCCCTTCCTACAGTAGGCTGTCGGTGACTCTGCAGACATAAATATTCTGAACAAGAGACCAGGCAGTATTGTCACCATCACCGCAAGTTTGTTAATTTTGAACATGAAGTTGCTAGTCCTGGCAGTTCCTTTTTTTTTTTTTTTTTTTTTTTTTGAGAAAGCACTACATGCTGACCAAGAGCCGAGTTATCTCCACTGGCAACAAGGCTTTAGATGCTTGAAGAGCTTCCCAAACGCATCTGCAGCATGGAGTTCTGTGGGGTTCCTAAACATTACCTCCCACACGGTCATGAAGTATGATGCTGCCACCATTAAATTCTGCATAGGAATGCCAAGTTGGTTGAGGGTAGCGTGAACAGAGCAGGCATTGCCTGTAGCACAGGATGATTACACCCCAGCCCCACATAACTAAAATCAAGGCCAGGACCCACTGAGATTGATGGCACTATATTGAACTATTATCTCGCTCTCCCACAGTTTTACATAAACATTTTGGGGTATGGGCTTTACAGCCAAAAAGATCCTCCTTTAAAACCTGGATTACACTTTCACTATGTAAATCTGGAAAAGTTGTACTACTTTATTTAGCCTTAATTTGCCCTAATGAATATGGGAGTCATAGAATTGATTAGAAATGCAGATTAAAACAGGTAGCACAGCTCTTAGCACATAGTAATTAAATTTTGACATAGACAAGAATACAGAAAGTCAGGGCCTTTCAAATTGCCCATCACAAATGTTCCTAAATATATTAGTGTTATATTGGATTGTTTTAATAAAAATGTGACTTCAAAAGCCATGATGAGATTAGCATGGTCTTATTTGTGTGTGGTTTATTTTGTTCTGCTAGATACAGCATTCAAAAAGAGGAATTTAATAAGCAAGTGTGATGTTGTAAAATAAGAAACAGAGAGAATATACAGTGCCATGAGAAATAGTTCGAGAAATTCAAAACATATATAGGTTATTAAAGAGAAGTGGGTCGTGTTAGGTCATTTCAAGTAATATCAAACAATGTCTCCGCATGGCCCAGGGTGGCAGGACAAATAGTTGGAGGCTTAATAAGACATATGCATACTGTTTTCATTTTAATTATGGTAAAAATGTCAGTAAAATTGTGTCTGTAATGAGTAAATGAAAATGCAAATGTTAATGTCTAAAGACAAATTCAGAACACCCGCTGTTCAAAGGCAATGCAGTGAGGCCCATGGCTGTGCTTTTCTTCTTATATTAAAAGTCAGGGGGAAAGTTCACGCGGCACCACACCCATTTCTCAGCACTCTTTTCAGAGCCATTTACTTTCTTGCTCTGTTCCTGTGCTCTTTTCTCCCCATGTACTAGCTGTCTCTCCTGCTTCATCTCACCTTCTTTCTTTCAACATTTTAAGCTACTATGACAACACTTAAAGATCATGGAAGCCATAGAATCTGACTTGAACACTTAGCTGATATTATATTCTTTGAAGGTTCCCAAAAGTAAAAACTCCTAAAAGCCCTCAGTAAAGAAGTCATTGAAAGACAGCCTTCCTGAAACCCAGAAAAGCCAAGTACAATTGTTGTTTTTCTTTTTATGAAACAACTAATTGTTAAAATTTAAGTCCAGAAAAGGTTCCACTCGTTCGAGATTATTACAATACACAGAACGTTTGAAAATGGCTTGTCCTAACAAGAGAAAGTAATATCTTTTAAGCTTTAGCAAGTTATTTTCATATTTATGGTACATTGTCATGTCTCAAAGCAACAACAAAATCTTAAGCATAAGGAAAGCTAGCCTCATCTGAAATGCTACCTATTTTCATTGATTCACTAGTGTCTGTTAAATTGTAAACTTGAATTTTATGTTAAAAATGTAGTCTAATTACAAAGTCAGCCTGGCCAGTGTGGCTCAGTGGTTGAGGAGATCATGGTTCCATTCCGAATCAGGGCACATCTTGAGTTGCTGCTCGATCCCCAGGTGGGGGCATGCAGGAGGCAGCCAATTTTGATTCTCTCTCATCATTGATCTCTCTCTCTCTCTCTTTCTCTCTCTCTCTCACCTTCCCTCTCTGAAGTAAATAAAAATATATTTAAAAAAGTAAAAGTCTGGGAATTCATAGAAAATGTGCCATTGTTGGCACCGTGTTTTTGCAACATAAAGAGGAAATAAAATAATCAAGTTGCCAAAAATAATTTATCTGCATGAAAGTAAATGACCAGCTTTACTAAATATTTAAACATAATACAGATCCAGAGTATTGAAAGATATTCCTTTATGTTTGCTTATATATTTGTCATTCAAATATATCTCTGCCTGAATAATTGTAGTTTACTAGTTTACCAAATACTAGTTTACCAAAGACGACACTCTCTACTGCATTCATAAGTACTCTTTGTTTCTTGATTTCCATAATTCAGCTAATGAATCAAATCATTTTCCAATACTTAAGCTCAGTATCCAAGCTATCTTTTAATATCCCCAGTTATTCTTCTGCATGAAATTAATAACCCGATATTTACTGAGTGCCAAGCACTACGTAGGAGAAACCAATAAGACAAATAAGGCCCTAACCGGTTTGGCTCAGTGGATAGAGCATCAGCCTGCAGACTGAAGGGACCCAGGTTCAATTCCGGTCAAGGGCATGGACTTTGGTTGCGGGCACATCTGGGGAGTGTGCAGGAGGCAGCTGATCGATGTTTCTCTCTCATCAATGTTTCTAACTCTCTATTCCTCTCCCTTCTTCTCTGTAAAAAATCAATAAAGCATATTTTTAAAAAAGACAAATAAGGACATAGATTTTTCAGCTCTAGTATGGAAGACAATTGTTTAGACAATAAAAGTGTGATGCAGTTTCTGGCTCAGAGCTTCTTAAACCCTTGGGATTTCCAAAATTATGAGGGAAAAAAGGTGTCTTTTGTTATGGTAATGTGGTGACTTTTGAAAAGCACCTAAGGGTGGGGTTGGTTGCCAGCAGAAACAACCATGTACTAATAACTAGAGAATTGGAACTTTCAGTTCACACCCCTCTCACATCTAAGGAGAATAGAGGAGCTCGAGGTTGAATCAATGGCCAATGGCTAATGATTTAATCAATCGTGACTATATGATGAAGTCTCAATTAAAACCAAAGACGACAGAGTTCTGAGAGCTTCTGGTTGATGAACACGTGAGAATTTGGGGAGAGTAGCATGCCTGAAGAGGGCATCGACGCTTCACGCCCTTCCCACCCACCTTGCCCTATTCATCTCTTCTATCTGGCTGTTCCTGAGTTATATCCTTTAATAATAAACCAGCGATCAACTACGTGAAATGTTTCTCTGATTCTGTGAGGGACTCTGGCAAATTAATCAAACCCAAAAAGGTGAGGACCCCATCTATAGCCAGTTGGTCATTAGCCCAGGTTATCACGTGGGTTCATAACTGGTATATGAAGTAGCCTGGAGGGGCAGTCTTGTGGAACTGAGCTCTTACCCTGGGGGATCTGATGCTATACTGTGGGTAGGTGTTGTCAGAACTGAGTTAAATGGAGTTGAAGACTCAGCCACCCTGCTGATGCCACAATTGCTTGTTCTCGTGGGGAAATCCCCCTCCCACATTGGAATCTGGTGCTCAGAACCACTTAGTTGATCACCAAGTTAGCCCAAGACACATGATCATGTCAACAGAAGCAAAATTTTCTTTTGGACAAATTCAATCTCCGTTCATTAAAAAAAAAAAAAAAAAAAAAAGACAGCAAAATCTCAGCACACTAAAGATACATAGGAACGTCCTCAGTCTGCTAAAGGCATTTGAATAATCTACAGCTCACATCAAACACTGATGAACTATTTAACACATTCCCTGTAAAAGTGATGAAAAGGCAAGGACATGTTCATTCTGATACTTCTATTTGACTCTCATTCTCTCTGCCACCCTTCTGCACTCCTCCATGTCATTTCCAATTAACCTCAGGACAGCAAATAAAGTCCTGGCCCCATTATCTCCACAGAAAATGTGAATGCACTTCTAAATTCATCACCTTTGATAAGAACTTGAGCTGTTGTAAGGGTACATTATGATTAGAGTTGATTTATGTGGTTCTGCAAGTATTTATGCTTCCAACTTCAAATTATATATATGGTTACTACATCGGTCAGAAACTAGATGACAAAACAATAGTCTGTGAAAGTTGTGAAAGTGACTTAAGTTTTTCTGAAACCACATTACTAAAGGCATGAAGCTTCCAGAAGAACAGAAGAGGTACAGGCTAAGAATTTTATGAGCCTCGTGTTAATCTAAGAACTATTCACTGAAATTTTGTGCTGCTGTTTCCTCATTTGTTAACTGATATGAATATAAGGTTTTAATAAACAACAAATTGAGATGATAGTTAAGAAAGCAAATTTTACATCATATAGTGATTTTCTAAAATAAAATATAATACTAGAAAGAAATAATGCACCCATTACCTTCTGTTAATAAAACAAGGGAAGCAAACTAATACTTATTAAGGACTACAATGTGTCAGACATTATGCCAGATATTTTACATATGCTGCTTTCTTAAATTGGAAAAAAAAAAACAACCCTAAGAAGTTGTTTTGATTTTTCCCAAATGAGGAAATGGAGGCTTAGAGTAACCAATAATCCATGTTTTGATATTATGTTGCTTATATTGCCACTAACATCAATGCTTAAGAATTTAAACTCTTAAGCCAGAGTTTACTAGTCAGCCAGCTTACTTATTAGCTGAGTTCAATGGAGACTCGGTTCCATCAGAACATGGAAATAATATTACACACTCGATTAATGAAGGTGTTATAGAAGGAAATGTCACTAATGTGATTGTCATAATCCCTCCAGCATAATAAGCACTCAAAAGATATTCTATTTATCCTTGTTAACATAATAATAAATATTCTTTTAAAAAAGAGAAATTTAAAATGCATAATACAAAGAGGAAGAACGGAAAGTTCTGTCTTATATTTTCGAAAGTGACTGTCAGGCTTGGAATCGGTTTTGGTCCCACCGGAAGTGCCATGCTCTTGCCATTACACTCTCACAGGAATCGAAGACCCTTTGAATCATCATAATAAAGGGCACTTTGCATACATCTGTTAACTCCACTGAGGGCTTTCTTGTTGGTTTCATTTTCACAGAAAAGTAATTCCCAAAGGCACAGGAAGGACACATTGAAAACACAATCTTTGGGAAAGTGACACTGACGGACACCTTAGGAAGCATAAGGGCAAATATTCATCAAAATTCCATAAGTATTAATGAATGGGAAGTAGTGAGCTCCTATTAAAGAGCAACATTAAGAAACTTGTCCCTGTCTTTTTTTTGGACTCCACTGCATAGGTCTTACTTTGGCAGAAATGTCTCCAGAATTCTCCAGGGACTAACTAAATTCACCCAAACCAAACATTGCAAACAAGCATGCATTAAAGGAGAAGCTTTGTTTATGTCCAACATAAATAAGATGTAAAACTAGCAATGTAAGGCCTATCAAGGACAACACTCCAACTTCTAATAAATTGTATTAATTATTAGTAATTAGTATTTCCCAAGGCTTAGTTGTAATTGGCAAAGTTGTATTCATTAAATACCCAGGAAGGATAAGAATGAAAACATATTGAAAAAACTATTTTTACCCTGGAAAAATTACATTCCAAGCGTCAAGAGAAATCATATGTTCACAGCTTAGTTAGAAACCCGGGGGAAATCAGAAAATTGGATGAAATCTGGATATACCTTTAAGATTTTGGTCAGGGTGGTTGATGCAGCCATAATACAAGTTTAAATGAAGATGGTTGCTCGGTTTGACATGCATCAGGCAGAGACCTGCTACCAATGGCCAGGCTCATTTCCAGTAGAATTTAAGGAGTTCTAGCAGGCCAACTGAATTTATAAAACGGGAAATTAAAAATAATAATAATAAAACACTCATCTGTCAGCATACGTCTGATTTGCAAAGTAATTGGCCATTATTTTGTCATTAGTGTCACTCACTGAAATAGTGCTTTCACGGTGATTCTGCTTTTAGCCACATTTTCCCAGAGCATTTCCTTCAACCAGTTTTGCAAGTTATTGCTGAAATAGTCCCTTAATGTTAAGTCAATCTGTCCATTAGTGATTGCCGGAGCCTACCCTCGCTTCTGTTCTACACTCATAAGCAGTCAGGCAGTCGACATTTAACTGCATGGCCATGATGTTTTCCATCAGTCCAAAGCTTTTGGAAAGAGCGAGAGAGGTACCTCTCAAATTTGTGTTTCTCTTGTATCCCATCCATAAGAAGCAAACCTCCGTGCCCTCTATTATGAAATCTAATCTCGCTTTGTCCATCCTCGGCACCATTAATTAGCTCAGCTTTTACTACTACAGTTTCTATCTTTTTAAACTTTACTTATCCTATTTTTCCTTGCCAACTTCCTACAGAAGTGACCATTTTATTATTAAATAAAGCGCTAAATTGTATTTGCATTTCAAATGATGGTTCAGGCTGCTGTGGTTCCATGGGGACCAGAGACAGGGAGCTGATATGTAAGGTTTTGCAGGATGTGCCCTGGCAAAGGCTGAGGGGATAAAAATAGTCTGAAATCCACTCCAGCTTCACAGGCAAAGCTGAGCGCTCTGGCTGAGAGCAGAGTCACACACACACACACACACACACACACACACACACACACACACAAAATAGATGAAGAGGAAGAGGAGGAGGAAGAAGAAGAAGAAGAAGAAGAAGAAGAAGAAGAAGAAGAAGAAGAAGGAGGAGGAGGAGGAGGAGGAGGAGGAGGAGGAGGAGGAGGAGGAGGAGGAGGAGGAGGAGGAGGGGGAGGAGGGGGAGGGGAGGGGGAGGGGGAGGGGGAGAAGAAGAAGGAAAAAGGAAGAGATCCCTTATTCTTATTCACACAGTCTTGGGAAAGGGAGCTTTTACTACATTGTTTGATGGCGTGTACAAATGTGAGTTGACATTGAGCAGGTAGCTCGTCATGTTTGGTGTTCCCATAAAAAGGGTTTAAAATCTCTCTCCCAGTTGAACAGTAAATGAAAGAACACTGACACTACAGAAAGAATGCTTAGTTTAGAGACAGTGTGCATATTAACACAAGCACAGCCATGAGCTGCAATACAGGAGAGACTGAAATCTCTCATTGAGGCATCAGTCAATTAAGACTCATGCTGAAAAACCATATGGGGTTCCAGAGCTCTGAAGAATAATGGCAGCTGCCTAAACCTCAATCCCTTCTCACATTCCTGCAAAACCACACAGATGGAAAATCAGGGAGCAAATAAAACTAGTCTCTAAAATAACTTGGGACGGAGAATATTATACACTTAAGTGTATACGTAAGTCAACAAATCAACACCCAAGTCTTGCAGAGCCATCTCCAAACACAATACCTAAGCAGTCAGGTAGAGGCTGTGTGGAAAAGAAGGGAGCTCCTGGAAGCCTAGAGGTAGCAAAAACACATCAAATCACATAAAAGAGAGGTGCCTCCCTAAAGCAGGGAAACTACTCAAAACATGGCCGCCACCCAGTGAGTTACAGCAGTGCTAAGGAATTGAACAGAAAGGACGTGAACATGCGCACAATGAGAGTAACAGTCTCCCAAAGAGAGTACTTTGATGGTGGGATTAAGGAAAGTACATTGACAGGAAGGCGTCTGGTTATTGGAGAGTTGTTGAAGGAAAAAAGAAAGCATACGGTGAAAATTGGGACTTTAGAAGAAAAAATGAAAAGTATGATCTTAAAAGCTGGATCTCATCTTCCAAAAAAAAAGCAAGGTCTCCATCTTTTAACAATGAATAACATTGTCTCTCCAAATAAGGTACTTGTGAACTAAGTGACTGTGAACCATCAAAATCTCTGGCCATAAATGCATGGAGATATTGTGACTACTGAATGAGAGAGAGAGATATTTTAAAAATACGAAAAGGCAGGCAATATTCACATAAAGCTGTAAGAAAAAGAAAACAGAAAATGTAAATCAGAACATATATGAAAGTATATGCCCTGCTGGCGTGGCTCAGTGCTTGAGCATCAACCTATGAACCAGGAGGTCACAGTTCAATTACAGTCAGGGCACACGCCCGGGTTTCAGGCTTGACCACCTGTAGGGGATGTACAGGAGGCAGCCGATCAATGATTCTCTTTCATCATTGATGTTTCTATCTCTCTCTCCCTCTCTCTTCCTCTCCGAAATCAATAGAAAACAAAACTTGTAAGTATATAAAAACACTCACAGGAACAAAAGATAAAACAGGAAAATTTCAGTGCAGTACACACTTGGAAAAATTGTTAAGCAAACATTTGCAGATATAAAAGAATAATGTCAATAAAAGTTTTAGAAATTCAGGAAGCAGACAAAATGAGTCATGTGTGAAATAGCAGGTGAGCTTAGGAAAGAAACTGAAAACAGAAAAAATATCACATGATTAATACTAAGAAGACCGATAACTGATAGACAAATATCTGTCAGAAAATAAGATACAGGGGATTCAGAAGAAATAAAAATAATCAAACAAAATAAAATAAAGATAGAATTTTTTAAAAATCAAAAATAAAGGATTAAAAATTAGCCAATAAAAATGTAGCTGAAGAGCCTAAAAAATAAAAGCAAAACTATGGAACAGAGCTAATAATAATGCTATAATCTAAGAAAACTCTAGAGATTGATTCTTGATACATGCTCATTGAGCATTTTCCATAGTAGTTTCATATTATGAAGGAAATTAGTTTATTGTATATAAAAGATTTCTTTTTTTCTTAATTTTTACATGCATAGCAAGAAATAGAGACCAACTCTAGTAGTATCAGATGATTTTTCTACCCAAGAATCTGTTGGTTTACTTCAGATTTAGGGATAAAAGTGTTGTTACTCTAATGCCTGATATTCAGTAACATTTTATGGTCTGTATTTTTCAGTTTACAAGGAACAAATTTATTGGGGTGCCAACATAAATTACTCAGCCAGAGTGGGTAGGAAGTAAGGTTGTTTAAGATAGGAAATTTCTTGGGTTGAGATGCAAACATTTCTTTTCTTGTGAACTTGCTTGCTTTTGTCAAAAGTTTCTCTTCAAAAGGAGTGTTTGATTATTACAAGATAAATAATAATTCAAATAAGTTTTAAAATTAAGTAATTAGCTAATTAGTTTAGGATAACAGTGAAAGGGGCAATTATAATCTAGCATTAGTTGAGCGAGCAATGAATGATCTGCTTAAGGCACCAAATGCATGCCAAATACAAAAGGGAAAAATAAAGCACATTTTATTATGTGTAGAAATGAAATTAGAAAATGCTGATGTATAGAAACCAAATGTAGAAAAATTTTATTTAAAACAGCAATTGTATCTCTGCCCCATACAATGGGAGTAATATTCAATTTAAAAGAAATAAATTAAAAGTATTGTTTTAAAATACTTGAAACAAAAAAAATAATTAAATATTGATTAAAAACTGATTTTACATGTTTAAGTTGGAACTTTGAGGCTTAATGACACAGGTAGTGAAAGAAATTCTCCAAATTTCTAAAGTTTTGCACAAAGATAAAAGAATATTCAGAAAAATTAAACAAAGGCATATCAACTGAATTCCATGCCAGATATATTGAGTTCATTGTAGACCCATTAAAAATTTCTAATTATTTTGACAAGTTCTAGAAGCATTAGAATGATATCAAAAGACTGGGGGACATAGATAAATCTTCATAAATAGAAATGACTGATTAAAACCAGTAAAACAAAAATAGAAGTGATATGCATATAAATGAGATGAGGAAATGTCAGATCATTTAAAGGTAAAAATGGTGGTTTAAAAAAACACATTTCTATACTACTATGTATGCATTTGATATGAATGAAATGTATGAGAAACAGTAACATTATAGCAATGGACATGCTACTAATTTCATGCTTGAACATGTCTCAATTATTTCATTCTCACATTAATACTCTGAAGCTACTTATTCTTACCTTCACTTTACTAATAAGAAGTTAATTACTTCATCTAATTACTCATACTCTCTGGATAGTATCTATCTATATTAAACCCTAATATGCAAATCAACCAAATGGTGGAATGACCAGTCGCTATGATGTGCACTGACCACGAGGGGCAGATCCTGCATTGAGCATCTGCCCCCAGTCCACAGGCCCCAATCAGCGGCAGCAGTGAGGGGCGGGGCTAGCGAGCAGGCAGCACCAGGCCAATCAAGGTGGGTACAGGCAGGGGCCCTCAGATCACCCCACAGTTGCCCCACAGATCGGCCCTGACCACAGGCCAGGCCAAGGGAACTACCCATGCACCAATTTCCTGCACCAGGCCTCTAGTATATTATGATCTAAAGTGTACTGCAGATTTTGTACTTTCTTGTAAATGTTTCCTGTAAAGTTTTGTAAATTCTAATTGGCTGTTGCTTCAAAATGCTTTTTATACCTTGCTTTGATATGCACAATTACAAATGCTTCTATGTTTTCCATAGAGACTATGATATGTATTGTCAACATCAACATATGGGCACCAGAAAAGGTTGCTTCTAATGCAAAGACATCTAAACAGACTCTCTTTAGAGATGAAGGAGTAGCGAATCGTTCTTTGAGAAAACAGAGATTGTGTAATTACTCCATGTTTAACTTTGTTTGTCACACCAGACAGACATTCCTTCTCCCCTAGGTGGCCCAAAAGGAAGCCATTCAGCAGATTTGCTTCAGTGATGGGGCCCAGCCTGAAAGCATTCCACAAGAGTTTGTCCAATGGTGTAACATTAAATGAGCCATGGTAGTTTTTTTACTACATTCATTATAACTTCTAAAATCTTTGCTGAATTTTTAAAGTCCCCATAGAAATGTCTTTGAGAGTTGAGCTCTAAAGCAAGGGTATAGACATATAGCTAACCAAGCCTAATGCTAATTACAGTAACAACAACAATAGTTAATACAATCTGGCAAACACTGTTCTAATTCATTAAATTTTTATAATAACTCTGTGTGATAAGTACTATTTTGTTCCCATTTTATATATGAGGAAACTGAGGGGGGAAAAGTAAAGGAGAATGATAATGCTTAAATACAAAATGCATTTGTATTTTTGTATTATTAAATATATCTAATATTAGATAAAAATCACAGCTACATACCATCTGTCAGTCACACAATAAGCAATAGCTGTTTTGGCTGCTATTGATAATGTAACAAGGTTGTTAAAATGCACAATTATTTCAAATAAATATATCCATTCAAAAGATTTATTAGTAATTACATTATATTATATGTCCATACACAATTGGTTTTATAACTCACACCAGAGAATATATGGTAATCTACAGGATCTTACTATTGTTGATTCTTTAAGTATCTTTATAATTGATATCTATGGATCAAGTCATTAATTATAACACTCAACAATAATTTATTTACTACACTAGGTGCATGAAATTCATGCATGGATAGGGTCCCTAGGCCTGGCCAGTGATCAGGGCCAATCTGTAGGGCAACTGGCAGGGTGATCAGGGGGCCCCTGCTAGCACCCGCCTTGGCTGGCCTGGGGCTGGCGGGCTAGGGGCAGCTCCTGCATTGACCATCTGCCCCGTGGTGGTCAGTGCATGTCATAGCTACCGGTCATTCCACTGGTCGGTCAATTTGCATATTAGGCTTTTATTATATGGGATATATTCAGGATAAGTACAATTCTAGGCCCTGGGAAAATAGCCAAGAATAAGGCAATTAAGCCGTTGTTCTCATGGAACATACCTCTAGTGGGAAATAAAAATATAATAAACAGATGTCATTAAACATCAGGGCTCTCCAGAGACAAAACCAATAGATGATAGATAGATAGATGGAGATAGATGATGATAGATGATAGATAGATAGATAGATGATGATAGATAGATAGATAGATAGATAGATAGATAGATAGATAGTGATAGATTAGATAGATGATAGATAGATAGATAGATAGATAGATAGATAGATAGATAGATAGATAGATAGATAGATGATAGATAGAAAGGAACTGGCTCATGCCATTATAGAGGCTGGCAGGTCCACATTATGCAGGGTGGACTGGCATCCTGGAGACCCAGGAGTTTCAGGTCAAAGGCCATCAGGCTGGAGAACCAGGAAGAGTTGATGTTTCAATTCAAGTCTGCACGCCATGTCCTGGAGATTTCCTTTGCTGGGGTTGGGAAAGGTCAGCCTGTTTTGATTCAGGCCTTCAACTCATTGAAACAAGCCCACTTACATTAGGAAAGATAATCTGCTTTATCAAAATCCTCTGTATCTGATATTAATCTCATTCAAATACACCCTCACATAAATGTCCAGAATAATGTTTAGCCAAATATCTTGTCATCCCATGGCCCAGCCACGCTGACACAAAATTAACCATCACACAGTAAAATAACACAGTCGAGGACTGTGGGATTTGAATGGTCAGGAACTCCTCCCTTGGGAGGTAGTGATTAAGATGAGATCTGCATGACTAGAAGTGGATACCCATGGACAGTCTGTGGGAAGGAAAACAGCTCTGTGAAGGGAAGGAAATGTACAGTCAAGGAACAGAACAAGGCCTGTGTGATCGGAGCATAGGGACAAGGAGAACAGGAATGGTACCCGATGGGCTAGAGAAAAGTTGTGCAGGCGATGGTCTGCAATTTAAGTTAAATATTGAGTTGGATGGAAAGTTTCTCCCTGGTTCCAAGGGATGGGCAGCCACTAAATCCATGAAATGAGCATCGGCCCCAGCAGAATTCTCTCTCACAAGCTATTTGTATTTTTTGAAAGAATGTTCCTCTGCCTATGATCAATTGCTAGCAACCCACAGACATTTATTGAGTACCTAATACATATATGCCAATGACTAATCATTGGGGATCAAAGAATAATGAGACATCATTCCTCCTCTCAGTACATTTCAATCCCAAGCATAGAATATTGCACAAACACAATTTTTCTTTGTATGTATTCCCTAGACAGAAATTCTCTTGTGACATAAATGCTTCTGGGTGATACATGGGATTGCTAATTCTGGAGAACTAGTGGTGAATTTTCTTATGCTGACAAAACCAAAGATAAATTTATTAACATCTTACTGTCTAAACATATTATTTTGCATTTATTGAAAAGAGTTTATTTGAGTGCATTATGTAAGGCAATGAATTTTACTACTTATGAATATCTAAGATAATAATTTAAATTAAATCACGCATATAATGAACAAAGCTAAAACACAAATAAACCTGAAACCTTAAGCAACAAATGCTGGCTTTAAATCAAAGAGAAACTTGCTCTCAATTTAAAAAAAAGTCTCAATTTAACAAATGTTATATTAGTAAGGAGTGACTCAAGTATTTTAAAACCCTATTTTATAGACACTACTGTACAAAAAAATCTACTCAAATAATAGATAAATAGGAAGTTAGAGTTATACATATGGGCATTTTTACTGACCTCAATACAGCACACATGCTTCTTTTTTTATTTATGATTGCCAGGTCAGCACTTTCCTATTTCTGTGTATTACACATCTAAATTCCAAATCATCACAGGAGCGGGGCCTTAGCTTCCCATTCGTAACACCTCCTGAATATTCATACAAATTGCCTTTGAAAATACTCTCATTAAAAAAGAACTGAGTAATAGCCCTTGCAAAGCACTTTAACAATATGAACCTTTGTGTAAATGCTAAGTAGCATTTTTATTAGTGTTAAACATTAAACAATAGTACAGGAAGTAATGAATTTAGGTTTATGGCATGGCCAAGAAAGAAAAATATTTTCATATGAAGCATAAAAGGACAATAAAAGGAGATTCAAGGAACAAAGCTACATGATGCTACAGAAAAAGAATACCCAAGGACATGCCAGCTGCATTGCAAGAATCTATCTGGTGTGAAACTTTAATGTCAATAATACTAATAATGACTAGAGTAATGGGGATGGGGAGGAAAGGCATTTAATCTATTTGAAATGAAGGCCCTATAAGGGGTAACCCCCAATTATATTTTTAGTCACCCTATTTATGAAGATAGTGCAGTAGTAGAGATTTCTTTTAGAAGACATGCAACAATTTGACTCACTTTATCAACTTGTAATATAAAATAACCTTCTTGAAATCTTCTAATCAAAATGGCTTAAGGTTTCCATCCTGTCATCCCTCATTCAACTAGCAAAGCTATCCTTTTTTCTCCAAGCCACCTTTCCTCTGCTGATTCTAAGCAGTTCAAGTTTTTGAATAGTTATTTCTATTGAGAGTGCATTCTGGCAGCTCTCACTTTGTTCCTGGATGACCCACTGGTGATGGCCAACTCTTCTACAAATTCCAGTCTGAGAAAGACCCTCCACTTCTCCTCTCTCTGGTGCTGAAATGTAACACTGAAGTCAGGACCTCTGGATGCCACTGTACCTCTGGCTTGGATTGGACCTAATACTCCAGGTGATCCTGCTCAAGTCATTCAAGGACTGAGAAAGGACAGTCCAGCCCTCATGGCCAAGCATGACCATCGCCTGTACTCTCAAAAATATTGCCTTTAAAAAATCATCTGTGTGGCCACATCATTAGCCCTGGCCAGTTTGGCTCAGTGGATAGAGCATCAACCCATGCACTGAAGTCCAAGTATCTGGGTTACAGGCTAGATCCCTGGCCCCAGTCAGGGCTCATTAGAACCCAAGTCCTCCCTAGGGAAAGTTATGCAGGTCAAGTTAAGGTACCCTCAGCTTATGCAGTCAGAGCCACAGTTATCCTTAGACAATGCAGCACTGTGCAGGTGCAAGCACACGTGATAACCATGCTGCTTTATAAAAACTTCAGCATCTTCATGGATTCTCCCTCTCACTGCGTCTAGGTCAGGACAAACCAAGTTCATGCTGACAGGGCTACTAGCTTTCAGGAAGAGAAAATGAAGTTCTGTTTTATTCCCTAGAAGACAATCTCTATACTCCACAAGCAAATTTGCCCATTCCTGTCCCATAAGCTTTCAGGGTTCTTATATTAATTTTTTTCTCATACACACACACAAGAAATGCTTTTATAAAAATATTTTTTCTTTTTATTAATTTCTTTATTGATTAAGGTATCACATATTTGTCCTCATCTTTTAAAGTTTGGTGTTTGTAGTCTCATTTATATGCTTTATTACATTATATTATAATGTTACCATACATAAAAATTATACCTACTATATCATTTTAATATAAATATATCTATATGGGATGCTATAAATTCTCACTGAATCTTCAATAGCATATCTTTGGGGATTATACTGATAATTATCAATATTGTGTGTACAATAAAATTTTAATTCATTAATTTTGAGATACATTCTAGTATTATATGTGTGTGAAAGCTAAGTATGAACAGCACTCTAGGGCTGGATAATTAGCATATATAATGCTTTAATCTGTATTGTAAAATATTTTTTGATTGGAGAAATGCATCATCTAAAGGACATATCTTTGGTTAGAAGCCATTTAACAGAACTTCCCTCCCTTACATGAAAACCAGCAACCCTATTCTTCTAGGCCAGCTATTCAAGGCTTAGAGCTGGTTGATCTTGCCTCTGTCCACTCTCTATTGCCTCCTGACTTGATTATAAGGCTTGTCTATCTTCCTGTGGGAATTCCAAATCCCTTGGTAATAAGCCTTTCATACAAAATGCCAATCATTGTTTCTGAGCCAGAGAGAGCTCTACTCTCACTTACACACAGGTCTCAGGATCTCAAAATTATATTTGCCTTCATGTTAATGTCTCTTCATTTTGTGGAGTTAAATGTAAGGTTTTATTTAATTATAACTTATTATATAATACTAAGCTTGGTAGAGGGAGAAATATGAGGTTCTAAATTATTTTAGCCTATACCGGACTTCAACCAACAAATTACTAATATTCACCAAAACACACTGGGGCAATCTAAGACAAATTTGCCTTGTGACAATTATATGTACATCTCTAGATGGCAATAATGGTAGCTAATGTTACTAAACTAAGAACACCATTTTCAGAGCAAGAGAATTGAAACTAATTAGCAAAATGTTTGAAATAAATCCATGAATTCAATATATTTATTCATGTTGAATGTTAGCTGCCCAATAACCATTTAAATGATAAAGAGACTGAAACATTAGTCAAATAAGTATGTTTAAATTAATCTATATATCCATATATATAAAAGGCTAAGTGACCCACCGACTGGCCGAACAGCCAGTAGGTATGACACACACTGACCAGAAGGGGGCAGATGCTCAACACAAGAGCTGGGGAGCAACAACAACTTTGCAGAGTGCCCTCTCGCACTTCTGGACCCCTCGGGCGAAGTCAGACTATCAGTTTTGGCCCAATCCCCACAGGCCATGCCAAGGGACCCCACATGCCAGAAGGATCCCTCTCACTCCACAGATGCCCTTTAAGCACTGGGACCACCCCAGGAGTGGCTGGCTGGGTAATGACCATGGGAGGTTAGCTCCAGAGCGTGTCCAGCCCATCTCACCCGGTCCCACCCTGCAAGCCACCTTCTAATTAATTTCCTTTCAATGTGCACAAATCCATGCACTGGGCCTCTAGTCCTATCTAATAAAAGAACAATATGCAAATTGACCATCACTCCAAGACACAAGATGGCCATCCCCATGTGGTGAAAGATGGCCACCACAAGATGGCCTGCAGGGGAGGGCAGTTGGGGGGGACCAGGCCAGCAGGTAAAGGCAGTTAGAAGGAGGACCAGGCCTGCAGGGGAGGGCAGTTGGGGGTGACCAAACCAGCAGGGGAGAGTAGTTGGGGGGGACCAGACTGGCAGGGGAGGGCAGATGGGTGACCAGGTGGACAGGGGTGGGCATTTAGGGGCAATCTGGTCAGCTGGGGAGCAGTTAGGCATTGATCAGCCTGGCAGGGGAATGGTTAGGGGGTGATCAGGCTGGCAGGCAGAAGCAGTTAGGGGCAATCAGGCAGAGGCAGGCGAGCAATTGGGAGCCAGCAGTCCTGGATTGTGAGAGGGATTGGGCCTAAACGGGTGGTTGGACATCCCTCAAGGGGTCCCAGATTGAAGAGTGTGCAGGCTGGGCTGAGGGACACACCACCCCCCGTGCATGAATTTCATGCATCAGGCCTCTAGTTAATAAATAAAAGAAAAACCTAAAGTCAGAACAAAAGGCAAGATTATATGAGAGCAGAAGAGATAGATTTGGAAAAACAATTTAGAAATAAATGCACAGTTAATGAGTTGAAATATTAACTGTATAGATTCAGCAGTACATTGGAGGTAATGAAGAGAGAGCTAGTGAAGTAGAAGATATATGTGAAGAATTACCCAGAAGGAGGCACAGCCATGAAAAAAAGACATTAGGAAAGCATTAGCTACATGAAGGGTAAAATGTGAAGTTCTAACATATCAGAGAGATTCAGAAAGGAGTGGGAAATAGCAATATTATTGAAATTATGAAGGTTGAAAAAATTCCAGAGCTAACAGAAGACTCGCATTCTCAAACCGAAGAAACTTGTTTGGATCTGGGGAAAAAAAATTCATAGTACTCTTAACTGCAAAATACCAAAGACCATTAAAAAGTATACCTAGAGGAACTGGATATATAATAAAGATAATACACACACAAAAGAAAATCCTATTTAATAAGAGTAATATGCAAATTGACCATCACTCCAACACACAAGATGGCTGCCCCCATGTGGATACCAGATGGCTGCCACAAGATGGCCATCAGGGGAGGGCAGTTGGGAGGGACCAGGTCTGCAAGGAGGGCAGTTGTGGGTGATCAAGCCTGCAGGGGAAAGCAGTTAGGGGTGACCAGGCCTGCAGGGGAGGGCAGTTAAGGGTGATCAGGCCTGCAGGTGAGAGCAGTTAGGGGCAATCAGGAAGGCAGGCAGGTGAGCAGTTAGGAGCCAGCAGTCCTGGATTGTGAGAGGGATATCAGACTGCCCATTTAGGCCTGATCCTGGCAGTCAGACATCCCTCGAGGGGTCCCAGATTGGAGAGAGTGCAGGCTGGGCTGAGGGACACCCCCGACCCCCATGCACGAATTTCGTGCACTGGGCCTCTAGTAACAAATAATGAGCAAATGAGAAATCTGTATCTTGCTAAAGATTGATGGTGAATATACTTTTAGATAAACAAAAACAGTGTTTAATCATAACAAATACATGCTTTAAAAACCACTGGAGAATGAACCTCAAGGTAAAGTGGGAAGCAGGAGGTACAGATGAATATTAAATTTGGATTGGTGGCAAAGTATTTATAAAAACAGGATGGAACTGTTGGCAAAAGAAATAGACTTCCAAAAGTTAATAAAGGAGTATTTTCTATATAATTGATTTGATTTATTAACTTTTGGTCGAGAATATGTTTGTATATTTTCAGAAAACAACTCCAAGACCATGTGGATTCCTGCAACAGAGAGGAATTGATGGGTCTGCTCCAACCATGAAGACAAGAGGAGGAACAGTCCAGAGATGGAAGACCCTGACAACGTCTTGCCACATGAGCAGTCAGCAGCTGTTCGTCACTGCAGGTTGCCTAGGACAAAACCAGAGAGGGTCAGACCTGCATTGCCACCATGTGCCCACCATCCAGATATCATTGCTGACATGTACACATAAGGAACGGTTTGACATTGAAATGGGGACTCAGAACTGTTGGACATTGAAATTGGGACTCAAACATTTTTTGTTATTATATGTTTATTTCTAGTCTGCAGAGGCAAGATTTTTTAAAGGAAAGAAATTGGGGGGAAAATAGATACAAAGGCAAAGAAGCATTGAACAGACTGTCAAACTACAGGAGGAAGACAGGGGAGGTTGGGCGAGGCGGGCTGTAAGAGATCAACCAAAGGACTTGTACGCATGCATATAAGCATAACCAATGGATACAAGACACTGGGGCGGGGGGGGGGGGAGGGCAGGTGAAGGCATGTACTGGGGGGTAGAGGAGGCCAGGGGGAGGTCAATGGGAAAAAAAAAGGAGACATATGAACTACTATTTGTAATACTTCAAACAATAAAAAAAAAGAGAGAGAAATAGACTTCCTTCCCTCTCCTTTGGCAGAGAGCAAGAATCTCTGGGCCTGGGGATAAGCAGGACCACACCCCTGGACAGCAGCAGGAAGAAGCTGCAGGAGATGAGATCTCCATCCATTTACCCAGAGTTCTTGAGGTGGGGGGCATTGTTAGCATAGGTAGCTACTTAGGTATTAATAAAAGAGAAGGGTGATAAACTGACTAAGCCTGATAAAGTCTGGAAGCTACAGCTTCCCAGACACCCTGGGGGAGAGCTGCTTCCTCTGCCAAAGGGACCTGAATACCCCAGCAGGCAGGAAAGCCTCCCAAGTCTCCCTGGGGAACAGCCAGCCCTTTCACCAGGATTGGGGGTGGGAGAATAAACAGGAAGGAGGAAATTCCTTTGCTGGTAGGATGCACAGGAGGACCCAAGATGGTGCAGGGGGCAGTCCTTCTACTAAGCATATTCATAGTAGAAGCCAGAAGAGAAAGTAGAACTTTGAGGCAACTACAGAGGATACAAAATGGTCACTATTAAACTTCTCCCACATACCTATCAATAGTGGAATGGTGGGATACATTGAGGTTCAGCAATAGCTTTTTATGGGTTGATTCAAAGAGATTTGTAAGAAGTATGGTTGAAGTCAGAGAGCAAGGTAGCAACGTATTTGTGAACTCACATAGTAAAAAACAACCAAAAATTCTACCTACCGATGTTTTTGTATAATAGGAGCCAAGAAAAAGTTATGAAAAGATTCATGAGAGACTGTTAACTTAGGAGTTTGGGAGAAAGTTAAAAATAAAAAAAGAATTTTTTTAAGTGAATCATTTTCATAAAAAATCTATATATATAAAAGCCTAAGCAATTGGTTGACCAAACAACCGAACGACCACTCAACTGGTAGCTATGATGCACACTGACCACCAGGGGGTAGATGCTCAATGCAGGACCTGCCTCCTGGTGTTCAGTGGGCTCCCAAGGCCAACCTCCTGTGGTCCCTCTCCCCAGCTGGCCAACCTCCTAAGGTCCCCCCCTCTGGCCAGCTGGCCCCAATTGGGAATGGCGAGAGGACCCCAATCAGCCCCAATTGCTGGCCAGGCCAATAGACACCACCCATGGATGAATTCATGCACCTGGCCTCTGGAAAATAATATGAATATCTACATCTATACATACAAAATATACGAAAGGTGAATTTCTAAAATATCATTAGTATTTCTATAAGAACTAGAGGCCCGATGCATGAAATTTATGCATGGGTAGGGTCCCTAGGCCTGGCTAGTGATCAGGGCCGATCTGTGGTGTGACTGACAGGGCAATCGAGGAGCCTCTGCTGGCAACTGCCTTGGCCGGCCTGGTGCTGCCTGCTCACCAGCCCTGCCCCCCGCCACTGCCGCCGTTCACCTTCCTCTGTGGGATGACCAGTGGGGCAATTCAGGGCCCCACTGGCACCCTCCTTGGCTGGCCTGGGGCCTGGTGTCAGCTTCTGTGTTTAGTGTCTGTCCCGTGGTGGTCAGTGCATGTCATAGTGACTGGTCTTTCCACTGTTCGATCAATTTGCATATTAGGCTTTTATTATATAGGATGGTAGGATATGGTATGGCTGCTATACTTCCTCTAGTTATTTTTATGTTGTTTCACTGTTTCACAATGAGGATGTCAAAGGGAAGAGAGAAATAATAACTTCAGGAAAACAAATACAATTTTTATAAACCATAACTGTAGTTCAGAAAAGTATATGGACTTTATACTTAAGAGATATAAAGTCTTACGAGGTAATTTCCCTTTTATGCAGCATTTCTTTCTCCAAGTAGAAATGCTTTCAAAGGCCATGTCTCTATTTTCCCATACAAACTGTTTACCTTTGGGGTTTTCATCTCCTGTTACTGGCAGGGAGGAAGCCTGGCTTTTTCGAGGCTGCAGGCTCCTGATCAGCAGGAAGCCTGTAGCTATATAAGTTTCCATAGATTTCTTGGTCTTACACCTCAGTCTACACCTCTGAAACCAAATGCCCATGGATGAGAGAGTTTTCTCTTTTTCATGAATTATTAATTACCTTTTCAGAAGAGTCTGACAGCTCTCAAAGTGATATGCACTCACATGGACAGTTTCTTTTTCTTTTGTTACATCTTCAGAATTAAAGTCCTTGAAGGCAAAAGTTAAAATCTTGTCCTGATCAAGTAATTACAAAAACTAAAGGAGATCATTTTTAAAACAGCAATCCATAACCCACATCCTGACATGTTCACTGCCTGCATTATTTTCTTTTGTTTCAGGGGACTATTAATATTTTATAAGAAATGAAGAGCTGACATACATAAATATGTATTTAGTACAAGAGAAATTATTTTGCCTTATTATAAAATTTAAGTTCTTTCTGATCTAAGCTATTGAATTGAGGCCAAAAATAACATTTTGGTGTTTTTGTTTTGCTTCAGTAGAGATTATCCTCAGTGTAGATACTGTCTTCTTTAAGCAGATGCAGGTATTTTTCTCTTGACAAGTCAGACTCCAGAACACAACAGCAGCTTTTAACTTATTTTAAACCGAATATTATTATCCAGATTTACTATCAAAGCAATTAATGGTAACAACTGAGCATAATATTCAGCTAATAAGTGTTATGCTTTATAAGCCACAGAGGAATAACATCTAACACAGTCCAAGGTTGAAGGAGACAGAGGAATGAGACCACTCTGGCAGCATTTACTGCCACACTGGTATGAAGTGTCATGGATATGAATCCTATGTCCCCTCCCTCACCTCAGATACAAAGGAACTGCTGGTGGTTTGCAGTTTTCATTTTTATCATGTAAACCTTTCTTTAATAAAAACTGTAAACATCATCCAGGAGGATAAACATGTGTGTCACAAATAGTTTGGGATGCGTACTGAAGACCTCATTTCTAGATTTATTTTTTTAAATGTGTTTTTATTGAATTTTAGAGAGAGAAAACGTGAGAGAAATAGAGAGATAGAAACATCGGTGAGAGAGAAACATCATAAATCAGCTGCCTCCTTAATGTGCAAGCCCCTACTGGGGATCAAGTCTGCAACCCGGGCATGTGCCCTCCCCAAGAATCTAACCAGTGATCCCTTGGTTCATGGGTTGATGCTCAACCACTGAGCCATACCGACCAGGTAAAAATCTCATTTCTATACTTAAAAGTAAATAAATTCTAAAGACTTTCAACCTTATTATTTTAAAACATATGAGTCAAATATTGAAACAACTTCTTAGATTCCTGCTGCATAAGCCTGAAGTATAGTTGCCAAAATCAAACATTAGCTTGACTCAAAATGTATGTTTTATGCCAATTTACAAATATAGCTGAGACTTTTTTTGCATAAATACCTCCCTCTAGAGTGGTTCTCTCTGTCTCCCTAACACACACACATGCACACACAAGTGTACTCTCACACAAACTTCTTCTCTGCAACACCTGTAGCTTCAGCAAATTCAACCCCAAATTGTTGAGACCATTAACACTTAAGGTTGAAATAGTTTGATCTGAATTACAATGCTCTATTGTCCCTAAGCACCAAGCATTTGGAGCTCATTTTGAAATTTCCTAGAACATATCGTCCAAACCAGAAATAATTACTCCTTCTTTACTCCATGCTGTAGGACTTAGCACATACCACTGTGTTATTTGTATTGTAAACGTGTTTACATGGAGTTCATCCTGTGAGGAGTGTCTTCCCATATTAAGTATCTATGTATCGCCAGTAACTAAATACTACAGCATCTTTTACACGGAAGCCAGTCAATAAACATGTACTGCATGTTTGGTTGAAGTCTCAGACCTGAATCCACAGGAAAGTGGAACAATAACAAAGTCTTTCAGTCCACTTTTCATCTTTCGGTCAGTAATAAAATGCCCCAATATATGGGATGCACACTTCCCAGTAGTTCTTAGAAATGGTATGCTTAGTGACTTTTCTATTAACACATGGAATAAGTTGGGTGAACTTAAAGTATTTGTCTTGTTGAGTATCCTTTACCAAGTGTAGCTTTAAACAAAATGAACACTTTGCCAAAGAATCTGCTTTAAAAAAATTCTCTAGACTAAATCAAAAAGACCCCTTAATCCATTATCTGAAAGAATGACAGATTCACTGAGCACATCACTATGTTTTAGTGGGGAATTATTTCAGTGTCCCAAACATCCAGGTCCTAAAGCTAAAGTTATGTGCACTGAGATTAATTTACAAAAATGCCAGGAGACTTTCCTTGTGATTTTTGATGCAATGCTTACCACTGTCTGCCATGTACACATTGAATATATGACCTAAAAGGTCTTAAAGTAACTTCTCTGTAATCTCCTTTGAGACAATCTTTCTTTTTATCACCAACCCCCTCCCCAAAAATATCCTATAGAACAACCTGCCTTTAACTAACACATTGAACTTAGCACTGATTTTAGGTGTAATACAGTCAACCAATGAATATTTGATGGGAACCTATGACATTGTACCAGGTACCATAACATATAGCAATGCAGATTTGAGCAAGACTTCGTGCTCTCATAAAGCTTAGGCAGGGGGAGGAGGGAACAGCCCCTAAATAAGCACATAGAGTTAAGTAATACGATTTTAAATAAAAATCAGTACTGCTTCAAAGATTGTAAGAGATAGTGCATTGCTGGGGGGTGGGGGAAAGCAGCATTTTCTATATTTTGCTCAGTGAATTCTTTGAGGAGGGGGTATTTTAGCATAGAATGGAATTTAAAATCCATACACAAGAGGAGAAGCCTAGATACAGGAATGTGTCATATAGGAGAGAAATAAAGAACCAGAGGTTACCTGATGGGAGTATGTCAATGTTATGTTTTGATTTTTAAGACTTAATTATCTTTTAGTGCCTTAATCTTAACTATTAACAAATAGCCAAGAATCACCGGACATTCAACAAAAATCTCCTATTGAAAGAGAATGCTCAGCTAAATGGGAAAATAGAGCATATCCAGACAATACCAGGAGTTGAAGTCCTCAGAAAAAAAACAATTGGTACTCTCAGATAATTCAAAGAAGATATTACATCCAAAAGACACATACAAGCATTTTAGTACTATTTGGTTTATAAAGTATGAACATATGTGGATTAACAAAAATTATGAACTGATTAAGAAATTCCTTTGTATAGTATGCTAATTATCAGGTAGTCTTGAATTGTTAAAAATAGAAAGTATTTTGGTTTACTGGTGTGGCAGAAAAATAATGAGGAATTGTGGCAGAAAGATGACAAAACAGTAAGAAATAAAACAAAATATTTGGAGGTTCATTATATTGGTCTTTTTGATATAGGGATTTCTCTGATTATCAACTACAGTACTATGATTCCAATTAACGGAAACAGCAATACATACTGCCATAAAAACAATGAAGTCTGGAGGTAAGGTGGGTTTCCTGAGGGTCAGCTTAATCCCATGGTTCTTATTCTATTGCACGGCTTTTGAATGTGCTTTTTACTGAGGGTAGAGTCAGGTGTCCCTAAGCAGTCTGAGCAGAGGTTTTCTTAAGAACAAGGTAAGTTAAGGAGAGTAACCTATTACAGCCCACCCTTTATGCTGGGACATTCTTAGCATAAAAGGCATTCAAGCATAGGCTACCACTGTCCTAGCACAAAGTAATTACTTGAGAAACACCAGTTCAATAAGTAAAGGAAGGCATGGCAGCCATAGTAGGAAGGCACTATGCATTATAAGGACTGGGGAAATGATGTTAGAAGAAAACAACATTCCAAAAGTTCATACCTGAGTGTAAATTCGGTCTGAAGGACCAACATGTTTGCACTTGCGGGATGGGGTTCTTAGTTCCTGAAGCTCAATAGTAGTCTACACAGCATGGCAGGAAAGACTACGGGATGGGAGAGTTCTGTTGTATCATTTAAGTTGACTTATTTGAATAACTAGTTTAGTATTCCAAGTTATTGTAAGGTTTCATAAAGCTAGTACATACCTTCTTAAATGCCTCTCTAATTCTCAGAAATGGCCATTCAAATCAAAGAAGGTTTTTTTCTTTTCTTTCTGTCTTTCCCTAAATTGAGTTTTCTAAAAGATGGGATTAACAGGAATTCAACTTTCATTCAGATGGTTGGCTGTGTGAACTCCCTTTGTGCTTTATTTCTAGTGTTTCTAGGACATTTAAAGCACCTTTGCTTTGTTGATAGATATTGAACACCAGGAAATGTACTACCTGAGCTAATTAGGCAACTGGAGCGTGTTTACCATGCCTATCAATTTTCTGTCGAGTGGAATATCTCAAGACCAGTTAACAAGGAAAGACAGTATGAAATGCTTGCTTAATTGTGTATACAGTATTCTCTAAAGCTAACCAATGACCTCAATTAACAAATCAAGGTTAGGATTGTTCATTTCACTGTTGTTTTTCAGCCTTCTGCAACTGCTTCCCCCAAATCAAGCCTCTATCTTGCAGAAAAGCTTTTATTGGGTTTGCACTAAGCAAATGGTGAATTGTGAAACTATGGAGGAAATTATGCAGTTGTGGGTTTAACTTAAACCTGAGTAGCGCCACAAAGAACAAAACAATTTTAGCATGTTATTTTTCTTTTCAGAGTGCTTTAAGAATGTATGAATAGGGAAAATGGGACTTTATGTCTTCATATCATAGACTTCTTTGGGGGATATACAAGAATGTTAATAAAATTCTAGGTATTATACATATAATTTTCCAGTGACAGGAATGTATTCTCTTTGCAAGCATTAAATAAGCTATGCCATTATTGTGCACATTAGCTCCATAACTTAAAATAAACTTTAAACATAGTTTAGGTATTTTCAGTGGTTGGAACCTATCATAAAGAAAGAAGGGATGGGATGGTTATTCTTTATCCGAGTATATTTTTATTTGTGGAGAGTTAAAAGATACACTCAGATTTTTTTTTTTTACTCTTTCTGTAAAACCTAACTTTTAGGAATAAACAAAGACAGAGGGCAGCATTAAAGAGAAAAAAAAAGTTAAATCTTATTAAAATCAGACTACATCAAATACTTATTTTAATATTTTTTACACATTGAATAGAGAATTAGTTTTTCATATTCACAACCAACCTTGTCATATTCTCCTCAACCTGTACTTCATAAACCCACACATGGTATTCAATTGCCATTACAAGCTCCTTCCAACTCTGATTATAATGAGGAGAAATTGTGGTGCCTTGAATTCACTCTAGAGAAAAATTAAAATATCCTGCTATCATCATTGTATTATCTGAACAAACCCCGTTTCATTTTTATTACTTTTTTCTATATGCCAGGAAGGCTTTAAAAAAACAGTATAATTAAATGATGGTGAAATCTTTTCATTTTTTAAACAGAGCAACAAAATATTCTGTAGATAGTTTTAGGTAGGAGAATAGATAGAAAAAAATGGAGATATTGCATTCCTATCTCTTATGAGAGAAAGGAAGGCGATTTTTCTAAAATTTTATCTCCACTATTTTAAATATTTTTGGGAAGTTTGATATAAGAAGTTGAAAACAGCAATTTTTGTGTTAACCTAGAATATATATTTTCTTTGATTTTGCCACTATTCATTAAAACTCTGTTTTCTTGTTTTTATTCTCTGCCTTGAATAATGCTTGTCTGTTGTACTTAATCTCTCTATTAACTAGCTGGCTGAAAGTGACAATATAAAGAATAATTTTACTCACTATTTATAACAACCTTTCAACCTCTGCTTCCTAATAAGGGATGATTTTAGAATATGGGATCTAGAGTGAAACAGAAGCTGGCTTGCTTCAGTTTGTATTACCTTTAGCTATATAATTTTATGTGAGTTACTTTTCCAAGCTTAAATTTCTTCATATTTTAAGTTAATAATAATGTTTACCTCAATTTTGTTTTTTGAGATACTTCTTAAAACAGTGTTTATTTTATTGTATCCAATAACTACATATTAGCTATTTTGTTTTTATTGCTATCATTATCATTATTAAGGATTCAAAGTGAATACTGATTTCCCAACAGAAATCTACTAGTAAGTCATAATAAACAAATTCAAAACCAATGTTGATTAAGGATCTGAGACATGGAGCTCTATAGATGTTTGTAATCCCATGGACATTAAGAACATTATTATAAAATAAAGAGATATTGCAAGGTAGATATCTCTTATTGTCAGTCTTGAACTCTGGATAAAAACCATACCATGTATAAAAATAGTTCAAAATTCATGGTTTTCTTCTATTTCTTTAACCCATGATAAAATAGACTTCAGTTCTCTTAACTAGTCTTACCTAGCTCTTTTGTTGTTGTTATTGTTAATCTTCACGTGAAGATATTTTTCCCATTGATTTTTAGAAAGAGTGAAAGGGAGGGAGGGATGGGGGAAAGAAGGATAGAGACAGAGACAGAGTGATAGATAGAGATAGAGATAGAGATAGAGATAGAGATAGAGATAGAGATAGAGATAGAGACAGAGATAGAGATAGAGACAGAAATAGAGATTTATAGATAGAAAGACATTGATGTGACAGAGACATACCAACTGGTTGCCTTCTGCCAGTGCCCTGACTGGGGCCGTGACCAGGTACATACCCTTTACTGGGAAGGGAACCCAGGACAGGCTGATGTTCTAACCATTGAAATACACAAGCCAGGGCTCTTACCTAGGTCTTTAAAAATTATTATTTTATTTACTAATTCTCTAGAATAACAATTCAATTTTTCATGGATTAGCTCCAAGAGACTGCTAAGCTCATTAAGTCAAATGCAAATATTGGTAAGTATAGTTCCCTACATTGTCTGCCAGAGCCACGCTTGTCATCATCCTGTTTTCTTTAAATTTTTCACTAAAGCTAGAGAAATTTTTTTAAACAAAATATACATTAGTTCAACAAAACCACCAATACATCTTGTTGACTAAGCCATATTATTTTTCTCTTAATTTTTAGGAGAAATATCAAAACCTGTGACCTGCATTAGAGGACTTTGGATGGTATGAATTTTATCTATCAGAATGGTCACATTTGTTTTCTTCTAGTTCCTAAAATATAGCTACTTCTCCCCTGCCACAGGGCCTTAGTACATGCTGGTCTTCCTGCCAAGACACAGCTCCTCCTCCCCAAACACCTCTAGTTCATCCTCAAGACCTCACTCAGATGTCTTTTCCTAACCTCTTCAATTAGGGCAGACACCCCTGTCATACACCTTCATAGAATAATGTGTCCCCCAGTGTAATTTTAATACCGTTCAGTTTAAAATGTATACATTAATCGCACTGCTTTTTGTCTCCTACACCATACTATAAACTCGTTTTCAAAAAAGTACTTGGTCTATATCTGTTTACCTTTGAATTGTCATTATTTAGTGCAATGCCTCACAAAAAAGATACTTGTTAAATGAGAGCATACATTTAAAAAATGAATGAGAACGTTACAAAATATATTTCTATCTCCTATGCTTTATCACATTATATTATCATCTTGAAGACAGAAGATGTTCCTTATTAATCTTCGAGGTCTTGATTGTCTCAACTAATGCCTAATACACAAAATGTAATCAATAAACCATTGTTAAGGAAAGACAAAAATAAAGCCTAGTACAGTGCTGACAACAGAGTGATCTCTTAATAATTGTTAATTAATACTGATATTATTATTATTACTTATGGTAAACTATTATTAAAATAACAAATTACTCAGAAGTAAAAACATGTTTATTCAATATATGTAAACATACGTGAACATTTTGGAATGCCAAGTTTATCCTTTGCTTTAAATAAGAATTTTTAAATATTTTGTTGAGACATAAAAATTGAGATTATACTGAAATTGTAATTTAGCACTTGATAATATTTTCCTCACTTTTAAATCATGTTTAATATATTTATTAATTTAACTAAATGCATCAAAAGTATAGCCTGTTAATATTTCTTTCCCCAGTTTGAAAAAGATAAAGAAATAACTGTTCAAAAGAACATTGATAGTCTTGGTCAGTATTGCTCAGTAGTAGGGTGTCAGCCTGCACATGGGATGGTTCTATTCCCCGTCAAGGGTACATACTTGGGTTGCATATTCCCAGCCCCCCTGTCGGGATGTATGTGGAAGGCAACCAATCCATGTGTGTCTCTTTCAAATCTATGTGTCTCTCTCTCTCTGTCTCTCTCTTTCTCCTCCTCCCTCCCTCCCTCTCCCTCAAAATCATTGGAAAAGAATATCCTCTGGTGAGGATTAACAATTCAAAACAAAAAAAGAGCATAGATACATGGAATAGACTGACATATGGCGAGGGGAGCGGGTGGCAGTGGCCAGGAAAAGATTAACCAAAGAATGAAAACTCATATATGTATACCCATGGACACAGACAATGTGCTAAAGGCCTCTGGTGGGGAAGGGGCTTGGTGGTGGGGGGAAAAAGGGAGAGTGGAATGGGGGACATGTATAATATTGTCAACAATAAAAAAGTTTTAAAAGGAGTATACAATGGCATTTCTTCCTTGGAAACTGAAAAGATAAATGCCTTCTTCGGTCTCCTATATTGAATATAGATATTACAATTTATGTTGGATATCAACTTCAAATTTAATTTTCAATTTCCCTCAATGCAATAAAGGAAAAAGAAAAACTCACAGAACTCTGCAACTCTCTAATACTGTTAAGAAACCTACATTAGCTAATAGCTATTGAATCAAAAAAAGAAATCAAGTAAAGTACATCATGTAGAATAAAGTAAAATATATAGACTTACCAATTAATCCAAAAGAATTAAGATTAGAAGCATGACTCTAAATGAAGGGCAATAAGTAACTTTGGTGTTATGCAATGATGCATATATAGAAAATTGAGTTAAAATACTTGAGGGAAAAATAACACTTTAGCAATTGATGCAATTAAAATCTACTTATTTTACAAAATCTTATTTCTTATTGTTTTGCTTGATCAACTTTCTGTCTACTTTTTCCGCCTTAAGAAACAAAAAGCTCAGTTTTGACATGATGCCCAATTGAACAGTTTAACACCAACATTAATAAAGTAAAATAAATAATTTTCTCTAAATGTTATTTCATCGTTGAGTGAATTTCTATGTTGAGCAATTTCTATAGCTTTTGTAAGAGTTCTAATAGTGTAGCTCATGGCTATTCTAATCTTTTGCTCTTTTCAGATTTTCACAGGGATAATCAGAAAACCAGATTTTTACCTCTCCCACTGCTAATTGTTGATTGATGTTTGCGAAAATGAAAAAAAAAAGCATGATAAGGCTGAAATAAGACTATTTCAGAAATAAAATAAAGCTTTCTTTTAGTAACAAGATTAAGGAGAGAAATACGAAAGTAATTTATTACCTTGATATATATTTTTTATTTTATGCTCTGCTATCTGTAATTCAGGAAAAACTTTCACACTAAATGCCCAGAATCAAAATTAAACACCAACCTTTAATAAAACAAATTCAGGCAAAACTTGCAGATTGAATTCTGAGAAATACAATGAAATATTGATCTTTACTATAACAACAAACAGAAATAAAATGACTTCAACACAGAACCATTCACTCATTGAGTTTTCTGTGTTTTCAAGCAAGTGGAGATACTATTTGACAATATACCACAGCTTTTGTCAAACTAAACTTTTTAGAAGTTCGTATGTATTGACTGAATAATCAACGTTCAATTCTATGGAAACAAAAGCAAATTCTCCATAAAATGTCACTTTCACTCTGCAACTTAAATTATATAGGGCTAATGAAAGCGTATGTTCAAATTTGTTAACTACTAGGATATCTGAGTTATGAGTTCTGTTGTTCTGGTTATTGTTCTGACTTGCAGCACAAACCTCTGTTTTGTGATGCTGGGGCTGCAACTTGCCAATTATACTTCTGCTTTACTCTGCTGGCTTTTGTAAGTCTGTTGACAGAAAGTTCTAGAAAAGCATGTAAGAATTAAGAAAAACACACACACACACACCTTCCTTTTTTTCCTATTTGTTTCCTGCACCTGATTTTGCTTCTTGCTGCTCTCTGAGTCGCTACAGCAACAATTTTTCACCCTGACGTGACATTTCATTTCAGTAGCAGCAGTTGAGCTCAGTTTGCACTTTTCCCAACACTTTCAGAAACAATCTCATCACACCTCCTCCTAGAGGTCAGCCTCACCGAGTGACTCCTCCTTAGACAGCTGAGTTGCCAACACCTGTTTCAGCTCTGCACATTTTCTGCTCCATCTCCAGAGTGTTAATACTTTCAAACTTCAATTGCCCAGCCTTAGGATGGAGTCACCATCCAGTAGCTACTTTCCCTCTCTGCCTTTCTAGTTCTCCAATAACTAGCATCAAATCTTTATATTAAATAATCCTGATCAAAACCAAAAAACAAACAACAATTAGAAATAACAGAAACTTCTGTGGCATCCGACCCCTGACGGGACCCTGAATGATACACAGGGCATGATTACAGAATAAGAAATGATTGCTTACATCCTTTTGCCTACATATCTTTGTTTATTGACATATTCAATCAAGGTGTGAATTCTTATTTGTTTTTCAGATGAACATAAATCCCTAGAGGCCATTGATAAAGAAACCAGAGTTGCATGTAAACACTTTGCTTTTTAAAGTTAAAAAATAGGTCACTTGGCATTACCAACGCCATGAAAACCGGTTCCAATACTTTCAAGGCATCAGCAGCAGAGCAGCAGAGACGACTGCCCTCTCATATATTCAGGCAGTCCGAAAGGGCAGTGCCCAAGTCCTTCACTTCTAAGTCTTTACTCAAGTGCATGCACTTATTGGTCTCCCCCTTAAATACACTCCTGTATGCAAAACAGACACAGTGCCAGAACAAAACAAAACCAAAAACAACAGCGCTTTGAACTTAACAATGTGAATTTCCCTAGAAACTCTTTTTCTTCCAGTGGGACCCTAGATTTCTTCTGTGCTTTCATGTCATCAAGAATATATACCTACCCTTTAATTTTCTGCCTCTTTAACTGTACTGTGAACTTCCTGAAGATAGACAGTTGTATTAATATAATTCCCGTAGATAACAATTCAGTTAATACAATGCCAAACTCTCTGAATGCTTTTAACAAGCGTGAGATGAATAAATTGTTTTAATTAAGTCATGATTTGTCTTCTTGTATTATATAACACTTGCCATATCTACAAATTTCTATGATTTGAATTATAATGATATTAGTTCCCCCAAAATATAATTTAATCAATTACCTGATTTCTTACTGCACATGCTTGTATTTGTTTTATATTCTACAGCTGTTGAATCTCATTTATTTATGTAAAGTTTTTTTCTAGTGAAATTTGTAGTCATTAAACTTATTAAATTGTGTTTGATTTAAATTAGTGTTCAGTATATTCTACTGATAGGAATGCTTTGGAAAACTTGTAATCCCCCTGTATAGTATATGTGATAATTCCTTATTAATTAAAAAATCTGCTTAACAAAGGCAGTGAATTCCCTTCCTACAACAGATAACACTGAGTTTATTCTATAAAGAACTCTCTGTCAAAGTTCTTAAACTAATTTTATCTTAGGTTCTTTCCTGAGATGCTTTGGCTATATCTGTGGTTGTAGAAATCATCTGGTACAAGTCTTGGTTAATTTCTATATTTGTGATGTCATTTTCCTACATAAAATTACACTTACCTGTATTTTACTTTATTTTAAGTATGTTTTGCTATCTTCTTGCTGTTGGTCCAAAATCTCAGGGGCTCCCTGGGTAGAATCCGAAACCAGCCATTGTACATGGAAGGCAAGGGGAGACCCTAGAAAAATGCACATCACTGCACATTGCTAGGTGGCAAGTTTAACTACTCTATACTAACAATAGAGGAATATGCAAATTGTCCAGGATGCTGTCACATCATGACCGCTCAGCAGGCGCATGCACAACAAGAACTGGGGGGCAGGGACTGCTATCACCAGGGGCCTTCGTGCAGCCTGGCCCTCACATGGCCCCATGACCATCCCTGGCAGAAGCACGCGCATGGCCACCATGCAGTTCAGGGGTGGCCCCTGGTGGAGGCACACGGAGGCCTGCCCAACGCTAACGTGATGCTGCCTGCATGCATCCTCACCCAGCGCTGACGTGAAGCTGCCTGCCTGCATCCCCAGCCAGGGACATGACGCTGCCTATGTGTATCCCTGACCAGCACAGATGTGACACTGTGGGTGGGCGGGGCTTGATGGGTGTGCAACTGGCCAGGTCTCAGTCTTGCCCAGTGGGGGTGGGGCTGGCTGGGTCGGGGTCTCAAGTGATTTCTCAGAATGCACAGGTATGTGGGGACTTGACTCTGGGTCCCACGGCATGCCCCAGACTCTGACAGGAGGGAGATTTTCATATACCTTTTACTAATTTTCTTTCATCTCTGACATTTCTATCATAGAGAAAGGGCAAATAGCAATATTAAAATATTTCCTCTAATTAATTCCCTTTTAATGTGCATGAATTTTGTGCACCGGGCCACTAGTGGAACTTATTATATACTAGAGGCCTGGTGCATGAATTCATGCACCAGTGGGATCTCTCGGCCTGGCCTGTGGGATCTGGCTGAAACCAGCTCTCCAACATCCCCCAAGAGGTCCTGGATTGCAAGAGGGCTCAGGCCAGGCCGAGGGGCTCCCCTGGTGTAGGATTGGGGTCGAGAAGGGACACAGGAGGTTGGCCAGCCAGGAAGGGACTTATGAGAGGGCTCCAGGGTGTGTCTATCCCATCTCGCTCAGTCCCAATAGACCAAGCTAATAGGTCAGAGCTTCTGCCCCTTGGTGGTCAGTGCATGTCATAGCAAGTGGTTGAGAGACCTTAGCATATCATTAGCATATTACACGTTGACTGGTTGAACGACTGACCAGTCGACTGGACACTTAGCATATTAGGCTTTTATTATATAGGACAAGGTTTGTCTTAGGCAGCTGCAAAACCAGTTCCACACCTGCCTGCCAGAATCTTAATCGTTTATATAAAAGGTCAGTCATGTATACCACCCAGATGGTGTCAACAACACACTACTGTCTCGAGGCTGTGTCCTTGAGGCAGCTTCCAGTTGGAGGAAGGCCAGTAGACCCTGTTTTCCAAGTGAAAGGAGTTTTAGGGGTAGAGCAGGCAGGTTTAGGGAGTTTTAGGAATGAGGATGGTCCATGGAGAGGAATATATACATGGAGACTTGAAGATGCCAGGGTGTTCATCTTTACTTGTACAGAGAATAGAGAAATGCCCCAGGCCGATAGAAATTTTTATGGCCTAAACAATTAAAAGAGCCATAAACCATGGACAGACAGGGGTATCTCTAGCCTGAGCAATTAAAAGTGACCATAAGTTAGACCAAAAAGTAGCCCTGACCTGAGTAGCTGGAAGAGCCAGAAGATAAGGATTCCTCTGCCAGCACAACTGGGAGAAGACCGTGGAATAAATCAAAAGTGACTCCAGCCTAAACAGATAAGATGACCAAAGGAGGAACAGTGCAGATGTGGGGTCCTGGGAGCTGATCACAGGGCTAAGGTCCCACAGTAGAAAAGGAGGGTCTCCAGCCTATTTAATGCCTCAAGGCAAAGAACACAGCAGCCACCCTTCTTAAGGGCCCCTCTGTCCACCAAGAGGTACAGAGTTTTAGGCTTAGAATTTAGAATTAAGGTTTTAGAGATAGTGTTGGCTTGCAATACAGATTCTGTGCTTTTCACCTATCACCTTTTGTTTGTGCCTTTGTTCGTCAAATCCATCTGGACAAGAACCTGGGAAAGAAATCACCCTGCTCAATAAAACAACCCAAATCACAAGGACAGGGGAATGGGGAGGAGCCTATGATTTCCCAGGTCCAGCTCCAGGGTCAACCTGCTGTCACATCCCCACAATGACTCCTCCAGCACTTGGCATATGCTTTAAATGACTGGTTGGTTGTTGTTGTTTTTTTTTTTTCTTTTCTTTCCTTTTTTCTTCTTCTTTTTTTTTTTTTTTACTATCCATCTTCTGAGAATATGTATTGTCTCAGTAAAGTGGAAAGCTAAGGGCCTCAGTATATGCCAGTGGTCGGAAAACCGCGGCAAACCATGGCATGAGGCTCTTTGGCCCCTTGAGTGTGGCTCTTCCACAAAATACCACGGCCTGGGCGAGTCTATTTTGAAGAAGTGGCGTTAGAAGAAGTTTAAAAAATTTGGCTCTCAAAAGAAATTTCAATCGTTGTACTATTGGTATTTGGCTCTGTTGACTGATGAGATTGCCGACCACTGGTCTATGCTATAATATTAAGATATTATGTGAACATAATAATTACTAGAGAGGTTAAGTCAAGCCCCTTAACATTGGAGACAGTAGTTTCTTACGTGAGTATGAGAGTGTAATACCTTTTACTTGCTACCAGTGTTTTTGATGATATAAAACAAAATGATTTCATTTATATGTGAATCTAATGAGCAAAATAAACCAATACAAAATAGAAACAGGCTCATAGATAGAGAGAACAGACTGACAGCTATCAGAGGGGAGTAGGAGTTGGGGGCGGGGGGCCTTGGTGAAAAGAGTGAAAGGATTAGGGGGAAATAACAGACACAAACAACAGAGTTTTGCTTACCAGGGGCCAGGTAGAAGAGGGTACAGGGGGAATAAATGGTGATGGAAGGGAACTGGCCTTGGTGGTGAACACACCACACAATAGACAGCTGCTGTATTATAGAATTATACACTTGAAACCTATATATAGTTTTACTAACCAGTGTCACCCCAACTCATTCAATAATTTTAAACGATAAATTTAAAGCTATTAAAATTTAATGATAAAAACTTCCTAATTTTCAGGTTCAGTCTTCCCAGACATATTCAGTTGCCATTGCTTCTCAGCACCTACGAACTGACTTTGCAATTTACTGTTTCTTTTTTGTTTTCTAGCTGACTCTGGTGATGATAAAATTTTATTATCCAAATAACTTTCTAAATGACAGTGAGATTCCTAAGGGACTCTTTTTTTACAGATATAAACAATTGAAAATTGCTCCCACAGCCATTCAATTGATATGCTATAATTTATCCAACTTTAATAAACTCTTTCTTAATCCTATATCTGTTATCTCTTTTAATAGCAATATCATACTTAGGAGTTTTTGATACTTGCGAATTTCATGATTTTCTTCACATTTTTCTTTATTCAGACTTTCTGCCCAACATTCCGGTAAACCTGCTTTTGTCAAACATCACCATATCTCTGCATTGCAGATTACAATGGCCAATTATCACTGGTCCTTTACTCATCTTTGAAAGAAATTCTTCACTGGGTTCTCAGTACAATCTCCTGATTTCCTATCTGCGGTCTACTGTTCCCAGGAGATTCCACTTCTATCTTCAACCTGTAAATGCTGGGAGAGCCTGAGGGGTTTGTCCTGGGACCCCGCTCTTTTCTATCTACCCTACTTCTTTGGTGATTCTCCCAGTCTCTTTGTTCTAAACATCATTTATATGCTAACAAGTACTAAACTTCTATGTCCAGCCAGGAGTTTGTTGGTTCATGTAATTCACTCTCTAGTCTCTATTTCCAATCAGATTAGTAACAGAATTTCAAAAAGTATCACATCTAACATAGGACTCCTGCTATTGCCTCTTCTACTCATCTTAGAAAATGGCAATTATATTTTTCCAGTTTTTCAGGTCAGAAATCTTAGATCCATCCTGACCCTTCTATTTCTGAAATGAATAGATTGTGTCATCCTTGTTAGTTTTAACCTCAAAATAAAGCCAGCATCTAGTCATGTTTCCTCACCTCTGAAGTTAATCCCTCATCTGAGCCAGTATTAGCTCAGTGCCATATGATCCACTTTTTTACTTGTAGATTCATCTTCTTCTAATCTATTCTCAACAATAGCAGTAAGGGGAATTTTTCTAAAACTGAGGCTATATGTTTCACTAGTCTGCAAAAAATACTTAAAAAGCTTTACATTCAGAGGGAAAGACCATCTGTATACCATATATAAAAGCTTAAGCAACCTTTCAACCATTCGACTTGTAGCTATGACGTGCACTGAAGACCCGGAGGCAGATGCTCAATGCACAGGCATGGAAACATGGAACAGACTGATGAATCTAGAGGGAAGGGGGGAGGGTGGGAAGATATTAACCAATGATCTTATATGCATACTAGAGGGCCCAGTGCATGGATTCATGCACCAGTGGGTCCCTTGGCCTGGCCTGTGCGGGTTGGGCTGAACCCGCAGTCCGACATCCCCTGAGGGGTCTCAGATTGTGAGAGAGCACAGGCCAGGCTGAGGGAGCCCACTGGTGCATGAATCCATGCATGAGGCCACTAGTCTCCTAATAATGGAGTGCAGATCCCTATGTGATTTGGTCCCGGTTACTTCTTTAAGAGCTCATTTCTTACCACTTCAATGTTGTCCTCTGTCCCAGTTACATGGCCTCCTTACTATTCCTCCAATACACGAAATTCACTTCTGCCCCAGAACACTCACACTTGCTTGAAGCTGTGCTTGGAATCCTCTTCTCTGAGATTATCTTAAAGAACACTCCTTCCTTTCTCGTGGTTCTTTTCTAAGGAGTGAAACCTTCCCTGTTCACCTGTAAAAGTGATAACCTAAGTAAGCCCTTCATCCATTTGTTTTCTTAACTTATCACTCACCATGTGCGTTTTTTGACTACTCTTATATCCCCTACTGAGATACAAGCTCTATGTGGGTCAGGCCATGCTCTATGTCACTGACTGATGCATCCTCAGCATGCAGTAGGCACTCGATAAATATGCATAGTGCATAAAGCCAACTCAGTAAGTACTTGTTGAACAACTAAATAAAGCAGGATTGAGAAATAAAAACCAAATGTACCTAAAATACTAGAAATTGCTCTATTTGCCATGATATTAGTAAGTATTCCTGTAAATAGAAGCATAGTATGTATTACAAATTAGCTTGATCCTATGGATATAGGTTAAAATGCTAAGGGAATTGGATCCCTAGAAGAGAGAACATAAAACAAAATACTGTACAGAGGAATACTTTCTGTGGACAGTGTATTGAGCTAATTGCTTCCTATCATACAAGACACTTTTGGAAGGCTCAATAGTAGATACTTCAGGGAATCCACAGGGGGGAGAATAAATGCTAGAAACTCAGGTTAAGAACTATGCTTAATGTCTGCAGTTTCATTTAGAAGAGAAAGAAGCATTCACACATAAAAAGGGGCTTTCAAATTAAGAAGGTCTCTATGGTTAGGAAGTGTGTATGTAAAAATGAGGCGGGTGGGGGGGACTTGATTTCCACAGTATCTGCTGCTACACATGCACTTACTAAATATTTACTATATTCATTATTCATTTAATTATAGTGATAATATAATTCTATAACAAGAACCTGGTATGAAATAATAGTACATTGAAGAGCATCAATCTTTAAAGGGAAAACTATCATATATAATAAAAGGCTAATATGCAAATTGTCCCCTCTACTGGGAGTTCAACCAGGAGTTCGACCAGAGGGTAGGGCCAGCCCACCAACTGCCCATGGCCCCTCCCCCACGCTGGCCCAGCCCAATAGGCCCCAATTGGGGCAGACGGGATGGACCCAACCTGTGCACAAATTCATGCAATGTGCCTCTAATATGGTATAAAACTGTATTTATTTTGTAAGAATAATATTTTCTGAAAGTACCAGTCTCTATTACTGAGTACTTTGCTTCTATATTTTCAAGATACCTAAGATCACCTAAATGGCAAGGTGTAAATGAAGATATCATAAGGCAGCACTTTGAATATAACAAACATTATGAGCTAAATCTGTATCCTTTCATACATTAAAATAGTTAAACTATAAAACTCACAATTCTATAATGGGTGTATATATATAATTATGTTTATCTTACTATTTTATCATAAATTCTTATTTAAAATATTTATAGAATTTTAAGGTGGCTTAAAATATTTACCAATTAAATTTCATAAAACTATCATGAGAGATTGTCAGACTACTGCTATGTGACTGAAAACTATAGCTGAGAACTATACAACTACTGCTATGTGACTGAAAACTATAGCTGAGAACTATACAACTTTCAGAACAAATGACACCCTTCAAGCCCCACCCTACCTCCATTCACACCTTAAATATCTACTTGAGAGCCCAGCCGATGTGGCTAAGTGGTTAAGCATTAACCCATGAAACAGGTCATGGTTTGATTCTCAGTCAGGGCACATGCCCGGGTGTGGGCTTGATCCCCAGTAGGGTGTGTGCCAGAGGCAGCCAATCAATCATTCTCTCTCATCATTGATGTTTCTATCTCGCTCTTCTCCCTTCCTCTCTGAAATCAATAAAAATATTTTTTTAATAAATGTCTACCTGAGAAAGATCAACACTGCTGTGATGGTTTGTTTTATGTGTCAACTTGACTGGGCCATAGGGTGCCCAGATATTTGTGGAGCATTATTCTGGGCATATCTGTAAAAGTGCTTTTGGATGAGGTTAATATTTGAGTCAGTAGAATGAGTAAAGAAGATAGCTCTCCCTAATGTGGGTGTCCTCATCCAATAAGCTAAAGGCCAGAATAGAACAAAACAGCTTACCCTCCATGCCTGGAATAAAAGGGAACCCCTTCCACCTACATGATTGCTGGAACATATTTCTTTTCCTAACTTGGAACTTAAACTGAAGCTTCGGCTATTCTTAGATCGTGAGCCTGCAGGCTTTTAGGCTAGAACTTACACCATCCATTCTCCTGGTTCTCAGACCTTAGGGCTCAGAATGGAACTGTATCATTGGTTCTCCTAGGTCTCTCTCTAGCATACAGACTGCAGATCTTAGGACTTCTCAGCCTCTATGATTATATGATCCAATTTATTCTTCTTTTTTTTTTTTTTAGTCTTCACCTGAGGATATATTTCTGCTGAGTTTAGAGAGAGAGGAAGGGAGAGAGAGAAACATCGATGTGAGAGAGAAACATCAATCGGTTGCCTCCCAAGCATACCCCAACAGGGGATTGAACCCACAACCTTTTGGTGAATGGGGTCCATGCTCCAGCCAACTGTGCCACCCAACAAGGTTGCCAATTTCTTATAATAAAGTGTGTGTGTGTGTGTGTGTGTGTGTGTGTGTGCGTGTGTGTATCCTATTTGGTTCAATGTCTCTAGAGGATACTGACAAATGAATTTACTGTTTGTTCTAGCCCAAATCTGACTAAATCCCTAAACTCCCTTTTTTTTAGGGCAGTTCCTTTAGAAAATTTATAATCCTGAATCTATTCTCTAATTCTTTAAGAGGTAAGTCTTCTACCACCCAGAAATGCTTTCTCGAGGACTTGGTGACCATCTGCTTGAAATGCAAACATTAAGGTGAATATCTCTTCTTGTCTCCCAGTTCCTGTGGAGGGCAGCCTACTTGGTAGGTGCCTTCTCCAATTTGTAAAACTATCCCCTGACCTAAAGATAGGAAAAGGTTGTTTTTTCTCCAGATAAATGCCAATTAACAAACACAGATGGCCCAGTCACTTTGACCAGCCCCTCTAAATGCCCTCAGTGTTTTTCCTGCAGCATACCCCAGCATTTGAAAAGCCTCCTGGCCTGCGTTTTGGTAGAGTTGAGCCAGGTTTGCCCTGAAGTCTTTCTCCCCTACTTCAGCAGTCTGAACAAAATCTGCCTTGCTATTTTTAACCAGTGTGACATGAGTAATTTCTTTTTGACACTGCTTGGTCACTCCATAGAACAGGAATTACCCTTGGAAATACGTTTAGGAACAAAAACTGTAATACAAACTCATTTAAGCTTTGTTTTTTTCTGCTTGTTGAAGATGGGTCCCCACACCTTCATTTTTCAATGGGTTCCACAAATTACTGGTATGTAGATGGTCCTGGTAGTATTAATAACAGTAACAGTAATAGTAGTAGTGTTGGCAGCGAAAGCAAATATTTATTAAGTGATTTCTCTAGGCTAGGGTCTGGTTTTAGAGTTCTATGTGTATCAATTTATTTAATCTCATAATAGTGATATTATACTAATATAAATCCCCTTTTATAGTTAAAAAACTGAGGCAACAGAGAAGCTTAGTACTTACATATTAAAAACAAACATAGGAATGTAACAATGAAAATTAAATGGAAAGAACAGACAAAAGAAACAGTGTGGAAATAGAATCAAAAGGAAATAATGAAGGATTTTACGTTGTTTGGTCTCTTACTATTTGTTTTTTAATCTAGGGGATTGGTTGCATGGTCTTGAAGAAGAAGAGGATAAGTTTAGCTTTAGTTAAACTGAGTTTATATGAAGATGCCTAACAGGTATCTGGAAATATGGGTCAGTTGCTCAAGAGAATAGTGGGAGCTGAGTAAAGAAATTTTGAAAAACAATAAGATGATATTTATCTTATTATATATATAATTATACATCTTTATTTATATATTTATATTTATTAATTATATATATTGTATTGATAAGAGAAAGAAACCTAAACAAGGCCAGAAAAGGAGGTAAAAATGGGGTTTGAGAAATATTTTTTCATCATTATCTCCAGAGAGGGAAGGGAGTTTACATAAGCAAATTTTCAAGAGTTCTAAATGTTTTAGAGAGTTCAAGGGGGGATGAGAAATTATTGAGAACAAAATATTGGACTTAAGGATAAGTATTGTTGACTATCGAGAAAGTAGTTTCAGTGTAATGAGAGGCAGCAGCCAGATTGGAAATGTTTACAGAGGGAATTGTTGGTAAGAAAGTAATGGTTGTTCTTTTCAGGTCCTAGAGTTGAAGAAGAGAAATGAACAGAATGGTGCAACAGAATGAGAGAGTGAAGAAAATCAGTTTAGGATCAGAGAGATTTTCTTTATTTAAAAGATAAAGGTGCAGAAATTGTTGAGAAGGAAATATACTTGTAAATAACTGGTTTTTTTCACCCTTTATTATTGCAATCTTTTGATCTCTTTTTATTGTATTTATTTATTAGGCATATTGAGTTTTGCAACTTTCAAACAAATAATCTTCAGTAATAGACTTCTCTCTGTATTGCATTTCCATCTATAAAATGAGAATAATCATAATAGGCTTTGTCTGGCTTTCCTAATAGGTTTACTTGCTCAGAAAATCCAAAGTAGAAATGTTTAGAAAACAGCTTATAAAATTCATAAGCAAAAATTAAAAACTAAAATATAATTATATAGGAAGTTTAAAACTTAGTATTGTCATTGTTTGTATCCTGTTCCTTGTAAGAATTCCAAGAAGTGCAAGGAGAGTTCTCTTTGCCACCATCCATGGACCTGCCTGAAACTCAGCCTCACCTGCTTCTAGCTATAGGTCAAGTTTGCTGCCTCTCCATTCAACTGTACCTACATCCTAAAACTCTACGGGCATAAAATAAGCAAAAATACCAGTGAAATAGCTGTGTCTTAGTGCTAATAGAAAAGTCTTTCCATTTTTCATTTGTATATATGAACTGACATATTTGTACCTTCATTTCCATTACTCAGAAATCCAGCCTGATCCTTAAAGTCAGTGTACTATGGTTATCATATGATTATGTGTGGCATCAATTCTTCTTCCTGCAACATTCTCTTTTTACAAGCTCTAAGCATCATAAAGTTGGGAGACTTTATTGGAAAGTCAAGGTGGTAGCATGATGGAAATGACTCAGAAATGATGCTTTGCTGCCGGAACAATGTTGATTTACTTATAATGCTAAATACACTCCAAAGTCATACACAGCTCTTGGGAGAGGGATGACTAATTAGCTCCGTGACTTAGCCGCCCACATACTCTGCTGATTCTGATACTTTAATGCATTTTATTAGCCTGCAAGTTCAGGAAATCTTACTGTGTGGGTCGTATTTCTAAAAATGTAATAGCAATAGCCTGATATTAGTTCTTTTGCATCTATAGATTGAAAATAAATTCGCCAAGATGAATAAACTCATATACTTATTTCTCAGAACTTCTTTTCACAGAGTTCTCAACAAATATTGAAATTTTAACAGAAAATAATTATTGACATTGACAAAATCAAATAATTAATTATTCAGGTTGACAAATAAATTTAGTTGTCTAAAATCTTAGAATTCCTTAACGTTTTATATTTATTATATTTTTCAATCTGAGATTAAGACCTGAAGTTTAAGGTATGTGTGTGAAGTGCCCTCTTTTAGTATTTCCTACCAGTAGATTATCTTCAGCAAATATTTCCAAAGAATGACATGTGTCAGGATATGAAATATGTGGCTGTCAAGAATATAGCTACAAACAGATCCAGAGTAAATGAATCTTCTAATAGCGGTCTGTAATCATAAGTGACATTAGTCTATATTTAATCTACAGCAGACAGAAAACAGACAAATTGAGAGTTTAATTTCCAACATCCCCATCCATAATCATTAATTCAACACAGAAATATTACATTAGATTAGACTACTGTGGGCCATGTTCAATTGCAAGAATTATATACATCTTAGTTTGCTAGCATTGATATCAGAAAACAATGTGAAACAAGCAACGATCTTATTTTAATAAGTCAAGCACACGGTCTTCTTTACATGCAAAAGATAGCACCATTTATTTCTAGGTAGATAACTGCTGTTTCTGCTAATCAATTAAATATTCCATAACTATTCCATAAGTTTAATTAGCACCTTTTATAGCAAAAGGCACTGAAGCAATAGTGTTGTGGGAAAAGGGAAAATGATAGGAACTAAAATGAAGCCACAAGGCAAAGAATGAGGTAGGTAGTTTATTTTTGTATGTAAAGATAAATAGATTAACCTAAAGCAGGAAATATTTAAAGTTCACATATTTTGCAACATTTTAATAAGTGTGATATTGTCCTGAATAACTACATGTTATATAAACATGCAGTGGGTGTTTTGTTTTTACTTGATCCTCATTTTCCACTTAATTTCTATATTCTAAAGATTACCTATGAGAAAATGTAAAACCATTTAAAGATGAGAAAAATACAAAAATAGAATTATGTTGGAGGCAGTCAATATGAAGGTATGATTGCCAGTTAATCCTGTGAGCTGAACCTGGGTAATTGGAAGCTCCCCATTCCCTCGCCTGTCTTTGGAATGCATGCTCCTCTTGTCTTACCCACTCCTAGAAGCTACCCCACAGATAGAACTAATAATCTGGACTGAGTGGTGATAAGACTATCTGGACTGAGTACATGACTAACCCCAGTTAAAGCCCCCTGAGTGCATCATTGACCCCAGTTAAGCCCCACATAAATTTTAAGGTTGGGTGGGCAGATGAGGACAATCTACAGGTCTTTCAGTCACTACAGACGAGCCTCTTATGTAAATTCCCTTGCTTATTAAAATGGCCACCTACCAATCTGGAGTGGCCTAGCTCTTTCTTTGGTCTCTTCCTGCCCTCTGTTTCAGATTGTGGCCTGAAAGCTCCTAAGAAGGTTGCACACTATCAATTTAATAAATTAATTGCTCATAAATTTTATGTATAAGATTATAATCCTGCAAACAAACTTGATTCCCCAAATCCTGGGGCATTAAACATTTTCCTATTCACACTTTTCCTCCCCTTTTCTATTTTTTTCATTTGACACTTTTCACTCATACAAAAATGAAGCAATCATTTTATGTGCATATTTATTCCCTCAAGATGTACAATTTTGATAATGAATGATGGGTTCCAGTTGTGTCCACATTCTAAACCAGTGGACGGCAAACTCATTAGTCAGCAGAGCCAAATATCAACAGTACGATTGAAATTTCTTTTGCGAGCCAAATTTTTTAAACTTAAACTTCTTCTAATGCCAGTTCTTCAAAATAGACTTGCCCAGGCCGTGGTATTTTGTGGAAGAGCCACACTCAAGGGGCCAAAGAGCCACATGTGGCTCGCGAGCCGCAGTTTGCCGACCACTAAACTATTCAACTGTCCAAAACTATAAGATTGAAGAGAGGGAAAAATGCCAGTGAAGAAGCTTTGAGTCAATTCTAATAAAAATGTTTCACTCAAAATCTTTATTTATGTGTATAACTGACATGTTTGCATCACTTTGGGTAGAAAAGAGCATGAGGAAGAGTATGGGCTACTGGAATGTCAGAGATCTGAGTTCAAATCACCATGTTCTGCTATAAACCTTACTGTGTAACTTTGAGCATCTATCATACTCTATCTTAGAATCAATTTTTTGAGCTGTAAAATGATGAGATCAAGTCCGATGATCTCTAAGATTCCATTTAGCTTAAATCTTCATGCCTTCTGCCCAATCACATGCAGCCACATTCTCAGTATGTATGCAAAGGAAATGTGGATGAATTAAGCTTTCAGTGGATGTGGAAAATCTACTTTTAATTACACTGACATCTGTATTTAAAATAAGAAAATCAATTAACATTTAATTCAAGTGAAAAAATATGTTCAACATTCTTGCCATAGATAAAGGTCTTTTAACTTTGAACTTTACTGTCTAGTTAGAAAAAAGTCACCCTTCCTTAGAGGAGATGGGAATATTTTACCTTGCAAGTCATCTGGGCATTAAAAAGCACTGCACTGAAATAATAATTCCCTTCAGAAAGCCAGAGCTGTGCTCCACTTCATGTAATACCTATACTATATCTCTATTAAGTCCCAGAGTTTTATTAATCTCAATCCTTTTCATGTACATTTTACTGATTGAGCTAAAGTTATGTGGCCCCAAGACTGTTAATATCCATTATACCTACTTAAACCTAGCTGAATTTCTTGAAGCCACAATAAAGAGTTATTTTTTAGCACATAGGAATGGATTTTAAAAAATTTCATTGAGCTAGATTTATAAAGATGGAAGAAATCATGCAGCTACACAATCATTTTATGAGTAAAAAGAACACTAAGGATAACAAAATGAACATATTATTCATATCAAATATTTTTCACTAATATAACAGTACATTAGAAACAGTTTGCAGGTATGTGAACAAAAACCGAGTCACTTATTACGTGAGTAATTGATAGAATAAATGCCTTCTCACGTGTAATGAAAGTGCCCAAGCTTTGTGTCAGTTCCCTACCCACAGAAATCTCTCCCAAGTTTGGATGCCCTCCAAGTAGACACCCCCAGCATCCAATTGCAGGAGAGACCATGATGTTTTCACCAAAAGGGAAAAGAGACTCAGGATCTGAATGCTTTGGCCAAAGAAAAATGATCAGCCAGGACATTGTTGTAAAGATTACCTTCTGGCCTAAGGCCATATCCATTCCAGGAACTCACCCAAAATCCTGATACAGGGAAGAGATTTTTAAAACAATGTTTTTCTTTATCTGTATTACTAAAATATGCCTTTTACAAGAGGTGAATAATACTAAACTGCTTTTCCAGAGAATTTAGTTTAGGTTATTTTGAACAGCATATACAAATATATAAGAGGACTAACTTTTGGAGAATAAATGTGACAAGTTGTCTGATTTTGCTTCAGAACAAATGAGACTTTCTGGATTTCTATCTATTTGCAATTACAAATGTAAAGTTGGATGTTCTCTTATTATCAATAATGTGAACTTCTTCATGTCCAGGCTGGTTTGAACTGGCCAACATAGGTTATACTTGGAAGGAAAAACAAAATAAAACCAAATAAGATATAACCCATAAATCCAAGTTTTCCTTTTGTCCTCTATGAAAGATGCCCTCAAATTGGGTATGAAATGAATTTGTATTGCTTGTTCAAACAGTAGTGATTAAGCCCTAAGCTATTTTCCAATTTAGAAAATAATGGGCTTACTCTAATGGAATATAAAATACTTGTAAAGAAGGTACATATATATTTACATTTCTTCTCTAAAACTGTTCCATATACCATGAGAACAATACAATTATATATACATACATGTATATGTATGTATATATGTGTATATATATATTCTTTTAAAGGTGTTATGCTTTCATGTCTCTATACAGAATATGTACTTAACTGCCTCAGTTTCTTGAGCCACAAAATAAAACATGAAGAGATCAAACACAATATTAATTTATGTCTTATGCTGTAGCCTGTATAAGTTCAGGTTCACAGGGCTGTGAAGGGGAACTATGGCATAAACAAGAAAGTAGTGATGAGTCACATGCATTTGTAATCCTTTGGCCTATTCAATCATCAGTTCTGAATTTAAACCACCTTTGAAAATAGGAAATGTGAACCTCACTGAATTTAGACCACAGGAATAAGTGCTGCATTAAATACTTAGCAAAAAATAAACTTCCTGCAATAGGGTAATAATACTGAACACTAACCAGGAACCCCCATTTCTGAGACCTACATCTCCTTCCCAAAAGTGACCCATACTCTGGCACAAGCCCTTAAACATTAATGGACAGGAACTGAAGAAAATGACAACATTTCTTATTATTCTTCAGGTTGGCTAAGTAATTTATATCATAATGTCTTTTTAAAGTACTTTTCCTGCCCCTAGAGCTTTGGAGTCCTATACTCATTTAGGAATGACAAATAAAAAACAATAGTATTCTTGAAGGCAGAATTGCAGGTAGATTGAAGAATGTCTGATCCAAAAATGTTAGTGCAATCTACTCATTAATTCACTTATTTACTCACTCAATAATTATCTGTGAGCACCATGATGTGTCTGGGCACATCACCATGGGTACAAATATATATATAAAAAAATGCTTGCCCTGTGCTCTCAAGAAGCTCCCAGTCCAGTCTGGTATGTACATTCATACCAAAAAAAAATACAATAATGTGAATGAGGAAAGTGGAGGCACAAGAGAGATATTTCTCTGGGGTAGAAAGATAGGGGAGTGTTTGGGATCATTATATAAAACCAAATATGCTTTGCTCAGCCACCTGATATGCCTTCCACTTAGTACCTAAAGAAAAAAACCTATGTTCAGTACAACGCCAGGTCACTACTATGAGGTTTTAACCACATCTCAAGCTCTTCTGTGGACCTCCTGACCCTGACAAGCTTTTGAACCACAGGAGGCTGCAGGATACCTTCTGCCTACACCTGGAAGGCCCCTGGGAAGTAAAGTATATGTTTACTTCTCATGACCAGGAGAAAACAATCAAATGAGGAGCAACATAACTCCCATTCATATGTTCAGTTCTACTTAAATGTGTACAGTGCAATTGATGAAACCAAATTTGCCTACAGAATCCTAGCTGCTAGTGGAGATAATTTTAGTTTCCCAGAATCTGCAGCTAAAGTAGAATGGAGTGGATGATTAGATAGATACCTAAGCATCCACTAGAAAAAAATAAAGTCTACAAGAAAATGTCATGGGAAAGTTAGAGCTCTTAACCTTTTCCTTCTTTACACATAAAGCACCTCTTTCACTCTTTTCAGCAGGTGGTCAAATTCTGTTTTTAGTCTTTGATAGGTCATTATCAATAGTCTTTTTCTACAGGAACAGTGTATATTGGGGGTAGTGCTTGGGGTATGGAGAAAGAGGAAAAGACATGCTCTCCCACTGGTGGTGTGTTTCTCAGCCTTTCCTTTATACCTTTGAAACTTTCCTTTAAAAATCCCATTACTTAACTCTCTTTCCAATCCTATTGTTTAATATCCTTAGTATGATCGCTAGGTGAGGAGTTGTCACCAATCAATGTACATAGTGAAATCTTTTTGCATTTTTAAATGATCCCCTTGCCATTTTCCCATTAAAATTATTGCTCTCCCAACATCCATTCATGATAAAAACTCTCAGTTAACTAGGAATAAAGGGTAATTTTCTAAACTTGGTAAATAAGATGTAAAATAATCCACAGATAATATACTTAATGATAAGAAACTCAGACCTTTCCTGCTAAGATCAGGTATAATGCAAGAATGTCCCCCATCATCACTCCTTTTCAACATAGTACTGGAAGCAGGCAACAGAAAGAGACTTGGCCCAGCTCAGGTCGGGACCCAGGTAACAGACAAGAGACTTGGCCGATAGCAGCTGTCCTATACCTAAATTCAGTCTAGCATCAGGAATGCTCAGGGCCTACTAAAGAATGCAAATAATCCTTCCCACTAATATTTACAGGGTAAACTAAGATTGCCAGTAGAGTATTAAATTTGATAGTAAAATAGTAATCAAGTTTTCAGATTAATTTAAATAGGCTAATTGAAATAAGTGAATATTCAAGTAAATTCAATTGTACTGGACAAAAAGCTGTTCTTAAAGTAATAACTAAAATTTCTATTGGTAGTTTATCTCATGGTAAAATTCCTGAACATGCAATGAACATAAAGCAGTCATATTTTTGGGCAAAAAAAAAAATTTAAATTTAAAGTTATCAAGACTGCATTATAAAATTTATAAAAACCTCCATTAATCAAAAAAAAGCAGGGGGAGATAGTAGGGTAATATCATGTAAGGAAAAATATCCTATAAGTAAATTACATCTAGAAAATTTTTACTTTACAAAATTAATTTTCATTTGTAATGCTAACAGCAAGACACCCATGAAAAACACACATGGGGTCTAAATAAGACAAAGGAAAATCATTTGGGCAAAAATAAAAAGGATCCCAAACCAATTATATAGAAAAGATTCCTTTATTAACTTGTGGTCGAGAATATGTTTGTATATTTTCAGAAAAAACTCCAAGACCATGTGGATTCCTACAACAGAGAGGAATTGACAGGTCTGCTCCAACTACAAAGACAAGAAGAAAAACAGTCCAGAGATGGAAGATGCTGACAACGCCTTGCCACGCTAGCAGTCAGCAGCTGTGCACCACTGCAGGTTGCCTAGGACCAATCCAGAGAGGTCGGACCTGCATTGCTACCATGTGCCCACCATCCAGATATCATTGCTGACATGTACACATAAGGAACTGTTAGACATTGAAACGGGGATTCAGAACTGTTGGACATTGAAATTGGGACTCAAAGATTTTTGTTTGTTATTATATGTTTATTTCTAGTCTGCAGAGGCAAATTTTTTTAAAGGAAAGAAATGGGGGGAAAAATAGATACAGAGGCAAAGAAGCATTGAACAGACTGTCAAACTACAGCGGGAAGGCAGGGGAGGTTGGGTGAGGGGGACTGTAAGAGATCAACCAAAGGACTTGTATGCATGCATATAAGCATAACCAATGGATACAAGACACTGGCGGGGGGGGGGGGGGTGGGCGTGGGAGGGCATGCAGGTGAAGGCATGTACTGGGGGGTAGGGGAAGTGGGAGGGCATATGTACTACTATTTGTAATACTTCAAACAATAAAAAAAGAAAAGAAAAGAAAGAATAAACAAAACCAGACAAGATATAACCCATAGATCCAAGTTTTCCTTTTGTCCGCTATGAAAGATGCCCTCAAATTGGCTATGAAAAGAATTTGTGTTGCTTGTTCAAATAGTAATGATTAAGCCCTAAGCTATTTTACAATTTAGAAAATAATGGGCTTACTCTTATGGAATATAAAATATTTTTTAAGAAGATACATATATATGAACATTTCTTCTCTAAAAGTATTCATGAGAATAATCCCATCGTTACATATACATATATATGTATACATGTTTCTTTAAAGGTGTTATGCTTTCACATCTCTACACAGAATTGGTAGCTTAACTGATTCAGTTTCTTAAACTACAAAATGAAACACGCAGAGATCAAACACTTAATATTAATTTACATTTTATGCTATGACTAATTTTCTCTTTCAGTATGTCCAAGTGCCTGCTAACCTGGAGTTAAAGTGCCCAGTGATCACTCTTTCAGACAGGGTAACTGTTGCTTAAAAAATAACAATAAAATAAAATAAAAAAAAATAAACAAATAAACAAAAAAAACAACTAATACCTTACTATTCACTGAGATGTGAAAAATTGAAAGTCACTGATGTTTAAAGTTGATGTTCTTACTAATTTAATTATGTAAAATAATCTACAATGTATAAAAAATGAATTAAGCTAGCTTTAAAGAAAAGACCAAAATATATTGACTTAAATCCTATAATGTGTAGCAATAGAGTGATACAAACTAAAAAGTAAAAATCAAGCAATGAAATAGATCCCTCTAGAAAACTGAAAAATACCAGTTACTTTGATCCTCCAAAAACAGAATGGACAAAACACTTGAAAACATACTGCAGAAAATCCTCTGTAGGCCTGACTTAAATCAGTCCCATTATTCTGATTATCTTGTACTTTTCCTCTAGTTGACTCAGTCATTTAGAATTCCTTTCACAGTATAGTACTTTAATGAGTGTAAACAAATAATTCATTATATTGTAATTTTCCACATCCATTAGAAATAATCAGAAAACTAGAAGCATAGTCAGATTTTACTAAAGAAAATGTGAGGAAAGAAAAGTCCGTATGTTTCATGAGAATTTTATAAATAAGCCGAGCATGAAATGAAAACAGTAATGGAGCTGATGATGTCAATCTGAAAGAAGTAGCAGATAACATGTCTGGCTCTAATTACCAACCTAAAATGTATTTTCACCTGATAATATTTCAGGGTTTCCCTACAAGAGAGACAATCAGAGTGAGTGAAATTTTAAAATTCTGAATTCCATTATACTCTTAATTTTTTTGATGGAAAAATTTTCTATCAATGCAATGAGTTTGTATCTCCTTTACATTTCCCAACTTGATAAACATATATTCAGGATTTTTCTTGCCTTTGAAGAGGCAAGTCAACAAAGTTATTTAAACTTAGTATTTTATACTTTAAAAGCCCTGTAGGTACACAGTGCTAAAACTTTTAACCTGAAATTCTTGTGCTCTGTATGGATTTCTAAGAGTCTACAAAATCCTAAAGTTGGTTGGAATGATTCATGTGCATATGTGTATATTTTAAGAGAAGATAAGAGTCACTGATTATTAAATACCAGAGGCCCGATAAATGAAGATTCATGCAAGAATGGGCCTTCCTTACCCTGGCTGCCGGCACCACCTTCAGTCCAGCTGGAGCCACCTTTTCGCTCCAGCCTGGAGCCACCTTTCCACCTTCCCACACTGCCCAAAGGCCCGGAGCGGCTGGGGTGGTGCAGGACGCCTGCATCCTCACCATGGCGATGGCACAAACATCCCACCCCGCCCCTGGCCTCTTGGCACCTGCATATGCAAATTAACCTTCCATCTTTGTTGGGTTAATTTGCATGCTCACTTCTGATTGGCTGGTGGGCATCGCAAAGGTATGGTCAACTTGCATCTTACTCTTTTATTAGTGCAGATGTCAGTATTAGGGTTCTCCAAAGAAGCAAAATCTATACATGGCAAAAGAGAGCGATTTATTGGCTTATGTGATTATGGACACTGAGCACGGAGATTGAGAAGTCCCACCATCTGCCACTTGTAAGCTGGAGACCCAGGAAAGCTGTTAGGGTAGCACAGTCCAAGTCCAAAGGCCTGAGAACCAGAGGACCAGTGGTCCCAGTCCAAGGACAAGAGAACACTGATGTCTTCTCACACATTCAGATCAGGGAAAGAATTTGACTTTTCTCTGCCTTTTTCTTCTCTTTGGGTCTCATACAGATGGGACGATGTCCACTCCTATTGAGAAGGGCAATCTGCTTTACTCAGTCTATCAATTCAAAATCTAACCTCTTCCAGATTCAACTCCACAGATGCACTTGGGAATAATGTTTGACCAGCTATCTTGGCATTACTTGACCCAGTTAAGTTGATATAAAATTACCCATCACAATATCGATGACCCACAAAATAGTAGGAATCATTAAAAATGCTTTCAACTGGTTTCACTGAAGACTGAATCACTTGACCTATCTTCTTTTAATGAACCAAAATCTGATAGTAAATCTAATTTATTGTTAATTTGATCTTATTTATATTTGCATGCAGCCTAAATGTTGATTTTGTCCTTAGTTGTCTCTTCTAATTATGCATGCTTTTCCTTAGAATTTCATCTACCTTCTTAGCTTTAACTACCATTTTCATGCTGTTGAATCCTCTTTATTTCAATCTCTGATCATTCTCCTGAGCGATAAGAACCAAAGCATAGCAACCTTTTATAGATTTTTACTGGGTGTCTCTAAGTGAACTGATTAACATTCACCAAGTCAAATTATACTGTGACTTCTTAATTCCCTATAACAATCAATGTCATCATCTAGTTTCACAAGGTCAGCAATAAATCATGCCATATTGAGCCTTCTATTCCTTCTCTTACTATACATAATTGTTTTAATTCTGCTAAATAAATGTTTCTTGAATATTTTCTCTTTTCATTATCAATATTTGACTTTGAGCACTTGTCAGGACTTATATACGCAAACTGCAACTTCCTCTGGCATTTTCTCTCTCCCAAATCACCTCAATTTCTCTCCTAATGTCACCAGAATAAGCTACTCAAAAAAATGAAAATGGTTATTGTTTTGTAGTGTTTTCAACTCCTAGTACTTACCACACTGTACTACATTTTTAAAATTTGCATTCCTGCTTACCTTTTTACATAGTAAAGCTCAATGACTCACTCACCTTTCTTTTGACTCAGTGGGTCTAGTGCATACGTAATGTATACATAATGCTACAGCAGAGACAGGTACCCATCTACCAAAATTTGTGCTTCTCCTTCTTTGTGTTCAAGTCGTTTCTGGGAGACAGCTACCCGTGGATGGACTACATTTTCCAGCTCCCTAATAACGCATGTGACTAGTTCTCAGCAGCAAAATGTTAGCAGAAGTAATAAATTGTTTCTAGGCCAGGGCTTTTAACTATTTGGTATATAATACTCTAACTTTTGCCTTTCACTAATTGAATGTAGTAAAGTCCAAAGCCTTAAAAGAAGGAGAAAGCAAAACGTGGAAAAAACCTGAGTCCCTGAAGCACAACCTGGAGGCATATTCTCTACCTGCAGAAGGTCCTTCCTTGGGGGTCATGAGTAAGAATAAGTTTGTATTGTGGTAAAACGGTGGTTAGCAAACTCATTAGTCAACAGAGCCAAAGATCAACAGGACAACGATTGAAATTTCTTTTGAGAGCCAAATTTTTTAAACTTAAACTTCTTCTAATGCCACTTCTTCAAAATAGACTCGCCCAGGCCGTGGTATTTTGTGGAAGAGCCACACTCAAGGGGCCAAAGAGTTACATGTGGCTCGCAAGCCACAGTTTGCCGACCACTGTGTTAAGGCATTATTTGCGCTCAGCTAGTATAGCTCAGCAGTTGAGCATTGACCCAGGAACCAAGATAAGATTCTTGGCCAGGGCACATGCAGACTCAATCCCCTGTGGGGGAATGATGATGTTTCTCCCTCATTGATGTTTCTATGTCTCTATCCCTCTCCCTTCCTCTCTTTCTAAAACTCAATAGAAACATATTTTTTAAAAAGACATATTTGCATAAGGTATTATAACTACTACCTCAATTAATATGTTAGTGAATGAATTATTTTGAAATTAATTTTTATACTGTACCTATATATTATACATTAGTACAAATGGGTAAAGGCAACACACACACAAAAAAAAAGCATTCCTCTCTAGCATTTCCCAAAATGTGGTTATAGTATACACTAGGTCCTTGAATACCATTTCATTCAACCTTGTTTTGTTATAATATTAATGAGATGCCATAGGATGTTCATATCAACTAGCCTATGGTAAAACCGCTTTTGTTATATGTCGCTTCACTTAAAGTTGAAGAAGCTATCATTGATACTGAGACCTTACTGTAATGATCTGGGGTTCATTATATGCCACTTCCATTAAATATAGAGAAAATTGTGGAAAAAACTTGAGAACATATCACAAAATTTACATATTTATAAAATTTCTGTTTTGATAGTTTTTTTACTTTAACATAAAATCGAAAGTACTATTTTGTTCAAGAAATAAAAAAGAAAAATACAAATAACTAAAGATAATATAGAATATGTTGACAACTAATTTAGCCAATGAAAACATTTGGATGAGGGCCCAGTTAAAGTCATCCAAGAAACAGACTAAATTATTTGAGTAAACATATTATACACATTGCTTTTTCATATAACCTGTGTCTTGAAATTGTTTATTTTGTCCAATTTATAGATCAATGGTTTTTCCCATTTTTGCATAGTCAGTCAATTTATTTCAGTAAAATTGAATTAAGTGGGAAAGAAAATGTAATCAAGTAGTTTCCCCTCCAGCATTCTATCCTTCCCATAATGCATTAGAAATTTGTGAAATGTGTATATATATATATATACACACACACACACATGCAAGGTAGGGATGAATGTGTAATATAGGGATCTTTTCAAGTTGAATTTTATGTAGATATATTCTTTGGTCCTTTTGAATGCAATACAATACATGGTCAGAGTACAATAATTAATCATTTTGTTGATCTTATTATCTATATAGGTATGAAGTCTAAAGTCCACTTCGCCCTTAATACTCAAAGTGTGTATTGAGTATTACACTTTGGACCAACAGCATCAACATGACCTGGAGCTTGTTGGAACACAGAATCACAAGTTTCACCCACTTGATTTGCATGCATGTTAAAATCTGAAAAGCATTACTCTGAAGAAATAAAACATCAGTTTATGAGAATTCCAAAAGAGTTTGCACTACTCTGAAAAAAATATAATTTTATTCCAGTTTAAATAAAATATTTTCTTTAATTAGGAATTTTGTGAATATAATCTAGGCTAAGTCATTTGACTGTTTAGCCTTTAAAAAAAAATTTTTTTATTGATTTCAGAGAGGAAAGGAGAGATAGAAACATCAATGATGCAAGAGAATCATTGTTTGGCTGCTTCCTGCACGCCCCCTCCTGGGGATGGAGCGTGCAACCCGGGCATGTGCCCCAAACAGAATCAAACCATGACCTCCTGGTTCATAGGTTGACACTCAACCACTGAGCCATGCCAGCTGGGCTGTTTAGCTTTTGAGTGCTCCTATTAAATTTTAAGAATAGGCAAGATTTTCTTATATAGGCCTTACATCAGTTAAGATGTTTCCAGCTGAAAATAATGGAAAAATTCACTTCCACTATTCTTAAACAGTGAAGAAACCCTGAGAGTACATGTTAGGGCAGGCTTCAGAAATGACTCAGTTCACCCACTCTGGCTTCCTTTGCTGGCACTTCCTTTAGTTGGACCCTCCTTCTTGTGATATTACATCTAGATTAGAAGATAGAAAAGACAGCAGGAAAATTGACAGGTGTAGAATGGGCAAAATCATGCCCAGAAGAATAGTGTATTTTCTTGTGGCTAACAGTTAAGAAAGAGGACATTTTCCCCAGAATTCCCAAGCAAATATATCCTTGTATGTGATTATTTGATTGGGATAACACAGGCCCCTCCAAAATCAATCCCTTCCATCCCAGGAATGTAATTCCTTTATTAGGTTAGAACAGAGTCCCTGAAACAATGGTTGTCAAGGGGATGAAAGGACCTTGACTGGCTTATTGTCTTGGATCAATCCCTTTAATACCTTCTCAGGTTGCTAATTAATAAGGAGGGAGAGGAGTGAATGTTGAGAAGTCAATCACAAAGTTTACCAAATTCTACATTTTTTTTATTAGACTTTCACAATCATGCCTCTCTCTCTTCTTATTCCCATCCCTCTAGTCATATTGTCACTTGACCTCTGACAGGGCTTTGAGTAAAACTACCTACTTAAATTCCATGATACTTGTACTCACTCTACTCACTGTCTCCATTATTTCCAAAGCCCTACTCCTAACTCTTTAGAGGTATGAATACTGTTTTTGTTTTTACTTGAGTGCATTGTTTTTCTCACCATAATTCCCACTCAAAAGAATCATTGAGGCCAGCCTCCCCATGCCCACCACCATGGTCAGGAATTCTAGCATCTATATTTTCCAGTGCAAAAGCATATCTGATAAAGTGGAGCCAGCTATTTAATAAGCTGAGTCCAATGTTTAGCATTCATGACTAAGTGAGAGGGCATTCTGGTGTATATTAAACGATCAACTTGAATATGTTTCAAACTGTGACGTCCTGGCTCCTAGGTCTACACTCAAACACTGAGCCACGCCAGCAAGGCTAATGATTCTCTCCTATCATTGATGTTTCTATCTCTCATTCTCCCTTCCTCTCTGAAATCAACAAAAAAATATATTTAATAAATTCAACAAAATGCCTATTTTATTTCCATTATTGCTAAACTACATGTGACATTTATAAAAAAATATGGTAAAAACCATTGTCATTTAAAATGATCTGTTCTAACTTGAAAATCACCTCCATATTTCCAGCCTCACCCTCTCACTCTAATTAGCTTAAGATATACTGATAGCAAATCTTCCCTAGATCTTTTGTGCTATGCTTTTATTATTCTGCTTCTTCTACTATCTAATCTACCAGCAATAATCTATATATATAAAAGCCTAGGCAACCAAATAACTGAACGACCAGTCGACCAGTTGCTATGGTGCACACTGACCACCAGGAGGTAGACTCTCAATGCAGGAGCTGCCCCCTGGTGGTCAGTGCGCTCCCACAGTGGGAGCACTGCTCAGCTGACTGATGGGCACCAGACGCCGCAGGGCTCATGGCTGGCAAGTGCAGCTATGGTGGAGCGAGCCTCTTCTGCCTCCACAGCACTACTACAGAGCAGTGGTGGCAGAAGGTGCAGCGGGGCTGGGATGAGTGGGAGCAGCACCCAGCCGGGGCTTGGGCTCCTCCCAGGCCCCCTGCCACTTTACGCACTACAATATCCCTTGGGGGATATCAGACTGCTGGTTTTGGCCTGAAACTGGGGATCAGGCTGAAACTGGCAGTCCGACATCCCCCGAGGTGTCCCAGATTGCGTGAGGGCACAGACCAGGCTGAGGGACCTCACTGGTACACAAATCTGTGCACCAGGCCTCTAGTAGTAATAATAATTTGACAAACATATCTAACAATAATATCCTTTTTTCCAATTTTGTTTTTATATAAATACTTTCAATAATTGCCTAGCAAGAGTCAACATATTCATAATAAATTACATATATTTTAAAATACAAATAGAACCCTATTGTAACAGCTCATTACTGCATGCAGATCATATCAGAAAACAATGTCCCTTGAAACATCAAAATCACATGGAATAAAATTATTAAGGACAGTAAATTTATATGGTGAATTTCCTATTCCTTAAAAGGCAGAATAAAGTATTAAGAATCAAGTAGGGCTCGATTCATTCTTTAGAGCCCTGATTGAGAAGACATTAGTGAGAGTGCCCTGAAAATGTGATATTCACATAAGACTGGGAAATGCTGAACTTAAATCTCTCCCCTGTGGATTCACTCAGTATGTTAGGTTATTGAAGGCTCTAAGATGTACACAGAAAGAAAACTTCTCTGAATATGTTTAAAACAAAAGAATAAAAGTTTCAAATTAATTCAAGCACAAAGAAATATTTCCATTGGGAAACCTATTAACTTAGTAGGGGTATTTTGAGGGACATCCGATAAGGAAATGCTGAGGTAGGTGCAATGGATTTGTGGTGAAAATCAAGAAAGCTAATATCTAGTCCTAGCTAGATAGCTCCAGGGTTTAGGAATTCCCACAATTACAACAGGTCATACCACATGCATTTATTCTAATTGAAATAGATCCCTAAATGCATTTCATCCATGAATAAAAAAATGTAGTACTGATACTTCTATTTGAATGCTTTTTGTTTCAGTAACAGCAAGCCCAACTCAAACACATGTCCTGCGGCTTGATCCAGGACCCAAAGGTGTAACCAAACCAGGCCACTTTTTTTTTTTTTCCCTTTGTCTTTATTCTGTCCTCTGCTTTGTCTTCTACTGCGTAGGATTTCCCTCATGGTCTCAAAATTCTTTCTCCAACTATGTGGCTACGTAAGTCCTCTTTCACATTCTGCAGATGTAGTAAAGTATCTTTTTCCAAAACATTCATCAAATTCTGAGATTTACTCCAATCAGATTAAGTCAAATGCTCCATGGACTAATTACATTTGAAATGCACTGCTAGGGTTTATCCTAGGTCATGTGACCCCCTGAAAGCAGGAATGGAATTAGCTTCCCTCTGGCTACATGGATGTCTTAGTGACAAATAGGAATTTTGAAGAATGAAAAACAAGACATTGATACACATGTAGCAACAAAAATCATTCTCTTCAATAGAGGAGAATGCAAGGAAGGATAAAATTATGAATTTTTCAAATGATAAAAGCTGAGTAAGAGAAGGGTCGTAAGTGAAAACAACCAAGTGATCTCAGCTGAATCATTAAAAATATACATAATTCACATAAAAAGTAGAGATTGCAAGCTAGGGATGTCTTTTTAAAAATGTAATCCTTCAACTGTAAATTAATCTAATCATTCCTTATATAAAATAATCACTTTATATTTTCGGGAAGATATCGAAATGCTTAGGGAATTGGGTAGTTACTGATCTTGATTAAAAAAATTAATGAGGGACACAATTTCAGAGAGTGAATAACATGAAGACAAAATATTATATTTAAAGGAGTTTTAGGAGTAAAATAGGCAGGTTTAGGGAGTTTTAGAAATAAAGAGGGTCCATGGGGGAGGAATGCATAGGTGAGGGCTTGGAGCTGCCAGAAGGCATATACATTCACAGAGAATACAAAAGTGCCATCCATTCACAGAAGATAGGGAAAAGCCACAGGGTATGGGAGAAAGAGGAAACAAACTTTCACAGAGGATAGAGAAATGCCAAGAAATGGGAGAAAGGGGAAAACAGACATTCACAGGAGACAGAGAATTCTACCACTGAAGGGGGGGAGAAAAAAAAGGGGCACCACGTGGGGTTTGAGCTTTGAAGCTGATATTCTACCAATTGGAAGGCAGCACCAAGAAACAAAGAACTGCAGCCTTTATACTGGTAAACCTTAGAAAAAAGGAGCTTAGAGGAATACCCCCTAGGGACCTCCGCCTTTCCTGGAAGTCTGTACTTGCTTCCAACAAATTTCCACCCTTTTCACCTACCACCTTTTGTCTGTGGCTTCATTCTTCGAATCCATGTGGACAAGAACCCGGGAAAGAAATCACCCTTGCCTCCTGCTCAGGAAACCAACCCGACTCAATATTGTGCAATAACTTTTCATATCCTTAAGAAAATGCACTTTTGATTTACCAATGAAAGCTTAGTGCATTCACTCATATTTTAGACAATTTGTCAATTCTGTTGCCAATATTAAACTATACAGATGTGCAAGCTTCTGAATTGAGAAATGAGAAACATTTGCTCTTACCAGTGACTAATTACATTTTAATAATTAAGGAACTTTTAGCTTACTTGAATTCAAATAGAACACAGCAGTTACATATTTCTTGGTACTATATTGAATTTAATAATGGAAGAACTTTGTAAGTTAAACAGTATGTTTTGTTTTAAAGAAAATGAAAATAATAAAGAGTGCTTACACAATTTGCTGTGCTTGACTAAAGAAAGAATATAAGGTTCAGGAAATTATGAATTTCTCTGATAATGAGTAATCTTTAAAACCCTGAAAAGAGAGCCTCCTACCCCTTGTCTTATAGCAAGATGCAAGCCTAGAGATGGTGCCAAGTGGGATTGGTGGGGCCTGATTTAAACACTCCATCTCTGAAAGAGATAACTGATATTAGTATCAATCTTAAATGCTATGCTTATTTGACCTTCAGCCCCCACTTCCTTCTAATCAGAATATAGCTTGGTGTCCCTCTTATTTAGAAATTCTGAAGGAATCACTGCATCAAATGTTCTACGTAAGGTATTTTTTTTAATTTTATTTTGTTTTTATTTGTTATCAGCCTGGATCCAAAGAATCCTGAGAATGAGAATTTTTTTTGCTCTAAATGTTCCAGTCTTATTTATTCTTTGGTTCCTCTATAACTCAGCTCTTCCATATTGTGTAAGACTCAGTCAAATGCTGGTAGAGGCTTGAAACAACAAAATCACATAGAATAAAACTATTAAGGACAATAAACTTATATGGTAAATTGCCTATTCCCTAAAAGGCAGTATAAAGTACTAAAAATCAAGTATGACTGGGGTTACCAAAGTTCTATTCCTTGAAGCCTGGGTCTAGAAAGTATTCCTGAGAGTGCCCTGGAGGGAAGCATCTCAATGACATGTCAGAAGGAGCTCTGCCTGAAGACCTTGATGTTGTGTAAACTGCAGTGGCTGTGGACTTATTTTCAACTTACTGCATTTATAATGATGGTGGGTTGGGGTGATGTAACCATAATTTAACATTCCAATTAAGTGATAAAGGGTGTATATGCTGTTTTTTCTCAAATCTGTAGCAAACTCTCTGTTTTCCTAGAGTATGTAACTAAAATCCTATGTTCTCATTTCTTATCTAGCTTTTTTATAGTTTAGAGAAGCTTGTTTTGAAGGTGAAAGGCAACTTGGTGACAGCCATGAGGAGCCACATGTGTCTGCAGTAAACCTACAAATTCCTGTTTGAAGAGAGATAGCTTCAAAACAAGGGAGGAAGCTCAAGAAGCTGCCTATTCCATTCCCTCAGTCCCCACTTCTCTGTGTCTCCCCTTCTCGGGAGAAGCAGAGGTTCCCAATCCCCTACCCCTGGTCTCTTTGTTCTGCTTTCCCTCTCAACCCTTATAAAAGACCCTGCCTGCACTGAGATTGGCAAAATGGGTTGAGGACAAAAAGTACCCCCATTTTCTCAAGGTTTCTGGCACTCAAATAAACCTCTTTCCTCTTTTTACTAGCAACTGTCTTACAAGTTGGGCTTTCATTATGGCAGGCAGCTGAACCTATTTGCTTACAGGGGCACCTGCCACATTTGACCTAATAAACAATTTGCTGAACACATGCTTTGTGATCATCACTGTGCAAAGTGATTGGGGTTTGAGAAGGAGTCTGCACCATGAGGTGACAATGCTTCAAAGTAAAAAATATGGCATGCAATATAAACGGTACAAATGCTAGATTGTGAAGTTTGCGAGACCTACAGGTATATAATAAGGCTATAACAGTCTTCATAAGGAAAAATCTTATTATACACAATTGCAGCCTCATGGTTTTCCAGCTATTTTCTTTCCTTGCCTCCACTACCTCTTATTTTGCATTGTCTACATAACTTTTTGCAAAGTGATAGATGATAGATAGATAGGTAGGTAGATAGATAGATAGATAGATAGATAGATAGATAGATAGATAGATAGATGATACATAGATCCTTAATGACTGATTATAGTGTGGATATTGAATATGAGTGTCAGATGAATTTGTCTATTAGTGGGATGGTGCATTTTGTCTTCTCTCCAGAAATGAATGAAATAGAGTGGGAACTATGATGGTCTTCTCTTTCTTTACTCATCACAATGTTTATGGAAGAGTCCACCAATCTTCTTCAAAATTCAGATTCAATTTCTATAACAAACAACATGAGCACCAATGTATAATTAGGAAGCTGGAAGAAACATTACCTATTTAGAAAGATTCAGTTTAGCTTCAGATAGAAATGCTATCTGAAGAATGCTACCTTTCTTCAGGGAGCTATTTCTCCACTTGGAAGATTTTGGACTCAGTGTCACTTGGGCATGATGAAAACAGGACAGAGATTTTTGTTGTTGTTGTTCACAGAAAAATGATATGCATGCTTTCCTAGCTGCCACTGTGATGGAAATATGTCTGGAATCCTTCTTTGTGTGCTAACTTTAACATATTTCAGTGTTATCCAGAATCGCATGATTTGTCAACTCTGCGATAAGCCCATACTGTCTACATATATGAGCAATGTTACCAAAAAAAGACCAATATAAATCAATGGAGAACGAATTAGACAATAACACAACAGGTAAGCTAGTCATTTAAATTCCCTAGAATAGTTCAGTGAATTGTCCATCAGTCACTGTTCTTTGCAGTTTAAGTGAAATATTACAGTAAATATATTCTTTCCAAAGAAAATCAATTTTCCTCTACAAACATTTTATTATAAAAAGAGCAATAGTTCCTGATGTGTGAATAATAAAAAGAATATGCTATCATCTCTACTCTGCCTTCTGTTTTTCATCTACATATGAATGTGAGGATAGCTTGCATGAAAATAAGAGGAGACTAAAATTAATATGCATCATTATTTTGTAAAAGCACTACTTTGTTCTTTTAATTAAATAATTTAGTTTTTATATTTTCTTGAATTTATTGGGGTTACATTGATTAGATTTAACAACAAGTGAAGAGTATAAGTAAGACATTTGGTATGTAATTTTCTAAACCACTTTTGTGCAGTTATATGATTCTTGAACTTGGTTGTTTCATGTTACCATCATTTCATATCTTTACTTAGTTGTTTAATTAATGCTTCTAATTCTTTATTTACAAAAATTTGTTTTATAGAACAAATATGGCTTTTGGTTCTTCCTTCCAAACCCAGTTTTCAAAATTATAACCATATCAAAATTATTCAGATCGAGGAAACATCGGATGAAGGGCTCTACTCTTTTGTTCTTACATCACATTTTCTGGTATTTCCAGGAATTGGGTTGCACTGTTTGACAGTACCAAACAAAAGAGACTATAAAAATTGGAAATAAAAAAGTCACAGCTTGGACTGTGCCTTTCGTTATTTGTGAAGTTTTTCTTACACATAATCTTCAGAGCGCCAACCAGTTGAAATCTCAACATCTTTAAGCACTGTTTTGTGGAGGTTTTTCCATATGTTAGAAGATGGAGGCATTTATTTTTATAGTATTTAGAAATAATCTTTTAACAGATTTTGTTGAGGTATTCTATTAGGTGGTTAAAAGGAGAGGCAAAAGTTAGCCATCAATCATTTATTACAGTTTTCAATTCTATTTATCTGTCACCAGAAAATAGTTTTATAAGTTTTCACACCAGGTATTAAAATAGAAATCTGAAAACTTCTTAGAAAAAACAGCAATAATAACTAATATTCATATGGCTACCTGCAACTTACAACTACAATAATATTCTATATTTTATATGAAACCACAATTTTGGTGCTATAGATATTATTCCTATATCCCCACTTTCCACATAAAAAAACTAAAACTCAAAAAACAAACCCAGACCAATTCACAAAACTACAAATTGGAGATCTGGGAAATGATTTGAAGTTTTTCCCCAAGTTTTCAACTTTTCCATCTTCAATGATAGACCTTTCCAAAAGCCAATTTACCCAAATAAAATGTCTTTCCTACTATATATATTTTTTAATATATTTTATTGATTTTTACAGAGAGGAAGGAAGAGGGATAGAGAGCTAGAAACATCAATGAGAGAGAAACATCCATCAGCTGCATCCTGCACACCCCCCACTAGGAATGTGCCCGCAACTAAGGTACATGCCCTTGACAGGAATCGAACCCAGGACCCTTCAGTCCACAGGCCAACACTCTGTCCACTGAGCCAAACCGGTTTCAGCTTTCCTACAATATATTAAATCCCATTAATGGTCCATCACTTTATTTAACACTATGTTAATATCTATGAATATGAGCTAGATCATATCCACAGTCTATAAAACACACACAGAGAATCAGTAGTTAATTTAGAAAATTTCTAAATGCAATTTAATTACATCTATAAAAACAATTCTTTAAATAGTGGGAGTCTTGATTACAGAACCTGGGGTCCTAAGTCATGAAAAACATGGAATGTCCATACTATCTAATACTTTCAAATGAAAACTTCCTTGGTCATAACCCAATAAAAATTAGATAGGCTTTTTCTGATTTCTATAGATTTTACTGATATTTTTTCTGCTCTGAATTAGAGGATAAGGCATACTTCCACAGGTAATTATTGGATGTGCTCTTTGATTTTTCACTTGTGTTTCATAAACGTCTCATCTCTCCAACTAGATTTTAAGTACTTTAGGAGAAGACATCTCCACAAACTCCTTTTGAATCCTAGAGAGATTTAGGTCCTTGTACATATTCAGTACTGAGTAAATATCTATCCTATCTAATAAAGAGGGAATATGCTAATTGACTGTCACACCCTCACAAAGATGGCAGCACCCACAGCCAATAAGGAGGGAATATGCTAATTGACTGCCATGCCCTCAAAGATGGCAGCGCCCACAGCCACAGATGGTGGTGCCCAATCCCCTCAGCCCTGCCAGGGTGGCAGGCACCTGGTATGGCCGGGCCTGCCCCCAGGCGGGTCTGGTTGCTCTGTGTACCTGCTTCCAGAGTCCCCCAGTCCCCTCAGCACCCCAGCCACTCCGGGCCAGCCCGAGGCACAGGCAAGCCTTGGATGGTGGCTGCCCTGCCAACACCCAAGGCACAGGCAAGCCTCAGATGGCAGCTGCACAGCCGCCCAGGGCTGCCTGAGGCTTAGGTAACCTGGGTCAGCCAAGGCTTGTGCTGCCAGCAGTGGCAGCAGCAAAGGTGTGATGCGGGCATCACCTTCCCCTGATCACTGGGTCGCCTCCTGCCCCTGAGGGCTCCCGGACTGTGAGAGGGGGCAGGCCAGGCTGAGGGACCACCCTCCACCCCATCCAGTGCATGAATTTTCATGAACCAGGCCACTAGTACTTAATAATAGAAAAAGTTTCCTAGTGATCTTTAGTAAATTATCTTACATAGATGCTACAATATGAGTCCTTAAAGTCACATTCCTTGATTTCTAATTTTCTGTCATTCAATCTATAGCTGACTATCTGCTGCACATACATGGTCCATCCTATGACAAAACATCTATAATAATAAAAGCATAATATGCTAATTAGACCAAATGTCCTTCTGGACAAGCTTCTGAATAAAGCCAGGGCTGCGAGGGAAGCCCAGATCCCAGGTGCATGACAGGGGCCAGAGGGAAGGTGGTCCCAGCAGCTGGGGGAAGGAAGGCCTACTCTTGCATTAATTTCATGCATCAGGCCTCTAGTACATGAATAAGAAAGTTGGAATTGTAAATTAACAATTTATATTTAGAAGAACAGTTTCTGATCAGGATGAAAAGTCATGTATTTCATAATGTAAAAACACCTTAAATCTTTGGGGGCACCATCTTCTTTAACTCACAATCTAAGCACTGATGCTTCATCCTATTTGTTTCTTCTGAATTTCATGCAATTAGTACCATCTGTATGATCTCCACGGTAGATGGTAAATGTCAAAATATATTTTGTGCAAGTTGCACATTTAGTAGTTACATTGCTGTGCACATTGTACAGTATAATATTCACTGCCTTAAGATTTTATAAAAAATGCATTTTTCCTTTTCAAAAGTTCATTAGAATTTCATTGCAAAATTCTAAAATAAAGTGTTAGCAAAAATAAAATAAATAGCTGTTTATTTGCACCACACAATCTATAAGAAAAGCACTATGGCATTCTCTATGGCCAAAAAGGTTGTTCCCTATTTCCTGCACATAATTTATAAGTACTGAACCTATCATTTTCTGTGCTTACCACCCCATCAATAGACAACCCTAGTTAGTCGTAAGCCAAGCATGGACCACAGTGTGACTGGTTAGCATAGTGGCAGGAAAGCAGGAACATCAGCATCAAATACCTCACCTCCTGCCACCCCAGGCCAGCAGCCAGCTAACTTGAGCTGCTTGTGTCTGGATTCATTTTATTTCATCACAATATGTCCTACATGGTATTCTGAACAGGTACTTGTTATAAATACATGTGAAAGAGAATCAGGAAAAGAGAGGCCAGTGTCCCAATTTTGTTTTCTTTTGTTTTTCACATTAACTACCGTTAAGATGAGTACTCAGTTCACGATGCGTGTGTCACACACTGTTCCAGAAGAGACCAGGGCAGAAGCTGAAAATACAAAATGGAAGCTGACCAAATTTACCCTGTTTTAAAGCAAATAGTAATAACTTGTCCTTAAAAAATGAAAAAAAAAATTAGAACAAATGCTAGAGTAAAAGACCTAAGTTAAAACATATGGTCCTTTTACCTTAGGTCAGTGATTTTCAACTATTTCATCTCATAGCACACAAGGTCATAACTAAAATTCTATGGCACATCAAAAAATATGTTTTTTGCTGATCTGACAAAAAATAGGTATAATTTTGATTGATTTACACATACACACACACAAAAAAATAGTAGTTTCCTACCCTTTTTGCTCCAAAGTGACTTTTTAAAAAATTGAGTGTGTATACTTGTATATAAAGATTTCTGGTTCCAAGAACTAACCAATCAGACATAACCTTATTAAGTGATGTGACTAATAAGATGCAACTCTATTATATAACATATATATTTACAGTTCAAGACAGGGCATTCACACTGGACAGCTGTTGTCACATTTCATTTGACAACCTAAGGGGAAGTCAGTGCCACTGATGCAATAGGCAGTGCATGTTTTAAAAATTCTTGAAGCACACCAGGTGAAAATCATTGCCTTAGGTTACTGTGATAATGTGTTTAGGTTACCCTTCATTTTTATCTTCTTTAATTCTTCTTCTTATCACAGACCAAATCCAACTCTTTTAGCACATGTATGAGCAGGGCACCCAGGCCTGGCCAATCATAATTGCCAGAGGTGCTGATGTGATCCAGTCTGAACCAATCAGAGTCTTATGTAAAATCTACTGCTATGGTGATTGCAAAAGACTGTCTCCTTCCTCAGTGTCATTAGGCTAAGGCAGTGGTCGGCAAACTGCAGCTTGCGAGCCACATGCAGCTTTTTGGCCCCTTGAATGTGGCTCTTCCACAAAATACCATGGCCTGGGTGAGTCTATTTTGAAGAAGTGGCATTAGAAGAAGTTTAAGTTTTAAAAATTTGGCTCTCAAAAGAAATTTCAATCATTGTACTGTTGATAATTGGCTCTGTTGAATAATGAGTTTGCTGACCACTGCGCTAAGGGGACATGAATCTGGAGCTTATGATGACTATCTTCCTTACCATATTAATGAAGCAAATCTGAATGGCAGAGCAAGTAATAGACAAAGAGACAGAGAAAGAGGGACTGAGAGATCTGATGACAGTATTGGAATCCTGGGTCCATTCTTAACTGACCACAGTTTTATCTAAATTCCCAGGGAGAGAAAGATGTATGTTACTATTAGATGTATGTGTGTTTTGTTTGGTTTTGTTCACTTAAAAATGATACCTAAATGCAAATACACTGAGTGGCCAGATTATTATGCATTCAGAGATCATAATAATTTAGCCACTCAGTGTATATCCTATATAATAAAAGGCTAATATGCAAATTGCCCCCTCAACCAGGAGTTCGACCAGCAGGAAGGCTGGCCAACTGCCCATGTCCCATCGCCCTGGCCAGGCTGGCCAGACCCCACTCATGCATGAATTTATGCACCGGGCCTCTAATATACATATATATATATATATATATATATATATATATATATATATAGTTATATATACTGAGTGGCCAGATTATTATGCTATTATGTGTTCAGAGATCATAATAATCTGGCCACTCAATGTAGATATTTATCATTCCCATCCTATCTAATAAAAGAGCAATATGCAAATTGACCATACCGCTGCTACACCCACAAGCCACACCCACCAGCCAATCAAGAGTGAGAGTGAGTATGCAAATTAACCAAACAAAGATGGCTGTGGCCACAGAGTGAGCAGGAGGCTTGGGTTTCCCTGGCAATGGAGGAAGCCAAGCTTTCCTCCTGCCCTGGCCTGCCTTGGCCTCTGCTTAAGGCTACAAAGTTTCAATTATAGAAGATAAATAAATCCCACCCTAACCGGTTTGGCTCAGTGGATAGAACGTCAGCCTGCGGACTCAGGGGTCCCAGGTTCGATTCTGGTCAAGGTCATGTACCTTGGTTGCAGGCACATACCCAGTAGGGAGTGTGTAGGAGGCAGCTGATTGATGTTTCTCTCTCATCGATGTTTCTAGTTCTCTATCCCTCTCCTTTCCTCTCTGTAAAAAATCAATAAAATATATTAAAAAAAAAAAAAGATTAATAAATCCCAACAAAAACAGTGGCAGCCACAGAGCTGGAGAGCAAGAGGCCTGAAGTTGCCCCCGGAGATGGAGGAACCCAAGTTTCTGCAGCCCTGGCCTGCCTTGGCCTCTGCTTAAGGCTACAAAGTTTCTATTATAGAAGATAAATAAATCCCAACAAAAATGGCTGTGGCCATGGAGCAAGCAGAAGGCTTGGCTCCCCTTCAGACTACAAAGTTTCAATTGTAGATGATAAATGAATCCCAGATACCAGGGCCTCTGCTTGGGTTGCCATGAGGCGTGGCCAGGTGGCAAACCACCACAGGCCCCTTGCCCAGGCCGCCCCATGCCCCAAGGGAACCCCCACCCTGATCTGGGATACCCTTCAGGGCAAACCAGCTGGCAACCACCCGTGCACCAAGCCTCTATCCTATGTAATAAAAGAGTAATATGCAGATTGACCATCACTCCAACACACAAGATGGCTTCCCCCATCTGGTCAAAGATGACTGCCCCCATGTGGACACAAGATGGCCACCACAAGATAACCAGCCAGGGAGGGCAGTTGGGAGGGACCAGGCCTGCAAGGGAGGGCAGTTGGGGGCAATCAAGCCTGCAGGGGCAGGCAGTTAGGGGTGACCAGGCCGGCAGAGGAGGGACGTTGGGAGTGACTCGGCCTGCAGGGAAGGGCAACTGGGGGGGACCCAGGCCTGCAGAGGAGAGCAGTTTGGGGGAACCAGGCCTGCAGGAGAGGGCAATTATGGGTGACCAGGCCTGCAGGGGAGGGCAGTTAGGGGCAAATAGGCTGGCAGGTGAGTAGTTAGGGATTGATCAGGATGGTAGGGGAGTGGTTAGGGGGTGATCAGGCTGGCAGGCATAAACATTTAGGGACAATCAGGAAGGCAGGCAGGTGAGCAGTTGGGAGCCAGCAGACCTAGATTGTGAGATTGCTGTCTTACTGCCCATTTAGGCCCAATCCCGGTAGGATTGGGCAGTCAGACATCCCTCAAGGGGTCCCAGATTGGAGAGGGTGCAGACTGGGCTGAGGGACACACCTCCCATGCACGAATTTCATGCACCGGGCATCTAGTTTTGTAATAAAGACACTAAAAATGAAAATGTTCAGTGGCATACACACATCTGGTTAAGAAAAAAAAAAAAATCCCTGCATACACTTCTTTGTAAACTGAATTTATATAAAGGGAATACTTCTTTCTCATAAATATGATTTATAAAACCAAGTGCATCCAACTAAAAGAAATAGGTCAGTTCTTATCATAAAAAATTAACTCAGCAAAACTTTAAAATTACTTCAAAATAAGATAATAACTTTCTTAGAAAACACTAATATTTGAAATCTTAACAATCCTTGACTGTCTTTCAATAACCTCAAAATAAATGCACCTCAAATATATTATCTTTATATTACACCTCTCCACATCTAGCACACTGCTGTTATTAGAGAGGTAACAATGTCTAAATCTTTAACAAAATAACTTGATTGTGACTAAACATATTACTTTGAAAGACTCCTAGGTCTTCATGTTATACTGGTTGTTTTTCCTCATTTTCCAAAATTAGCACTATAGCAAAGCGATGTGAGTCCAGGCAGTTATGAATTATGACCAGATAAGTAGAACTCTCTCCTTAATGATTGTTCAATTGGTCCTATGATTTTATTAAGATGACATTAGGTTATAAGTAATGTCAAGGGAATTCTTGAAATGGAAAACAAATAACTAAGGTCATTGGGAGGAGACAGTTCACACACGAACAGTATCTGTTCCTTTACTATGGTGATGGTGGGTATATGTTTGGGTTTCTTGTAGGAGTAAAACTTTGGAAACTTTAAACAACAAATTCTTAAACCAGTGCTTCTCCCCTTCTATCCTCTCAATCCGGTTTACTACAGTCACTGAGGTATTGAGCAGCACACCAGTGGGAAACAAAAGTTTCCCAAAAAGTGAAGCATGTCATAGAATGTATTCCCTGTTCAGCATACCTAGCCCCTGGTCTAGACTGTTTCATCTCACACACAACTCAGCTCCCTTGGGGATGCAGGCACTAGTGTGTCATCGTGACAAGGATAGTGAAGCCATGTCATGGTTTACCCTTTTACATTAGATTAGCTGTGTTCTGTGTTACCACCTACATTACTAACCACATCCACAAATTCCTGTAACCTCTGCCACTTAAAAATCCCTCTCACGCCTGGCAGGTGTTGCTTAGTGGTCCAGCATCCACCTATGGACCAGGAGGTCATGGTTTGATTCCCAGCTGGGACCCATGCTCGGGTTGCAGGCTCAATCCCCTGTGTGGGGCATGCAGAAGGCAGCTGATGGATGATTCTCTCTCATCGTTGATGTTTCTATCTCTCCCTCTCCCTTCCTCTCTGAAATCAATAAAAAATACATATTTTTAAAATTCTCTCACTATGTCTGCATGACTCCATGTTGCCATCACCATGCTGTACTGACAACTGAAAATGAGAAGGAAAAAAAAACTAACATTTCTTCCCTCCATCTTTCCAAACATATTTAATTTGCTGTCTAAAAAATAAATGCAATAAAACAAGATAGAATTAAAATGTTTAAGTAAGAAAATTTTAAAAAGACATTCAAAAAATATTCTTGATGTGTACTTGAGAAAAAAGGTACAAAATGCAGTATTCTTCTTGGAAACAGGGATCAAGCAGCAGTTCAATGAGGCAACACAGCAAAAATGACACCAGACAAAGATGAACAGGCAAGGAAGACTTTCTCCAAGTGATCTCAACAGGGGAGAGGGACTGACCCTGATTCTGATGAAGCAAAAGGTGGGAGAGCTGATAAGCTCTGGAATGAGCTACTGAAAACCACTGGGGAGCATCAGGGGGCAGGTTGATCAGATGGAAGGTGTGGAGCACACAGAGGTATTCCTGGGTTTGTAAATATCCTTCCCTGTGAATTGGCCACCTGTGTTTGCAGATTCCCTCCAGCAGAAATGGAGCTTCTAACCTCCTTCAGAGTCTGAGAGATAGATGTGCTATCTTCTTTTATCTGTACTTTTCAAAGAGATGGTTCCCAGGTCATGGAAAAAAAAAAAAGACATTTCCTGACTGGAGGCTGGGAAAAGAGTTACATACACTGGAAAGGGCAGAGACAAAATTTACAACTGCAAGTTTTCTAAAGGAAATGCTCCAAGAAAAGGGAGGTCAGGGCCCTAGAGTCAGGAAGAAGCCTGACTGAAGTTTAGGCAAGCTGAACATTAGGGCCCTCCCGGTCAGAGATCCAAAGTTTTATTCTGTTGTTCACTAATCTCACACTGTAAAAACAAAAGTACCATTCCATAGAAGAACATATTTCTAAAAGTGAAATAGAATTAGAGATGCATTCATTCAATGGTTCCTTATACATAAAAGGTTGTAAGGAAATAAAAAGTATTCTTCACAACATATTTATAATAATGATTACCATATTTATAATAATGATTACCATAGTTACACAGGAAGTTTTCTTCAGTGGAAATAGAAGAAATAAGACCAAAGTACAAGTTATTAATTAAACTTGAAAGAAGAGGCATAGACAATGATACAGAGTCTACAGTTTTAGATGATATGTTCTAATCAGTGGACAGTAAAAAGGATGAATAAACTGCATATCATAACTATTAATTATTGCCAATTCTCTGCTAAGACCTGAGGAAGGAGAAGTAGGACTGACACTTTCTTATCATACTGAGAAGAACCGACATATATGTTTCCACAAAGAAACCTATTTCCTCGCTGCATGGAGGTAGCAAACGCATATGCAATGTCTGCTCTGTACCAAGGATATCCTGCAAATATTATCTCTTTCCTCACAAAGCCCATTCTGGAATGGATTTAATTTTTACAAATATAATAAATACTTTGTAATTGCATTAAAACTGTAAAAACACTTTTAATACTTTATTTCAGATAATTCGAAGGCCTGACACCATCAGTAAATGGCAAACTTGGATTTGAAACCACATCTGTCAGACTCTAAATCTGCTTGATGCATTTCACTATGGTGGGTTAACTAAGCAATGATATAGGGATCCTAAAATTATGTAATTTTCAAGGAAGGCAGATAATATAAATATGTAATATGTATAAAATAAAGGCAAAACTATAAGAAATACTTAACTTCCCTTTTCTCTCAACAATAAGAAAAACAATAGCACAAATGCTCTGATAAATACCAATTGACATTTGTCTTCAGTGTTGGGATGTAATAGGGAATGGTGGGTGGTGAACTACAAAAAGGTGACCTCAACCCAGCCAATCATCACGATGTTTGAAAACAGATCCATTGATATGAAACATTCTGATTTTTTTTTTCCGAGAGAGAAGTCAATTATCCATATATGAAGTGAAATCTCCAGTTCTTAATAAGGATTAAATATAAATACTGTGTAGGCCAACATGTATTAGCCAAACAATATACATCTGAGCACCATCTGGGCCCCTGCAGCTGCCAGTTTGCCATCTCCGATAGAAACACACATTCAGTGTCACACTTAGATTTGTTGAGGAGAAACACAGCACAGGAAGCCAAGAGAGGCAGGGATGGGATAACCAGTAAAATGTTTCCAAATGAATTTATATCTCTTCTTCTTCCTCTTCCAGTTATTTGAAGAACAGGATATAAAGAACTAAGGTTAATATCTTTAAAGAAGGGAGGATAAACCCTGTTCAACAGACTCTGTTTAACAAATTAGAAATATTTGTGCCTCACTAAGACACATTTTTTAAATGTTCACTCCATTCTAAAGCAAAGCTAAATAAATGATATTATAGTAGTGTTTTTCTACATTGTTAAAAGTTTTAGCAGTTTTATTTTAAATATAGTAAAATTATAGAAATAGTCAATATAAATTGGTAGTGCCAAGTGGACTTCAAAGACATATATGTCTTTCTCAGATTGATTTATGTACATAGATGTAAAATAATTAAATGTAAATAAGTTCACATGCACACATATACAGTCTAAGGACTCTGCCAATGAATTGTAAGCATTTATTTGCTATCATGTTCATATGGTACTACACATGTGCTACTTTTGACATTATATTAAATTTTGTTGTGTGCATGACTTACTGGCACCACTAGCTTTAACTACTAGCTTTAGTCTCCATGCGAGTAATAATAGTCCAATCCAAATCTGCCTGAATCTAATACTTATTCAGCCACACCATGTTGCCTTATTTACCATTGTACCATTTATAAATCCATACCTGACACATAAGAGATACTCAATAAATATCAAGTGACTGAATAAATGAATATATAACATGATTATCTTAACATGGGGCCAATGGAAGAATTATATCAATGTGGAAGGCACCACAGTATAGTGGAGTGAGTATAGACTTGGACCCAGATTTCTAAAATTGTAAGGTTATGAATACCATTCTGACTACCTATGAGCTAATCTCCAGTGAATAACCTCAGAGTATTGTTGTGAAGACCATGGAAAATACTGCATTTCAATATGCTATTTCTCTTTCCCCTTTTTTTGTGTTGGTCTTTTCTTTCCAAACAACATGCTATTTATTAGGAAGCACTGCCTGCAGTATTATTTATGAGCTAAAAGCATTAATTACTGCTGAGCCTGCTAAAATGCTCATCTCTGTTCAATGTTAACTACAAATGTGGCATCAGCAGGGCTGAAATGGAATGCGCAAGATTTAAGCACCATCAAACCTCTTCACTCTCAAAATCCTGTACCTTATACTATTCTTCCTTTGATCAAATTTCTAATACAAGCACAAAGGCTTTGGACCCAGAATTCCAAGTAGCATCTATAGCATTCATATCTGCATACGCATAACTTAGTCCAGAGAACAGAAGAGGCTAAGCAACATTTACCTCTCTGGAAGGCAATCCACGCTGGAAATGCGAAGAGAACAAAAATAAGATTGCTAAATTTTTAAACATTTGTACAGTTCCTGGTCTCTGATCTCGGAAGCCCTGGACCCCTGAGATGAGTCGACAATCATCCTGCACATGTTATAAAGTAATGGAGATGTGTCCCCTGGAGCTGAAACGGCCTGGTTCACTGTGGCGCACAATAAATGTGTCGGGTGGAAAGAAAGAAGGAAGATGGGGAGGGAGTCAAGAAAGGAGAAAGGGCTCTAACCGGTTTGGCTCAGTGGATAGAGCGTTGGCCTGCGGACTGAAGGGTCCCAGGTTCGATTCCGGTCAAGGGCATGTACCTTGGTTGCGGTAACATCCCCATTAGGGGGTGTGCAGGAGGCAGCTCATTGATGTTTCTCTCTCATTGATGTTTCTAAATCTCTATCCCTCTCCCTTCCTCTCTGTAAAAAAATCAATAAAATATATTTTTTTAAAAAAAAGGAAGTAAGTAATGGAGGAAGAAGGGTGAAAAAAAGAAAGAAAAGGGAGAAGGAAATAAATACGTAAATTGGTTGTGTCAAAAATACACTTTCTGAAAATATTGTGCTATGATGTATCTGGTAAGAAACTTAATTTAATACATAAGAAGACATGCTACCTATAACGAGGTAAAGAATAACATACAAGTGTTGATAGTCATACCATAATACAAAATCAGAAAGGATCATTTTTCCATTATTGTCCATACTCTGCCTTTTAAGGTCAATAGAACACTGCAGTAGGCCCTGTGTTATTACCAGTCTTTGAGTTTATATACTAGCAATAATATTTATTGGAATTCAGGCCTACAAAGAATAGGTAAAATGTGTGTCCTGGAGTTTCAATTTTTTGAGAAAACATGTACTTTACGGTTGAAAACGCTCTTGGGTTTAGGGAGAAATGAAGCACATTCGTATCTTGGCTCTGAATTATTTTCAAAAAAAAAAAGTGCTTACAGTCTCGTCATGGCAGAACTCTCTTACAGTGTGAAAACAAATCAGGAGTGAGTGCATTTCTTTTTTCCTGTGAAGACAGCAAATATGTAAGCTTTCCTGGTTTCTAGTTTTCCTTTTATGAAAATAATTAGAGGCCCATTGCACAATATTCGTGCAAGAATAGGCCCCTGGCTTCACTCCCAGCCGCCCAGGAGCCAGCAAGTCCCCACTCCCCGGTCACCCAGGAGCCAGCACATCCCCACTCCTGCCGGAAGCCAGCAAGTCCCTGCTCCCCGGCTGCCTGGGAGCAGGCACATGCCCACTCCCACCGGGAGCCGGCAAGTCCCCACTTCCTGGCCGCCCAGGAGCTGGCACGTCTCCACTCCCGGGCCGCCCAGAGCCAACAAGTCCCTGCTCCTGCAGGGAGCCGGCAATTCCCAGCTCCCCAGCTGCTTGGGAGCTAGCAAGTCCCCATTCCCTTTCTGCCCAGGAGCCTGCACATCCCCGCTCCCTGACCACCTGGGAGTCAGCATGTCCCTGTTCCCAGGCCGCCGGGAGCCCACAAGTCCTTGCTTCTGTCTGGAGCTCCACTCCAATAGCTCCCTCTGCCACCCCACTTCCCCTCACAGCAGGCTTCACACCCCTCTGCACATACGTATGCAAATTAACCTCCTTCTTTGTTGGGTTAATTTGCATACTCACTCTGATTGGCTGTGGGTGTAGCAGAGTAATGGTTAATTTGCATATTTCTCTTTTATTAGGTAAGATAGCTCAATGAGACTTCAAGGTTATACTGTTTAAAAAACACACTGTATGCACAGAGAGCCTGTAAGGCTTTTCAAAACACATGTCTAAAACAGAGCTGCTTAGTTTGGCAGAGCCTCAAATGCCAAGATACTGTGTTGAATGCAAAATCAGATTTTGAAAGCAAAGAGACAAAAGGTGTTTGGATGGGCTTGAATCCTGACAAGGTCCAGCACTGCTTTGTCTCAGGCTGACAATGAACTCATCTCAGGCTGAGCACTGATCTCTGAACTTTCCTTTCCTCCTATTAGGTCCTCATTCTCTTTTCCCAACAGACTATGAAGATGGGATTTCCTAGCTCAACCGCTATATAGGTTCCCAGGTCTCTGATCTCTGAGTCAAGAGCTATACCCTGAGAATTATAGCTATGAACCCATAGCCCCATTAAACTGAAATTCTGTCTTGTTCATTGTGGTTCACAATAAATATGTTGGAAGGAAAGAAGAAGGAAGGGAAGGAGAGAGGGAAGGAAGAAAAGAAGAAGGAAATGTACTTATATGAATTGGTTTAATCAATCACTACAAAACAGATTTTGTAAATATTGTCTTATAATGTAATTTGCAAGGAATTTAATTTGCTATATAAGGAAGTGTGCTATCCTGTAAAAAGCTTATATCGATACCTATCATCTATCTATATCTATCTATCTTCTTACATAGTTGGGGTGTTTTTGAGGGATAGGCTCTTTATATTCATCACATAAAAAGTTTGTTTTGAATGAAGCATAGAAAAAATATATTTAGAATAGATAAGAGTATATGTTTTTGCTAAATCTGTTTCAGAGTACTATTAGCTCTTGTGAAAATTTAAAGAAAATAAGCAGAGATGGGGTCACAGGTGAACTCAGATTTAAGTATTGGAAACCAGAGCTGAAATTTTTAAAATATATTTTATTGATTTTTTACAGAGAGGAAGGCACCTGCTTATTGGAGATGTGCCTGCAACCAAGGTACATGCCCTTGACCAGAATCGAACCTGGGACCCTTCAGTCCGCAGGCCGACACTCTATCTGCTGAGCCAAACCGGTTAGAGCCCTTTCTCCTTTCTTGACTCCCTCCCCATCCCAGAATCGAACCTGGGACCCTTCAGTCCACAGGCCAATGCTCTACCACTGAGCCAAACTGATTAGGCCAGAGCGGAAATTTTAATTCTGGCTTGCCCACAGTGGAAGACCTTGGTCAAGTGACTTGATCCAATGCATTATTTAATAATCTGAAAATGATGATGATAATAGTAATTTATAAGTGTATACATTTTTAAATGTGCAGGTAAATTATCATCAGAATGTTTCGTGGTGAGCAGGTTAAAGTTATGTGAGATAGCCAATTTCAAGAGGGTGGTATATCTGCTACTCACACTAGAATGTTGATGTGAAGAGTATATATCCCTAGTCCAGGGTATGATCAATCACAGCAAGTGTTCAACAGGCTTTCCTAATTCCTTTTTCTGTTCCATGAAGAATAATTAGCCCATAGTAGTTTCTCTACAGAATGCTATGGATCACATTGTGTCCTCCCTAAAGGCCTATATTGCAGTCCTAACTCTGCAGCACCTCAAAATATGATCTTATTTAGAAATTAGTGGCCCAGTGCACGGATTCGTGCACATTGAAAAGAAATTAATTAGAATTCCTGGGAAGGCACCACAGCTTGAAGGGCATCTGCAGAGTGAGCAGGGTCCCTCCAGCAGGTGGGGTCCCTCAGCCTGGCCTGAGAGGATCGGGCGGAAACCAGCTCTCTGACATACCCCAAGGGGTCCCGGAGTGTGAGAAGGCACTCTGAAAAGTTTCTGTCGTACAGGGTGTGGAAAGCAAATGCAAGTGTGCAGTAAACCAGATTCAGGGCCAATAGTGCCCCAGGAACAATATAACCCATGGCTGAAGATGGAACTTTGCAGCCTCAAGAGGAATCGGGCTCCCTCCTCTCTGGTTCCAGGGTGCGTCACCAGAGAACCACAGCTGTCAAGTCACTGCAGTTCAGCAGCTCCTGCATTGAGCATCTGCCCCCTGGTGGTCAGTACACATCATAGGTACTGGCCAGTTGGACAGTCAGACGGTAGGATGGTCACTTAGCCTTTTATACATATAGATACAATCATTGTCATTATAGATGTAATTAGTTAAGCTGAGGTCATATTGAACTAGAGTGAGACTTCACTATGACTGATTTGTTAAAAAAAAGGAGAAATTCAGACACAGACAGGTACACAGAAAGAGCATCATGGGAAAATAAAGACAACAAATTTATGTTGTTTAAGCCACTTAGTTTGCTATAGCAGTTCTGGCAAATCAATACATGGGGTAAGACTTCCACTAATTATAAATAACTGTGTTGGCCTACAATAGTTTACTCTTTAACGATGGTTTCTCTCTGCTCTAAGTGACTTTTAAAAAGCCTTTATAAGTACATATATCAGTCAGGGTCTCAGTAGGAAATAGTCAACAGCTTCAGCTGATAATTTTTAATGAAGGTACTATCTACAGAGGTATGAGTAAGGCTAAAGGAACCCATAAGATAGTGAGAAACCCAGGAAAAAGCAAGAAACTGACATCATTAACCTTAACCCCCAACAAAAAAATAAAGATTTCCCTTATATCTTACTAGTGGACTGGTGCACGAAATTCATGCACGGGGCAGGGGGCGGGGGGGTTCTCAGCCTGACCTGCACCCTCTCCAATCTGGGATGCCTCGGTGGATGTCTGACTGCCAGTTGAGGCCCGATCCCACCTCTCGCAATCTGAGACCACTGACTCCTAACCGCTCACCTGCCTGCCTGCCTGATAGCCCCTAACCACTCTGCCTGCCAGCCTGCTCGCCCCCAACTGCCCCCCCACCAGCCTGCTCACCCCCAACTGCCCTCCCACTGGCCTGCTCACCCCCAACTGCCCTCCCACTGGCCTGCTCACCACCTACTGCCCCCCCTGCCAGCCTGCTTGGCCCCAACTAACAACCCCCTGCTGGCCTGCTCGCTCCCAACTGCCCCCCCTGCCAACCTGATTGCCCCCAACTGTCCCCTCTGCTGGCCTGCTCACCACCAACTGCCTCCCCACCAGCCTGCTTGCCCCCAACTGGCCCCCCATGCCGGCCCGCTTGCCCTCAACTTCCTCCACCACTGGCCTGATCACCCCCAACTGCCCTCCCCTCCTGGCCTGATCGTCCCTAAACGCCTCTGCCTTGGCCCTGCCACTATGGCTTTGTCTGGGTGGTGGCCATGGAGCTGGCTGGGGCCACCAAGGAAGCCAAGTCTCCCATCCGCTCTCAGACTGGCTCCCACCTGCTCTGGCCAGCTCTGTGGCTCTGGCCGGTGTCACCATCTTTGTCACATTAATTTGCATATTCCCTCCTTATTGGCTGTGGGTGCTGCCATCTTTATTGTGAAGTGATGGTTAATTTGCATATTACTCTTTTATTAGATAGGATTGGCTAGATCTGGGCCTCCAATAAGACAATTACTGGCAAAGAAAAATGAGGTCATAGTGATGGTCTTAAATTAATTATCTCTTGTTTCAGGTGCCACCTTCCTTTAGTAAGAGGCTACCTATGTGATAATAGAAAAACTGAGTTGAGGAAAACAGAAGAAGGCTCTGCAAGAAAAGGCAACCACCACATTCCCCTATTTCCAAGTTCTCAGAACTAGAGCCTCATTGCATCCTCCAGGTACTGACAATACCTCCCAATTCTACTCTTTCTCTTCCATAATTGTTTAGGTTCGATTCTAACTTTTATCATGGTTGCAGTCAATAAAGCCCATTGTAGGCCTGTCTTTGTCACCAAGGCCTTGGGAATCATGCAGCTTCTACCTGCCCCTTTCTGCCTAGGTTTGCACATTAGGGAATTGAGAAACATAGTATTACTTCAAAGTATCATTGGTACATTTATCATTACCATTGTGAAATGGAGACAAGTTGGAATATATCAAGTTGAGGCAAGTTTTCACAATAAGAACTGAGATGTGCTCAAGAATTAATATTTCAAACAAATTAAAGTTGGTTATAATGAGAAAATAGTTCCAAAATAAGAGTCAGAAAGGCTGATTCTAAACTTACTTCCTACTGACTGGCATTGTGAGTTCATTCAGGAAGCATCACAAGCTCTCTGGCCCTGCTTCCTCAGCTACTAAGTGAAGGTATTAAGTTAGAGTGCTAACCTTCCAACTACCTCGCAGACTATGAGCAGTCAGTGATGTTGACAACATTCTAGAATTTAAGATTCATAAATAACAGTAAGTAGTATTTGTTTAGTGCTCTTCAACTTACTAAATGCTATTATAAAGGAAGAGAGAGGCAGAATTGTTTACTGTATTGGCTAATACCTTCAAAGTTTGAATTGAACACATCTGCTTTGAGATTTTCCCCTATTCTGCTTGGTGAATACTAATATACTAATATTGATTGCATGCCCTGGTTTCGTAAAGTACAAGCTAGCCTAGATGGGTTATGTTTATTTTCATATAACTAGCTGCTGGAGGCTAAGAACAGTCATTAGCATAATAAATGCGAGAAGTTTGTCAGAAGGCTGATGGACATCTTCAGCAGGGCTGAAGATCTGCATATTATTACTTGTTGCCAAACAGCTGAGGGCAATTCCCCTAACCTGATAATCCTTTATTGTTTACTAAACCTTACCTTTGATATGTGTGTCTGCTTTACTAAAGGGCAAAACGTGTGAATAAAAAGCCAGGGGTCCAGACATTCAGGGAGCCCACTTTAATATAGGGCGCGGCCTCTGCCTGGCTCCCCCAATGCCTTCCAAATTTATATTTCTTGTCTAGTCTCTATCCATTTATGTGCGGCCCTTCTCCAGATTCCTGAACCCTTGCTGCGAAAAGACTGCGGCAGCTAGCCAATCCCCTGATACTAGTTGGTTGCCAGCTTGTGCAGGTGGAAATCTTGGTACATATCAGTATTGACAGAACAAGAGAAACGACTCTCTTTGGAAAATCTTAGTCATAGTTACTATATAATTCCTCCAAATTTCCTCCAGACCTGACAAATTCACAATAGTCAAGCTTAAGTCTTCAGATTAACGACAATGTCACCTTAATAGCTGCTTGTAAGAGGAAAGCTGGTCTTAAACCAGTTTCAATAATTGATCAATATAGGTATATTTTGAATTCTAAAAAGGCTTAAGTAAGTCAAAACGTTCTCAATGGCATGTTCCTAAATTTTGTTGAGTAAATACACATCCATTTCTGCAGAGCTATGACACTTTTCAACTATTCAATTAGCAGACCCTCAAAATTATACGAGAGATTTGTTTTTGAGAATGAATAGTCCTTAAAGTGATCAAACCAAACTTAATCTTCCTGCTGAAATGACAGTCGATCCCTTATTTTCACATGAAATGTACCAAGTACAAAGAAGCAGGTGTGTCATTATAATACTTTCTCATCAGAAATCTACTTTAAAAATAAGGATAAAGATAGCTATAAACATCATTTGGTATGTGCAGTAGACACCTGAGGTTCCATCATTTCCCATAATAAGCCCAGAAATATATATGCTGCACTAGCAGAATATGAGAGAAATTGAGTTTTATAAGGCCAGGGAATCTCTTTATTCCATGCGTTTGTGAGACTTTAGAAAGACTCATTAAATAATATAAACAGGATAGCCTATATAATCTTCAACTGATAAATAATTTAAAACACTAAAGCTCATATAATATTTTATCACTGAATTCAGCCCCATTTAAAAGGCTCTATGTACTCAACTTTTGCCATAAACAAATTTGCTTAATACATGCATGATTAGAATTTGTGTTTCAGAAATACTTCTTAAACCCAATGTTCATAAAACCTCCTTCCATCATTAGGGTTATAATAACAGCTATAAATAATAGCAACTAACATTTAGAACAAGCACTGTACATTTACCATTATTTGGATTCTACTTACTCACTAGAATTGTTCTTTTCACCCATCTTTCCAGTACAAAATCAGGGTAAAACTATTATGTGAGAATGTTCTGAACCCTGTAGAGAGAAGGTCAGACATACCTATATCAAGTATCATGGTCTGAGGCTGGAGGACAAGCTGTGGAATTTTTTTGTAGTTGAATAATCTCTGTTTTCTAGTCCTATTGTTGGAAGGTGTAGACAAATAACATTAAAACTCAGTCTATTGACTCTAATTGCAGAACCCTTTTCACATTATTTTTAATATAGAGTTATTCTGTCCCTACCTGTAAATATTAGTATGTATGTTTTGAAATCTCCCACCTCTCCTTTATCTAAAAAAATGAATACTTTATCAATTCAGAAGGGTAATAGCTTCCTCTGTGACTGTAGTAGAATCATAATTCTCTTATTGTGTTTTATCCTCAAAGAATTTGATAGACTAAATAAGTCTGAACTGAAACACAGAAAAAGCAATCATAAAGAATGGGTAAGTCCATTCTTTTCTTGACCCAGAGAATGTCTCACCACACGTTTAGAATTTTGTGGTGTGGGGAGGATTTGAGTAACTCACCATACTATTTCTCTCATTAAAATGTTTCACAAAGGAAAATGCTCCATGGCATGTAATCACAAAAATGATGCTAACAGAACCTGCCCCTCCCCAACAAAGAAGGGAGCATCACTTCTCCATTTATCCCCAATATTTCCAGAACACTCTCAGTACCTCAAGGAGAATTTAATCAGTTCTCTACTCAAGAGTATAGATGGTTGGTGCACTAAGAAAAACAGAGGATCTGGAGGTCTCAATGAAAGGAACAAGAATTAGTGAAGGAGAAAATCAGAGCATGTGTCTGGTCCACTAACCACACTCTTCAAAAGCCTTCTCACTTAGGCAACTGGATTAAGGGATCAAGGTAAGAAATGGTCCCTATACCCTTAGAGGATGTTTTATATGAAAGGATACACGCTTTATTAAAATCTCTATCCTTTCACCCTTTATTCCCCACAACCCTTTCTCTTTAAACATCTCTGCTTTTGGTCTCCCTGGAAATCATACAAATATCAGTGCTTGTTCTTTCAAATATCTCACAAGAACAGATCCATTGCTTGTTCTTGGTTTTCCTCTAACCAGCATCTTTGGAACTGCCTAGAAGTGTAAAGTCTATTCTCAGGAGGACTGGCTCATCCCGAATCAGCTAAAGTGAGCTGGTCCTCCAGCTTGCAGGAAGAATGGGAGGGAGAACAAAACGTGTTAGCATAGGAAAGGGTTTAACTGTTGGCTTTAATTTTTTTCTCCCAATTTATTGTGGGTTTTTTTTAACTTTTCCATGTTATATTTTATTTGATTTCTTTATTTTTAATTTCAATTCTTTATTGTTGAGAGTATTACATATGTCTCCTTTCTCCCCCATTGACCTCTTCCCGGCCGTTCCCTGCAACATATTCATGTGTGTGTGTGTATGCGTGTGTGTGTGTGTGTGTGTGTGTGTGTGTGTATGCGTGTGTGTGTGTGTTTTATTTTTTATTTTTATTATTTTCATCTCTCCATCAAAAGGATTGGTTTCTTCCAAATGATGTGTGGACAGTATATATCATTCCCATACTCTAGTTATCCAAATAGATTTCAGTCTTCACACACTAGTGATCCTATAAGAACATTTGTACTCCCTGGTCAACATTACATGTACTCCTCAACCCACTCACTAATTCCTATTAATTTTAACAAATATATCACAAATTCATTGATTTCTATTTGTTCCAAAGCTATACCTTCTCGAGGACCATAGGAATTCCTCTAAATTTGTTACCTAGAGTTAGCCAATCCATGAGCTTGTGCTCCGGACTGCCAAGTCTGTCCAAGATTTCTGATCCCTACAGCAAGAAGCTAGCTTCCAGAGACAAAGTTAGAGGGAAGTGTCACACAAGTCCACCATCACTTCTGACACCAACTGCATGTTGGAAGGGTTTATTGTCAGGAGAAATAGAGAACAGAATCAGAGAACCAGGAACAAAATAATAGAATGGATAGATAGATGATAGATAGATAGATAGATAGATAGATAGATAGATGATTGATAGATAGATGATTGATATATAGATGATAGATAATAGATAGACAGATCGATAGATTTTAATAAACTGACTCGTGATTATAGAAGCTAAAATCTATAGGGTAGTCCAGTAGGCTGGAGCCAGGGAAGAGTTGCAGTTGAAGTCTAAAGGCAATCTGTGAGCAAAATTTCTTCTGGCTGAGGAGAGGTCAGCTCGTGTTATATTAAGACCTTCAGTTAATTGGATTAAGCCCATACATATGGGTGATCTTTACTTAAAATGCACTGATTTAAATGTTAAATCAGAGGCCAAATTCCTTACTACACATTTATTCATCTTCATCAATAATTGACTCCTTCTAATCAATTGAGTTCATTATACCACACAGCCACAGTGATGCAACTGTCATGGTTCCCTATGGCTCCCACAACAAGATATTGTACATAGTTGGCTTCCTAACTATTTCCCCAGCCTCATTTTGAGCTATACTCCTGCATCAGTCTCTCCATGCAATCCTTTTCTAACCCCCTGATCACAGCACCTTGGCAATGTCTGATTCCTCAGCAGAACTTCTCCTCCCTCTCCTCTTTGCCCAGTTAACTAGTCCTAACTAGTACTAATGTTCTTAGCACTTACTCAAAGTTGTAGTTTTTGATTACATAATTAAAATTTTGTTTCCCACAAGATCCTTAGCTGCCTTAGGCATAATTTTACTGATTTATTTCCTCATTATATCCCACCAGTCAGCACAGTTTATCATATAATAAATGTGAATTAATAAATGTGAATTAATAAATGTTCATTTCAAGGGCATTGCTCTTGAATTGATTCACCCCAATCCCAGGATATGACTGGTAAAAAGACTCATTCTCTCCATCACACAATCAGCACATATTTGTGGAAATCGTAAGTGCAAAGCTTTGTGTACCTTGAATATATGATCTCCTTAAACAGTGCCAATGCAGGCAGGTACTTAGAGCCATTAGGCTACATAGTTAGAGGAAACAGGGAAGTGGGCTCCATGAAAGATGTGACTCACATGAATCTTTCACTGTAAACAGCCTGAGACCTTGCACTCAAATACCTAGAAATGGCCTAATAGTATTACCTTTAACTGTCATTTGAGTTTGTTTTTCTGTTCAAGACCACAGCACTAGTGAGGTACCAAGTGACAACAAAGCAACCAACATGAGGTTTGTGTAATGAGTTGTGCTGATCACAACGTTCTCTCATTATTCGTTGGCATACACCCTGGTGTGTCATCTCAGAACACCCGTGTGGAGACTGGAAAAGAACAGGGCCTGCTTATGCATTTGCTTCTTTCTTTCCAACACAGATGTCTGGTGGCACTCAGGAGGCAGGGCCTTGCGCTAATACTGTGTCACGTTTATGTTTGTGTTCATCTTCCAATATATCTAACGGGTTTCAAGCCATGATTTTGTTTTTACCTATAATTATAATCACAGCTCTGGGCGACATTGTAGATGGCTTGCTATGATTCTAAAAAGGTAGAAAAGTTTGCTTCTGGGAATTAGGGAGTGAGCATAATGATTCTAGAAGCAAATGTATCATAAAGAATCCAAATCAGTATTTTAATGGTGGAAGTGAATGTGTTTGCTACTGCTTTCTTTTCTAACTATAAAGAAAAATATCAAAATTGGGATAAGTTAGCTAACATTTGCATAAAAGCTGAAATGCACAGGTTTTTTCTAATGATAATAGGAAATACAGAATTTGAGAAATTGTAGAGAGAATGTGCATTATCTCATAGAAAGTAGGTTGGATTGTCCACACATACAAACACTGAATTTATGAATATCTTATATTTGAAACTGCCACAAGGAGGAAAGAACACGGAATTTTTTTTTAAATAGTAAAATGTAGGTATGTGAAACCATTGGACATAAACTGAGTACATTTTTCAAAATGGTTATAAATTTCGCCTTTGTTACTCAGTGACACTCGTCTGTGTCACCTGCCTATTATGTGCAAGGCGCTGCCTCGGTGCTTCATAATTTCCTTATTTTGTGGAAGAAAAACCTAAGCATCAAAAATCCTGAGTAACTTGTCCAAATACCCAAAGATAGTAATATATAAAGATACTTAACACTAAAAAGATTTAATCTAGTCTTTTATAATAGAAATCTACCTAAATTATATCCTGTGAAACTGCCCGGCCTCTACATAAGACAATATGTACAACCTCAGTGCCCAGCATTGTACCTGGTGCATTATACTTATTGAGTCAATGAAAAATTAAAAGAAAAGAAGAACAGAAAAAATATATATGGAGGAAGGGCTTAAGCTTTTGTTGATAACAAAGTCATCATTAAATATCCTTACAATCAGCATTTATTTTTTAATATATTTTATTGATTTCAGAGAGGCAGGAAGAGGGAGAGAGAGATAGAAACATCAATGATAAGAGAAAATCATTGATTGACTTCCTCCTGCATGCCCCCACTAGGGATAGAGCCCACAACCTGGGCAAGTGCCTTTGACCAAAATTGAACCTGGGACCCTTCAGTTCACAGGCTGATACTCTAGCCACTGAATAACACCAGCCAGGGCTCCTTACAATCAGAATTTATATAACCCTTTTCCTTTCAGTTTTCTATATCTAACTGATCCTGGCTTGAAAATTTCTAAACAAACTTCACTGCACAATATTTAAGTGAAAAACAAGACAGTGTTCGCAGATGAATGCATGCCATTCAGCATGAACCTTTGTAACATTATTTATGAAACTCGCTGCCTTCTTCTTCTTTCTCTTTTTCTTTTTTTAACTTCCTGACTTTGAATTATATTAGAGGAACTGAAATCAATGGACATCTGAGTTTTTCTGGGTATTTCCATGTTTTTTTTTTAATTCATCTGTTACTGTTAAAGGTCAATGTCTGTCATGTATTTATTTCCCTTCTAAAAAGTAAAGACATCCAAAGGAGGAAGAGTGTATAATTGTAGTTGAATGTGAGCACAACTTTATTGTTTATTATTTACATTTTTCTTTCAGTTGTAAATATAAATCTCCCCCCCCCCCCCGCCTTCTAAAATCAGCTCTTTAATCTAAAGTTAGGCACCACAATTTCTGAACAGAAACACCAGCACCCTCTGGACCTAATGTGTCACGGTTGCCTTTCTTAGTCCCGTTCTCTCTCCCAGTAAAGTTTTCTTGCCTCGTGCCCTGTTCAGGAGGGCTTTGCTAGCTGACTCATGTGTCCCCTTACACTAAGTTGTACATTAATGATATCATTTATAATTTAAATTAGTTCACAGATGTCTTAAACATTGCCTTTTAATTTATTTCATGGATACCCTCACCAAAAGGAGTGGCTAATGTGATATCCCAAGGTTTGGAGTATAAAATGAGAAACTGGAGAATAGAACAATGGATCCGAAAGAAAGTGAGTTAGATGAAGCCAGAAGAAATGCCCTCCCACATAAGAAAAGTTGACCCAGAGATGACATCTGTCAAAATTTCAGAGGCTGGGCACTTGTATGTTTTCTGGTAAGCCTAGTCCACATGCTTTCCCACTAAAGTTTTAAAAGTGGTGTGTTTTTTCCCATTTCTGGAGTATGCTATGAATCATATTATAGATCAAAGACGAAAAGGAAACTAACAGCAATTTGTCAAGTATATTTGAAAGTATAGAAAGTTTCAAGATATGCATCAGTTTAAAGAGCCTAGGAAATTACTTCTCAAAAGTAACTGCTTACAAGTGAACATTTGCCTCCCTAAATCACCGGGAATCGTCTTTATGGAATCGGTTGAAGCAGCTCTTCATTTCTTTTTCCTGTTGATCAGAATTTCATTAAGCTGTTCTTTAATGCTCCATGACTTTGTTTGCTCTGTATTTACATTACTCAGCCATATCCCTTAAGCTTAATTAAGGTTGCTCATGCTTTGAGCACTTTTCTCTGTTCTGCAGCAAAAGTAGGTAAAAATCAAGGGACACTCATTCATCTGTGAAACTGTCAGTCTATCATAACTTGAATATTGATTTTGAGGGAGATTGTGACATTCCCTAGGTGAGCATGTCAAGTTTGTTGACAGAGAGCTCTCTACTTAATTGAATGTGATGTCTGTACGGGAAGTGATGAAGTATGTCAGTGATGTATAAGTTTGCTCTCCCACTGTGTGCGCAGTAGAGGGGAATGATATTCCATCGTGTACTGACCAAACTCCATGTGCTTTGTCTTATTACTTCAGTATTTTTTCACTTAAAGACCTGAGAGCAATACAGTCATTCATCCAAGGGATGATTATGCATTAAAAAACTTGAAGCATGAAATATCAGATGGGAGAGTCATAAATGATTTGCCACATGAGTAATAATTTTAATTTGGTTGCTAAACTTGCAGTGCAGTCTTACTCATCTGTAATATGGTAGTAATGATCATCTTTCCTGTCATTAACAACTTCTCAACAGTGTTGCAAAGATTAATTTATGTTTTTAAATGGCTTTTGAAATGAAAAGTACATTGTAAATGTTAGTTTCTGAAGCATATCCCTTTCTGGCCAGTGCTAGCTTTGTCTCTGATTGACTTTAAAAATGCTATATGAAAAAAAAAATGTTGTACGAGAAATAAAATTTTGCTTGGACAATAGCAATATATATATATACATGATTAGTTTAAAAAGAGAGAGTATACTGCCCAGCTGGTGTTGTTCAGTGGCTGAGCATCAATCTATGAACCAGGAGGTCAGGGCACATGTCTAGGTCCTGGACTCAATCCCAGGAGGGAGCACGCAGGAGGCAGCCAATCAATGATTCTCTCTCATCCTTGATGTTTCTATCTCTCTCTCCCTTCCTCTCTGAAATCAATCAATCAATCAATCAATGAGGAGTATACCTTAAACTTACAGAGTTATATATTAACTAGTGTCCTGGTGCACAGATTCATGCACATTGAAAGGAAATTAATTAGAAGAAATATTTTAATATTGTTATTCACCCTTTCTCTATAATAGAAGTGTCAACCAAATTCATGATCGACAATGACAGATCAAAATACATGGTGCAATTGGTGCCAGTGAGAGCTTTAGATAGATAGATAGATAGATAGATAGATAGATAGATAGATAGATGACAGATAGATAGATGATAGATAGATGGATAAACTTGCTTAATTAGACCTGCTTTCTGATTTAGCTAAACTCTTTCCAGCCCAGTGAAGCTTCTCTTTCAGGTAGTTGTCAGCAACACAGCAATAAATATCAACATGAAGCAGATTATTATTTTTTTTTTTCATGAAGCAGATTATTATTGTAGCTCACACAGGGAGAACAAAGGGTAAAACATTTAACTGCAGCAGTGTTTGACTATATTCTATGCAGTGAGAAAACCTGAAGTCATTTTCAAGGTCCACCATTTCTTACTTCTTTTCAGTTGGGTCAAGTTTCTAAGCCTTCTAAATATCCATTTTCCTGCTAATGAAAAGAAAATAGGATTGTACTGAGTCTCCTATCTAACTACTCCAGGACTTCTGTGAAGATCAAACGAGATGAGGTATGGGAAAACACTTCACAGACATTTGGTTGCAGTGTAAAATGTTTCCATCTGGCTATAAAGCAAGCCGTGTTCTAGGGCTAAAGAAAGGCCAAGAAGGCTTGTCGCTAGGGAGAGGAATCCAGGTGTTGCTATGTGACATCATTACCAGGTGCCCACAGTGACTGTTTCTGGGCTGGGCTGGGATGCAGGCCACATTTTGTGCCATGGGGTCTTGGCAGTGTGGGCTGCTATTTGGTGGGCTTTTGCTCCAGTGTGGGTCCAGGGCCTGTGTCCCACTTAGGGGAAGCCAAGTGTTGGTTTATTGGCGCCAGGTCCAAGGTGCTGTTTCTTTTTAAATGGCCAGTGCACATCATGGCATCTCCTACATTGAGTGTCTGCCCCCTGGTGGTCAGTGTGCATCATAGCTACTGGTCAGACAGATACTTCAGCTATTATATACTGTGTATACTAGAGGCCCAGTGCATGAAAATTCATGCATGGGAGGGGGGGGTCCCTCAGCCCAGCCTGCCCCCTCTCACAGTCCAGGAGCCCTCAGGGATGGGAGGCAACCCAGCAATCAGGGTAAGGCAACACCCCATCACACCTCTGCTGTTGCCCCTGCCGGCAGCACAAGCCTTGGCCGGACCTGGTTACCTGAGCCTTGGCCGGCCACCATCTGTGGCTTGCTTGCACCTCAGACTGGCACTAGGGAGCTGGGCAGCCACCATCTGAGGCTTGCCTGCACCTCCAGCCAGCCCTGGACAGCTGGGGGGCTGAGGGGATAGGGGGACTCCAGAGGCAGGTGCCCCGGCGGGGCTGAGGGGACTGGGTGCTGCCATCTTGTGGCTGTGGATGACGCCATCTTTGAGAGCATGGCAGTCAATTAGCATATTCCCTCCTTATTGGCTGTGGGTGCCGCCATCTTTTGCAATGGCATGAGGGTCAATTAGCATATTCCCTCTTTATTAGATAGGATAGATTATACTTCAGTAAAAAGAGAGATACAATTTTCAATACTTGAACAAAAATGAACAAAGGTTTGCTACATCAATTTAACAAATGTATTATCTAAACCATTACTTTGTCATTTATAGGTTTCTTATGGGGAAAAAAGAAATCAATGGTTTCCAACCTAACAGATTGCATTATGTTTCACAAATAAGTTATACAAATTAGCCTAGAGCCACTTCTTTCAATAATGTGTGCAAAAATATTCTAAGGTAACATTTTGTAGAGTATGGATTTTTTGAGGTTTCATTTGCTCAAATATACATTTAAATGACTGCTCACTCAGGACTCTGGCTACTTGAGAGATGGAAAAATTATAAGTGCAGATTCTCATAAATATGAATAAAAACAGAATGATTTCTCCATGTGTTGGAACCTCTGGTTAATCATTAATAATGCTGTGGCTAAGTAAAAGACTGGGTGTTATTAAGCAACAAAATCCACAACGCCTAGTCTCCAGCTCCTTCCATGAGTGAAGAGCTGTCAGTGAAGTTTTCTGGCCCCCCTTATCAATTTTGCTTCTGTGAAAATGTCTTCTAACTTTCTTCCTACCTCTCTGTCCGTTCACTTCTTTTTAGTTTTATTTTTCTAGATCCTTTTCCAACTGAATGGATTTTAAACCCTTTATTTGACATGTAGAGCATAAATTCCACAATACTCAAGAGCTAACTTCCTGACCCACAGGCATCGTTAGCTCAACACCAAAAACAGTAAACTTAAGTGTGTTCTCTCACCTCCTATGTCTTGTTCCTGCTCTAGTCTCCTTGTCATACCAATATCTTACCAAAAGCACACCAAGATGTTATTGAGACTTCCTAATCATTAGTTTCTTGAATTAATTTTTATTGAAAGTGTACTATATACCAAGCAGTGTGTGGGGCATTGAACAGAATAAAAACAGTTCCTGTTCTCAGGTAACATCGAATTAAATGGGAGAGAAATGTTTTAATGAAGTAAGAATAATGGCTAGTCCTGAGAAAAACACCACTGGGATTCTGTGATAGCATTTAAGTTGCTATTATGTCATCAAGTTTACCTTAAAATAAATGCAGAAGAGAATATCTCTCACCACCTCCACTGCTATTTGCCCTGGCACAAGACAATTTTTCACTGGTTTGTTGAAGAAGCCTTCTACCTCACATTTCTGATTCTACCCTGGCCTCCCATATACCACAAATAATATTGTGAAAACATAAATTAGGTCATATTCTTTCCCTGCTTAATACTCTCCAGTAACTTCCCAACTCATTGTGAAATCCTAATCGCTTATGTTTACATGATCTACAGCCCATTACCATTGTGAAGTTGTTGTCTAGCCAAACCTTCTTCACAATTTATCTCCAGTCTCTGGTGTCATTGCCATTCCTCCAGTATGCTTTAGTACATTACTATCGCTCAGATTTTACACTTACAATTTTGTCCTCCTAGTATTCCTTTCTCAGGATATTTATGTGGCCTGGTGCTCAAATTTCCTACAAATATTGATAATGCGCCAACTATCAAAGACACTTTTTTTCTGACCATTCTGTAAAAAGAATCCTCTGCCACTTGCTTTCACCTTGTTTTCTTTATTAAAAAAAAAAAAGCACTATTGTTCATTATTTTCCATAAATGAGTGAGATCATGTGATAGTTATCTTTCTCTGACTGGCTTATTTCACTTAGCATAATGCTCTCCAGTTCCATCCATGCTAACATGAACTGATGAACAAAAACAGACCCAGAGACAGGGAAGCATCGATCAGACTGTGAAACCTCAAAGGGAAGGCAGGGGAGGGTGGGGGAAAGGGGGAGAGATCAACCAAAGGACTTGTATGCATGCATATAAGCCTAACCAATGGACACAGACAGCAGGGGCGTGAGGGCATGAGTGGGGGGGCTTGGAGGGCAATGGGGAGATAAGGATACATATGTAATACCTTAATCCATAAAAGAATTAATTAATTTTAAAAATTGGAAAGATCAGAGGAATTGAATAAATAGACTTCAAGTCAAAAAAGACAAGCACCATTGCTGCCCTGGCTGGTGTGGCTCAGTCGGTTGAGCACTGTCCCATGCACCGAAAGGTCGCCAGTTTGGGTGAAGGCCTGTGGCAGGGGCCAAGGGTGGGCTGGAGGGATCCATGCGGGAAGAGGGGCATATACGAGTATAATACTTTCAACAATAAAGATTAAAAATAAAAAATGAATATAAAAAATAAAAAGGTCACGGATTTGATTCCAGGTGAGGGCACATGCTCAGATTGTGGGCTCAATCCCCAGTAGGGGGCACGCAGGAGGCCAAGGATCAATGTTTCTCTCTTCTTTCTTCTCTCTCTAAAATCAATAAAAACACTTTTTTAAAAAAATTTAAAAAAAATCACTATCACCACCTAACATTTATATTTTTTTTCATTTTTGTTCCCACACAGCAAGGGCTTTTTATACTCTCTTCATTCTTATATTTTCAACCCCTAAAATACTGTCTTACACAAAGGAAATTCAAAATAAATATCTAGCAAATGAAAAAACAATCTTCTCAAACAAATTATGAACACATTTGAAATAGTATTAATGAGCATGAGTGAGAAGCAGTGAATTTATGAGGGAGCTTTATCAAAGTTCATTTAAACTGCTATCCTTCTCAAATTATACTTAAATATTATACCAAATCCTTTGGATGGGGGAAAATTCTGACAAAACTCTCTTAATGATTCTGATTTTAAAATCTCTCCCCCAGATGTGTTAAGCTCTTGAGCTTCTACTTGCTCAAAATGGCATAATTGTCTTCATGGGGCTTCACAGACACTCAAGAGCCATTTTTGACAATTAGCAAGACAAGATGAGTTATGAGATCACAGTTAATGTGACAGTTCAGAGTACATGCTTGATGCATTACCACTCATCTGGGAGGAAGTAGGTAAATGATGGATAGACTCCTAATGCCTAAGAAACTACTCCACAGTGATCTACCGAAAACAGTCAGGTCAGAACAGATCCTTGTATCCTTGGAGCTCCAATGTAAACCAAGAAGTAAGGTTTGCCGAGGTGGATCTATGTAAGCGTGCTTATCACAGCAGTTACAATTCTACAGGAGATACTCAGGTGGTCAGAAAGTTCAATTTCATTTCGATCTTTGAACTTAACTTCTAATATGAAGCCCCACTTCACCATTTGGCAGAAATTTATCTCATTCTTTTTGCTCTTCCTCATCCTCTTCCTTGAAATGGATTCTAAAATCCAGAGTCTTTATACAATAGCAAGGTATGGAATGAAGATGGAATCAACTTTATCGATTGAATTTATTTCCATTTATTGAACATAATCTGCCAGTGAGGGCATTCACTAAGTGTTAACTCTTACTGTGCGGCCACTTCTCAGCTTTCTCTCAATTGCAGATGTTTAGGTCTTGTTTTGAAATCACTGTAAATAGGAAAGTTTTTCCTATTTTCGTACAAGTGTTAGAGTGTTCTATACAGTCCTTTCCCACTCCCCCTTTTCTGCTGCATCTAAACAAATGGAGTCTGTCACCTATAGGACATCCTACGTAGCTGTCTACCCAAATGCACAGTGTTCCACAACATTCTTGCCACTCCTGTGTGCATGAGACTCATTCTGCTGCTTCTGTACTTTTCTGGGAATTCCCTGCACCTGTCCAAAATCCCATCTCCCTAAATATATCACAGTGTTATATGTTCCTGGGGACCCTACTGCAGAAATGCTATGAGATTTACGAAGTTCATTTTGTTTTACCTTGAACTCTTCCCAGAATTCTAGACCAGAAACCTTTAAAATCTCAGGGACAGGAAGTCTTATTCTAAAATAATCATTTTTACTAACTTTTACCAAAAAATATATAAAATATTCTCTTTGCCTGGATCTTTTCTGTTTCTCCTCACTCTTTATACCTTCATCTTTAAAAAATCCATGCTTCTCTTCTTTGAGACAATAAGAACTATCTAAAATAGTCAAAGAGAGTGACTTGGGGAAGATGGCAAAGGGTAAAAAAAACACAAGGAACAAAAATAAGGAATGGAAATAATTTAAAACTTAGAGCAGTCAAAATTATAGTGACAGGAAGTAGGATGGTCATTGCTAGGGGCTCAGAGAAAAGAATAATGGAAAATTATTATTTAACTAGAGGCCTGGTGCATGAATTCATGCATGGGTGGGGTCCCTCAGCCTGGCTAGCGATCAGGGTAGATGGGGGGACGCGGGGCACGGCAGGTTGGCCTGCCGCAGGAGGTTGGCCACAGTGGGAGGTTGGCTGTGGGAGTGCACTGACCACCAGGGGAAAGCTCCTGCATTGAGCATCTGCCCCGTGCGGTTCAGTGCGCATCATAGCAACCAGTCAGCCAGTCGTTTGGTTGTTTGGTCACCTAGGCTTTTATATATATAGATGGGTACAGACTTTCAATTTTACAAGATTAAAAGAATTATGGAGATGTATGGTAGTAATGATTGGGCATTATGCTTGTATTTAATATCACTGAACTTTACACTTAAAAACAGATGAGATGGGAAATTTTATGTATTTGGCCATAAAAGTTTGAGGAAAATATGCTGTTTTGTCACATAGAGGAGTATGGAACATATATCAGCAATACCTAGATTGTTTGCTTCCTCATATAATCACTGCTTTTCTTGCCACCCACAACTTCCCCTTTCCCTCTCTCACCCCCCACCCCCCCCCCACACACACACAGGTAGGAACCTCTATGGTACCTTAATGCTGAATTCCATTTTTTAAAATGACATACTGAAGTAAAAAAATATATATATCAAAAGCCTACTTTTCCTCAGGAGAGAAATAAATAATTTATATAACAAGAGGATTTTATGAAAAGTATTTAAGGATGACATATTATGGAAGAGTAGTGGATAGTCCTGTTGGGGATATATTTTGGACTAAACAGACCTTAGGCTGTTGCAGATTATAGTGTGCAGGCCTAAACTCAGACTAAATCAGTTATGCAAAGTCAATAGGCTTATATTAGTTAGAGTGAGTAACACTGCTGCGATGACAAAAGCAATTCTTCAAATTTTAATGATTTGACACAATAAAAGTTATCTCTTGCAGTCAAAATAAAATATGGATATTTCTGTTTGGGTAGATTTCCTGGTAGCTTGCTTCTCAGCAGTCACTCAGCCTAGGGTAGTGGTCGGCAAACCGCGGCTCGCAAGCCACATGCAGCTCTTTGGCCCCTTGAGTGTGGCTCTTCCACAAAATACCACGGCCCGGGCAAGTGTATTTTGAAGAAGTGGCATTAGAAGAAGTTTAAGTTTAAATAATTTGGCTCTCAAAAGAAATTTCAATCATTGTACTGTTGATATTTGGCTCTGTTGACTAATGAGTTTGCTGACCACTGGCCTAGGGGATCCAGGCCATTTACATCTTGGATGTCACCCACCAGCCTCAATACTCAGACTATTGTGTCATTTCATAACACAGATTTTTATTGTGCCCAATCTGCAAGGGAAACACATCACTTCCATCCTCATGCCAATGGATCAAATTTATGTAGCCCACCTAAATTAAGCAGCTAAAACATGTAGTCTTGTTGTAATGTAATTCTTCAATGAATGCATAGCTTTATCTCTCCCCTGAGACTTTTATGACCAACTTTTTGTAAGACATAAAGAGAGGGTAGAGATTTTAATAAAAATAGGATCTCTTAGTAGCAGCTGTACATCAAACTACAGGCTAGTTTGCCAGTGAATGAAGCATTAAAATGAATGCTGGTCAAGCATTTGTCTTGCTTGTAGTTCCTACCTTCACTGATAACAACATCTTGGAAAAGAATAATGGACAGTAGTATGTCAATAACAAATAAGTATCATAGGAATAGAAATTAGATAAAATGAAAAATTCTGTAAAGTAGCCTAGGTTTAAATATTAAGCCTTCAAACAGCCTTGACAGAAAACCATATCTTTGGTTCTGGTTGTATCAATTTTTACGCTAGAGGGTTTCCCATCTTTTTTTGAATTTTCCACCATGTCCAACAACCACCACCACCTCCAAACCACACACACACAACACACACAAATATGTACATGTGCGCACAAACATGCACACACACATGCATGCACACACATGCATGCACACACGAACATACACACAAGGGCACAAAAAGAGAATAGAAGAAAGATGCTGAGTTTTGTCAGAAATAGAAAAGGCAGGTGAAATTCTGAAAGGAAGCAGAAAGGAAACAGGAGGTCTGACTGATCTCTAATACTAGTGAATATAAGGAAAATGTTTAAGTAAAAAAACAGGGGGTGTAGGATTTTTCAAGTAACACTTTGAAATGGAAAGAAAAAAATAGCAATAAGGGGGAAAAAAAAAGATGATTGTTCTGATTTTCATGCTAGGACTTAAATTTAGCTCTTGAAATTTTCCTGCTCTAAGAGTTTTGACATTTAAAAAAATAAAGAACTTTTACAAAGTTAGAGATTTCCTGTTGCATTTAAGGCACTCTGTGTGTTCAGTAAATGTCATAATGCCATTAAGTGGCCTTCACAGGCATGCAATTTTATCCTCTTACTGTGGGCTCTTAATGCAGGGAGTGCTTCAGGGAGTACAAGGCAAAGCCTGGGGGCCTGGCAAGAAGTAAGTTTTCAAATCCTTACAGTTGGGCTTGCATTTTAATATTGTGTCATTAAAGAAAATGACTCTCAGTTAGTGTGGTACTTAACCTCACTTACTTTGTTTTTACAAGACCCATCTCTCCAAAATTCCCATCCACAAAGTATATTCTTTTAGTTAGAAAAGTGTTTAAAACTTAATACCTGAAAAACAGCATTTTATCATATTGCTTTTATTATATGACATATCCAAGTGTGTTGCTAGGCAACGCACTATGGCTTTTGGAAAACTGCATAGTACTTTATAATAGATTACTTTAGAGGCACTTTTGCAAAACAAGTATAATAGAGTTATCTAAAAGCATCTTCTGAAATTCTATATCGAATTTTTTTTAAGTCAACATCTCTAAAAGTGAGGAGGGGATATTCCTGTCATATAGGCACTGCATTTTTTATTTATTAGAGAGAGACAGAAAGAGAGACGGGGGCGGGGGGGAGAGAGAGCATGAGCGAGAGAGAAATTAAATATCTATAAGCAAACAAACTGCTAACGAAGATATTAACAATAAATTATTCATTATATTAATTCTCCATTCAAATATTTCTTTGGCTAGGAAAAACAATCATTTGGAAGAACTGAACAACAACCTCAAAAGAATAGACTTTAAACAAATAAAAATAAAAAAGTGAATCGCTAAAGCCTTGTTTCTGTCTACTGGTTTCCTAACAGCTCTCTTATATACAAAAATGATTATCAAACTTTAAATAAATTATTTTTTGGTGACTAGCACCAGTCAATAATAATTTAATTTAGCATGAAGAGGATTATTTCACTGAGTAGAAGTTCAGACAATATAATATCTAAAGTTTATCTTAAAATTAATTTTCTATGTCTCTATAAAAAGTTATATTTTAGTCTTTAACAAAACATTTTATTTTTTAATATATTTTTATTAATTTTAGGCAGGGAGAGAGAGAAATAGAAACATCAGTGATGAGAGAGAACCATTGATCAGTTGCCTCCTGCACACCCCAAACTGGGGATCGCACCTACAACCCAGGCATGTGCCCTGACCCATAATCAAACTGTGACCTCCTGGTTCATAGGTCAATGCTCAACCACTGAGCCATGCCAGCTGTGCTACAAAATATTTAAATAATATAGTTATATATGTTAGCTGTAGAAATTCTGAGAAATATAGAAGCATATAAAAGATAAAAGATTTATGACTCATAATATTAAAACCTAAAAAAACTATTAATAATTTAGCATAAATCTTATTAGGCTTTTTTCTTCTATATGTGTATTTATTCATTTTTGTTTTTACTTTCCTTTTCACCAAATTGATATTCTGTGGTATGTCATATCATATATATATATAGTTTTATAGTTTACTTTTTTCAATTATTGTTATATTCAATGAATACTTTTCCAGGTATATAAATTCTTTGAAATATATAACTGAGTAAGTTTGGTGACAGCCCACCATATGGCTGTAACATAATTCATTTCGTTATTTTACAATGGGTAGAATTTTTCACCAACTTTTTATTATTATAAATAATGCTACAAAGAATGTCCTTATTCATAAGTCATGATCCACATCTCTGTTGATTTCCTTAGGGTAGTTGGCTAGAAGTGAATTTACTGAGTCAAAGGCTACACATCATTTCAAGACGGTAGGTACATACTTCTAGCTGTTTATCAGTAAGAAGAAAAAAAGTCTACTTTCTTGAAAATCCACCAGCAATGAATAAGAATGCATGATGAAACTTCACTGACATTGGATACTACTAGAGTCAACATTCTGTCAGTTTGAGGAGGAGAAGGAGTCAAGTACATTTTGTGGTTTTAGTGAAACTGAAAAGTTTTATGTTTATTTCCATTTTTACTTCTTTTGTCGATTTGGGTACTTTGTCCATTTTTCAGTTAGAGTAGTTGTTTTTTTCATTTTATTAATTTTATAAATGTTTAGCCTACATGTACTAGGGCAGTGGTCAGCAAACTAAGGCTCACGAGCCACATGCGGCTCACGAGCTGCAGTTTGCCACTCTGTTGACTAATGAGTTTGCCGACCACTGGGATAGGGTCTTAGTCACAAGGAACAACAATACCCTGTAATTATTGGAATTAAGAATCTAGGTCAGTGGTCGGCAAATTCATTAGTCAACAGAGTGGCAAACTGCAGCCCGTGAGCCGCATGTGGCTTGTGAGCCGCGGTTTGCAGACCACTGTACTAGGGTAACACCATTCAGAGAGCTAGCATCAATTTGCTCTTTTTGTTGTAATGAGATAGAAGTTTCAGGATGCTGAAAACAACACAAGTCTGCTTAAGCTTTTTACATATTACTAGAAGTTCAGTGCACGAAATTCATGCATGGGGTGGGGGGGGGTGTCCTTCAGCTCAGCCTGCACCCTCTCCAATTTGGGACCCCTCGAGGGATGTCCGACTGCCTGTTTAGGCCTTATCCCACCTAAATGGGAGGTCAGAAATCCCTCTCACAATCCAGGACTGCTGGCTCCCAACCGCTCACCTGCCTCCCTGCCTGCCTGATTGCCCCTAACCGCTTCTGCCTGCCAGCCTGATCACCCCCTAACCACTCCCCTGCCAGCCTGATCGAAACCTAACTGCTCCCTTCCCAGCCCAATTACCCCTAACTGCCCTGGTCCTCCCCAGCTGCCTCTCCCTACCAGCCTGGTCACCCTTAACTGTACTCCCCTGCCAGCCTGGTTGCCTCCAACTGCCCTCCCCTGCTGGCCTGATCCCCCCAACTGCCCTCCTCTGCAGGCCTGGGTCCTCCCCAACTGCCCTCCCCTGCAGGCCCAGTCACCCCTAACTGCCCTCCCCTGCAGGCCTGATCACCAACAACTGCCCTCCCCTGCTGGCCATCTTGTGGTGGCCATCTTGTGTCCACATGGGGGTGGCCATCTTTGACCACATGGGGGTGGCCATAATGTGTGTTGGAGTGACAGTCAATTTGCATATTACTCTTTTATTAGATAGGATAGAGGGACAGCTATCTATTGGATACTATCTTGCCAATAATTATGGTTTTCAGGAATTATACTTCCTTAGTTCTAATTGCTGTCTCATCTTTAGAAATGGAGACATTCTCATTTCCCTATTCTTCCATAGTTGCTGACTCTGATGAAGCTCTAAGGGGTGGAAGAGCCATAAGATACAGGGAGTTTCAGTGACTGAATCACCAAGTAGAGAAGTGCTGTCCACTGACAAAAAGCATCTCCTTAGATTGTTGTTTGTGTGAGAAATACCCTTCTAGAACTTTGAGTCTTTGAAGACTTTTGGGTCCTTTTGTTATAGCAGCTTTGTCTGTTTAGCTAATGCACTGATAACCTTTGTTCCCTGAGCAGCATTCATTTCCCCTTCTTCAATTCTCTGCAAAGGTAAACCCCAGTGTTCATTTGATCATGGAGCAAACCTAGAATTTTTTACCCATAGCTCATAGCCAATCTCTGAGGTCACAAGGAGGTGACAGCCTCAAAAGGAGATGTTCTGACTCCTGGCTATTTCACCTGGTATGGAAATGACTGGCTATGATGACCACAAATAACAAATGTGTTACTTCATTTGTTGGATCAATGGTGATGTATATTCCAAGTTTGTTTGCTGACCTCATTTGAGGCTTTAAGGTGGTCTCCTTTCAGTAAAAATTTAAACAGAAAGTAGAACATAGAGATTTTTTTATAGAATTTGTAAAGGAAGTATATGTGGTCCCTACTTTAATGTTATCTTCTAGGAATTTTTAAATGCAATAATCACAGTTTTCTTTTTTCTATACCCCTATCAATTGCCCAAGGAAAACTTAAGGAAAGAATTGTGTTACATAGTGGGATAAGGATGCCCAGTGTTATTAATGGAGCTTTGATTGGCTGTCTCCCAGAACAGTTAGAAACTGTGCTAAACTGTGCATTCACAACGTGTGTGTGTGTGTGTGTGTGTGTGTGTGTGTGTGTGTGTGTGTGTGTGTGTATGTCAGCTGCATGAAAAATTACTGTGGTGAGCTTTTTAATAGTTTGATTCCCAGGACCTATACCAAAATTTGATTTCCAAAGGTCTGAGATAAAGATATATATGCTTATATATGCTTAATACTTTGCCTAGATGATTCTGATTGCATTTCGCTTAGAAACACACATTTATTTTTAAAAATCAGTATTATTAATTATAAATTATTGACTGCTACTATTAATTGAAAGTCACCACCATTTACTGCTTCCTTCCTTTTATTTTTATTGAAATTAATGTTTGTTATAAATTAATAAAGAATTTTCTCTTCACATTTCCTTATTTAGAAATCTCTTTATAAACTTATCATGTTTTATTATATTAACAATACTTGTTTCTATTTTTCTTTTTTCTGGTTTTATTGCTCATCACAATTTTTTATACAATGCACTTCCCTTCTTGGAAAAAAAATATTTTGATGCATGTTTCCATTAGCTGGATATATCTTCCAGTAATTTTTTCAGGATGACTACTTAGATGATATAATTTTCATGTCCTTGCATGTCAGAGAATATCTTTCTTCTGCCCTTGCCAATAAATGATGGTTTCTCTGGGTATAGAATTCTTAAGCAGTAATCTTTTTTTCTTTCAAAGCTGCTGATGTTGCTCTATTGATTTCTGACCGTTTGTGACCACGAGGGAAAAAAATCTAACACCAACCTCATTATATCCTTTGAAAGCAACCCATCTTTTTTGTTGGATACACAGGGTGTCTAAATTTGCCTGGTACTCTCTGACCTCTTTTGATCTGATGCCTCAAGTCTTTCTTCAGATCAGGAAACTTTTTAAAGTGTTTATTTGATGATTATCTCCCCACCACCTTTCTCTGTTCTTTTAGTCTAATTCCAAATAGCAGAATATTGTTTCTTCTGAGTTTACCTGACATTGTTCAAATCCTATTTTCCAAATGGATACTTTTAGATTTTTGTAAAATCTAATCAAATGATAATTTTATTTTTAAATTTTGTCATAATAGTTTTTATTTTTTAATTGAATTTATTTGGGTAATATTGGTTAATAAAATCATATAGGTTTTGGTACAATTATGATAATCCGGTTATCATCAATGGGAAAGGATTAAAGGGAAGACTAGATAATATAGGCATGCCATTTACACAGCTTTGCTAACTTAAACCTCTCCAAGTCTGTTCCCTGCTCTCAGTGGGGGATGGGACTGGACAAAAGCTATTTGGACACATGCCCAGTGAGGTCTGAGTGATATAGGAAGATGCTTATCTGTCAGTCACACCCAGAAAAGAGTCAGTGGCCAGAATAAGCATGGCCACTGCAAGAGCACAAATCCTAAATAATTAAACTTCGGAACGAAGAATCAATCTCTCTCTCTCTCTTTCTCTCTCTCTCTCTCTCTCTCTCTCTCTCTCTCTCTCTCTCTCTCTCTCTCTCTCTCTCTCTCTCTCACTGGGTTCCTCATTCCCCTTCACCACATGGCTTATGGCCATGTGAGACTCCACACAAAGGACTAATGGACTTGTATTAGCTTGCATGCTGAGCTAGACGAGCCGCAACAGGAACAGAAGCTCTGGACGCTGGCCTTGCTTCTGGCTTTGCAGAACCACAGCTGCCCCTCTTTCAGGACTGGCTTAAGGGGCAGGGAACCTTGGAAACTGGGGAATGTAACTTCATGCAAACAAAGCCTTTTACCACATCTCCTTCTCCCATTCAAATTTTAGAAAATTCTAAAGATATCACAGGTACCTTGCTCCACGAGCCGTAGGGAAGTTGGATTCTCCAGTGACAGTTTCGGGGATACAATTCTACAATACATCATTTGCATATTGTATTGTGTGTTTACCACCTCAAGTCACATCTCTAAATGTTGTCATAATGCCTTTTTACATGAATACATTCTTTTTTATCTTAGATTTCTTTTTTTAATTACAATATTTAAGATTTTATTATGATTAAGAATTAGATATTTTATTAGGTCCCCCCTATTCCTTTAGTAAATCTACTCCAAAGTTCCTTAGTACCAATAGATTTGCATCCAGTTTTTGCGCTACTCAATCATTCTAAGATTATATTATGTATTTAATTTCTATGATGTTTATTTTTAATTACAAACTTACCAGATATGCTGCCCGTTTTATGATTTACAAATTTGTCCTTAATAAAAGCCAGGTGCATACATGCGTTAATTTTTGTCTAAGCCAAATCTAAGAGAAGAAATTCTGGAAATTTACCCTCCATTTTCATGTAGAAAGCATGTCAATTATTCTTTCTCATGCTTATGTTAAATATTTTGGTAAAATTTTTAATAAATAAATAACAACATTTAGTAATAATCCTTGGGAAATTTCTATGAATCTTTGATATAAAAAGAACAAGGCATTATAGTTAAAACTTGATAAACCACGATAAACATCTACTATGACAGAGTAAGTTTTATGCTCAGTTACCAGTACCTAATTTAAATTATTTTTTAAAATTAATATATTAAAATTCTAAGCTCTCTTAAATAATTCAAAATTTACATGAAGGATTCTGCTTATATATAATTTTTTATTGCATTTGTTATCTATCCTATCTAATAAAGAGGGAATATGCTAATTGACCATCACTCCATCACAAAGATGGCTGCACCCACAGCTGAAGCGAAGTTCCCATAAGGAGCCTTAACCAGCAATCAGCAGGGACCTGAGGCTATGACCTCCCCCACCCCCCGTGGGGCTTGACCAGGGACCTCAGGGCACGCCCCCCACCCATCGAGGCTTGACGGAGGACCTCAAGGTGCGCTTCCTGTCCTGGTGCTGGGCTAAAGGACCTCAGGCTCTTCCCCCAACCCCAGCACCAGGGTGGGGGACCTCAGGCTGCACCCCCAACCAGGTGGGGCTTGACAGGGAACTTCAGGCCACGCCCCCCCACCCCAGCACCAGGCTGGACCTCAGATGCACCCCCTGGCTGGCAGGGCTTGACAGGGGACCTGAGGCTACGCCTCTCCCTGCCTGGCAGGGCTTGACAGTGGACCTCAGGCTGTGCCCCCCACCCAGCGGGGCTTGACAGGGGACCTGAGGCTGCGCCACCCTCCTGGTGCTGGGCCCCTCAGTCTGGCAGGGCTTGATGGAGGACCTCAGGCCATGCCCCCCATCCAATGGGGCTTGACTGGGGATCTCAAGACACGCCCTCAACCCTGGTCTGGGCTAAGGGACCCCAGGCTACACCCCCATCCTGGCGCCAGGCCAGGGGACCTGAGGCTACGCCCCCTGCCCAACGGGGCCTGACAAGGGTGGGACTGGCTGGGTCTGGATCTAGCCCAATGGAGGGGGCAGCTAGCCAGGTCTGGGTCTCACATGATTTTGAGGTGCATGTGGGTGGGCGGGGATTTGACTCTGGGTCCTGTGGTGTGCCCCAGACTCTGACAGGAGGAAGGTTTTAATATACATTTTACTAATTTTCTTTCATTTCTAACACTTCTATTATAGAGAAAGGGCAAATAGCAATATTAAATTATTTCCTCTAATTAATCCCCTTTTAATGTGCATGAATTTCGTGCACTGGGCCACTAGTGTGTGTGTGTGTGTGTGTGTGTGTGTGTGTGTGTGTGTGTGTGTGTGCGCGCGCGCCAAGTGACCGGAACGACCCGTCGCTATGATGTGCACTGTGGCCAGCCAACCTCCCATGGCCCCTCTCCTGGCCTGGCCGGCCCTGCCCCTGATGGGCTCCCCCAACCCTGATGGGGGCGGGCCCAGCCGGCCAACCTCCCACGTTCCCTCTCCCCAGCCAGCCCGGCCCTGATTGGCCCCAATCGGGGTGGGCCAGCTGGACCACACGGATGCAGGAATTCATGCACCCCTCTAGTAAAATAATAATTACTTTGCAAGTAATATTTTTCTTTGAATATTTATTATTATGCAATTTATTTTTTAATCTAAAGTCACATTTAGAAAAGCCAAATAGACCCCTGAATGGAAGTCCCCAGGTGGGGTCAATAGTAAATGGTATATGACTTGCTGCCTATTACCAAGTTTTCTAACATTAATTATGCATGCCAAAAACTCTGTGTGTATTAGTCATGGTTCTCTAGAGAAACAGAACCAATAGGATGTATATTTATATAGAAACTAGAGGCCTGTTGCACAGAATTCGTGCACGGGGGGAAAGGGGGGCAGAGGGAGGGTGTCCCTCAGCCCATCCTGCACCCTCTCCAATCTGGGACCCCATGAGGGATGTCCGACTGCCCTAGGATCAGGCCTAAATGGGCAGTGGGACATCCCTCTCACAATCCAGAACTGCTGGCTCCCAACTACTTGCCTGCCTGCCTTCCTGATTGCCCCTAACTGCTTCTGCCTGCCAGCCTGATTACCCCCTTAACCACTCCCCTGCCAGCCTGATTGATGCCTAACTGCTCCCCTGCCAGCCTGTTTCCCCATAACTACCCTCCCCTGCAGGCCTGGTCACCCCTAACTGCCCTTCCCTCCAGGCCCGGTCACCCCCAACTTCCCTCCTCTGCTGGCCTGGTCACCCCTAACTGCTCTCCCCTGCAGGCTTGATTGCCCCCAACTGCCCTCCCCTGCTGGCCTGATCATCCACAACTGCCCTCCTTTGCAGGCCTGGTCCCTCCCAACTGCTCTCCCCTGCTGGCCATCTTGTGGTGGCCATCTTGTGTCCACATGGGGCAGGATCTTTGACCACATGTGGGCAGCCATCTTGTGTGTTGGAGTGATGGTCAATTTGCATATAACTCTTTTATTAGATAGGATAGAGGCCTGGTGCATGGGTGGGGGCCAGCTGGTTTGTCCTGAAGGGTGTCCCAGATCAGGGTAGGGGTTCCCTTGGGGTGTGGGGCAGCCTGGGCGAGGGGCCTGTGGTGGTTTGCAGGCCAGCCACGCCCCCCAGTGACCCAAGCGGAGTTCCTGGTATCTGGGATTTATTTATCTTCTACAATTGAAACTTTGTAGCCTGGAGCGGAGCCAAGCCTTCTGCTCGCTCAGTGGCAGCAGCCTTCTTTGTTGGGATTTATTTACCTTCTATAATTGAAACTTTGTAGCCTAGAGTGGGCTGGCCAGGGTGTGTGGAAAGCTTGGTTTCCTCCATCGCCAGGAAAACCCAAGTTTCCCTCCTGCTCTCTCCATGGCGGCAGCCATCTTGTTTGGGTTAATTTGCATACTTGCTCCTGATTGGCTTGTGGGCATGGCTTGTGGGTGTAGCAGAGTGATGGTTAATTTGCATATTACTCTTTTATTAGATTGGATATTTATAAGGAATTGGCTCATATGACTATGGAAGCTGACAAGTCCCCAGACTACAATATGGGCCAGCAGCCTAGATACTCAGGAGAGCTGAAGGTGATGAAGTCTAAAGGAAGTTGGCTGGAGAACTGCCCCTCGTTCAGGGAGGCCAGTCTTTTTGTTCTATTTAGGCCTTCCTTCAGTTGATTAGATGAGGCCCATCCCCATTGTGAAAGGTTAGCTAGTTACTCAAAGCTCTTTTATTTAAACATTAATATCACATTCTGAGTTAACACATAAAACTAACCATCATAGTGTTATAAAGGGAAAATCATTACAGACAGTCCAAAGATCTGAGTCAATTTATTTAACCAATTTGAGTCACTACATACTTCTCAGTAAGGTAAGAATAATGACACACACTAAAGGGTTATGAGGATGAAATAACATGATATATTGAAGCAGAGAGTGCAAGCCAGAACTGGATAAGTAACCAGAGTCAGGAAATTTTCCTGCAATAAAAAAAGGAAGGAAAGATACAAGTTGATCTCTGGGGAATATGAGAGAAGAATCAGGAAAGGAAACCTAATATTAGTTGATTCTCTATAGGTTTCCAATATACTCTCTCAATTCCTTTTACATTTCTGAGCTAGGTAATTTCTAAATGAGGCAGTTAGTACACTGGTTAAGAACAGGGGTGTTTGTGTTCACAGACCTGGGTTACTGTCAAGCCCCAACACTTATTGGTGCATGAGCTTGCACATGTCACCTAACACTCTGAGCCTCAATGTCATCATCAGTAAAAGCAGAAATAAGAAATGCTTGTCTTTCCTAGGGTGGTTGTGAAGGATTGTAAGATAATACATGTAAGCACTTGACAAAATGCCTAGTATATATAGAAAGAGTTCAATTAGTTGTAGCTTTTTTTATTATGATGATAAATATTAATAGTCAGACCCTCCTTGTTATGTAAGCCTAAGAAATAACATAAACTGTTAATGAAAATTCATATATTGAGTAGACATATATCTGTTAAAATACTAGATCAACATTGAAAAATTACAAGCCAGTTAGTCTGATATTTTAACTTTCCAGAAATTGACTTCCTGAGTTATATCAATTTTAAAATGTGATAAAAAACCAATATGGAATGACCATCGTTATTAGATTTCAGTACCTCATGGGAAATTTCACTTAAATCTGCACAGCCTCTTGACAGTTAACCTCTATTAAATTTAAAGAAAGTTTTCATCAACATTGTTTCTGAGGTTTACTAATAAATAGAAAAACAGAATGAAATCCAAAAATATAATGTTCTCAGGGGCAAGATTCTAAAAAAAATCATAAAATCAAGCTAAGAATGTGTTGTGTTTCATTTCCCATCAACAATGAAATTTTGTATTTAACTTACTTTAAATTGTCAATATGTGCTATTAACACACTTGTGTATTTGTAGAAGAGAAAGATTTATTCTACATTAGGTTAATCAGCAATTGGAAGTCAAATCTGATCACATTAAATAAAAAAAAAAACAGAGATAGAAATTACAGCACACAAAATTGAGTCTAACTCCACAATTAATAGGGGAAAATGATTAACAAAAGTATCCTAAGTAATGTTTATAAGACTTTTCATAAACTTTGGCTATGCAGAGGACAAAAAGTGGGAATAGACCTCTTATCTTTACAAAACATGTATTAAGCTTAGAAACAAGATATATATTATGTATACCATTGCTGCAATGAAAAACTACAATTGTTGCTTGAAAAATTAATTAAAATGTAAAAAAACTGTAGTTAACCCATGTGTTAATTATTTATCTCATGAATATGTTTTGTGGGGATTTGAATACCTACATGGTGAATAGAATTAAGGTCGGCAGTGTTTGAAAGAGAGAGAGAGAGAGAGAATCTAGAGTGTGAGAGAGCTACAGACATGGGAGGGAGAGGTGAGAGGGAGAGAGAACAGCGCTAGTGAAAAGCAGGCCCCAACCCCAAGACGACAAAAAGATTCAAGTGGAAATTGGAGCAATGATTTCCGTGCATTTTAATCTATGTCAAATCAAATAATCTGATGTGTGGGCTTTAGAGAGTAAGCCTACAAAAACCTGTCCATTTGAAATTTGACTTTTAAAAGACTTGAAATGGCTTCAAAAAATGAAAAGGTGGCAATTACCTGAAATCTCAGGTGTTCGTTTTAATTTATGGCAGGCTTCTAGCTGTGTGAAGTACTTGAAAAGAATTTTGTTTTTCCTTCCTTCTCTTCCTCTTCATCATATAAGAACATCATTGCCTATGTGTTGTTTTTCAATAACTAAAAACAGGATAAGACATTGATATTTTTCAATAACCAAAATCAGTATACTACACTACCTGATCTTCTCATGTTCAAAAAAATAATAACACTTCATTAATATCCTTCCTCCTCTAAAATGGAAGGAGAACCAATTGGTTAAAAGTTCCAATGTGGCGTGTCCTCAGGTTTGGATTAACCAAAATAAATAAAAAAGTATCAGCCTCCTTTGTGACCAAGCACTATAGAGAAACTAGATATCTGTATCAGTCAGTCTGGAAACTATAAAGACAAATACAAGTTAAATAAGTAGCTTACTTCTCCCTGTTTAAAATGAGGAAAAAGATCTCCCTCCCCTTCTTTTTCTTAGAGATTTACCTTAGGAAATTTACAGGTACTTTCTCCTCTCTGAAATGTTTATAAATCTTCTGGGAGACTAGTTGGGCTTTTGTCAACTTTCTGAGCTAGGTCTTTCTCAAGGACCTGGGAGCTACCTCTGTGAATTGAAAAACTTAAAGGAGAGAGCACCCCAATATTCCAGTTTCTGTGGAGGGATAAGAGCCTAATTAGATAGGTGTCTTGATTCAAGTTGCAAAACTACTTTCTGCCATATAGTTACATTTGTTTGTTTCTCCAAATACAAACACAGATGATCACCCCACTGGCCAGAGAAAGTTAAGACGGATTCTGTGGCGAATGTTGCTGTGCAGTCATCTTACCTGAGGACCAGCAGCTGTTTATCTTGGAACATGCACTTACTGGGTTATAACCTAATTGACTTTATAAAAGGGTGAGATTGCTTTCTGTCTTTGCAGTCTCTTAGTGGATTGCATGTGATGAGCATCACATTCTGATTTAATGCTTATTCAACAATAAAATGGTCCAATTTTTTTCTTTACTGTATTTGTGGAGAGGTTTTCTTGGTTGACAAAAAAATTTTGTTTTTAATTCTATTTTCCCAACAAGATCAGCTCATGGTTTTGAGTAGATGGGGCAAGATACCTTAACTGGCCTACATAAATATTTTTGAGAAACATGGACAACTTTGTATTAATATACACGTATAAATTTAAATGGCATTTTCACGGACATGAATATCTAATTAATCCAGGACATAGAATTGGTCTTTTCTTCACCAAGTTGGATTATGTACCATTTCTTTTGATATTTCCTTGAAATATTTTCTTGGTGGTTCCCTGCTTTAAGTTAAAACAACCTTTCTCTAAAGGTGGGGGAAAGGGGACCACATGCAATTATGTCAACATTTATTAGAAAAAAGAACAGCCCAGCCAGTGTGACTCAAACCTATGAGTCAGGTTTTAGGAATTGTATTAATGCTACATTAGGAAATACTGTCTTTGTGATATTATTTCAGTTGAGAAATATCCACTTAGTTTTATCTATAAACTTGTGTCATCTGAAAGCTGATGTTCAGATTTTCTTGATAAAGGTGAATGGTATTTCATTCTGACAGTTGTAACATTAATTTTTCAACAAATGTTTTTCAACTATTGATCGGGTTTCAGAAGTGAAATCTGGTTGCCGATGTACATATATATGCCCACATTTTTATAGACATTATACTTTCTATTTTGTATTTTCAGTTGTTTGTAGCAATTTATTTCGAAAACTTTGAAGACCTATATACATTTAGTCCTTTTAAAGTTCTCTACTACTTATCTTGTCACATAAAACATGCTAGGAAATTTTAATAAAAGATGAGTCTAGTCTAAGTCTGCTGTTTTACTGCAAAGAGATAATGCATACTTTGGAGCAGAACATCCACTAGCATTGAAGGTGTCCTGAAAGAACAATGAGTTTGAGGACTTCACTGTGGGGTAGACAACAATAATCCAGGATCAGGAAATCAGGATGCTTAATTTCTTTATGTTTATTCACTCTCTGACAGAAAAAGAATGCCAGTCCTCCACTGGGCTAATCATAGGTTTCTGGTGAAATGCATATGAGATATTAGTAAATGTACTGTTTAAAAATACATTCACTCTAACAATAATCCAAGAGAACCTGCAGCGGACACTAGCTCTGAGCCAAATGTAGTTAGATTTATACTTGCTGCCAACTCTATGTGTCCCATGGTCATGCTCGAGTGCAGTGGTCGGCAAACTGCGGCTCGCGAGCCACATGCAGCTCTTTGGCCCCTTGAGTGTGGCTCTTCCACAAAATACCACGGCCCGGGCGAGTCTATTTTGAAGAAGTGGTGTTAGAAGTTTAAGTTTAAAAAATTTGGCTTTCAAAAGAAATTTCAATCATTGTCCTGTTGATATTTGGCTCTGTTGACTAATGAGTTTGCAGACCACTGCTCTAGTGTACCATCAGGGCCTCTGTACCCATGGTCTAGGAAGGGTGGGGAACCTTCCATTCCATTTGGATATTTATAACGTCATTTGTGGGCCATACAAAATGATCAACTTAAAAATTAGCCTGCTATATTTGGTCAAACAATTAATTAACTCATCCCTAATGCTTTGGCGGGGCCAAACCAAATGATTTCATGGATCTTATATTACCCATGGGCAGGACTTCCCCACCACCGGTAAGCAAACCAAATTCACCACTGCTCTTTGCCCCTTCACTGTATCACAGTGTTCCCCTTGGAGTCTCTCTGATATATGAAAAAAGACTATCAGCAGTAGCAAATTCCTCCTTTTGCAGTCATAGAAGATATCAATAATTGACCCCAGAATGCATTCTCTCTGAGCTCAGTGTCAGAATTCTTCAAAGCAAAACACAGCATACAATAAACAGAAACTTACACACAAATAAAGACCACCCACCACATTTAAGCTAGAGCTTCATTTATTTCTTTTCTCCCAGTCATGATGTATGCATTTTAACAGTGGCCTTTTGGAGGCGTGCCTGTGCTGCATACATCACTTTCCTATTGAAACTGGTCTTTGAACTGGTTAAGCAGACTGTTTATAGCTAGTATGAAAAATGAGGAGCAAGTAAGACTAGGAACAGTTAGCCTCTATACATCACAATAGTTTCTTCTTGTTCTGGTCATCTGTACGGGTAGGGAACGTACAGTTTGTCAGTAAAAGGGAGTCACTGAGATGAATGGAAAAAAAAGAGGTTTGTACTGGGGGGTAGGGGAGGCCGGGGGGAGGTCAATGGGGGGAAAAAAAGGAGACATATGTACTACTATTTGTAATACTTCAAACAATAAAAAGAAGAAGAAGAAAAAAAGAGGTTTGCAGGTTCTGATTATGTCCTCTACCTTGAGAGCAGATGGGAGGAGTGGGGAAGGATTGCCTGATATATATGCTGATAAATGGCAGGGGAATTTATTTGGTGGAAGTGAGATTTAAGGCTCCAAATCAATGTCTAAGTAAAAAAGGAAGAAGACTATACTGTGGCATGAGAAATTCAGTAAGTCCTCACTTAACATCATTGCTAGGGTCTCAGAAATTGCAACTTTAAATTGAACGAAACCAATTTTACCATAGATTAATTGATATAAACAGAATTAAGTTCCTATGACATATTCCTGGTCACAAAAACATCACCCAATTTCTAAATAAAGACCCAAACACTTCTAATATTAAACATTAAAATAAATGTGAGCCATACATACATTGAACAAAGATGAACAAAAACAAGGAAGATAACACTTTTCCAAGCAGCTGGTTCCAGGTCTGAGTCTCCTGTGGCCAGAGCCTATCCAGGCATCTCAGGCCACAAGGCAGGACCCTCCCTGGGCAGAATGCCCTCCCATCACAGGCCCTCACATATACACCCGCACTCACTCAGACTGGGACAATGTAGACACACCAATTCACCCCACATGCACTTCTTTGATATGTGGGAGGAAACCCAAGACCTGGAGAAACTCACGCAGACATGGGGAGAAGGTGCAAACTCCACACAGACAGTGGCCCCAGCAGGAATTAATTTTTTTCTCATCAATGTTGTTTCATCTACACAAGCACAAAACAATTATAAACAAAACGATGTTATTTGAGAAGCTGCTATACTAGAGAATAAATGTTCATCTCTTAGACATTATTTTCTTTTTAGATTTCATGAGCACCTTATAGGGAAACTAGGGGCCCGGTACACGAAATTCGTGCACAGGGTGGGGAGGGGTCCCCTCAGCCCATCCTGCTCCCTCTCACATACTGGGAGCCCTCAGGGGAAGTCCTGCTGAGGTGACTGGGCTGATCAGGGGAAGGCACCAGCCCCATCGCCCCGCTGCTGCAGCCACTGCCAGTCACTGCAGCCACCAAGGTGTTTTCAACAATATGGACTCCAGTCCCTTCACCATGAAAAAATGACAACTTTCTTTAGGCATTTTCAAGATGTGTCTTTCATAGGATATGACTTTTCTTTCTTTATTTTTTTTTTAATCATCACCTGAGGATATATATTTCCATTGATTTTTAGAGAATGTGGAAGAGAAAGGGAAAGACAGAGAGAAACATCAAAGTGAGAGGAACACTTTGATTGGCTGCCTCCTGCATGAGCCCTGACCTGGGCCCCAGCCAGGGAGGAGCCTGCAACCTAGGTACATGCCCTTGATCAGAATTGAACTGGACCCTGCAGTCGGCAAGCCTAGGCATTATCCACTGAGCCAAACTGGCTAGGGCAGGATATGACATTTCTTAGCTCTCCAGCAGTGGACTTCCTTTTTTTCTCCAGGAGTGTGGTGGAAAAACCCTAGATCACCTTTTTGGATTCTTATACCCAAGTTACTAAGAATGTTACCAGTGACAACCAGGGAGCTTAGCCAATGAGTGGTCAGAAAAGGTATTTCCTCTGTAGTTCACACCAATCGCCTCTGATCTCTGGCTCCGCCCCTGCCAAGGCCTAAAGCCTCAGGGACTGGGCAGGGGACCCCCAGGTCCCTCCAATCGCCTGGCTCCACCCCTGCCCAGGGCCCAAGCCTCTGGCCAGGGCTTAGGGCTGGGCAGGGGACCCCCAGCACCCTCAGATCACCCGTCTTTGCCCCTGTCCAGATCCCAATCCTCTGGCTGGGGCTTGGGGCCTGGACAGGGGACCTCCAGCTCCCTCCAATCACCTGATCTTCCGGCTCCGCCCCTACCCAGGAGCCCCCTGGCTCAGGCCATTCCCAGGTTGCTCAGGACCCACGGGGGCCTACCTCGGAGTGACCTGGGTGCTGAGAAAGTTCCCGAGACCCAGGCTGCTGGGCACCTATGTATGCAAATTAACCTCCATCTTTGTTGGATTAATTTGCATACTCACTCTGATTGGCTATGGGCTTAGGTGGTACAGTCAATTTACATGTTTGTCTATTATTAGGTATGATGATACCTGAGAGTATAGCCCAGTAAGAAATTCAGGCCAGGGAAGAGGATGTTCCACTTATCTACTGCTGTATAACAACCCACTCCAAAACATAGTGACTGAAATGAACCATTTTATTACAACTCATTGTTTCATAAATCAGGACTTGGGTGGGGCTCTGCTAGGTGATTCGACAGTTTCACTTGGTATCCACTAGGTCACTCAGTTGCCTTGGTGAGTCTGGTGAGTTAATACTGCTGAGATGGCTGGAAATCTGGGTTCTCCACACACACACACACCATATATATATATATATATATATATATATATATATATATATATAGACTTCTGCACATGATTTGTCCATCAAGGTGATTAAACAAAGTACATGATGACTTCCAGTTTCTTAAGACCTGGGTCCAAAAAATGGCTCAACATTATTTCCACCATATTCTAAAAGTCAAGAACCCACAGAACCCACCCAAACTCAAAAGAAAGAAAAATATACTTTATCCCTTTGAGAACTCTCAAAGAGAATCATGACCATTTTTAACTGTCATGTAGGAATGATTCTTGATAGTACCTCATCTTATCTCATCATTGGTAAGTCATTGGTCACAGAAAAATTACTGTTTTGTTATTGCTTTTGTTCTTTTTAAGAAGTCAGTCTGAAAAACTGCTAATTTAATAATTAGCTTTAAATGGGAAAACTAAGTAATATTTCTTTCCTTATTTCACATTATCTATACTAATAGCCTAGGTCAGTGGTTGGCAAATTCATTAGTCAACAGAGCCAAATATCAACAGTACAATTGAAATTTCTTTTGAAAGCCAAAATTTTTAAACTTAAACTTCTTTTAATGCCACTTCTTCAAAATAGACTCACCCAGGCCATGGTATTTTGTGGAAGAGCCACATTCAAGTGGCCAAAGAGCTGCATGTGGCTCGCGAGCCGCAGTTTGCCGACCACTGGCCTAGGTGGCAATCACGCCCTCACACATCATGCCCTAATGTCGTCACAAGATGGCTGTCACAAGATAGCTGCATGCATAGCAGAGGCGAGGCCCAGCGGAGGAGGCGGGTTTGGTAGGGGAGGGCAGTTGGGGGCCATCAGGCCGGCAGGGGAGGGCAGTTGGGGGCCATCAGGCCGGCAGGGGAGGGGAGGTGGGGGCCATCAGGCCGGCAGGGGAGGGCAGTTGGGGGCCATCAGGCAGGCAGGCAGGTGAGTGGTTAGGATCCAGTGGTCCCAGATTGTGAGAGGGTTGTCCAACTGCCAGCAGTCGACATCCCCCAAGGGGTCCCAGATTGGAGAGGGTGCAGGCTGGGCTGAGGGACACTCCCCCCATGCATGAATTTCATGCACCAGGCCTCTAGTCTATAACAATAAAAGCATAATATGCCAATTAGACCAGACAGCCGAACGACCTTCCCAGCATCATTCCGGAAGTCCTTCTGGACAAAGCTGAGGTGGCAGGGGCTAAGACAAAGGCAGTTAGGGGTGATCAATCAGGCATGCAAGTGGTTAGGGGCGATGAGGCAGGCAGGCAGGAGAGAAGTTAGGAGCCAGTGGTCCCGGATTGTGAGAGGGTGCAGGCTGAGGGACCCCTCCCCACCCGTGCATGAATTTCGTGCACTGGGCCTCTTGTTATTCCATAACTTCCCAAACCAAAGCCATCTGTTTTTAAAGTACCAGTGATTCAGGCTGACATATTAGCAAGGATCCATTTTATATAACAAATAATTTGCAAAGGAGTTTCTTAGACTAAGGGTAATAAGATCTGGTTTCTAATTTTAGCTCTATTATAATTTACAATCAATCTTTTAAGCTCTCTGATTCTTGTTGGGATAATAAGCTCTCCCCTGTCTAGAACTTAGAATTGTGACTAATTAACAAGGTAATGTATATTAAAGTCTTTTGACTTTTATGTATGACGGAGTATTATGATTGGACTCATTAACATTCCAATTTCAAACATTGTAAATTAACATATGCAACTTCAAAAGATGCATTAAAATGACCAAGTGAAAAACTACCTGAAAAAATGTTAACTATGATATACTCATGATGATTTTGTCTTGTTGTTTCCAGTTCAGAAAGAAAAAACAATTTTTTGATTAATGATGTTCCTTTTGATTGTCTCATGCTTCCAGTTTTCAAAGATCTTCTCTTTTCCAAGGTTATGCCAAGAGAGTTTATATTAGTTATTCTTTTTGACAAAATAAAAATAGACAAGGCAAATTCATTTTTTTGTTTTATAATTAAGTCTTAATTATTTTCTTGCATTGGAGATCATAATTAGTGATCTTTCCTAGTTGTCTTTGTGCAGATGAAAGAATTTTACTTAACAAGGACATTTTCTTTAATAAATGTGACTGGGAAGAAAATATCAGAAACTGATGGTCCCAGACATGGCTTCACATTTGATTTATTCCAGTAAACATTACTTTTTGGAAAGGTTTTTGAAATGTTCCTTAAATGTTAGAGAAGTACTTTGTATAATACAATTCCTTTCCTTCTTATATTAGGGCCTCTTTATGTTCTAAGTAGAGAGTAAATTCTACCTAGCCAAAATTTCTCAACTTCTTAGTACTCCAGATCTCTAAAATATTACAGATACCTCTAGTATGATACCTCAATGATACCTACATCCAATGGGAGGGGAAATGTTATCATAAATATATTGAACATGTAGAGGGTGACTGGATATGTGACATTTGGAATATGCCCAGAATACTCTTGCCCAGATATCAGCATGGTTAACGCCCTCACCCATTGAAGTATGACTCCATTGTCACTCAATAAGACTGATACTGATGACTCTTTTAAAAATCGCAATCACATATATATACACATTCCTGATCCCTCTGAATATCCTCTATGTTTTCTCTTTTCCATGGTACCTAGAAACTTATAACACTTCATATATATTGTTTATTAGCGTTTAATGAAGTGCCATGAATCTAACGGTCTTATTTTGTTCACCTTCAGGCACCTGGTATGGAATAGGTACTTAATAAATATTATTGAATTATTAAGGAAATAGTAAACTATGCTTACGAATTACCAATAGATTATGCTTTATAATATATGTACATGTCTTCCAAAATATGAAAGTTTACAAGGATTGTTATAAATCTGTCAAGTAAACAATTGTTAAGTAGAAAATAGATTTTGGATGGTGAGTCACAATTCAGCAACAAACTATAGGAGCAATTGAAATAGAGACTTACTCAATTTATTACTAAGTGATCCTGGAGGAAGTACACAACTATGCTTCAAAGGGCCATACAGGGAGGTGAAGGCAGAGTGCAAACTGAGAGAAAGGACCTGGGCACAGGCCTTTATGAGGGTCTGTGGGTGGAGTACTTTGGGGCTCCTGGGATAAAGCCAGATTGGTCCAATTGAAACCAGAAGATCAGGGTGTGTATAAGCCCCCGGTGGTCTCATCTAAGGAGTGTTATAAGTCACACAGCATTGGGAGGCAGGGAAGATTCTTGATTATAAGAGCTACTGAAGAATTATTACCAGGAACTTACATTTGCTTGTGACTCTGTGGGCAGCTAGCTCTCCAGGGCAGGCCCTTACATGAGGCCACTAATGTCAGTTTAAGGCGCCTGCAGGCTACGTGGCCAAACAAAATGGATGCTGAAACAGCAATACCATGGAGTCGCTTAGTTAACGCTTGACAAGGATATTTTATTCTTTTTTGTTTTTGTTTTTGTTTTAATTATTATTTTCAGAGATCCTTGAAGAAATGATTCATTTCAGATTTGGCAAAGACAACGTATAAAATGAGCTCAGGATATGTTTTCCCAGAAAGCAAGGAAGCAATAAAATACAAATTGGGTCATATTCAAATGATATGTAGTACAATATGTTGGTTCTCCCTTGATTCTAAGATGAAATAATTTGAAGATTGAACAAGAATACTGAACCTGACTTCTAGTTCCAGCTCTGAATGCACAAAGCTTGGATGTCATCACTGTCATTCTCACAGCAAGAAAAGTTGTACAACTGTGAAGCAATCATGTCTTGATCCTATCAGAACTGAAGTTTTAGAGAAACTACCACCTTTCCTGGAGTGACAGGCAAATCTAGAGAGGCACAGCTTCTACCTGTGCAAGTCTCTAGAGCATTAAGTGGTAGAATGACTTAAATGGTAATCTGAGTGTGAACCTGTGTGAGAATGGAAAGTTCTCGGGGGTCACAGTCTTAGGAAGAGCATTTTATAGACATTACCTCCAGAGACCCAACCTGAGAAAGGGTGAACACCCGAGAAAGGTCACCTCCTGGTTCCGGAACAGGACAAGAGTAGTCACTGTGAACTATGTCCACAACCTTCTCCATAACAAAGTCCTACTCTCTAGGGAAACAGACATTACCAGAGCTTTCTCCCAGCTGGAGAGGGGCATTGCTCCTACCTCAGTCCCTGCTATCCTTCATGCCTCATGTAAACAGGAAGACTATAATAAACAGTGGTCAAGGCTTTGGTGAAGTTGATTGGGAATGAGAGTTGAGACAGGGAAGAGAGTAAAGAGCAGGAGGGAACATACGCTCTTGGAGAAACACTGATAAAGATCATAGCCCATACTAGTGGCCCCAGGCCTGGCACCAGCAGCATCGGGCCTTGATTCACAGCTTGGCCTCACCCGGCACCTCCAATCCCAGCACAAGTAGCAACTACCTGCACTTTGCTTTGTAGCTCATGCCAGGTGGCCCTGAGCTGCACATTCTTATGATGCGTGTGGCCCAGGGAAGAAAAAACTGAGGAAAGTCATAAACTATTCTTCTAATAGAAGTCTCAAAACTCCATATTATAGAAGGCCAGGTGAAATTCTTTTAAAATTACCTTTTTATATGTTTTCTAATTAATAATGAGGAAGGCAGAGACTATAATGCAACTAGAATCTATGATTATAAAATAAAAAGCTAGATATAAGCATATATGTAGATAGAGGTATTGATACAGATATAGATATAGCTGCTCCTTTATGTAAAAGGAAAAACATTGCTTTCTAAAATAAATGGCATAATTACTGGGTAATTTAATATTTTAAATATTGAAGTTATTTTTGCCTAATGTGTTAACTGTTAGAAAAAAACTGTGTCCAGTACAGATATTCCTCATAGATTATTTTTAATTGTGAAAAGTCTCAACATGTTTATAGGTTTAAGAGTGGGCTGAATAATCAATCTACTTCTCAGTGCCCACTGTGTAACTTAAAATGCTCACTCAGCAAAAGTATAAAAAACTGTTCCAATAAAATGTAAGTAACATTTTGATTGGGCCCATAAAGGGGAGGCAAAACAGAAAAGAATTATTAATGTTTTTCTGCGGTGTTTCTCATACACTCACCCTGTTCCTTCCTTATGCTGAGCAGATAATCATAAAGTTTTCATCCTAATGAAATCTCCTTGCAATTCTTAGGGTCAGGAGGAGAACGGATTCATAGAAATGAACATTTCATCTCAGAGGTTAGAAACAGAACAGAAAGATTTTTTTCTCATAAACATTATATTTTTAGTCTATAAACATTGGATATTATTTATTTAACAACTCATCTTGCTTTATTACACAAACTATTTGAGGCAGTACATTAGATATCCCCTCTTTAAAAAATAAATCCTGAAAAGAATAGCTCCATATTAAAGAGCAAGCACTATAAGACCAAGGGAACTTTCACAAGGTCAAACACAAAATCGGAGATGAACTGAGCAATATTCAGAGATGTCACAATGTTTTTATTCTTTTATTCTAATTCCGAATTTTTTATTGAAGTGACCCAAATTGATTCATCGTTTCTTTCACCTTCTTTGAAGATATTTCATGAGCTAGAATTTGAGCCCTAAGTGATTTTTTTTCTTTTTAATCCTCACTTGAGGATATTTTCTCCATTGATTTTTAGAGAGAGATAGTGGAAAGGAGGGGGGAGGAATATGAGAGAGAGAGAGGGGGAGACATCGACTGTTTGCCTCCTGCACACACCCCAACTGGGTCAGGGGATCAAACCTACAACCCTTGACCAGAATTTCAACCCTGGACCCTTTGGTTTGTGAGCCAACACTCTAAATAGAGCCAGGGCCCTAAATGATTTCTTATAAAGGGTATTTCATATTTTGAAGTGCCTGAAGTAATTAAATATATATAATTCTCTTCAAATATCATCTTTAGATTGAAAAACTGAATGATAGTTTGAGGATCTTATTAAATGAAAACTAAAGTTAAGTTCTCAGTTTAAAAAAAGGATAATTAACAGTATAAATGAATATGAAAAAGTACTTTAAACAATGTTTTTATTATAGATAAGTTTGTACTTAAATGTACCTTCATTTATTCTTCCTTTCATTCTTTTTTCTTTTCTTCTATCAGACAATTATCTTAGTCAACACATTTTAAAAGTGTTAAACGGTATTGAACAGAAATAATCAGTATGGATACTTGATTCAAGAGATAGGCGGTACAGGTAAAATCAATACAGTCAGTTTCAAATCATTGCCTAACTGAAGCCCCATTGGCTGTCTCCACCCAGCCATTCAAACCCATGCTTGTTGTTAATTAACCTCCTCAAATTCTCACAGGGCAGCCCAAAATTCAGTTCATGCCCTCTGGCTTGCCATTTTCCTCATTGCTGGCCTCTTTGTATCTCCCTTGTTTTTTTTAGGCAATAGTTTGTTTGTTTTATCTTATACAGCATATCATTTAATTTTGTAATTTGAAGTATTTCTGGTTTCCCGGTTCCCACTGTTTTCATAACTCCTTAAGGACACTCTATAAAGAAGAGTTTTGATGTAATTCTTCTTACATGAATGTCATAATTACTCTATCAATCTATGAATTACAGACCCATAATCCCTATATTAGAGTATTTATGGTTATGTATCTATAAATTTGAAGACTGAATTGAGGAGGAGTCTATTTCAAATAATCATCTGAAAACGTGACCATTCATTCCTATTGGAATATAAAAAGAGAACAGGTTTTAGATAATAAACAGGGTACACTTTATTTTCTATATTCTCAAAGTGTAGCTAAGTGCTCTTACATGCTACAGGTCAAAGATGACATGGCCAAGAGCAGGAAAGTAAGAAACACAGGCATGACCTGTCTCTTTCTTAGAGATCTATGTATAAAAAGATGAAGCCAAAACATTTGGCAGTGCAAACCTCTTCCTTATAAATTTAATTGTTTTGTTTTCTAATTATCTCAGTATTTAATTTCTTTCATATTATTATGTGATATCCAGTTAAACTTGCTTGGAATTGCCAGCCTCTCTTGGCTTTGCTAAAAGGCATGAAAAAGAGAAACAGAGCCATGCTTGTTAAAGTGAAGTAATTCTGGAAAACTCCAAAGTTTTGATGTCTGCTATAGACCTTTCACTAGGTGAATTTGGTTTCTGCCCTGAGGAGGTGGTATAAGTTCTAGGATTTCTTGTCAGCTCTTTATCATGAGAAGTGTGGTTTACACATCAGTTTTTCATGAATGTTGTTTTAATGTGTCATCTCTAGTTTCTGGCTCACTCTGAGTGTGACTCTGAGAGATATGGCTACATAAGAAGGGCCTCCCTGGGAGGCTTACTAGTATCCATCTTTGTCATTCACAGTCAATGACACAGTCACACATATGCATGAACATTCATATAATAATCTAAGGTTCTTCATAGTTAAGTGTAGAGACTATAATAAACGACATACATTAGCATCTATTATGAAAAGGTCACAATTGTAGCATAACTTGAACTGAATATATAACAAAAATAGGAGGGAGAGTTAGAGAAGTAAGTCTATATATATATAAGCCTAATATGCAAAGTGTCCCCTCAGGAGTTCAACCAACCAGGAGTTCAATTGCTTGCTATGATGTGCGCTGACCACCAGGGGCAACATGGAATGAAGGAAGGCCCCAGCCAGCAGCCAGCAGCCAGCAGCAGGGAAGGGAGACCCCAGACAGCAGCTGGCAGCTGCTAGGGACCCTACCTATGCACGAATTTCATGTATGGGGCCTCTAGTCTTCAATAAAATGACATTCCTAGGAAATAAGTGGAGCTATAACCTGAACATTCATCAATAATTTCAAACATAATGTATATATAAGAAGTCAAATGTATTAGTGGTACAATTCTGTGCTGAAATGAAGTTTCCTGCTACATGGAAATATTATCACTTCTATTATGCTCACTTCTACATAGAGCTCAGACACTTGATTCAAGAGATAGGTGGAATTCATCAGCAGTGTTTCAACAGTAGGAGATAATAGATATTAGGTGAATATTTCCCTGAAATGAAATATAGGAATGTGTCTAGCATCTTCTCAGAGCTTCTAATTTCATGTGCAATGAAGTTGCCCTTGGCAACTCAGGGAAACTTAGCGTATCTCCCCAAGTTCAACATTAAGAAATCTACTCATGTATTCAAATGAAATGTGTATTATCTTGCTGAGAGCACAGATTTCCACATCTTATTTTAATGCATCTGATCCAATTGCCAAAGCTAATACAAAGGGATAACAGAAAAGGTATGTTCTTTAAGTTATAAGTATTTTAAAGATGTGAATTACTATATGAGAATAATTTCTTCTTTTAACATTCCTATCAAAGTAAGTGTGACAACTGATGGTAACAATAGAACAGGCTACCCCAGGAGTGGATGTGTGTTATAATCAGCGAAATGAATTTCATTCACAGTAATTTCACTGTCACTATGATTTTTACTGCCTGTAATACTGAAGACTTCTGATGCCAGTAGTCCCACTAGGCTGAGAAAAAACCACTGTGCTCTTTGTTCTTCGGTAAGAAGAAAATTTGAGTAAGATTCAGAAATTAAATGAAGAATTTCCAGAGAAAAGTAAATTGTAAACTACTGAAACTCTAAAGAAGATATCCTATATAATAAATAGGTAATATGCAAACTGACCATCACTCCAACACAAGAAATGGCCGCCCCCATGTGGACACAAGATGGCAACCACAAGATGGCTGGCAGGGGAGGGCAGTTGTAGGTGATCAGGCCAGCTGGGGAGGACAGTTGGGAGGAACCAGACCTGCAAGGGAGAGCAGTTGGAAGTGATCAGGCCTGCAGGGGAGGGTAGCTGGGACAACCAGGCCAGCAGGGGAGGAGAGTTGGGGGTGACCAGGCCTGCAGGGGAGGGCAGTTGGGGGTGTCCAGGCCTGCAGGGGAGGGCAGTTGGGGGCATCCAGGCCAGCAGGGGAGGGAAGTTAGGAGTCACCAGGCCAGCAGTGGAAGGCAGCTATGGGCAATTGGGCCAGCAGGGGAGCAGTTAGGCATCAATAAGGCTAGCAGGGGAGTGGTTAGGGGGTGATCAGGCTGGCAGGCAGAAGTGGTTAGGGGCAATCAGGCAGGCAGATGAGCGGTTGGGAGCCAGAAGTCCTGGATTGTGAGAGGTATGTCTGGGGGGTTGGGCCTAAATGGGCAGTTGGATATCTCTCGAGGGGTCCCAGATTGGAGAGGGTGCAGGCTGGACTTAGGGACACACACACACCCATGCACGAATTTTGTGCACTGGGCCTCTAGTTTAACATAATTAAAAATTACTTCATTTGAAGGAGTGTAGAAGAAATGAATGAGAGATTTAATTTCGTCTGCAAAATTGCCAGAACATGCCAAAGAAAATAATGGTTTGAGAGAGTGTGATTTATATTTGGTCCTTGTTACAATTTTCTTCTAATAATATTTTGTTCCATTGAAGCCCATAATAGACAAAAGATGTTTCTTTGAGATTTGAAACTAGAATCAGAGAGGTAAATTTTAACTCCCAAATACCCAAATATAAGTGCCTAAGACCTTTGCTTCTCTTTGAAATTTTGGGTTAATTTTAGCATGATCATTTATAAATAAATGTATGCTATAAGAAGTTTATATGTCACACTTTCTGCAAGTATTATGCAAATGAAGTATCCTTGAATTCCAGTTCTATAAATGAAGAAATAAATTTTTAGTCAAACCATGTTGTTCCAAAGTCTGAATGTACCTCAGAATCACCTAAGTAACCTTTGAAAAAGACAGTTTCTAGGACCTCATCCAAGAATAATTGAATGACAATGCCTTACAGTGAGCAACCTAGAATTTGTATTTTTCAAATGTTCCCATGCAAAACCTAATATAGTTAGCCCTGGTCCAGAATTGTGTTTGAGACTCGGTGCTTAAGCCATACTCACAAAGAAAGAAGAAAAACTATTAATTACTAAGCATCTATTACTACCAGGTACTAACTAGATGTTCCAAATGGTATATCGGGTATCTTTTTAATACAAGGGCACTGTACTGAGTTAAATGATACAATATTCATGTCCAACCAGAACCTCACAATGTAACCATTTTTGGAAATAGAGTCTTTGCAGTTGTAATTAAGTAAAGATAAGGTCCTACTGGATTTGTTTGGGTCCTAAATCTGATCATTGGGTGTGTGTAAAAAGAGGAGCAAGCACACAGAGAAACAGCAAGAAGAATCCCCGGTGAATATGGAGACAGAGATTAGAGTGATGCAGCTACAGGTCCAGGAAAGCCACCAGGAGCTAGAAGAGGCTAGGAAGGCTTTTTCCAGAGAGTCTTCAGAGAGAGCCTGGTCCTGCCAACACTTTGATTTCAGACTTTCAGCTTCAAGAACTATGAGAAAATAAATTTCTGTTGTTGTAAGCCACCCAATTTGTAGTTTGCCATGGCAGCTCTAGAAAACAAATATAGACACAGAGGTTCAGAGAGGTTCAGCAATCTGCCTTTATAATTAGGGTAGAAAGTGGCAGTTCAAACCCTGGTCCATTGATCCTGGAGCTCATGGGCATCTGGGACAACAATGGCAGAGATTTCCATAGACAAGACCACAGCAACATTTGGCCCTAGTGCGCCACCAGATGACCTACACTAAGATCAACTGTGGGCCTTAATTAAAAGTCATTTTCCTTGACTCCATCTGGAATTACTAATCTAAAATCTTTACAGGTTGGACTTAAGAACCTACTTTTAACAAAGACCTCAGAAAATTGTCGTTCATCTTAAAGTTTGATACCATTGACCTAGAGAACTAGGATCTCTAGCATGACACCATTTGCATTCCATTTAAATATATTCAGAATGCATGAAACAAATAACTTGAGTGTGATATCATTGTAGAAATCAACTTGCTGAAGTTGACTTATACTTTATTTCAAACATTTTTCACATAAATCTGGGATACTAAAGATGATGCACATGACTAACATTCATACTATTCGCCCACGTATGAGGCACTTTCACATTCACTTTGTCAGTTAATTCTCACTCAAACCTTGAGGAAGAATGAGCAGGCATTGCTGTTATTCCTATTTTATAGGAGAGAAGGCTCAGACTAGAAACAGAAAAATTCACAGATTACTCCTCTGTAGCTCCCTGTTAAAGCATGACATATTTTTCTGTCCTGACATCACCAAAAAAGTTAATAGGAGGTTATGATGAAAAGAACCTGGTTGGGATAAGTGTGATCTCATTCTTTCACAGGAAAGCAGAGAGGAATATAACAATAAAAGAATATTTCATTTCTTAAAACCATGGAGAGGGCAATAGCAAATGAGTTTGTTATAAACCCGAGAAAAGAACCCCATGTGAAAGAGGACCTCAGAGAGCCATGCACAGCATAGAAACTCGGGCTCTCCAGAGCGTATTCTGGATAACTAACTTATTTCGAAACCCTCACATTATTTTGGACCCTGTTATCTTGGAGACTCTAGATCTCTGTAAACAATATTAACTGGATTGAGAAGGATAAATGGAACTAAAGAATACATAATTTCTTATCTAGATAATGGTGGAGGGGAAAGAAAGCGACTATTTTTCTCTGAAGTATCTGCCTATACTCAAAATTTTTCTCTTACAAAAGCACCACTTCCATTTACTGACCTTGCTGATGCAGTTCCAGATATTTCCATTTTGGCCAAAATGCTTTTATTTCGTGGTGTGTGTGTGTGTGTCTTATCTTCTTCTCTAAGTGCACTTTAGCCTATTAAATGTTGTGTGTGTGTGTGTGTGTGTGTGTTTGGTTTTCACACTGCTCTCAGAAAGTGGAAACTAGAAGGAAACATTCAAAGCAAAAAAAAAAAAAAAATGTAACCAGAAAACACCTTAACTAAAAGGAATAAATGGGTGGGAGGAGGAGTGAGGGAGAAAAAAAATTCATCATGGTAGATGATGAGATGACGAGAACACAAATAGCTTGGCAGGGATCTGTTTTCATTTGAATTAAAAATATATTTGGGTTCTTTGTTCTTTATGATCCAATAACAACACAGTTTAAATCAAAGGCAAACTAAAGATGAGGGAATGACAAATATGAGACCATGTTCATAATAAAATGAATAATAATACAGCTTTATTGGAAAACTTGGTGACTGCAAAGTTACTTAGGAATCAATATTGAAGGCAAGCTAAGATCCGAAAAAAAATTATGTATCGCAGAACTCAATGTACCTGTTAATAAATTTCAGTCAAAATTAAGACACTGAGCCATGAAGAACTCTAGTCTTATTAAATTATGTGGTTAATTCTTGTCCTTATTATATATAAACTCTGAGGAGCATTTGTCCAAGTTAAACATTCAACTAGGCTGGGCACACTTCAACCAAACTGGCCATATCCTCTCTTATAAGTTCTACCATCTTCCTCTTCAACAACTATAAAACCAAGTACTTCAGAACTTGATCCCACGCTCTGTTTTCTTCTCTGTTTATGCACTTTCCCTGAGAAGGCTCATTTGTTTCTGTTATTCCCAATACCATCAATATCATAATAACCTTCAAATTTATGTCTTTAGTCTGGATGCCTCCTCTGAGCTCTGTGCTAGAATATCCAGCTGGTATACCCAGGATGGCATTCCCACTTGGCTGTATTCAAGACACTCAGTATATTTTCCCTCTAAATACAGTCCTGGAATATTTCTCTGAGAAATGGTACTACATTCTCTGCAACTGTGCAGAACAAAGCTTGGCAACTCTTACTTCTTTCCTTTTCATTGCATCCCTAACCTTCTCATGTGTAAGGCCTGTCTATTTCTCCTCCATTATACAAGGGAGGGCAAAAGTAACCTTATATTTGTGTGTACATGAAACATAGAGCTTATTTTTGTGTTATCATTTATTAATTATTGAATTATTTTCTCTATGAACTACTGTAAGCCTAATTTTACCCACCACTGTATAGCCCTAATCCCATCACTATCCCCACTCCTAAAAACTCCAATCATCATCTTTTTCCCCCTAAAGTACTACAATCTACTTGTAACTAATGGCCATATATTTGTCACTCACTATTTCTAAAATTCCATCCTTCATACAGAAGTCAGAGTGAACCAAATGACATTATACCAAATATTGTTTAATTCCTTTAAAAACAACAACAAACTATTCTTGCCCTAGCTGGTATGACTCAGCTGGATGGGCACCTTGCCCCAGCTGATCAGTGTTTCACTCTCACATCATTGTTTCTCACTGTCCCTTTCCCTTTCTTTCTCTAAAAATTAGTAAAAATGTAAAAACACAAACCAAAATATGATTCTTTATTCCATTTGTGAGTGGAGATATATTTCCTTTTAAAAATATGCCCCTTTGCCCTGGCTGATTTGCTCAGTGGTTGGAGTGTCAGCTTGCAGACCAAAGGGTTGCAGGATTAATTCCCAGGCAAGGGCATGTAATTCATTTGTAGGTTCCCCAGCCCCAGTAGGGGCGCATGTGAGAGGCAACCAATTTTTTTTTTTTTATAGCAAAGGGAAAGATCCCGCAGAATGGACTCCCATGTGGGGAGGGGGAAAGGGTCCCCGAGAGGCAACCAATTTTTGTTTCTCTCACACATCAATGTTTCTCTCTCTCTCTGCCCCTTTTCCACTCTTTCTAGAAATGACTGGAAAAATACCCTCAGATGATGATTTTCTTTAAAGTGCTCCTTTTTTGTACATTATTTTGACAGCACACATTTTCTAGTTTATTTTAATGAATAATAATGGTAGAAGAAAAAAATAAGTTTGTCAATTCTAGACTAGACCTGTGCTCATTCAGGTCTCTCACCCTGGAAGTTCTTTGTCCTTCTGTCAACCCTTCTCCAACAGCTGCTCATTTGGAAAACCATTCCCAGTTTGGCCTACTTTTCTTTGGACAAGTACATTCCACTCTTCACATTTCTTCTACTCCACTTAAGTGTACAGAAGATATTGCTTGCTTCCAAGTTGACTTATAATTATATAGCCAACACTTATATAGTACCTACTTCATATGATGCGCATGTCTACACATTTCACATAATTTATATTAGTTCATTTAGTCTTCACAGAAACCCTATGAGGTAGGTGTTCTTTGCCATTTTAAAACTGAGGAGAGATTGAAACAGGTTGAATAATTACTTGCCCAATATCACATATCTAGTAACACAAGCAAGATATGAGTTTGTTTTCCTACTTTCCCATCTCCTTGACATAACTCCATTGAGTCATGAAATTTCATAAAAGACAAATGTGAGGTCACATTACTAAAAGCCTAATAAACAGAGTGGTGATATTCCAAATGTTACAGCTCATTTGTTCATTAATTCTTTCAAGAAATGTTTGTGAGAACAGACCATGTGTTAGGGACTATGCTTGGCACCCATGATTCAAAGATGAATTAAAATAAATATTCAACTTACTTAATTTGGCCAGAAGTAAAGCGGATAGGGAGAGATGCTTGGGGGAACAGAGGAACCAGATCATATCTAAAAATGTATATTTTGTCATATTTGAGGAATGTGTTTAAAGTAAAAGTCAACATGTTTGTGCATCACACATGGAGAACAACCACAAGAAAGAGAATTCAGAACCAACACATATCTGAATAGTGTTCACGGACAGAAGTGGTTCCATTGGGAGAAAGACATCGGTTAACAGGAAGGCTCAGCACAAAGAATCGTTTTTAACAGTACTATCATTAACTGCAGTAAGCTACCACATCCCTGTCACTGAAGGGCTAAGCCTGAGGACGGGCCATTTACTACTCAGAAAAGTTCTAGAAAGTCTTATTTTATTAGATTAAAAGACTGAACTCCACCAGATGACTTGTTATTCATCTGAATCAGATTTGAATAAATTTATTGTGCTGCACAGAGGACAGAGAACAACAGTGTGTGCTGTCAAAAACTGTGTAGGACCTGGAGTTTATTGATTCATAGATGCTGGCAGGAAAAAAAGATGTGACTCCTGGATCAAAGACACAAGACTTTATTACTCATTGCAAAAGCAGTAGCCAGAACTTCATGTTGTTGTTTTTCTGCCTCAATCCCCCATGTCCCCCAATCCCGTGAGGGCAATGCCAAGAGCCATGATGGATGCCTGCATTACAGAGGAAGAATGCTGAGCTTAGAGGAATAATCATTCTTATGGTAAATAAAAGCAAGCCTACTCTTGTTCCAGAGGGAGATATTACTGCATCCCACAAGGTTGCTGCTCTCTGCAAACACAACCCTGAGTGATGGCCCAGATTGTCAATGCCTTGCATTCTTGGAATACCCAGTAAGAATGTTCAGGGACATTCGGGGCCCATGGGATTGCCTCTCTCAACATGCACTGCAAAGTCATTGAAAACCTGAATTCCTTGGGCAAGCCAGAGACTCTGGTTTCCAAAGAAAGCAGATGACATGGAGAAAGATATTTCAATAACGTAAGTCCTATTTAAAACAATCCCCGAATAGTGAGAGATAGATGAGATGAAAACAGTTTGCTTCTAAACCTATTAAATCCAGATGGTAAGTTACATATGTCATCAACCTTCTTGTTTATATGCCAAAAGAACTAACCTGTTGGGTACAGGCTTATTTATAAGGTTTTAATGGCAAGAAGGACCCATTTTTCAAGTTCAGAATTGCCCAAATCAGCTCTTTCCTATGCAGAAATTTTCATTAGATTAAAAAAAAAAAAAAAGTAAGTAAAAAACTCACAGACTCTTACTGCTTGCAGGAAGATAAAAAAATGTGTCCAAATGACACAGGTAGATGAATCAACAGCGCCACCTAGTGGAATCATTTATTTATCCGATATAAAATTATATTTTCTATAGCTCCATCCACTTTTTCCTTGTGGTTTTGCCAGCAAAAATGAGCTCTTTGATGCCTGTTTTAAAGACTTAAACTGTCCTTTTGATTTTCTACAAATTTACTTTTATGAATAGAGTGTGTACAGTACACAAGAGAAACAATTTCTAGAATAGATCAACTTAAAAGCATTGGGAAAATAGCATTTCACAACCGTTTACAAAGAATTTCCCATAATTTCAGCTTTTTCCCATTAAAAATGTAGGAAATATGCTACATTTCAAGCAATAGTCATATTGTGAAAAATTACTTCAGAGATCACAAAAATAAAGAGCACTTTTAGAATCAGAATTTTTCAGTAATTTCCAAAATCTTGTTGGCATCTAGATCTTTCCTCAGGAAAAATGGGAAGTGAGAAACATCCAATCTGGGACCCCTTGAGGGATGTCTGACCGCCCATTTAGGCCTGATCCCACTGGCTGATCAGGCTAGCAGGGAGAGCAGTTAGGGGTGACCGGGCCAGCAGAGGAGGGCAGTTCGGGGAGACCAGGCCAGCAAGGGAGGGCAGTTGGGGGGGACCAGGACTGCTGGCTCCCAACTGCCCTCCCCTGCAGTCCTGGTCCCCCCCCCCCCCCAACTGCTCTCCCCTGCAGGCCTGGCCCCACCCCAATGCCCTCCACTGCAGGCCTGGTCCCCTCAAACTGCCCTCCCCTGCAGACCCAATTACCCCTAACTGCTCTCCCTGCTGGCCTGATCACCCAAAACTGCCCTCCCCTGCTGGCCCAGGCAACCCTAACTGCCCTCCCTGCTGGCCTGATTGCCCACAACTGCCCTCCCTTGCAGGTCTGGTCTCCCCCAACTGCCCTCCCTTGCAGGCCTGAGTCCCCACCAACTGTCCTCCACTATAGGCCTGGTCCCCCCCTACTGCCCTCTCCTGCTGACCTGGTCTCACCCAACTGCCCTCCTCTGCTGGCCTGGTCCCCCCCAACTGCCCTACCCTGCAGGCCTGGGTCTCCCCTCCCCCAACTGCTCTCCCTTGCTGGCCTGGTCACCCCAACTTCCCACAACTGCCTTCCCCTGCAGGCCATTTTGTGGCAGCCATCTTGTGGTGGCCATCTTATATCCACATGAGGGCAGCCATCTTTGACCACATGGGGGCGGCCATTTTGTGTCTTGATGTGACCGTCAATTTGCATATTACTCTTTTATTAGATAGGATGCTCTTTTTGTTGGTTGGTTGGTTGATTGGTTGGTTGGTTTTTGTTAATCCTCACCTGAGGATAGTTTTTCCATTGATTTTTAGAGAGAATAGAAGGGAGGGAGACAGAGAGAGAGAGATCAATTGGTTGCCTCATGCACAAGCCCTGATAGGGCCAGGGATTGAGCCTGCAACCTAGATTCTTGCCCTTGACCAGAATAGAACCTGGGACCCTTCAGCCCAAGGGCCGGCACTCTAACCAAACAAAACAGGCTAGGGCTGGTGTTTGTTTTATTCATATATCAAAAGAGGTTACTATCAATGGTCTCATATGGGTCAACCCTATACATTAACATCCTAACTCATTGTGTCCCTTTATGACTCTCATTGGGCAAGTTATTTTACCTCAATAAGCCTCAGTCTCCTCATCTTCCCAATGGGGATAACAATACATACCACAATGGATGGTTATGAGGAATTAGTGCTGTTTCAGACAGTGCTCAGTAACTACCCTATCCATAGTGAACATGCAACGAATAATTGCCATAGTTAATAGCTACTTTATAAAAATATATTTTGGATACTATACAAGAGGAAAACATATTAACCGTCAACTATTAAAATGTCTGAATGGCAAAATAGAAAACCATTCTCTCTGCTTGCCTCATTGCCAGCCACTTACTATTTCTTGGAGTTTCTTCCTAGCATGTATGAAGTCACGCATCTTCATCATTTAAATAACTGCCCCTTTAAATGTATTTGTTCAGTGAATTAGACAAAGCCACAACCAATTTCTTTCATGAGAGCCCCCAAAGGATGAGCTGCCATTTGGTGATACTTTCTGCTGATCTGGTCTCTTCAACTTAGACTTGAATAAGATCTCATGTTAAAAATCACTCCTCACTCTTCCACACTCCTACACTCTGATGTGCTTTCCCCCTGTCCAAGTATCTTAGATTTCCTCTGTGTTTGTGAGCCTCAGATAAAAGAACAACATAACTGCTATTGAGTCCTAGTGTTCTTAATATACTTTCTTCCCACATAATTCATCATTTTCACAGAATCCCTCTAAAGACAGTGGTCCAGTTCTATTATTAATGAACTAGAGGCCCACTGCACGAATTCATGCATGGGTTGGGTCCGGCTGGCCTCACCCCAGATCGGGGGGGTGGGGGGGCTAAAAGGGGGCAGGGCCAGCTGGGTGGAGGGGCCACAGGAGGTTGGCCAGCAGGCCCTGCCCCCTGGTCAAACTCCCGGTGGAGTGGACAATTTGCGTATTAGCCTTTTATTATATAGTATTATTATCCATTATAATTATTGAAGAAGGGTTATTATTCAGCTATTATTAATGAAGCTGGTTGTTCCAGATTTGGGGAATTGAGAAGTCCCATGAGAAAGTAAATCAAAGAATTACTTTATTCATTCTAAAAATAATGATTAAGCTCCTCTCTCAGACTCTGGTGACATGAAAGGGTAAAGGTTGACAATTTCTCTCCTCATGGAATTTGCAATCAGGTGGCCTCTTGCCACCAGAACTGAAGATTAGTGCTACCTCTGACACTTGTTCATGTGCCCCCATGGATAAACAGACACCAAGAAAGAAGAGAGTGACTGTGTAGGGATGTGCCATGGACCCGGGAACAACCTCATGGTGAGGTGTGGAGGTTACAGGAAGGCCTCCCAGCTTGTTTGGTGAAGGAACAAGAGGACTCTGTGGCCAGCACAGTGCCAGGAAGAGTGTTCACTACATGCTGGCTGCTTTATGACCCGATTCTAAGGGTAATTAGGGGCCAATGGATTTTTTTGTGTGTGTCAACAACACAACTTTGACATTCTGTAATTTGTCTGAAATGATATGATATTGTTAGCTGATTTTAATAGAACTATTAAGTTTTTTGTTCATTTTGAAAATTATAAAACTATTAAGAAAAAAATGAGCCTGGACTTAAGAAATATGGATTTCAGACATGACTTTGTCATCTCTGAGAATATAACCTTGTGAAATTCACTGAACCTCTCTTGGGCCTGAGTTGCTACCCCTTTAATGAGGCTGATTGCATGATTTCTTAAGTCTCTTTCAGATTTAATGTGTTGTTTTTTAGCTTTATTTTTATTGTTGACACTATACAGATGTCTCCTCCTCCACCACCTTTGCCATTTCCACCTGGCCCCTGCCCCCATTTCCCTCTGGCCATCACCACACCTTTGTCTGGTGGCGTATCTGTCATGCATATATGTTTTATGGCTAATCCCTTCACCTTCTTTCATCCAGTCCCCCCTCCTCTTCCCCTCTGACAGCTGTCAGCCATGTACCCATGCCTCTCTTTTCAGTTTTTTAGTCAGTTTATTTTGTTCATTAGATTCCACATATAAGTGAAAGCATATGGTACTTGTCTTTCTCTAACTCATTTCACTTAGCATAATAATCTCCAGGTCCATCCATGCTTTTGCAAAAAAGACAAAAAGATTTAATGTTTGTTTTTTTTATTTTGCTGATGATACTACATGGCAGAAGAAAATATTAAGTATGAATGACAGCCAGAATTAAGAGACAAATTTAGAATTGAGACCTCTGATTACATAGTCAATTTTTAATTCCCATAAAACGTATTATAGTATAATGTAGAATATAAATTTTGGGGAAAGAACTAAAAGCATTTCAAACAGTTCTGCTTTGATGAATCAGGGAGCAATTCTGAATGCCAGCGTTAATAACCTAGAAAATGAGGGAGAAGAAATGAATCTTGCTTGCTTTCTAGCCTTTGGTTCCATTAAATGGCTCAAGTGAATCACTTGTGAAATTAGAAATGGTTACAATTTACATAGTAATATATTAGAATGTCCTTTACTTATTTCAGCAGTGCCCCCTCCCCCCCGCCCAAATACGTGGGCTACATATAAATTGTTTTTCAGAAAATAAAATAATTAGTAACATATTTTTATCTCCATGGTGCTCAGAAAAGTATACGTATTTAAACATGTTTGCAGATATTGGGGCACTTTTTATCCTTAAAACCACATTACAAAGGGAATGTGATTCCCACTTTTTTTTTATTATTATTATTATTGATTTTTCACAGAGAGGAAGGGAGAGGGATAGAGAGTTAGAAACATTGATGAGAGAGAAACATCGATCAGCTGCCTCCTGCACACCCCCTACCAGGGACATGCCCACAACCAAGGTACATGCCCTTGATCGGAATCGAATCTGGGACCCTTCAGTCCACAGGCCAATGCTCTAGCCACTGAGCCAAACCGGTCAGGGCTGATTCCCATTGTTAAGATAAAAAAAATGAGCTTGATATATAAATAACTTGAAACTGTGTATCTTCTACAAAACTGAAAATTTATGAACTATTTGTGGAACAAATTAAAACATATGCCAATCATGAATAAATATCAGATAAATTAAGTATGACCTTCAAATCCTAAAATTACAAGTTCATTTCAGTACTTTGCTTTTCCTATTTTGTTTTAGGTTTGTTTGTTTACATAGATATAAAGTAACCAAAGTATTAATGGGGAAAGGGTAAATTCATCTATCTTTCAAACAAAGAGAGTCCTTATTAAGGGGTTAGCATATAAATTAAATACACAATAATTATCAGAAATTAGAGAGACTCTCTGGGTTTTGTGTAAGAGCACGAACAGTAGCTTTCCCGATTTTAGTTCATTGGTTGAAATCCTTATCTTTTTCCAGTTTCTTGGATAAAAAGCTGCTGCATAAATAAAATAAAAAAACATAGTACTAGCTAGCATTGCTCTCATGAGTGATCTAACAGACCAAGCATGCACCCATGCTGTGGGTTCAATGCCGAGGTGTTCACGGGCTCATTGGTTTGCTGCCAACAGAAGATAAGTCTAAATCACCACGGACTGGCTGTGGGTGGTAAAGTCATTTGGAAGACAGAGCGGCCTCATTCCATTCAAAAGTGTCTTTGACATTGCTTTGACCATTTGAAATTATATTAGAAAACATGCTATTAATCACAATATCGAGAATTTTTTAAGAGGGTAAATTGTCTTTATATTGCTTTGATAACCTCAATAAATAAAGAGTGACTTCAGTTCAATGTCCTTGTCAACAGTTTTTCATTTAACCTTCCCGTTTAGGATCTCTACAAACCATTACATTACACAGCATCAATAGTGTATTGACTTATATGAGATGTCATATAAACTTCTGGTCCTCACAACCAGATAAGGGATGCAATTATTTCTATGCTATTTCACACTAAATAAGTGATTGACTACAGTAATCCATAAACAACTAATCTATATATATAAAAGGCTAATGTACAAAGTGTCCCCACAGGAGTTTGACCAGGAGACGAGGAGTTCTATCGCTTGCTATGAACTGACCACCACGGAGCAGCATGGAACGAAGGAAGGCCCTGGTTGGAAGCCAGAAGGAAGGCCCTGGCCAGCAGTCAGAAGGCCCTGATTGGCCCTGATCGCTGGCCAGGCCTAGGACCCTACCCATACATGAATTTCAAGTACCGGACCTCTAGTAGTCCATAAAATGGCTCACCTAAATCTCAAGATAGAAAACAACTCTATTGCAGGCTTAAAATGCTTTAAAATCAAGGTTAAGTCCATTTACTGTGATCAATGTGTCAGAAAAAATATTTAGTCTTGATTTTTAAAAGTTTAGGGAAATGAGGATTATATCAAAATAGAAATGATTTCACATGCTTTTTAAAAATTACACAAACTTTTTAATATTTAGGTGTTGTTTCCAGAAATAATATGGGCTTTTCATTTACCAAAATGAAAATGAGGCTCATGGAAGGGGGGGCAAAGGATTCATAGATGGGGGACAAGGAGGAAAAATATTTGAAATAGAGGGGAAGGCAGAGGAAATAGAAAGAGAGATATATTTTAATAGTATGACCTATTTCAGTTCAGTTTTAAAGGCATAATATGTTATCAGTGAATGTACTAGATAGTAGAGATTGAAAATAAAAAATGAGGTAACCCAGAAAAACTTGGACAGCTAAAGTGAACAGGACAATCAGCAATGTGAGGTTTCACTTTACCTAAGAGATGAGACACGGTAAAGCAGGAGGCAAAATTTGTGATGATTTTTTAATTTCTAATTGCTGGGGTTGAATTGTGTTCCCTCCAAAATGTATATGTTCTAGTCCTAAACCTCAGTACCTTAGAAGGTGACCTTATTTAAAAATAGGATCATTGCACAGATGTGATTATTTAAGATGAGGTCATATTGGAGTAGCTTGAGCCACTAATCCTATGTAAATCCTTGATGACCAGTGTCCTTAAAAGTAGGGAAAATTTGGACACAGACACACGTACAGGAATGCCATGTGAATGTGAAGGCTAGATCACGGTGTTGCAGTAGAAGCCAAAGAAAGCCAGAGACGTCTCAGCAAACCAGGAGAGCCAGGCAAGATTCACACTCTCTTCTACAGCTCTTACAAGCAACTAACCTGTGAACACCTTAATCTTGAACTTCTAGCCTACAGAACTGTGAAAAAAATATAATTTAAAAAAATATATATATACCAATTGTTGTTCTTTGTTATAGATACTCCAGGAAACTAATACAATAATCATGACATATATTGTACTTTTAAAAAGATTTTTTATTGATTTTTTTAGAGAGTGGAAGAGAGAAGGAAAGAGAAGAGAAAAAAAACCCTCAATGTGAGAGTGCAACGTCAATTGGCTGCCTCATGCATGCCCTCTACTGGGGACTGAGTCTGTAACCGGGGCGCGTGCCCTGACCAGGAATCAAACTTGCAACCTTTTGGTACATGGGACTATACCCTACCAACTGAGCCATACCAGCCAGTTGTATCTCTTAAGTATTAAATTGTTTGATGAATCTTTATGCTAGGATGTCCTTGTTCATTTCAAGGAATTCAAGTAGAGAAAGATGGAAGAAACCATGAGAAGAGTGGGCAGCAGTAAGAAACGGGAATAAATAATGAAGTTCTGATGCCAGTGATTCTGCTTCAAAGTTGCCCCGGCTCGTTTACTAATCATTTACACTATTTTTATTTTATGTGTCCTCCTTGCTCTTTCCAGCAGGGCCATATTTCTCGCCTTGGTAGCCCTTGAGGTTTCCATTATAGGATCAATCTGCAGAAAATATAGCAAGTCCACACTATGTGCAACTACTACTTCCCAACTGATAGTCCAACATGAGAAATATGGCTTCAGAAGGAACCAGAACGAGTCTTTGATGCAACATTTGAAATGTGCCCAAGTCTTGTCACTGTCACCACTGACTTGATGTGCGTAATTACCTCCCCCAAATGGCAGGAAAGTGCTCAGAGCTGACATAAATATCACTTAACATTCTCAGGCAGCAAATCTTTTTAAACATATTAGCCTTGTAGAGTACAATAGATGAAAAGGAGAAAATTGCCTCAGAATTGTAGGATTAAATAGAAGTGTCTTTAGGAGCAATTGCTCCATTTTCAGTTTATAGGTTGCCAGAATTGCGCTTTTTTTTTTTTTTTTGTAGTGCAGTATGGCAGAATTCCTCACAAAATAGCTAAATTCAACAAATCAGGTAACTGAAATGATGATCCTCCAGTAGAAAAATCACTCTTCCACTTTCGCTGACCTATGGTCAGTTTCTCAGTAAGAGAGTCTAAGGAAGAGCACATATGCAGCTGTTTTTGCAAAGTGCCTCCCTGCACCACATCCTCGCGAGCTTGTGTTCCCAGTCCAACTTCCTTATGTTACAGCTGAGTAAATTTAAGGACAGATTTTTGGGTGTTTTTAAATGCCGTCATCAAAGCCACCCAGGTGGTAGCAACAAAAAACAATTTTCTTATTCCAAGTGTAATGCCTGATCATCAGGACAATGCATGATGTCAGTAATGGGTAAACCACTCTCCTCTACTGTTCCCTCTAAGGTCATTGACACTTGCCCTGCTGGTGTGGCTGAGTTGGTTGAGCGACATCCACCAAGAGGCCCCTGGTTCAATTCCTGGTCATTCAATTCTTGGTCAGGGCACATGCCCATGTTGTGGGCTCAATCCACAGTAAAGGCAACTGATTGATGTTTCTCTCCCTCTCCCTTCCTCTTTTTTAAAATCAATAAAAACATATATACAAGCCCTGGCCTGTTTGGCTCAGTGGATAGAGCATCAGCCTGTAAACTGAAGGGTCCCTGGTTTGATTCCGGTCAAGGGCATGTACCTTGGTTGCAGGCACATCCCCAGTGGAGGTGCACAGGAAGTGGCTGATAGAATTTTCCCTCTCATTGATTTTTCTAACTCTCTATTCTTCTCCCTTCCTCTCTGTAAAAAAATAATAATAAAAAAAATAATAATAATAAAATACATAAAAAACAAATATATACATGAAGTAAACAAAATACATGCATAGAAATTAAATGTTGAAGCTATTGAAAGCAGGGATGAGCATGCTAAAACTTTCTCATTGCATCTTGAAGGGATGTACACTGCTTTCCAAGTTCTGGCATTAAAGACAAGATCATCATGTGGGTCACAACTTGACTCTTCTCCAGGTCACCTGATCCGTTGCCTATAGCTATGCCCTAAAATATATATGACAACATTTCGTTCAATAATAAATAACCCAACAGTCGCCGAAATCGGTTTGGCTCAGTGGATAGAGCGTCGGCCTGCGGACTGAAGGGTCCGGGGTTTGATTCCGGTCAAGGGCATGTACCTGGGTTGTGGGCACACCCCCAGTAGGGGGCGTGCAGGAGGCATCTGATTGATGTTTCTCTCTCATCAATGTTTCTAACTCTCTATCTCTCTCCCTTCCTCTCTGTAAAAAATCAATAAAATATATTTTTGAAAAATCACCCAACAGTCACCAATACTGACAACTTTCTTTAGAGGCTGATTTCAAGTTATGATAATCTTACATTTCTTGTAAAGTCCTTTACATTCCTAATACTCTGTTTCTGTGCCTTATGCTAAAGCCTCTTTGATAGAGTGAAATTGGGGAGGATAACTAGTAATAGTAATAGCAAAGGGTGATATCTCAACCCCAAAAAGGCTTGATAGCCTAATGGCCATAGAAATGTAGTGTCACTTAACTATCTGGTCTTGTGGGTGTTTAATAATTCATATTTCTGCCCAGTATATTTTACGCACTTGAGCCATAAATATGAGTTGTTGTTGTTATTGCTGTTTTAATGCCCCCACATTTAACTACAACATGTGGCTTAACAGAAATCAGGGTAATATTTAAAGAGGTCTGTTTAATCTCCTGTATAGTATATTGTAAGCACTAGAAAATCCATATCATTTCAGGCATCTAATTCTAGCACATTCTTCATGTAGAGATTTTAGGAAGTTACCATAAAGGATTGGCACACCACAGAACTATTTACCACAAACAAAAGATGTTGAGCAGAATATTTTCTGATAATGTATCTTTTAATTACCAACTCATGAAGGAATTAATGAAGGGTATTTTTCAAGCATGGCAGGAAAAAAAAGTAGTTAATGATATGTTCAGTGGGAAGTAATAATGGCAAAATCTAGCAAAGGAGACACTCAGTCATAAAAGAGTTAAGTGGGGAAAAAGTTAGGGAAAAAAATTTTACAAGTCATCCAGAACTCTGGAGAAATAGAGAGAAATCAAGAAGTATGGATTCACTTGCAATATTTTAATCAGAAGTGCAAGAAGAGTCAAGAATTAGAGGGAATATGAGTTAGATTTCATTCTAGTTTGAGCTAAGAGCTAAATTCACAGTGCTTACAATATGCACAGGAGGTTAAACAGATATCTTTAAATATTATCCTGATTTCTGTTAAGCCACATGAGTTAGAGTTCTAGGTCAAATCTGACCTGCTTCAGTTTACTTTCCGATGCCAGAGATCAGGGAATACCATGAGTCGGAAGCACCCCGCTGCTAGTCAACACAGTTTAGATCAAGTCAAAATTTTATCTCTTCATAGATTGTAACCTACAAAAAAAAGTTGTATCTACTCTGTTCAGCAGATTTTAACCATCAGTATATTTATTCCTCACAAACATGCTTGATGCTGATTACTGTCCACTGTAGGAAAGTGCATCTTTCTGATGGCCCAGCCCTGGACTCTTATGATCTCCCTCTCACTGAACAGGCTGGTCAGCTGTCTCAATGGTAAGGTTATTTGATCAATGTTCTGTCACTGTTAGGAAAAAGGCATGCAACTGAGGTGTTTCAATATTCTCTGCAGGAAGTGATTCACAATCAGGACCCAGGCTGAAAATGCCTCTTCCACTGAGAATACTTTTTATGAGGCTGTGCTGGCTGCCTCACCACTTGTGTTTAGGTGTTTACAGTTCCACTTGGTTTGGGGGAGAAAAATGCATGCACCCCAGTAGAAAAAATAATAATAAAACCAAGTATTTGATAGTGTTTCAACTAGATCTGATATCCTGAGAAGGGCTCATCATTTTTATCCGTTAGTCTGAAATAAATAATTTGAATCAACTCATGAGGAAACACCAGACAAACCCAAATTGAGCAACATTCTGTAAAATAACTGGCCTGGATTCTTCAAACATGTCCATCTCATAAAAGAAAGAGTATGGATCCTAAGCCCCATCCTCAAAGAGTAAAAAAGGACCAAAAAGGGAATTATGGGGACAACATTAAGATGTGATTCCTAGAATAAAGTATCAATGTTAAAATATTAGCACTGGATAACTGTGTTCAGTGGTTACATAAGAGAATATCCTTGCTCCTAGGAAACACAAATTAAAATGTTAGCAGACAAAGGGCCAAAATGAGTGCAAATTGTTCTCAAATGTGTCTTCTTTAAAGAATTAAGCTATTAGAAACTCTTGAATCCAGGGTGATTTTTCTTTAATGATGAGAATCAATGCTTCTTTTTGGCACATATCTGAAATACATTGTTTTATTTTTAATTATTTATTTTAAATAATTCAAACTATCAGAAAAGTTACAAGAATAATACAGAGATCTTCTGTGTATCCTTTGCATAGAAACATTGATTGGTCAATGTTTTGCCATATCTTTTGGCACACTCTCTCTCCCAGATTTATATTCTATCTATACATATAACATATATGTATATACATATACATAATATATACATAGGTATATGCATACATGCATGTCTACCTGAGAGAACATCTCCTTTCTTTTTGATCAGTTTAAAACATTTAACAAAAACATAAAGTAAATTGCATACGTTTACTTGCTCATTGAGAAAACAAAACACCAATAAATACAATAAATGTCTGTTTGCTATATAATCTGCATCAACATTAAAATTAGAAGAGAAAATTGAGGGTAGTGATAACTGCATTTGCGTGGACAATTATACTTGCTTCATTAAAGTGAGGAAATTTGTTAAGAAAAATAAAACACCACAGAGCTATAACGACAGAGCTGTATATCTCTCCTTGCAGATGGGCAAAATATTCACTGTTACACAGGTGCTTCTTGTGCCTTTTCTTTGGGAAATAAAGAGCAACACTGATAAAAGGATTGTCTCTACTTGGCAGTGCCCAAATGTTCATGATCATGTTATGTTGTTCCTAACAAAATCTTCATTTTTCCCCTGTTTTTTTTTAATATCTTGCTTTGAATCATTCCATTGGAACCCAGCTGAGCTCAGTCAGGCTTGCAAGGTTGAATGTGCCTGCCAGGAAGGCTTAGGTATTTCTTATGTGTCTTAGTGGATACTGAAAAGGTTATTGGATTAAAACTGTTGATGTATAGGTATGAAAGCCATCTCTCTTCAGGTGTAAACCAGCATGTGGCCTTTCTAAAGATGAGATGATCTGGCAATAATAATAAATACTGGAGCTGATGTTCATCTAAGTTAGCTGTCAAGTACACTGCCAGAGTGAATTACTTAATCAGTTTTACTGATGAGTATCTTAAATAGCATTCAGCTTAAATAGTGATGTGTTTTCCAGTTCAGAAAAACATAAGGCAAAAACAGACCCGTTTTAACTACTAAAATACAAGGCATTACTTTTACTAACAATTAAATCATGTATCTCAACCAAAAGAGGAGTTAAATCAAATCCACCTTCTCTACTTGTTCAAATATAATTTTGCACACATGCTTCTTTCTGTAGAGGCCATGACTGTGCTCCTTGAATGACAGTATCTTTATTCCTAAGAGTACCAAGAGTAGTCAGACATTGAGAGGAATCTGGCATTTCTCTCAATCTGCAAAGTAAAGAATCCAGAACAATTTTTAAAAGACAAAACTCAGTAAATTAAAGAGTGAGAAGTAAAATGTGTATAAATGTTCACACATTTTTTACACATGATAACTCTTCTAATATCAAGTGCCAAACAACAAATTCCAATTCTAGTTCATTTCCGCAGAACAGGGAACTTATAGAGTAAGACACAGCAACTCAGAGAATTAGGGAACAGAGGAAATGAGGGAGAGAGGGGAGTAAGGAGAACAAAAGCGGGAGAAGCACAACTCTAAGTAGTATACACTGATGGTCTCTTCAGTGTCCTTTTATCTGAAAACTAAGGCTAATGTGAACAGAACGGCTATCTCCAAAAAGTGAGCTTAGGTCAATGAGGAATGAGACTTAGTGTGTTAAATTCAAAAGGAAGAACAGAACTTAGTGAAATCTACCGAAATTACCGAACGGTAAGTTTCAACACTGTAACAATTAGAATCCTTCGAAGAGGTCAAAACACCCTTCATCAGAGATGTGCCCAAAGAGCAATAGTGTGGTCAGTCATATAACAAAGGTAATTTCTAAATCGATTGAAAATTATCCAGGTGACTTCCAAGGTCCTTTCGAACTTAGATGATTCTTTTCTTTTTTTTTTTGTGATGCCTTTATTTTTTATTGTTTTTTGTTTAATAAATCTTTATTGTTCAGATTATTACAATTGTTCCTCTTTTTCCCCCATAGCTCCCCTCCACCAGGTTCCCACCACCCCCCTGCCCTTACTCCCCTCCAGTCATCCATAGGTGTACGATTTTTGTCCAGTCTCTTCCCACGCTCCCCATACCCCTTTGGCCCCGAGAATTATCAGTCCAGTCCCTTTCTATGCCCCTGATTCTATTATATTCACCAGTTTATTCTGTTCATCAGATTTTTTATTCACTTGATTTTTAGATTTACTTGTTGATAGATATGTATTTGTTGTTCATAATTTTTATCTTTACTTTTTTCTTCTTCTTCCTCTTCTTAAAGAATACCTTTCAGCATTTCATATAATACCGGCCTGGTGGCGATGAACTCCTTTAGCTTTTTCTTATCTGTGAAGCTCTTTATCTGACCCTCAACTCTAAATAATAGCTTTGCTGGGTAGAGTAATCTTGGTTGTAGGATCCTGCTATTCATCACTTTGAATATTTCTTGCCACTCCAGTCTGGCCTGCATAGTTTCTGTTGAGAAATCAGCTGACAATCCTATGGGTGCTCCCTTGTAGGTAATTAACTGTTTTTATCTTGCTGCTTTTAATATTATCTCTTTGTCTTTTGCCATTGGCATTTTAATTATGATGTGTCTTGGTGTGGTCCTCTTTGGATTCCTTTTGTTTGGAATTCTCTGTGCTTCCTGGACTTGTAAGTCTATTTCTTTCACCAGGTGGGGGATAGTTTTCTGTCATTATTTCTTCAAATAGGTTTTCAGTATCTTGCTCTCTCTCTTTTTCTGGCACCCCCATAATTCGGATGTTGGTACGCTTGAAGTTGTCCCAGAGGCTCCTTACACTATATTCATATTTTTGGATTCTTTTTTCTTTTTGCTTTTCTAGTTGGGTGTTTTTTACTTCTTTGTATTTCAAGTATTTGACTTGATTCTTGCAATCCTCTAGTCTGTTGTTGGATCTCTGTATATTATTTTTTTATTTCAATCAGTGTATGCTTAATCTCTAGTTGGTCCTTTTTCATATCCTCAAGGATCTCACTAAATTTATCAGCCTTTTCTAGAAAATTCTTGAAAAACCTTAAAGCCGTGGTTTTGAGCTCTATATCCAGTTATTTGCTTTCCTCTATTTCTTTCATTTGTGACCTGTTTGTCTCCGCATTTTGGCCACTTCCCTGAGTTGACAGAGTGGCTTAGTGTGCTAGGTGTCCTATAGGGCCCAGTGGCTCAGCCTCCCCAGTTACCTGAGGTGGACACTCTTGGTGCACCCCTTTGTGGGCTGTGTGCACAGTCTTGTTGTAGTTAAGTCTTGATTGTTGTTGGTATCACTGGAATTGACCTCCAGGCCAATTGGCTGTGAGGATCAGCTGTGTCTACACTGGGAGAACTTCTGTGCTGGAGACACCCTTATGAGATAAGACTTGCAAAAGCTCTGTGCTCAGCTTGGAAGGGGTGGAGTCTCAGGGCGGAGCAGACAGCATTGGCTTCCCATCAGCCCTGCCCTAAGAGGCCCCTGGGTCTCAGTGTCCTGTGGTAATCGCTGCAAGCACCTCTGAGAGAAAGCCACCCTCAAGTTTCAACCGCTGCCAGACAGTCCAGTTTCTCCCCGAATGAGTCTAGGTCCCCAGAGTCTCACCCAGAACTGGAGTTCAGAGCAATTGGGAGCTTTTGTCTCCCTACTGATTGAGAAAGCCAGACGTGTACTAAGTTGCCCGCCCGCTCTGCGTGTGCGCCTCTGTACTTCTGCCTTCTGTAGTTCCTCTGAGTCTCAGTGTCCTTTTTTCTTTCCTGACAGTCCAGTTTCTCCCCATATGAATCTGGGTCCCCAGAGTCTCACCCAGAACTGGAGTTCAGTGCAATCCGGAGCTTTTGTCTCCCTACCAATTGAGAAAGACAGCCGTGTACTCAGTTGCCAGTCCTCTCCACATGCGTGTCTCCATACCTCTGCCTTCTGAAGCTTCTCTGAGTCTCACTGTGCTTTTCTCTTTCCTTCTAGTTGTAGAATTTCACTCAGCCATCCTTCCTGTGGTTCTGGATGATGTCCGTTTTGTCTTTTAGTTGTAGTTTTGAAATTGTTGTGCGAGGCAGCAGTTTAGGTGTTTACCTATGCCACCATCTTAGTTACCCCCCTTCTGGTGATGCCTCTAGATTCTTCTTGACAGTAATATAATCTTCTCTCAAAATATTTTTCCCCGGAAATATGTCCAAAGCCCAAACGTAGCCTTCTCAGAAACTGTTGTGAGAGATGCTTCTTTTATTTCAAATGTATTATTCTATTGGGAGTTACAGCATACTTAGGGAATATAAAGTACAGCATTGGGAATATAGTCAATAATCCTACATAATAAAAGGCTAATATGCAAATCAACCAAACAACCGAACGACTGGTCGCTCTGACGTGCACTGACCACCAGGGGGCAGATGCTTAACGCAGGAGCTTCCCCCTGGTGGTCAGTGCACTCCTCTAGGGTGAGTGCCACTCAGCCAGAAGCCCTGAGCCAGGCTCACGGCTGGTGAGAGCAGTGGTGGTGGTGTGAGCCTCTCCTGCCTCCACTGCAGCACTAAGGATGTCCAACTGGTGGCTTAGGCCCGCTCCCTGTGGGCTCCTGGACTGTGAGAGGGCGCAGGCCAGGCTGAGGGACCCCCTGCCACGAGTGCACAAATTCCGTGCACTGTACTGCTAGTACTGTAGTAACTATATATACAGTAGTGCCAGTTAGGTACTGGAAACATCAGGGAAACATTTTGTAAAGTATATGTCTAACCACTATGCTGTACACCTAAAACTAATACAAAATAATATTCAATGTAAACTATAAGGGAAAAAAGAGATATTATTCTAACATTTAAAAAAAAATTACTGCATGTCCGGCATGGCTCAGCAGTTAAGTGTCCACCCAGGAATGAAAAGGTCGCCGATTCCATTCCCAGTCAGAGCATATGCCTGGGTTGTGGGCTTGATCCCCAGTGTGGGCATGCATGAGGCAGCCAATTGATGATGTTCCCCTCTCATCAATGTTTCTATCTTTCTATCCCTCTCCCTTCCTCTCTATAAAAAAATAAATAAATAAAATAACTTTCAAAATGCCCAAATTAATCTAGAATGTTGGAAGCCACCCACTGTCTTCACTAGCAGAGAGGTGTGGACAAGGAACCCGGAAGGCTGGAGACCCTGAGCTCTGAAAGGTCAGAGCTCTGTACCCACTGTTTAGTTGAGACAATGGTAGCTGAAGCAACTTCCACCGTCTAGTTTTATGTAAATTCTTGCTGATTGGCTATTATTGGAATTGCCTGCCTAAGGGCTATGGGTGTATCCCAAAACCTGTATAAAAGGGATAGCAAGGCCAGAGCAAAGCAGAGTCTTTCCTCTTGAGCTGGCCTCCCTCCTGGCCCCCAATTCCCAAATTTATATTTTCTTGTCTAGTCTGTCTCATTTGTGTGTGGCCTCCTCCAGAACCCAAACCCTGAACCTGAACCCTGAACCACGAGGGACGTGGGGGGGGACACTCACACTAGAAATCATCCATTTAAAATCCAAAGCAGGGCATATTTCATTAGCATGTTTTTAAATCCAGCTCCTCTGCTTGCTAGTATTAATTTCCAACTGCAGAAGTTCTGGGAACACTCTCTGTGGACTTGGATTATAAGTACATATTATTCACATATAATCAAAATGAATCTGATAATATGGATATTTTACAATTAAATGATTTCTGCATATAACCTGATAGATTCTCAGACGCAGTTTTAATATAGGTTGACCCTCTTTCTGAAAAAGTATACATAATTCCACCCTTCAGAGAGTCTTTTTCGGTATAAAGTGTGCTAAAGATTGACTAGGAATACATATTTGAACATTATTCTTCAGGTATTAGATATGCACTTTCATTGAGTAAATATAGATCCATCAAAAACTATCTGAACTTGTCTCAGGCAAAATAAACATAAGCATAAACATAAGCATATGGCTGCCTCATGCATGCCCCACACTGAGGATCAAGCCCACAACCCAGGCATGTGCCCTGACCGGGAATGGAACCGGCAACCTCCTCCTTCCTGGGTGAACACAACTGCTGAGCCACACCAGCCAAGCAGTAATTTTTTGAATGCTAGAATAAGAAAAGCTTATATAATTAACCAACAGAAAATCTCAGGTGTGCCTTCCGCACAATACATGTACATATAGGCAGAATATATTGAGTGATTAAACTTGAGTTTTTACTAAATATTAACTAGAAATCAAGAATTAAATCAGAATACATAGCTAATAAACATTGCCTCTCAGAATTCAACTTTCTAAAGAATTGTTAGAAAGAAAGCAAACAAGTTGTGAAAATAAAAGGTAATGTTGACCTTATTGCTCCTATTTTAAAAGAAAAATAAGAGGAGGAAAAGATGTAAAATTCATTGGAAGTTTTTTCAAAGAAGATGGCAAGATTTCTTTGAAAAATTAAACTTCTACCAGAGCATGGAAGATTTTCTTTATTTTTAGTTCAAAATCTGTTACGAAGGAAGATTTCCAGGGAGGAGAAATATAAAAGGCAGCACCAGACCTCCCAACACTGCAGACTTCTAACACCTCCGGGCACAGCAGTTGTCTCCTCCGCCCACAGATTTCCATCATCCCTGCAGCCGCCTTCAACCATGTGAGGACAAGCCGTCAATATAACTGATAACAAACGCAATCTGTGTATCCAGGGACAGTTAATAGCGAGTGTATTCAAAATCCCACTTATCCCAGAAGGCACAAGGACATCCTGGAATTAAGAAATATGGTCCCGTCTCACATTACATCCATTGTGAATAACCGTTAACCACTTTGGAGTTGCGTTTTTTGATTCAATCGGAATGACAGATTAACCAAACTCTGGGAAGGCGTCTAGAGGTTGCACAGGTGAACACAGATGCGTGAAGCATGATGATGGGTAACTCAAATCAGCCCACTATGTTATTAAGCAAATCATTTTATCCCTGTATGTTTTCTCTCAATAGCAACTAGTATATTATATTCATTACATTTTACAAAAATATATGTAATATAATGCACACTATTAAATAATATATTACTTAAACTGAATATTAGCGTTATACAAATGCCTTATTTTGGTATCATTATAGCATATACTTGAACTTTTCTGGGGCAAAATAAACATAAGCATTTCTGATTTGTAGTTTAATGGCTATGTAATTTACAAACAGAAAATCTCAGGGGTGCCTTACACACAATACACATACACACACACACAATGTAATATATCGAGTGACTAAACTTGAGTTTTTACTAAATATTAACTATTAACTAGTAAATTTAGTTTTTACTAAATATTAACTATTACTAAATATTAAGTATTAACTACTGTAATTATTTAGATATAATTAAATCAAGGTACATAGCTAATCAGCATTGCCTCCAATGAACTTGGAGGGCTAGGATTAGCTTATATTTGAGAAACTGAAAGTGAAACAGAGTATAGAAAAGTATTTTGGAAAGGAAGCAAAAATAATCTTCTGTCATTCTATCTTAAAACTACTGCTTCACTAAAAAAAATTCATAGATTGAAAACGAAATATTATATCTACTTTGTCCTGCTACTCACATAGATACTCACACAAGACTGCAGGAAGCACAGCCTGACAGCCACACAGAGAAGAGGTTAAGAACATGGACTCTGGAACCGGACTAACTGGATTTCACTAGGGTTATTTATTGCTAAATTGCCTTCAGCAACTTATTTAAGGTGCCCAATCTGTAAAAATGGAATGATAATAGTAGTAATATTACTAGGATTGTTGTAAAAACACAAGTCGGAAATATATGCAATGCACTAAAAACACACCAAGCATGTTACACTGACTAAATAAAATTTGCTTTTCAGTTGTATGTGTGCACACATACTTAGAGACAAACCGGCTCTTCCCCAAATTTGCACACACATATATATAGGAAAAGAGTCATGGGGGTTATTTGGGAACAAAGAATTATTGTGAAAAGAACATTGCTTCTAGAAACAGAAGATGGGGGTTAATTTCCTAGCATCAGCAGCCGCCAGGGTGTTAAATTTGTAGGGGCTTTCTGATACCCTCCTTCCCCAATTTTTTTGCAAGTTAATGTTTCTTTGTTCTAAAAATAAATTATCCATATGCTTCATAGATTACAGATAAATCTCTCTCAATTATTTTGGATCCTATATTGCACTCTTAACCAGAACTTCTTTAAATGTCTTTGTCTATTTTAAATACTATACCAGTAAGATAAAGCTTTAAGAATGTATTTATTATTTAGCACAATTGTAGAAGTTTCATTTTAGAAGTCCACACAGGAAATAATGAGGGGAGAACATTGAAATGTAGGCATTTTAATCTAAATACCAAATTGAATTGGATTTTGAATTCCCAGAATACATTATGAGTGCAGTGATAACAAGTCTCTGTGCGCTCAAATATAAAAATAATGAACATTTCCATTTTTTAAAAAACAATGTTTTTACTGATTTTAGAAAGAGAGGGAGGGAGAGGGAGAGAGAAACATCAACATGAAAGAAACATCGATCACTTGCCTCCCATACTCACTCCAATGGGGACCAAACCCACAGCCTGGGCATGTGCCCTGACCAGGAACAGGAATTGAACCAGCAACCTTGTGGTGCACAGGATGATGCTCAGCCAATTGAGCCACACCAGCCAGGGCATGATTCCCACTTTTAAAATGTAGAGGAAAGATGCTAGTGTAATAAGGGAACAAACAGCCCTGACTGTTGTTATGTGTAAGTATTTCCCAATATTCTTCCCGTTTTCATTACTTCTCTCCTGTACATGTGTATTTTCAAGGGTGTGTTCACACACATGCTCACAAAGCTACAAGTGTTGTGCATATTATATTGAGAAAACATCAAATCTGTTGAATTTAAAGATACAGCCCAGGGGAAATTTAGATTTTCTTCAGGAAGACACGTCTCTTTCTGGCTTTTGTTTTCTTAAATATATTTAATATTCTGAAAGAGATATTTAAACATTTAATATACTGAAGCCATAATGAAGTGTATATCCTAAGAGAAAAGGGAGAGGGAAGGCAAGAAAAAAGGACAGCCAGAAAAAGCAGGTTGGATGAGCTGGGCAGAGATGACGAAAAGATGGAGATCCATGTGTCCTGTGATCAACAATGATCTGCAGCCGAAACCGGTTTGGCTCAGTGGATAGAGCGTCGGCCTGCGGACTGAAGGGTCCCAGGTTCGATTCCAGTCAAGGGCATGTACCTTGGTTGCGGGCACATCCCCAGTTGGGGGGTGTGCAGGAGGCAGCTGATCGATGTTTCTAACTCTCTATCCCTCTTCCTTCCTCTCTGTAAAAAATCAATAAAATATATTTAAAAAAAAACAACACAAAAACAATGATTCTGCAACCTAGCACCTGGCACCTGTTTGCCACCCTCCAACAATGCATGGGAGGGATAGCAATGCAACCTCCTCAAGAAATGGCTGGATCCTGGAGTACAGGGACTACCACCTTCCTAAGATTTCTGCCCCAAGTTGAACAGAAGCAGCAGAGGGGCAGTCCTCCTGATCCTCTAGGACACCACGGTGAGCTCCTCAGCAGGAAGGCCTGTGGGAGCAACTCCCCTGCCCCAGGATCTGCCCCATGCTCTGGCACCAAGTGAGTCATGAATTACTTTTCTCACTCTGGGGAATACAAGCCACAGTAAAGATTCCCCCATATCAGTGGGATGGTAGAGTCAAGAGTGAATTTGAATGAAGGCAAATTTTTAAAAATATATTTTTATTGATTCTAGAGCGGAAGGGAGAGGGAGAGGGAGATAGAAACATCAATAATGAGAGAGAATCATCAATTGGCTGCCCAGCATGTGCCCTGACCGAGAATCAAACCATGACCTCCTAGTTCATATGTTGACACTCCATCACGGAGCCACGCTGGCTGAGCGGAATGAAAGAATATTTTAAAGTATGTTTGAAGATGTTCAGTTAATCATTACTTCCAGTTGTACAATAACAAAAGGCTGGTAAACTAAAAGTCAACAACTTTACTTGAAGCCACTAGAGAACTGTTGGCAGAGCAAACACTAGCCCGAAACTTTGAAGAGACAGGTGAATCCTGATCACCTGCAAATAGAGCAGGTGGAACCAGGAACTGGTGAAGGATTTAAACAGCAATTTTGACCACTTGCTAGAGGCTGAGTGTGGAGCAGCATGAGAAATTAAAGCCACAGTATGGGCAGGCCCCAACACTTTCATGGGGACTTACCTTCAGGAACTTCACCAGGTTCTCACAGTGACAATGTAGAAAGATTGCTTTTTGGTTCTGGTAGAGAGGGGAAGAAGGGGGTGCAATGGTATTTATTCTAAAATTGTACCCAGACAATCAGTGGGTCCATGCTGTCTGTCACTACTTAAGTCAATTAAGCAGAAACAGGATTGAATCATATGTGAGCATTTGTTTCAATATTGCCAGCAGTATGGGAGAGCAGCAGGTCATCCACAAAACTCTGCTCTGCCCTCCCCCACCAAAAGCCAGCTGCTTATGTTGGGTAGAAGGACAAAGATTACATGGGGAAGTAGGCAAAAGGCATGTCATATGGGCAGTTTACAGGTCTGGAGAATTGCAAAGGCCTGCGGTATGCAAAGGTCTGTGGGTCTTCAAGAGCTAGTGATATGCGGAGAGCTGGGGTCTTCAAAAGGCTGGCAATTCTGGTTTCTGCAACAAGGCTGTTAATCTTTCCGTGACAATAGGCAGCTACCTGATGGGGAGGATGGGCTGCATTTCAAGGTGAGCCCCCAGGTCTGATATGCAACTCTCATCCAGGTTAGAATGTGCCTTCCTTAATCAGAACAAAACAACCATGGTTAACAGTGCATGATTAATATGTCTTATAATTATACTTGGTGCCCAATATTCTATTTCTGCCCCTAACATTTCTCCACTGCTATTTTTTTTAATCTCATATCCATGAGATTCATTTTAGATGAAAAGTCTCAGAGGGATGGAATACAGCAACTGCAGGATCTAAAAAGAGGAAGACATTGGCCGAAGCTGGTTTAGCTCAGTGGATAGAGCATCGGCCTGTGGACTGAAGGGTCCCGGGTTCGATTCCGGTCAAGGGCATGTACCTTGGTTGCAGGCACATCCCCAGTAGGTGGTGTGCAGTAGGCAGCTGATCAATGTTTCTAGCTCTCTATCCCTCTTCCTTCCTCTCTGTAAAAAAATCAATAAAATATATTTTAAAAATAAATAAATAAATAAAGGAAGACATTGAATACAGCAACAAGCAATTAGACTACAAAAAAATAAACAGGAGAAAAAATTCAAAAGAATTTCCACAACCCAGACAGGTTAGGTGGCCAGGAAGTTAGGTTGGGTAAGTCAAATCCAAAAAACCCTTTTCATGTTACCTTGGAGATGGTTTCCCTAATTTATCCAATGTCATTTTCTATCAATTGAGAATTGTCAGAAAGATTAAAACAGCACATTCCTTTAAATTCCTCATAACTGTGGTTATGCTACAACAGCAAATAATCTATTGCTGCCAGGTTCTCTGGAACTACTGCCCTCACCTGGCTCAGCTCTTGATGTATCCCATGTATAGCCCTAGAAGTGGCATTCTGGACTTTTACCATGCTACAAGCCAGCCAAGTCACTTCTACATTAAGGGACCCTACCATTACCAGCATAAAAAAATGGTTAAAGCAATCTAGTCAGCATGGCCCCACAGGTGGAGAGTATCATTGCAGGCTGGTGCCACAGCCGTGAGAGGGTCTCTTTTGGTTCAGACCCTGTGATGTTTCTGAGGCACAAAGACAGTCAGTTATCCTAAGGAACAAGGCCACCGGGTGCTGTCAGCAGGGTTATATGAATAAATAGTTACCCCACATATCAGAAACAAACTGGCTGGCAGCTTAGTATGTCCAATACCTGTTAGGAAGGGGGAAATTATCAGAACAATTCATACTGTAGTTACTAGATACTTAAAGAAAATAACTAGAACCCCCAATAAAAGTCAGACATTTACCACAGGAAGTTACTGCAGCAACTTTTAGAGAAAACATTCCTGCATCCTTTTCCTGGACAGTGGGTCCCAACATATAAAGGTCCCCTCTGTGACTTTCTTCCCAAAATGAATAGAATAATCTATATATATACAAAAGGCTAATATGCAAAGTGTCCCCTAGGGAGTTCGACCAGGAGACCGGGAGTTTGACTGCTCACTATGATGTGAGTTGACCACAAGGGGGAGGCATGGAATGAAGGAAGGCCCCAGCTTGCAGTCAGCAGCTGGAAAAGGAAGGCCCTGGTGGCAGCTGGAAGGCCCCAATTGGCCCTGATTGTTGGCCAGGCCTAGAGACCCTACCCATGCATGAATTTCGTGCACCTGGCTTCTAGTTCTATATAATAGCAATAGGTGTCACAACTCCTACTAGGCAAAATGTAAAGGTCTGTTCTACATAGGTTCCTCCATTACCAGCTTCAGAGCAGTTGGAGTGGTGAGAAGAATGACTAAGGGTCCTGTCCATATTTCCTCTGGTTGGCCCATCTTCCTTGCTCTGCTTATGTGAGCCTACCACATCTTCTCAAGGAATTTAGCTCTGAATTCTCTCATGGAAAAAGGGGTGCAGAGTCTCTTCTGAAACTAGTTAATGCTGAGGAGGGTGAAGTTTTCTTTTAGAGCCAAGAGATCCTTGCTCTCTGTCAGAGGGACAATGAGGCCTGGGCAACAGAAGGAGATGGCAATGGTGTCTAGAGATGGCATTCCCTAAGTGTGAGTAGGGCTTGTAACCCAGTGGAGACAAGCTGTGTTATAAAATTTTGTATTACTGGGTAAATGTTAGAACAGTAAGAATTACAACAAATGCTCGGGTGGAAGGAAAAAGCACTTCAGTTCTAATAATTCCCTATTAAGTTTCCCCCTAAAATCATCCTCATTTTTATAAAAGAGCTAAGTAAGACCAATTAATTTTCTGTATTAAGACTAGTTACAATTTAGCCTGATTGTTTTCATGAACACAGAAGAATAACAATTGATCATACAGTTGTTTTGTTTTGTTTTTTAAGATATGCTTTGCTGAAATCTCATGATCAAGATTTAATTAGCCCCACAAGGCAAAGAAGCTGAGCCACCTCACTGCTATCAGGTTTTTATGCAATACCTATAGACTTGGGTGAATTCCTCAATTTGAGGTCCCCAAGGATGTCTTAAGGTTCCTTCCTTGCCATCTCTCAGGAAAGCAATCTTCATTCCTTACATGGAAAGGCTGCCATGAACCATGTGACCACGCAAGGCACCAGGCTTTCTCCAAGGGGCTTATTGGCTTCATTTCTTACAGCTTTCTGGTGACATCCAGAGTCCAGGCATGTTAAACGTGACATTCCAAAGTCTTTGTTAATAAAACCGCAGTTTGAAACTGGTCTTATTGAATTCATGCAAAGAAACATATTGCTACGACTCACTCATTAAGAACTGCCAAATTCTGGAGGGATCAGGTAGGGGGGAAAAATAACATATAATTTACCAAAAGATAGAAAGCAAGCAAAGTATATCAGCAATCAAACTTATATTACAGACAGACAGACAGACAGATAAAAACTCTCACTAGCTAAGTTTCTGGTGGCTGGTGCCTTGAGAGGAAGAGCAGGGAGGGTTCCCAAGATTAAGAATTCTCAGCATCTTCTGAGAAGTGACTGCAATCCCTGTCATGGATTCAGCCTGTCACAAGTAGCTGGCCCCCCAGCAAAGTGGGATATGCCCCATCCTTAAACAAATTAAACCAAATAACAAAGAGACACAAAGCAACAATCAATAGAAACACTCTTATGTACAACTAGAAGCCCAGTGCACAAAATTTGTGCATGGGGTGGGGGGTACCTCAGCCCAGCCTGCACCCTCAGCAATCTGGAACCACTGGCTCCTAATCGATCACCTGCCTGCCTGCCTCATCACCCCTAACCACTCTGCCTGCCTGCCTGATCGCCCCCCCTGCCAGCCTGGTCGCCCCTAACTGCTCTCCCCTGCTGGCCTTGTCACCCCTAACTGCTCTCTCCTACCAGTCTGATTCCCCTAACTGCTCTCCCTTGCCAGTCTATCTCCCTAACTGCTCTCCCCTGCTGGCCTGATCACCCCTAACTGCCTCTGCCTTGGCCCACCGCCACCATGGCTTTGTCCAGAAGGACAGCCAGAAGGATATCTGGAAGATGTCCGATCTAATTAGCATATCACCCTTTTATTTACAGGCATGCGCAACCTACAGACAAGAGCTTCACACCGTGCTCCTTGCCTATCTAGCCACATAAACTTCAGAATGCCCAGCACACAAAAAAACAAACCAAAAAACACGGAAGCAGAGCAATGTCTCTCGTCCCAGAGTGGTTAAGACTAAGGGCTCAGAGACCAGGCCAAGGACCGCTGGAGGTCTCTTAGCATCCATAACTGATCAGGCTTGCCCAGAGGAGAGGAAATAAAATGCCCCCATGCCGTACAAAGTACATGCTTCCTTACCAAGAAGCCCAGATGAGAAGCAGCAAAAGCTTCTCATACCACATCTCCTTACCTCATCCCACTTCACCAACTTTTGTAACTACAAAATAATAGAAAATACACACACATATATGCACACACCTTTTTACCATGTTAACTTATTTAGTATTCAACCCTCAGCCCAGGGGTCCATATACTCCAAGAAGATTTCTTTGCACTTATGAGAATTTTAAAGGATTCCTTCTCATACTATACCCTTGAACAATAAATTATATTTTTGTTTATCTCTTCCACTGGTCTGAAAGTGCTATTCATTTTTGTATCCTTATAATTAAAACTGAGGTCCTACACCTGATAGATGGTCAAAAAGTACTTAATAAACTGACCTGAGCTGAACTGGCCAGCAATTATTTCTCTGGAAGAAACATATTTAGATTAGAGGTGCTATTTTCCCCAAAAGGGAATGAATCCATTTGGAGGCTGGTGAGATTAATTCACAGAAGTACAGCAAATGCCCTTGACAGCCTGAGTTTATTATTAAAAGGAACTTACCATCTACAACTAAATCTTCTTGCTATTGCTTTTTTAAAACCAAGTATTACTATTCTAAAACTAAAAAATGAGAAAGAGGGAGAGCGTTTCAATGAGGAATAAGTGGAAGGAAACTTCCAGGAACAATTATGATATTGTCCTTCCTTTCAAAACCACAATATTTCTAAAGTAAAAAATATATTTATGTATGAAAATAATACAAGTGCAAATTCCTAAGATATTCAGTCTATTTTGACTATGGAAATGTATGGATAATTATTTCTAATTATTATTTTACCTTTGGCTCCAAATATTGTAGCCTATTCTAATCTATTTACCCTTAGCATAATTCTTTCTCATACTTTTTATTATTTCCAGAAGAGAAAAACAAAAGCAAAAATTCTCCCTGTTCCAACATGCTAAATGAAAGTTTAAGACCCTACTGGCTTCAGGCTTATGTAATGTTAATGTATTTCTATTTTATTTTCTAATATACTTTGGATTAAATATTAATTTTGAGGTAAAGGTACCAACATAACATAAAATATAGCTTTTTAAAAATAAAAGCATCAACAATGACTAAAGAAAGCTGGATATTGTGCCAAAAAGGGGTTTTAATAATAGTGTCATGGTCACAGAAGTCTACTGTTTAAAAATTAATTTTTCATTTGAAAACATTACTGGCAGCACCAAGAGTGCACAAAACATATTCTCTTATTACCAGAGCCTCTCCCTGCAACTTAAATGCCAAAGGCTACAAGGTAAGGACAAAGAATACTTTGAACCTAGAAGAAATGTGACAAGTAACTGGAAGTATGCACAATTGTCTGCAAATAATGTTTTCCTAAGCAAAAGTGTTCATGAAACTGAAAAGTGAACTGAATACTTACTTGTCCTAGAAATAAGCAGAGTATACTATGCAGCTCTTATTTTTTAGTTGGTATATTTGAATAATTAAATTTTTCTAGGGAGGGAGAAAGAAATTATCCTTTTGAGTTAACCAAGTGACCTTAGAATAATTGTCTCTCACACTATTCATGCCTTCACTTGACATTAACTAAACACATAATATGAATCAGGGATTAGATCAGATGATATGTACAAAGCACAGTCATTGGTCTCCAAGAACCCTTACTCTAATGGGGGACTCCACAGGAAGACCATCAGAACTCAGTTACACATACAAAGCAAGCTATTGAGCCAGTTCAGAAGATCCCCTACAGAGGTAGTAATTTACCATAAAGCTTTGACTAATTGTGCAAACATAGGATAGGAAGCACTTAGCATTCCCACCAAATACATGAAGCGGTGCCTAAAATGATCTAAGATATACTTTACTGAGGAAAACTTGTTAAAAGGTTTTGGAACTTAGTGTTTCTTCTGGTTAGCTCATTCATCAAAGATGAAGATTATCTTTGTCTCCTATGAGGCTATCTTACTACTCTGTACATATAGAAGTTAACTTACTATAAACTGATACTAAAGTAAATAATTCCCACCCATGTATATTCAAAGTATGTCTATTGGAGTGCAATTGATGATGGCCCTATAGGTTCCAAGAATTTTGCCATTTTGATTCCATTTGTAAGTTTCTGTCAGAATTCCTTCTTTGACTATAAATGTGGGGCTCTCTGGGTTATCTTTTAAGCCACTGGGTTCCTCATTAAATAATGAGTCAAGTAAATTATTTGATATGTGTTCATTTTATATCTGTATAAGAATCATGATTTTATTGTTTTTCTAATTATTATTTAATAAGTGAATAAAGAAACTTTAGATCAGGTAAGTCTTTCTACCTACCAATGTTACTTATATTTCTGATCCTGAAATATAAGGGGATCTGCTATTATAGAAGGGTTCATATGCTATTATAGATGGAGCTTTTTAGCATTTACTCCTTCAAAAACCAAGAATGATGAGTTGAAACCATGGATTCCAGAAGTATATTCTGGCAAGAAGAAAAATGTGAACAAACCATCGCATGGTAAATATTAGGTGTACCAGTTATTAATGCAGACTTTTTTCAATAGATACAGTTACACATATGTTGATATATATGCGATTTGACATGTATGCTATTTTGTTATATTGACAACAAGCTTCAAAACTTCATATGTCAAGTTTGCTGAAGGTGTTAACATCATTGATATTTTTACACTTAAAAATGTCGAATTTTGTGCCAAAAAAAGAGCATTTGTGGGAAGCTTTAATTCACTACTTTACTTTGAAGAAAGGTGTTGCTGAATGTTATCATATACTTCGGGAAGCTTATGGTGAACATGCTCCATCTGAAGATATTTGTGAAAGCTGGCTTAAACGCTTTAAAAGTGATGATATCGATGTGAAAGACAAAAAATGTCCAGGTCAACAGAAAAAGTTTGAAGACGAACAATTATAAGATTATTGGATGAAGATGCATGTCAACCTCAAAAAAAACTTGCAGAAAGATTAAACGTTGCTCAGAAAACAATTTCTGATCATTTACAAGCAATGGGAAATATTTTAAAGGAAGGAAAAATGGGTGTCACATCAACTGAATGAAAGACAAATGGAAAACAGAAAAGCCATCAGTAAAATGTTGCTTCAGTGGCACGAAAGGAAGTCTTTTTTGCATCAAATTGTGACTGGCGATGAAAGTGGATTTATTTTGAGAATCCCAAATGCACAAAATCATGGGTTGATCCAGGTCAACCATCAACATCGACTGCGAGGCTAAATCTCTTTGGAAAGAAGACAATGCTCTGTGTTTAGTGGGATCAGGAAGGTGTGGTGTATTGTGAGCTTCTAAAACCAGGTGAAACTGTTAATACTGATCGCTACCGAAAAAAATTCAACTTGAACCATGCTTTGATCGTGAAATGACCAGAATGTGCCAGAAGACACAGCAAAGTAATTTTGCTTCATGATGACCCACCATCACACACTTCAAAACCAGTTAAAGACAGGTTAAAAGATCTTGCCTGGGAAGTCTTATTCCCACCCGCTGTATTCACCAGACCTTGCTCCTTCAGAGTACCACTTGTTCCGATCGATGGCGCACGCACTTTCTGAGCAGCACTTCAAAACGTACAAAGAAGTGGAAAATTGGGTCTCTGAATGGTTTGCCTCAAAACAAGAAAAGTTCTATTGGGACGGTATCCACAAATTACCTGAAAGGTGGGGGAAATGTGTAGCTAGCGATAGACATTACTTTGAATACAGCATTTTTTATGTTTCTCTTGAAATTATTGTGTTTTCTTTGATTACAAAATCTGCCACTATTAACCGGTAAATCTAGTATTTAGGAAATCAGGCAACATTTATTCTGATCTAACTGATCAATAAGTATGAACACTGAGCAATGAGATTCATCCTTTTCTAACCCCTCTACAATACTCTGTCATGTTTTCATAACTCATGGAGCCGTATAAAGCATCTCCATTTGTTTTCAGAGCAATCACACTTTCTCAAATAAATTAAAAGTCTGGCTGTTTAAATTAAATCACTCTATATTTTAAAAATACAAGCAATTCTAAAATGGAAAGAAATGCAGGCTTTGCATGTTTCTGGAGTTAAATAAGATGTACTAGTTTACCATCTTGTTCTGCAATATGTTTCAAAATACTTATAGATATGTGCAGATAGAGAAAGAGACATATGCAACAGGAAAGTAAAATGGAAACTACAGAATACACAATGACCAACAATTTCCAAAGTGGATTAGAGGACTTTTAAATCCCATGCCACATCAGGAATGTAACAGTCATAATATCAGAGAACAGAAGAAAGTAATGTTGGGGATGATTCTTTTTTCTATTATTATTATGGATTTCAGCCAGGAAGGGAGAGGGACAGACAGACAGAAATATCAATGACAAGAGAAAATCACTGATCAGCTGACTCCTGCACACCCCACACTAGAGATTAAACCTGCAACCTGGGCATGTGCCCTGACTGGGAATCAAACCATGACCTCCTGGTTCATAGGTCGACGCTCAACCACTGACCCACAATGGCCAGTGGGGATGATTCTTTAGAGAGAACTGTGCTGAGAGATATATATCCCAAGGAGGATACATCAGCGGCACTACTTCCTAACTTCCAGTAAAAAGAGGAAGAGCCTTTAAAATACCACTTGTGATGCTTAATATGCATCCCCATTGGAAAATATAATGGACTTGTGTCTTCCACCTACCAGGAAGTATATAGGCAAGATAAAGGAATCCTGGACACTTTGCTGGCAAAGCAACAAAACAGATTTTCAAATATATTCCTATTCATATTCTCAAAGTTTTGTGGAGAAAAGAAAGCCATCACCATTCCTGTGGATGAGATGTAGGAGGGAAGAGAATCAACATGAACTCTTCTTAAGTCCTATCCAAAAGGGTCACCTGGACGGTGGAATGGGGCTCATAGGACCGAAGCCACGAGGAAGGCATTTCAAGTAATAATACACATGATGCTGCCCAATCTGCAGAAATAACCTGACTATGGGATAATAACGTTAAGGAAGACCATCCAAAACCTGGACAACTTCATAATCTTATCGTTAAAACACACACACACACACACACACACACACACACACACACACACACAAATTCCAAAAGAACAAATTAATCCTAATATGCCACAATACAGTTTAAACCCAGAATAAATAAATACCATAGTAAATGAAGAATTTATCTGAAAAATTAAAGATTGATCAAAGGAAGGGCACACACATACACACACACACACAAAAGAGTTGAACCTGTTAGGAAATAGAGGAAAAGTCAAAATGAACAAAGCATAGAGGTAATCTCTATATATAAAAGGCTAAGTGTCCATCCTTCCCTCCGACCAGTAGCTATGATGGGCACTGACCACCAGGGGGCAGACGCTCAACACAGGAGCTGCCATGATGAACACTGGCCATCCTATCTAATAAAGAGGGAATATGCAAATTGACCATCACTGCATCACAAAGATGACTGCACCCACAGCTGAGGTCAAGTTCCCATCAGGAGCCTTAAGGAGCAATCAGCAGGGAACTGAGGCTACGCCCGCCCCCTCCCATGGGGCTTGACAGGGGATCTCAGGCCATACCCCGCCCCCCCGCCCCCCACCCGGCAGGGCTTGACAGGAGACTTCAAGGTGTGCTTCCCATCCTGGTGCTGGGCTAGGGGACCTCAGGCTGCTCCCCCCGCCCAGTGCCAGGCCAGCAGACCTCAGGCCACGCCCCCCACCAGGTTGGGCTTGACAGGGGACTTCAGGCCATGCCCCACATCCTGGCAACAGGCTGGGGGACCTCAGACTGCACCCCCCACCCCCGCCCAGAAGGGCTTGACAGGGGACCTCAGGCCGTGCCCCACACCCAGCAGGGCTTAACGAGGGACCTGAGGCTGTGCCCCCCTCCTGGTGCTGGGCTGGGGGACCTGAGGCTGTACCCCCGACCTGACAGGGCTTGACAGGGGATCTCAGGCTGTGTCCCCGACCTGGAAGGGCTTGATGGAGGACCTCAAAGCATGCCCCCCACCCTGGTCTGGGCTGGGAGACCTCAAGCCATGCCCCCCATCCTGGCACCAGGCCAGGGGACCTAAGGCTACACTCCCTGCCTGGAAGGGCTTGACAAGGGTGGAACTGGCCAGGTCTGGATCTAGCCCAATGTGGGGAGTGGGGGGGGGCAGCCGGGACTGGGTCTCATGCAATTTTGAGGTGCATGTGGGTGGGCAGGGACTTGACTCTGAGTCCCATGGTGAGCCCCAGACTCTGACAGGAGGAAGGTTTTCATATAAATTTTACTAATTTTCTTTCATCTCTGACACTTCTATTATAGAGAAAGGGCAAATAGCAATATTAAATTATTTCCTCTAATTAATCCCCTTTTAATGTGCATGAATTTCATGCACCAGGTCACTAGTTTAAAAATAAATGGCACCAAGGATCTGGCCCCAACAAACCAACACTCGGCTTCCCCCAAGTGGGACACAAGCCCTGCCACCACCCCGGAGCTACACCCCACCAAATCAGAGCCAATGCTGCCAAGATCCCATGGCATAAAATGTGGCCCATAGCCCAGCCCAGCCCAGAAATAGTGGCTGTGGGCGCCAGGTAATGATGTCACACAGCAACGCCTGGCTTCCTCTCCCTAGCGATGATTAGCCTCCTTGCAGTTTCTTCAGCCCAGGAACACGACTTGCTTTATAGCCAGGTGCAAACATTTTACAGTTCAACCAAATGTTTGTGGAGCATTTTCCTGTGCCTCATCTCATTTGATACACACGGAAGTCCTGGAGTAGGTAGATAGGGGACTTGGGGGGATCCTATTTTCTTTTCATTAGCAAAACAACGGAGATTTAGAAAGTTTAGAAACTTGACCTGACTAAAAAGAAGTAAGAAATGGTGGACCTTGAAAATGACTTCAGGTTTTCTCACTGTGCAGAATATAGTCAGACATTGCTACTGTTAAATATTTTTACCTTTTTTTCTCCCTGCATGATCTACAATAATAATGTGCTTCGTGTTGATATTTACTGCTGTGTTGCTGATAATTACCTGAAAGAGAAGTTGGGGTGCTTCATTGGGCTGGAAAAAGTTTAGCTAAATCAGAAAGCAGGTCTCATTAAGTAAGTTTATCTATATCCAATATAATAAAAGGCTAATATGCAAATAGACCAAATGGCAGAACAACCAAACAAGCAAACAACTGGTCACTATGATGTACGCTGACCACCAGGGGGCGTGTACAGAACATGGAAGGCATTGGCCACGGCGGGATGGTGGAGCAGGTGAGTGGGGGCTCCAGACCAAGGTGGGGTACCCGCTGATGACCCCGGCCCTGCTCGCACCCACTGCTGGTGCCAGGCCCAATCACTCTGCATCTTCAGCGGGTGTGAGTGGGGCCAGCATTTTCAGCACGTGGGAGTGGTGGTGGCAGGAGTGGGGTTTCCAGCAGACAGGAGACCAGGGGCCATGGTGGGAGGGGCTGGGCAGTGGCACAGAGGATGGGCCAAGACCCGTCCCTGTGCCTACCACAGCCTCGCGGCCCACAGTTTCTTTCAAGGTGCACATATTTGTCCTATATAATAAAAGGCTAATATGCAAATCGACTGAACAGCAGAACAACTGGTTGCTATGATGTGCACTGAACACCAGGGGGCAGAAGCTCAACTCAGGAGCTGCCACCTGGTGGTCAGTGTGTCCCACAAGGGGAGCGCCACTCAACCAGAAGTCCTGAGCCAGGCACACAGCTGGCGAGTGCAGTGGCGGTGGCAGTCTCTCCCACATCCGTAGCAGTGCTAAGGATATCTGACTGCAAGCTTAAGCCCGCTCCCCACAGGAAGCGGGCCTACGCCATCAGTTGGACATTCCACAAGGACTCCCGGACTGTGAGAGGGTGCAGGCCGGGCTGAGGGACCCACCCTCTATGAGTGCACGAATTTTGTGCACTGGCCCTCTAGTATATATATAATAGGATAAATTGACTCACACGTGCAGGATACATATAAAACACTCACTGGCGCCAATCACACACGTATGTTTCAATCTGTCATTGTCAATCGTGAATTTGGTTGATGCTTCTGTTATTGAGAAAAGGCAATAGCGATATTAAAATATTTTTTCTAATTAATTTTCTTTCAATGTGCACAAATCCATGCACTGGGACACTAGTAATGCAATAAGAACTTTGTAGGCAGAGTGTATGGCCAAGCTGGGCCAAAAGGGAAAATGTGAGATAATTGAGTATCCTGTTCAGGATTGCATATTTATGGAGCTTGCTGTGATTGGTTCTATTCATATACTTTACATTCAACTGCAGGTAAAAGTGTTCCAAAATATTAGCATGCTAAAAAACAAAATCACATATGATCCCCTGGCACTTCTATATTATAAATATCCTCTGTTTGCAATTCATGTATTATCTAGTACTAGAGGCCTGGTGCACGAAATTTGTGCATGGGGAGGGGGGTGTTCCTCAGCCCAGCCTGTACCCTCTCCAATCTGGGACCCCTTGAAGGATGTCCAACTGCCCGTTTAGGCCCGATCCTACTTGGAGCGGGCCTAAACGGGCAGTCAGACATCCCTCTCACAATCCAGGACTGCTGGCTCCCAACTGCTCAACTGCCTGTCTTCCTGATTTCCCCTAACTGCTTCTGCCTGCCAGCTTAATCACTCCCTAACCACTCCCCCGCCAGACTGATTGATGCCTAACTACTCCCTGCCAGCCTGATTGCCCCTAACTGCCCTCCTCTGCAGGCCTGGTCCCCCCCAATTGCCCTTCCCTACAGGCCCAGTCGCCCCCAACTTCCCTCCTCTGCCAGCCTGATCACTCCTAACTGCCCTCCCCTGCAGGCTTGATCACCCACAACTGCCCTGCCTTGCAGGCCTGGTCCCTCCCAATTGCCCTCCCCTGCTGGCCTGATCACTCACAACTGCTCTCCCTTGCAGGCCTGGTCCCTCCCAACTGCCCTTCCCCGCTGGCCATCTTGTGGTGGCCATCTTGTGTCCACATGGGGGCAGCCATCTTGTGTGTTGGAGTGATGGTCAATTTGCATATTACTCTTTTATTAGATAGGATAGAAGCCTGGTGCACGGGTGGGGGCCAACTGGTTTTCCCTGAATGGTGTCGCAGATCAGGGTGGGGGTTCCCTTGGGGCATTGGGTAGCCTGGGCGAGGGGCCTGTGGTGGTTTGCAGGACAGCCACGTCCCCCGGCGACCCATGCAGAGGCCCTGGTATCTGGGATTTATTTATCTTCTATAATTGAAACTTTGAGCAGAGCCAAGCCTCCTGCTTGCTCCATGGTGGCAGCCATTTTTGTTGGGATTTATTTATCTTCTATAATTGAAACTTTGTAGTGGAGGCCACGGCAGGCCAGGGATGCGGAGATTGGCTTCCTCCATCACCGGGGGCAACCCTAGCCTCCTGCTCTCTCCAGCTCTGTGGCTGCCGCCCTTTTTGTTGGGATCTATTTATCTTCTATAATTGAAACTTTGTAGCCTTGAGTGGAGGCCTGGGCCTGCCAGGGTGTGCGGAAAGCTTGGCTTCCTCCATTTCCGGGGAAACCCAAGCCTCCTGCTGGCTCCATGGCTGCAGCCATCTTGGTTGGGTTAGTTTGCATACTTGCTCCTGATTGGCTGGTAGGCGTGGCTTGTGGTGTAGCGGAGTGGTGGTTAATTTGCATATTACTCTTTTATTAGATAGGATGTGTTGCAGAAAACATTCTTTTTAGTAGAACAGACCATATCAACAGGTAACTAGGGGCTGTGGGAGAATAAGCAACCAGTAGTAACAGAGTATTGGCCATTATCAATGCAATCACAGAGGAGAAATGTTCAGCAATGGTACTGGGGCTGGTGCTGGCAAAGAATCCACAGCCACTCTCAAGAGAGTACAGTGATGAGCCATTTAAGGACCAGGATCTATGAAGAGAAATGTGTTGTTAGACGCACACTATCCTCGATGGCATAGCCTATGGCTGGAATTGTATTTGCTATACATTTACAGGACTAGCAGCACAATAGGTTTGTTTACACCAGCATCACCTCAAACTCATCAGTAATTGCTGCACAAGCCCTGATAGTTGTCTTTTATTTTTGTAATTCAAGTGCCTGACTTAAGCCTCGATTGCCAAGGCATCCACTTCAAAGCGGCAATTTTGAAAAAAAAGCACACATGACACTTATCTAATCATTGTTTTTATTTGTATTTATTTAGTTACCACTTAGGTAAGTTCTTTTATTGATTTTTAAGATAAATTTTTATTGATTTCAGAGAGGAAGGGAGAGGGAAAGAGAGAAACGTCAGTGATGCGAGAGAATCATGGATCGGCTGCCTCCTACACACCCCTTACTGGGATCAAGCCCACAACCCAGGCATGTGCCGTGACCTGGAATCAAACCATGACCTTCTGGTTCATAGATCAATACTCAACCACTGAGCCACACTGGCTGGGATGTTTATTGCTTCTTTAGTTATATTCTCTTCTGGGGATTGTCTCTTCCTACCCTTTTCCTATTTTTTACTTGGTTCTTACTGATTTGTGTGAGTTTTATATGTTACAGATAAAAAATCCTTTGTCTATGTCTGTCATATTTGTGGAAAAAAAAATTGTTTCTCCAAAACTAGTGTTTGCTTTTTCATTGTTTATGGTGCTTTTCTGTTAAAATCTCAAATTGTTTTATATTGTGAAATATATCAAGATTTCCTTTGTGAGGACAAAAAAGGAAAGGAAAAAACACATTGCCAGCCGCACAGGTAGTTAATGAGCCACACACCCACCCCACCACCCCCACTAAGGGTCCTTTGTTTTATATATTGATTTCTATAGCTGACCATTCGGGCTACCTGTTTTTTTTCTCTTCCAATGCTTTACATTCTTTCTCTGATGTTTTAATTCACCACTAAAAAGTGAACCTGTGAAACCTATGCCCCTGCCCTGAACCCTGATGGAAGCAGGACCCCAGGGCCACGTGCATGCGCTCCCCGCTTACTTGTGACATTCTTGCTATGTGCCTCCTGTCTTACTTTGTAAGCTCCAGGACCTATAAAAAGTAAAATCTTTTTCTTCTTCCAAGTTCCTTAATAGTTGTTGCTGAAGGGTGTCTGTCTCACAATCATAATAAGAACCACAAAGGCCGGTCCATTTGTAACATTGGTTTAGAAAAGAGAGATGTTACAGGTGACCAGGTGAGTGCACCCAAGACATTCCTAGCAGATAGCATTACAGTCGATAGACTAAGACCAGCACAAAATAAGAGTAACAAAAGAACTTTCCCTCTTCTTTTTATTTCTTCTTCCACCCCCACATCATCTTCAAAGAGGAGAGAGTGCTGCTTAGAATCTAAGATGGGAGGAAAAAAGAACATTTATAAGAGGGGAAAAAGTGTACAATATCAAGATGGAGAAAGAAGAAGCCATGTACGTGCCCTTTATTGAGTTTGATGCTTCCTTGTCTACACCAAGCAAGCTGGAGTGGGGAAGGTGGTCTGAGCTTTTTCAGTGCTGACTGAATAGCTTTGTATAATGACAGAATAAGCATAAAACTCACAGGGCTTCCCAACCCAAGGACAAGAGAAAATGTAGTCCTCTAAATTAACTTAAAGAGATAATAGGTGACAAAAATAGAAATGCTTTATGTTACAGCCTACTAGCCCTGATCTAAATATTGTAAAGATTATGGTTGATGCCAATCATACTCTCATGTTTCCTGGACAGTATTCTGATAAAGGCAGAGAGGAATGAACCTGTTGGAAACTGTTTGCAAGCTTATACAAGCTGAAAGCATGGCAGACTCCACAAAGCAACCTCTGAATGAAAACGAACAGACTGTATTTCTCCAGACATGCAGTAATACAGTATGTTCCTTAATGTGTGTGTAGAATATACTTTGTAAATACATTATCCGTTTCTAAGCCAAACCTCAATGAGAAATCTAAGAGTCAATTTTCCAGGGAGGATTTCTAGGACAGCAACCACACTTAATTATGTGGTGGGATGTTATTTTTCTCTTTTGTAATTAAAGGATATATTTTAAGCCGACCTACTCTATCCTCAAAGAAACTAAACCAAGAAGACTAAAACACTACAAGGGTGAATCTGGATTCCCTACAAAATCCAAGGTGTGCTATATCAGTGCTACAAAAAGCAACTTAGACAGATAAATAGAAACATTCTTCCAAATACAAATGTAGCTGCAAATTAATCTTGAGTTTCCATAAACATTTAATTATGTAATTTTACTTTATGCTAGAATAAATTTCTTGTAAAATGCTATTGCATTTAAAAAGAAAAAAAACCTCACCATTTTATTAACATAAGAGCAGTATTGGATGGAAGAACAGTGAAGAAATACGTACTTTTTAATTATGCTTATATACTTCAATAGTCCAGATTGAAATCATGAATTATGTTTCTAAAATTTTACAGTGGGTTACATTTTAATTCTGAAGTAGACCTATTTAAATCTAGGAATAAATTAATGTTTTCATAGCCTCTTTTAAAAAATTATTTAGCATATTTAAATAGCTACTATTTTCAATTAATAATTTTTCATTTAATGGTACACTCATCCAAGTTTTAAAACATTTGATTCTAGGAATACATATTCACTATTTAAGGAGTGCTTTCCAACCTCTGCTGCTTCCAGCCCTCTGTTGTTTACACCTAGTTGGCTAATACTCACATTTGACTTTCTGGCATTTACAAAACATCTCTCCCACTGGCTCTGAAAATGTAATGTTTTAAATGTGCAGTGTTTGTCCACAGTTGGCTAGTTTACTATTTTGTGCTTATATGAGTTTCTTGTAGCTAATGATGCATTTTCTTTCTACTTGGCAAAATAAAAGAAAAGCCAATTCAGGCACATCGTTCATTAAAATGTAATGGGTTCTGAGGTTCTCTTTGTAATCTGAATCACTAGTGATTAATAGCTATCTAATTCTTTCCTTGGTTTTGTCATTGTTAGATGTCAATTATCAAAATGTGAATGCTTTAAATTAAAGAAAAGAAAGACAGAGGGAGAGAGAAGGGAGGAAGGAAAGGAGGAAGGAAGGAAGGAAGGAAGGAAGGAAGGAAGGAAGGAAGGAAGGAAGGAAGGAAGGAAGGAAGGAAGGGTAAGGCCCTTACAAAATCAAAGCAAAATAGAGACAAGGAGGAGGAGAAAGAGTAGGAGAAGAAAAAGAAAATGAGGGAACAATGAGAACAGGGTAAAAATAAGAGGAAAAGAAAGAAAAGGAAAAAACTGGTTACTATAGAACTAAAAATACTATCTATATTAATAAAAGTGTAATATGCTAATTAGACCAGACATCCTTCCGGACAACCTTCTGGACGAAGCCGAGGCGAAGGCGGCCGCTGCAGCAGCGGGGGTGGAGGCAGCCACCACTGGGGCGGGGGCTCAAGCCCCTTGCACAAATTTCAGAAATAAAGATAAAGGGAGTAGGAAATAAAGATAGAGGGAGTCAAATATAATATTCATGCTTTGATGCGCTTTTTCAGAAGCCAAAACTACAGGAACTAGTTCTTTAAAAAAAAAAAAATTGATTTGAGAGAGAGGAAGGGAAAGGGGGAGATAGAAACATCGACCTGCTGTCTCCTGCATGGCCCCCACTGGGGATTGAGCCCATAACCCAGGCATGTGCCCTAACTGGATATCAAACCTATGACCTTTCGGTGTACTGTACAATACTCAACCAACTAAGCCATACCTCCCAGGGCATAAATTAGTCATTCATAGTCCAGGTTTACCAGCTATTTGGCAGCACACCTACATGCCAGTTGCCTTCATAATAAATATTATAATCATACATTTTGAATAATAAATGTCCATATTTGCACCATTTAGGCTAAAGTGTATAATCAAATCTCTGAAGTCTTATCTTCAGTAAGCATTCTGATGGGAAATCAATTATATTTTGTCATGATCAGGGCAAGAGCTTTTCAAACATGGAAAAGCTGACTGGGTTACTGAGTTGCAATTTTAATGTTGATCATTAATCGCTGTGATTGTGAGCATGATCCTTAATTTCTTTGTCTCAAAATTCTCATTTGTAAAATGGCAATATTAAGTAGTATATAGCTGATAGGATTGCAAGATATAAAAGATTTAGGTCTTGCACATAGTAAATGCTCATTAAGTCTCAAGCCTACTCAAACCATTAGACTTGATAAAAATTAAAAAATGACTCAGGCGTGGCTTTTCCATTCAAAAAGCTACCAGACAAACTGCTTTAACTCTCAGATGTCTTCCTTTCCTCCTTCCTCTCCATAATTCCCTTCCTCCAAAGTTCAAAAGTATCAAAAATTAACCCCACACTTGTTACTAATTATCTGAGAGATGCAAATCAAAATGACAATGCGGTACCATCTCATACCTGTCAGAATGGCTATCACCAACAAATCAACAAACAACAAGTGCTGGAGAGGATGCAGAGAAAAAGGAACCCTCGTGCACTGCTGGTGGGAATGCAGACTGGTGCAGCCACTGTGGAGAACAGTATGGAGTTTCCTCAAAAACTAAAAATGGAACTCCCATTTGACCCAGTGATCCCACTTCTAGGAATATATCCCAAGAAACTAGAAACACCAATCAGAAAGGATATATGCACCCCTATGTTCATAGCGGTACAATTTACTATAGCTAAGATTTGGAAACAGCCTAAGTGCCCATCAGCAGATGAGTGGATTAAAAAATGGTGGTACATCTACACAATGGAATACTATGCTGTGGTGAAAAAGAAGGAATTCTTACCATTTGCAATAGCATGGATGGAACTGGAGAGCATTATGCTAAGTGAAATAAGCCAGTCAGAGAAAGATAAATATCACATGATCTCACTCATATAATGAGCAACATAAACTGATGAATAAAAACAGATCCAGAGACAGAGAAGCATTGATCAGACTGTCAAACCTCAGAGGGAAAGTAGGGGAGGGTGGGGGTAAGGGGGAGAGATCAACCAAAGGACTTGTATGCATGTATATAAGGCTAACCAATGGACACAGACAACAAGGGGGTGAGGGCATGAGTGGGGGGAGGTTGGGGGGTAATGAGGGGGTGAGGATACATATGTAATACCTTAATCAATAAAGGAATTTTAAAAAAATGAACCCCACACTTAAAAGTAGAGTGAGGTCTTTATCTTACCAGAGAAACTGGACATTTTCTAGTATCCATTTCTAGTATTTTACTAGGGTACCCATGTAGCCTTGGGCCAGTTCCTTCACTTCTCCAAGCACCATTTCCCTTTACCTATAAAACGGGGACAAATCCATGTAAGTTACAGGGTGTCTGAGCATTAACTATACTTCAATGTGCTTGAGACTATGCTAGTATACACCTAGTATATTTCTTAGCAAGTGGACTTTTCAAACACCTGCTCTCCATTACCATACAGCAGTAGGAGAGAGAAGGGGAGAGCAAGGGTTCGTGGAGCCACGGTTTATCTCTTACCGTCTCCACTCCTACAGTTGTGCCACTTATTTGTATTGTTTCAACTTCTCTTGTGGGTGCCCACTTACTCCATTTGTAAAACCTGGATGACAACACCTGTGTAACCAACCACTGGGGGAAAAGTGTGAGACTAACTTAAGATAGAAATCAATGAGAACCATATGAAAGAAGATAGCCTATCATTAGGAAAGGGAAAACTGTTCTTACTAAATGACTCACAGAAGAAAAAGATGTTGTCTGCCAGAACCGGTTTGGCTCAGTGGATAGAGCGTCGGCCTGCGGACTGAGGGGTCCCAGGTTCGATTCCGGTCAAGGGCATGTACCTTGGTTGTGGGCACATCCCCAGTAGGACGTGTGCAGGAGGCAGCTGATCGATGTTTCTCTCTCATCGATGTTTCTAGCTCTCTATCCCTCTTCCTTCCTCCCTGTAAAAAATCAATAAAATATATATATATTTTAAAAAGTGTTGTCTTATAATAGCTGGCACGTTTTAGTAGAGATAAATCTAGATAAAAGCAATCTATTTTTTTCCAATATCTTGAGAATGGCATCATGCTGAGCTAGATAAGCCACTGCATATACCAGTGAGCTTATATGACATTAAAAATATATATAACTTCAGTATTGAGTCTTTCCTCAGTTTTTCCAAAGCTCTCTCATCTTAGCAATGACCTTAGACTTTGAAATGAATCTCAAATAATTTGATGAAGAGGAAGAAATTTTTCAGGGCTCAGACAGGCGGATCTGTTCCCTGGGGCCATCACCTAATGTTAGCAACAAACACAGTAAACACCCCTGCATGGAACTCCCGGCTGCTGTCACTTGCCATTTCATTCATATTATATTATCAGGATTAAAACAGTTGCTACAAAAGGAGGGATATCCAAGGAGTCATATTTGATAGGCACTTTTATAACTATCAAATACATTGTTAATGGTAGTCACTGGGATTCATTGCTCTGAAGGTTAAACATGCAGCTGACTGTGTGCATATAAGGGATGCTCCTCATTTGCAGTCCCCGGTGAGGCAGTCACATAAAGAAGAAAACCCAGTAATAGGATTCCAGAGGGCTGGATTGGAAACTTGCTCACTTGTTATCATGTGTCAATTTTTTTCACATGTAAAATAGCAATACATATACCTGCTTTGACCACCCTTCTGTGACGTCAGCAGAACCACAACCAACAAACAAAATACTCTGTGTTCCAAAGGAGACGCCATCTCTTATCCTCACCCCTAGCTCTTGGCTTGATAAAGAGTCAGCACTTCATAAGTGTATGAGGACCATGCTTTTCGCACTGCACTGGGATATACAAAGATGTAACTAAGTCACCTACATCTGATCCCTTAATTCCCTTTGCGTCGCCTCCTTCTTTCCCTGTCTCTAGTCCCAATTATCCTATAAATGCCTCGCAACTGCTATTTCATGAAAATATGTCAGATTGGCTGCTTAGAAATCACCTGGGAACTTTCAGAAAACACAAGTCACAATAAAACATCCACCTGTAGGGAGATGAATAAACAAATCATTGCATCTCCACATACGGGACAGTGGAGAATATTTGTATAAACACAGTTTATAGTTGATCAATGGGAAAATAATACAATAATTAATAAATAACAATATAAGAATAAACTCTGTTTCATGTACTCACAACTGTAAACCTACTTTTTCTCACCCCTGCATATAAGAGAGAGTGTGTGTGTGTGCGTGTGTGTGTGTGTGTGTGTGTTACAATATCCTGGCCTACATTTTAACACAAGCAATAGCTATACCTTTGTATATACATGTATGTGTGTATACATTGCCTCTCAGTGTCCCTGCTATGCTTCATCCCTTTTATATCACAAACCCAAGAGATGGGCACATTTCCCAGCCCTCTGTGCAGTGGATGTTGCCACATGACTAAGTTTGGGCTAACAGGCTGTGAAGAAAGTAACGTAGGTGACTTCCAGGTCATCCTTAAAAGGAAGGCCGTTACATTGAAACTTCCTTTTCCCTTTCCCACCAGCTGAGCAGTCTTGACAACGTGAATAGCCACCCTACACCCAGAGGTAGAGACGGTATCGCGAGAACTTCAGAACCACCCAGGCAGAGAGCATCACAGAATGTCCTTCCTGTACTGAGCCACCTGTCTTCCTGAAAGTAAACATAGATCCTATGTAAGCCACTGAATGTTTAGGTTTCTAATAGAACATGCTAGCCTATTCCCTAACAATACAACATTGGATCTATCATTTTTCTTATAAAATAAAACATAAAACCATTAAATTAGCACCTGTAAGAAATGATGATAAAAACAGCAAGCAACACAGGATGAGCTTGACCTATGCCTGGCCCCAGGCTAGACAGTAGGGCTGCTGTAGTTCTATGGAAAGATAAGCATGATTCTTGTGCTCATGGAGCTCCAACTCTGCACTAGAACAGACTTTTAGGTTCAAATAATTAAATAACTCTAACTCCCTTGTTTAAAATGGAAAGCACAAATTATCATAGGATAATTAAGGAATAAATCTTAATTCTCTTTCACTTTCTTCAAGTTTCTGCAAAACTGTCACTCTATCTGAGGTTTGTCTGTTATCAGTTCCCAGTTCCATTCATTCATTGGGCTTCATGCTACTGCTTACTCATCGCTTTTCTAAAATACCCCCCTTGTTTCCAATAAAATGATTTCTTTTATATATAGTCATTTGAGTAAATATTGTATTATGGGAACCAAGTGCTTGCTCCCTAAGTAAATGAGGAAAATAAGCTTTGCAAATGCATATAAATATTGTATTTGGTTCCAATAATAACCTTCATTTTTAGATAGCATGTATTTCTTTATAACACATCTGAATTAGTTTTATTTTAAAATGAGATTCTGAAATGCCATTTCAAGCTTGAACAATTCCAATGGGGGGGAAAAATCCAAAATGGCATTTCAGCACGCTTCTCCACAAAAATACAATTGTTCAGCACATTCTAGTTTCTGAAGCTCTTTCGTGTACTCGTGTGCAGAAGGAAAATTGCATCCTACTGTAGAATTTAAAACTACCTTTCCCGAGTATTTACCTTCAAGAATATAAACACAGTCACAACTCGGCACATCTGCCCATTCACTGCTCAGGTACTCACCTGGCCAATCACAGAAGTCCATAACTTCCCAGCTCTCTAATAAAGCCTACATTTTCAGTTGCTGCTCTGAAAGCCTTGAACCTCACAGGACCCCAAAGGTCTAACTGTGAATTCCGCAGCTCTGGCCTGATATGTTGCCCAGCCAGAGGGCAATGTCAGCTCCTCTATCAGCTGGATCAGCTGCACCCACTTGGGCCTCAACTTAATAGGTTTCACGTTCCTGCCAGCTGTAGCAATTATTCAAACAGGCCAATTGCATCCTCCTGGGGGTACCCAAAGGCATTTCATTCCTGTTATTGTGAAACCTGCCTCTCAACGCTGCTGTTTGTTCACTCTGTTCTGAGTGCATCCCCAACGTGGTCCCCGTGTGGGGTGCAGTACCTTCCCCTAGGCGGGAGTATATGTGATGAACACATTGCTTTCTTCTCTCATCTGTCCTAAGTCAGGTGTATGTGTTCAGCCATATTGTACTTCTAGGCTGCGGGATCGCCCCTCACCAACAGGGTGAACAGGTGTGTTCACTACACCGGCTGAGGCCTCCCCTTCAAAAATAACAGAAGCCTCAGGGACCGAGTCCCAGAGTGGATCAGGGAGAGCACTCAAAGCTGATGGGTTCACTTCTTGCCCCTGCTTCTTCCTGCCATTTATTCACACCGCCATCCAGGGACACGTGCAGGACAGACTCTTGGTATCTTGAGTGATGCCCGCTCCTCCACCCGCTGCTGAAGCTGCAGTGGTCCTCACACTGGGGAGCGAACACACAGCTCTCTCTACTCTCAGTCTCATTCTCATCCGGGGCCTCCCACAGCACACTGTATTTTGGACTCGCCCCGTTTTAAGCGCTCAGTGGGCACAGGAGATTATCATGTCACATTGCACAGTGCATTCATCGCTAGAGAGAAAATGCCAGAATTCTTATCTCAGCTCCATCACCAATGGGCAGTGCAACTGTGAGCAAGCTCCCCAAAACCTGTGATTCGTTTCCTGATATACAAAGTAGGGATAATGATAATAGTTCCTACCTCAACTAGTTGTTACTGGGATTAAACGAGTTAGTATTTAAGAATACAGAGCAGTGCCGGGCGTACTCAAAGTTCGCCTGCAACGTTAGTGAATGCTTTTAGTAAGTGCAGAACCACGGCCAGAACATCAGTATCTTTTTTTTTTCTTTGATTCAGATTTTTTTCCCGTTTGTGTGTGCACGTCAGTGCCATTTGATTTGCCGTTAGCTTTGGGAAAGTTGTGGACTCACCACTTTCCTTTTGATGGATTTAACTTTCCAAGCTAATCAGATTCCCATTAGAAACCTGAATTGGTAACTGGCGTGTTTCCTTCCATTTTCCCATCACCTCTTGGACGTTCTGGAGACGCCGCTCTTACCATCTTTTGTTCCCCTCCTCGCTTGTTCTCTGCCATTTGATTATGTGACCTTGGTCAAGTTACCTGATCTCTCTAAAACTCAGTTCCTTCATCTGTAAAATGGGGATCAGGGAAAGGAGCTCTTGGGGTTTCTGTGATATTCAGCAACGTGTGACACAGTACAGTACTGACACAGTGCTGGCCCTCAGTGTAGAGAATTTAAGGTACGTTTACCTCTGTTTTCCCTTTCCTTCAAACCCCTTATCATAAGGTTTTAATAAATGCTCCCATAGAAACAAGGACAGGGAGCAATTTTGAATGGAGGTGCTTTGACAGTAATCTGTGATTTTATTGAATGCTTATGCAAATGTGTAACACAAACACACATACTGGTACCCAGGCAGGCACAGAGAGAGACACACATGCGCCCTCAAAACCCAGTAGTTTATTGAGGCACCTTTTCTTTGAGAAGAGACTGTAGGGATTATCAAATCAAGAGCTCTCCTTTCTTTAGCAGATGCGGTTAAGAGAGTTCTGCAGTGATGGTTTTCAAGGTCACACTGCTGTCACTGATACGGTTACAAGCAGGAAACTGACCTTCTGATAGCCATTTCTTATTCCATTCACCACCTATTATATGGCTTCAAGGAAGAGAGCTGTAAAAATCTTCCTCTTGATTTTGTACCAATTCTCTGATGTTAATTAAGGAATTAGCTGCTAATGAACATTTATTTGGGGATTTAAAAAAATTCAGATATTGTAGTAAGCTGAATAAAAGAGAAGTACATTAAGAATGTGAGGCAGAGATCCAAGATGGTGGCGTAGGTAAACACCTAAACTGCTGCCTCGCGCAACAATTTCAGAAATTCAACTAAAAGACAAAATGTCTATCACCCAGAACCACGGGAAAGCTGGCTGAGTGGAAGTTCTACAACTAGAAGGAAAGAGAAAAGAGCATTGACACGTGCACAAGCGCTGAAAAGCTGAGGTACGGAGGCGCGTGATCTGGGCTGGCGCGTGATCCGGGCTGGCAGCAGGCGTTGCTTTTTTCAACCCAAAGGGAGACAAGCCCCCGACTACTCTGAAATCCAGTTTCTGGGGAGACGCAGGGGACCCAAACTCCTACAGGGAGAAGCTGGACTGTCTGCCAGTGAGGGTGGCTTACTTGCAGAGCTGCACGCAGAAATAATTGTTTACGGCACTGGGGCACGGGACTCCAGGACGCCGACAGGGACACAGAGCAGGCTAACTAGCAGCCATTGCTGTTTGCCACGCCCTAGCCTAGTGACACCCTGAGACCCCGCCCTGCACAACCTACAAACCCACCCAAGCTCCAAGCAGCGTATTTAACATAAGAAAGCCCTGCCCTATCACAGCTTAACCTAGCAAACTTGCAGCCCGGGTCAGACAGCTCCAAAACCTCCAAACCCCAAGCAAAGAGGAGAAAACTGCAGCTCTCACTGTAGCTCCTGCTGGATGGCCTCAGACAGTAGCTGACCTGCACCCCATTGGAGATCCAGAAGCCAGTGCACCTAGTGGTCAGAGTGAGACACCAGATTTCAACTCCTCACATCCATAAGTGACACATTCAAGAGGCAGACTCAGTGAGCACCAAAGCCCCACTGAAAAAAGTCCTGCCCCATAAGCGTGTCTTCAGTGCAGCAGTTCTTCCATTATAGACACAGTGAGTGCTCACAGCTAATTGGCCTGGAGGTCAATTCTTCCCAGTGTACCAACAGCAATTAAGGCTTACCTGCACCAAGTCTTTGCACTCAGCCCACAAAGGAGTGTACCAAGAGCGTCCACATCAGGTGACTGGGGAGGCTGAGCTACTGCCCCCTATAGATCACCTACCACACAAAGCTACTCCATCAACACAGGGAAGCAGCCAAAATGTGGAGACAAAGAAACATGTCACGAATGAAAGAAACAGAGGAAAGCAAACTACTGGATGACATAGAGTTCAGAACCACATTTATAAGGTTACTCAAGAATCTTCTTAAAACCGCTGAGAAACTTGATGAGACCTTCAAGGAGCTTAATGAGAATGCCAAAAAAATGGAAAAGGATCAGTCAGAAATGAAGCATACACTGTATGAAATAAAGAATATACAGAAACTCAACTGTAGATCAACGCACCCCAAGAATCAAACCAAAGATCTGAAATATGTGGAAACAAAAAACATCCAACCAGAAAAACAAAAAGAAAAAATAATCCAAAAATATGAAGATAGTGTAAGGAGCCTCTGGGACAACTTTAAGCGAACCAACATCCGAATTTTTGGGGTGCCAGAAGAAGGGAGAGAGCAAAATATTGAAAACCTATTAGAAGAAATAATGACAGAAAACTTTCCCTACCTGGTGAAAGAAATAGACTTACAAGTCCAGGAAGTGCACAGAACCCCATACAAGAGGAATCCAAAGAGGACCACACCAAGACACATCATAATTAAAATGCCAAGGGCAAAAGACAAAGAGAGAATATTAAAAGCAGCAAGAGAAAAACAGTTAATTACCTACAAGGGAGTACCCATACGACTGTCAGCTGATTTCTCAACAGAAACTATGCAGGCCAGAAAGGAGTGGCAAGAAATATTTAAAGTGATGAACAGCAAGAACCTACAACCAAGATTACTCTACCCAGCAAAGCTATCATTCACAGTTGAAGGTCAGATAAAGAGCTTCACAGACAAGAAAAAGCTAAAGGAGTTCATCACCACCAAACCAGGATTACATGAAATGCTGAAGGGTATTCTTTAAGAAGAGGAAGAAGAAGAAAAAGGTAAAGATAAAAATTATGAACAACAAAATGACATCAAATACATACCTACCAACAAGTGAATCTAAAAATCAAGTGAATAAAAAATCTGAAGAACAGAATGGACTGGTGAATATAATAGAATCAGGGACATAGAAAGGGAGTGGACTGACGATTCTCAGGGGAAGCAGGTGTGAGGGGTGCGGGAAGAGATTGGACAAAAATCTTACTCCTGTGGATGAAGACAGTGGCGGGGGGTAAGGGCATGGGGTGGGGTGGGGAATCAGGTGGAGGGGAGCTATGGGGGAAAAAATAGAGGAACACCTGTAATAATCTGAACAATAAAGATTTATTAAAAAAAAAAGAATGTGAAAAGAAGGTGTTTTTTTTCAGCTTAAAGAAAAGGTTTATTTAGTATATATTAAGGCTTTGAAAAAACTTAATTGTAAACATTTTTATTTTCAGTATATGAAATTGCCAGTAAAACAACTAATATATGATAGCTGTGATTTTTACAATGTATTATAAATTATCCAATTAGCTATTAACATTACTCTATAATATTAGTTGAATACTTTATGTATTTCAGCAGAAATTATAAAAAATTCAGAAGATAGTACCATTAGAAATTAGAGTACAAACTGCAACTTTAAAGGACTGTAATTTCTCAGTTTTTAATACTTTCACCCACTAGATACCTAGTCTATACATAACAATGTCTTCTCTTGAGAATTCTGCACAGCAGATTTTGTAACCACAGGAAGCAATGAATCTTGAAATGTTGTTATGAAATTCCTGTATGTTGCTATTAAGATTTATAAAAATAATATATGATTACATAGGAAGATTCTATTGTAGTAGATATGAGTTATATGTGCTTGTATATGGAATTTTATTTTTTACCTGATTCTGATTCTATTTGTGGTGACATGAAGTTTTTCTTCAAAACTTTTGCTTCAGATTTTTAATTAAAATAGGAATATTTGCTCTTAATAAAAACAAATTAACATTGCAGAAGACTTGCAATTTTACTGAGTAATATTAACAAATTAGGAAGAAATATATATGCCATGAAGCATTTACAGTAATGGAAAACATCTTTCAAGTTTATTAAGGTTAAATCATTCCTAACAACTCTCAAATTTAGGAACTGCTACAGCCAACTAATGTTAAAACATCCAGATATTTGTTTTAAACACACACACACACACACACACACACACAAGCATGACAAGGGCAATTAATATAAATACACTGTCTTAATATTCCAAATATTTTTGTTTAACTGAAAAAATTTTCTCTATACATAATCATGTAAATTAAAATATCATTTCTCATCAAATGTAAATAATTTTCTGAATGGAAATAAATATATAATGTCAAGTTTTTAGTTAGGCAACATCCGCGCATACAGAAGTTCTAGAGTGGAAAAGTATAACAAGCAAAATAAAAAAATTATTAGAGGAATTCAGTAGTAGATTTGAAGTGTCAAAAGAATCAGCAAACTTTCAGATAAATAGAAAGGATGCAATCTGAAGAACAGTGAGAAAAATAGTAAATAAAATTAACAGAGCCTCAGAAAAACGTAGTGCATAGTTACATGCACCATCATAAATGTAACCAAAATTAGTAGGAGAGGAGAGAGAAAGGGGAAGGAAAAAAAAAAATATATATATATATATAATGACTGAAAACTTCCTAAAACTGATTTTTAAAAAGCAACGACATTAAGCTACATATCCAAGAAACCTAATAATCAATAAGTAGGACAAACACAAAGAGACCCATACCCAGGCATAGCATGGACAAATCTTGAATGAGAAAAAAATGTATGCCAATAAATTAGATAAACTACATAAAGTTGAAAATTTCCATTTCCTGGAAACACACAAATTACCAAAAGTGACTGCAGAGGAATAGAAAAATATAAAAAGACTACACTAAGTAAATATTGTTACTAATTTAAAATTTCCCACATATTGTTATGATGACAATATTCTGAAAATTAATTTACAAATTCAGCACAACCCCCTTCATATTAGTAACTGCCTTTTTTTGCATAAATTAACAAAGTGATACTAAAATTCACATGGAAGGGCCAAGTATCTAGAACACCAAACAAATAAATAGAAAACACCTTGAGAAAGAATGCATTTTAAGGACTCACACTTTATAATTTTAAAACTTGCTACACAACTATATTAATAAATACAGCATGGTACTTGTATCATAATAAAAGTATATATCCCCACAATAAAATTGAGAGTCTGGAAATAAATGCATAAATTAATGGGCAATAGATTTTTCATACAGTGTCAAGGCAGTTTAATAGGGAATGAAGTGTTTTGAACAAATGTTGCTGAGACAACTGAATATCCACATGCAATGGGGTTAAACTTCTATCTGACACCATAAAAAATACAAAAGTATTAAGTCAAAATGCATCATAAACCTAATTATAGTAGCTGAAAACTATAAAACTCATAAGTAAAGACATATGAGTGAACGTTCATGGTGCTGAATTATACAATGGCATCTTAGATGCCAAAGCATAAGAAACAAAAGAAAAAAAAATAAATTTGACTGCTTCAGAACTAAGAAAAATATTGTTCTGCAAGTGGTATCATCAATAAAGTAAAAAGAAACTCCACAGAATGAGAGAAAATTTTAATAAACCATGTATGTGATAAAGGACTTATATGGAGACTGTTACAAATCAGCACTAAAAAGACAAACAGCCCAGAATCTGACTAGAATTTTCTCCAAAAAAGATACACAAATGGCCAATAAGGAAATACTAATCGAAACCACAATTAAATACCACTTCACAACCACCAAAATGGCCATAATCAAGAAGACGCACAGTAACAAGTATTGGTGAAGATGTGGGTAAATCCGAACCTTCATGCATTGTTTACGGGAATGTAAAATTGTGCAACCACTTTGCAAAACAATTTGGCAGTTTCTACAAAGCTTAAACATAGCATTATTATATGGTCTAACAATTCTACCTTTAGGTACATGTTCAAAAGAAATAAAGACATTTTCACACTAAAACTTGTATAAAAATATTTATAGCAGCCTTATTCATAAATGCCAAAAAGGAGAAACAATTCAATTGCCCATCAACTAAAGAATGAATAAACAAAATAGTATCTGCAATAAAAAGGAATGAAATACTGATACATGCTACAACATTAATGAAACATGGAAATACTATGTTAAATGCAACAAGCCAGTCACATATTGTATGCTTGCATTTATACTAAATGTCCATAATAGGCAAATCTATAGTGACAGAGTGTAAGTTACTGGTTATTTATGGCTGGGGGATCGAGGGAGGGTCATGATGGGGAGTGACAGAGGTCTCATTTTTTTGGTGATAAATGTCTTAAATTATGTTGATGATTGCTCAACTCTGAATATACGAAAATCCACTGAATTATACACTTTGGAAATATTATGGCATGTGAATTGTATTTTAATAAAGTTGTTTTAAAAGTAGAATGAAATGTAATATCGTCAGGAGAAATAAGACCTTAGGGTAAACAAGCTTTTTATTTTCATAAGTACTTTTACACAAATGACATAATAATAATAATAATAATAATAATAACCAAGACAAACAATATGTATTTTTGGCAAAGGAAATAATTTATTGGCCTAACACCTTAAAAGAAATGTAATTATGCTAGTAAAAGTGAAGTCAATTTTTACAAAATTACTATAGATTCTTTAAGACTAACAACAACTTTGAGAGGTCAATCTCATAAAATGGGACATATTCCAAAGAGACTGGATTTTGGAGCATAAAATTAAGTCCAGAGAATCCCAAACCTTTTTGAAACATTTGAATCTATGGTGACTTGCCCCAAAGCATAGCAAACTTCTCATTATATTATGTACTAGAGGCCCGGTCCATGAAAATTCATGCACTCAGGAGGTCCCTCAGCCTGGCCCACACCCTCTCACAGTCCAGGACCCTTAGGAGGATGTCCACCTGATGGCTTAGGCCCACTCCCCAGGGGATTGGGCCTAAGCTTGCAGTCAGACATCCCTCTGGCAGCCCAGGAGCCTTCGGGGAATGTCCGACTGCCAGCTTAGGCCCACTCCCACAGGAGGTGTCAGACAGCCTTAGCGTTGCCTGGGAGGCAGGAGAGGCTTCCACCACCACCACTGTGCTCACAACCATCAGCCGGGCTTGTGGCTGAGCGGAGCTCCCCCTGTAGGAGCACACTGACCACTAGGGGGAAGCTCCTGTGTTGAGCATCTGCCCCTCTGGTGGTCAGTGTGTATCATAGCGACCAGTCGTTTCTGGTCTTTCCGCCATTAGGATCAATTTCCATATTACCCTTTTATTAAATAGGACTAGAGGCCCGATACATTAAATTTGTGCAAGAGTAGGCCTTCCTTCTCCCAGGTGCCAGCACGGGCTTCCCTCTGGCACCCAGGACCCGGACTTCCCTCACAGACCCGGCTTCATCCAGAAGATCGCCCAGAAGGACATCCAGTCTAATTATCATATTATGCTTTTATTATTATAGATAGGTGTTGGAAAATACATATATTTTATAACCAAAATCTGCCTTGCAAAGTTCACTGTGAGGAACCACCTTCAGTCTAGTTTATAATTATTTCTATGATGCTTCAATGCCTAATCATTTATGTAGAGTACTACTTAGTATATGTGGTTAGAAATAAGCCTTGTTAAATCACTATATAATGGACATAAAATCAAAGCCATAAATATGAAATAAGAGAGAAAAATATGTATGACAATCATTGACCTAGTAACTACAAAAAAAGAGAGACTTCATTTTCAAAACTGCCCTCTCTCTCATCCTTTATATTAAGAGGCCCAGTGCATGAAATTCATGCATGGGGGTGTCCCTCAGCTCAGCCTGCACCCTCTCCAATCTGGGACACCTCGAGGGATATCCGACTGCCCAATCCCCACTGGGATTGGGCCTACACGGGCAGTCGGACATCCCTCTCACAATCCAGGACTGCTGGCTCCCAACTGCTCACCTGCCTGCCTTCCCGATTGCCCCTAATCACTTCTGCCTGTCAGCTTGATCGCCCCCTAACTACTCCCCTGCCAGCCTGATTGATGCCTAACTGCTCCCCTGCCAGTCTGTTTGCCCCTAACTAGCCTCCCTTGCAGTCCTGGTCACCCCTAACTGCCCTCCCCTGCAGGCCTGGGTCCCCTCCAAATGCCCTTCCCTGCAGGCCCAGTCGCTTCCAACTTCCCTCCTCTGCTGGCCTGGTCACCCCTAACTGCCCTTCCCTGCTGGCCATCTTGTGGTGGCCATCTTGTTTCCACATGGGGGCAGCCATCTTGCATATTGGAGTGATGGTCAATTTGCATATTACTCTTTTATTAGATAGGATAGAGGCCTGGTGCAAGGATGGGGGCCAGCTGGTTTGCCCTGAAGAGTGTCCCGGATCAGGGTGGGTGTTCCCTTGGGGTGTGGGGCGGCCTGGGTGAGGGGCCTGTGGTGGTTTGCAGGCTGGCCACGCCCCCCAGCAACCCAAGCAGAAGCCCTGGTATCTGGGATTTATTTATCTTCTATAATTGAAACTTTCTAGCCTTGAGCGGAGCCAAGCCTCCTCCTTGCTGCATGGCCGTGGCCATTTTTGTTGGGATTTATTTATCTTCTATAATTGAAACTTTGTAGCCTTGAGTGGAGGCCTGGACCTACCAGGGTGTGTGAAAAGGTTGGCTTCCTCCATTGCCAGGGAAACCCAAGCCTCCTGCTCACTCCGTGGCCGCAGCCATCTTGGTTGGGTTAATTTGCAAACTTGCTCCTGATTGGCTGGTAGGTGTGGCTTGTGGGTGTGGCGGAGTGATGGTTAATTTGCATATTGCTCTTTTATTAGATAGGATTAGAAGCTGATGCACAAAATTTGTGCAAGGGGCTCAGCCATCACCACTGCGGCAGCTGCCTCGGCCCTCACAGCCCCAGTTTCATCCTGAAGGTCGTCCTGGAAGGACGTCCAGTCTAATTAGCATATTATGCTTTTATTACTTTTATTATTATAGAAATTTTATATAGCCCTAAAGCTCATGTTTGCTTTCACTCCTTTCATTCATAACTCCTCAGACAGACCACTGACTTCGTTTCCCAGCTGCTTACCCAAAGATTATACAGGGCCTAAACAGATAATTTTGCCTCACCTGCCACAAATATTTATCTTTGCTGCCTGAACAATCAGTTTAAAATATAATTTAAAATAATAATAAGCTCAGAATTTGTTCCAACATTACATGGACTTATTTACAGTCCAAAAAACTGCACATGAATTGGAGCTGCAATATATAAATAAACTTGTAAATATTTCTTGTTGACTCAAGAGATGTTTTTAAAGTTTCTGCTTTGTGTTTCTAAAGGCATAGGCCCCATGTAGGAAATCATTTGATTTTAGTTATAACAGGTAAGGCGAGAATTCAGCTAGTGGAGAAGAGGATGATGCTTACTTAGCGTAAGAAAAATTATGCTTAGCGTGAAAGAATAAAGGGAACTTTGGGGTTACCTCCGGCTGTCCCTAAATGAGGGGCAGGTGTCATGGAAATTTTTGAAATCTCTCTGGAAGGAAGAAAAGAACGTGGACAGCAAGGCAGGGGATCTGGTTTTAAGGACAGATCCACAGCCAGCAATAGCTTTCCTGTGGCGAAGATGGTCTGGCAGGCTTTTGAAACTGTAACACTTGACCTTTGTACTACTTGAAAAATCATTTCCTGCTCAGTACTATTATTACCCTCTGTGAACTCACTATATTTAGTAAAGTCTGTTGTACGTAACAGTCTGTGATGTGTGCTGCACTGGGGGATAAAGCTTTAAAGGTGTCCCTGCCTTAAGGAATGCAGGATGGAGAGAGAAAAGGCAGCAAAGGAGCAGATACCAAGAGTGAGGAATGAGAATAGAGTCAATGCCAGCAATTTGGAGCTGGAAGTCACAGTAAAATCTTTCCTACGTGATAGAGAACCCTAGAAAATATTTGGATATATTTTCTCAACTTCGTTAGGTGTATGAGACACGGAGCACAGGTTATTCTGTTTGGATGTTTAGTGAATCACTCCAAGGGCTGAATGTGGATACATTCTGGCAGATTGCACTTGAAATTATTAAGATTGTTATATCTCTCAAGTGAGAATTATAAGGTGGATTTGGGGGGAATGACAGACAAGAGATGACAATTTTTCTAAATTAAGGTATTTCTGTATGTTTTAACTTTTTTCTCATTTTTTTTATTATTGTCTAAAGTTTTACATATGTCTCCGTTTTCCCCGATTGACCACTCCCTCCCTGCCCCTCCCCCAGCCATTTGTATGTTTTAACTTTTACAACAGCCTTTCTTGGTTTCAAACTCATCTCTTCTCTAAAGGGTTTCCAGATTCATCTACCACAGGCAGAATCAGTCACCTCTTTTCCTCCACGATTTTCTCAAAGGCAGGGAACATGACCCACATAGAAATAGATACATATAAGTCACTTCACACTATTACTTCACAGATAAAATAGTTGAGAAACAAACAAAAAAAAAATGCAATGGTTCATGCAAGACAAGCTGCTTAAACTTGTCCCTGGACAAGCAGCGTCAGCAGCTCCTGCGAACATGTTAGAAATGTGAAATCTTGGGCCCTAGACCAGACCCAGAGGCCCTGACACTAGGGCGGGGGGTGGGGGGGCGGTGGCCCCAGACAGCCTCGTTTTAACAAGCCCGCCTGGTAATTCCCATGAACATTCAAGTTTGCGAGCTACTGCTCAAAGGTAGCATGCTAGTATGAAATAGGCAAAATTAGATCTTAGAAATGATCTAATAAGTTCATATTGAATTATAACATGCTATATGTAAAAAAAGGATCCAATGCTAGAATAAATCTTTCTAACTTGATTGTTCATGTGGAACAAATCCATTTTTACACTGTCCTATTTAATGTTACCTCTCCGGATACATAAACTGTGTCTTTATCAGGGAATACTTAAATATAGAGTGAAATGATCAACCCACAAATACTGAGTTTACTCCTTGACAAATGAGGCATCTCATTTCCATAAGCAAATCACTTTACACTATGCATCTGTAATCTTACTGAATCCAGTTATATTTTATTTATTTTTATTTTGTCAAGTCAGCATTTTTTTTAAATATGCTTTTATTGATTTCAGAGAGAGGTAAGGAGAGTGTGACAAAAACATCGATAAGATGTTTCCTACTGTGGATCGAGCCACAACCCAGGCATGTGCCCTGACCGGGAACTGAACCTCGACCTCCTGGTGCATGGAACAACGCTCAACCAACTGAGCCTCAACCAATTGAGCCACACAGGCTGGTGATAAATCCAGTGATACTTTAATTTTATTAACATAAAATGATCTAATAATTCTGTAGAAACCATCATCTCCTTTTCCATGCTTTAAGTATTGTTGGAGGCAATTGGACATTTTTAACATTGGGGAGAAAGACTTTTTCTATAATGATGCTGCCCACTGCAGGGAGAATAATAAACTATAGTTTTTGTGGGGTCCTATCCAACATAGTTATTTCAGTATTTACACACTGAATGCTTGTTTTTATGGTTTCAAACACTTTTTTTATACTCAAGGAAGAAGTTGCTCTATTAAGAAAAACTAACTACAATGGCATGAGTAGGAAAGAAGGCATGGGTGACTGTGATTTATGAGGGAAGAGAAGGAAAAATATCACAGTGGTCGCCATGACCATAAACAGTTCCAAGAAAAGCATCTGGGTCCTTCCCAGCTACCTCCTGAAACAAAAGAAAACTCATGCCCATACATTCAGCTTTAGAGCATAAATAGAAGGGACTAGGTCTCAGCCATGGTACCTCCCACTGTAGTCCTTAATTCACATTGTTTAAGCACATAGGTACTTCTTTATGTTAAATTCAATTATTTCATATTAAATAAGTACATATGGAATGCCAGGAGAAAGGAAGTAATAGATTGGCATTCAAATAGTCCTCACTCTAAGGCTCTGCACTTCTAAAACAAAATTGAAATTTAAAATTCACTTGCAGTAGACACTCCAAACTTCTTCCCCAAACAAAGAAGCAAATCTCACCATTTCCAAAATGTGAACTCTGACTTGCACCAGTGGGGACCACAGACTTCTGATGCAATACATTCCTTTGCATCTCTGTCATTGTCATTCTAATGGAGTCACACTCTGCCTTATCAAGGCAAATTTCACATTACTTCACACTTTGCCTTTAGCAGTACTAAAAGATTATGAAGAATTGGGTGATCTTTATCTCAAAAATGAGGAAACCAAGCTACAAAAATGTAATCATACATCTAGCTAGCATCACAACACTAATTTCAGACCCAAAACAAAAGCTATAGGGTTTTATTTTTCCTGTGTTTGTTCCATTAGATTTCATTTTTGTTTGTTTGTTCTTTAAATATGTTTTTTGTTGACTTTTAGAGAAAGAGGAAGGGAGAGGGATAAAGAGATAGAAACATTGATGAGAGAGAAACATCACTGATTGGCTGCCTCCTGCAAACCAAACCCCCTATTGAGGATTATGCATATGTTCTGACCAGGATTCCAACCAGTGACCTCTTGGTTCATGGGTTGACACTCAACCACTGAGCGACACTGGCCAGACTTGTTTGGCTTTTGCTTTTCCCATCAATCCAATTCTATTTCCAGTAAATAAGTTTACCTTACTATCTCCTGATAGAAAACCAATATGTCCTATTTAGTTAAACTCTAATAATATTTTATTCAATATTGTCTCATCAACTCGATTTTTAACTTTAGGAAGTATGTACATTAGTATGCATTTTAATTCATATCGGTGATTTTAAAAAATTTACTACTTTTACATTCAGTGTCATGAGGGCATACAGAAAAAGTACATGTTTATAGTACCTTAATTTTAAGGAAGAGTGAGTGATATGATGGAAACTGCCTTAATATTGAAATCAGAAGCATTTGATTTTCTTGGACCAAGATTTTATTTATTTGTAAAATGGGGATATTAATTAATGTGCACAACTAAAATGTGTAGACTTCCATAGACCAATAGCTGCCATGTAGGAGAAACTAAAGACAAAACAAAAACAAAAAACAAAAAAGCAAAAACAAAGAGTATTCAGAACCTGAAATATATTTGACATACTAAATGTACTCCAAGTTTTAATCAGGAGACAACAAAAGTGTGACTCTATTCCACTACCACTTATAGTGGCCATACAATGTAAGTCCAGCAATATACAGAGACTTGAATGCATTTTTATACTCAATAACTGATAAATTTCAGTAATTTCATCCATTAACTAAATTTATTAAAAATAGACAGTGCAGTTCTAGCATGCAAACCTTGAAATATCAGGATGCTCCCTCTCTCTCTGATAATTGGTGAATTCTTAATTTATTTATTAAACAGATACTTAGTGAGCAGAAACAATGAGCTGGGCAACAGATAATGACTTTGCTATTAGAAGGCATCTATAGTAATAAAAGGGTAATATGCTAATTAGACCAACATCGTTCTGGACGTCCTTCCGGATGAAGCTGGAGCGAGAGGGAAGCCCGGGTCCCGGTGCCAGAGGGAAGTTGGTGCTGGCAGCTGGGGGAAGGAAGGCCTACTCTTGCATGAATTTCATGCATCAGGCCTCTAGTCCTATATAATAAAAGCCTAATATGCAAATATCCAGTTGTCCAGTCAGCCATTCAACCAATCAAAGCACAATATGCTAATGATATGCTAAGGCTGCTCAACCGCTTGCTATGATGTACACTGACTATCAGGGGGCAATCAACCAGTCACTATGACGTTCACTGACCACCAGAGGGCAGACACTCCAACCAGCAGTTTAGCTTGCTGCTGGGATCCAGCCAATTGGGACTGAACGAGATGGGCTGGACATCCCTGGAGCCTCCTGCGGTCCCTGCCCACGTGGCCAACCTCCCGTGTTTAAACTGGCCCTGATCGTGCACTGGTGGGGTCCCTCAGCCTGGCTTGTGCCCTCTCGCAATCTGGGACCCCTCGGATGTCAGAGAGCTGGTTTTGGCCTGATCCCGCAGGCCAGGCCGAGGGACCCCCCTGGTGCACGAATCTGTGCACCTGGCCTCTAGTATGTTATAATAGGAGATGAGCAATAAGTATGTACAGTCATCCATTGCTTATCAACAGGAATATATTCTGAGAAATGCATCATCAGGTAACTTCATCATTGTGGGCACATCACAGAGTGCACTTACACAAACCTGGATGGATAAAGCCCACTACACACCTAAGTTATACAGTACTGGAGGCCTGGTGCACGAATTCGTGCAAGGGTGGGGTACCCAGGGAGGGAGGGCTGGGATGCAATTGGTCCTTCCCTTGCTGGCCTGGAATCTGGACCCATCCACTAACATTTGTGTCATTGTTGGGAGCCACCTGGCAGCCACTTTTATATTATTTCTTCCTTGCAGAGCATCTAGGGAGTGGAAGCAACTACAGTGCCCGAGGCCAACTTCCAGGAGGCCAGCAATGCTGGTCATCAGCGCCTGGCCTGTTCTCCAGAGATTGGACCACTGAGGGAGTGAGTGGCTGCCACCGGGCTGGTGGGCCACCAGGACAGGTCGGTCAGCTGAGCAGCGCTCCCACTGTGGGAACACATGGACCACCAGGGGGCAGCTCCTGCGTTGAGTGTCTGTGCCATGGTGGTCAGTGTGCATCATAGCGACCAGTCGACTGGTTGTGCAGTCGTTGGGTCATTCAGTCATTCAGTCTTTCAGTCGCTTAGGCTTTTATAGATAGATAGATAGCATGTTACTGTACTGAATACCACAGGCAATTGTGTACCTAACATATCTAAACACAGGAAAGGTACACTAAAAATAAAGTGTAAAAGATAAGAAATGGTACACCTATATAGGGCACTTACCATGAATGAAGCAGGCTTGGAAGCTGTTACAGATGAGTGTATGAGTACACGTGAATGTGAAGGCCTAGGATATTAATGTGTATTACTGTAGTCCTTTTTTCCATTATGCATTTAGGCTACACTTTTTTTTAAATTAGCATAGTGTTGCACTATGACGATTGGATAACTACCAGGGTAGGTCCGCTACGATGTTAGGATGGCTGTAACCTTTCCTTAACTGTGATGCTCTGAGGGCGATGATGCTCTAAGGGCTAGGATGTCAGCTCCATGCAGGGGTCCTCAAACTTTTCAAACAGGGGGCCAGTTCACTGTCCCTCAGACCATTGGAGGGCCGGACTATAGTTTAAAAAAAAAAAACTATTAACAAATTCCTATGCGCACTGCGGGCCCGGGACGAGTCAGCTGCTAAGCAGGACAGGCAGTGGCACCCGCCAGGCCGGATAAATGTCCTTGGCGGGCCGCATGTGGCCCGCAGGCCGTAGTTTGAGGACCCCTGAATGGTATCACCGTGGTATATGCAGTCCATTTTTTTGTTTGTTTGTTTTTTAATCCTCACCTGAGGATATGTGGTTTTCTTTTAATTGATTTTTTAGAGAGAGAGGAAGGGGGAGAGAGAGACAGAGAGAAACATAAATGTGAGAGACAAACATCTATTGGTTGCCTCCCATACACGCCCCAACCTGGGATCAAACCTGCAACATAGGTATGTGCCCTGACTGGGAATCCGACCCGAAACCTTTTGGTGTAAAGGACGCTCCAACCAACTGAGCCAGCCGGCGGGGCTGTACAGTCCATTTTTGACAGAAACATTATTATAGAGCCCTCGACTGAATGAAGATATCAGGTAGTCCATACATGCATTAAAAAACAAAAACAGAGTAATGTGATGGAAAGGACTTGAAGGTCAGCTTTAGTCTCAATAATCAAGAAAGCTCCGCTACAATTTAAGAGGTAAAATTTAAACTGAGAATTCAATCTTGAAAGGAGCATCAGATCAGGAATCTCAAGGCAGAGCATTCCAGGCAGGGAGAAGAGCCAGTGCCGTGCCTACAGGCAGGGATTGGGCATGTCAGAGAGAGAGAGAACGAGCCCTTGGTGAGGCCTGACAGGGTAAGGGAGAGGAATGAGTGGCAGCCTCATGCAGGGCGGTGGCAGGATGGAAAGCCTGGTAAAGAGCAGGGATTCAATTTGAAGAGCAGCAGAATGCCATTCCAGGGTTTTAAGCAAGGAAGGACATGACCTCAATTGTAAGCAATTGTATCAGTTTTAACCGTAAAAGGTGCTTGAATCATGCATCTCCTCTTTTTCTCCCCCTGAACCACCTCTGTTGGATCAGCTATTATTACCGGGAGCCAAAGGTCTCCCCAGGTTTCTCCGTGTTACTTCAGGACCCCGCAGCACTGGATTAAATTAAAAGCTCTTAGAAGGGTTGAAAAATAGCCTAGCTGACTGAAATGGGTGCTTGCTTTCTTAGGCTTCTTCATCCTAAAATACTAGGCTACTTGTTTTTTTCTTGGAATGAGTTTTCACACTAAGTTAGTTTTTATTGCAAATGTTGTGCTCGGCAAAACACTAGTGTAATCCCAATATAGCATTAGAATTATACACAACTACAGCTTTGCAACTTTGTGCTATTATGCATACTGAGTTGAAGAAAAAGAAATTAGGATTCTGGTTAACAGGGGAGCATGTACTTAAAAGATTGTAAGCAGGAAAAATAACGTAATATATATACCTTGAATTTAGTTTATATTTTGTTCACCAGTATAAATTTTTTAGAAAAATAGAGCAAAACAAATAACTTCAGTAAACTGAATTTTATAGTTATCATAAAAGATTTAATAACTTATGTTAAATAGTGAAGACTAGATGACGCTTAGTGGATATACAAGATCAGATAATATTTGTCTTATTTTTTTAATTCATTTTTATTGATTTCAAGAGAGGGAGGGAGAGGGAGAGATAGAAACATCAATGATGAGAGAGAATCATTGATCGGCTGCCCCTTGCACGCCCCCTACTGGAGATGGAGCCTGCAACCCAGGCATGCATCCTGACGGGAATCGAACCATGACCTTCTGGTTCTTAGGTAGATGCTTAGCCCCTGGGCCACAATTGTCAGCAGCCGGGCTGACAATATTTTAGAATCATGACTAAGCTGGTAAATAAATTAAGTGAAGGTAAGGAAACTTGTTAAAATTGGCACAGTGCACAGCCACCTGGCTTCTGGGAGAGGGGGAAAGCAATGTCATACATCTTGCATAATAGTCCCTCTCTGGTAAGATTAGTTGATAACACAAGAGAATTTTCCTTGGCTCTACCTGACAGAAACTTGATTCATCTTCCAGCAAGAGCAATTTTTCTACCATATTCAGCAATAGTAGCTTCTGAAGGGCTTTCTTATCTCATTTCTTATTCATCAATCTCCAAAAGACATGCTAAAAAGAGCAAAATGTAAATCTCTTTATCACTAAATTAATCCAATTCTTTTCATTTGTCTTTCATGAGAGACAGCCTCATTGTCAGCTGAGCATAAGTAACAAATGCTTGTCACTTCCCAATGCTCAAAGAGCAAGATCTAAGAGAGATCATTTCTCTTGACAAATGTATGTTCACACAAGATTCTACCTTATTCTCTAATGATTTTCTTGTCATGTCTTTTTAAATTAAAATATACCCATAATATATGGAAAAAAATTTGATGGCTACTTTATATAATTATATTTCTGATGAGGCATATCTCCTTGCTTCTTAATTTAGCATTTTTTCCAAAATGGATATGAAAAAAAACAGCATTATGTTCTCATATTTTTCATAAAGTATTCTTATTAACTTGGAATTTTAATCTTTCACCTGGTATAAACCTAAATTCTACACTACAACATTTAATTGAAGAGCTGTACCTTATAAAGCAAAATCAATTTTTCTAATAGACTGTTTGTCTTACCCCATATATTATAACAATTTGTCATATAAAATTTTTTCCTAAGTGAACTTCTATAGAAAAAGTTTTAGCTGTGGGGCAAGAATATATTTGTTCCGAATATATAAAATTTTATTTCAAAGCAGTTTAAAATGTTTTGTGTAAAGAATTTTTAACATCTAATAGGTATTAAAACTAACATTTGATAAACAGAAAAGTTTGCATTTTTCACTGTTTTTATAATAAAGCTATACTAGTACATTAGAGTTGCATCAGTCCCCAACATACTTTAAACTTTCTCTGCTTGTTATTTAAATATTTCTGTTTTAAATATCAGTCACATATAATGGTTCTTAAAGGATCTATAAAGTTATGAAGAGGGCTTAAGAATTGCAGGTGGCTTTAAAAGAATTACCCAATGCAGGGAAAAAGAATAAATTAAATAGAGTGAGAATATAGGTAAATACAAGACAAGGCAAAACATGAAAATCAACCCACCAATGAGGCTAATCAGATTTTTATACCATCAAGTTCCATACATTTGCCATAAGCTGAGCACAAATATTCCACTATTGAACAGACAAGGAGGAAGATCTCATATGTTACATTTTTCAAGCTTTCCTTAAGATAAACACCAATTATTCCTGACAGTAATACCAGAAAAAAAAAATGTCTCCTAAGATTCTAAAAATGAAGACCTGCATAATGGCATGAACAGCTTTAGGGCTCCATGTTACCTCTGAGGGTCTCCCTAGGTAAACTGGTGGCATGAAACCTAAGTGCAATTCCTACAAACAGTCCTTAAAAAGTCACCACTTGATGCAACAGCATCCAGGCAATCCTTTCAGCTGTTGTTTCTCTTCCATACCTTTTGAGAAAAAGAATACAGCAGGGAGTTTGATTCTGTATTCACTTGTGGGCTCTTACCGGTGTAGCTCTTCTCCTGTTAGTAATTAAATGCAAATGAGAAAAAAGAAAAAGTCAACTGTCCACTGAGAATGAAGAATGGTTAGGGGACTGAGGAGCCCAACAAGGATGGTATTCTGAATAAGACTATCCCAGCTCCTCTGAGAGGGAAGTCAGGTGAATGAATACTTTGCAGGGTTGGGGGTCCCTTACAAAATGATTCAGAATGCAGTCTTACAGAAAAATGGAGTATTAAGAAGTTTGGACTCTGTTGGATTTTAGGAAATAGCATCTTTAATAATAATATTATTAAAATATAATCATCTTACCTAATAATGGAGAAACATGTAAATTGACCGTACCTCCACTACACCTACAGCCAATCAGAGTGAGTATGCAAATTAACCCCATAAAGATGGCAGTTAATTTGCATATATACCTGGGGCCCGGCAACCTCCTCGGCACCCAGGTCACTCCCAGCCAGCCATCGGAGTGGGGGGACCTTCCCAAGCCTAAAGCCTGGGGCGGAGGCTTTAGGCTTGGGAAGAGGCCAAGTCTGCGACCAAATGCAGACCATCCGGAAATCAGCGCTGGGTTGCCCAGCTGCAGCCTGGCAACCCAGCACTGGCTGCCCAGGTGACTGAGACCCAGAAAGTGAGTCAGGGTCTGATCTTCAGCCTCAGTGGAAGCTGTTGATCAGTGTACTTACCTCTCTCTTTCTCTCCCTCTTTCTTTCTGATCTTCACCAGCAGCCAGGCTTTTCTTTCTCTCCCCGCCTCTGCAGGGGCTGCTATTAAGCCCCGCCTCTTTGATCAAGCCCAGAGATAGCCCTGGAGATGCTGACTGGCATTGAAACTGACCAATCAGAACCAAATCTGGGTGCTATGGGGAGCCAATGGCTGCCTAGGAGGTGAAGCTTCTGATGCTGACTGGCATTGAAACTGACCAATGAGAAGCAATTCTGGGTGCTGTGGGGAGCCAATGGCTGCCTTGGAGGGGAAGATTTTGACACTGGCATAGGAACCAACCAATCAGAACCAAATTGGCCAGCACAGGAGGGCAGTTGAGGGTGACATCAGGCCTGTAGGAGAGGGCAGTTAGGGGTGATCAGGCTGGCAGGCAGGTGAGCAGTTAGGAGCCAGTGGTCCCAGACTGTGAGAGGGATGTCTGACTGCCGGTTTAGGCCCGATCCCAGGGCCTAAAATGGCAATCAGACATCCCGCAAAGGGTCCTCAATTGGAGAGGGTGCAGGCTGAGTTGAGGGAACCCCCTTCTGTGTATGAATTCTGTGCATTGGGCCTCTAGTCTGTATATATAAAAGCCTAAACGGCCATTACAGAGAAGCACCAGAATGACTGGAATGACCAGTCACTATAACATGCACTAAGCAGGCAGGAAGGCAAGCGGTTAGGGGTGAGCAGGCAGGCAGGCAAGTGGTTAGGGGTGAGCAGTTTCTGATTGTGAGAGGGATGTCCAACTGCCAGATGTCTGACTGCAGGTATTGGACATAAACTGGCAGTCAGACATCCGCCGAGGGGTCCCAGATTGCGAGATGGTGCAGGACGGGCTGAGGGCCACCCCCATGCATGAATTTTGTGGACCAGGCCTCTAATTATCATTGTAATGAGCATTTAGTAAATACCTACTGAATGTTACCAGGGTTCTAAACACTTGAAGGGTACTGATTCATGGGTTGAAGAATTATCATTCAGTTTTATAGGTAAGAACTTAGCCTCAGATCATGTGGTTAGTGGAACCAGCAATTGAAGTCAGGATTTTTTGCCCCAATGTCTAGAATTTTCATTGCTAGCATGAATCACAGGGGGTTAGAATGAAGTGTTCTTTGTAACAATTTGAATATTTTATAGCATTTGTTTTACTTTAAAAAAAAAACACTTCAAACGTTGTTTCCCTTTGGAAAAGAAAAAGTGTAACTTGGAATTGTTTTTATGTGTCTGAGCAAAACTGCTATATACTGAAATGTAGACTATTTTGAAAAATGTATCAAATATTGTTAGCAATCTGTTTGCTAAGCAAACAGAACTCTGCTGCCAGCTCAGAAGAAAGTGACTTTGTCTATCTACTTATGAAATTATTCAAGAAAATATATTGTTTATATATGCATGTATAGAATTAAAATTCAAAGAAAAGACTAGCAGATAGAATTTTTCAGAGGAAGGATGGTATAAGTGAAAGTTTGCAATATACCCATACAAATCTGAATGGAATATCTAAACATGCTAGGCCAATGCCAAAGTACAATGCACTTAGTTTGGTACCTGCAATGGGTTGGCTAGTGGCCCCCCAAAAGATATATCCACCTAGAACCCGTGAATGTGACCTTATTTGAAAAGGGTCTTTGCAGATGCAATCAAGTTAAGTACCTTGGATTACTCCTGTAGAACTTAAATCCAATAACAAGTGTCCACACAAGATGAGAAGACACAGCCAGGAAGAACAGAAGTCCACGTTAGATAATATCAGAGATTTGGATTGTGTGGCACCAGGCCAAGAAACGTCTGGAACCACCAGGAACCACCAGAAGAGGCAAGATAGAAGGAACTCCTAGATTCCACAGAGGGAGTGGCAGGCTTGATGGACTTTGATTTAGAATTTATGCTTTCTAGGACTATGAGAGAATAAATTTCTGCTGTTTTAAGCAACCAATTTTGTAGTAGTTTGTTATAGAAATTCTAGAAAACTAATTCATTACCTATAACTATCCTTAATTCTGTTCCCCAAATATTAGAGCCATTTGGCAAGTTCTGCCAGGCTAATTGTGAGCAAAAGTCTTGATCAGCAATGTCCAAGAGGGACTGGCTCAAAGGGAAGATTGCTCAGGGCAGAGCCCAGCAAACCAATGGTAAACATCTAGTGTGAATAAGAAATAAATATTTGCTCTTTTGTGCCACTGAGATCTTGAGCTGAGGTTCTGCATTGCTCATCTGCCTTACAGATTTAGTTTCCATTATACGTACATTGAAATGTTATAACTAAACTAGAGGCCCAGTGCACAAAATTCGTGCACTCTGGAGGTCATTCAGCCTGGCCTGCACCCTCTTGCAGTCTGGGAGCCCTCACAGGATGTCCGACTGATGGCTTAGCCAGCAGTCGGACATCCTTAGCACAGCTGCGGAGGCGGGAGAGGATCCCGCCACCACACTTGCCAGCCGTGAGTGGGCTTCTGGCTGAGTGGCGCTCCCCCTGTGGGAGTTCACTGACCACCAGGGGACAGCTCCTGTGTCGAACGGTCTGCCCCCTGGTGGTCAGTGCACATCATAGCAACCAGTTTTTCCGCTGATCAGTCGATTTGCATATTAGCCTTTTATTATATAGGATGTCTTTATTTGTCTGATCTTTAGTTCATTATAAACCACATAAAAGTTTAGAAGAATTCCTGGACTTATAGTTTTTAAAATATGATCCATGGCAAGTTTACAGAAAATAAAATTGCATATAGATTTCAAAGTTCATTAGCACAATAGGGTTCTGTGAATTCCCACAGGAAACAAATTCTGCTTTAACATCTGGCTTTCACATTAATTTTTCCAAGCCTATTTTACCACAGAACCTTTTTGCCAAAGCCACTCAGAAACATCCACAGAGCACACTGATCAGCAGAATATCAATGTCTGTTATTAACAGTCACCTCTGGCAGGGAGATAAGGAATACAATTGGGGGAACACACAGAGAATCTTTAAATGCACCAGCTTCCCGGAATATTAGCCACAGAAAAGAATGAGTTCTTACCATTTGTGACAACAGGGATGGACTTAGAGTGTATTATGCTAAGTGAAATAAGTGAGACATAGAAAGACAAATACCATATGATTTCACTTATATGTGGAATCCAAATAAATAAATAAATGAGCAAACAAAACAAACAGACTCATAGATACAGAGAACAAATTGATGACTGCCAGATGGGAGAGGGGTTGGGGAGCTGGGTGAAAAAGGTGAAGGGATTAAGAAGTCAAATGGGCAGTTACAAAATAGTCATAAGGATGTAAAATACAACATAGGGAATATAATCAATAATATTATAATAACTATGTATGGCATCACAGGGGGTAATGGACTTATTGGGGGGTTAGTTTGCAAGTGATATAAAGTGTGCCCACTATGCTGTACACCCGAAATTAATATAATATTGAATGTCTACTGTAATTGAAAAGTTTATTTAAATGTACCACTATTTCTTATGTTGGGAGTTGTACATACATATGTTCCCATTACTATTACTTAAACTGAATATATCAACTACATACACCCTTTGAATACGTGGCACATGTTACAATTTTAAAGTTTTAAGTAAACACATTAGCAGAATTAGGGAAATCTCAAATACAAAACAGACATTCACAGGAAAGAAGACATGATGGCATGTTGAGAATATTTCCTAAATAAACTAACGAGAGTGAAAATACTTTTTGACTTACAAGTGATACTAATCAACAGTATTTTATAATTTAAATCAATAATGTGTTAGATGTGTCAATAATTCCAAAATATCCAAAGCGTGGTGCAATGATTATAAGTGAAGTGGTCTCTGAGTACATTTTTAATTTTTAAATAACTTACAGAGGATGCTTGATTTGTAACTTTTAGAGTGTGCGAACGAACTTCTATGATTATTCAGAAAATGTGGTAAGCAGTCTTTGTAGAAAAGGCTGTGGTTTTCACTTGAAGCTACTACGTCTGTGGATGAAAAATTTTGCTGAGCCAAGAAGTGTTAGCTCCATGATCTCAGGACATATCATTTTTGTCAGGTGCAACTTGAGCTGAGGTCACTACGGTATACATACTTTAATAAAATATGCCATTTCTTCATTGTTAACCCTATTATTTTAAATACTCCATCCAGGCAGCTATTTCACTGGTGTCTTTATAGTATTGACTGTTTCATCTTTATTTGGTTTTGAATATGCCCTTGCATTATCAATATGCATGTAAGTGGGTCTGTTTGTCCTATATAATAAAAGCCTAATATGCAAATTACCTCTTTGACCTGGATTTTACTGGGAATTCTACAGCTCGCTGTGACGTGCACTGACCATCAGAGGGCAGCATGGAACATGGCAGGTGTCGGCAATGAGACTCTGGCAGCATGTGGAAGTGGAGGCGCTGGCAGCTGGACCCAAGTGGGATGGTGGAGCAGGTGAATGGACAGCGCCAGGCCAAGGCGGGTGCGAGTGGGGCCTGATCTGATTGTCCAGGGCTGCTGCTCGGCTCCCAGGCACTGAAGGAGCCGGGCAGGGGCCCAATGACTCAGGCAGAGGGGGATGCGCAGGGGCCTGGGGGCCCAGATGCTTCCCAGGGCCCAGAGGTCAGCTGGGACCTGCCTTTCCATGCCAGACATTCGCGCTTCGATAGCAGGCCAGGCACAGGCCTGCACCTGTGCACGAATTTCTACACTAGGCCTCTAGTCCTATATAATTAAGAGGTAATATGCAAATTGACCCTCACACCCTTGCACAAGATGGCCACCCCCATGTGATCAAAGATGGCCACCACAAGATGGCCAGCAGAGCAAGGTAGTTGTGGGTGATCAGGCCAGCAGGGGAGGACAGTTAGGGGCAACCAGGCCTGCAGGGGAGGGCAGTTGGGGGTGACTGGATTGGCAGGGGAGGCCAGCAGGGGAGGGCAGCTAGGGGAAATTGGGCCGGCAGGGGAGCAGTTAGGCATCGCTCAGGCTGGCAGGGAAGGGGTTAGGCAGTGATCAGGCTGGCATGCAGGCAAGCGGTTGGAAGCCATCCGTCCTGGATTGTGAGAGGGATATCTGACTGCCAGCAGTCTGTATAATTTCATTAACTCTTTAGCAGCAGCCCACGTAATCCTCTTCGAATTTCTCACCCACCCATGTTTTTCAAAATGCTCAGCTCCAAAAAAATCAGAAAAAACATCTCAAAGGACTGTGTAGTCCTTAAATGTATGCCTCTTCATGTTGTACATTTGGTTCCTCTCCAAGGAGAAAGGAGATTCTAGGGTTGTGAAGCTGTGCACGCTCATGTGACTGATAGTCAGAACTCACTTGGATGGGGGGTGGTGTCTCATTTCAACCTCAGCTTTCCCTGTGGAGGACATGGAGTATTCGCTCAAAAACTCATGACTGTATAGCTTAGTAAAATCATTATGAAACTTTGGCATTGTCTTGCCTGCGTTACCAAACTTCAAGCAAGAAATATGCATCACAATGAATAAAGCAAAGTTACAGTCCCAAGTTCTATGAATGCAATAACTTTCAAAACAAGAAAATGTAGGTTGCACTTGCAAAGATTTTGGAAGAGTTAACACATACACAGTATGTTACAATTGATGCAATTGTAGTTTTTAACAAAGCTTTATTTTCCACAAATGATATTTTTGTTCAATTATCAGCATTAGGTTTTAAAGGACAGAAAAGCATTTTTAGTGAAAAGGACCCTCTGCAGGGTGCTCTTTTTCTAATATTGAACATTTTTGTAATATAAAATCTGCTCATGATGTTATTACCATAAAAGAAAATGTGAAATGCTGAAGAATGCAGTTTTCATTTACGGATCTCTCAATGACTGCTTCAGCAAGTTTGCTACACACTTTATCTTCCTCACAACTTAAAGGAAAAAGAGAAGCATAACTCTCAAACAAATCATATCTGCACAAATGGCCTACTCAAAGTCAAGTAGTGAGCACCTACTGTGTGCAAAGAACTTTAGTAACATAAAGTTTCAAGTCTTCCCACAATAATCAGGAGTGAGGAAAGAATGCCCTCCTCCTTTTCCATCGTCACTTAACATTGTGTTGGAGATCTTAGCCAAATGGAATTAGTCAAGAATATCAAGGTGTAAGAATTGACAAAAAGTAAAACTAAAAATGTTTTCCCTGACTGGTGTTGCTCAGTGGTTGAGCATCAATCTATGAACCAAGTCACACGGTTTAATTCTTGGTCAGGGCACATGCCTGGGTTCGATCCCCAATAGGAGGTGTGCAGGAGGCAGCTGATCAATGATTCTCTCTCATCATTGATGTTTCTATCTCTCTTTCTCTCCCTTCCTCTCTAAAATCAATAAAAATACATTTTTTTAAAAAGTAAATTTTTTTCTATTAGCTAGCTGGTGATTGGATATTAATTCTTACAAGAATCAACAATAAGTCAAAAAACTAGAACTAGCAAAATACAAAATTAATATTAAAAATAAATAGCTTTTGGAGAGAACTAAGATGGCGGCATAGGTAAACACCTAACACTTGTACTTGCTGCGTCCCACATCCATATCAAAATTATAACTAAAACACATAACAACTATCATCCAGAACCATGGGAAAGCTGGCTGAGTGGAAGTACTACAACTAGAGAGGTTAAGAAGAAAGCGCATTGAGACTGGTAGGAGGTGTGGAGGTGCGGAATGGGCTGGCACCCAGGTGTACCGCTTTTTTAATTGGGAGAGAGATACAAGCTCCCACTTGCTCTGAGCTCCAGTGCCAGGCAAGACTCAAGGGGACCCAGACGGGGAGAAACTGAACTGTCTGGCATTGAGGCAGGAACGTGGGGTGGGGGCGGTTTCTTCCAGAGAGAGGTGTTCACAATGGTCACTGTTCCTGTGCTGGGACCTCCCCAGTGCAGGGCTTAATGGCAGCCATTGCTGTTTGCTCTGCCCTGGAGATTCCCTGAGACCCAGTCCTACCCAATTTACAACCCCCCACAAGCTGTGCACAGTGGCCTTTGCATATGAATGGCCTGCCCTTTCTCAGCCTAAAACCTGTCAAACAAGCCACAGCTGGGTCAGGGCGCCCCAAAGCTATCAAAATAAGGCTCAAGGCCACATCAGCACCAGCCTGCCTTGCTTCACAGCTGGGCCTCGTCTGGGCACTTCCAAATCTGATACAAAGAGGAGGAATATGGAGGTCTCTCAGTAGCTCCTGCTGGGTGTCCCTATGCAGTGGCTGACTTTACACCTCCTTGGAGATCCAAGAGCCATTGCACCCAGTGGTCAGTGCGAGAACATACCACATTACAACTCTTCACAACCATAAGTGTCACACTCAAGGGGCTGACTCAGTGAGCACCAAAGTCCCACTGAAGCAAGTCCTGCTCCATACGGGTGTGCCCTGCACAGCAACTCTTCCATTGTAGACATAGCTATTTCTCATAGCCAATTGGCCTGGAGGTCAATTCCTCTCAGTGATACCAACAGCAATCAAGGCTCAACTACAACAGGACTGTGCACACAGCCCACAAAGGGGTGCACCAAGAGTGTCCACCTCAGGTGATTGGGGAGGCTGAGCCACTGGGCCTTATAGGACACCTACTACACAAGGCCACTCTATCAACTCAAGGAGACTTAGTAGCTACCCAGTACATAGAAACAAACACAGAGAAGTAGCCAAAATGCAGAGACAAAGAAACATGTCACAAATGAAAGAAATGGAAGAAAACAAACTACTGGATATAGAGTTTAAAACCACAGTTATAAGGTTATTCATGAATCTTCTAGAAACCCCCAAGGAACTTAGTGAGATCTTCAAGGATCTTAGTGAGAATGTCAAAAAAAAAAAAAAATGGAAAAGGACCAGTCAGAAATTAAGCATACACTGACTGAAATGAAGAATAATATACAGAGATTCAGCATTAGACTAGAGGATCCCAAGAATCAAGTAAAAGATTTGAAATATGAGGACGCAAAAAAAACCCAAAAAACAAAAACAAAAAAACACAACTAGAAGAGCATAAAGAAAAAAGAATCCAAAAATATGAAGATAGTGTAAGGAGCCTCTGGGACAACTTCAAGTGTACCAACATCCGAATTATGGGGGTGCCAAAAGAAGAGAGAGAGCAAGATACTGAAAACCTATTTGAAGAAATAATGACAGAATACTTCCCCTACCTGGTGAAAGAAATACTTACAAGTCCAGGAAGCACAGAGAAGCCCAAACAAGATGAACCCAAAGAGGACCACACCAAGACACATCATAATTATAATGCTAAGGGCAAAAGACAAAGAGAGAATCTTAAAAGCAGCAAGAGAAAAACAGTTAACTATAAGGGAGTACCCATAGAACTGTCAGCTGATTTCTCAACAGAAACTATGCAGGCCAGAAGGGAGTGGCAAGAAATACTCAAAATGATGAATAGCAAGACTCTACAACCAAGATTACTCTACCCAGCAAAGCTATCATTTAGAATTGAAGGTCAGATAAAGAGCTTCACAGACAAGAAAAAGCTAAAGGAGTTCATCACAACCAAACCAGTATTATGAAATGCTGAAGGGTATTATTTAAGAAGAGGAAGAAGAAGAAAAAGTTAAAGATAAAAAATTATGAACAAAGAAGTGACAACAAATACATATCTATCAACAAGTGAATCTAAAAATCAAATGAATAAAAAATCTGATGAACAGAATAAACTGGTGAATGTAATAGAATCAGGGGCATGGAAATGGAGTGATCTGACAATTCTTGGGAGGAAGAGAGTATGGGGGCGTCCAGGAAGAGATCAGACAAAGATATTATATGCATAGGTATGCAGTACCTATGAATGTGGACAGTGGGGTTGTGAGGGCCTGGGGTGGGTTGGGAACTGGGTGGAGGGGAGCTATGGGAAAAAAAAAAAAAAAAGAGGAACATCTCTAATAATCTGAACAATAAAGATTTAAAAAATAGCTTTTTTTTTTTCAAGCAACAATTTAGAAGCTATAATGGAAAAGAAAAAAAACTGTATACAGTGGCTTAATAAAGATAAAATATCTAGAAATAAGTTGAATAAGAACTATTTAAAACATATATGAGGCAATTATTGAAAACTCAAAAAGACATTAAAGTGGACATGAACAAAGAGGAAATATCCCTGTTCCTTGGGGGAATCTCTCCTGCCGTTATAGTCACCTGATGGCCTCACTCAGATGTCTGGCTATTGGCTGTGGCATCTTTTTTTTCACATGTTCTATCTTTTTCTAGTAAAATAGACTGGCCTTCTTCACACAATTGTTTATATGCTCAAAAAAGGAGAAGCAGAATCTTCAACGTCTCTTGATGCCTAACCTTTGGAATTCACAGATGTAATTTGTACCATATTCTTTAGGTCAAAGCTCAAATTCAGTAGGTGGGATAATAGTCTATCTCTTGAAGGGAGTAGCCACAAAATGCTGGTTTCAATCTCTATCCAAGCTATGACAAGAATATGTGTAAATACTCAGAGATTTCTGCTGGTGTAAAAAGTTTGATAAATTTCAAAAAGAGTTTGACAATACCTATCAATTAAATATGCACTTATCTTCCAAACTAGTAATCACACTTATATGGATGTGTGATTACTAAGAAAATCTGGCATCTTTATACAGGAAAAGAAGTATAAAGATGCAGAAAATAGAACTGTCTATAAATAAAAAAGTTAGAAATCAATTTAATGTATAAGATTTGGGTACATAAGAATAACTTCATAAATGGGAAATGATATGATAGTTAAAATGAATGAACTAGAGTTTTATGTGCCAATATGTATTAATTTTAAAATTATAATATCAAGTGAAAAAGCAAGTTACAAAAGGCATATGATAAATATAAATTAAGAAGTAATATAAAACTATGTATTATTATAAATATATATATGTAAGTAGAATATTGAAAAAATTAGGAAATATGCAAATCAGCCTCAGGATCGTGTTTATCTCTGGGAATGAGTAAATAAGAATGCAGTACTGGTTTCAACTATACCTGTAACATTTGTTTGTATATATACTAGAGGCTCGGTGCATGAATTCGTGCACCAGTGGGGTCCCTTGGCCTGGCCAATGATCAGCGCCCATTGGGGCCATCTTGCTCAGTTCCAATCAGGGCTGATGGGGGCTGGCCATCTGGCCATCTGGGGAGGGAAAATGGGAGGGTTCCAGGGCATGTCCAACCCATCTCACCCAGTCCTGATCAGCCAGATCCCAGCAGCAGGGGGTCAGTGGGCATTATAGTGGCTGGTAGAAAGGTTGAATGAATGGTCGAATGAACGGTTGGACACTTAGAATATTACACTTTCATTATATAGGATAGCAATTTGGAAATATTAATAGTCATAAAATCTGGTTAGTGTGTACACTGGTGCTGTTCTAACATCCTCTATAATTGTTGCCTGAAATCTTTCAGAGTTAAGAGAACTTTAAAAAACAATCCATAGAACATATATGCTTAGCCCATGAACACAGACTAAGTGTGGTGAATGCCAGGGGGGAAGCAGGAGCTGGGTGATAAGTAAAGGAGAGGGTAATAGGGGCCATCTGTACTAGTTTCAATAATATATATATATGCATGTATATATTCCAAATTGTTTAGCATAGAACACATTTGTAAACTTATAAAACTAACTAGAGGCCCAGTGCACAAAATTATTGCGCGGATATGGTCCCTGGGCCTGGCCTGTGATCAGGGCCATCTTCCCGGGTTGCCCGAAGCAGGCCACGCCCCCCCCCATGGTTCCCCGTTTGTCATGGGGTGATCAGTGCCTTACGGCCAGGGGAAGAGACTGAGAGGTTGGCTGTTCCTACCCACATGCTGGCCCCGCCTCCACTGTGGGTTGCCCTCTCTGTGTAGGGCGACAGGCAGGGCAGGGGCTTTGGCTTGGCACCACCCGCGTCCCCTGCTATCCAGCCCCAGTTCCCCATTTGCCATCAGGAGATCAGAGCCTGCTGGCCAGGGAAAGGGACCAAGAGGTGGTCAGTGCACCTCATAGTGACTGGTCCAGCAATCATTCTGGTAGTTCCACCTTTAGGGTAAATTTGCATATTACCCTTTTATTATATAGGATATAGAGGCCTGGTTTACCAGTGGGGGTCAGCTAGCCCGCCCCAATGGGGGCCCTGGATCAGGGTGGGGGTCCCCACTGGGGTCGGGACTGGCTAGGGCAAGGGGCTGCAGGCAGTTTGCAGGCCAGCCATGACCAATTGGGGTGGGGGTCCCCTCTGAGGGTGCAGCTGTCCTGGGCAAGGGGCACAGTGGTTCTGGTCTGATCATTCCGGTCATTCTGCTGTTTTGGTTGCTGGACTTGTATTATATAGGACTAGAGGCCCGGAGCATGAAATGCATGGGGGAAGGGGGTTGGTTTCCCTCAGCCCAGCCTGCACCCTCTCCAATCTGGGACCCCTCAAGGGATGTCCGACTGCCCGTTTAGGCCCGATCCTACTTGGAGCGGGCCTAAACGGGCAGTCGGACATCCCTCTCACAATCCAGGACTGCTGGCTCCCAACTGTTCACCTGCTTGCCTTCCTGATTGTCCCTAACCACTTCTGCCTGCCAGCCTGATCAACCCCTAACCATTCCCCTGCCAGCCTGATTGATGCCTAACTGCTCCCCTGCCAGCCTGATTGATGCCTAACTGCTCCCCTGCCAGCCTGATTGATGCCTAACTGCTACCCTGCCAGCCTGCTTGCCCCTAACTGCCCTCCCCTGCAGGCCTGGTCACCTCCAACTGCCCTCCCCTGCTGGCCATCTTGTGTCCACATGGGAGCAGTCATCTTTGACCACATGGGGGCAGCCATCTTGTGTGCTGGAGTGATGGTCAATTTCCCTATTATTCTTTTATTAGATAGGAGGATTAGAAAGGATAGAGGCCTGGTGCACAGGTGGGGGCCAGCTGGTTTGCCCTGAAGAGTGTCCCGGATCAGGGTAGGGGTTCCCTTGGGGCATTGGTCTGCCTGGGCGAGGGGCCTGTGGCCGTTTGCAGGCCAGCCAGGCCCCCTGGCGACCCAAGCAGAGGCCCTGGTATCTGGGATTTATTTATCTTCTATAATTGAAACTTTCTAGCCTTTAGTAGATTCAAGCTTCCTGCTCACTCCATGGCCACAGCCATTTTTGTTGGGATTTATTTATCTTCTATAATTAAAACTTTATAGCCTTGAGTGGAGGCCTAGGCCAGCCAGGGTGTGTGGAAAGCTTGGCTTCCTCCATTGGCAGGGGAACCCAAGCCTCCTGCTCTCTCTGTGGCCGCAGCCATCTTGGTTGGGTTAATTTGCATACTACTCCTGATTGGCTGGTGGGCATGGCGTGTGGGTATAGCAGAGGTATGGTCAATTTGCATATTACTCTTTTATTAGATAGGATTAGTATCATGGGTGTCTCTTAGGAAGGGAATCAGAGAGCTAAGGGGTATGTAGAGTAAGGACCACTTGGCACTTTATACTCTTTGAATTTTTATAACACGCTCATGTGCTACATTTAAAATATATTATTTCTCTGCAATGGTCATGCCTTGCTTGAAAATGAGATAAATCACACAACCTCTTGGCCGATCTTTAGTTTGAATGACTTGGGTGATCCTCATTATATATTCTTGGAGAGACCTCTGTCTGTCACCCTTACTCGATGAAAAACTTACAGTTGATTCCCCATTCCATTTATGGGAACTTTTTTATTGACCTTCTCCGGGGCTGCTGGAAATTTTCTATTTTTATAGGCGTCTGACAAGGCCATATTCATTCTGCCCTTTTGCTCTCACTGTCACGTAAAGGTCAGGTTGTGTCAAACCGTGCTCATTTGTTTTACCATGTGCTATTTACCATACAAGCCTGAAAAGCCAGAAGCCCAGGACAAAGTGACAGTTACAAACCTAAAGAAAAAAAATGGACATAATCTTCATGAAAATTATGTTTAAACATAAATTCAATTTAGTGTCAAATGAAAAATTGTTTCTCAAAGACAAATGTGCCGGGAATGCAAGGTAGTTTTGTATTGAAGTCTCTTAATTCTGGGTTACTGTCACATGGACTGTAGAGACTGAACAAACCATGTAGGTTCTGGCTCAGTGAACTGGGGAAAACCAAGGGCAGGGCAAAGTAAAATGTCACCAGGGTATCTTCTGAGAGTGATGGGAATGGAGAAGCGGAATCATTCACTTGTGCAGCCGCAGTGATTACAGACATTTGTGACAGTGTAGAACAATGAGGTTTTCTATCGTGTCGTATCAACAGGTCTTGAAAAGGGGGAACATTGGTTGCATCCTCTGCATCTTGGTGACATGCAGCAGGAGGTTAATGCTCAGCCTCCCCTTCATATGTTGAGAACACCTGTAGAAAAGTCAGCTGGTGGTATGGCAGACCACGGAAGTACAATAAATTGTTCAACCCAACTGAAATTAGATATGTCGACCAAATGTTTACTATTCATCTATATCGCCTGATTTGCTTCTTATTGGAAGACATGTTAGTGTTTCTCCTAGTTGGCAATGCCTGATGATGATAATTTGATATTTACTGAGTATCCGCAGTGAACTCGGAAACATGCAGAACATAATGATGGAAACATTTCCCATGGGCAGAGACTTTAGATAATGCTGAAATGTAAGCACAAAAGTAGGGACCAATATTGATACAAAACATTTAATTGAAAATGAGTCCCTTGATTATCCTGCAAAGCATTTGAAATACTAATTTTAAAATAAGACACACAAAAAATGGGTTAAAGAAGAACTAACAGTTGGAAAAAAGAAAGAATGCGCTTCTAATTCTGTCAAGGGAGAAGGCATGGTGTAGAGCAGCCACAAAGGACCACAGTGTTGGGCAAAACCAGGATTCTGTTCATGAAGTGTATGCACCTTAAGACATGCATTCAGTGAAAGAGTTGACTTGGATACCTACTAGTATCTAAGAAATTTTCCTCCTCCGGTGAGTTAGCAACTTCCGGAGGATGCAAGGTAAATATTATATCAAATTTTCATTCAGCCGAGCCTGTGTGTGGCTCAGTGGTTGAGCATCAGCCCATGCACCAAAAGATTACCAGTTCGATTCCTGGTCAGGGCACATGCCTGGTTTGTGGGCTCGATCCCCAGCAGGAGGTGTGTAGGAGGCAGCTGATTGATATTTCTCTCTCATTGATGTTTCAATCACATGATCTGCACATTCCAGAAGTGGTCAAAGCTCAAACCTTTGTTAATAAATGATATATTTACTCAAAATTAGATTGGATACATATATTAATAATTGCCCATGGATACCATAAGAGCATGAGATAGGCCCCATACAAGAATTTTCCGGGTAACTAAAACATCTCATGTATATTAAAGTAAGTATAAGAAAAGAATGAAAGAATGTATGGGACAATACATGCCAGAAACAGCCATTCTAGTTACTCTGTAGAGTGCATTACAATATAAAAAGTTGGTTTTTATTGTTATTACATCATAGAAGAAAAAAATAGAGCCAAAGGTTAGTTAAGGAACATTAGGGCAGTTATACGAGAATCAAAAATAGTACACTCTTTTTAAAAACTGAATTCCTGGGGTAACACTGGTTAATAACATTATATACATTTCAGGTATACATGACTGTAATTTGACACCTGTGTGCTTGCCACCTGAAGTCTAGTTTCCTTGTGTCTGACTCCCTTTTTCACTTCACCTTCCCCCGGTCCTCTCTGGCAACCACCCCTCTGTTATCTGTACTATGACAAGACTCACTCACTTTCTATTATACCACCACCTCCAACTAAGGAATATAGAAAGAAAATTTTTTTAAAAATTATTTGGTCTAAAGTGGCACAGTTTTGTCAATATGGGAGGTAAGAGCATCATTATGTGTGTTAATTAACTAGACAGTTTTGTGCTGTATTCCTGTAGACTGTGTGCAGACTGTTTATCTCTAAGTAATGTATTATATTTTTACAAAACGTTCTCCTTAAAAAGGGTGCAAATATAATTAGAAAATCATGTCAAACTTGGGATTTCCTACTAATCATGAAAGGGAGTCTGTGTGCAAAGGCAATTTTCCTGTTATCTGTAAGATACTGATATTTTCACCAGTGTCCTTATATTTATAACAAATCAAGTCAGGGAATTTACAAATCCCTTCAATAATGATGCCAGTGTGGTTAAGTGGTTAGAGCACTGGCCCACACACTGTCGGGTGGAAGGTTTGATCCTCCCTCTCTGGTTGGGGAGTGTGGGGCGAGGCAACCATGCAATGTGTCTCTCTTACATTGATGTTTCCTTCTCTCTCTCTCTCTCTCTCTCTTCCACTCCCTCCCTCCCTTCCACTCTCTAAAAATAAATGGAAAAAATATCCGGTGAGGATTAACAAAATAATAATTATAATAATGAGACCTGTTATAAGATTCACTTATCAACTACATATTCAACCCAGGGGGTGGGGAGTATTGGAGATAATTTTATGTTCAAAAGGAATAATTAAATGGCAAGCAGTGATTTTCTTACTATTCTATTCTGGGAACCTTCGGGGATTTTACATTTACATGAGTTATATTTTAAAAAGTAAGTGGCATAGGAATATTTTTAAACTTCTTAGTGATAACGAAAGAAAACAGCTATTGACAAGTGAGGACAAGCACCCACCATATGGATTCTAACATTTTAATTATTTTGTTCTTTTTCTTTTTAAAGTAACTCTTAGTGGTAATAATTTTTCAACTAATTAAAGACCAGCTGCTACTTAGCAAGCTAGACACCCAATTAGGAATCTGAAACCTGCTCAACAACCTTCACTGCCAGCCAGCTAGCTGAATCACCTCCTGTCACTGGCATGGAACTGATTATTTTTTTGTTTTGTTAAATGCATGTTGTTGTCACACAAACTGGATCTCCAGAATGTTTTTATTTCAGAAGATTTGAACAATCTGACATCCCATTCAATCTCATTTTTTGGATGAGGCTGAGATCTTTAACAAGGTCCTTCCCTTAGAGAGTGGAAACATTTTACTGCACTTCCCTATGACTGCCCTGACCGTGAAACCCAGCTGCACCTTGCAGAACAGGATGCTGGTAGCTTAGCTGAACAGGATATTGCCAGCCCGAGTGCCTAGGATGTGGGTTTAATACCTTTACAGTGTGCCGATATAGCTAAGAAAACTGCTTTGTTTGAGGTTGCCATTGTTCCACTTAGTCTGCCAACAAGGATGTGGTTTTAGTGCTTAAAGGCTACCTTGCAGCTGAGGTCGGGGCTGCGCTCTGGACTCCCTGCATGGAGGAAGGCTGAGCAGTCGCTGGCCGGCTAATAAAGGCTCCCTAAATTTCAATGGGCTTGGACTCCAGTGGTCATTCTGTCGTGTCCACTCCATAACACTTCATCCATCTTTGCAAATATAATTATAAAATAGCTGTGGAGAATTATGTTTTTCAGGAAAAAGAAAACATAAAATGCAGAAAGTAACCACACACAACAGCTCAATATGACTTAAGTAACTGACAATGAGATAATGGTATTCTATAAAATGGTTTTTATATAACCCAGGAAAAGATAATTATACTTCTACATATAACAAAGAAGCTTGGTTTTAAATGCTTTTTTTTAAAACCTATTTTTGCCTAAGAATATCTTAAATAATGGACTCTGGTACTGGGATACATTTTAGAGAAATGAACTTGCAAAATGCAATTTTATTGTATGAACCCTCTCTGAGAGCTCAAAACAGTTTATCTCACAAAACAAATTAAATCTCCCAAATAGCAAGAGGAAATAACATATTTAGCATTGATGCTATTGAACATTTAAAAATGAAATATAATACTCAAAGAAATTGTTTCTCACCATTTAAATAATTGTTGCTGTTCAAAACAGAGTAAAAAATCAAACTGAAACCCAGAGCCAATTGATCATGCATGACAAATTGACATTTTCTGTGATTCATAAAGAGAAATTCAAAATATTCTCTAAGAATAGTTTGTCCAATGCCTGGTAAATCTTTAGCTGTCAGATACTTTAGAAATTGGCAGAGGGGCAGTCTGAGTCACATTTTTAGTTGTGTTGAGCAATTCTTAATGGCATGGAAAAGCTAAAGCTATTGACACGTGTCACACACAACACTGGAAATACTACCTGCTCCCATTGCTTTCTTCGCTGTGGCAGTTATCTGTAGCCCTACTCCTTAGCTCTAAGCACTGTGGGTGCAGAATAAGCATTGTTTATGGGCTGCCACTACACCAACTGAGAAGGACAATGAGTGCAACCCAGGGTCTTCTGGGGGCTCCAGCACGTGGTGAGGACATCCACTGGGTGTCACGAGACAGGAAGTGCTACAGCACTCAGCAGGGGCCTAGCTCTGACTGCAAGCCTGGAGTGGGTTTGGAAAAGACAGCTGGAGCAGTGGCAATCCAGAGCATACTGTGACTCCTGCTTGGGTGCAGGGTGTAAGCAGTGTTTGGGCTGTGAATTATGGCTGACTCTTCACCAGGATGCCTCCCGGGACAGAGGCTGTGGCCCGAAGGCACTTCCTCAAGCTGAGAATGTATCTGCTCAGTGCTGACTATGACTTATGGAAGACATGGAAATTGTCTTTGTCAGGTGTGCCAGCAGGGAAAGCAATGGTAACAGGAAGTCAGCTTTTATTCCACATTTCTTCATGTCTCTTTAATGCTGTCAGAGCAATTTATAGAAGGCAGGTCAGCTCCCGTCACAATTAGAATTCCACCCTTTAATGACTTTTCACGGCCTGCAAGATCACATCCGGGGTCTTCAGCATGACAGACGAATCGAATCCCCCGTGAAGTGGCCCTTGCCAACTTCTTTTCCATTTCTTGTCTGACTCAGATTATAATATATCACCTTTTTGACATTTACAATCTGTTAGGTGCCCTTCTATGTAAATTCAATTCTGGGCTCAGTCATCAAAACTCAGCTAAAGAAATGATTTCCTTGTAATCTCTGATACTTGAGATCAGAGTTGCCTAATCTCTCTTTTTTAACCAACACTAAGAGAAAAACTAGTCACAACAATAGCTACCACCACCACCACCACCACAATAGCAACAACAATTGCCATGCATCATCAGTTACTATGCACTCGGCAAGGTCATATACCAACTTCAGTCTCCACCATAGCACTGCACGATAGCATGGTACAGAGAAGTTTAGCGACTTGCCCAAGAACAGGTAGGTAATGAGTGACAACCAGGATCCAAATCCAGGTCTGTCTGTGTCAAATTTGAGACCACTTGTGAAAAAATTATGAGCATTAAAACAAGTGTGTGCTCTTTTAAGCACACAAGTACCTACGTGACTACATTGAATGTATACTCATGAAGCCATCCCTGGCAGAGCACAATGGGAACACAACTAAGTATTTACTCATTTAATTACTGGGTTTGTTACTGGCTTTAGAACTGAGATATGCAAATGCATATGCTAATACCAAACTATTCTAGCATATCCAGAATAAATGTCACTGATGTATATTTTTAAGGCGGTACTGGATTTTACTTACCAATGTTTTACTCCTAATTTTACATCTATATTTCTAAGTGCTATTGTTATCAAGGTAGATATATGCTTCATTAAAAACATTCAAGAATTTATGTAACACTAGAGGCCTGATGCATGAAATTCATGCAAGAGTAGGCCTTCCTTCCCCGGCTGCCAGTACTGGTTTCCCTCTGGCACCCGGGACCCAGGCTTCCCTCACAGCCCCAGCTTCATCCAGAAGGATGCCCCAGTCTAATTAGCATATTACGCTTTTATTATTATAGATTATGATTTTGATTATCTAGTTTCTACAATGTGGTAAGACTTCCTCCAGGAAAGCATCCAGACATGGTGCTATTTTAAGTAGTGTTTCTTTAAAAATATTATTTCTTTTATAAAAATATTGGTTTAATCATTCTATTTCTACTCTAATAAAATTTCATAAATTTTATTTTCATTAACTTTATTTTTCTCTCATCTAGGTTTTCAAATATATTTGTTTGGATTTATACAGAGTAATCTATCATGATTTTTCTGAAGTTTTTCTGTTTTGATAGTTATTTCCCTTTATTGTTTTTATGTTTTTATTGATTTTAGAGAGAGAGGAAGGGAGAGGGAGAGATAGAAACATCGATGAGAGAGACTCACCAGCTGCCTCCTGTATGACCCCTACTGGGGATTTGCCCACAACACCAGCACGTGCCCCAAACTGGAATCGAACCTGTGAACTCTATTTTGTTCATCAGTGTGTTTTGTTCATTAGATTCCACATATAAGTGAGATCGTATGGTATTTGTCTTTCAACAAAGGAGGCAAGGGCATACAATAGAATAAAGACAGTCTCCTCAATAAATGGTGCTGGAAAACTTGGATACAAAAAAAAAGAAACTGGACCACCAACTTATACCATACATAAGAATAAACTCAAAATGACTAAAAGTCTTACATGTAAGTCATGAAACCATAAAAATCCTAGAAGAAAACATAGGCCGTAAAATCTCAGACATCTCTTATAGCAATACCAGAGGCCCGGTGCATGAAATCCGTGCATGGGGTGTGTGTGTCCCTCAGCCCAGCCTGCACCCTCTCCAATCTGGGACCCATCGAGGGATGTCCGACTGCCCGTTTAATCAGACATCTCTCTCACAATCCAGGACTGCTGGCTCCCAACCATTCGCCTGTCTGCCTGCCTGAGTGCCCCCTAACCACTTCCCTGCCAGCCTGATTGCCCCTAACTGCCCTCCCCTGCTGGCCAGGTAGCCCCCAACTGCCCTCCCCTGCAGGCCTGGTTTCCCCCAACTGCCCTCCCTTGCAGGCCTGGTCCCTCATCTGCCCTCCCCTGCAGGCCTGGACCCTCCCAACTGCCCTCCCCTGCTTGCCTGATCACCCACAACTGCACTCCCCTGCTGGCCATCTTGTGGTGGCCATCTGTGTCCACATGGGGGCAGCCATCTTTGACCAGATGGGGTGGCCATCTTGTGTCTTGGAGTGATAGCAATTTGCATATTATATTACCTCTTTATTATATAGGATTTTTGCCAATATATCTCTTAGAGCAGTGGTCGGCAAACTCATTAGTCAACAGAGCCAAATATCAAGAGTACAATGATTGAAATTTCTTTTGAGAGCCAAATTTTTTAAACTTAAACTTCTTCTAACGCCACTTCTTCAAAATACACTCGCCCAGGCCGTGGTATTTTGTGGAAGAGCCACACTCAAGGGGCCAAAGAGTCGCATGTGGCTCACGAGCCTCAGTTTGCTGACCACTGCCTTAGGGCATTGGAAACAAAGAAAAAAATAAACAAATGGGACTACATCAAACTAAGAACCTTTGTACAGCAAAAGGAACCATCAACAAAATGAAAAGGGAACCCACTGTATGGAAGGACATATTCACCGGTGGTACATCTGATAATAGGTTAATTTCCAAAATCTGTAAAGAACTTATACAACTCACCACCAAAAAGACAAAAACAATCCAATTTAAAAAATGGGCAAATAACCTGAACAGACACTTCTCCAAAGAGGACATACAAATGGCCAATAGACACATGAAAAAATGCTCAATGTTTTTAATCTTCAGAAAGATGTAAATTAAATATCACCTCACACCTTTCATAATGACTATCACCAACAAATCAAGAAACAAAAGTGCTGGCAAGGATGTAGGGAACTCTCCTGCACTGCTGGTGGGAATGCAGACTGGTAGCCACTGTGAAAAATAGTATGGAATTTCCTCAAAAAATTAAAAATGGAACTGCTTTTTGACCCAGTGATCCCACTTCTGGAAATATGTCCTAAAAAATCCTGAAACAAGAATTCAAAAAAAGGCACCACTGTGTTCATTGCAGCATTATTTGCAATAGCCAAGATCTGGAAACAGCCCAAGTGCCCATCTGTAGATGAGTGGATAAAAAAAGCTGTGGTACATTTACACAATGGAATACTACAAGGCCATAAAAATAGAAAGAAATCTTACCGTTCGCAACAACATGGATGGATGTGGAGATTATTATGCTAAGTGAAATAAGCCAGTCAGAGAAAGCTTTAAAACTTAATCCACACAGTCTCTCCAACCTCAGGAAGACAACCAGCTCTAAACTTGTATGAAATCTTTTTCTTTAAATCCACATGCCTCTCTTGAATAAATACCAAATCTCCGGAAGTCTTTCCTAGAGCAGACCCTGGTCTTCTGCCTCAGGCCCCAGAGACTCAAAGAGCTACCATCCTGTGTCAGGAGACAAAACAAAGGACCTCAGTAGCAGACCCTTTTAAAGAGGAGCTTCCCCCTCGTGCTGGTACATTAGAATCACCCGAGACCTTCAGAACTACTGATGCTTGGGCCCCCATGTTTACCACTAAGTGAGAACCTCTGGCAAGTGATCCTCATCGGGAGAGTTCAACCCTTGAAACCTGGGCGTGCCTGCCAGTTACTAAAGGCCTCACCTCTCTGGAAGACAATGAGTGGGAATGGAGCAAGGAGGCTCCGCACTCAGGTGCCCTCAGAGCAGAGTGCAGGGCATTCTTCTAAGGCGGCAGATCTCAACGTGGCTGCTCCTTAGCATCGCCAACACAAACACCAGTACTGGGACCCAGCACCAAATCATTACGTCTGAACCACCTGGGTTGGCCTTTGAAATGCCTTCCAGCTGATTCCACCATAGCATCAGGGTGAGGAAGTTCTTTTACTGCTGAATTCACTTGTAGACCGTGTACACGGTATTGCTGAGCTTCTAGGCTAGTGGGAGAGATCCACTTAACCTGAAGTTATGTAGAACGGTACAAAGTGTTCATCAAGGTCAAGGGCAGAATAACAGGGAAACACCTCTGTGGGTATTGCCCTCTGGGAAGGACTCTGTGCTCTGTGACTCCCAGAGAATTTGTGTGAGGAGCATCAAGCAGCTTGATGAAGGGCATTAGTGGGGAATGTGAGAGGAGCCATCACATCCTAGAACTCCCATGGGCTTCAGATTGCCAGAAGCAGAGGGGAGCAAACAGGTTTCTCACACACCAGGACCGCCTGACCCTCTTGAGCTCCAGCCGGGCAGACAGTGCCAGCTCTCTGCAGGCCCCGGATTAGACCCTCTGGCTAAGAACACTCAAGAAGAAAAGTGGAGGGAAATCGGGAGGGAACCTGCTTCCTGTGTCTGTGGGATGGCAGCTGGGTTCTTTGTCTTTCATTTTCTTTCATGAGCATTTTTACCGCCATGAAAATGTGTGCCCATAAACTTCTTCGTTCTTTATAAACTAGTTTAATTCCTCACAGCAAGCCCCAAGGAAGAAGTTGTTACTCTTTATACAAAGAGTGGGCCTTAGCATATTGTTTGTTGATTTCAAAGAACTAACCAGGAGGACTGGCCATGAAAGACATGGGTTTATTAGGAATTCTGTGCCCACGGGTGACGGCTGACAGGTGAAGTTTTCCGCCAAGTCCAAGTGGCCTGAGGACGGGCCACACCAGGAGCAGCCGACAGGTGAAAGTTTACTGCAACCCAGACTTTCCCAGGGCCAGGTTACACAGAGGACAGAAAACAAAGCAAACGGGGAGGGGGTGAGCGCATGCACAAGCTGTGTGAGAGCAAAAGGAAGTTGTTTACAGTCCAGGCTCACATTCCAGAACAGTTTGTGTTTGGCCATTTCTGGCCAGGCTCCTGAGGTGGGTCCCACCGTCCGCTTACTGCATGCATTCATCATATTCCCACAGGGCGGGAGGGGGAGTTGGAGCTCGGGAAGGGGCCATGTCCCCATTTACCACCCATTACTATATTCATGTTACAAAGAAGGGAACTGAGGAACAGCGGAGTAACTACCTTGAATAGGGATCCACAGTTGTCATCTCAGAGCCGGGAATGGGAACCCAGCACTGCAGCTCCTTGTCCATGACCTTAATGGCTGCTCTGTGCTGCCTCTTCACTGCTTGATGGTATATCGCCTCACAAATCCCTGACATTAACGGGATTGTGTGTCTGCTTCCATATTTTATTTTCGTTATTGTGTTTCTTCTCTCTAGAAATCCCATTTAGGTGTTTGTGTGTTACCTCCTTACGCTCTGCCTCCTCTCCATGTTTGACCACAGGAAGTCCATTTATCACGATGTGTTGAAGTCCTTCTGTACCAATTCCGCCGTCTGTCATGTCTGGGTCTGTTGATGGATTTCCCTGCGAGTGGTGGATGATAGTTCTCTGTTTCACTGCACACCTGGTCATTCTAGCTAGGAGACCAGCGTCTTGCATTTTGCATGGTTGGGTGCTGGGTATTTTGTGTTTCTTTAAATAATGTTGGCCTTGGTTCTGCAATGCGCGTAAGTTACTTGGAGTCATATTAATACTTTAGACTCTCTATGGTTTGTTTAGAATCTCTGACAGTTGGGACTGGAATGGGATTCAGTCTGTGGATGATTCAGCCACACTGCTGAGGCAGGGCCCTTCTGAGCACTCTGAGACCCCTTCAGAAGAGGTCTTTACAGTCTGGCCACTGGGGACACACTTCTGGCCTGCAATGACCCCAGGGAGCTAGTATTTTTATTCTCAGTGTCTATCAGAGTCAAGGTGTTTTCATCTGCATGATAGTGATTTTTAAAAAATTTATGTTTATTGTTGAGGGTATTACTGTTGCAGAAGACCAAAGAAATACCAAGCATGCTTCTTAGAGAAAGGGAGGGACCCCATTTATTAACACTAGTGGACTCCGGGAATAATTTCCAAATCAGAGTGAAGAAACACGCAGAGGGGCTTCACTTTTTATAACCTTTTGGGGTCTTTATCTTGCAGATATGGTTCCGCCCCTTTTGTGGGCTTACAGGAAGGCCCCAGGTGTTGGGGGACCCCAGGCCATATCTGATGATCTGTCCTGGGGCCAGCAATAATGACACCCCCCCCCAACCAGGGCAGTGCATTGCTCACAGTTTTTATGGCCTGACACGCCTTGCAAGACCAGTTTCTTCCTAATTACAGCTGCCCCCTTTTATTCCCCATTGACCCCCTCCATGGAGTCCTTCACCAACTGTTGTCTGTGTCCGTGGGTTATGCATATATGTATATAAGTTCTTTGGCTGATCTCTCCCCACCCACCACCCCACCCCCACCTTCCCTCTGAGACTCATCAGTCTGCTGCATGCTTCTGTGTCTCTGGATCTATTGTATTCATCAGTTCATATTGTTCATTAGATTTTACATATGAATGATATCATGTGATACTTGTCTTTCTCTGTGATTTTAAAGTCAAATTTTACCTAAAATAATTTCTTCTCATTTTATAAATTCTTCTTATGTTTCCCTTGTACAGATGTTATCTAAAACTTTTTGTTCTTTTGAAAATATTCAGTTTTTTAAAAGACTCAGAGGGCATTTTTTGTCTGTTTTTATTATATACTGGATATAATAAAAATGTGACATTGTCTTAAAGAATAGAAATTGTTTTGATGGTATTGACAAAAACTTTCACCATGACCAAATTTTATTTTTTCCAGCTTTGTAGAGGCATAATTGACACATAACATTGTATAATTAAGGTGTACATATGTTGATTTCATATACTTATATATTGCAAAATTATTAAAATTATTACTATCATAGTGTTAGCTAAAACCTCCATCACATCAAATAATTGGTTTCTTTTTTGTGTTCAGAAAATTAAGGTCTAGTCTCTCAGCAACTTTCAAAAATATAATACTAGAGGCCCAATACACAAAATTCGTGTACAGGTAGGGTCCCTAGGCCTGGCCAGCTATCAGGGCCAATCAGGTCCCCTGCCTCCCCGAGGCCCCACCTCTTTCCCTTGATCCCCCTGCTGCTGGTCGCCTGCCATGTTCCACACCGCCCCCTGGTGGTCAGCACACGTCATAGCGAGGATCAAACTCCTGTTCCCCTGGTCAAAATCCTGAGGGGACGCTTTGCATATTAGCCTTTTATATATACACTAGAAGCCCAGTGCATGAAAATTCATGCACTGGAAGGGGGTCCCTCAGCCTGGCCTGCCCCCTCTCACAGTACAGAAGCCCTCAGGGGTGGCAGGCAACTTGGCAATCAGGGGAAATTGAGGCCCCCCCCACCATCACACCTCTGCTGCTGCCACTGCTGCCAGCACAAGCCTCAGCCTGCCCTGGTTACCTGAGCCTTGGGTGGCCCTGGGTGGCCGGGCAGCTGCCATCCAAGGCTTTCTTGAGCCTTGGGCATCGGCTGGGCAGCCGCCATCCAAGGTTTGCCTGTGCCTCGGGCCAGCCCTGGGCGGCTGGAGGGGCTGAGGGGACTGGGGAACTCTGGAGGCAGGTGTACGGCAAGGCCAGGCCCATTCCCAGTTAGGCCCAGCCTTGCCACATGCCTGCCACTCCAGCGGGGCTGAGGGGACTGGGCGCCGCCATCTTGTGGCTGTGGACGCTGCCATCTTTGAGGACAGGGCAGTCAATTAGCATATTCCCTCCTTATTGGCTGTGGGTACCACAATCTTTGCGACGATGTGAGGGTCAATTAGCATATTCCCTCCTTATTAGATAGGATTAGTGGCCGGTGAACAAAATTCATGCACGGGAGGGAGGGTGTCCCTCAGCCCAGCCTACACCCTCTCCAATCTGGGACCCCTTGGGGGATGTCCAACTGCTCTCTTCTCAACTAAGCCCGTCCTTGGTCTGACTTTAGTAAGAACCTTGCTCAGTCAGTTTAATGAGAATTACCCACTCTTTATTTTTTTAATCCTGACCAATGAGGATTAAATTAATGTTTATTGATTTTAGAGAGAGAGGAAGGGAGAGAAAGAGAAACATTACTCTTCCCTGAATTCACTCAAGGACTTTCAAGTATTCTTTGCCCTCTGCAGTGTGGCCCATTATTCTGGGTGTGGTCTGGAAAATAAACATAACTAGGAATATTTTCTCATTTTGAACTAGGTTCTCTACTTCTGTCAGTGTGCTGAAGTTATGGTGTCATCAGAGAAGCCTTCCCAATTGGCATTAACCTTATTCATTCCACCATTGTCACTCCTTAGCTTTGCCTGCTCGGTGACTTCGGCAGCAGTAGGAACTTACATGTATATACTTCAGGGATGTGATCACACTAACTAAGCTTGAAAGAGAGGATTAGCCAGGCATGTACTCTAGGTGGTGTTCTCTCCCTGAATGAAAAAAAAGCCTCTTGCAAAATAAAATTATAATCATACAATTGACTGATGAACATAGAATGAGAGTAAGGAGAATTAGTTCAGCGTTTCAATATTTAACTTTATCCGGGATAATCAAATACATCCCTCATTAGAATAGAGAGATAACCTGCTACCAAAACCAAGTAGGGTGAATATTTTATTAATGTGCTCTCTTCCCACAATAGGATTAGGGGGAGAGACAATTATCATTGATTGCCTAATGATCTTGCTTTTCTATGTTTTATGCTAATTAATCTATGTTTCTAATAAATAATTCTTTTCAGACTCATTAATATCTTCTCTCATCTTTCTCTGCTCAGAGGGTCAACTTGTCTCTTCCAGGTGACTTTGAGTCTCTTTTATGATTTAGCCTGGATTTGATCATTTAATTCTCAGAGAACAATCTCATTTCTCAGTTTTCCAAATTCTGAGAAACGATCACTCACATGACTTTATATGGCCAAGTACATAGTCTTACAAAAGTTTGACTGTGTGGATACACACATATGTAAGGTCTTTTTTGCCTTCTTTGGTGCCATTTAATGGGTGCTATAGTGACTTCTGGACAATTTGACCATGGGAGTTGTGATTAGCATTAGGCCTTGGGATATCAATCTTCCTGGCATATTTTATTTTATTTATTTTTAAAAATATGTTATTTTAAATTGATTTCAGAGACAGGAAGGGATAAGAGAAAGAGAGAGAGAGAAACATCAATGATGAGAGAAAATCATTGATCAGCTGCCTCCTGCACACCCCTTACTGGAGATGGAGCCTGCAACTCCAGATTGTCTCCTGATGGGAAATTGAACCATGAGCCACGCCAGCTGGGCCTTCCTGGCATATTTAGAGGTCAGTAATATCTCTGATTGGACCCTCCCTTCCCTTACAGCGTTATAGTGATGGCAGGAGGACTCCTCTGCCCAAACTCCCATTGGCTTCCCATCTTGCAATGGCATAGCCAATTATAGTTAAGGTACTTGGCTCCTACAAAAGACTATGAAGGATCAGGGAATAATGGAGTTCAGAAAGGCAGTTTAAACACCTTGTGTTTTCCATAAATATTCAAAAATAAATTCTTTGGACTATTTTTTTCTCCGTGTAAGATAACATCTATATGTCTGAAGTTCTTTCAGAATCTCAGAAGACCCTGACAATATGTCTAGACATACATATTGGCTAACTTGCTTTCACTGACTCAGGCAACAGCTATCTATACTTTAATATCTCTGCAGAATTTCTCAACTGAGCTATATAAGTAGACGCAGAAGGAATAATCTTTTTTTATACAGCCACTTTGAAGATATGAATACAAATCAGAGAGGAAGGTGAAGATGAGAAGCAATGCCATAAGGAAGATGCGTATCTTTCTAAAAGCTAATTGTAATGATAATTACTTTCTGCTTTAGAAGCACATGGATGATGTTGGCTCTTACAATGGAATTTGTTCAAAGAAATAAAATAGATTGGGCTATTCAACAGTGACTGAATTGCTCATTGTGTTCAGAATGGAAAGCAATCTTGTAAAATGTCATCTTTTGCATTTATTTTAATTTTCTGAGAACATTTATGCCAACTAAATGAAAAATTTCCCCAATATCACTCCTACCTCATTAAAGGGGGGGTGGGGAACAATATGGCTAAATGCCGTTGACAACTAATGTCATATTATTTAAATAATTATCACTGTCTTTTTCAGCATAGATACCGACAAAGAAAAATTAGATGAAGGAGTAAAAGGGTTGGGCTCAAGATATTTATTAAGGGTAGAAAGATAAAAGGAAGAAGTTCAGTGAGGAATTCCCCCTCTGCTACTGTTACAGAAAACCGAAGAAGAACAAAGCAATACTTAGAGAGATGGAGTTACATTTATTACGCGCGGGTCCAGAGGAAAATGTCTCTCAAATTCTGGGCCCCAACATGCAGGAACCTTCCCTATTTATATGTTTCCACCTTCTTTGTCTCCCAAATATGGGGTGTTTCCGGCCCCTTTTACAAGTTCTTAAAGAGCCTGTATGTGCCGGGACCTTGAGACCTCAACCAGAGGCCTGGCCTGGCGCCAGCACTGATAACCTTGTCTGGGGAAGGTTTAATGGCCTCTCTGAAGTGGGAGTAGTCTTAGCAAGCAAGAATTTACAGAAGCCAAATAGCAGGGTTAATATTTCAAACAGCAGTATTTATATAAGATGGATGCTTCACTACAAACAGCAAAGCTCTGCCCCTCTCTGGAAGCATCGTGAGCCTTCCATTCCTTATTCATCCACCCCTCCAACACACACCCAGAAAAGGGACTAAAACAATGGCAAATAATAAACCACTTCCTGCCCTGGGCATGCAGGAGACAGCTGATCAATGATTCTCATTGATGCTTCTATCTCTCTCCCTCTCCCTTCCTCTCTGAAATCAATAAAAATATGTATTTTTAAAAAAGAAAAAAACTATTTCCCATTCTGGAGTTACCAGCCCCCCACTGTTTGTATAAATCTGCACATCTCTTCCAGATTTTGAACAGCTGCTTCTAGTCACCTGGTTAAAACGTCTGCTTCCCAGTTTCCTCAGACCTCTCCTGAATGCCGGGCAGCTGCCTGTGTGATTGGATTGTTTCCACTTACGCCTTCCTTGCTGACGTGGGTCTCTGCAGGTTGACCTCCTTGGGTATGTGCCATGCTGGCCTGTGCAACCTTTGTCTATATCTGCTTATGCACCTTGATGGGCTCAAACTTTTGGAAGTAATCTCTGGCCTAAGTGCTGAGCCTGAAAACCTTATTCCTATTTCCAGGCTGACATCATACCCATACTCTCTTTTCAACTGAGGTATAATTGACATAATATAGTATTAGTTTCAGGAAAACAATGTAATGACTCAATATTACAAAATGATCACAAGTCCAGTTTAAATTATCACCATACGTAGTTACAGACATACCTTCTTTTCCTGTGCTTTGCTTTGTTGTGTTTCACAGATATTGCATTATTTTTTACAAATTGAAGGCAGGACTCCCCCCCGCACCCCCACTCCCTACCCCCAGCCACCAGCACCACCAGCAGCAAAAATACTACAATTTGTTTTATGGGGATACTCCTTTACTGTGGATGCCTAGAACAAAACACATAATATCTCCAACATATGCCTTTACAAGTATTTTTCTTATGACGAGAATTTTCAAGATCCCTATCCTAACTACTTTCAAATATGAAATACAATAGTATTAAGTATAGTCCCCATGCTGTACATAACATGCCCATGACTTATTTTATGACTGGAAATTTGTACCTTTGACCCCCTTCACCCATATGGCCCAATCACTAGCCTCCTCCCTCACGCAACCACCATATTACTATATATCTATGAGCTTGGATATATCACACTAGGAAAGCATCCATTTCTAAAATAGGAGTGAGGTTCTTTGTCCATGTCTTGCCTCTCCCCTTTTCTCTACTGCTATCACGATCTAATCCCTGCTTTGACTCACACATTCCTTATTAGATAAATGACACATTTTTATTCACATCATAATTAAGGCCAGACAAATCTGCCTTCAAAATATATCTCTAATCGCATTTTTTCCACCTCAACTCCTATCAGTCTATTTTAAGTCTGCAACAATTTTTCCTAAATTATCATAATATTCTTTCATTTGACTCTTGTCCCTATCCAATTCATTCTCCACCTGGTAGTTCAATATGTTTGGAAATGGGTTGCTCTAAACCTCTCATTATTGTCTAAGTGAACTAGAGAAAAAAAACTGAAAAGATTTAATTGTGTGTCAGGATCCTGCATGATCTAGCCGCTGCCTACCTGTCCCTCAGCTTTATCCTCCCATCATTGCTTACTAAGCTTCAGACACATCAATCTTTCGGATTCTCTATTGCAATGATTTTCCTTTCAAGATGCATTAATCTTTGGGGTGTGCCAGCTAATATATTGCTATGTGAAAAGAAAACACTAGAGCCCTAGAATCACATTTTTATCTCATCTTATATTAATGCCTATTTTTGTTGAAGCATAATACATGTTTTATAATCCTATCTAATAAAAGAGTAATATGCAAATTAACCATCATTCTGCTACACCCACAAGCCATGCCCACAGCCACACCCACCAGCCAATCAGGAGCAAGTATGCAAATTAACCCAACCAAGATGGCTGCTGCCACGGAGAGAGCAGGAGGGAGGCTTGGGTTTCACCGGTGATGGAGGAAGCCAAGCCTTCCACACACCTTGGCTGGCCCGCTCCAGTCTAAAAGTTTCAATTATAGAAGGTAAATAAATCTCAACAAAAATAGCAGCAGCCATGGAGCTGGAGAGAGCACCAGGCTAGGGTTGCCTCCAGCGATAGAGGAAGCCAAGCTTCTGCAGCCCTGCCTTGGCCTCTGCTACAAAGTTTCAATTATAGAAGATAAATAAATCCCAACAGAAATGGCTGCCTCCACTGAGCGAGCAGAAGGCTTGGCACTGCTCCAGGCTACAAAGTTTCAATTGTAGAAGATATATAAATCCCAACAAAAATGGCTGCCTCCACGGAGGGAGCAGAAGGCTTGGCACTGCTCTAGGCTACAAAGTTTCAATTGTAGAAGATAAATAAATCCCAGATACCAGGGCCTCCACTTGGATCACCCGGGGGCGTAGCCAGCCTGCAAATCACCACAGGCCCCTCACCCAGGCCACCGTATGCCCCAAGGGAACCCCCACCCTGATCAGATCCGGGACACTCTTTAGGGCAAACCAGCTGGCCCCCACCCATGCACCAGGCCTCTATCCTATCTAATAAAAGAGTAATATGCAGATTGACCATCACTCCAACACACAAGATGGCTGCCTCCATGTGGTCAAAGATCCTGCCCCCATGTGGATACAAAATGGCCGCCACAAGATGGCCAGCAGGGGAGGGCAGTTGGAGGGACCAGGCCTGCAAGGGAGGGCAGTTGGGGGTGATCAAGCCTGCAGGGAAGGGCATTTAGGGGTGACCAGGCCAGCAGAGAAGGGAAGTTGGGCTGACCGGGGCTGCGGGGGGGGGGGGCAGTTAGGGGCAAGCAGGCTGGCAGGGGAGCAGTTAGGCATCAATCAGGTTTGTAGGAGAGTGGTTAGGGGGTGATCAGGCTGGCAGGCAGAAGCAGTTAGGGGCAATCAGGAAGGCAGGCAGGCAAGCAGTTGAGAGCCAGAAGTTCTGGATTGTGAGAGGGATGTCCGACTGCCTGTTTAGGCCCGATCCCACCAGGGTTCCAGATTGGAGAGGGGTCCCAGATTGGAGAGGGTGCAGGATGGGCTGAGGGACACCCTCCCCCACCCCCTGTGCATGAATTTTGTGTACCGGGCCTCTAGTGTAAATAATAAATGTATATAGGAAATAAACTAGAGAGGGGGAGAAGAGTTAACTAGCTATTGGCACTGCATGTTCACAAGGTGTTTACTGCTAGAAGTGTAAAATAAAAAAATAAAGAATTGAAGAGTACTACTGTAATGATGAAACTGTTTATCACCTCTGAGATTTCAAATGTGTTACTGGAACATTCTTTGCTCAAGCTAACCAATTAATTGCTCATGATTCTTCTGGTATCATTTATAGAAAATGAAAACTTCCCACTAAAATTTGGTCCCTCTCTCATAACCTTTCTATACCTTCTCTTCAATGCCTGCACATGCAAATTAACCCGCCATCTTTGTTGGGTTATTTTGTATACTCACTCCTGATTGGCTGGTGGGCATCGAGAAGGTACGGTCAATTTTCATCTTTCTCTTTTATTAGTGTAGATATGTTTGACCTTAACCAGTTCTCTCATGGTCTCACCCTTTCACACAGAATAAACTGTGCTATTCTACTTTCATTTTGCAAAAATAGTTACCTGGGCACATGAGGGTAATGCGCAGTGGGAAATACGCCCAAGAAATCACAATTATAAAACATATTTTTTAAATGTTTTGATCCTTTGCATATTATAGCTTTTTAAATTTTATTTTAATTTTTAAATTGAAGTAAAATTGACATATCATATTAATTTCAGGTGTATAGCATGAAGATTCAATATCTGTGCATATTGCAAAATGCTCACCACAATAAGTGTAGTTAACATCCACCACACACTGTTCCAAATTATTTTACCTTGTGATGAGGATATTTAAGATCTACTCTCTTAGCAACTTTCAAATATTCGATGAGGCATTAACTATAGTCACTCTTGTTTTCAATAGTAATAAAGTAACCTTAAATTTACTTAAGATTAAACATTTTTCCCTGACTCTTCTTATGTAACTAAAATATTTGCTTTTCTAAAAACAGTGTGTTTCATCATTTTTTAAAATATATTTTTATTGATTTCAGAGAGGAAGGAAGAGGGAGAAAGAGATAGAAGCATCAATGATGAGAATCATCAGTTGACTGCCTCCTGCATGCCCCACATTGGGGATGGAGCCCAAAACCCTGGCATGTGCCCTGACCAGGAATGGAATTGTGTGTCCTTCTAGTTCATAGGTTGATGCTCAACTACTGAGCCACGCTGGCCGGGCTGTTCCATCATTTTTTATGAAAGTAAGTCCTCTGGGGAAAAAGCCTCCTGAAGAACACAAAAGTGGTTGGCAAACTGCTATCCTTATTCTGGAAACAGACTTCCTAATGAATCTCAGGCCTTGTTGAAAAGATGGCCACAAGCATCCACAGAGAGGCTGCACTTGTGTCCCCGAGTAGGCCTTTTCTTGAGGAGTAAAACTGCTACGAACTTCCTGCAATTGTTTTAAGTGTGTATGTCCTATTTCAGGATTTATGCATTCAGCTATTTAGGAATACTTTAAGGATTAAATCTTAATATTTCAAAGCTTTGGCTTGGCCTCACAGACTGGTATTCGGCTGTAATTGAAATGACGAGGTCGGATGTATGAAACTAATGCATAACCTTGGCTATGCTAGGAGCTCAAGAAATGCCCATTAAAGAGAGTTGAGAAGAAAAGGAACACTTTTCAGTGTAGAGAGATTTACAAGAAGCCACTGGATGTAGAATATAATGCTTGCTATTTCATTTGAGTTGAGACAGATCCTATATAATAAAGAGCTAATATGCTAATTAGGCCTGACAGCAGAATGACCTTCTGGAATGACCAGTGGGCAGGGCCACAGGGCCACGGGGCCGGGAGGCAGCCAGGGCCGCAAGGACCGAGCCCCTTGCACAAATTTCGTGCATCAGGCCTCTAGTATATACATAAATATGTTACGTTATTATAGGGTTTATCTTTGACATTTTCTTCACAGTTACATTGCTCTTCTTAGAATTAACATGCATGTGAAAAACAAAGTTAGTGGGGAGGAGACAGTAGCATTTTGGGATTGTATCTGAAACTGTAAGTTATTCATTTGTTAATTCACTTATTCATTTACTCATTAACCTGATTTATTCATGGAAGCTGCAGAGCAGATGACCCGAGACTTGTTTCCATGCCTAGAAAGGAACCCCTTACACTTGGTTCTGGAGATTGACAAGACATTGGTATATTTCAGACGTCCCTGCCTGGGGTCCTGTAGGTTCTATCATAGGATATCTGAAGCCAGACTCTAGGGAGTGTGCTTGCATCAGATAGTCAAAATCATAGCACTTGAAACTCACATCTGGTACAGTTAGTCAGAAATGTTCACTTTCAGGTTTAGCCAGTTAGTATAAAATTAGTGTAAAAGTGATATTGCACTAGTTCTTTGGAATTCTCTGTAGCATAAATGAGAGAATTAGCTTAAAACAGCACGCCCCACCGCCCAAACGTGTCTCTGCGAGGGATGGAAGGGATTTCTCACCCTGGAACTCTCTCTTCTCTCTCACCAAGGACGCGGCATCACTTCAGCAGGTGTTTCAAACAAACATGGGTTTCATGAAAGACTTCATTGAAAATCTGTTTTCTCCCCTGAACTTTTCTTTAGTGGATCACAAGAAAAGGAGTTCTTTATGAATTTCATTACTGATGTAACATCTAGAAAATACCATAAATTGGGACATAGTTCAAATATGGGGATTTTTATCTAATTAAGTACTATGCCTCCCCCAATTCACTTGTTTACCTCTTCGGACAATTATTAATTAAATGCATTTACATTCATTTTTCATGTGATACTCCACCCCTGTACTACAGAAAGAACAAATCTTTGTTCAATTCTTTTTTTAATGCCTTTCACTCAAAAACGACTTCTAAACATTTACCATTTGGGTTGGTGAGATTTTGTAAAGTACAATCAGTATCAAATTACTTCAAAATCCCTTTGGGACATTGCAGAAATTTGTCTTCATTTTCTCCATGTTTGGGAAGCCTCGCTGTCCAGGCGGTTCCATGGTATCAGTTCCCATCACAGTCCGTGTAATTCCTTTACGGCCGAGTTCACCGTTGACGGCAGTGGGTGCAATTTCACATAGGCTCCTTAATGACGACAATTCTGGGTGACTTTTGGTCAAATCACTTTAGAGGGTCATCTTTATTGGATAATGGGGCTGTGAAGGGCTCCACTTTTGTAGTCAGGAAGGTAAGCTGGTTTTGTCATTTTCTCTTATGTTCACATTATTAGTAACTGCTTTCATTCTACACAGTTCATCTTTTCTTTTTTCTTTCTTCCTCCTTCCTTGTCTGCTCTTTTAGAAATCTCTTAAACAAAGTGTCCTTTTCTAAGAGTTTATTTAGTTAAAATGAGTACTTATAAATCTGCTTAAACAGATCAAGTATGAACTGCAATGTAATACAAGCGTAACGGCTGACTCTTCCACATTGTAAAACTCTCCGCTTTTCCTTTAAAAAATTGTTTTATCAACAGAGAGAGAGACAGACAGACAGAGAGAGAGAGAGAGAGAGAGAGAGAGAGAGAGAGAGAGAGTTGTTACTCCACTTCTTTTTGCATTTATCGGTTATTTCTTGTATGTGCCCTGACCAGGATGAAACCCACAACCTTGGTGTATAAGGACAATGTTCTAACCCACTGAGCTACCCGGCCAGGGCCTCTCCTCTTTTCTTCAGGAAATTCAAACACTGCATGTGATATGTGACTAATAAAGACCAGCATATCCCGGCCAATCTACATGTTAAATGTGAATAAAGATTTTTGGAGTAAGAATAAATTCAGATAGTTTTTATACATTCTTATGACACTTTCAATTAATCTAAGCATGGTCTGGACTACTACCCAATGCTACCTACTAGAAAATTTTATACATGACAAAATAGGGCATGTTAAAGCTTGAACTATTATATTTTTTAAAAAGTTGAACATTAAATACTCATTGAATACTTAAATAGAAATAACAATAAAATCTGACATTTATTAGGAAAAATATACATTTCAGAACTGTAGTAATTTGAATATGAATATAAAAATAAAATTGCCAGGAAACACAAACATTACTACCTTTTAATTAGAACACATTGGAAAGGAAGTCAGAAGGAAAGCAAGTTATTGAACTTATTCATAAAGAGCAAACACTAATTTATTCTAACTTGTTAGTGTTAATGTAGTCTGTAACAGTGGACAAATCAATGTTAATCGAGTTCTAAAAGGAACATATGCAGGGAACAGCATTCACTATTATGAACATTAGGTACATATGAAAAAGCAGCATTGAAATTAAATATAATTTAATTCAGCCCTGAATACTTTCGTTACCATTAAAAATGCTAGACAGTGAATAAATTACACGCATCCTTAATGCTGTATTTTTCCTTCCAATGCTTTCTTATGCAAACATTGGAACATGACAAAAATTCGAAAACTTTTTAGTGAATACCCCTAAATCCCTCACCTAGATTCTACCATTAACATTTTGCTATACTTGCTCAGTCATGCTATCTGTCCCTCTCTCTGTTCTTCCATGAATTCATCCTTATTTCTACTCTTCAGAAGTAAATTGCAAACCTCTCAACAACTTCCTTAAATACTTTAGCATGCAGTTTTTATATAAAATTATGTAAAATAAAAAGCACATATTTTAAGTGTACATTCCCCGAGTTTTGATAAACACACACGTCTTAGTAGCCAATGATGTAACCCATCATGCCTATGCAATGAGCCTCCATGAAAGCCCCAAAGGAGAGCTTCTGGATCGGTAAACACGATTCAATATGCAGCTTTGGTGAGAGTGGCCCCTAGGAGAGGGCATGGAAGCTCCTGCTCTTTGCCCATACCTCGCCCTGTGCATCTCTTCCATCTGGCGGTTCCTCAGATATATCCTTTTGTAATAACCTAGAGCCCCAGTGTATGAAATTCGTGCACTCAGGGGGTCCCTCAGCCCAGCCTGTGCCCTCTGGCAGTCCGGGAGCCTTTGGGGGATGTCCAACTGATGGCTTAGGCCCGCTCCCGTGAGCCTAAGCCATCAGTCATACATACTTAGTGCTGCTATGGAAGCGGGAGAGGTTCCCACCACCACCTCTGTGCTCACCAGCTGTGAGCCTGGCTTCTGGCTGAGCAGCGCTCCCCCTATGGGAGTGCACTAACTACCAGGGGGGAGATCCTGTTTGAGCATCTGCCCCCTGGTGGTCAGTGCATGTCATAGCGACCGGTTGTTCCGCTGTTTGGTTGATTTGCATATTAGCCTTTTATTATATAGCATGGGTAACCAGTAAGTAAAAAATGCCTCCGAGTATTGTGAGCTGCTGTAGCAAGTCATACCCAAGGAAGGGGGTTGTTGGAACCTCCTCTCTGTAACTGGTCCATCAGAAACACAGGAGATAAAACCTGGGCTTGCAACAGGCATCGGAAGAGAGAGGTGGGGACAGTTTGGGGTCAACCTGTGGGGTATGGTGCTATCTGTGAGTAGACAGTGTCAAAACTGAGCTGAATTGTAGGACACCCAGCTGGTGTCTGAGAATTTCTTGAGGGTGTGGGAATGCCCTCTGCTTTCACACACATTGGAAATTGATGTTCAGAACCCTTTAACTACTCTGTTAACTGAAAATTAATATGGACTAGGTGTTTTATCACCAAGAAGGAATAATTGGTGGAAAAGGGTTACAACCCTGTGCATGCAGACATGGCAAGCCACGTGCACACTCCATCTTGTGTGCCCGGGGGATGGGAGGATTTATAGAAGGGAAAAGGAAGGAAAGGGAAGGGGAAGTTAGAACCTTAGAGCTTTATTATAGACATAAAGTTCTTCCTGTGGGGTTCTCCATGTAGTGTTCTCCCAATTACTTAGCAAGAACTTCCATGAGCCGTAGCTCCTATCATAGACCTTCCAGACTAATTATGTTTGCTTTATCAACTCTTATGCTATTTTCCCATTATAATGCGGCACATTTCTTAACGTGATTGACTAAGGAAAAAGGAATTATCATATATTCAACTGCTGAGCATCTATTTTCCAAAGACATTAATAATGTTTATCTGGTTAAAAGAAACTATTTCTAACTGTAGTTGTAAAATACGTATGCCTCTTTCACATGGGTGAGTAAAAACTGATGAGTTTTTAAGGTAAAAATTATTTAAAGGAAGGCTGTGTCTACTTGGAGAATGAGTGGAACGTTAGGCAACGTCCATCAAATTGCAGAGAGCTGGCAAGTTATCTGCATTGTGGATGAACCACAGTCACGTTGCTTGTTCTTCACCTAGTTGAGTATCTAACAAATTTAGATCCAACTATGAAATTACTAACCAGCTCAATACCAGGTATATCGTAGGTACAAGGTACATATGTGTTAAATGGAATAAGAGTGAATAGAAGAACAACAGAATGATTGAGGAAGGAACTCACTTTCACTAACTGCTCAGGAGTATGACTAGCAGAATTCCACATGTTTTGAATAAATCATTTGTCATTCTCTTCCTTGAAACAGTCCTTCAAGTTACATATGCTTTGCTCATGCCTTGTACATTGTAAATGCTCAATATATCGCTTTCACCAGTAAAACACATCATTATGACTATTGAAACGTGTAGGCTCTAACTTCCTAAAGGGTTTTAATCCTCCAGAACTTCACAGCAGCAACTGAAATACTCATCTGCAATAGGCTTAATATTACTGTTTTATATCTCCAAATTCTCTATGTCTGGACCAGAGAGGAGGAGCCTGGGAAATATTTTATGACTAAAAGCGATTGGCATTTGATAATAACTTATTGCTCTATTATTCTAAAAATGGGACACATTAGCAACATTATTGCAGTATTAGACTTTTTGTTTATTATTATTAGTAAGTAGAAAAAGCCATAGAATTTTTGCTACACAGGATGTATGTTTCGAGTACTCCTTCCTAAAAGCAATTAAATAACAATCTAATTATTTGGGAAGTATATAAAAATATGCCTCTCACAAACCATGATTGAAAATGAATTTTATCAGAATTGAGGGAGCCCAGAACTGGACTTCTGCTATAAAATTATGTTTATAATAGAAAAAACGAAAGAGTCTGTCCCAATTTGACATTTAAGTACCAGTAACAAAGGGATAAAAAAAAGCAAATAAAAAAGGTGAAAAGGCAAAATACACTAATGAATATACAAAATAACACTAAACAGAAACTATTACACCATTACCACAAACTATCAGATAAACATCAAGATTTGGAAATAATTTGAACTAAGTGTAGGGGGTGACTGCTCATATCTATGCAGTTATCCAAGAAATACTTATTACCCACTTCTTTCTGAGGCAGGAGAGAAAATCCCCTAAGGGCCTGTGGGCTACTTCTAGGGTATTTTATGATTGATTACATGAGAGGCCAGGAATTTGTCTTGCAGTAACAATTTAAAATATGTATTACCGGAAATTTATTAGTCAAGTTTAATGACTTTGATGAGCAGATTATCTTTTAAAATATGCAGTAACGTCTGGTGTTGTCATTTGAACAGTCCACTGATAGAAATGATTTAAATTTTTCTAGTATTTGAATTATATTGGTTGTGTAAGGGAGCACATTTAAAATATTTTAAAAAAGTGATTGAATGCCTCTACAGACGTATGTCCATCTGTCACTATGTTAGGTTCAGTTATTTCACTAAAGAAGCCTCAATCCTGGTAATTTTGTAATACAATTCTAACATTTTAGATGAGGTCTGACTTATCCGAATGAGTGTGTAGCATTGTTTGCCTATGTGCACACATCATTCTTCATGAGATAGAGTAAAATAAAAAGTCATTGTTTTGTAAAATATTAATAAAACCATCACATTTCTAGAAATTTAATCTAGTATGTCAAATGTATAATTTTTAATTTGTTCTTAAATATTAGTTAGATGTCTACTTTCCTTATTCAACTGGATAACTCTATACAGTTATAAGACTACTGACTAAACCATTCTACTGGTTACTTGTGTAAAGTAATTTTATAATTTTATTTCATGGAGAGACAAGAATTGGTGTAGAGCCCTAGCTAGTGTGGCTCAGTTGGTTGAATATCACCCTGTGCTTGAAAAGGTTACTGGTTCAATTCCTGGTCAGGACACTTGCCCAGGTTATGGGTGCAATCGATCGAGGTTTCTCTCTCATATCTTTGTTTCTCTTTCTTTCTCCAACTCCCTTCTGCTATCTCTAAAACAACAACAAACAATGAAAACATATTTTAAAAAAGAATTGGTGTATATTTAGAATAATCCTATATAATAAAAGGCTAATATACAAATCGACTGATCGGTGGAACAACTGGTCACTATGATGTGCACTGACCACCAGGGGGCAGACGCTCAATGCAGGAGCTGTCCCCTGGTGGTCAGTGTGCCCCCACAGGGGGAGTGCCACTCAGCTAGAAGCCCTGAGCCAGGCTCACAGCTGAAGAGTGCAGCAGCGGTGGCAGGAGCCTCTCCCACCTTCCCTGCAGCAGCGCTAAGGATGTCTGACGGACAGCTCCCGGACTGCAAGGGGGCGCAGGCCAGGCTGAGGGACCCCCTGAGTGCACAGATCTCATGCACCAGGCCTCTAGTGTATATGTGAAAACACAAGCCAGACCAATTCTTTGGAAGCAAAGATTAATAAGTTCATTTGACAAGGAAGAAATATATCTCACAAAAGGATTAAGGATTCCTGTTCCTATTAGGTAATTGAGCAGTTGGGCAGAACATGATGAAAAAATATTAGGATTAATTCAAATTTACTCGATCCAGGCTCACTTGCAGAGTTTAATCTATGTTGTAGTCAGCACTTCCAAAATCAAACAGCCCCGGGTACACACCAATGGGAGCTATGGGGAACCTGTAAATGGATCCAACATTTAGAATCAAGTCCAGATGCACTGTTAAAGCAAGTGTTGCCTGGGACTTGTAAATAAAAGGAATTCAACTGAAACGAGATGAAAGTTCCTGATTTTGGTGGCGGCTGATAGCTGTGTTGCATCCAGTCTTCTCCATCTTTGAAATGGAAAATTTTACCTTTCTGGAGTGGGGCATCACCTGTATTTACTCTCTAAAGGCAATGACAGCACTTCGGTGTCCAGGAAGAAGAGAGCATCAACCACCAATGTGATTGCTTATTTCTACATGCAAATGGTCTCAATAGTTGTTAGGTGGCAAAGCTTTTCCTCAAAAGAGTTAACCATCGTAATTATTCTCTTTGTTCAGGTGGTCCCAAGCTAGATCTTGCACAACCATTAGAAAGGGTGTTTAAGGCGTTTTCTGTCAGTGGGCAAGTTAACAGTGCAACAGCTCTTTCTTTATCATTGTAATAATATCTTATCCTTGCTCATGACTTGGACCAAGTAGGTTCTATTTGTGAGAGCAAGCACCAAAAGGAAAAATTTTAGCCGGCAGAGGACTTACAGACTGATTGCAATGTAGTCATCCATGTTAACAGTTGCAGGAAATATGGTGTATTGAGCTCTTACCTATTCAGATGGCATCTTCTTACCGGGTGAGTTGGATCCTGGTCTCTGATATTTGAATTGTAATGTTCATGGGAGATATAAGGATCTTATTTAATAATATCTTTCTTTATAAGAAATGCCTCTGTATGATACAATGTTTCCTACCTTCAAGTCAACTTTGCTTTATATTAGTATTGGGATACCATCTTTCTTGAGATAACTGTCTGCATAGTATATCTTTTCTTCAACTTTTTGCTTTCAACATCTATCTTTCTATTGAACTAGAGGCCCAATGCACAAATTCGTGCACAGGTGGAGTCCGGCTGACCTGGCCCCAATCGGGGCAGATCGGGGCCGGGCCTGTTGGGAGGAGGAGATGGTGGGAGGCTGGCCAGCCTGCCCCAATCAGGGCCTGATCAGAGCCAGGCCAGCTGTGGGGAGGGGCTGCCAACAGTGATTGGCCAGTGGTCCCCGCCCCCCATTGGGATAAGGAGGACATTTGGGGACGGGGCCAGCCAGCCTCACCCCCGATTGGTGTGGGTTAGCCAATCGGGGGGAAAGCTGGCTGGGGGGAGGGGCCACGCGCTGACCAGGGTGGTGGGGGCTGATCAGGGGTGGGGCCAGTTGTGGGGAGGGGCTGTGGGCAGGGGGGCAGCCAGCCCTGCCCCCAAATGCAGTGGGGGGGGCGATGGAGGGCCAGCGGTTTGGGGGAGGGGCCATGGGTGGTTGGCCAGCTGGCCCCACCCCCGATTGGGGTGGGGTGGGGTGGTTGCTGGTGGGGCTGGCTGGGGGAGGGGCCGAGGGAGGTTGGCCGGCCAGCCCGACCACGATCGGGCCAGTTCGCTGGCCACAGTGGGCATTATCAGTTGTTCCGGTCATCATGGCATTCCAGTCACTGGCTTTTTATATATATAGATGAGTCCTTAGAAGCAGCAAACACATAAGGTTTTGTTGTTGTTTGCTTTTAACTTAAGTGTTTAGTTATTTTGCATTTGATATATTCGGCCTTATACCTGCCACCTTACTTTTCTGCATGGAGAGAGGCCACTATCATTATATTGCTGTTACTTTAAATTTAGTGTTTCTTTATTCTCCAATTTTAGAAGTTCCTTCTTTACCTTTCCAGTTTTCCTCTGGTGTTACTATGAGCAGTTCCCTTTGATTTCCCTTGCTCAGAGTTTAGATTGCTTACTGTATCTGTTGGTTGACCTCCCTTATCAGTTGTGAAAAATTCATCATTCTCTCTCCTAATGTTGCCTCCTCCCTATTTAGTCTCTCCTCTCCTGGATATCAAATCACATGTTAGACCTTTTCAGTGTCCCACATTCTCTTTCTGCCATATCATCTATTTGTTTCCTTGTGTTTGGTTGGAGATATACAATTAACATGTCTTATCCTTTCTTCTAATTCATTAATTGGCACATGTATATTATTTTATTAAGCCCATTTACTTTTAACTTAGGTTATTTTATTTTTCAACTCTAGAATTTCCATTTTATTTTTAGATTCTAATACTCTGGCAGAATTATCCAACTTTTCCTGTTTTCTTTTTCCTCTATTTTTCTTGATTATATTAATCATAGCTGCCATTGAGTCCTTGTTTGATAATTCTAATGGCATGTTCACTTGTAGATCTCTCTCATTTTATATTTTTTCTCTTCGTTTTTTTGTTGTTGTTGTTGTTCTTCACAGGTTCCTGTCTCCTTAAGTGATTTTTTTTAAAAAATGCCATAGTGAAAAAAACTTGCTGAAATTTTAGATAATTTTATCTTTCCCTACAGAGGATGCACTTTTTTATCTTTTCGCAGAGAAGAGGCTGAAGACATTGATCCAATCAGGGACTGAGATGAATTGAGGAAGGTTACATTTATGTATGTATGTATGTATATATGTTTTGTTTTCACTGAGAGGTAAGTGACATATAACATTAGCTTCAGGTATACAACATAATGATTCAATATTTGTATATGTTGCAAAATGCTACAATAGTCTAGTTAATATCTGTCTCTATACATTTACAAAAATTTCTCTTGCAATGACTTTTAAGATTTACTCTTAGCAATTTTCAAATATGCAATACAGTATTATTGATAATCATCATGCTTTATATTACATCCCCTTACTTTATTTCACAACCTTTTGACCCTCTTCACCATTTTTCCCACTCCCAACCCTTGCCTCTGGGAACCAGCAATGTATTCTCTGTATCTATGAACTTGGTTTGTTTGTTTGTAGATACCTCATATAAGCGATCATATGGTATTTCTCTGTCTTATTTCACTTAGCCTGTCCTCAATGTCCATCCTTGTTGTTGCAATGGCAAGATTTCATTTTTTTATGTCTGAATAGCATTCCGCTGTATATATACCATATATATATATATATATATATATTATATATATATATATAATATATATATATATATATATATATCACCCATCAATGGATACCGAGGTAGTTTCCATATCCTATTATAAAGAATGCTGCAATTAACATAGGGGTACATATATCTTTTTGTGTAGTGTTCACATATTCTTCAGGTGAATAACCAGAAGTGGAATCGCTGAATCATATGGCCATTCCAATGTCTACTAATTACTTTTAGGGCTGCAGAAATGAAAGTTAGAGTACCATCACTCTGTTTGTGTCAGGTCTGCATATATTCATCATTTAAAAATAGAACAATATTTGTATTGATGTACATGCAAAAATGAATGAGCTAGTTTTAAATATATATTAAACTCAATATTTTTTAAAAGGGAAAAAAGGAAAGACAATCTATTTGATAATTCATGACAACCTTCAACTCTGAAAATAGAGACAGTCACACTCAGGTGGACTTGTAAAACAATATTAATTTTTACTCAAAATATATGAGATATCATTAGCCCTTATCTTACACTTGGAAAAACAGAGAGCATTGTACATGAAACAGAAGCTATTAGATTTGAAGCTCAAGTTTCAAAAATATTCAGATAAGACAAGTACACTCCAGATACTGTTCCCATTGTCCAACGTTGTCCAACATTAATTTTCATATGCCTTACTTTATAATATAAGTATCACTTATTAGGAATCATTGTTTAGTTTGGATTTTTTTTTCTAAAATACCAAAAGGCTCCCCAGCAGTGCCCATCTATTTTATAAACTGACCCGCAGTTTTCTCTCCTTTAAAAAAAATTCCAATCTATTTGGGTTAAAAGAATAAATATCATATATCCAGGGCAAACAATTGTATCCCCACCCAATATAAGTGATCAGTGTTTTACAGTGAAGAAACTCATAGCATTTGGCAGCATATTACTGTACTGTGATCAGACAAACCAAAGTATGGTCCTTTGTATACAAATTCTGATAAAGACACCTGAAAAGTAGAAGGGAGTAAAAAGAAATGCTAGGGATAAAGCATCACTACATAAAATAATTTTCATGGAAATGTGCCAGATCTGAAAAATTCTAAAGATACTGCTTCAAAGTGCTGCCCCTTCCATGAACTATAATGAGTACTGTAGGTCCTGGGGGAATCACTGACTCAGTAGCTGACCCGAAGTGGATGCAAAGATAGGGCTTTGTTCACCTACCTCCCACCGCAGAATGGCCGCAGGCTGCATCCTTCCAGTTAATTCTGACAGTGAGAGAACCATGCTACAACCTCACTTAAAAATAACAAGAAGGGAACAAACACAGTAAAACAATAACAAAAAAACCACAGTAACAAAACGCTGCGATGATGAACTGTGTTCGTACCAAAGCCATGGCAAGGAACTCTCGAGAACCACGTTCCTGTCCACAGCAACAGTGCAAATGGCGCCCACGCCAGGCCCTGTGCTCACGCCGCCCGTGCAGTGTAAGTGTCCTCTCAGCAGCCACCTGCAGAGACCTGAGTGTAGTGAGTGCCGACGGTGGATGGACCACTCACACCCTGACGAAGAGCGGGTTTGTGGGCTGAGCCAGACTCTTGGGAAATACTTCGTCACTAGACATTTTCTTAACAAGCCGTTTCTCAAAAATGAACTACAATGCATCTTAACCTCCTTAGTTTTTAGGATGCTTGGTAACTTCTTGTCTCTTTTTAAAACCCCAGCGTTGTTTGATAGGCAGCCACTAAAATTAACCCTCTCCATTTTCAACTTACTTCCCTTTCTTTCCCCTAAGGTAGACCCTATGTAAACCTAAAAACATGTGCTAACTTAATATACAAAGTTCCTCAAAGTGCAAAACGTGTTACACATAGTTTCATAGCTTCATTTAAACAGCATTTTATACAATACAGTACAGTTGGATCTGTGTGTTCATAAATTACACCACTTAAAAGACAACTACTTGAAAAGGTTGGCCACTCAAAGTAACCCAAGGATTTTTTACACACGGTTAATACAGTTGAGCTGTACAAGCTTTGTTCAGACCAAAATAAAGTTAATCTTACACTTATCACATATATACATATATATTCCCAAATGCTCCGCAAATGCGTACATACAGCTAGACGAGTGGCGCAAGCCATGAACTACCTTATGGTTTGCTGATTTGTACACAAACATTGTATGCAATATATATATATATATTTTTTTTTAAAATCCCCAAGTCATTTTATTTCTTTCGGCAAGATCTGCTCGCCCTGTAACTCTTTCGGAAGGGTTCTGGACCGCTGTAGAACCACGCTAAGTTCTTTGATGACCTGGGACGGCAACTTATTATCCGCGTCCAGAACGGCTCTGCCGCTCCCGGCCTCGGTCTTCCCCAGGGTCCGGGAGCCTTTAGGGCCTTTCTGCGGCCCGTGGAAGGACTCAGCCGCAGCCTCCGTGTCCTCCAGGCAGTAGAGACTGCGATGCTTCCGGGTCCGATGCCGCAGTTTATCGTCCCTGTGCTCCAGGCAGTGGGCCACCATGGAGGCTCTGTCCTTCAAGGTGCTGTCCCCCGTCTCCTGGTCGCGCTTCTCATGGAGCCGCAGCTTCTCCAGCTCCCCCCTGGCACTCTGGAGTAAAATGAAACACTGCATGGGAAAGCCAGACTGGGCAATGTACATTTGAAAAAATGCATTGATAGAAAAGCTGATGCTTCTTACATCACAGCTTATTTCTAGGATTTAGGGTCTAATTTTGACACAAGTGGCTTGCCTAAATTTAAATGCTGATCTGAGAGCTACACTGTGGACCAAAATGTAGACGATGGAAATTCACTTGAACGTGCATTTAACGCAGAACTTCAAAGATGCCTTTCAGGGTAGTTATTTAATTCGAGTGTCTTTTCAAACTTGCCTCTCACAATTCCCTTCTGCTTGGATGTGACACATGTCCGTGTATCTGTAGTTATACTCACAGCACCCAGAGAGAAGGAAATCTCTGTGACCCCCGAGTTGGGGAAATGCTCTCTGTCCCACAGCCCCTCTTTGAGATAACAGCATATTAAAGACGCTGAGGAGTATTATGACAGAGAAATCTAACTTCCTTCTGTTTTTTTTCATCTCCTCCCAAAATATTTAGGAAAGTCTTTCCTCCCACATAATATTAGAATTCCACAGAAATATTTTTAAAAACACCAGTAGATTAGAGTACACATTCATTCAGTAAACTGTAAGGACCAACAGGCATGGGAAATCCATTGTCACAATACCTGCGATGATATAGAGGTACACTTTTTAAAATTTTCCCTCCTTAATGACTGTTTCAGGTGTAAAACATGGTGATTAGACATTTTTATACCTTATGAAGTGATCACCCCGGTAAGTCTAGTCCCACCTGGCACCATGCAGTTATTGTAATAGTGTTGAGTATATTTCCTATGCTGTGCTTTACATTCCTGAGACTGCTTTTATCAATTGGCAACTTCATACTTCTAATCCCTTCTTTTCCACCCATCTTCCCAGCACCCTTCCTGTCTGGCAACCATCAATTTGTTCTCTGTATCTATGAGTTTGTTTCTGTTTTGTTTGTTCATTTATTTTGTGAGGTATCTTTCAGAGTTCACGTATAAGTGACATCATACGGTATTGTCTTTCTCTATCTGACTTATTTCCCTTAGCATACCCTCCAAGCCCATCCATGTTGTAGCAAATAAGATCTCATTTTTTATGGCTGAGTAATAGTATTCAATACTAATAAGTGTTCCATTATATATATGTACTGCATCTTCTTTATCCTTTTGTCTGCTGATGGACACACAGGTTGCTTCAATATCTTGGCTACTGTAAATAACTCTGCAACAAATACAGGGATGTATACACTGAGTGGCCAATTATGATCTCTGAACGCCTAATAATCTGGCCACTCAGTGTGAATATATATATATTATATATATATATATATATATATAATATGTATATATTTGAGGCCTGGTGCAAGAATTCGTGCATGGGTGGGGTCCGGCCAGCCTGGCCAGGGGGAGGGGACATGGGCAGTTGGCCAGCCTGCCTGCTGGTTGAACTCCTGGTCGAGGGGACAATTTGCATATTAGCCTTTCATTATATAGGATATACACTATATAATGTGGCCAGATTATTATGCGTTCAGAGATCATAATAATCTGGCCACTCAGTGTATATCTTTCAAATTAGTGTTTTGGATTTCTTCAGATAAATGTCCAGAAGTGGAATCATTGGCTCATAGGTTCTATTTTTAATTTTTTTTGAGAAATCTCTGTACTGTTTTCCATAGTGGCTGCACCAATTTACAATCCCACCAACAGTGCACAAGGGTTCCCTTCTCTGCAACCTGCCAACACTGGTTGACTTATTGATGATAGCCATTCTGGCAGGTGTGAGATGATATCTCATGACTTTAATTTGCATTTCCTTGGTGATTAGGGATGTTTAGCATCTATGCATATGTCTATTAGCCTTCTGTGTGTTTTCTTCACAGAAATGTCTATACAGGTTCTATGACCATTTTTTATTATTTTTTAAGTATTTCTTTTTTTCAATGTTTTATTGATTTTTAAAAAAAATTTTAGAGAGATGGGAAGGGAGAGGGATAAGAGATAGAGAAACATAGATGAGAAACACCACTGATTGGCTGCCTCTGTATGCCCCCTACTGGAGATTGAGCCCCTACAGCCCAGGCATGTTGCCAGACCAGACCTCTTGGTTCATGGGAAGATGCTCAGCCACTGAGCAACAGCAGTGGGCCCTATGCCCATTTTTTAATTTGGATTGTTTTTCGGTGTTAAATTGTATGAGTTTGGACGATAATCCCTTATTGGATGTATCACTGGCAAATATCTTCTATTCAGTAGGTTGTTTTATTCATTTTGTTTGTTTCCTTTGCTGTGAAAACCTTTTTAGTTTGATGTAGTCCCATTTATTTTCTTTCATTTCCCTTGCCCAAGGAGATATTTCAAAAAAATATTACTAAGAGCAATGTCAGAGTTAACTGCCTATGGTATTTTATTTTCCCTAGGAGGTTTATAGTTCATAGGAAAATTTTTCAATTTTCACTAATTTTGTTTTAATGCTTTTTAAACTTTCAACTCCACCCCCCCTCCCCCAACGGTGGAATATTTTTAAACACTCTTTGCCTATACGTTGAATCACCAAATCACCACACTTAAATTTACCAAAAAATCTTGGGTTTAACTACTCATTAATTTTCTATTAATATTTCATGGAGTTGTTTTAAAAGCTTTTAACAATATCTTCAGTGTTTTAGTTCAGCTCCCTGGTCTTAAGTATGCTAAAAGCATTGTCTCTGAAATTTAGAATTTTGTATTAGGTAACAATTATATATTCAACTAGAGTCCCGGTGCACAAAATTAGTGCATGGGGGGGGGGAAGAGTCCCTTAGCCTGGTCTGCAATGATGCCAGCATCCCGTGCCCCAGCTGGCCTCTGGCCAGAGGCCCGCCCGCCCTCCCCCTGCCAGCCGGGGCGTGCAGGACGCTGGGGCTCATCGCCGGGGTGACACCACCAGCGTCCAGCGCTCCAGCCACTATGGGCACTGCCATCTTTGTGATGGAGTGATGGTTAATTTGCATATTGCCCTTTTCTTAGATAGGATTATCATCCAAATTCTTAACTGGTACTGATAATGTATTTTAATACCAATACTATAGCTTTTGCTTTGGGCCATAGTGATCCCAAGACAATGTCAGGAAAAGCTGGGTTCACTATAGGGCATATCCACTCCCTATGTTGATTTCAATTGTTCAACCTGTGTCTCCCAACCAGGGTTTCTGGGAAATGTGACCCTTGGAATTTTAAGCTTCTAGATTAGCTAAGGAATCCACAGTTTTGCAGGGCAGTTTATTACCCAGAATGGCAGGAGAAACAAGCTCATGGTTTCTTGGAGGCTTATTCTTCTCTTTGATTATATTAGTGCAGAAGGACCAAGTAAGGCCACTGAGGCAATAAACCAATATTTACAAAGCTTTTATCTTTTAGAGAAGAAGATTACTATAATGTGATTAGTGTTCACAGAAAGATAGGCATGGACAAGTATTTTAAAAAATCTGATCACTAAATTAAAATGGCTTTATAGTCTTTTTCAAAAGATATTCCTGTTTGGAAAGCAAGAAATTCAAACAGCTTAATTCCACACCTAGCTTCTATAAGAAAGGCCACCTTTTACATGTGTTTCTTTCTGCTCTGACTCAATGGAGCCACTGAAATGTGCATCAGCCCCAGAGCAGGGAGTTTTGAGTGTAAACAGCCTCTGCCCTTTCCTGAAGAGCCTGCACTTCAAGCCCAGGTTGATGCCACTTCTGCTCTCCCTGCCCCTCAAGGTGAGAAGGGAAACAAATCGCGGCTTTCAGGAAAAAAATGCCAAATCTTCTTTCTTGATGCTCAGAGGTCATCTTGTAGTCCCTTAAATTAACAGGGCCACCCCATCGGTTCCGAAACTACTGGAACGTGAATATGTCACTAGAAAGTCTAGTGACCAGGGCTTCCGTAGACATCTGCTGCCATGGGCTCATTCTCAGATGCTTAGAAGTAAACCTCTAAGACTAATTTGAGACCGATTTTACCATCAGAGTTTCTGTACACATATTTCAAATAGCTCGGCTACTTTAGAGATAAGCAAGGTATTGTGCATATTTAACAGTCAATGGCATCATTAAACTAATCATTTCAAAGAAGTTAAAAATAATAAACAACTTCAAAAACATGCCGTAGAATTTCTCATGTTTTCTTGACAGATGCGATTTTTCTTAGGCTTTTCAAAGTGATTATTCCTGATTTTTTGAAGCCAATGAATTAATGAGTACACTCAATCACAGAAAGACCGAAGAAAACAAATGCTAGAATTAACATAAACAAAATAAAATCCTAACCTACCTCAATATTTCTCCAGGCTTGGGTGGCATTTTTCTCATGCTGGATGGGAATGAGAGGCAAACCTCCGATTTTGGGGTTTTTGGTTATAGAGCGTTTTCGTTGCTTTCCAGCGGGTGGCCGTATATCATTTTCATGCTGTGGAAACACAATTTCTTGCTGTTGGTGTGTGACGTTATTATGTGTGTACACCCTGTTACAGAGCCACTGGCTCGCTTTTCACACACACACACATCCGGTGACCTGCTTTCTGTGAGAATGCCGTCCGTCATTATGGTGCTGACCCTGGCGGCAGCGTCGCTGGAGGATGTAAAACTCTTAAATGGACTGAGCTCTGAGGTCTCAGTTCCATTTCTAAGTCTCAAATACATGCGTTCTGTATTACTTACCAAATCAAAAGGGGTGAAATATTTTAAAAACTGGCACATCTCTTCGTGGGAGAAAAAGAATATACTTGTCTACACTTCTTGGCCCTGTAATCAAAGTAACTATGCGTTCACGTTTGTTCTCTCCGCCAAAGAGGACTTCAGTGTAAACATAATAAATTGACCTTCCGTAGCCCAAGTCAACCTTAGGCACATCATCAGAAAAATTAGCCCTAATTTATGACCTTTTTAAAATGTTACTTTTTCATCTAATTGAGTTCCAGAGAAATATTACCTTATACACATACATTTATACTGAAAATCATTGTACAACAGAGAGTGTGGCACATTTGTTCTCAAATTATTGACTACATATTCTTGCCACTGAGCTGTTGTAGATATGACTGGAAAAAAGTTAATTTTGCAACTGGGAAAAATATCCACAGGTAAAAATATAAGCTCTTGACTGATAAATCCTTGAGATACGCGAATAAAAGAAAAATCTTTAAAGATTTTTCCACTCCTCAGGGTACATTCACTTGTCAGATGTTGGGAAAAGCAAATTGATTTTCAGACAACAATCTATGAAAGAAATACAGAACACCAACGATAAAAGGAGCAGCTTACAGGTGTTACGGTGAAATGAAAAACATCTGGTAAGCTATATAGCTGAATGCCTACTCTCATTTTCCACACTCTTAAGACTCAACAGAGTCTTGTTCTTATGTTGCAATTAGTATTTTAATGTAGGGTATTATAGCACAGAATTCATTTCAACGAAGGCTGACTGCATACCCATTGTAGAATAGCTGATTTATAAATTGAGGGGCATACTGCTAGACTTTGGGTTATCAATATACATGTATTATTGCCTTTCATCCTCAGTGATCCTATAGTTTAGGTCCTACTTATTACTAGACTTAGTGTATATGCATAAGGTCTGCCCTTGAATTTTAACACATTGCGGACCAGTAGTTTTATTGCTAGCTTTACCCAGTGGCCAGGTAAGTTTCTATTGAAGGAGTACAAAAAACGTTTTACATAAATGTTAAAGGCATGCTTTAAAATTAAATACCTATCACATTTCGAAGTTATTTATCACATGTTCTTACAAGCTAATATCTTTTTAAAGTATGATACTTCATAAGACACTGTGTAATATGAAGCGAGAATTCTCATGATCAGTCCTCGATGTGTTAAGGAAGTATTTACCTTGGTTCAACAAATCAAACACAGTAGATGTCTGCAATATTTTAATCAGAGGGAAAGTGACAAGCTTCAAAACAATTTTAAGTTGTGGACCCACACTGGATAAAATAGTTTTGATGCTATATACATGGGATGTTCCCAACATGTAAAGCTGGGAGAAAACTGGCTGGGAAGGAAGTAGGCAATCTTACGAATTATGCTTACGCTTTTACTGATTGATGTGCTAGTATAGTGCATGCATTAAATGACATTCTGAGGAACCTAAGAGAAATGCAGTTTTCAAACACGATTTCTTTTCCTGACATGATAAACAATGCTCTGGATACTGCCTAATTGGGTCTCAATGAATGGACCCAAGAGGTATTTTTCCCAACAGCAGAAATCATTAGATCTAAGTAATATGTTCTGATACTTAGAGTTATGTATAAGTGACTTCAAAAGTTCTCCTGCATAGATCATATAGCTGAGATCATACTTCCATTATTATAACCAACTAGAGGCCCGGTAGATGAAATTCGTGCACGGGTAGGATCCCTAGGCCTGGCTGGTGATCAGGGCCAATTGGGGCCTTCCTTCATTTCATGCTGCCCCCTTGGTGGTCAGCGCATGTCATAGCGAGCTGTGGAACTCCTGGTTGGTCGAACTCCTGAGGGGCAATTAGCCTTTTATTATATTAGCCTTTTATTATATAGAAAGAATGATCAGATTCCAAAATCTTCATTTGTCTCCCACTTTCTAGTTTCTTTCCCCACAGCTTTACTGAGGTATAACTGACAAATAAAATTGTAAAATATTTAAAGTAAACATGATGATCTGATACAAGCATGTGTTGTGAAAGGATTTCCCCCCACCGAGTTAATTAATACATCCATCACCTCACATATTTACCTTGTGTGTGTGTGTGTGTGTGTGTGTATGTAAGGAAATCTAAGATCTACTCTATAAGCAAATATGATACAACTAGATGCCCAGTGCACAAAATTCATGCACGGGGGCGGAGGGGGGGAGCGCCATGTGTCCCTCAGCCCAGCCTGCACCCTCTCTAATATGGGACCCCTCGAGGGCAGTCAGACATCCCTCTCACAATCCAGGACTGCTGGCTCCCAACCATTCGCCTGTCTGCCTGCCTGAGTGCCCCTAACTGCTTCTGCCTGCCAGCTGGATCAATGCCTAACTGCTCCCTTGCCAGCCCGATTGTCCCTAGCTTCCCTCCCCAGCCGGCTTGGTCACCCCTAACTGCCCTCCCCTGCCAACCTGGTTGCCCCTAACTGTCCTCCCCTGCAGGCCTGGTCACCCCCAACTGTCCTCCCCTGCAGGCCTGGTTACCCTTAACTGCGCTCCCCTGCTGGCCTGGTTCCCCCCAACTGCCCTCCCCTGCAGGCCTGGTCCCCCCCAACTGCCCTCCCTGCAGGTCATCTTGTGTCCATATGGGGGCAGCCATCTTTTTTTTAAAAATATATTTTATTGATTTTTTTTTACAGAGAGGAAGGGAGATAGAGAGTCAGAAACATCGATGAGAGAGAAACATCAATCAGCTGCCTCCTGCACGCCCCCCAACTGGGGATGTGCCCGCAACCCAGGTAGGTACATGCCCTTGACCAGAATCGAACCTGGGACCTTTCAGTCCGCAGGCTGATGCTCTATCCACTGAGCCAAACCGGTTTTGGCAAGGGGGCAGCCATCTTTGACCACAAGGGGCAGCCATCTTGTGTTGGAGTGACGGTCAGTTTGCATATTACTCTTTTATTAGAAAGGATACCGTGTTATCAACTATTGTAACCATGTTATACATTAAATAATCAGGCCTTATTTGTCCTGTAACTGCACGTTTTGTATCCTTTGACCAACCTCTCTACACCCCTCCCTTCACTCCAGTAACCACTTTCCCACTCTCTGCTCTCTGTTTTTGAGTTTGAGTTGTGTGGTGTGTGTTTTTTTTAAAATTCTACATATAAGTGATATCATTCAGTACTTGTCTTTCTCAGTGGTTTATTTCACTTGGCATGAAGCCCTCCAGGTTAATCCATGTTGTTGCACAGGATGGGATTTCTATTTTATAAAAAGTTAAGTAATATTCCATTGTGCATGTATACCACATTTTCTTGACCACTCATTCATCTGCCAACAGACACTTTGGCTGTTTCCACACCTTGGCTAGGGTGAATGATGCTGCAGTGAACACCAGGTTTGCCTCTCACTTCTGACCTTGACCTCGTATCTATATAGCTCACTGCATTTCGTTTCACTCACTCGAAGCATTCTTAGGCTCCTTAAGACCTTCAATCCATTCCACTTTGCTAATTTTCCCTACTTCCTTCACAGCCTGACCTCGGTTTCATGGTCAAACAGCATACTCATCTCCTTGTCAATTTCTTCAAGTCCTATGCTCTTTCTCCCCCCATTACATGTGCCTGGCTAAGCCCTGAACCTAACCCCAATTCTGCTTACTCTAAGGGTACCTATAGACTGATGGAGGAAAATACAATCGATCACTCTGGAGATGCATCTTATCTTAAATTAACTTTAAATTTCAAGTGAGCATGCAGCATTACCTGATGTTCTACTACAGTGCAACTGGCTTCCTCCCTCTCTGAAGAATCTCATCTTTTACTCTTCCCTGCATTTCTAATATCCCCCAGTGAAGTGATCATGCTGATTTAATTTTAAAAATTATTAATAATCATTCAAGATGTTCATTTTCTTATCATGAAATGTACCAATCTCCTCTGTGTTCACAGCCATACAAGTGAGTCTCCCTTCTCTTCAATCAGTATTGCTCTGATTAAAGAACTTTTCTCCAGTCATATCTATAATTGCTCAGTGGCCAGAATACATAGTCAGGAATTTGAGAACAAATGTGCCACACTTGACTGCTGCTGATTTTTCCAGCAATGATGAACCAATGGGCACTTACATTGCTTCACGTCTGCCTAGGGCCTCTGCTGGTTTCATAATCACCCTCTTCCTAAAAAAATAAATTTTTCTTCCAATTACTGGATTGCCTTCATCAGCATAGAGGCAAAGTATACACTCTCCCATTTTAAAGACAAATCAACAGCCCCAAATCTACCTTGACTTCTTGTTTCTATCTAGTCACAGCCTCATTTATCTACATAGCAAATTCCTTGATACAATATTCTGTAGCAATCACCTACATTTTCCTCCTTCCTCAATCCTTCTCATTTCTTTTCCTGTTTTTTTTTCTTTCTTTTTTTTTTTTTTTTTTAATATACTAGGCCTTCAAACTTAGAATGTTCCAGGGCTTGTCTGCTATCTCTTTCTCATATACAACCCCTTCTCTCATTCTCTGTCTCAGATCTCACCCAAACTCATGGTTTTCAAAACTATCTAAACACTGACTTCCCCAAAATTTACATTTCAGCCCCAACCTTTTGCCTGAGTTTTTCATCCTAACATCCACCCTGCTACCCAGCACACCCACGTGTGTGTCTTAAAGGTATCTCAAATTTCATGTGGCCAGAACAGAACTCTCCTTTTTTCCCCCGCTTTGTCTCTGATAATGTCACTTACATCTGCCTGTTATCCAAGGCCAAAAAACTAAGTTCTAATCCTCTCAAACTGGTATAACCAATTAATGTGAAAGCCTTAATTGGCTCTACCTTCCAGTATTCTTGAATCTGAATGTCTTAGCACCGTGGTAGGCAAACTGCGGCTCGCGAGCCACATGCGGCTCTTTGGCCCCTTGAGTGTGGCTCTTCCACAAAATACCACAGCCTGGGCGAGTCTATTTTGAAGAAGTGGCGTTAGAAGAAGTTTAAGTTTAAAATATTTGGCTCTCAAAAGCAATTTCAATCGTTGTCCTGTTGATATTTGGCTCTGTTGACTAATGAGTTTGCTGACCATTGTCTTAGCAGACCCACCCTAGTCTGAGCTGCCATCCTCTCCCACACAGGTATTCCTCCTGCTTCCATCTCTGACCCTTGAGAGTACGGCTTCAACAAAGTAATCAACATTATTTTTTTAGTTAATGTAAATTTGATATCTTTTCCTTATTTCCCTCTCAAACTCTAAAAGGGGACTACATGATCTGTTCTCAGTATTCTTCATTTCTTACCACCTGTCTCTCATAGGCCTTTGTCATGGTCCCAGAATAAGCCAAAATTGTGACATCTAGGGAACTTGCTGGTCCCCATCCCTGGCATCTTCCCTGCTACTACATACCTGTACACCTCACCCCCTCATTTCAGACACATCTGTCAGTCATTCAAAAAACTCTTCCCTAAGAACTTTTCTCAGTTAATACCCTTCCTTGCCTCAGTCACACTGGTTTTCCTTTCCCTCGCTTATTTTATTTGTTCATTATTTTATTTTATCACAATAATATCTATTTGAAATTTGATCTGATTATTTATTTTCTCTTTTTCCTATTTTACAAATACTGAGAATGTACTTTGTAAAAGGCATTGGGTTCTGTGATACAGATATACATAATAAAGAGTTCCTCTCCAAAGAGGACATAGAGATGGCCAATAGACACATGAAAAGATGCTCAACGTCACTAACTGTCAGAGAAATATGAATTAAAACAAGAAGATATCACCTGTCTGTATGGCTATCAGCAATAAATCAACAAACAAGTATTGGCAAGCATGTGGAGAAAAGGGAACTCTCATGCACTGGTGGTGGGAATGCAGACTGGTACAGGCACTGTGGAAAAGAGTATGGAAGTTCTTCAAAAACTTAAAAATAGAATTCCTTATGACTCAGAGATTCTACTTCTGGGAATATATCTGAAGAATCCCAAAATACTAACTTGAAAGAAACATATGCACCTTTATGTCCATGACAATAGCCAAGATCTGGAAGCAACCCAAGAACCCATCCATAGAGGAGGGGATAAAAATGTGGTGGCACATTTACACAATAGAATATTACTCAGTCATAAAGGAAGAATGAAATCTTACCAAAAAGCATGGATAGACCTAGAGGGTATTACACTAAATGAAGTCAGTCAGTCAGAGAAACACATACACCATAGCATTTCACCTATCTGTGGAATCTAAAGAATAAAGTAAACAAAGTTGACAGGCTCAGAGGGGAGGTGAGTTGGGGGACCAAGTGAAAAAGGCTGGAGGGATTAAAAAGTTATTCAACAGTCACAGGGACATAAACTACAGCACAGGGAATACAGTCAATAACACTGTAATAACTATGTATGGTGCCAGGGGGTTACTTGAAATATTGGGGGGAACTGCTTTAAAATATATGAATGTCTAACCACTATGCTGCACGCCTGAGACTAAAATAATAAATGTAAGCTGTAAGTGAAAAATAAAATTAGAAAAAAAAGACTGACAGAGTCCTTCCCCTCATGAAATTTACATTTTAGTAGGAAAGACAGAAATGGAAAATCTAAGTGCACAAATGTTTTGTATTGAGTGCTACCTCGAAGTACAGCAGTGAAGTGCTCCTATAGGAAGGTCTAAATGGAGAATGAGGAAGTTTCTCTGAGAATGTGACCTATAAGCTGCAATCTGAGGCGGGATGGAGATGGATATCAGAAAAGTATTCTGCACACTAGAAGGACTAATTGTAAGGGAGTGACACTTACTATTGTGTGTGTGTGTGTGTGTGTGTGTGAGTGTGTGCGTGCATGTGTGTATTTTTAACATCTGCTACATTCTTGTCTGTTTCTCAACGGAGGTGACCCATTAAATCCTTAAATCCCAAAGGAGCTTGTGGTGACATTAATCCTGAAACGTGGAATGGACAAACAAAGGTAACTGGGCTGAGACCACACAAGATAGGTGAGGCAGGGGAAAATAACTTCGTCCTGAGAGCGGCACCTGCTTCCTGGCTGTTTACACTTTGATTTTCAAACTACAGAATGGACTGACATCAATTATAAAAACAAAAAATCAACTTAGTTGCACCACAAAGAGACAGTGTAATAGTTTTTGACTCTATAGTTCCAATTTTAGTATAATACTTCAAATCCAGTTTTTTAAAGTAGGACTTGAACATTGAACATCTGAATTATTAAGAAGTCCCAAAAAAGAAGAAAAGTCTCTTAAAAAAAGTTAGCAACCAGTCTTTTTCTGCAAATGTATTCCCAGGTAGTAATAGTGTCAGGCTGAGAACAGTGTTTATTAACCACTGGAGAGGATACTAAATTAAAGGAAAAGAGAAAATGACCAGATTTTGGGGGTGAATTAACTTCCTCTTGTAAGAGAAATGGGGAAGTGCATCCTCGGTAATAAAGAGTGGCAATTTAACCGTGACTGTGCATTTCAATGCTCTTGTGAAAAGCAATGCTGGAATTCAGTCAGACAAGGGTGGGGGGGAAACCAACTCTACTAATGGGACTACTGAAACCTTCCCCCCAAAAGTGAGCCCTCCTCCCAGAAGGAGACTGAATGGGCAATGGGGTACATGTGTTTGCCTCTGGGTTTAAACCAGTAAGTAAATATATGGTCCTAAGCAAATGATGGAACCTTTGTTCATCTCTATTTCCCCGTCATTAAGAATCGTCATGCATAGTTTATTGCAAGGAACACACATATTAACTCTTTTTGATGTCTCTAGCAAATAACATGTATTAAAGAAATGTAGGTTCCCGTCCTTATTTGTGGATAGGCAGGCAGGGGTGGGGAGAGTGGGATCATGTGGGGCTCTGGTAGGGTGGCAGCTTAGACAAAGCCCTCTTTCTTATCCTGCCATCTGGAAGCAACACACCTCTCTTAGGCTGCAGAGCTGCTGGGCTGGCAAAAAGCCTCTATGAAGAGAGTAAACTCTCTTTCAAAGAGTAAGGGATAAATCCTGATGCTTATATGTTAAAAATATATAAATGAGTAAATAAAAGTATACGCCTAAAACTCACACGTTACTGGGAAATCACGCCATTTCCCATACACCATCGTTACACTTTCCTGGACAACTGGAAACAGACACCTTACCTGGGTAAGGAAGACACTGGCCATCCACTCCATCTGAGTTTGTAAGCTGTCACAACACAGGTGCCTGCAATGCAAGATGTATGGCTATGTAAATCAAAACTCCATTCGCCAGAGTATTTGGTAATTAATCGATCAGAAATCCCTTTGGTTTCTCTGATTGATAGCTTACTGCAATCAAAATGGGAGTATTTCAGTACAGGTTGCTTAGTATACGATGTCAGAATAATAGTGTACAAACGCTATTTTAAACAAAATATAGCTAAGGTTTTGATAATTGCTGAAAAACAATCAGCAATATTTTTGGAAAGGCAGAGAGGTCAACCTCATTTGCTTTTTCAGGTGCAAGATGGTAAAACATTTTTTTCCCCTAGAAACTCCCAGCTTAAGAAGAAAAATGTGCGCATATTTTCTTAATAGCAGATTTTTAAAAAGGCTTAGACAGTCTCCATCATTATGATTATAAACACTAATACCCACAAGACTCATGAAAAAGAAGCTAAATGAAAAAACCGCTGCCTGTCCAATAACACCTTTTATTGAAAACCTATATATACAGAGCACTTGCCCTCAAGATTCACACAGTCCATTAGGGGAGCCGGGAATGTACACAAATAAAACAGCGAGAGAAGCTCAAAGAGAAACAGCACGCTTGGGGATGAGATGGAGGTTGTTTCCTATAAGAGGAAAATGTTGTGACTGATAGCAAATTGAGAAAATGGGCATTCGATACAACCATATATGTTTACATTCCTGTATAAAAAAATAATTTTTAAAAATGTTATAATTTCTGAAATATTCTTGCTTCATTGAAAGATTATCATAGAGACACTGTCCTTTTCCATTTACCATATCCAAGAGAACCTTCCTCAAGGTTTTAATTACAGATCCTTTTAATTACACACCAATGTGTACAAAATACTGTAAGTAACAAAGAAGACATAAAGATTAAAGGTGAGAGTTAACAGGATTTAGGGGCATCTGAGCTATGGGCTTGAATGAAGGGCAGGGAGAGGACAGTGATGAGGAAAGGGAGCAGCACATGGAACGGATGAAGGCTCAGTATGGGGACCACATCTATTAAACATGGAGATATGAGACAGCAAGGCATGTGCAGTGAATTCAAGACATAACTGTTTTATCACTAAGTAAAAAGGGAAAGTCACGGGCAATGAAACTGATGGAGCCCATATTTAAGGGCCTTGTATGCCAGGCCAACACTTCTGTGCTTTACCTGTAAGGTGACGGGAGTCACAGAAGAGTTTTAAAGCAGGAAAGAAACATGACACATTTTAGAAAGTCTCTTGGGGGCTGGGCGGAGAATGTCCGAGAAGACAGAGGCAAGGTCCGAGGCAGGAAGAGCACTTGGAACTCCTGTACTAATCCTGGCAGGTGAATGAAGCAGGGCCCTAGGGTACGGGCTATGGTGGGTCAGAGAGACAGGAAGAGGCATGTCTGGTATGGCTTGGATTCATCAGACACAGGAAGGTAAGAGAAGGAGACTTCTAGTATAATCTTTCGGGAAAGTGACTCGATCCGATGACATCAGTGGAGTCAAGTACATACTAGTATATGTAAAGAACAGTTTTGAATCCAAGATTTTCCTTTTTAGCTGAGTTTTAGCTAGTTCTTATCCCTTATGTAAAACTGAATGTTGCCTGCATATCCCCATAAGAGCTAGGATCCCACACTCATAGGAACTAGGAAGAAATCAGATATAGTTGCTCTTAAGAAATATTGGCAATTAGGGTACATGGGACTGGAATGGACCTAAATTCTGAAAGCAAATATATTCTCCTCTTCCTGGACTCTAAGTGTTAGTAAAGATTTGACCTTCGCTTCCTGTCTATAGATCTATCTGCCAAGTCACAACATTTATCCATTTACTGAAATTACTATCAATACACCAGATCCCCAAACCGCCAGCTGGAACTTACCACTGATGTTTTTCTGAAAATGCTGTCAATCCCCAACTGCGCCACATGAGGAGAAAACACAAACATATTCAAAATGATAAACCTCACCGGACTGGAAACAGGATGGGGTGCTAAGGAGGTGACATTTAACAGTGGAAATGCATAATAGAATTGGTACCCACAGTGAAGATTCCACGGGTGTGATTTATCTCGAGGTGAATGGTAACTGTTGAGGGATGTGGCTACACATTTAAATATGCGGAGGGAGACAGAGGGAAGGGGCCTCGTGATGTCATGGGGCAGTGGGGGAAATCTCTCAGAAGGGAGTCTTGGCTGAGTAAAAGCAGATGTCTAGAAAAATGGCCAAAATAAGATAATATTCATATTGACTTGCTGATAGTGTGAGAATTTGAGAAAATGTGCCAATTGCAATGCAGGTATTTGTGTTGGGCTTATAACTTAAGCATGGAGGCAAAAGTGAGAATGTTTTCAGACTCACAAACCATAGAGAGTTCATTAAAATGAAGTTTCATGAGATTAGGTGTACAAGTAGAAACATTAATTAGCTAAGTCAAAGGAATTTCTGGTAAGAAAGTACAGTATGGCCCCAGCCCGGTGGCTCAGTTGGTTGGAGCGTCGTCCCTTACACCACAAAAGGCTGCAGTTCAATTCCCAATCCCATCACATACGTAGGTTGCGGGTTCGATCTCGGGTAGGGGCATGTGCAGGAGGCAACCGATTGATGTTCCTCTCTCTCCGTCCCTTTTCCTAAAATCACTGAACATATCCTCAGGTGAGGATTAAAAGGAAGTAAGTACAGTGTAAACCGATGCTGGGCTGATTCAAGTGTTAAAGAGGAACAGAATGTTTAAGAGGGGTCCATCTATGTGCTGTGGATTTACTACCAAATTCGGCAAAGCAAAAAGGGCAAATTAGAGAGCCAGGCTGTCTGTCTTCTTGTGGGCAGACTTGCCTGGAACATTCCTTGTGTCCCCAGGCTTTGACAGAGCAAGGGACAGGATTCGGGCAAACCCAGGTGTTTCCCCGCAGACAGGGCTCCTGGGATTTCTTGTTCTACGAAGGGGACATGCACTCACCCAGGAGCTGCCTGTAGGGGAACAGCCTCCCTCCTCAGCTGCCCACACACGTTCTCGGGATCTGGCATCTTAAGAAACTTGTCTACAGCGTAGTTTATAAAGCTAGACGAATGCCTCTGATCCTAACTCCTTGAACAGACATATATTCCCATAACTTTTTCAGCCGCCCTCCCCTTTCAAGCTTTACCTTGTTGGAGGTTTCACTTTCTTTCTCACTCCAAGATAAAACGTCACTGAACTGAGAGGAAGCATTTTGTCATGTTTGCTACTCTGTAAGGAAAACAAAACAGCTTGTAACTGAACAGACTTCACAAATATCCTTGCTATTTGCCTTGAATGTTAATGATTGGCTTTAGAATTGCTTAGTTTCTCCAAGATTTTATGAATGTAATACCAGCTCTTAGTAAATGAAGACTGTTTTGATTACAATGTTGTAAATTTAAATAGATAATTTTGGATTTATATGTCTATTTATATATGTATATTTAAACACACACATAAATGATCCCTTATTTAAAATAGCTGGAACCAGATGTGTATCAGAATTGATAACTTTTCATATTTTAAAAATACAATACAATGCATATGCAATATGTTTATAACTCCACCACACTACCAGTGTTGCTTGGGGCAGCACCCTTTATTTAAATATATTCATATTTCTACATTAAAATGTATGGTATTTCATACAGTGTAAGATAAATAAAGGCTATAAATATTGTTATAGACAATGTTTGTAACCCCCTCTACCCCCAACTTCCTATGTTGAAATCTAATCCCCAATGTGATAGTATTTGAAGGGGGGGCCCTTGGGAGCTAATTAAGTCATGAAGGTAGAGCCACGTGAATGTATCAGGGTCCTTATAAAAAGAGGCCAGAGAGCTGCCTCTCACTCTTCCCACCAAGTGGGGATCCAAGTTGGCAGCCCACAACCTGGACAAGGGCCCCACTAGACCCTGACCCGGCTGGCCCCCCGGTTCACATCCAGCCTCCAGAACTGTGAGAAACTAATGCCTGCTGTCTATACTTTAGAAAACATATTGTGAACCTATATGGGCACATACTGAACTATCTCAAATATCCATACTAATGAAAATTAAATTCACGAAAATAAGACTGCAAAAAAAGAATTTATAAACATTTGCTTTAGATCAATTACACATTCTCCGTACACATTCTGGCATATTTATTTGTGATTAATATTTTAAAAATGTTAATCCTTGAACATAGAGCATCAGGAAAGTTGTCTGACAGAAGCAAAACTTGAATCCTTATACTTTAATTTAAAATCTTAATATCGAATTACACAAATTTTATGATTTATCCTTGCATAGCTTGCAACAGATTTTATACAGATAATAGCCATGGAATTAATTATTAACACAAGCAGTCCCTATATCCTAAGGAAATCTTTTGTTTCAAACTGTAGGCAGACAGCATTTATAACTGAGCGTAAGGGTGTGAGGGTCACAGAGACCTAGGTGCAAATCGGCCTTGCTACTTATTAGTTTCAGGCCTCATGTGCTTCTCTCGGCTCTTTTTTCTTTAATCCCCACCTGAGGATATTTTTTTCCGTTGATTTTTAGAAAGAGTGGAGGGCGGGGGGAGACAGAGAGAAACATCGATGTGAAAGAGAGACAGACACACAGACTGGCTGCCTCCCACAGGAGCCCCAAACAGGGCCAGGGATCTAGCCTGCAACTGAGGTACGTGCCCTTGACTGGAATCTAACCCAGGACCCTCAGTCTCCCAAACTGGCTAAGGCCTTACTTCTTGTTTGTAAACGGGGATGATAACAATATTGACTATCTCATAGGGTCATTATGATGATTAAATGAGAAAGTAAAGAGTTACTATGAAGGGTTATTGTACAGATTAAATGAGAAAAATGCCTATAAATGTTTTAGCCTAGTAACTGGCACACAGAAAAATGATAGCTGTTATTATAAATTTAGAACACCTGCTTCATAGAAATAGCAATATAAACAAGTTATTAGGATCCTAAGACAAGGCACAAAAGCCCACTTGACAAATATGTAGCTCAAATCAGTACAAGTTCTATAAAATTTAAACTCTTCCTATGAAATCTGCTCTTGATGAAAGCAGCCACTTTTGAAAAGGGTAGAAAACCTATATAATAAAAGCCCAGCGACTGTTAAGGCGGAACGACTGGTTGCTATGTCCCACTGCCTGCAGGGGCCACCACCAGCACCGCTGTGGAGCCCGAGGGCCTCAGGGCCAGCAGCCGCCGCCAAGGCACTGGTAAAGAAGAACGCGAAGGTGGCCAGCATGAACATGCAGCTTGAGACAAACTCCATCAGCTGGGCACCGAGATGATCATCACCAAGGCTGGCAGGTCAAGGCACCCCTCTCCCTGCTGTGACCCTCCCCATGTGGCGCCAGTATTGGGCAGCAGGCTTTGGCCCAATTAACACAAGCGAGACTGAGAAGCGGGGCAGGGGGCACTGCCTGGCCACCTATGGGTCCCTCTCTGCGTGGGCCAGCTCCTTCACTCTTTGATTCCCGGCTCTAGTGACAGCTACCTGATGCGCTGGGCCAGAGGGTACCGCTCTGGAGGCCAGGAAGGCAGCAGAGAGAAACCCTGTGGATCTGCCTCCCGACCAGCAGCCCAGGACCTGGCACCACCAGAAACGGACTGGCTCAGAGCACACTGAGCTTTGGGGGGGAAGGCAGGCGCCTGTGAGGGGCCTTTCCACCAGCTGGCTCCTGGTGGATCCCATCTCAAAGGACACTCGGTCTTTGGTTCCTTACTTCTGTCTATCCCAGCTAAAGAGGAACAGCTGGGCACATTTTCGGGGAGAATTAAGACTCTAACACAGTGTGTTCTGTTCCGTGGAGATTGCTATCCAGTTGTCTTAGGCCTAAATTCAGCGTGATTGTGGGGCCTGGCTCTGCCCCTGGGGCCCATGTCTTCCAACTGGCCTGTATTTGTTGTAAGGCCCCAAAGAGAAGAAGGGGAACACGTTTTTCAATGCAATGGATTTGACCAACAGACAAAGGCAAGTGCCGAGCTGTGTCTAATGTACATACAGAGACACCAGCTCTGAGTCCGCCTGGCCAAAGGGAGCTCAGGGCCTGTTTGCAGAGCCTTCTGGTGGTTTCTGTTTCCTTGCTGAGGCCGTTGCTCCCTGGAAAGCCTGAGGCCCATGCTCAGCTCCAGCTCAGTGGGTCTTCTTCAGGCCTCTCCCCGCAGCTGGCCACTCCCCTGATCAGCCCTTCCCACCCCCATCAGAGGCAGGGCTGGCTGGCCAACCTCTTGCCATCCCTCCCCCTGGCCTACCCGGCTGGATCACCCCAATTGGGGCAGACTGGCTGGACTCCATCCATACACAAATTCATGCACCGGACCTCTAGTATGTTTATAAAATAAAAACTTGGTTTCCAAGGAGAACACAGGTTAGGAGAATATAGAAGAAAAAGTAAGCAGGAAGATCAGGAATTATGCTTTGGTTACCTGTGGCAGCGATGACAAGGCCTGGAATTTACACGGTGGATTTGCTCCTAGTCACTATTATTAATGTTTGCTATTATAATCATAGTAGATAATTTAATAACATATATATTTTGGATATTTTTTCCTTTATGGCTAGATTTCTAGAAATGGAAGTATCAGTTCCTAAACTGGGGCTAAAAACATCAGGTTGATTTTTAAATACGCTAAGCTGCCATCCAACTACAAAAATGACTATTAATCAACATATTATGTATACAGAAAGACAAGGATGAAGGAACTCCATCTAATAAAGACCAAGGTGGGTGACCTACTGAAGAAAACCAAATAAAATTCAACCTAGAAGACTTAATATTTGTCACCTATGATGTTTAACATTTACTTTCCTGAATATAAACCTAAGCTCATGAACCTTGACATCTGGAGTTCGGTTCACTAACCCCAAATTCTTATGTGGCTTACTTCTGCAAACTCCACCCTCCCTCTACTGAAAAAAAAACACACAAAAAACATGAAGAAGAATGACAAACAATATCTTGGTACCTGCACAGACTCCCTGCTGGGCCTATCAGGTGGAATGGCAAAGTGGGAGTTCAAGTAGGGTAGATAATCCAGACCTCTGAATGGAGGGGTAAGGGCTGCAGACTTCAGTGCTGTCCTACTAGCCCCCATGCCTGGACATTCCACTGACTTTAAAAGTGAATATGAGATGTCTACACCAAGTTGGAATGCTAAGATTTATTTAAGGCCACACATGGAGGCTTCCCTGGAGAAACAAACAGGGAAAGGTGTTAAAGGTGTGGAGAGCTCAAAAGACACTTCCCAAAAGAGGGCTAACTATCCTCTCTTCATAACATATTAACAGATATTACTACCGTGTTCTTTCTTTGTACATTACCAAAACAAAATAGGGAAGTGCCACACACTTACAGTACGCAAGCAATGTTTAACTCAAGTGAATTGTATAATTCAAAATAAAAAAAGTATCTCCAGGTCCTGCTGTCATTCAGCATTTAAAAAAATTGCATGGGTACTGCCAGAATCTCAAGGAAGTGGAGATGATACTGCAAATACCGATGTGACCACCGCTGAAAACTGGATAGAGAATATTTTTTAAAAATATTTTAATTGATGTTTAGAGAGAGAGAGGAAAGGAGAAGGCGAGAGAGAGAAATGGGAGACATTGATAGGAGAGTGAAACATTGATCGGCTGCCTTCGGCACTCCCTTACTGGGAATTGTGCCCACAACCCAGAAATGTGCCCTGACCTAGAATCAAACCTACAATCTTTCCTGACACCTCAGCAAACACTTTCTACTTTCTATAACCATTCATGGTTTTACCCGATCTTAGACTTCTTACAGACAGACTCAGATGGTAGTATTTTGTGTCAAGCTTCTTCTACTCCACAAGGATTTCAAGATGCCTCCATGTTGCTGTATGCATGAGTATTCACTTATTTTATTGCTGAGTAGGATTCCATTGTATGAATTTATCATTCTTATATTGATAGTCACTTGAAATGTTTCCAGGTTGCAGCTTTTATGAATAAAGCTGCTTATGAACATTCCTGAACAAACACTTTTATGGACATAATAACTAGGAACAGAACTGCTGGGTCCCAGGGTAGATGTTTTAATAAACTTATCTAACAACTGCCCAACATTTCTACACAGTGATTGTGAATGTACCCTTCCATCAGCAATTTATGAGAGTTTTAATCAACATCCTTGCCCATATTAGGTATTGTCACTCTTACAATTTTAGTCATTGTAGTCAACTTAAAGAGTAAAATAGTATATCAGAGTTTTAATTTGCATTTATTAATTTCCATTAGCTAAACTCAAGCCACTTTTGCCTTAGGGCATGACACACTCTCCCAGTCATTTTATTGACTGAGATGCTGACTAATACGCTTGTTTATGTAATGCATATTAGACTTTTCTTTAGGACTTAAGTCATTCCCTGCTCTAAAAAATGTGAGGTGCTCATAAAGACCAAGTATGGAGTTCTTCACTGTGCTACTCAGTGCATTAATGTCACAGCCCAGAGGCTGAGAGGAATCCTCAGTTTACTCTGCATTTTATTTTATTTTATTTCCTACAGGCCTTGACTTCCAAGAGAGAGGGCTGAGAAAGGTATAAGATAAGAATGTTAATACCCACACAGAAATGTGTACATAGTCAAATACTACATGTGCAAATACCTTCAGGTCCTTGTAAAGAATGAGATATCCATCTCGTAAAACACAGTGTCGATCTTGAAATTTATTTCCAGACAGTATTTTAGATGGTTCTTCTTTGATTTTCAGGGATCCCTCTTTGATACTTTCCAGGGCATTTCTCTCTGTAAAGTACATTATTTTTGTAAGTGAGGTACATTTTCATTTATTTGGAACAGAATATAAAACATTTTTATACTGTCAGTTTTGATATTATAAAGTAATAACTTGTCTCCTATCATTAAGAAGCCTATGGTTAATTTCTGGGAATAGCACATGTCAGGGATGTGTAGGACAAGTCGCAGATCCACTGACTGGATCTATTTATATCTACAATAGATAGGCCTGCCTATGCTGTCCCATTAGCACTTAAAACATGGTGAGTCTCAATCGGGATGTGCAGTAAATATAAAATATACTTACAGACTGTCACTGAAGACAGTTCAAAAAAGTAAAAAAAAAAAAAAAAAAAAAAAAACTCCCAATTTTTAGTATTAATTACATGTTGAAATGATAATATTTTGTATATGTGAGTTTAAATGAAATATACTAGCAAAATCAATGTCACTATAAATATAGGTATTAATGTGGATACTAAGCAACTTAAAATTACATCATCAGCTTGCCTCACATTTCTTTCAACAGCATTCATATAAGAATGTAAATACACAGGTAAAGAGGGAAACCTCTACCATAATTCTGACACAGGAATCCAAGAATTTTTAAGTTGTTCAAGAAATTCCTGCCAACATGACACAGGTAAGAGTAACAAAGCAAAATGGCTAAGGTAGAGTATTTAACATCGACTACATTTCATATGCAATACTGTGACTGTTCCACACACAGGAGTCTTTTCAACCAAGTTTATTAAGAAAACACTTTCTGGTAAGAAACCAAGTTTGTATTTGCATAAATTTATCAATCTATCTCCATAAGTTTACCATGCATAAGTGTATCAATGTATTTCCAATCTAAAACTTTCTACTGGAAATTCAGACAATGATCAGCTGCCTGCCTGAGACCTGAAGTACAGTGGACAGAAAGAACACCGAAGTCAAGTAGCCATGACACTGTCATTATGGTGTCAATTCCTGCTTTTCCTATAAAACAGGAAAAATCACACTTGTCCTGCAGGTTGCTGTGGCCCACATATTAGATGGTGTCCACAAAAGATTCAGAGAGGGACACCATATTAGGACCTGGATCTTTAGCAATTTCTTAGTGTTAAGGTTATACAATTTTAAAATATTCACGCATGGTTTCCAGTTAAAAGACTTGAAGACATGTTTTAATATAACTGGGAGATCAAGAAAAAAATAAACATTATATAAAACTAGTATACATTTTAGACTTTTCAAAATGTTCATGTATTTTATGTCATGTGATTTGCATGCAATTTTCTGAAGTAGGGAGTAGAGGTAACACAATCTCATTTTATTTTTATTTAAATATATTTTTATTGATTTCACAGAGGAAGGGAGAGGGAGAGAGAGATAGAAACATCAGTGATGAGAATCACTGATCGGCTGCCTCCTGCATGCTGCCTACTGGGGGGTCATGCCAGCAACCTGGGCATGTGCCTTGACTGGAATTGAACCTAGCACCCTTCAGTCCACAGGCCGATGCTCTAACCACTGAACAAAACAATCTCATTTTATAAATGAGAAAATTGTGGCTCACTAAGGTTATGTAGGTTAGAAAGCAACTGTACTAGAATCACAGTTCAGCTCTCTTAATATCTAACACAGAATCCTGTCTTTTATACTGAGACACTTCTAAGTAATCATCACAATTATGATCATGACCATTACCATAATAATAAATGTCTGGGTGCCTTTCTTGAACTCATGTGCACTCTTTATCTACAACTTACTCCTTTGATGATTTCCGTGACACTGCTCTGTCTTTGTTTCCTTGAAAGCTTTCTAATTGTTCCTTCAAACATCATGGGCCTCTCTTGATAGACCCATCCCTTACAAGCAAATGATGGTAACTCTATACTCAGCTTTCTAATGTTCTTTAATAAGTAAGTGGGATGATCTTGTGTTCTCCCAAGGCTAAAACCACGTCTCATGCAATGCGTTCCATTGCTTCCGGAGGTCCCTTCCAGACATCTACCCCAGGACACATTTCACAGACAAGTAAAACCCAACACATCCAAAACAGAAGTCAATGACCCTATCCCTTGTCAACCCCAACAGTAACCTCTTCTAGGCTCTCTTTCTTAATGGCTCAGGAAGCATCCAAAGCAAAAAACTGAGAAGTACACACAGTGGTCTCTGTAAAAATACACAGCTAATTTCCTTTAGAAAACATTCCCTTACTACCTAGATAAAAGTGAGATAGTAGTCCAATGAAATTATGTCCATAATTTCCTCAATTACAAAGTGTTTTATTCATTTGTATTTTTAAAAAGTTTACTCAACGGGTACTTTTAGTGAGTAAAGGAATGAGATAGAGTCTTATAATGGAAGATCAAGACATACAAGAAAAATGACACAGGAGATATTTCCTTGATCGAGAGATATTCAGTGTGAGAAGAGATGTCAGTGACCATGAAGCTGAATCACCTTTCTGTGCTTGAAAGTTCTCCACAAACATAAGCATCCTGGCCTACAGTAGTCATTTATAGCATCTTGTGTCTGTATTTACATTTATATTTAAATAGTCCTCATGCATTTAGATTTTCTGTTCCTTGTGGGAAAAGATAATCCTTTACATTTTCCACAGATTCCTGCATGAAACAGAAAGCTAACAGAAACTTACCAATTGGTTTTCTCGGTACCAAATAATAACATGAGAGAAAGTCAGGACGCTCCTACTCTATCTACAGTGGATATCAAAGACTATCATCAAGTCCCAAGAAAATACTTCCACTTGAAGTGGACTAGGTCTTACCTTCGGATTTAAAAAGATTTGATGGAAGCACAATGTAAATTATTTTAACTAGACTATGATTTATAGACTCATACTATTTCTGCTGACATTTTCTTTTTATTTTCTTAAGTCAGTTGATAGTGGATGGCTCAGCTTTCCAGGTCTGAACTTGCCAGAAGCAGTTGCATTTTAAACTATTCTATTCTAATGCAAATTTAATTCCAAAGCATCTGTCCTATGCAGCAATCTAAATTTAGAAACCCACGGGGCTCTGCATTTGAGTTACATCTTATATCTTAAAAGTATTTTTTCCCTATTGAGATCATTAAAACTCGACTCCCATGCATTACATTCTATCAAGGTAATTTTTAAAGAACTTTAGCACTTAAAATAAGACTTCAGCAATATAAAATTCTTTATTCTGGAACCTTACAGAAGCTATAAATATATGCCTTACTTGTGATAGAGATGTTCAAACAACTCAATATGAGAAATAATGATAAAAGATTGTCTAGTAAGATTAGCTATGACAAAGTCTATTTAGCCATTTTAATGAAGTTTTATACTCCCTATCTCAATGTCTCAGTCATAATCCATGGGGTAGAAAAGAAATTTGAGGACTATTATCTTTCTTTTCAAGTTAGTTAACTCCTCATTACAATAATGACAATGGCGCAAACTGTTTCTAAGAAATCAATGCCGCTTTTGAAAAGCACAGGATTGATTTTTAAGTAGAGGCAACAGAAAATTCATTTCCTCTAGTATACCTCCTTAAAAGTAAAGTATGTTACCTCATTACCATAAATGAATGAGCAGAAATTAAGTGTTGGCTGATTCTAAATCTATTCCTACTGTTATGTCTACATTTTAAACTGTTCAGATAAAGTGAGGAAACTCAGAAAACTAACACACATATACCTCCAAATGTATTATTTGATAAAAATTCTTCATTTAACATGAAGGTGGTGAAAACATACTGTCCATCAAAAGTATATGCTTAGAATTTATTACATTAAAAAACAACAACTATCATATGGGTGCCGGTGTAATAACCTGGTTATAATTTACAGAAAGGAGGAACGGGAAGACTAGATGTAGGCATGCCATGTACACAGCTTTGCCAAAGAGCTGCATCTAACACTCTCCAAGTCTGTGCCCCACTGATTGATGGGGGAAGGAACCATGCCCAGTAAGGTCTGAGTGATGTGGAAAGGTGCCTGCCTGTCTGCCAGTCACACCCGGAAACAAATTAGTGGTCAGAATGGGCATGGCCACTGCAAGCACATGAAACCTGAGTACACTTCAAACAATGCGAGTTTTCTCTCTTCTCTCTCTCATGCTGGGTCCTGAGTCCTGCGGCAGGGGCTGGGCTCCCGTGCATCCACAGGCTAAAGGCCATCGGGGGCTGCTCCACACAATGGTGGACTTTGATTAGCGTGGGTGCTGAGCCACACTGACTACAACGTGGAAGGGAAGCTCTGGACACCGGCCTTGTTTCCGGTGCTGCTGGGACCCCAGCTGCACCTTTTCCAGGACTGGCTCCAGGGACAGGGGACTTTGGAACCCGAGAGATGTAACTTCACGCAAATAAAGCCTTCTTTCCCCTCCCATCCACCCGTGGGGGCTTCTGGAAATTCTTTCAGCGGTTTCCCAAGAACCTATACCTCGCTCCTACGAGCGACAGGAGAGTTTAATTCTCCTGTAACAAAGCAATTAATAAAATGCAAGTCACACCGATATTTTTGTGTGTAAATATAGAGTTGGAATAGAGTTAGGTGGACAGAGAGTAAAATTTGTGGCAAGGAGGTGTCAAGTTTGCGGGGACAGAGTGCAAAGGTATTGCTACTAATGCTCCAAAAAGTAGTAACGCAGTAGCTGTTGTTTTCCTGAGAGAAAATGTTGTTGCAACCAACTACCCTAGTTTCAAACTTAGCTGATTTCTACTTGGGCCCCCAGTTAGAAAATCTTCAGTGAGAGAAATATTTAACCTTATTCCATCTTGCTGTGAAGAGCAATGTATTTCTGAGATGACGCCAATATTTCTAACAAATGGACAGAGACATCACATTCCTTTTACTTCCATTATTTTCCTTTTAGACCCCCAAGTTTAAGAAGTAGTGGATGTATGGAATGGAGCAACGATTCTGGAGTTGGTGGTCATTGTGATTGATTTAGGAGACATTTGCCAAGACAGAGACAAAGTAGAATGAACATCTAACCCCCCTAAAATCTATCACCAAGTATAGCCCATAAAACGTACTTCTAAATGCCAGGCTGCTGTAATACACAAGTATAGGGGAAAAAAATTATGATTTAAGAAACTGATTTAAACACACACACACACACACAAACAAGCCGAGCCGATTTAAAAGGGTCATCTTAAATTCACACAGATGTGGAAGCACCACAGCGAAAGCGATTATTTTGCTTTGACAATCTACATATAAATCAAGCTCTAATGGAAAACATTTATAAACATTTTGTTGGCTAGAAAACTATAAAAAGTATTTTAAAAATTTACTTCATAGTTCCTTTTATATTTGACCCAAAATACATAACTACTAATGTGAAACGGTCCAATTAATGTATTTGCTGACAGTGTTACACTAAAACCTGATGTTGTTCATGCAATGAGACAGTTTTCTGGTAGGAAGAACTATCCTATATAATAAAAGTCTAATATGCAAATTGATCCCTCAACCAGGAGTTCGACTGGGAGTTTGACCAGGAAGTGGGGCCAGCCAACTGCCTGTGGTGGCCCCTCCCCCGGGCCGGCCAGGTCCGTCCCCTTCCCCCAGGCGACCTGGCCCTATGGGACTCCATCCATGCACAAATTTGTGCACCGGGCCTCTAGTACATATGATAACAAGCTGCATACTGGTTTGGCAAATTGAGGTAGGAATAGTGCAAGGACAGTGCAAGGTTTGGCAAATTGAGGTAGAAATAGTGCAAGGATAGTGCTCTACCCTGTTCGAGCAAGGAGTGGGACATGAGAGTAACACCAAAGTTAGAGAATGTTTCATCCAAATCCTGAAACTGTTACTTAAGCCTGCCTTCCACTCTGGGGTTCTCCAGCTCTTACGCAAGGTGCTTGTCTAGACCTTACCGAGGCGTGATGCTTTCCCAACAGAAGGACACACTCACAACCCCAGGAAGGCACAGGAGTATGGGAGGCATCATTATACTGCCCAGTCTTCCTACTCAGCTTGTGGGCAGAGCCCATGTTCAGTCACACTACCATTTTTCTTGTCTTTAATCAGCATAAAGAGTTTAATTCAAATGTCATTGCTCTCAACCTGCTCTCTCTTTCTCCCCCTGCCCTCGTCCCCTAAGACCAACAGAACTTAATGGTATCCTTATTTGGATTATTCTTCACTCCACCTGCACAAAACTTTACTTTACACCACAGCCTTCTAAGATCTTAGTTTTGTCTATTTGTGTTCACATAGCCAGCCCACTAACATTCAAACAAGAGCTGAGGTATTGTGTCTAAGTGTGGGTTTCAAGTATTTCGCAGCATGGAAGAATTAGACATTTAGAGGAATACCAGAAAAAGGAAAAGTTGACTTTTCACTAGAAAACACTACATATTTACCTGAAAAGTTGACTTATTTTCTAAAAGAAAAGAAACCACAAGAACTTATTACATATGTTGCATAATGTTGACAGGACTTGGTTCCTAAGCTCCACAATTGTTCTTTATCTCAATGCTACAATGAAAAATACAGAATTTAAGAACTAGAACAGATTTCATAGATTATCTAAATGAGAAATTCTCAGCATGGGCATCAATAGCATTTGGGGCCAGATAATCCTCAGTTGTAAAGAGCTGTGCTGTGTATTGTAGGATGCTCAGTGGCATACCTTTTATCTGTCCACTAAAGACCGGAAGCATCACTCCAACCAGCTGTGACAGTCAGAAATGTCTGCAAACACTGCCAAATGTCCCCTGGGAGACAACACTGCCCACACCTGAGAGCCACTGCTGGTATAATTTGCACTCTTGAATACCCAGAGAACTTTCATAATTCAGGAAGAAGGTTCACCAGCTATCGGAATCATTAGAAAAACACTGAAGCATGGCAAAAAGCCCTTCCAGCATAAACCATTCCTACCAAAAACGTTAACTTGGTACCATCAGATGAGCCAACTACTACCATAGGGCTAGGCTCCAGGAAACCTGACTCTGGCACATGTCACTCCTGTGCACATACCTGTTCTTCTTCCTCTTGGACAATACTAAGTCAGTGGGTCTGTATTTACCTACTCATTTTTACTTTTGACATTTGCAAATGCCACTTGTGCCATGGTATCCTTCAACCACTTGAACTTTCCGCCGGAGCTGCAAAGTGGGATAATAGCAGCACCTACCATTATAGTGTCTGATGGTGTCAGTGGTTAAGAACCTCTTCACCACAAGATAAGCAGAGCCAGGTTCAGCTAATGAGCTCCACCGAAGCACCTGCTCCAACACATTTTCTGTGTAGTGAAGAGGGCGCTCTGCAAAATAAAACCAGGTCAAATTAAAGTATCATCTTTTATAATTATACAGTTTATAAATCCTTTAAAAAATCTGTATTCAACAATAAGCATAATCATATCTTATGTTACATAAAAATGGCATTAAGACTACATAAAAGAGACTGTTAACACCTAGAACACCAGTAAGTATATAATAAAATTTACTGTGTAAATGAATCTATGCAGGAACATTTGTGGTTTGCTCAATGATTTTTAAAAAATCACAGATGCTATCCTTTAGAGAACATTTCAGAAATAATGCTAACCTTATATATAACAAATCAGTATCTTACACTATCTTCTTTTTTATCTTTTTAAATATATGTTTACTGATTTCAGAGAGGAAGGGAGAGGAAGAGAGAGATAGGAGCATCAATGACGAGAGGGAATTATTGATGGGCTGCCTCCTGCATGCCTCCCATTGGGGATCGAGCCTGTAACCAGGGCGTGTGCCCTGAATGGGAATCAAACCATGACCCCCTGGTTCATAGGTTGATGCTCAACCACTGAGCAACACTGGCCGGGCTTATAGTACCTGCTTTCAATTTAAAATAACATTCTAGTTTGCTTATGGAAATCTGTCTATTTTTCACATGCAATTAAATAATTGTGAAAGGACTAGCAAAATTACTCTTGTCCAGTAGCAAGTGATAATATAATTTAATCCTAAAGATTAGCATATTATAATTTCTGATCAATAATGATATAGCTGATATTCTTATAGTCAATTCGTATAAAATCATAAAATATAACTTCAACAGAGATCATATGAAAACAATCAATATTCTAATAGGTAATCTATGTTTAACTATTGGTGGAAACATCAATCAGAAACATTATGTGACAATATTATACATTAACTGTTGATATAAAGAACCAAAAACCAGAAGTTAATGACCTCGTAAAGATTTCTCTGTAATAAACAGTCATCCATATACATTTTGTTTTAGGAAATCATATTTTTTAATGCATGAGAAGTTCTTAGCACAGAGTTAAACAAATAGATTGATTTTACAATTACATTTAAAGCCTCATAGAAAAGATTTTTGCTGATCAAAATATGCCAATCATTTAATAAAAAGTTACAATAGAAGCATATATTGGGGGGGAAATTCAACCCTTTCACAGCACACTAAAAATAGTATAACTGAAACAGCAAGAATATAAGCTCTAACAGGACGATGTTGATGTAGCTTCCCCAATAAAATCACCAAATGTAAGTCAATTCAACTCTTTCACACCCTTCTAAATGTAAAGCGCATAGCATCTGAGAGTTTCATTTTGGTTAAAGTAGAATGGCAATGACAAACAATCTGTAGATAGTATCATAATCACATATGAACCATGATATTTTAATTGATGATAAAATCACAAGTAATGACAACCAAATACGGTAGATCATGTCTCTCTTAACATAATCCATAGCATGCAAATTGCTGAAAATTCAAAGTAGTTACTAGTCTGCCCTGCTATGACCACAGCCAGAACTTATCAACAATCTCAGGTCCACAGAAGAAGAAAACGAATTTTCTTCTTCCAATGTAAATAATCAGATTTTTGCTTACTATTCAGTACAATTTAATGCAGTTCTGCACTCTGCGTTTATTGGAGCAAGCCAATAATGATGGCAATTCAAATAAGGAAGGAAGAAATGATGGATGGAAGGAAGGAAGGCAGGAAGGAAAGAAGGGAGGGGGGAAGGGAGGGAGGGAGGGAGGGAGGAAGGAAGAAGGTAGGAAGGGAGGAAGGAGAAAGAAAGAAGAGCAACTAGGCCATACATCTTGAAGATATATTTCCCTCCTGTTTACAAATATATCCCTGTACACAGTAGTGTGCTGAGTATGTATGTAACAGATGTTCAATAAATATTTGAGTAATGAAATACCTTATGAATTTCTATGGTGGCCTATAATTAATGGAAAATATTTGTAAGTGGATCAAAGGGCAGAATATAACTCTTTGTAAAACTAAAGAAAATATTTTATGCTATATCAATCTTGCTTTTCTTCAAATAATTTTGCAACAGGTTGGCAAAGATCATAATTGCCCATAATTTGCCAAAGCTATAAATAATTGGTAGTCTTCTATTAATAGAGGTTATAATTCAATTGAACTGTATTCAAAAATAAAAGTAATTATAATTTGAAGTCATAGCCACAGCAATCAGATAAGAAAAAGAAATAAAAAGGTATCCAAATTGGAAAATAAGAAGTAAAACTGTCATTATTGCCAGATGACATAGAACTTTATATAGAAAAACCTAGACTCCACCAAAAAAACTATCTGAATAAATGAATTCCTACAAATAATTTTTATGCATAGTTACATTTACAATCATCTGTCATGACAGATTATATGGTGTGTAAGTGATCTGGCATTAAGGCATTATTGGAAATAACACATTTGTGTATTATCCATAGCATAAAAATTGCTGAAAAGTCAGTGTAGGTATGTGAAAAGAACAGGTTATGGAAGAGGTTAGTTAGGTAAATCACATTATTAATAGTTTAAAACCTTGTTTACAGAAAAATACCTGGCCTCCTCTGTTAAAATGAGAACTATCCATTTTTCACTTGAAAGTATAGGTATTGTGGTTACATTTCTGGTGATAATGACACAGGATTTCCCATAGACAACTATGACTTCCCCAGTAATTAAAGTCTTAGCGCCAAACTTCGAGTGGTGAACGTCTGTCCCTGTTCTGTCCACATAGTTAGAGGGCAACAGCACTCTGTGTCAATCCAGAGGCGGGCTGGAAAGGACCCTGGAACAATGAACAGATCTTCTGTACCAGAGTAGCTCTTAGGAGAATTAATGAAACATTTCATCGTGATTCTGCTGCACACAAAGTGTTTCACAAGCTGGAGCTGCTCGGTGAAAAGGCCCACTGAAATGAGGCCCCTCTCAGTGGAAGTTTCTGTTCTTCAGCAAGTCAAGGACCTACAGAGTATGGGGCTACCCCAGCAGAGGACAGGCTCCGGTTTAAGGTGAGGCATTAAAATTAAAGCACCCTTTAGAAGAGTAGCTCTTGGTGAAGGTAACAGCCTCTCCCAGGTGGGTTTCAGCTTGTCCTAATGATAGGCAGCAGTGGGTCAAGGATGCTTGGCATCTTTCAAAAGATGGGGCGGGACGAAGGAAGACCTTCTTCTCCATCCAATACAAAAATTTTTAACCGTTCTTTTAAAAAATTATTGTTTCGTTCTTTTGACAATTTGTTAAGTGTAGGAAGACATAGAGAACATAAAATTTGCCCTTTTCACATGTACAATTTTACATACACATTTTACATGTACAATTCAGTGGCATTAATGATGTTGTAATTTCAAGTGTCCCACCAGGCAGTTAGAGTGAAAACCTACTTATAAATTAACTGAGCCTAGAATCTAACTCAGCTTTATGCATATAAATTCTCAAAATATTTTCTACGGTTTTAACCTGATATATTTTGTCCATGAATCTGACTACCATATAGGAAGAAAAAGATCATGCTTTGTCAGAACTCTCTAGAAACTGTTCTCTATTTGTGAGCACCTGAATGTCTGTTCCTCTCCACCCCCACCCAAATAAAATTGCTAGGTTGACACCGAATCCCCAATGTGATGGTATTAGGAGGCCGCACCTTTGGGAGGCAGAGTCCTCATGAAGGGGATAGGTGCCCATATGAATGAGACTCACAAAGCTTCCTCCCATCACCTGAGAAACGAGAGAAATGACAGCCCTCTGTGACCTGGGAAACTGATTTCTCTCTCCAGACACCAAATCTGCCAGCACCTTGATCTTGGGCTTCTCAGCCTCCAGAGCTGTGAGAAATAATTATCTGTTGTTTGTAAGCCACCCAGGCTGTGTAATTCCGTTATCACAGCCCAAATGGACTGAGACACCATTTCACCAACAACAGCAATGCTTCCAGTGCTGTGTGAGCCACAAACTGACATGCTTACATCAGTCTGCATTGGAGCTGGCACATCCCTGAGAAGTTTGCACAGGTGTGGAATCTATTTTCATTACCTTTGACCATACAGGAGTGTGTCGGCAGTTACATGTTCTACTACACATTTTCCTTTCTCATTTCCAATTACAATCAGGGCACTATGTTATTTAAAAAAAATAAGTATAATAGATTATCTCAAGGGAGTAAAGGGAATCTTACAGAATAATTATTATACAAAGCAGGCACTGGCTAGGACAGGACAGAGACTGCTGCTTTAAAATTTACAGACACCTACAAGGAAACACAGCCCTTCTGGTTCACTTATTTATCCATTTATTCATTTACCCTCAGTTACTTACTTACTTGCAGGATTTGTATTTACATTAGAAAAGGCACAGATTCCCTGCTGACTCTCTTCCTATCAGCTACAATCTTGTGACTGCCAACGCCTTCACTTTCATCTTCTTTTCATGTTTCCCTTTATCCTCCCTGCATGTTTCTAGCAATAAAGCTTTTAACATTTCGGGAGGTCAGGTGGAGCTGCGGCTCCGTCTGCTTCAGGAAGCCAACATAATCACAGGCCCCTTCACCGCGCTCCTCACTTTGTTCCTCTAAAAGCTGTGAGAACCATCGTCTACTTGCACAGCGGACCAAACATTCAAACCATGCCAAATCTGAATTGTTCACTCCATCAAATGTATTCTTTCCTGAGGTACATGGGGTGTTCCTTTGATTATATATTTGGACATGCACAAATCAAAACAACTTGAGGACTCCTAGTCTTTTTATAGCTCCAACAAGATAAATTTCTTTCTTTTTTTTTTTTTAAATTAGAGACAAGTAGCCAAAAGAGCAACAAAATAACAACCACCACCCCACCCCAACCCATCTGTACCATTTGTGATGTACTCATTTGTCACACGCAAGTCAATACTCAGTCATTTTCAGGATAAGCAATCCCTTCATTTTCCAAGATGAAATTTAAAGACAATATTTCTAAGTTTATCACATCTCCTAGCTACCCTCATGCATTCTGCTTGCTCCTCTTAGTCGGGAGGACTGCTGCCTAAAGGCACAGAGCCCCCATGCTGTGACCGAGGGACATGCTTTGACTCAACCCTTAGAGGACAGGTTGGTAGGGAGACGATGCCTACCCCCAAATCCGGGATTCCTTATCGTGCGGATGGATCTCTGAAAAACACAACCGATACAGAGGCAAGCAGGAGACAATCTGCTGTCTCAGGCCTCACCACGGCCCTGAGATAACCTAGGAGTTGCTAACCTACAAGCAGAAATCATTTTTCACGTGCCTGCCACATTTCGATACATTTGTCCAAGAAGCAACAATCCAGGTCACTCAGGTTCAGAATACATCTAGTTTAGGTTCCACCTCAGTTAACAAGATATTTGCCAGATGTGTTCCACATCAATGCACTATGCTAGAGGCGGTGAGAGAGATAAAGGTCCTAAAGAACATGTGGTCTAGGACAGAGCCAGATGTATACATACTACTATTCAATAATCAGATAGCATACAGTATTATAGATCTACTAGAGGCCCAGTGCACGAAACTCGTGTACTTGGGGGGGGGGGGGTGTCCCTCAGCCTGGCCTGCACCCTTTCGCAGTCCAGGAGCCCTCGGGGGATTTCCCACAGGGGAGTGGGCCTAAGCTGTCAGTCGGACATCCTTAGCACTACCACAGAGGTGGAAGAGGTTCCCGCCACCACCCTGCACTTGCCAGCCCTAAGCCCAGCTTCTGGCTGAGAGGCACTCCCACTGTGGGATCAGGCCGAAACTGGCTCTCCCACATCCCCTGAGGGGTCCCAGATTGCAAGAGGGCGCAGGCCAGGCTGAGGGACTCCACTGGTGCACAATCAGGGCCGGGGAGAGATGCGGGAGGTTGGCCAGCCAGGGAGGGACTGCGGGAGGGCTCGAGGGAGTATCCGGCCCATCTTGCTCAGTCGCGATTGGCCAGACCACAGCAGCAAGCTATCCTGCAGGTGGGAGCGTCTGCCCCCTGGTGGTCAGTGCATGTCATAGTGAGCGGTTGAGCGGCCTTAGCATATCATTAGCATATTACGCTTTGATTGGTTGAATGGCTGACCAGACACTTAGCATATTAGGCTTTTTTATATAGGATAAACAAATAATCAGAAAAAGATCAGTGAGAACTATGTTTATCTAAGTGTCATCATGGAGAACAGGCATTTGAGCTGGATCTTGCAGAAAGGTTGGGCAATGAGTAAATAATGAGAGGAACAATTTTAAATGATGGAACAATATGATCCTATTTGTGATTTAGAAAGATAATTCTGGCAGTAATGCCAACAGCCCCCTTTTATTCACAAATATGATGAAGTTGATAACCTAGCCCCTCTCCTTAAAATTAAACATCAAAAATCAAAAGACTCTACCGCCATTAAACCATATAGTGATGCAAAATTGTGCTTCGCTTGTGCAAGAGATTTTAACTGTATGACAACTACGTATTAGGCACTATGCCGAATACTGGAGATAGAAAAAGAGAGTTCCTCCTTCCTTCTGATGAGCTCCCATTGAGAGAGATGAGTCCGTGTGATGGGCTCTATAAAGAAGACAGGACAAAATGCACTAAAACTCTTAGTCTGCATATTAAAGGTCAGATGGAGAAAGAGTAAAGAACATTCCGGGAACACCCACTCACACGTGTTCGTCAAACACAAAGAATAGAAGAACCTTATCTATAAAGAACATGTCAAATGAGAAAAGATGGCAAAGGAGATTGGAGCAGCAGAAACCCACCACTTAGGAGACAAAGGAAGAAGAACTGACAATAATTAGAGGGCCAGAAAAAAGGGAATGGTCATTAACAATAAATGCCACAAAAAGGACAAGTGCTGTGAAGCCTGAAGCAAAGCCATTAGACTTGGCACTGAGGGTTGGGGGGGCTGGTCACAGGAGCCATCTGCCAGAACACTTTCTGTGAGAGGGAAAGGCTGAGCCTGCCTGGGGAGGAGACATGTATGGACCGACACCAAAGCACCAGTCACTGACTCTTGACTGTGAATATCTACACTAATAAAAGAGTAACATGCTAATTGACCATACCTTCATGACGCCCACCAGCCAATCACGAGTGAGTATACAAATGAACCCAACAAAGATGGCGGGTTAATTTGCATAAGCAGGCGCAGAGTGGCCAGGGGTGGGGCGCCAACGCAGGCATTCCGCACAACCCCCAGCCACTCCGGGCCTCTGGGCAGCTTGGGAAGGCGGAAAGGCAGCTCTGGTCAGAGCGAAGGTGGTGTCGGCAGCCAGGGGAAGGAAGGCTCAGTCTTGCACAAATCTTTGTGCATTGGGCCCGTAGTTGCAAAATAACATTTTAATACAAATGAGATGTTTTTGTTGTTGTTAATCCTCATCTGAGGATATTTTTTCCAATGGTTTTTGGAGAGAGTAGAAGGGAGAAAGGGAGTGGGGAGAGAGAGAAAGAGAGATGAACATAGATGTGAGAGAGACAGATCGATCTGTTGCCTCCTCCTACCAGGGCCAGGGAGAGAACCTGCAACCCAGGTACGTGCCCCTGACCAGGAATGAAACCCTCAACCAGGAATCGAACCCTTAATCCTTCGGTGCGTGGGTTGACACTCTTACCACTGAGCAACACCAGCCAGAGCTACAAATAAGATTTTTAAAGAACTATGCATGATAAAAAAAAAAAAAATGATGGCATAAAAACATTAAGAATGGAGTAATGAAAGAAACTATTTGATAATCTCATTTCATTCTAATTTGATTACAGCATTCCTCATTACCCAATGGGGTATTTCAGCATTGAATTCTCATTTTTATCTTGAGCTTGCAGTGGCAAGATTTTTCTGTTGGCAGTTTGACAGCTATGCTTAAAAGGGTCTCAAGACCTTAGTAGGTATCAGCTAGACAGATGGTATCAGCTAGACAGTAGGTATCAGCTAGACAAAGACATTCTGCATCTTATTTTTTATTTTCCCAGAGGTCTTTGAAACCAAATTGTGTCATTAGAACGTTCAGCTTATTCAGCACTTTACTACTGGAGTAGTGGAGGAGTTTTAAAAGCTTTCTTCATACTTTCACATTTGAGATAAGAGATGATAAAACATCTATCCACTCCACTAAAGAGATATATGAAAAGAAAAATGTTGACAAAATAGGGTCCTGATAGGCTTAAAGCAAATCATTTTTAAAATCATAAATAATCTTTGAAATCAACATTCTTTTTGTTCAGTTAGTAGCATAGAGGAATAATGTAGATGGTGGTGGTGACATTTAGAATATTGTTCTAAATGAAATTGCTTTTCCTTATAAACAAAAGCCTTATTTCCTAAGGCAACAACATACATGCCTAATGCTTTGACTATATTTTTAGAGTTAATAAAAATATCGAATTATTTTGATGAGTAAAAGCATAGGAGGGCAACCTCAAGTGACAATTACACATATCGGCACATTCACTGAAGTATATGGGGATTTATAATGTTAATCTTCAGAATAACATAAAAAGTTAGCAATGACGTCACAAAAATAGCATTTCTCCATGCTTAAGGAATTTAAGAATAACTGGCATGAAAATCACTTACCTAGCTCTTCATTTTCAATGACTTCAAATGTGGCCCAGAGATCACCTGGTGTAGGAATAATATTTTTTAATGCTAACATATCATTAGTTAATTCTTCTGCTTCCATCACAGGAGATATCTGTAAAAGAGGCAAAACACCTTTAGAATATATGTTAGACCCAGACACAGCCTGTGCTAGGATGCTAATACTCGCCAGGCACATCTTATGATACCCCAAGTTTCTTCTTTGCATGTTTAACTAGCTGCTCTAAGCACACAGAAAAGATAGCCTATTCAGATCTTCTCATAAAATACATTTGAATGTGAGTGCAAAAAGTTATTGCAACTTTGGCCCGGCTGATTTGTCTCAGTGGTTGAGCAATGACCCATGAACCATGAGCATCGACCCATCAATTCCGGGTCAGGGCACAGGCCCAGGTTGCAGGCTTGATCCCCAGTAGGGGGTGTGCAGAAGGCCGATCAATGATTCTCTCTCCGTTCTTCTCTCCAAAATCAATAAAAAGAAAACACATATTTTTAAAAGTTATTACAACAGAGACATAATCAGGAAGAATTTTTTTTTCTGAGTGAGCAGTTACATTACTCAGGAGGGAAGACTATACCTAGACACACATGCAAAGATTGTCACAAGGCAGCAAATCCAATGGCCTCCCAGGAGTAAGACTTTTCACTCGTCAGCTCTATAATCAAGAGTTCACAGTGGCTTGGTTTATTATTCAGGCTGAAACCTAAATTATACACAGTCGGCTGGTGTCTGCCATGCCAAAGAGCCCCAGGGTTGTCGTGGTCTGTGGTGTGCCCTGTCCCGCAAGTGACAGATGGTGGGATCCCACAGTGTGGAGCCAGGATTTCCGGGCGCAGGGCAGGGTCTGCAGTGCCAGCCTGGAGCCAGCTCTACAAGACCCCCAAGCCTCAGGCCACTGCACAGCACACCACCTTCTTCAGGAACTTTGGGGATTTCTTATTTGTTTCTTCCTGTTTTTGTTTTTGCTAATCTGAAATTCATACTGGCCAAAAGCAAGCTGGCTTTCTTCAATGAGAATTTAGTTACAATGTTAAACAAATAAAAGATGTTTTAAGAGTTAGAATATTCTAACTGCTCATTTTCAGTAAAATATGTAACTATTTTAAAATTTCTTAGAAAAATGTGCTCACTCTCATTTTTCCAATTCATTACTGATTATAAGCTTATTGCACATATATAAACAATATAAATATTTTTCATTACAGGCAACTCCTATGGTCTATCTTTTGGACTTCTTGGAATCCAGTACTTTCTTTGGAATACATTAATTATATATGAAGTCCACCCACTGTTTTCCACTTAGAAAAGCCCAATACGGTATAAACTTAAAGGCAAAAACAAAAAACAAAAACAGCATCTGGGGAAGTAGAGAACTTTAAGCAGTAAAAACATTAGGTTAATCTCCTCAATGATGTTTTTCATCTGAATAGCTTTAATTTTTTTTTCAGTATAGCCTTTTCTTAAAATAATAATTACTGAGAAACCAAACTTGCAAAATCATCAACAAAACATGTGCCTCAACTCCACTCCTTGTCTCAGGGAAAACCCAAGTCCCCTCTTCAAAACACCTAGAACTCCAGGAAGGACACATGGGAAATCGTTATCCTAAAGAACATACATGAAGCATGCATCTTACATAAAAATGGCTGTTTGAAATTTTAACCCTGCTATTTGGCTTGTGTAAATGCTTGCTTGCTTAAATAACAAGGAAAATAAGACTACTCCCACTTCAGAGAGGCCATTAAATCTTCCCCAGACGAAGTTATCAGTGCTGGCACCAGGCCAAGCCTTTGGTTGCGGTCTCAAGGCCCCAGCACTTAGGGCTCTTTAAAAACTTGCAAAAGGGGCCGGAAACACCCCATTTTTGGGAGACAAAGAGGGTAAAAACATATAAAAAGGGAAAGTTCCTCCATGTTGGGGCCCAGAATTTGAGAGACATTTTCCTCTGGGCCCCCTCATAATAATAATAATAATAATAATAATAAATGTAACTCCATCTCTCTAAGCATTGCTTGGTTCTTCTCCAGTTTTCTGTAACATACAAGTCAGTGGAATGAACATCAGGTTTGCATCCTGGAATTAATGCTTATTAATTCCCAGTTTTTATTTTTATAAACTTGGGACATTACCTGCTTGGGTGGAGGTAATGATCAGTGGAGATAAATGCAACTTAAAAGATTTTTGGCAAAGGCTTTAGCATTAAGCAAATGTTAATGTTTATTTTTGTATAGTTTTTTTGCAATGTTTTTAAAGACAATTTGCAAGGAGAAACTGGACAGTCCTTTGTCTAAATACTATACTTAAAAATAACAAAAATTGTGCTCAGTTGTACTACTTTCTGTTATGGCTTCCATTAGCAAGATAAGATTAAAGTGAACTTACTAAAGAGTTCAGGTGTGGGTGGAATTAAGTCATGGGCTGTGAATACCAACTCTGACACTGGAATTGTGCTGATTAACCTGTATTGGTTTCTCCAGTTCCTGATTTTCACCACCTCGCAACAGCGTAAGAAATATGATGTGACCGAAGCCTCTGATCACAGATCGGCTCCATGATCAAAGGAAGGCTACCAGTGCTACACAGTCAGAACACGTAATTATTAAACATACATAAGCAAACAAATACGATACATGTTTAACAAAACTAGAGTCCAGAAATATCTAATATTAAGTTAATCTTTAACTTTTAAAAAATAGATAAGAAGATAAAGCTGAATTTCTCCTGCTACATGGTGGAATGTCTATTCCTTAGACAGAGAATGTATTCCTACTGAGTAGGAATTTGAAATAGCATGGTTATTCTTCCCAAGGCAGACTAAGTACTAGTTATGATAGCATAATAAGGATCTTCTTAATCCCTAAAAAAAATGAATAACAGTCTTAGGAAACAACAGTTAGCCAATACTCAAGAAAGTTGGTAGACTAAAAGCCAAAGTATAGGGTGCAATGGCAGGAGAATAATAACAACAGTAATAGAAACACTGTGTATAAAGCAATTTGCTAAGTATTCTACATGTATTAGTTTATTGAGTCCTCATATCAATGCTACAATGCAAATAAGGTGATTTTTCCTCACTTCACAGGTGAGAAGACAGAGGCTCAAATAGAATAAATAACTTGCCTGATGTTAAGAACCTAAGAAGGAAAGGAGCAAACACGTAAGCTAAGGTTGTTTTTTAGCACCTACAAAAATCCTAACCTTAACTGAAGGCACATGAGATGTGCCCTTTCCAAATGACTAAAACATGGAATTCCCAGAGGAAACTGGTTTAAAAAGTCCATCCTGTACCAGTCCTGGCTTGAAATGGACCAGTAAAATGAGCTATTAAGAAACAATGAAAAGTTCAGCACGTGTAAATTCATTCTAACACCGCAGTCTCCAACACTGCTCTTGAGCTCCAGCTCTTGGACTCACCCGGATTATAATACTGCAGTCGGGCTCCTTCCTCTCCACATACACTTCAGTTAGCAAATCTCCAGCCTGGGAAACCTGGAAAAGGGCAGATGTGAAGAGAGCGAGTGTAAGTCTGTTGCAAGGACACAAATACGGCACTTATGACAAAGTCCCAGGCCTATTTCCAGATATTTAATAATAACAAAAGAAGGCAATCTCCAGTAAAGAGCATGATGATACCCATTCACCAGATGTGGACAAGAAATGTACAGAAATATTACAATCAGGACAAGAAATGTACAGAAATATTACAAATCAGCCACAAGTCACAGTGGGGCTTTTGCTCTCTTACTGAAGAGTTTCGAGCCCTCAAATACCCTTATATTCTTACAGAAATAATGAATCTGGCTAGAACGAAATTATGTTTGCTTAAAAAAACAGAAGTTGTTCAACAAAATAAGAACTTAAAACGAGCCACATATAATTCTGCTCTAAGCTACAGTACGGGTCTAATACTCACAATTAAAAGGGAAAATATGCCCTGCTACATTTTCAGCAATAACATGTCCAAAAATTGAAATCTGAGAGCACATTAGGTTAGAGGTGTAGTAAAACTACAAATAGGAAAAGTACATTTAGAAAGAAAACATAGAAGTGATGTAATAAGGTAGATAATGAAGATAAGTTTTTAATTCTCTGTAGCCAAGCATTAGTGGCATTTGGGGTCACTATTATACCTGAGAAGACATTCTAAGTGAGGAAGATACAAGCCAGAATAGAAAAATCATGGACTGACAGTATAATGTGAAAGTTAACAAAGAACCACACAAATCTCTGAAACATATTTTGAGTAGCTTTTTCTAGAAATTCCCTTAAGTGTGTAACCACTTGGACATAATATCCATCCTCCAATCTTTAATGGAGAAAGGATCATTCTGAAGTTAAATTTACCCCAGAGTAAAACCTGCTGAGCAAATTTGTGGGGAAAACATTAAAAATGTACTTTTGAAAAGAGTTCCTCATTATTTTGACATTGTAGGTTTAGAAAAGCTGACTTCCCATTTTTATTTCTCACTTTTGATGCTGAACAAAAATCCTAGGGAAGAGAAAATACAAGTGACATTTTTACTTTTCATTGTGTTTGCATAAACAACACTCCAGGAAGGATACATTTTTCAAAATTAAAAAAGCAAACACCACAAGCTCATAGAGTGAAGCCAAAAACAAGCCTCACTAAGGAAGTCGAGCAGGGATAAGACATACAGGGAGAGACTGACAGAAAAATACTCCAGAGGAGAGCTGGATGAAACAGAGAAAAACTCAAGTGAATAACAGTGTTTCCAAACACTCCTACTTTCCTCCCCCAATTATTCTATTTTATAGATAATTAATTAATTCTTCTGTTTTATATGGAAGTAGAAAAACATTCCAGACTCATTTCTTTATTGTCCTATGAATATGGAAGATGAAAATGCAGAGAGTTCCTTGTGCTTTATGTAAAACAGCATAGATAATGCTGTCAAAGAAGATCTCTTGGGCTCACACAATCCCTTAGTTCATGAATGAAACTCTTCCTCAGCAAGCAAGAACCCAAGAGAAGTAGCTAATAATGAGCCAGACTTTTAGTGTTACAGCTAACTCCCTTGCAGGCTGCATTAATTACTTTGGGTCAAAAGGGAGGAAAGACTCCTTTAAGAAATCAGTTTCAGAGCGTTGGTACTCAGGGATCTAGGCACTAGAATGAAGGCCTTTCCTCATCTCCTTCATACAGAATGATAGCTCAGGTGGCCTCTCTAATTAGGTGGATTTAAGGTTTGACTAATAAGGCAGCATTTGCCTCATTCTCTGAGTGCATCTAATAAACAGAATATATTTGACCCATTTCTATTATTTACACTGGTACCCTGAATCCTCTACAATTTCCATTTGTAGAGGATTAAAGATCAATTTTAAGCAAGGCCAATGAACAGTCTTCAAAGAAGGAGAGAGAGGCACCCTGAAAAAGTGTAGGGCAGCCTGAACACACAAAGCCAATAGAACGGGAGTGAGGAAAATGAGAGAAGATCTAGAAAAGTCAACCGAAGACATAAATTAGCATATGTTACAGAGATCACATGGAAACATTCCCACTGATACAATCATCCAAGTGCAGGCAAAGCAAAAGCATATAAGAAATAATTTATATGTTCAAAATCGGAATGGATAGAATCACTAGGGAGTCTGAACTTTCAATTTCCTGTAGTATTTTTGGCTTTAAACGCTTCCTGTGAAATCCACTGACATTTTCAATAGTGCTTTTATAAATGAAAACTGATTTTGTTAAAGGATATTCTGATAAGATTAACGCTGATTTTTTTCCCCTTTTATATTTTGAAAAATTTACATGAATGAACTTTGGCATTTTGCACCTATGCATCATGCTGCTGAATTATATAACTATTTTTATGTTGGGTCTTCTTGCCCATTAATTTTACTTTGCCTCAAATAGAAACTTGAAAATAAACACAACAAATGTATCTACTTACAATGGAAGTTTTTGGGATTTTTTTGAAAAATTCTTTTTATTCCCTGGAGATCTAACTATTACTACTCACTTGAGTGTCTTTCCACTTGGTAATAAAGCTATTTTCTATGTCCATTTGTTTGACTTGGTCTTCTTTAACCTGTTTAAAATATAATTTGGGACAGTCTAATAAAATACATGGAGTGATGGTACTCATCCTCACATAAGCTTCTTCAGGAATTTATAAAGACCAACAAGTAAAAATAAATGAGAATGGCCATCTCAATCCGTGCAGGCCCGCACAGCGAGGGCAGACTTAAAGCCAACCAGACAGAGCTCCATCAAGGTCAGAACATTTTATGGTGATACTACTTCAGGTTACAGAGCCCATCAACGGAAGCCCCTTTGCCGAGGCAGTTTAATAAGCAAAGGGGCAGACGACTGGTTTGTGGAGTCAATGTAGGTTGAGAGACAAGACTCATTTCTCCAACTAAAATATTTATTAAGTGCTTTTGAAATTTCCACCATTTAAAGTTGGATTTAACAAAACCATGAAGATAGCCATTTATTTTTTTAATCAATGAAACAGTACACACATAAAAAATAAAGATAGCATGCAAAAGCCATACACTTTTTCCTAATTCTTCCATTTCTGTATCAGAATTATTGCACAGAGGTTGCTGTTGATCAAAAACAGTGAACACATATAGAAAGAAATAAAAAGAAGATCAAAGAACAAAGAGAATCCGACAGCTCTCGTGTCCATTCCTATATAAATTAAGATACAAATGGTTATTTTCCTTCATTAAAACACAGTTTCCTTCCCTTTGCTAAGGAATCTTGTGATCAGTTATTATAAGAATGTAAGAACTTTATAAGTCATAACCTATTAGAGTAACCTGTTTCATTTCATTGGTGTATGTATAGCCCTGGAAAACAAGGCATCTTATAAAACACCATTTAATGCAATGCTCAAAAAGGTTAAATGACAAAACTGAGTAGCCAGAAATAATAATGGCGCTAGATCCCGGTATATCCTACAGTTCCAAAACCTGGGTTTGCTTCCTCTATTTGTATGTCTTTGATCTAAGAAACCATCCCCATACTAACAATTTTCTAATGAAACATGAAAATATTAACTTCATAAAATAGCAAATTGAAAAGTCAAATTATTAGAACAGAGATGACTTAGTAAAACCCACAGAGCAATATTTCAGAATTTCCATATTTTCCAATTCAGTGCACAGTGAAAAGAAAACATGGAAACACTTTCAACTGCAGAATGGAACAGCCTGGCGTTTATTACTGCATTTGTACATTCATAATTTCACACCTGTAAGTACACATACTTAGTGCACACACACATACTGAATAGGAAAAAAAAAACACACTGTAAATAGAAATATTCTAACAGACACCAGATGGTAAAACAGCTTTAAAAGTTTAAATCAATGTTTAAGTCAATGACCATACTTTAAAAAGCTAGTTATATCTAAAAAATTAAAGATCCAAGATAACTAATACTTTTTTGTCTTTATTTTTAAATATTCATAAAGATCTGAATAAAAACATCCTAAAATAAGTATTTTTGCTTGCAAGCAGTAACAAGGAAACTATTTTAATGAGAACAAGATATAAAATATTTACCTCAAATATTTCAACATAATTATTAATTAAGTCCTCGATTACATTCACTTCTTCACTAGTTTGTCCCCTCGTTTGAAACAAACAGGATGAAAAGACTAAGGCCAAATTATGGGCGTCCATGTGATTGATTTCTGAGCATTTCTGAACCCTGTTGAAGAAAAGCATAGCTCATTATGACACACTCTATTTTAAAATTTCACAGAACTATAAGTCGTAATACTCATTTATCACTTTTAACAGATATTGAAGGTCTCAGATATAAAAGGCACAGTGGTGATGTAAAGAAAAAACAAAAACAAAAACACAGTTCTTTCTTCCAAGTAGCTAACAGTGTGGTTAAGAACATCAGAAAACACTACTGTTCAAGAATATCACTACAAGTTAAAAAGTAGTACTTGAGGGTTGATTTAGAGTATCCAAACAACTCCAGGTAGTGGGACAACCTAGGGTTAAGGCATCAAGGCATGCTAGCAGAATGGTGGGAAAAGACCCGTGGGCCTGAAGCACAAATGAAAGAGAGAAAAGCGGGTGGCAGGTAAGAAGGAAACAAGGCAAGAAAGGTGAACCAGGAGGCATAGAGGAGAGAGTTCCAAATTCAGTGGTCAGGGCTAGGCCGAATGTCCCAGAAAGTGTATTATTCAGTGAGAAATATACCTGGCTAGCTATGTCTGTATGGGTTTTCAAAATAGTATATTAGCTCTCAAAACACAAATACCTAATTTAAAAATACAACTACACTTTTCTTGAATATCATCCAGAATGTCTTCTTCTAAGGAACAGAACTGAATAGGAGTCAAATCTCTCAATCAGTAGACCATACTTGAGTCCTATAAAGATGATTTAAAGTAGTCACAAATGTAAGTTCAAAAAGATGAAGAAAAAAAATATATATAGTTATCACCATAATAAAAGAACATTTATACTGATAAAAATGCATGAGATGAGAACACGAAGTCATGCACAGGAAATATATCTACTAATGCTCTCTCTATTTGACACTGGCTATACATATAGCAGCTGCTTAATAGCCTAAGTACATGTGCAAACTTTAAGGACACATACTAAACATGGGGAAGTGATCTTTTTTCTAGGGCAAAGATGGAATTGAGTGCTAAATCAATTCCAGCGAAAGAACAAGCAAGGCTAAGGAAGGTACGCCTGCCTGTAAGAACAGAGATTCTAGTAGGTACAAGAAGTGAGTAAACAATGACAGCAATACATCTGAGAAGGTAAGAAACAAAAAAATGCCACATTGCCTAGCAGAGATGAAGCAAGTGCCTCCATCCTATAGGATTTACAAGAGGCACAAAGAATTACAAATTGATAGAGAAGAATATAGTAACTGTGGACACCCCTCTCACAACTACGTCTGTACTCTTACCACACTACGGTGTGAACATCTGGAAAGTTTATCTGCATGTCTGCCTCTGTTCCTGGAATCCAGGCATCTTACAGTCAGAGACTGCAGCCTGAACTACACTACAGTGCACAATCAGTACCTTGTGAATGGATTTAAGGAGATGTGAGTCATGGGGAAGTGATCTTTTTTCTAGGGCAACGATGGAATTAAGTGCTAAATCAACCTGACCCTATCCGAGCTGACCTCAAACTTCTGACGACACTAACAGACATCACCAGCTTTCTCGAGACTTCCCTCTGCAAAAGCATTCTCCTTTGGTACTCTTCATCTCTCTCTACTTTCTGAAGCTGCCTTCATTTCTGGCAAGAGTGTGTACAATATAGTATTTTCCTTTATTTCTCAGCTCCCACAGGGTAGCATCCACCCGTGTTCCCTATTCTATTTGCTCAGTGTCTTCTCACTCAGGCCTTCTCATCAGAAGCCCGAGGAAACTGTTTCCTAATTCGTTTCTCTGCCTCTACTCTAACCTCTTCCCAACCCATCCCATTAGATGGGTTATTATCCTAAAGCAGATTTAATCAGTCACTCCTGATCACTTAAAGGAATAAAATCCAACATGTTTTCCACGATGGCTAGAGCCTTTCACAACCTCCTGCCAGACAACTACAAACCATCTTGTCTCCCAGCACACCTATTTCCTAGGAAACACCCTTTGCTCATGTCTTCGTATTTCATGCCCAGTTCGTATCTCTTTAAATCAGAAGCATAGCTGGACCTCAACACACAATGAATGCCTCAACCCCTCCTCTATAAGCCCATGCCTCGTGCTAAATTCTCTGTATTAAAATCTGTCCTGATGTTGCTGTGCTTCCTTAGGAAATATAAAATGCCCGTGGCACCCCGCGAGTTCACTGTGAAGTCCCCGGGCTCCTCGGTGCTCAGTTTGGGAATCGCAGACTTAGGATTTTATTGGTCATTTATAGATTACTAGAGGCCAGATGCACGAAATTCGTGCACGGGGCTCAGCCCCTGCCGCTGCCGCCGTCGCTGCACGCTGCTTCTGCCTCAGCCCTGCCACTGTGTCTTCATTGGAAAGTCATCCAGAAGGATGTCCAGTCTAATTAACATATTACCCTTTTATTATTATAGATTATCAAATATTTCTGTTCACATGGACTCTGAATAGGCATTGACTTGTACACAATAGAAGGTAAAATATATGTTAGTTGAAGAAAGGAGAGCAAGAAGAAAGATGGGACGGAATTCATTATCTCAAATTCAAATCTGAATTAAGAATGATAAATATAATATTAACTCATTAATAAACTGTAGGAGCCTGATCACTATTAAAATTTTTGAAGAAAAAATAATCTGCCCAATGTCTGACAGGCACAAAGACAGGACTACAAGGACTATATTTATATGGCACAGTAAGAAAATTAGTTTTACAGTAATAGAGTTCACGTGCATGAAAAGCAGTAGCTGGAAAAGGTGAAGAGACAAAAAATTGTGGAGGATTTCTGAATACAGACTCCAAACAAAGTACTTTGAGCAGAATTCAGTTTCACAGAAATTTATGCAAGGGGGTGTTGCATACATGCAGGAATATATTCCTTAAGCAATATTTATACTTAGTGAGGTTTCTGTAATTAATTTTCGCTGATAGCAAAACAAACCTCTGGTTTTCACCTGAAAGGTTATTTTCAAACATCCTCTTCCTTCAGGTGTCATTTCTCAAGCTACCATTACACCCTCCTCCTCCCCTCCCAAATGCAGAGGACTATACATGCCTTGACATGGAAAATGAGTTTGGCTCTTAGAGTGTCCTCATCTGATCCACAGTCTGACACCAACATATTAGAGGCAGGGTAGATGCAAACTGATGATGAAGAAGTAAGAGTTTAGGAAGACTCCACCATGAGAGGAGGACTCACACACAGAGTCCTGCTACAGAAGTCTGGCCCCTGGACTTCCTTCTCTTCTCCGACTTCCCTCTTAAGTGAGTTATCAAATTCTCGCCCTTGAGGATGCTATACATCATCATTTCTAGCTCATTTTAAGAAACTCTCTAGTGCTATTTATTTGAAATGCACCTTAATTACAGAGACACCGAAGTGATACTTAGTGGGAATTTCACTTTGAAACCATTCTTAAGATACAGTGAACAATGTGCAGCCACATGTAGAAAGTTAACCACAGTCCTTTAAATTCAGAAATAATGACTTATCAAGTGCCGTGTCCAAAACAGAAAATTCCTGAGTACACCCACCTGTAAAGGTGTTCAATTATAGCTGCCAGTGTTGCTCGGTTGACCTCTGAAAGAGTGCTTATAAATGCTCCATATTTTTTAATTCTTTCCTTGTCATCTTGGGTATCTAGAGGTTAAAAAAAAATCTTTAGGCCTGAAATACTAATCTGTGTTACAAATTTGCCTCTTAACAGTATTACAAAACAATATTACAATTGTATTTCACTAAGTGATATAAGCACGTTTCAATAACAATATGTAAACTTCTATAATTCTGGAAAGGGACTTACATAAACATTCCATGGCTATATGCTATACTTCTTATACTTTGTTAGTTAAAAATATAGTACTTTCAAAATCCAGGGTTGTATTTTGTCTTCTACTGTTTGGACTATTGAACTTCACCTAATAGAAATATAGTCAATAACTCAGAGTGGAGTGAAAATTGAAGAGATAAGCAAGTATTTTAACTCTGTGACGGGCCAGTGTTGGTCAGTGGTTGAGCATCAACCCATGAACCAGGAGGTCATGGTTCGAATCCCTGTTAGGGCATCTGCCCGAGTTGCAGGCTCAATCCTAGTAGGGGGCGTGTAGGAGGCAGCCAGTCAATGATTCTCTCTCTTCCTTCCTCTCTGATATCAATAAAAATATGTATTTAAAAAAAATAGTTTAACTCTGGCTATGGAAAGATTTCACTATTTGTATGTTAAAATGACATTTCTGTTGTTTTTCTCTTGTGAAATCAAAAAAATCTTCCCCAAACTGAAATCATCCGAGAACTATGAACTGTGAATTACCCAGCAGCCCCAGTACCTTCAATTTGTTGGAAAAGGAAAGCAGACAATAGAAGAATAGATAACTATGATATTGACTTAGAGCAGGATGGACCCTGTGCCTAAAGCATGGACAGACTTGGTTAATCACGGGAAAGAGGACAGGAACGAATTTCTCTCCATTCTCCCAACTCCAGGAAGTCAAATACTTGGAAAAATTAGACACAGGGACCCCCAAGGTTCTCGTCTCAAGAAGGTATGTAGTGGCGGTTTGGTCTAACCTACTAGCTCACAGGGGAAATAAAAGACCTTTCTTCAAATAAATAACTTATGCTGACTTCGTAACTCGAGGGGATTGCACTTACATACTCCCTCTCAATTCCCAGCTACCTTCAGAAACAAGACTTTTTCATTTTCCGTTTAGCCCTGCCTATTCTATTCACAGAGAGTCAGCAGCACATTAATGAATCTTTAAAAGTACATGGTCATCTGTAAAGGGCATTAGGATCCTTGGGGAGGTAAGAAACTCCGTGACATGTTTTTGAAAGGCACTCCTATTCAAAACTGCACCTGAGAGCTCCTTTGTACCGAGTTAGCCTGCAGAGATCTATGCAAGTAAACACCGTCGTACCTGCGCTGGTAAGTATTTATAAGACAGATACTAGAAATAATGTCATGGTTATAAATTAGAATAAAATCTTTTTAAAACAAAACTGAGGACGGCATGTTAACAGGGCTTACAGAGATGCATCATCTAATTCCATATTTTATATCCCAGAGAGTTATACAATCAACTCTTCTTGTGATTCGAGTTAAAAACCTATTGATGTGAGAAATACTAGAAAGCAAATAAAAGACTTCTGAATTACGTAAAATTTGGAAAGCTTTATTTTAATAATACTACTCTTCCTGCTGGCACTAGTAAGGGTCATTCTTAGGAAAATTTTTCAAATTGTAAATGTTTTGTAAGATTATTTCAAAGTTAATCCCTTCAAATTCACATTTATGTTTTAGAATAAACAAATATTTTCAAAGAAAAAATACCTGTTCCTTAATAAAGGAATATATTATCAAATTTTAAAACAGATTAATGTGCAAGAAATAAATATATTAGTAAATTATGCTATAATTCAATGATAAATTTTGAAAATTGAAAAAAAGATTGAAAATCATTTTGAAAGCATTGTAAATATATGGAAATTGCTTGTGATTTATTAATAAAATGAAGATTTATATATAGGTTATAGGTGTGGGGCAAAGACTATAAAATAAAATGCAAAAATAGTCCTAGTAGAAAGATGGGATTAAAGACACTATATTTGAAAGTATTGTTATAATGTTCCTATAAAAGCAGTTGTTTTGAATTACTAGATATAAATACAGATTTACTGAAATCATTTTGGCCAAATTAATCATTTAATGAACTACTTTTCTAGAGTAATTTCTTACATAGGTCCTCTTACACTGTAGCAAAGCTTTTTAACTACATTAAACAGAATCTAGAGAAAATAATGAAGTAAAAAAATTGTCATTTTGTACTCCAAAGAGGAAGAATAAATGACAGAGAAAAGCCAAAAGAGCCATATAGAAAAATCTTAGAAAACCAACCTTGTATTGAAACTTTCATTTTAATCTTAATGAGAAATGAATAGCATACATGAACTTGCTTATAACACTTCACAACTTCAAGCAGAGTAAGAACTAAGAAACCCACACAAAACTAAGTATATAAAACTTTATTTAGCAATTATTACTATAAATTTCTTTTTAGGTAAATTTATAAACAACTGCTGATATTTACACAATTTTTCTTCTGAGACATATGTACATTTTTGCCTTCAATTCAAACTTCACGTCGTCAAAGAAGAGCTTAAAAACCTAGCTAGCCAATTAAAAGACAAGCCTTTATGATTATAGACATTATGTGTATTACCTAAAGCAGAGATCCAATATGGATAGAGCTCCTTAGTGAGAAGCGCATCGTCGATGTCAGACAGAAACCTTTTCAGCACGCCCGTCACGTCTTCAAGCTGATGCTTTCCAGCCCTCAATTTAAAGCTTCTTGCATCTTTTTTGAAACTCTCCAGGAGTTCACTTACGTGCAAAGGGTCGCCATTGTTTTGATAGATATATTTGCACCCTAAACCTTTGTTTAAAAGGAAAAAAAGATTATATGGAAAAAAGTCTAAAATCAAAATCCACGTTGATACCTTAAAAATTTGAACACGTTTTTGTGCTGGGATGATGAGCAAGAAGAAATGGTTACCTGAGTTGATATAAACATGTCTGAGGGGGAAAGGCTTGTCCCCCTAATTTTAGTATTTACAGGGTAAACCTGATGAAATATTCCATCCTTGGCCTTTAATAAGACTGTTGTCAGCCCTTTCCCCAGCTGTTCATAGTATCTTTTTAAATTGTTCTTTTATAGCCAGTGCTCTATCTTCGCCGAGTCCCTGGGATACAAACTTGCCTCCAATTTCACTGACAAAAGTGCGGCTCCCTAGTATAAATTTCCTCAATCCTCTGCCCTCATGTTTGCATATTAATGTCTGCCTGTTCCCACTGTCACCTTCTTCTAGATAAAGAGTTTGGTCTTCTTTTTTACAAAGTCATTGATTCATCAAAGGCCCAATTCCCACTCTGTCAGGACAATCTTCATCAAGAATATCAATGACAACCTATTTTCTAGATGCTATTTGGTTTTTATCTAATGAGAATCCCCTGCAGTGTTTGATGCTCCAAATGAATGGCATTAAAATTATGTTAATCTCATGGCCTTCATGGCATAATGATACCATATTTCCAAGCTCTTCCTCTAAAGCAGTGGTTCTCAACCTTTCTAATGCTGCGACCCTTTAATACAGTTCCTCATGTTGTGGTGACCCCCAACCATAAAATTATTTTTGTTGCTACTTCATAACTAATTTTGCTACTGTTATGAATCATAATGTAAATATCTGTCTTTTCTGATGGTCTTAGGTGACTCTAGATATTTACATTACGATTCATAACAGTAGCAAAATTAGTTATGAAGTAGCAACGAAAATAATTTTATGGTTGGGGGTCACCACAACATGAGGAACTGTATTAAAGGGTCGTGGCATTAGAAAGGTTGAGAACCACTGCTCTATGGCTACTCTTCCACCCTTCCATTTATTTCTGCTCTAGTATTTACTGGTGATTCCCGGAATCCAAACTCAATGCTCTTCACTCCCCACTCCCCACAAAATTATCTGGGTAAACCCACCTAACCTCATTACTTTAACCACTTATATATACTTTTTCACCCAGGTTTTAATTTCTAAGATTCCAAACACACACAAATATATTTTAAGAAACATGTACCATGTACTTGCAACACACACACACACACACACACACACACACACACACACACACACCCCATACTTACACATATGGATGAATCACAAAATAAAGAAATTAATTTCCCTGCCCCCTTCACGACCTCACCTCCCAGCCTCTACCTGTTCTCTATTTGTTCTTCTATCTTGATATATGGCATCACCTTCTCCCCAATGCTTTCCAACGCAGAACCTTTCTTTCTCAATTCCAGATTTAAAAAACCAAAAACAAACGAACAACTATGTCACATAGATTTTGCATTATGACCCCCCTTCTTTCCATCCTCCAGGCTGCTATGCTGTGCATTAAGTTCCTTAGGTTTTTACAACTCCCTGCCCATATTCTTGTGCAGCCCCAGTCTGTCTCAACAATGCCAGTGCAATCTAAGATGTAGGTCCACCAGTGTCACCACATGACTAAAAAGCTGCATAATGCCCTCTCAAGGCCTACGAGGCAAGCGTAAGGATTTAATTACAATATGTAAGTCCCTATGTGAATTTTCCTTACCCTCCTGCCTCTTTTATCTTTCCCCTCTTCTCACACCAGGTTCTGGGCACAGTTAACTACACAAAGTTCCCTGAACAGACGATGCCCCTCATGACTCCACACATGGGCACACCCTGTTTCCTCCTCTAACTTCTAATAAGCTTCTATTTTCTCTTAAGACTCAGGGTAGGCACCACCTCACCCCTGCAGCCCTCCATGACCACCCCTACTCTGGGTGCGATTTACTCCTGCACCAACCCCAGAGCCTGTCTGCCAAGGGGTTTGTACACTTGAGATGTAACTGCCCACTTGTTTGTCTTTGATCAACAAATCTGTAACGTCCTAGAAAGCACAGTCCTGGTTCCTCTCTGTAGATAGGAGTTACACAGTGCCTAGAAGAACTCAGCAGGTATTCAATGAGGGACCCCTTCATGCAAGCATAAGCAAAAATTCTACAAACAACAATAATGACTAAGTTTCTGAGATACTGTGTTCCTAGTTAAGTGAATTTCTAATAGCTGGTAATCAAATAATAAGTTAACTGAACGTGAATTCCATAAATTAATTTCCCCCAAGAACTAAGTATTGCAACTCATTTTAAAAAATTAAAATTCTAAGTTATACTGTGAACTCTGTCAAGTTCAAATCTTGACACAATGAACACACATACACATACATACACACACACACACACACACACACACACACACACACACACACACAAACTGGCCTTTAAATTTTAACCCAAACGTCAGAAAGTTCAAAGTAAGTGTGACTTAAAAGGCTCTGGGCTGACCACCTACATCCTAAAATCACTAGACGTTTTCTAATAAGATTGGGTTTTCCCCCATGTTCTGCTCATTAAAAACATTAAAAAAAAATAGAGTCTTTCACTGGCTCTGTTACTTTAATATGCAAGTTAATGTACCTTGTGTTAGAGTTACAAAGTAGGCATAATGTATGAAATTTAGTTGAAAACAATCTAGTGCTTAATGATTTTAAATTCAAACAAACATCACAAAGTAGCTTCTGATTTCCCTAGAGAAACATGAAATTGTATACACTGGAGGTAGTCGAGTTAGAGTTATTTTAATCATTTGTCAGCTTACGAGAGACTCTATGCCATTATGAAACTAACACGATGTAAAAATTCCCAGTGAGCTTATGCTCATGCCAAAACATAATGTGTGCAATTTATTCATACCTGCAAAATGCAAGTGCACTAACACTGAGTAACGAATAAAATGAAGATGATGACCGCCTTTCTCCCCCATTTCCAACTAAACAGATGATTATAGCTGATAAGATACATACACATGTTATCAGCATGGGAAGAAACCTCACAGTAATTCCCACATAATGTGATTAAATACATAATCACAGTAGACATATAATTTAAACACAACAAATCTGAATATTAATGATAACTCTTCTTGGATTACATATGAAATAAGTAAAAACACGTTAAGATAGTGCTCTTCTTAGAAGAAAGTAGATTAATATACACATATAAATTTTCAGAAATTCTTTTCCTCTTTTTATTTCTGGCATTTTGGTACATATCAATCAATTTATTGTCAGTTTTCGTGCAGAAACACATGATTCATGGATTTGTCTTTCACTTCCTACTTCTATGTTGCATTTCCAGGACCAAGGTCAGCGACTGGCATACAACAGACACCCAATAAGGAAGTAAGGAACCAGTAACACAGTTGTTTCACTGCAGCTCTCTCCCTGAGATACTCTCTTTCAAATTAAAAACTCCCAAACACATTTCCAATTTTAGGAGAACAAAAAAATTTACTACACCTTCCGAAATACCAGATCAATCATTTTACCCTTTTCTACCTTTACAATGTAACTCAATGGCATTTATCTGCAAATTAAAAGTAGAAACATTTTTATATTAAAAATGTAGTTAAGACTTTTCTATCTTCTAGAGTATTAAGGAAATCTGTAACAGAAAGAAGGAATTTGAAGAATACATAGTAATTTGAAATTGAACATGAAGAATAAAGGCATACTTTTACTCCTCAGGCATATCTAAAATACTACTGCAGCACATCAAAATAAAACTGGACCATGTAGGTATCGAGCTGTTTGTTTGTTTTTCACCTGTACACTATTCAAAGGAAATGTTATAATTAAGTCAAAACTGTTACAATCAATATCCATGTGACCAAGAGTATGGTAACTAAAATAAACACATACACACTTGCATGCATGCTAAAAAAATTCTTTCCCATGCCATCCCATCATTTACCGCTTCTAAAAACATGCTGAATCAGCACACTGCATTCCCCCTAGGTTTCACTGTGGGCTTGTAAAATCTGAAAAATAGTCTTTAATCTATTTTTAATATACATTTCACAACATATATCCTTTCAATATGTTATTTAAATGTTTATGCATGTAAAGGAAGCAGAAAATAGTTAAAGTACATTATACCATTTAAATGAGTTTTACTGGGCAAAGGAATGGCATTTAACTGAACAGAGACTACATTTATATTTTCACTGATATACTTCACAAATATAAAAGTCTCTCATTCAGTCCAATGGGTACCATTTAAAAACTGTAAGAGTGATACCATGCGTTTGGGGGTTGAATAAAAACTCTGCAATACGTACCATACTGCGTAACAAATGCTATACAGCTGTTCACGATGATGGGAACGTCGTTTTGGCTGAGCTGCTGATCCTGCAAAGCATTTCCATCTGTACCTGCTGCTTTCTCAATTGCAGCATGCCAGACTGTGAAATCCAACTTGGTGTGCCCGTGGATGTACAATGTTCTGTGAAGTTTAAAGAGCATTCCACATTATAGTTTTGCTTAAAAAAATTCTTACTTCTAGACAGATGACCCTTAAATCCATATACAGGTGATCTTGTCTGACCCACGAGAAGAAAAACCCTCCACTGTTCACCCCAAATGCCTCTTTTTCCTGCACAGGGGGGAGGCAGTTCTCTGAATTGGTGGTCTCACCTCCTTTCATTCCCCAGGCCCTGTTATTCTCTTCCTGATAAATGAACTGAAACTGTTCTCATAAGCATCACCAGTGACTTCTATTGGATATATGTGGTTGTATTTTCCAAGATTTTAGAACTGTTTATGATTTCATTTCTTTAAAAAAAAAAAAGAGGGGGGAAAAATTCTACCTAATTTGGCTTCGTAGCACAATTCTTTCTGGCTGTTCCTATCTTTCTGGTCAGTTTCTTTTCTCCAAGCCCACCTCCACCTTCTGCGAATGAAGCTGTAACCTTGGTGCACCCACATGAACTCCAAGGCCTCTCCTGGGACAGTGGTTTCAATCTCCGTATATAAACTGGTTAACTCCCAAATCCCTATCTCCAGGCTATAATTTTGTCTTACAAACCAGATCTATATGTAATCAGAAAGCAAAAGCTTAAAACAGCCCAGCTGGTGTGGCTCAGTGGTTGAGCGCTGACCTATGAACCAGGAGGTCAGGATTTGATTCCCAGTCAGGGCACATGCCAGTGTTGTGGGCTTGATCCCCCAGTGTGGGGCATGCAGGAGGCAGACAATCCATGATTCTCTCTCATCATTGATGTTTCTATCTCTCTCTCCCTCTCCCTCTTTGAAATCAATATATATATATTGATTTATTAAAAAAAAATATATATATATATATTAAAACAGCTGAGTGGGGAATCCAATCACTTCTAAAACTCAAATTTTATCTCTGCACTTACTTCTTTTGTGACCCAGGAGAAGTTATCAACCTTCTATGGGCCTCAGGTTCCTCACTGGCCCAATGAAGGGAACAGTACCTGCCTCAGCGCTGGATAAATGTATATAAAGAACTAAGTAATAAACCGTAATACTAAGTGATATCGATTTTTGGACACCTTCCCCGAAATGTGCCACAAGCATCTCAAACCATTCTACTTCCTCACAACAAACGGAGGCTACAATTCTTCATTTATCCCACCAGAAACTTAGGATTAACTGTAGATTTAGTCCCTGCCCCAACCTCGTCACTGCCATATGCATTCAGTCACAAAATGCTGTTGGTTCTGGTTCCCTGACACACTTGTTTTTGCCCCCTTTGTTCCAACATGGCCTTATTTCAGGTCCTTATTATTCCTGAGCTCATACAGCCCTCTGCATGGAACTCCTTTCCCAGTGCTCCACCTCCCTAGCCCCTGCTCCTTGGGACTGCCAGAATGCTCTTTCTAAAATGCCAAGCTAATGATGTCACTTCTTGGTCATTGTTTGTCTATAACCCTGGAGTTTTCAAGATTAAAAGTCCTTCGTGGTCTGGCCCATAATTCCCCTTCAACTTTGCCATTGCCCTACACTCAAGACATGCTAAACAATCACACTGCCTTATCCTATCTAATAAAAAGGGAATACGCTAATTGACCATCACTCCATCACAAAGATGGATGCACCCACAGCTGAAGCCAAGTTCCCATAAGGAGCCTTAATGAGCAACCAGCAGGAACCTGAGGCTATGCCCTCCCCAGCCCATGTAGGACTTGACAGGGGACCTCAGGCCCCATCCCCCACCTGGCAGGGCTTGACAGGGGACCTCAAGGTGCACTTCCCGTCCTGGTGTTGGACTAGGGAACCTGAGACCACGCCCCCCACCAGGTGGGGCTTGACTGGGGTCTTAAGGCCACGCCCCTCACCCTGGCACCAGGCTGGGGGACCTCAGACCACACCCCCTGCTCAGTGGGTCTTGATGGGGGACCTCAGATGCACCCTCAGTGCTGGGTCCGGGGAACTCAGGCCGCGCCCCCACACTAGCACCAGGCCAGGGAACCTCAGGCCACACCCCCCGCCCCAGCACCAGGCCAGGGGACCTGAGGCTGCGCCCTCCTGCCTGGCTGGGCTTGACAGGGGATCTCAGGTTGCACCCCCCATCTGGTGTGGCTTGACAGAGGACCTCAGGCCAAGCCTTCTGCCTTGGCAGCAGGCTGAGGGAATCTCAGGCCACACCCCTGTCCCCACCCAGTAGGGCTTGATGGAGGACCTCAAGGTACACTTCCCATCCTGGAGCTGGACTAGGGGACCTCAGGCTGCTCCTCCGCCCCAGCACCAGGCTGGGGGACCTCAGGCCGCACTGCCCACCAGGTTGGGCTTAACAGGGGACTTCAGGCTGCACCCCCCTACCTTGGAACCAGGCCGGGGACCTCAGGCCGCACTCCCCACCCCAGCACCGGGCCAGGGGACCTGAGGCTGTGCCCCCCTGCCTGGTGGGGCTTGACAAGGGATCTCAAGGTGCACCCCCAGTGCTGGGTCAGGGGAACTCAGGCCGCACCCCACCCCAGCGGGGCTTGACAGAGGACCTGAGGCTGTGCCCCCCTTCCAGTGCCAGGCAAGGGACCTGAGCCTGTGCTCCGCTGCCTGGTGGGGCTTGACGGGGGACCTCAGGTCATGTTCCCCACCTGGCGGGACTTGACAGGGGACCTCAAGGCACGCCTCCTACCACGCCTCCCGCCTTGGTCTGGGGTGGGGGACCAGAGGCCACGCCCCTCGGTCCTGACTCTGGGCCAGGGAACCTGAAGCTACTTCCCCTGCCCAGTGGGGCTTGACAAGGGTGGAACTGGCCAGATCTGGATCTAGCTCAATTGGGGCAGGGACCTCCCGGATCTGGGTCTCACGCGATTTTGAGGTGCATGTGGCTGGGCGGGGACTTGACTCTGGGTCCCATGGTGTGCCCCAGACTCTAACAGGAGGAAGGTTTTCATATACATTTTACTAATTTTCTTTCATCTCTAACACTTCTATTATAGAGAAAGGGCAAATAGCTGTATTAAATTATTTCCTCTAATTAATGCCCTTTTAATGTGCAAGAATTTCGTGCACTGGGCCACCAGTCTATATATATAAAGCCTAAGCAACCGTTATGACTGGTCAACTGATCAGTCGACTGGTAGCTATGACGCGCACTGACCACTAGTGGGCAGACGTTCAATGCAGGAGCTGCCCCCTGGTGGTCAGTATGCTCCCACAGCCAGCCTCCTGCAGCCAGCCAACCTCCTACGGTCCCTCCCCTGGCCCACTGGCCCTGATCAGCCCCGATCACTGGCCAGGCCAAGGGACCCCACCCATGCACAAATTCATGCAGCAGGCCTCTAATCCTATCTAATAAAAGAGTAATATGCAAATTAACCATCACTGCTACACCCACAAGCCACGCCCAACGGCCAATCAAGAGCGAGTATGCAAATTAGCCCAAACAAGATGGCTGCAGCCACAGAGAGAGCAGGAGGGAGGCTTGGGTTTCACCAGCGATGGAGGAAGCCAAGCTTTCTGCACACCCTGGCCAGCCCAGGCCTCCACTCCAAGCTACAAAGTTTCAATTATAGAAGATAAATAAATCCCAACAAAAATGGCGGCAGCCACAGAACTGGAGAGAGCAGGAGGCTAGGGTTGCCCCTGGTGATGGAGGAAGCCAAGCTTTTGCAGCCCTGACCTGCCTTGGCCTCCGCTTAAGACTACAAAGTTTCAATTGTAGAAGATAAATAAATCCCAGATACCAGGGCCTCCGCTTGGGTCACTGGGGGGTGTGGCTGGCCTGAAAAACCACCACAGGCCCCTTGCCCAGGCCTCCCCACACCCTAAGGGAAACCCTGATCCGGGACACCCTTCAGGGCAAACCAGCTGGCCCCCACCCATGCACCAGGCCTCTCTATCCTATCTAATCCTACCTAATAAAAGAGTAATATGCAGATTGACCATCACTCCAACACACAAGATGTCTGCACCCATGTGGTCAAAGATCCTGCCCCCATGTGGATACATGATGGCCACCACAAGATGGCCAGCAGGGGAGGGAAGTTGGGAGGGACCAGGCCTGCAAGGGAGGGCAGTTAGGGGCTATCAAGCCTGCAGGGGAGGGTAGTTAGGGGTGACCAGGCCTGCAGGGGAGGGCAGTTAGGGTCAAACTGACTGGCAGGGGAGCAGTTAGACATCAATCAGGCTGGCAAGGGAGTGGTTAGGGGGTGATCAGGCTGGCAGGTAGAAGCGGTTAGGAGCAATTAGGAAGGCAGGCAGGCAAGCAGTTGGGAGCCAGCAGTCCTGGATTGTGAGAGGGATGTCCGACTGACCGTTTAGGCCCGATCCCGGTGGGCAGTCGGACATCCCTCAAGGGGTCCCAGATTGGAGAGTGCAGGCTGGGCTGAGCGTCACCCCCTTCCCCATGCACTAATTTCGTGCACCGGGCCTCTAGTCTTGATAATAAATATTTCCTGCTCTCTGGGCACTCCAAATCTTCCCCAAGATTACTCCAGGTGATCCTTGACACTCTGCCCTGATATCCCTCCGATGCTTAGTGGTAACAGGTGTCCCTCTTAATCCTGAGGAGCCCCCTGCCCTGCATTATACCTCCAGCTCCATGTCTGAGAATATTTTAGCTGCTAGATCCAAACATCACACAGGTGACCAAGGAAAGCATTTCTGTATCTGTTGTCATTAGCAGAGTGTCTGACATTTAGTAGGTACATAATAGTTTTAAAGTCCTAACACTAGATATAAAAATTGATTTATTTAAGTATATTCACTGATGTACCATTTAAGTATATTTACACCAAAGTAAAACGATTTAATCTCCATTTCAAACTATGAGAGGGCTACTTTGGATTCAAACAAAGAGAAAGGCATGAACTGCACAAACTCTGGGTTTCTGTGGTTTGTTGTTGTTGCTCTTTTTCTGGGGGAAGGTAATCTTTTACTTCCCTGATAATAGATGGGCCCTAATTTAATTTAGACCAAAAATAAAAGGCCTTTTTTCCTTTGGTTTCTTTTCTTGAAATGCTCCCCTAAGAATGGCATCTCACCACGCTTACATCCTCATCTTCTGAACTCGCAGGAACTACAGGTACTTCAGTCATGTCCACATCTTCATCTCTCGCTTTCTTTCTATATTGTTTTTATTTTTCCACATCACTATAGCAGCCATGACCTCCAGGTTTTGTCATTTTCTTTTGGAAGAATTCTGCCACTCTAAGATTCCTGACTTGCATTCACCTTTTCATTTACCTTACATTATCTTTAGCTTGAAAGCATTCTATTGCTCGGTAAATTTATCTAAATGAAATTGTATCACTCAGCTAATCTTCCTGAGAAATATCAAGCCCCTACACTGTTAGACCTAACTAAAATACCATCTTGCTAAACTCAGGAGTTTAGGTAAAGAGAAAATTTTACCTTTATTTTTTGAGTTTTAATCTCATGATTAAGGTCTATGTTTACCATGAAATATTTAAAACTGTTTGCTTTTAAACAAAGTACTTCAATGGGTGAGTATTTCAGCAAGCAGTGAAACAAATCCAAAATGCAATGGCCCTCCTACAATACCACTGTAATTCTGCCATCAACTGTGAATGTTCCAAACGTCAAACTTCCTCTGTAGTAAGAAGAAGTCCCATGATGACAGGTTTAGCTGTCTCCTTGTGAACTAGTGAGGGTTAGAACCAATGACAACTCCTGAGTCAACCTGTCAAGGACTGAATCCTTAAATATATCATCTTGTGCAGCGGATGCTTGACATTTAACTGCATCAGTCCAACAACTTTCCTCTCTGATGCTTATCTAAACTCTGTGCACACTGAACAAAACATCAAAGATATTTGCAGCACAAATGCTGGTGGAGTTTGTGATTCCAAGTGTTACCAAACAACCACGCTACCTTTCTGGATAAGAATTCCAAAGAAACATTCATTTATATCCCTAACCTCTGAAAACTTGAATATCTGAAGAACTCTAAATATAGAGAGAATTATTCTAATTGTCCATTGCCCAAGCATAAATGTTAAAGGGTACTTCAAAGTCATATAGAGAAACATCCCTATATCCTATAACAAATCAAATCAGTTCAGTAAGACCCAGAAACCAAGTGCCAGGATGAATAAAAATGATGTCCTCAAAACCGCAATATAATAACCACAAAGTGTAGGCTATCATATTTGAGCCTAGTCTACTGATAAGAACCAGAAGTGTCTTCACAAATAGCAGGATCAATAAATTTGTATAAAAAATTCTAAAAAGGGAGTAACAGACTGCACAAACATGACAGAACAGATAATATCCTAAGCATTTAAACAAAAATAAAAACACCGAATCTTCTAGTGTAACAGCATTTATTTGGTCCACAAATACTTTCTTTTCCTTTCATTTCTGAAAGGTATTTTTGCTGGAGTATTTTAGATTAACAGCTGCTGGTTTTGTGTTTTGTTTGTTTTGCCAGCAATTTAAAAGATTTCAGTACCTTCTGGTTTACACTGTTTCTAACAAGACATTCTCATCTTTTGCCCCATGTTTAATGTGTATTTTCCTCTGGGACTTTTTTCCCTCGCACTGGTTTTCTGGAATTTGATGACGATGTGTCTTGATGTGGTCTGCTTTATCATGCTTGAGATATGATGATTTTAGTACATGTGGGTGTAGAGTTTTCACCAAATTCAGAAAATGTTTGGTCACATTTCTTCAAAGATGTTTTTAGCCATCTTTCTCTTGTCTCATTTTTGGATTCTAATTATACTGAGATTGCTTGTTATTGCCCCACAGGTCACTGAGGCGCTGCTGATTTTAGTCTTATGTCTTTGTGCTTAAATTTTGATCATTTCTATTGTCATGCCCTCATGTTCATTAATCTTATAGAGTCCAATCTTATGTCAAGGCAATCTAGTGAAATTTTCTCGGCAACCATATTCTTTGGCTTTATAAATTCCATTTGTTTGTTTTTCAGTTATCCATATTTTTCTTGCTATTGTTTATATTTTCCTTTATATCTCTGAAAATATTTGTGACTTATAATATGTAAAATTCACTGCTTAGAGTATTTGCTAATTCCATTACCTTTCTCATTTCTGGGTCAGTTCCTACCAACTGATTTGCAGCTTTTTCACATCGCTAATAATTTTAATCAAATGCCAGACATTAGGAGTGTTAACTGGAGTGTCAGGATTGTGTTGTCTTCCTTTCGAGATGTTGATGCCTGCGTGGACATCATGTGCCTGTTTGACCCTGGCCACTGCATTGCTTGTAGAGCTGCTGATCCTTCAGAGGTCTAAAGCTTGGTCGGGTAGAAATACAGCAGCCTTTACTCTGAGGCTGGCTTGGCCTTTACACTATGGAGTCACTTCTCTGCGGTCTTTACTAATGCCCTCTGTGTTTAATGAGGTCTGTCTAGCATGGATGGATGGAATCTCTACACATACCCCAACACTCCCTATGCTCTGGGGATTGTTCAGCCCACAGCACACCCCTGGGAGCTGCCTTCTGGAGTTTCACCCTGAAAATATGCAGATGAGCATGGAGCCCAGACGGAAGTGACCTCCTATGGAGATTTCTGAAACACTTCTCTACATGTCTCCCTCTGTTCTGCTACTCCATCCTGCAAATTTCAGTGACTACAGATCCCCTGAACTCCCCATTCTACCTCTTCCGTGGAGCAAAACCGCTACATTCTGCTTGAGGCTCCCCATTGCCTGTGCCATGGACTGGAAAGTGCCTACCGATAGGAAACCAAGCTGAACTTAACGCTCCCTTCACTTGTTTCCCTTCTCTCCCTCCTCACAATCCTGGAATGCCTGTCGTCCCAAAGCCTGAAAACAGTTGGATTCATTTATTTTGTCTAGTTTTTTAGTTTGCTTGAACTGAGAGGACAGGTACCAGGAAAAAAACTATTTCTTCATGGCCAGAAATCAGAGTCTGGCAAATTTCATTTAGTCATTGCATCTACAAATTACGCTAATTTTAGTTTATAAAGATACACTATTTTTTTTGCCTAGAAGTAGAATTTTGGCCGGAAATAGGCGAAATATTATTAATAAAATCTGCAGATGCGGAAACTGTGTCACAAGAATAATACGATAGAAAATGTTACCTTAAGTAGCTTGTTGCTTCTGAAACCCACAGAACAATAAGAAGTTTCAGGGCACCTGATTTCCTGAGAAAAGCAAGGTCTCCAGTTTCCAATCTCATCTCTACACATTATTAGGCAACTACCTAGAGGAATGAGAGAAACAGCCCTGTTTTGAGGCTGCTCAAAACCTTTCATGGTGTTCTGCTGGCTGCTGAATGAATCCCAATCCTCATTCCTAAAAATAATTTTTAAAATAAATACCCTTTCAAAAAAGTCTTCTATACCCGTAAAGGGCCTGCAATCCTTTCCAGAACAGGGCAACTTGTTAATTAACTGTAATTGGCAATATAATAGGATACCAATCTATCTTCTAGGCCAGTGGTCGGCAAACTCATTAGTCAACAGAGCCAAATATCAACAGTACAACGATTGAAATTTCTTTTGAGAGCCAAATTTTTTAAACTTAAACTTCTTCTAACGCCACTTCTTCAAAACAGACTCACCCAGGCCATGGTATTTTGTGGAAGAGCCACACTCAAGGGGCCAAAGAGCCGCCTGTGGCTCGGGAGCCACAGTTCGCCGACCACGGTTCTAGGCCCTTTGGTTCATGCATCCTCCTCAAGACATTAAGGTTCAGGCCAACCTGAACTGAAGTTGTTCCCCAGCCCATCCCATTTCTCTGAATCTACTGTTTCCACCTCTTGGGATACCTTAGTCTCTCAGCCATCTCAATTATTCTTACTGAAATTCTACCTAGAATTTCGAGATCCAGTTAAAAATACTACTCTCAACAAACAAACAAACACCACATTATCCTGATCCTATTTACCTATCAAGAAGGGATCTTCTCATCCTTTTGTTTTTTATGCATCTCATGTTTGTATGCTTCCATTTTAGTATATAGAAGGGGCTTTGAATTGATTGAAATAAATTTTCAAGCAAATATATACTTTAAAATCTGCCTTTTGTTAATCCTATATTCCCTTTAACAAAACAAAAAGAAAATCACTTCATAATGTAAATTTGGATACTCTTCCTTTTTTGCAAAACCTGTGGGAGATAGTAAGAGTAGAGAATCTCTTGTTTACCTTGGCAACATTCAAATTAAAGCATCTCTTTGAATTAAATCATCAGAAAGTTATAAAAGCAGTCAAGCTGATATTGTGGGCAATCGGCTACTGTTTAATTTGCAATTACATGCACAATTTAGAAACCACTTTAAGATAATTCACCCTCTGGAGTATTGCTAACATAGCTTCCAGAAAACAGAACTCAAGGAGGGAAAAATATCACATGGAGTAAGTTGATATGAAAGAAGAGCCTTAAACTTAGGTTGTTAATCTCCTGAATTGAGAGAAGTAGTCTGTTTCCTAATTGTGGAACATATAGATAAAATGCGTTTTCCCCGTGATACCTTCTTTACGTCTGGAATTTGCAATTAAAAGTGAATGCAGTTAGGCTCTGGAACCATTAAGTGCTTTATGCTCTACTGTAGGTCAACCGAGGAATCTTAAAAAACAAAAAGCAAAACCGCCCTGGTCGGTGTGCTCCATGGTTAGCACATCGCAATTCCCAGTCAAGAGCATGCACTTGGGTTGCAGTTTGCTCCCACCACCCGCCACCCTCCCACTCCCCATGTATGTGGGAGGCAACCAGTGCATGAGTCTCTGTCACAGGGATGTTTCTTTCCCTCCATCCCTCCCACTTCCCTTTCATTCTCTTTGAAAAGCGATGAAAAAAATATCCTCAGCCGAGGATTAAAAACAAACAAAAAACAGCAAAACGAAACTAAAAAGACACCAGTCTTTTCTATTTCTGATAACACAAGTGAGTTACTCATTCATGTTTACTGTATTTATCGCAACCAACAACCTTTCAGTAAAGCTTAATTATAGGTATCTCTGACAAATGGTTATACAGTTATGAAAGGTGAAGATGGTGAGCATAGTAGCTTATTTATCAGAAAGGGATATGCAGAAGTGTGGGCTAAAGTACAGAAATAATTTCTAAATTTTAAGAAAAGGATGCTGCAATCTATTAAACACTGAACTTAAAGTGAATATATAACCTACTGTCCAGGAAAATGCCTTCTGACCTTGTGATCTAGAACATTCACTGAAAAACAATATTCAGAAACCTGATTTTTTTTTCATACAGCAATTCTGATTGAGGCGTAAAAATGCAGCCCAGGATCCAGTCAGTCCTGGTAACAGCACCAAATAGCATGCCAGAAACCCCTAGGTGTAATCAAGAAAGCTTTATTTTTCCAAAATAATAATTTTTAAAGTATACAAAGAATACCCATTAAAGCGACACCATCTGGAACATTTTCTGTTTAGAGCTTTTTAGAGCAAAAATGCTCTGTATGTGGAAAATATTATTGCAATATTTTTCTGTTTAAAGGCATTCATGCTCTGCATATAGAGAAAATTACCATGAAGATTACAATATATATCTAAATAGTGACTATATTCAGTGCATGATTATCAATTTATGAACTGTTCCAGTTCAGAGGGTTCTTTCTCCTCCTTGCCTTTAAGGAACATTAATATATTTTATCACTTTAATCAAAGGTAGACAAGGACAAAGGGAAAATGTGAAATTAATTCATTAAATTTACTTATGATTTCCTATTCTGGTTCTAGCAGTTACTAGCAAAAAAAAGTTTAAAACTTACAGCTGGTCGGTTTCTTGCTTTTTCAATTATTCATTATCTCTATATGTCATCAACATGAGTAATTGGAAGTTGTTTTATTTCCTAAAGCCACAGTTTTATCTGTCATTGACAAGTCTAACACAATCTACTTTAACACTCGTTATTTCCCAAGGGGCTAATAGATCACAAGAGAGATGAGAGAGAGGGCACAGCAATGAAATTCTCTTATTTGGACACGACATTAAAACAGCTCTTAACCAATCACGCCTATAATTAATGGGCCTGTTTGAGTGCTGGGAGAGAAGTGTATATTCACTATCTGGCTAATGACACAACCATTCATAAGTCACCCAGGCCAAAAGCTTAGGAGTCACCTTACCTCCTAGTTTACAAAGAATTGAACACCATCAGACTGGTGTCTCTCTCAACATCCTACCACCAAATCTAGAAAGCTACCCACATCAAAACCACTCATCAATTCTTCTTCTCTTTCTGTTATAATTGTTCTCTTGTCCTCTCTCTTATACCTTCCATCTCTCTTCTTTAAGAAAAGGATCATAAAACTTTAACCAACATAGAACAAGCTGTATTTCTGAAACTATAATTACTAAACATCAGTCTCATCTCTATGGTTTCAAAGATTGGTCAAGACAAAAAAATAAATTCTCTTATGGCCATGTGAGAGGACCCATTGGAATTTGAGGCGAAGGTCACAATATTAGAAATCATTTATCTTCAGAAAAATATTTGAATCACAAACTATTTCGAAATTTTGGGTTATGACCAAAGTCTGTACTATCTGGGCCCTTTTCTTACTTTTAAATTGAAAACCATCATGACTCAAAGCTAAATATACACAATGTGGTGGGTTTTTTTTTGTGAAAAGTTGATTTAACTTGTTGGGACTGCTATTTGGGGGGGAAAAAAATCTATGTTCTTAGGTGGCTAACAAATGTATATGTAATCCCATAACAAAACATGGCACGCTACTGAATAAACCCGGACCTTCCTGAATTAAAATTTTTATATGCTTGAAATCCTAAATTGCTGACTCCATCTCTCCTCCTTTGTGTCTCTTCCCCATCCAAGTTTGAAGCTCGACGAGTCCAAGCCATCTAAAAACAAACTGCACACACATTCCCTTTCTAGGTCAGATCCCTTCTACTTCGATAATCCTACTAAGCTCCAGTGTCCTTGACAAACTGTCCTAACTGTTTCAGTGTACTCGGTTCCTACCTGCACCTAATCCGGTTTCTGCTCTCTCACTTCTGCGCTTCTCCATGTCAGCAGGTGCAGTCCGCACCACTTACTCATGGAGTATCTGTCCTCATCAGGCAGCACCTGACGCTTCTGGCTATTCCTTCCTTCTTGAAATGTTCTTTCTAGGTTTTGTGACACTCTCTCTTGGTTTCTGGATTCACTCCCTGGGTAAACTAGCTTAATATTCCAAGATAGCTACTCCTCCTGACAACTGCCCCGCCTCCAAAATGATGTGCATTCACCAAGGCTCCATCACATTACATATAATGACCTGTAAGGTCCTATCCGATCTGGTCCAGGAGTATCTCTGAAATCATTACTTCCCACTCTCCTATTCATTCAAATCTCCCTGGCAGCTTCCTTGTGGACCTTGAATGTGCCAAGCACAATGCACTAGGGTCTTTAAAACAGCCTTGACCTGATGCCGGGAACACTATGAAGACTGCTGCATGGTTTGCTTCTTCACTTTATGCAGAGGATGCCTGCCCTTACCCCCACCTAAAACAGAACACTCTCCATCAGCCGCTCTCTCTTTACTTCAGTTTGCTTTAAGCCAGTTAAAATTGATGGACACAATAAAATGTGATTTTCTTCTCTGCTTTTCTTCTGTTCCCCCCATTAGTGTGCATGCTTCATGAAGGCAGGGGCCATGTCTATTTTATTCATCACCATATCCTCAACAGTTACCTGATGCACAGTAGATGCTTTGTATTTATTGAGAAAAGTGAATAAATTAACTATGCATGAATCACATGCAAAAATACTTCAGGATATTATTTATGCCTCCTATATCTACACAGAAAATATATTTACAACAAAGTGCTTCCAAAGGCTTAAATGTGAATGTCCCAAAGGCATCTAGGTCTATAGAAAATTACAATAATTAATGGTACTGAGTTTCTCATAGCAAATACAAAAAATATGTAAGCTTCACTCGTATACTCTTTCTACTGAAGAGCATATAAATACTAGAAATTCATGCACGGGGATGGGGGTTGTCCCTCAGCCTAGCCTGCACCCTCTCCAATCTTGAGGGATGTCCGACTGCCCGTTTAGGCCCAATCCCACTGTGATCAGGCCTAAGCGGGCAGTCGGACATCCCTCTCACAATCCAGGACTGCTGGCCTGCTTGCCTTCCTGATTGCCCCTAACCGCTTCTGCCTGCCAGTCTGATCACCCCCTAACCACTCCCCTGCGAGCCTGCTTGCCCCTAACTGCCTTCCCCTGCAGGCCTGGTCACCCCTAACTGCCCTCCCCTGCAGGCCTGGTCACCCCTAACTGCTCTCCCCTGCAGGCCTGGGTCCTCTACAACTACACTTCCCTGCAGACCCAGTCACCCCCAACTTCCCTCCTCTGCCGGCCAGGTCACCCCTAACTGCCCTCCCCAGCAGGCTTGATTGCCCCCAACTGCCCTCCCTTGCAGGCCTGGTCCCTCCCAACTGCCCTCCCCTGCTGGCCATCTTGTGGTGGCCATCTTGTGTCCACATGGGGGCAGCCATCTTGTGTGTTGGAGTGATGGTCAATCTGCATATTATTCTTTTATTAGATAGGATAGAGGCCTGGTTTATGGGTGTGGGCCAGCTGGTTTTCCCTGAAGGGTGTCCCAGATCAGGGTGGGGGTTCCCTTGGGGTGTGGGGCGGCCTGGGTGAGGGTCTTGTGGTGGTTTGCAGGCCAGCCATGCCCCCCGGCGACCCAAGCAGAGGCCCTGGGATCCGGGATTTATTTATCTTCTACAATTGAAACTTTGTAGCCTGGAGTGGAGCCAAGCCTTCTGCTTGCTCCATGGTGGCAGCCATTTTTGTTGGGATTTATTTATCTTCTATAATTGAAACTTTGTAGCATTGAGTGGAGGTCTGGGCCGGCAAGGTTAGGCGGAAAGCTTGGCTTCCTCCATTGCCAGGAAAACCCAAGCCTCCCTCCTGCTCTCTGTGGCTGCAGCCATCTTGGTTGGGTTTATTTGCATATTCCCTCCTGATTGGCTAGTGGGCATGGCTGGTGGGTGTAGCGGAGGTACAGTAAATTTGCATATTACTCTTTTATTCGATAGGATATGTGTACACATATACACACACACACATAAAATTCAGGAAATGTCTAGCAGGCTATAAAATCATGTGCTCTCTCCCAAGAAAATAAACAGAATATTCCATTCCCTAATTATTAAAGAGTCAAAGACAAAAATGCACTTACCTCCCTTTCTCTACTAAGAGCAAAATATCCACTTTTTCCCCATTTTGAACCATTGTGCTGATAGCTAGAGGGAGAAGAGAAAAAATCAACATATTTCTTAAGAACATTTTACTAAATACCCATAAAGACACAACTATTAATACTCCTTGGTCATATGTTTTGGAGTCCTCATAATTTTATGTAAAATCTATCATTACCATATGTAATAAAAAATTGTGTCCAAAATATAAGATGAGGGCAAAAAAATCTTACTTAGCTCTTGCAGTCTTCTTAAGTTCATTCTATCTTCCTGAACTTCCTGCATTTGAAGGCAAAAACGCAAACTAGACTTGCCCATAGCAAACCAGCCTTTTTTCCACTGATCCAGGGCATGGCAGTCTTTGTAGTAGAGTTGACCAATCAAATCATAATTAGCTTGTGTTAAGTTTTCAGCAACAAAGGGAACAAAATGCTGTTAAGACAAATACAGAAAAGTAAGAAAGACAGTGAATATAGGAAATCCCTTCCTTATCTGCAGATATGAGGGAAGGTAGGAAAATTATCTTTGATTTTCTATTTAAAAGATTTAGAAGTAACCTAAATCTTTTTAAAACTTGCTCTCTATCTTAAAAGTGAACAGCTAATAACGCATTTTCAAGTGGCAACATCTTAAACCATTTTTCTCCATACACACACACACACACACACACACACACACACACACAATGGAAGGAAGACATTCTCTCTGTTGATGTGTGGTATTTTCCAAAATGTCAGCCTTCACTGTCTTCATTTGCATCTTTTACTAAATCTGCCATTCCCCCTTTGTGTATATCATGAGTAAGATAACCACTCATAAAAAGACATTCACAGAAATGACTTTACAATATTGAAAAAAAAAATCTTAATCATCAAAACATGACCTTTATTTGAAGAATAATTTCCCTGGGGTCCCATATTAATTTCTTCTCTGCTTAGAGCTCTAGCAAGGTAGCTCTTAACCTCTTTGATTATAACCTTTGAAAACCTAATGAAGTATGGACATTCTTCCCAGAAGCTTGTATGAAATTTGCATGGATCTCTAAAGCTCAACCATAGTCCCCAAGTTGAGAAACTTCTCTGGATTTAGGGGAATAATGCAATCTTTAAATACCTTAGCTATTGCCTCTGTCCATCTTCTTTGGGCTTGAAATGTTTCAGCTCCAAATAAAAACGCACGTTCTGAGGGCAAATAGATCTCAAAGGTGAAGATGGGCCTATGGCACACACGAATAATAAGATACCAATGGTTATGTTTGGCTCTTATGAAAACACATCACATGAATGTCAAGTTTTTTCATTAAATGCATTCTGAAAACTGGATAATGCTGTGAAATCAATCTCTCACAGTTTTCTGTTGATGGTATGTATTTTATTCAAATGAATAAATGTGATTGTCAGCTCCTTCCTATAGATCCGTAGTTTTCCTATAGATCCGTGGTTGTTGGCAAACTGCGGCTCGCGAGCCACATGCAGCTCTTTGGCCCCTTGAGTGTGGCTCTTCCACAAACTACCACGGCCTAGGCGAGTCTATTTTGAAGAAGTGGCATTAGAAATTTAAGTTTAAAAAATTTGGCTCTCAAAAGAAATTTCAATCGTTGTACTGTTGATATTTGGCTCTGTTGACTAATGAGTTTGCTGACCACTGCTATAGATAAACAGAGTAACATCCCTTGTCCTGAATTCTTCCCTTGGTTTTTTATCCAAAATTTAAACTATTTCATGGAACATGCTAAGTACGTATGCTGCTACTAACTCAAGACCTTAAAATACCCTATATCGTGTAGTACCTTCCTTTTTCCTCTTTTTTACCCAAAGCCTGTTACACAGCCTTCATGTTCCAACTTACCTCATCAATAAGCTCAAAACCATCTCGTTTAATTTATTCTTCCCTTTACCGTCAGTCAGTTTTTTATCTAGTTAATCAGATGTTTAATCTTATCAGATCAAACATAATATTCTTTCAACCCACTTTTTAAAATAATCTCTTTCTCTAGCTAAATCTCAGTAATTTGGATCTCTCTTCCTCCAAACTCTTCCTTACCACTCTGGCTAGCTTTCTCCCCAATGCCTACATTACTGAGTTCAAACTCTGTAATATGCTACTTAAGGCAATTCAGAATCTGGCTGCAACAATTATACTGTAGATGCTTTCTCCTCAACATCTTTTTGTATCAGTATCATTCTACCAAGACTGTTTCATTTTTAAATAACTATATGCTGACATAAACTCATATTATTTTAAATTATATTTTATTTACTAATTAAGTATCTCAATGCATTGAATGCACTTATTTTAACATTCAACAGTAAGACACAGTAAACTGATAATTCATTTAGGATAAAAGCTCTGTTAAGTTAAAATAAAAACAAATCAACTAATATTCAATTTTGTTTGCATAAAAAATCAAACTAGATTTATTAGAAAACAACAGTCACCTCAACTAGAATATATTGAACATTACTTAATAATGTTTCATGTAATGAAAAAGCTGTGCAAATCTCTCCTCTTTTTAATATAGAATTTTCATTAAATACTATGCTCCTTTATAGTTAACTTTTGCAGATTTGGTCTTTGCATTTTCTCATTAATTTCATCACAAAATGTGATGAGTAACTTCCGCAACGAAGATCTTTGATGCTGTTTCTAAAAGTCCTCATAGAAATTTCTGTTTAACTGTTCTGTGAGACGATATCATGTGTACTCTTTGAATTGCAACCTTTTTGAGACAATTAAAATGTCAAAGTAGATCTTTAAGAAATTTAGCACTTCCATATGTTACTAAGTATATTTAGTATTTTGTTGATATTAATGTGAATAAATAATCAACAAATATTTTCTTCTGTCATCTATTCGAACCATGGTGCCTTAAATGGATGCATAAATTTTGCCCTTAGTCCAATATTTTACATAGTGAGTAAGTCATAAAAATTATAGGACTACATGTCATGAAGGAATTACTATAAATTTACTTAAGATTAGATGCAAACACCTCAGCCTTTCATATTACCTAATGCAATATTTTAATTTTCACTTTTTAGTGAATTCCCTAAGGAACTTTAAGAAGCTGCAAAATGAGTAGGCTTCAGGACACCATGCAATCCTTCCACAATAAGCAATGGAAAAACCGAATAACAAAACTCTTATTACCTGGTATGACAGATAACAGACATGCTTTCACCTCCTGCCCGTGGAGGGATAGACCTACCCGGTGTTTATATAGAAGTCCTCTTTGTGCACAGCCAGGCAGATGACTTCACTGATATTAATGGTGCCACTGGGAGTGGTAGACTTGTCATTTTCATAGTAACTCAAAAAGCCTCCTTCCAAAACACACCACTTTTTATTTGTCTCTAAGAATTTAAAACAAAACAAACAATAAGCTGAACTGCATCACAACTCTAATTTTTTAAAAATACACAGTTTAAATAATGAGTGGATTCAAATAAATCTACTAATTTTCTGTTTTGTGTAAAGAGCATGCTGCTTCATGGCATATAAAGTTGTCATACTCTGCTCTCAAAAAATTTATAATCTAGGAGCACAGGGTATACAAGACAAAAATAGCTATGACATTGATGCCCAGTGAATCAGGCAGAACCAAAAAGGACAGCTGCAAAAAACATTGAAATAGCAAGGACAGCGGTCCATATAGACTTGAAAAGTAGGACTATGGCTGACCTCAGGTGTGCAAAGGAAGAAGGGGTCTGAACATGCAGTTCCCTAATGCCTTAATTAGAAACTTAAATTCGTCACTATGACCTGGAGGCCAAAGGCCAAATCCAGGCCATCACTTGTTTCTGTGAATAAGTTTCACTGAAATGCAGCCAGGTCCATTCATTTACAGGCTATCTGTGGCCGCTCTCCGGCTACAGGGGCAGATCTGAGTCCTGGCACAGACTACCGGACCCACAAAGCACAAAATATTACTTTTCAGCAGTCTGCTGGGTTTTGATATGCAGTTGATGGTGAGCCATTAAAATGTTTCAGCAGAGGATTCTCATCAGATGTGAGTCTTACACACTCTGCTCACTGTGAAAATGAACTTGAGAAGATGAGGCCAGAGGCAGGAAACTAGTTAGGATACTGCTGACAGAAGTTTGTCTGCGAGATGAAAACAGCCCAAAGCAGGCCAGTGGGAGTGCAGTGGGGAGAAGAAAAGAGAAAGAGAGAAGGGGAGGAGGGAGAGAGAAATGAGTATGTGCATATATTGATTGGATGCAGTAGGGGGAACTAATTAATGGTGACGCTACTTAGCTTTGATTACAAAACAGACAGTGATATCTACCTTTATTTAAAAGAAAATAGAGTTTTAGTGCATGTAATATGAACTTCCTTTTAGAACACTGAATTAGAAATATCCTGGAAATCCAAGTAGAGATATATATATTAGGTGATTACCATGTGGATTTGCATCTTGGAGCAAACAAAGGTCTTGATAACTAGAAAGTCTATAGAATGTAGGTATTATTTGAAAATATAAGTAACCAAGGAGACAATCTTAGGGAAATTAAAATTGTAAGGAGTTGTCAACTATACTTAAACTAAAAATAATAATTCTATTTATATTATATAAAAATCATATTATATATAAATATATATTAATAATTATATACATATTAACAGATGTAGAGGGGTCCATGAAAGCAATAAAGCAAATGAGAAGAGACAGTGTATACAAAAGAAAAGGGGTAGAGTACTTAAAAAAGGAATGATTGCTGCTATTAAATAAAGCAAAGAGATCTAATAAAATAAGGGCTGAAAAAAAAATGTCAGTTGGTCTTCATAATAATGAGGTAATAGAGAGGATCTGTCTGTAGATCCGAAAATTTCCTAATTTTGATCGTCATACTTTGGATATTTCAGAGGAATGTCCTTATTTTGAAGAAATACAGACTGAGGTACCTAGAACTAAAGGGGCATCAAGTAATTCTGAGTAATTCTGAGAATATGTATACCCATGAATAACAGGTAAAATGTTAATATTTGCGTTGTCTGGTGAAAGCTATATGGAAATTCTTTGTACTATACTTGCAACTTTTCTATAGGTCTGAAATTATGTTACAATGATTAAAAATTAAAAGTTAAAGAAATATGTATTGTCATTCTTTAAATTTCCCTTTATCATAAGTAGTTTGAGACGCAGAACAAAAAGAAAAATAAGATGAAGTGTTTAGCCTTAAACACCGGCAACCAGGAGAAACACTCCAAAGGTAGACACCCTGAGAGCTGTAGGGTCTCTGAATTCTGAGAAACTGACAGCCAAATGAAAAGCTGACTCAGAACCAACCTAAGAAAACTGGCAGAAGAAGACAGCGCCAAGAATTGCTTTATGGGTCCTGGGAAAGAAGCTAACCAAGACCCAATCAATTCCTGATATACCGTTCCGGGGCCTCAAATTCTGAGTCACAGAGAATATATACTATGCACACTGACATGGAAGTCACAAAAGGCCATTATGTTTAAATGAATATTTATTGCAGATTTCTAAAATACAAGGAAAACAAAAGTTAAAGAATTTAGCAATTGGAGTTATGAAATGATTTCAAAACAATGTACTCAGATGCCTAGAATACATTCATAGAGAATAAAGCACAAAATGTACATTTATTCAATACACAGCTGATCACTGGCACATTTTAGGCATTCCACCCAGTTCTCAGGCGTTTGTAATCCAATCTAAGGGGAACTGTGTTTGGAATAACAACCATCAGGTGAGCCCTTTCAGGTGAGAATCATTCATGGAGGGAAGCCACCCTCAGTCTGAAAAGAAGAATTTCATAGAAAGACACAGCTTTTGAAATAGGCATTTATGACCGAAAGGCGTGTTTCTAAAGCAGCAAAAACTGCATTCTGAACTGCAGTCATTCCATAATTCTGGGAGGAAACAGCATGAGGAAAGTCACAGGAAGGGGAAAGTGCTGAGAGCTGATTTGGCAGGAGACTCAGGTTACAAGTGAAACTGAGAAAGGGAAGCAAAATTGCAGGCTCAAGGCAGAGGCCAGGCCCCTGGAGCCTCACATGACAGGTGTTTAGGAGTTCATGTCTTTCTCGGCAGACAAGTGGGAGCCCTCGGTCAGTCTTAAACAAAAAGCGCCAAATGCATGCTGCATAAAATAAATGTAGATGCGGAATCTAATTATGCAAATTCTAATGGGAAGCAAATGACAGAACTCTTTAAAAAGGTGAGTACAAACTCATTTCCAGTTAGAAATATGGGCTTAAGAAGATCTAGTCCTATTGCATTATCATCACTACTACCCTTGATTAGCTTCATTTTATAAGTGAAAACGGGCCAGAGGTCAGACAAGGGAGGCAGAGATATTACCTTTGAGGATTTATAATAACAAATCTGGGATAGCAAATCTTGACACTCCTATTCATTTGGGAAGCAAGGAAAAGCTTTAACAAAATTATGTCGGATTACATTGGTCTGCGTAGGCCAATTTGGACATGGTCTGCAGACTCTGACCTTGAGAAATGTCGATACCATCCATGACACCTTGTTGGCTACAGAAGTAGCCTTACTATTACTCAGTTACTCGAAGATATCACCAAAAACAAAATAGGGGCCACTCTCAATGAATAACCCTACGAGTGTAGGCTGTTTAATGGATAAGAGGCCATGGGTACCGTGGTTGGACTGACTGGAGGGGCTGTTCACTCCTTCTGTTCTATCTTAATGTTTAGACCAGGGAAGACAAACATTACTAGAATATACTCAAGCACAGGTAAAGGACTCCAGAGGTGACCTATTGAAATTCGACTGTGGAGTGATATGATACCACAGTTTGATACCTGGGCTGTTACCTACAGCCGGAAGAACATATCTAAACTCAAGGGCCAACTGGAACTGGAAGCCGCCCCTCTGCTGCTCCTCCTCCTCCTCCTGGTCCCCTCATCACCACATTTATGCGCCATGCATTCTCCCAACACTTGATGTACATTAACTCTCTGAGTCCTACAACAACCCTATTAGGTCATTCCTGTTCTGACACACCCCTTCCCTGCATCCTGTAGACAGGCCCATTGACTTTCCTCAGGTCACACAAGGGCTTAGCATCAGGGCTGGAGGTAGAACCAGGCGGTCAGCTCGTGAAGCTACGGTCGTAACTACTTCACATAACTACCTCTCTGAGCCTGTTACACATCTGAAGCCCACTTTTTATGGGTTTGGGTAGAGTGGAGGTCATACCTTCTAATACCTAGGTGCACAATAAGTCTGAGATAATTCAGGTAAAACTATTATTTGTAGAAAACATAAATAAGTCATTTCCTGATGAAGAATTTCCTAACCTGATCGTATTCAGCTTCTACTGAAAATAAGAATACACACTAGGTAGCCTTTTCATTTTAAATAAATGTGTTTTAGCCTTGAAGAAACTTTTTTTTAATGTATTTTGTTGATTTTTTACAGAGATGAAGGGAGAGAGTTAGAATCATCGATGAGAGAGAAACATTGATCAGCTGCCTCCTGTACACCCCCGCACTGGGGATGCGCTCACAACCAAGGTACATGCCCTTGACCAGAATCGAATCTGGGACCTTTCAGTCCGCAGGCCGATGCTCTATCCACTGAGACAAACTGGTTAGGGCTTGAAGAAACTTTTAAAAACTATACAAGCTAGGCACTTAACAGATCATCAAAAATCCTCAATGCTAATCTATGAAATTAAATATAAATAAATTATATAGTTTCTAGTAGTAAACCCTATCAATGACTTTCTTTTTAAAAATCAAACACTGGCTCTGGCCAGTGTGGCTCAGTGGATAGAGCATTGGCCAGCAGACTGAAGGGCCTCAGATTCAATTCCAGTCAAGGGCATGTACCTCAGTTGCAGGCTAGACTCCAGCCCTGGTCCAGGCCTATGTGGGAGACAGCCAATCAATGAGTCTCTCTCACATCAATGTTTCTCTCTCTGTCTCTCTCTCTAAAGAGAGAATGTTCCTTCCACTTTTTCTCTCTAGAAATCAATGGAAAAATATCCACAGGTGAGGATTTAAATAAAAAGAAATCAAGTACTGTGTCAACAAATCAAAGTAAGATGCTAAAAGGGAAAAATACCATTGAGGGGAGAAAACAAAAAACAAAGGCAGGATGCTATTCTTCAGCTCTGTACTTAGGTTTAACACGCGCTATCCATCTTTCTTTCCATGAACACTAAATTGAAAAGGAAAAGAAAAATACAGATCAGTCTTCATAACCAGAGGCTAGAAGAACTTCAAACCCTGAAAACCTGAGCTTGACAGTTTGAAGCCTCTGTAACTCTCTGAAGGACTGCATGCACTTTATTCCCTGGCTTTTTCTTGGTTTTTAATCATTTTGCCCCATGGCTTCCGGACAAGCACTGATGGAGTGTGCAGCCCAGGTGCTTGCCATACAGAGGCAAAGGTGACAACCACACTTTAATCTCTAAATCTGTCCAAATAATTAATCTTTCCATAAAGCTGGCACTCAATAGGAGTAACACCACTACAGGATCTTGAGGGCAAAGCCAGAAAGGAAAAAACAAACACACTAGAACTTTATGCTTCTTGGTAGTCCAACTTTTTCTGCTTCATTCTTAAGTAGGCTCTTTGTGAACAAAATATGCTTTTTTTGCCAGTAACTATACATTTTTATACGCAGGGGAAAAGCAAAATATTAACAAGTCACTTACATGTTTACACTGGTAGTACTGTGACTAGAGAAATGGTCATTTATTGGACAAGTTGTTATCACATGATTGCTATGTGTTGACACAGTTTTAGGCACCAAAGATTTGATAATCCCAAGTAAACCAGAAAATGCTGATACTTCGTTCGGCTTTCACTCCAGAAGGAAAGAAACAAATCAGTGAAGGAGGATCACCTTCAGGCACTAAGCGCTACGATGGAAATAAGTGGCAGACTATATATAAAAGGAAGAGCTGGCAGTGGGCACGAACTTTAGCAAAGTGCCAAAGTGGCCTCTCTGAGTAGGTGGCACTGAATTGATCCCTGAAAGAGGACAAGGAGTCAAAACGAGGAGTGGCCTCCTTGCAGAGTGAACAGCAATTGCAAAGGGAGGCAGAAAAGAACATGGCATATTGTAGAAATAGACAGGAAACCGGTATGGCCAGGCATGATGCAGCAAAGGAAGGAATATATTCTGGGATGGGAAGATGCTAAATGTACTTGAGCAATGAAAGTACATGATCTGCTTTACATTTTTAATAATCACTGAGTCTGATTTTTGGAGAATGGTTTGGAGGGAGCTGGAGTAGGTACTGGCAGGCAAATAGGGGAGCTGTAACAGCCCAGGTAGGATGTGATCGTGGAGGGGAGATGGAGAATAGCCAACTGATTCATAACCCATTTGAGTTTGAAATAATAGACCTTGCTGAAATACTGGATGGAAGAAATGAAGACCATCAAAGAATAGCCTGCCAGGAGATTATATCTAATAAAATAATTTATGTGTGTTACATAGCCAAATTATAAAAGTTCAATTTCATATCATTTAAAAAAGATTTTTCCAAAATGAGAAAATATCCCTAATTAAATTGCTAAGAGAATGCAGTAGTTTCTATTTTTTAAAATAAACTTTAACCAAAAAAAAAAAATCTAGTTACTTTTTAAAAGATAAAAAGGAAACAATGATTTAGTTACAGTTTAAAACATCAGTCCTCAAGTGATTAAGAAAAAAACCAAACCATATTTCAAGGAAGTCTATAAATAGTATAACCACAATCGTCAGAAAATAACTAATCTTATTTTCAATCTGCAGGGTGCTCATGCTTTATTGGAAAGCTTCAGGAAGAAAGTCTTCTATTTCAAATCCCTATTTCAACCACCTACAATGGTTTGAAGAGTATGTCTAGGATCTCCTACTATTTAGAGGAAACATTCTAGAAAAGTTGTAACTTATTTGCAAGTACATTTATTGCCTTATTATTCAATTATTACTTAACTAGAGGCCTGGTGCACAAAATTCGTGCAGGTGGGGGGGTGTCCCTCAGTCCAGCCTGCACCCTCTCACAATCCAGGACCCCTTAGAAGATGTCCAACTGCCAATCTAAGCCCGATCCCACAATCCAGGACCACTGGCTCCTAAATGCTCGCCTGCCTGCCTGCCTCATCACCCCTAACCACTCACCTGCCTGCCTGATCACCCTTAACTGCTTGCCTACCTGCCTGATCACCCCAACTACTCTGCCTGCCTGCCTGATCACCCCTAACCACCTCTGCCTGCCTGATCGCCCCTAACCACCTCTGCCTGCCTGATTGCCCCTAACCACTCAACTGCCTGCCTGATCGCCCCTAACCAGCTCTGCGCCCGCCACGGCGGCTTCGTCCAAAAGGATGTCCGAAATGACGTCCCGAAGATCTTTCAGCTGTCTGATCTAATTAGCAGATTATGCTTTTATTATTATAGATAACTGCTGTAGTCAATTTACAGATCATTCAGGTACTTTCTCCTTCTTTCTGATCAGTCAACTTTGGACTATTTAAGGGTTAAACATTGGTAAGGAGGAACAGAAGATGAGAAAATCTCTGTAAAATGCATCACTGATTATTGAGTTAGGGTGAGTTAAGGAAGACATTAAAAACCAATTGTTGAAAGAAGCAAAAACTTCTAAATTTAAAGGATAAAAATGCTCTGCCACTGGCCAAGTGCTACAATAACAATTATAACACAGCTCAGATGGAAAACACTGCTTCTTGCTGAATTCCTCCATTTCTTCATGTGCAAATCAGCATAATATCAACTGTCTTACCGAGTTTTTATGAGGATTACAATTAATGTATGTAAATACCTAAAGCCTTACTAAAGGGCTGCTACTGTTTTCAGAAAAATCTAATGAAGTCCAGTTAATCCCAATAGAATTCTGCTTGGGAAATACATTTTTGGAAATAAAGCATTTACACTGAAATAATCACTTCAAGTGCACAAGAATCCAGATGAACACATTGCTGGAATAATAGAGCTGGATTACAGCACCCAGGGAACTAATGCCAGGTTCCAGAGCCTCGGAACGCCCACCATCAATGGGCCTGTGGAGCTTAATCTCTTAAATTCTCTTTGTTCCAGGAAGACAGATCTCATAGTTTCCTGAAATATTTCTAAAATTAGTTCAAATATTTGTCACATGAGCATGAAGCCTGTGTCTTTTTCATTTTGGTATTTCTTTCTTTTTTTTTAAATATATTTTATTGAATTTTTTTAGAGAAAGGAAGGGAGAGGGATAGAGAGTTAGAAACATCCATGAGAGAGAAACATCGATGAGCTGCCTCCTGCACACCCCCTTACTGGGGATGAGCCCATAACCACGGTACATGCCCTTGACCGGAATCAAACCTGGGACCTTTGAGTCCGCAGGCCGACGCTCTGTCCACTGAGCCAAACTGGCTAGGGCTTCATTTTGGTATTTCTAATGCCTGCCTAGCACACACCTGACACAAGGAGCTGATGGATAAATGCCGACAGGGCCTTGGCTCAGGTAATCCCCAAACCTAGAATAAAGGTTGCCAAATCAAATTAAGTCCATCAGTATTTGGAAATCATGCTTAAGCTTTATTTTACACACATGTGCGCGCGCGGCACGCACACACACACACACTCACACACAGTTACCACCAGAACAAACTGAACTACCTAATATTCCTTAGTATGCTGATAAAATAAGCACTGAAAACTTGTCACTTATGCCTGTGTGTTCACATTTACCTATGTTATCTCCCCAGTTAGGGTGTCTGTCCCTAAGGGAAAGGTCTGAGTTTCACGTTTCTTTGGAATAACCTTTAAATCTTGAAACAGAATTGGGTGGCCCTCTGGTAGACATCAGTGAATTCTGTTGAGAATTCCCTCAGCATCCCAACCCAGTGGTAAATCCCTGTTGCAGCTCATGAAATATTATCTGTGCCTGGAAGCATTTATAAATCCTAAAAAAAAACACATATTTTTCTACTACAAGATCAAATCTAATATCTTAAGGGGAAAAAATATCAAAATGTAAACCTAATTGTTCCGATAATCAAAGACAGTTTTATCAGGTAACCAAATCTAAAAGGAGCAGGAAAGATACCTTCCAGCAGTTTTTTCTCTGCAGAGAGTTTGGAAGCAGCAGCAGGAGCCTGGTACAAAAAGTCACAGAGGAACGTGCACTGGGGGGACTCTTGACTTACTCCACCTTCGAAATGAACGTCGTGTTGAGGAAAATCTAGAGAAATTACAGAAATAATGCATTTGACATCTAAAAGGTAAACAACTTTCCCTTTGCTTATGAATATGTAGGTGAGGTTGGAGCTAGAAGAAAAACTACTTCAAATATACCACAGCATAAATACACAGAAATATTTATTTTACTTTGCATAAAACTTGCAAAAACAAGCACTTTAGTTGTGTTTATTATTCATATATGAAAATCGGATTTGATTTTGGTGCAAATGATAATGTAGGATTAACTGTTTTAATCTTCCATTTGTAAGATTAGAGAAACATAAAAGATTTCCTGAACTTTTTCTTAAAATAAAACGTACTCTGGCGCATCTTCCATCTTTTTATACTCACATTTTTCCTCATTCTGATGGCTTTTCTCATTTTAGAAATAAACAGATTTGGGCTTCTGTCCATTTAGGGACACATCAGAAGAAACCAGGCTAATGAAGGAATGGGGGCTAACCTGAGAATTTGTTGTGGTAGAGAAATTCCATCTGCAGACTCTGCCCGGCCTTCTTGGCCAGCAGGTAGGGGGTGCTGTGCACGGGATCTCCGGTTGCACACATGACGTCTGCTCCACTGAACAGCAAAGCCATTGTTTCCAGAACATCTGATTTCACCACAGCAGCACACAGAGCCTAGCCATGTAAAGAAAACACAGCTCTTAAAGGAAGAAAATGCAATTCCAGCTATTAAAATGAGTGAAAGTCTGTCCATGTACGATATGAAGCTTGTATTCCTTAACTAAGAAATATCATTATATGTGTGTCCTGAATTGAACAATAGGCACAGAAGGCCTGCTTTGTATGAATTGAAATTATGACCCAAGACCTCCAAGTCTCAACTCATTGTTTTGTAGCTGTGATGTTCCAAACCTTCTAATCCAGAATATTTGCTCTGGAAGACATTTCTATACTTAACATACTATGATAATGACTGATGCTCAGAAAATTCTAAATGTTTCAAATGTAATAAAGAAGTATCCACTGAATGTTTTGTCATATTAATGTATGTATGTGTATGTATGTATGTAATTTCCAGCCTAATCGGGATCTGTATATTCTTTCAATTATTGTTGTGTTGTGATAATTTGAAAGGTGAGCTCAAATTCCGAATCTTTCCCTTTGGGGGAGGGGTAATGTGGGGAGCAGGAACAATAAACAGACTCAATAAAACATTACTGACCCATGTTAATAAGCTACCTTTACATCTCTTCTCATCCTCTCTTCCTGCTTCCTCACTTTACTGGCCTCCCATTTTCTTCCAAGCCCTCTGATTTTGCACCCTGATTCCATCTGACTTCAGCCTCGCCATTTACCTTCTCTCTGATGTGGTGCATCTGGGCATATCCCTGATTAACTTGCCCTCCACACTGCAACCTCAGGATAATCGCTCATTAGCTACCCCAATGGGCAGCTCCGTGTGTGCAGCCAAGGAGTCTCAGAAAGTATTCACAGTACCTGTCTACTAGCTAAAAAGTATTTCTTTCCCACCATGGTCTAGCTGACCTCCAGAACTTTCTTCACTTTAGAATCAAGAAGCCTGAATTCTTGACCTGGCACTAATTATCTAAATGATCTTGGACAATCCTTTCTCCAAACTCTCTGGGTCTTAGTATTTTCACACCTGAAAAATGAGGGTGTTAGAACATGTAACAGCTAATGTCCCTTCCACTCTGACTGCTTTTCACTGTAATCATATGCATTTCTTCTTGTTGTCTCTTCCATCATCCTAGTCTTATCCTTTACAACACTAGATTTGTTATGGCCTATTTATTGAAGTTCATCTGTTTATGGTCAGTCTTTCCTACTGAAGTTCACTCTCATGAATGAAATAAGCTCATCTACAAATTGTATCCCTGACACTGAAAGATAATTGAGCAAGTTTTAAGTATGCAATAAATATCTATTTACCAAGAACACTCCATGGGGAAAGGATATTCTCTTCAAGAAATGAGGCTGGGAAACAGGATAACCACATACAGAAAAATGAAATTGGACCCTATCTTATACCACTCACATAAATTAACTCAAGCCCTGGCAGAGCGGCTCAGATGGTGTGTCATCTTATGCACCAAAAGGGTGGCAGGTTCGATTCCAAGTCAGAGACATACCTAGGTTGTGGGTTCAATTCCCAGTTAGGGTGCATACAGGAGGCAACCAATCAATGTTTCACTCTCAGATTATTCTCTCTCTAAAAATCAATAAAAATATATATACTTGGGTAAGGATTTTAAAAATTAACTCAAAATGTACTAAAGAATTTTTTTAAAAAATCTGATATTATAATACAGTAATCTTCTTGGCCTAGGTCTTGGCAATGATTTTTGAATATGACACCAAAAGTACAAGCAACAAAAGCAAAACTCAGAAAGCGGGACTACATCAAACTTAAAAGCTTCAGCAGAGCAAAACAATCAACAAAATGAAAAGGCAACCTAATGAATATGAGAAAGTATTTGCAAACCATATACTATCCAAAGGGTTACTATCCAAAATCCAAAATATATAAAGAACATATACAACTCAATTTTTAAAAATCTGATTCAGTAATGTGCATAGAAACAAATTAGACATTTTTCCAAAGAAGACATCCAAATGGCCAACAGGTACATGAAAAGATGTTCAACATCACTAATCATCAGGGAAATGTAAATGAAAACCACAATGAGATATCACCTCACACCTGTCAGAATGGCTATGTTGGAGAAGACAAGAAATAACAAGTGTGATGAGGATGTGGAGAAAAGGGAACCCTTGTGCACTGCTGGTGGGAATACAACTTAGTTCAGCCACGTTGGAAAACAGCCTAAGTATTCCTCAATAGACTGAAAAATACAGTTGTCACAGGATACAGCAACCCCACTTCTGAATATATATATGTATATATATTCAAAGGAAATAAAAACAGAATATTGAAAAGATATCTGCATTCTGATGTTCATTGCAGCATTATTTTTCACAATAGCCAAGCTATGGAAACAACCTACGTGTCCATCATTAAATGAGTGAAGATCAAGTGGGTAGCATAAAATGGTCACAAAAGACCTGGAATCACTCAGCCAAAAGCAAATGACAGTTCAAATCAACAGCACTAAGCAAAGCATTGCTTGTAACAATAAATTAAGTAAATAATGTTAATTCTGGTGACAGCAAGTCAGCAAAGTATGAGCTGAAGCGTGACCTGTCCCTAAAATAGGAAAAGTTATCAGGGGTTTAAGAATAATCGGATATGCCTGAAATCTTGCGGACAGAGAGTTTATCTGCCATTGATGACAACTCTTTTAAGAGAAACAATGAACAATGAGAAACCATAGATACAGTCTCACAAAAGGAAATAAAATGAGATTAAACAATAATTTCATCAAATAGCAAAATATTTTCTTTCCAAAATCCTTAGCACATATCTAATAAGATACTAAAATGCATGTCTATTGTTATGTTTTATCGGATACCTTATTTAATTCTTCCTTGGTGAGAGATGCCAAAAGGGTTTTTCTGAATCTCCCTTCTTTGTACTTCTGAGTAATGAAGGTTTTTCTCTTTTCTACTGGTGCGTCCATGTGTAATTCTTCATCTTTTTGAAGGTTACCAGCCCAAAAGTCATTTGCTCTTTTGTTTCCAATGACAATAAAAAGCTGAATTATCAAAAAATTACAAGACATATCAGTTCCTAAAATATTACTTAAATCTGCAGAAAACTGACTCACATGATAAATGAAAGCATAACTTAGTATAAAATATGCAAAAACACAAGAAAGATCCAACTTTTTCAGGAAGATGGAGTGTGAAAGCAGACATGATTTCTATTTTAAATACAGTCTAGCTGCTCTTAATAACAGTAAAAGATTAGCGAGGAAGGAAATTGCAAGCCACACAAATTGCAGCCAAAGCATGATTATTTTTTGAAGCTCACATTGAGACAGATTCATTTAAAATGGCTGAGTAGGTGGACTAACGTGGCTGAGAGTGGTGCTGAAACGAAGCAGAAAATGAAATTGGGAGACAGCAAGTTAGACATAATCGCAGTTAATGACACAGCATGGCCAAGATAAAGAATGGCAAATTTTGCCCAATGTTTTCATCACTTTTCTAATATTACATCCATGCTGGGTTAAAAAGAAAGTAAATTCTGGCTTAATGGAAGAGCTGCCAAGCCCTTAGAAATAGTTATTACAATTAAACCTCCTAGTACTTCTTTATTTCTAAAACAACTATCTCATTTAGGAAGCATTATGAAAGTTAAAGTAGAAAGTTGCTACTATCAAAGAAGCTATAAGCCATTTCTCTAATGTGGTGAGAAGTTGATCAAGGTGTCCCTAACGTAAACTCCTAACTGGCATCTCTCCTCCCAGACCTCTGCTCACCACCACCACAGTAGGACCGGACTTACCTCGATGAGTTCATTACTCCAAATGCTTGCATCCATCTTTAGACTTCTAACCTTGGAATCTTTTGGTCCTAAAGATCTATGTTGTCCTAAAGTAAAAAAAAAAAAAAAAAGTTGCATTCTATTTTAATTCATATGCAAATGTATTTACCTTTTTAAAACAGTGTTCATGTGTGCATGGATGTGAGTGTGTATATATTTTTTCAACTGAAAATACACTGATGTTGCCAAAACCGGTTTGGCTTAGTGGACAGAGCGTCGGGCTACAGACTGAAGGGTCCCAGTTTCGATTCCGGTCAAGGGCATGTACCTGCGTTGCGGGCACATCCCCAGTGGGGGGCGTGCAGGAGGCAGCTGATCGATGTTTCTCTTTCATCGATGTTTCAGACTCTATCTCTCTCTCTCTCTCTCTTCCTCTCTGTAAAAAGTCAATAAAATATATTTTTAAAAAAATACACTGATGTCTACTTCTACCCAGGAGTAGTAATGGTGTTTATAAAGATATCATAACCAACCATAGTAAAGTTAACAGTAATCACCTTCATCACCATCCTGTACTGGCATAAAACTATACTCTTAAAGGTGTGTATGGATGTGTATGTGCATGTGTGTACAAGCCCTTATATGTGTGCATGCATGTATGCATGTATATACATACATATCTAATTTTTGCATCGTTTGGTAATTAACTAGAAATAGCAGTTCACTGAAAATATTTTATAATAGGTCTGTGTAAATTACATGTATGTGAAAACAAATATCCCTTTACTCAAAAAAACCAGCTGCAACTCTAATAAATGGGTACTTAATCTTCAATGGATTCTTTTAAAAATATATATATATTTCTATTAATTTCAGAGAGGAAGGGAAAGGGAAAGATAGAAACATCAATGATGAGAATCATCCATCGCTGCCTCCCACACACCCCACACTAGCGATCAAGCCCACAACCCAGACATGTACCCTGACCAGGAATAGAACCATGACCTCCTGGTTCAAAGGCCTACACTCAACCACTTAGCCACTCCAGCGGGCTTCAGTGGATTCTTTATTCTACTATTGTATGCATGGTAGAGAGTAACAGCCCAGCATTCTAATATTATCAGTTCAATTCTGCTGTATAAATCAACATTCAGTCATTACTGGGCACCCAGGCATCTTCAGATGCTTTACTGTCTAAGCTCCTGAGAAGGAAAAAGGTACACATGACATTACCTTTGATCTTAAGAACCTTCTTCCTTAAAGCATGAAAAAGTTCCTCTCTCTACCTTAAAAAGGTTCCTTTCCTCTGGTCTTTGAGATGGAAACTACTCAGAACACAAAGCCCTAGAACTCCCAGGCCAGGAATTTGCACAGGTTTGCATTTATACAGAACACCTAAAAGCAATTGGGGTCAAACTGAGAACCAAGTAGGAAGAACTGGACAGAGTAGCCTAGACAAAAAATGACAGAATCTGAGTCAAGGAAACAGAAAGAGAAACAAAGTGGAGGGCAGATTTAGAAATACTGCAAAGATTAAACTGATGGGACCCGGTGGCCTGCGAGGAAAAGGGAAGCGTCAGGAGGCTCTCTGGGATTTTAAGCTTTACGGTAGGTGGGCATGACTGTTCTGACCAGGATTTGGAATAGAGGAGGAAGTGCAGTTTTATGTAATGAGCTGGCCATCAATGAGAGCTCCATTTTTAACATGGTATTTTTGAGGGATCTTGGGCAAACCTAAGAAGAGGCCCTAGTAGGTAAATAAATATGAGTGTGGTTTCCAACAGAGTCATCTGCATAAAAATGAGTGCTGAATTCCAATGATAAAAATCACCCCTCAGGAACATCCAGTGGAAGACAGCAGAGCATGCAAACCCCAGGGAACACACCTCTTTCAGGAGCAGGCAGAGGAAAAGTAGCCTGAGAAAGGATGACAGGGTAGAAAGAGCACACAACAAGGAAATGGTCTCCTGGAAGTTGAGGGAGGACGGGAAGTCATAAAGCATAAGATTGTTAAATATCGCAGAAGACAATAAAGACTGGAACTGACCACACAGACATGGAGAGGTAGAATACATTGGTAAATGTGGGGAGAATATTTTTACTGGAGTAGAGAGAAAAGAAGACTGATTAGAGACGCTAAAGAAAAACTAGCAAGTTAAGGAAATGAAGAAACCCATGCAAATGACTACTCTTCAAAGCATTTGTCTATTAAAGAAAAAAGGGACAAAGATTGATACACAGAAGGGTTACATTTTCAGAAAGCTGGTGCTAACAGGACAGACTAAGACTGGTTTAGATACTGAAACAGAAGAAACCATAGTTGAACACCTACATAGAGAGTGAGAAGAAAGGAAAGAAAGGGAGCATAGGTAGAAAGAACAGCTTTGGACAACACAAAGGCTATGTCTTCCTGAGACTGGAAAGGAAAATATGCAAAGTAGAGGGAGATTAATGGATGCTCTTGGTTGCTGCTATTGATGTTGTTAATTAGCTGTTTGGGAAATCTATCCTGTGGTGATGAGAAATGTGGTAGCACTGAGAGTATTAAGGGTTTAAAGCAACTGTTCTTGTCTTGGCTCCAGCTGACTTAGGTGCTTCTTCTCCATGTCACGCAATGAAACCTGTTCTCTACACTTGCCCTTATCCTCCTCTATTATAACCACTATGATATGCTGCTGCAGGAAATTCCATGCCTTCTACATCTTTTTAATTCCTAGGCACAGCACAGTACCTGGTAGAGCAAAAAGATGCAGTCAAGTTTGGGTTGGGGCTAACTTTCTCCAAGATCTCCATGACTTCACACCTAAGCGGGGGTCCACTGCCTGCATTCACTGGGACAGCTGTCTGAGCTCCCAATGCAATGCACTAGCGTCTGTAAGGTGTAAGGCTACAACAGGAAAGCCAGTCAAGGCACTGGTTGCTTTCATAAATTTCACTACACTCAGAAAATGCTTCTGTATAAAAATTCTCACTAGAAGAGGTATTGGACCTGGTATACCAAGTTTAGAGCTCTGAACAACATTAATGTGAAAAATAGGATTTATAAAATACGACCGAAGAAAAAAAGGACAAATCATACAAAGAGCAAGGTGTTCACAGCGTGTATTCTGAAACACGTTCACCTAAAATCTAAAAATGTCGACGCTGCCTTTTTACAATCCATACATGGACCAGGAGGCACAAAACATGATTACATGCTTAAAAATCAATTTTGATACCTAAGCCATGCATAAGAGAAATTCAGAATTGCATTTCTAAAATTGATTTAAATGTAATAAGCTTTCTGTGTTTTTATTTTCCACAACCATTAGCTGGGATACATTACATGTGACAATAAAGAGTATCCAGTGCCACGCGGCCACCACACAGTGATGAGCATAACTTATCACTAATTACCTGCACACTTCTTGCAGATGACGACGCAGAGATTGATGGATGCCCAGTCCGGATCCGGGGCTTTGCAATCTGCACAGCTCCTGTTGGACTCATTGAACCAAATCTTCTCAGCTACTTCATAATCAGAGAGAGTTTCTGCTATCGATTGCTGCACAGCTTCAATCCACTCTTGTTTCTCCTTTTCAGACTCGGCTACAAAGCTGAAACAATTAACGTTTCTGCATTATTGATCTCCCTGGTAAAGGCCAAGTAAGCGGTATGTCCAGTTTGCATATTCATTTCACTCACACGTTAAACAGCAGCCGAAAAATATGCCCTACAGGTAGTTGGATAGCCTCTTCTGTTAATTATCTAGTTTAGAAATCTATTTTCTTTAATTTTTCACATTGCTTATGACTTCATTTATATATCTTGAAGCAAAATTAACACATATGTTTTTCTGACCAGGATATAAAAATTGCCTTGTTAGGTCAAAAGATTAAATGAGAGGCCCTGTTTCCTAAGTAGTGGTTATATAATAATCAATGAGAGACTGTCAGAGTTTCAGATTTATAGGATTATTTCCCCAAGAAAGAATGCCAGGGTAGTCTGAAACTAAACTACAAAACTACCCACCAGAAATTTTAAAATTTTTAGTACTAAAAATAGATTCTTATGTCATTTAAAGAATGTACAGATGGCTTTAAGAAACTGAGAAATCAAAAGTTTTTAGTGATTACTATTCAACAGAATTCTAACTCATTTTTAGCCATGTTCTAATTTATTCTAAATCTTAGCGTCTATTGGGTGCCTCAGTGAAAGAATAAAAACATTAAACATCATAGAAATATTTACTGAATACCTATCATGTGCCCAGAAATGTGCCATACTCAGTCAATGACCCACAGAACAATGCTTTGCATTACCATTTTCTGTTCTGAGGAAGAAAACAGTTTGAAATACAATGAAAATATAGACAACTAGCATATTTTACTCAATCAGAAGAAAACTGAGTGGCCTGCATGAAGTTCTTTATGATGCCATCATCACTATAACAGTTATACACGTCTTAGTGGTTTCTCTTTCTATATAGAGATTGGTCACAGACAATATGGTTCAATGGAAAATAGATATTTGGTCTTTACTGGTACATAGCTCTAAAACAATGGGAATGATAAACGTGTCTTTTATATGCTAATTAGTGGCCCAGTGCATGAAATTTGTGCACAGGGGGCGAGGGGGGGGATGTTCCTCAGCCCAGTCTGCACCCTCTCCAATCTGAGACCCCTGGAGGGATGTCCTACTGCCAGTTTACAGGGATCGGGCCTAACCCAGCAGTCAGACATCCCTCTCACAATCTGGGACTGTTGGTTCCAGCTGCTCACCTGCCTGCCTGCCTGCCTGATTGCCTCTAACTGCTCTGCCTGCTGGCTTGCTTGCCCCCAACTGCCCCCCACCACTGGCCTGCTTGCCTCCAAATGCCCCCCCGCCAGCCAGATTACCCCCAACTGCCCCCTGCTCACCCCCAACTGCCAGCCTGCTCACCCCCAACTGCCCCCCTGCTGGCCTGCTCACTCCAAACTGCCCCCCACCGCTGTCCTGATCACCTTCAACTGACCTCCACTGACGGCCTGCTCACCCCCAACTGGCCCCCCTGCTGGTCTGCTTACCCCCAATGGCCCCTTCCGTCCCATCCTGGCCTGATCACCCCCGGTGACCCAAGGTCCCAGCCCCTCCTTTTTTTTTCAGCACTTCCTTGAGCGGAGGCCAGGGCCAGCTGGAAGCAAGTATCTAGGATTTATTTATCTTCTATAATTGAAACTTTGTAGCCTTGAGAGGAGGCCAGGGCCAGCCAGGGTGGGCAGGAAGGTTGGCTTCCTCCATTGCTGGGGCAACCCAAGTCTCCTGCTTGCTCCAGCTCCATGGCCGACTGCCATCTTGGTTGGATTAATTTGCATACTCACTCCTGATTGGCTGGTGGGTGTGGCTTGTGGAGTGATGGTTAATTTGCATGTTTCTCTTTTATTAGTGTAGATATGATAACTTGTGGCTGGTAGTCTAGACTGGAGCTGGACACCAGAAACACCAACATTTGATTAGAGCTGGAACTTTCAACCAGCCCCACCCCCTGACCTCTGGGAAGGAGGAAGGACTAGCAGCAATTGAGTTAATCACCAATGGCCAAAGATTTGATCAATCATACCTTTGGAATGAAACCTCCATAAAAACTCCTAAACAACAAGGTTCTGAGGAGGGTGGTACATCCAGAGAGGGCATAGAAGCTCTGTACCACTAATCCCTTTGCCCTGCCCTATGCCGCTCACCCATCTGGCCTTTCCAGGGTTGTATTCCTTATAATAAACTGGCAATAGTAATTAAACTGTTTCCCTAAGTTCTGTGAACAATGCTAGCAGTTTATCAAACCCGGGGGAAAGGGAGTCAGGGGAACCCCATTTTATAGTCAATGTGCACAGAAGTGTGGGTACCCAGGGACCCAATACTTGCAACTGGTATCTGGAGGACAGTCTTGTAGGACTGAGCCATAAGCCTGTGGGGTCTGATGCTCACTGTGGTATGGCAGAATAGAACTGAATTGTGGAACACCTGATTGGTGTCCAGAGAGTTGGAAAATTGATTGGTATGAGGAAAACCCCACGGATTTGGTGTCAGAGTGTTGTGAGTAAAAACAGCTCAGTCAATGTCTACATTTTCAGTTGAAGCATGAATCTGCATATGTAAAAATAAAGCTTATTATTCCTTACGTCTTTTGATTGTTGCTAAAATTGGAGCCAGCAGACATATTTTAACAGATAAACTGAGTACTACTAGACTTGTATTTTTGAAATTGATAAGTAATTGTTAGTCCTTAAAGACCTTTGACAATTGCCTCTGACCTTTATACTGCCCTGTGGTATGTTGATTATTTGTGACAACTGAATTAATGTGGCTGAACTCAGCAGATGCTGATTTAGGCTTCTTCTGTGTACTAAAGCTAGGGAGTCATTATAAAGTATTCTGACACATATGAAGAACATATATTGAGTTTCACTGTGATAATGAACAATTACTAGAATACCATAATACAAGATATATAACAAAGCACTGAAATATTTGATCAGTAAATGCTAGGAGATCCATTAAACTCAGCATCATTTTAAACTGGAGCTCCTTTTAGGAAATCATTACAGAACATTTATAATTAGGGGTTGATCTTAAAGGAGGGACTATACTTGATTAGGCTAAAAGAAGGTAAACAACAACACAGCCTAAAGACAATGTAATATTCCCTTTTTACTTTATTCCTTCAAAATGTGAAGTAAGTTTTCATATATTTGTGGATAACAAAAATGAATGTACTAAGTCCACTTAGACAAAGATGTTTTAAGAAAAGAAACAACTCAAATTTCATGAAATTAGTATCTGCAGGTCTTGTGATTATTCAAATCATTTTCACAGGTGCTTACAGAGACTGGCTAAGAAATTAAACAGAATGCAAAGTAAAAACATTGTTTTACTAAATGTCCTACAAGTAATGAAATTGCCACTAGCAATGTAAAAGTGGCTCCCCAAAGCTGTCCTGCAGTAGTACAGACACAAAATGTTTAAGTACAGCTTACCTAAAACTCTTATAGGGAGTGATTATTTCAAAAGATTGTTTCACAGTCCGGTCCACTTGCTTTACATTGGCTACATTCATCGGGATTATGGTAATACCAAGTCCACCCTTAAAATCCTAGTTTGAAGAAAAATATTTTAAAAAATTATAAAACAAAAATATGAATTTCAAAAGTACAATTACATTCTCGAAAACCCAATATATCTTACTAAATTTGACTACACACATATGAACGGAATTAAACAATTCATTAAAAAAATGCATTGTATAGTTTTAGTTTAGGTAGTCACTTTCAATACATGATAACAAGGTCCCTTCTAAGCTTGACAACTGGCTATTAGTCAAGTATGGGATTCTTTCACATGAAACATAAGTTGAGTAGAACATACATCTTTGAGCTACACACACCTGGCTTTATTACCAAGTGCCCAGCAGTTTTCTAAGTGGGGGAGCCAAAGACACTGTGAGGCTCCTATAGTTACTATTTATATAATAAGAAGGGGAGGTCAAGGCACAGAAAGGTAGTTCCATGGAAAGTGCAGTTGTCCGTGGTGGAAAGAGGCTGAAACCCAAGCCATCTCTTGGCTCTTCCTTTGTGCTACTGTATGTCACCTCTGTTCTGTCACATTGTTTATCATTTACTCTCAAACGTATGCATTACTTACGCTGAGTGGACAGATTATTATGATCTCTGAACGCATAATAATTGGGCCACTCAGTGTATATCCTATATAATAACAGGCTAATATGCAAATTGTCCCCTAGACCAGGGGTTCGACTAGCAGGCAGGCTGGCCAACTGCCCATGTCCCCTCCCCCTGACCAGGCTGGCCAGACCCCACCCATGCATGAATTCATGCACCAGGCCTCTAATACACACACACACACACACACACACACATATTTACATAGATATGTACATACACACACACACACACACACACATACACTGAGTGGCCAGATTATTATGCGTTCAGAGATCATAATAATCTGGCCACTCAGTGTATTTTACAATTTTATCTCATTTCCAATATTTTATTACATTCCTCTTTCTTCAGTCAGATTCTGAAGAAGCTCTTCCATTGCTATTTTGGTTTGAAAACTGCCTTTTGTTCAATACTTACGGCCACTATGTTTGGTTTGTCACACCAAGATTAGAAATTGCTCAAAAAGCTACAGAGTCTGCATTTTAAAAACGTTAAAGGTTGCAATGTATTGTCTAGTCAGAAGGGCTTGGGAATTTGATTTATCAAATAAATAAGCTCAACACGTTAAAAATATAATTAATCTGTACCTCAAAGCAAAGAAAGTATCTATGTGAACAGATGCAGAATAGCTAATGTGATGTGAATTCCTAAATTAAATTATGGCTGGGAAAAGGAGCCATAATAAAGGCAGACTACAAAAAACACTGGCCCAACTCCCATAAGGGCACTTCGGCAGCCTGTGAAAGTAACTATGCACGGGCCTTCTTCCCTTTGTCTCTCTTGCTACAAGGGTCAAAAGGAAAAGCACTATTTTCCCATTTTGCTTGCAGGTGGGAGGGGCCATATCTCATAGTTCTAGTCAATAAAATATAAATAATTCCTGGCCTGGGGCAGGAAGGTGGAGGGAAAAGCTTGCCTTTCCATCTTCCTGGGAAATAACATCCGGACGCACAGAAGCCACTTTAGCCTGAGCCCGAGGACAGATTCCTGGACTCTAAGGAGTCAGAGTGAGTTAACAGACAGACAGAACCCTGTTCCCTGGTGGCCTCCACTCGCCACTGCCTACACCAAGAGATTTGTTAAAACAAATAAATCCCTACAACTGAGCTGTCCTTCAGGAGTTTGATACTCATGCATTCCTGACATAAAATAAGTGAAATAAAATAACAGATCTTCCTCCCGCTTGCAAAGGTATCCAGGCTTTCCATCACAAATTGCAGAAAGTCTCATTTTTTTAATTTGTCTTTGTTTGTGAAAGTATTACAGATTTCCCTTTTCCCCATTCACGCCCTCCACCCTTCTCACGCCCCCTCCCGTGGCCTTCACCCTACTATTGTCTGTCCATGGCTTATGGATGTATGCATATAAGTTCTTTGGCTTATTTTTTTTTAATTTAAAAGTTTTTAGTTAGGATAAGAAAATGACTCATAAAATCATCATCAATTAAAAATCTTTTTTTTTTCCCAATGAAAGAACAAATGGCTCCTTTTGCTAGGAGAAGCAAGCTAAAAATCGAGTTGATAATATAAAAGATGTGCCAAGTGCTGTAAAATAATTAGAAGAATGTGCTATGCTTCTACTTCATATAGTAAACCCACTTAACAAAAATTAGTGTTTAACGTGACCTATATGGACAGAAGAAAGGGAATCAAACTTTTCCAATATGCTCCATATCAATGTTTCAGCATACTGTTTCAGTGTTCTACTTACTAATTAAATTAAAAGCAAATTCTCAATTATCGTAGCACGGGTCCAGCTGGATAATGCAACTGTTCGAGAAACCCCAATGCATGGGATTGGAAACGTAGCTCTCTTTTAAAAAATGAAATAAAGAGAAGGTATTTTTGAAAAGCATTTCTGATGATTCAGCTTGGTGCAGGGATAACTCTAGAATAAAACTGTTAAACTGCATGCCCTCCCAACAGTTGTGAGGAATGAAGCATTTGACAAGAGCTGGCTATCAGATGGCTGCCGGTTGTATTTTCTGAGGGGGGTCTGGCCTGCAGGCACCGTGGGTTACTAAGGGCAGGGGGCACACTCAGCCATCAGACCAGCAGATGGGAAGACTGACCACCTTTCCAGAAACGGATGGGCTTCTTCAAGGCTCCAGCCTGAATAGATGCCCTTCCTGTCTACAAGCAAGTCATGAGAGGTCTACTCACAACGCTGAACATTCTGTTAAAAACAAAATACATGAGGATTGGCTCAAGGCCCCAAACTTCTTCGGAGCAAGGCAAAGATGATTTTTTAGCCTGGAAAAAAAAAATTACAACCCATTTATCAGCCGCTTGCTACGGCCACATGGTTTGGAGTAATTAGAGGACCCACTGAACTCGCCAGCACAAATGGACTGTGAAATGTACTGCAGAGGAACAAGATAAATGTCAGTGCTCTCGAGAGCTATTAAATAAGAAACAACTGTGTTTCTTATTGGAAATATCTGTGGTGACATTAAGCCATCTTTTCAGACAGTATTTAGAACATATTTAGAATAGATCTCATTCCTTGATGCTCCTCGAAGTTAACCGTGTAGATGTCTCCCTCCCACCTGAGATTCTGATTCCACGAGTCGGAAAGTAGAGCCTAAAAATCTTCCATTGAAAAACAAAGAAAATTCCAGACTGGTGTGGCTCAGTGGCTGAGCGTTAACCAATGAACCAGGAGGTCACGGTTTGATTCCTGGTCAGGGCACATGCCTGGGTTGCAGGCTCAATTCCTAGTGTGGGGCGTGCAGGTGGCAGCAGATCAATGATTCTCCCTCATCACTGATGTTTCTCTCTCTCCCTCTCCCTTCCTCTCTGAAATCAATTAAAACATATATTTAAAAAATAATAATTTTAAAAAGCAAAGCAAAACCACAAGCCTGTGATTCTCTCATGTTGCCAATACTGAGAAACACTGAATAGAGAGCAGAACTAGTGGTAGAATCAAATATGAGTCTGCAATATTTACATATCAGGATATAAACACTTTTCTTTCTGTAAAGCCAAAAAAGCACAGGATCAAATCATACAAAAATCATTTGAAATCATTAGGACGAATGGTAAAAAGAGGCTGGTCAGAACTCAGTGACACATTGGGTTTTATCAAGAACCTATTTGTCCTGGGTGCCAAGCCCTGTGCTAATACCTAGAGGCTTGAAAGCATCAGTCCTCATGGAGCGCATGCAGAGCACTCCATCATCCGCTTCGTAGCTACTTGTGTAGTGCTCTGAAGCTGACAGACAGCTGTGAACCTTCTTTTGCTTTCTTGAAGAATTCTGTGAAGAAGGCAGAGCAGATATACCCTTTTTTAAAGTGGGAAAATTTGTCCTGGCAAAACAGCGTGTATGAAGTACTTAGCAAGTGCCCGAAAGTGTGCTAAGTCCTGGGTCAGCCCCAAAGCCTAAGACAGGGTGCCCGCCTTGGAGAAGATTCGGTTTAAGGCAAGAACGAGAGGGAACTGCAATAAGGCACTGGAAGAAAAGTGTGTCGATGCCTGTAGGGGAAGCACCGACTCCAGCCCAGAGAGGAACTGTGTTCATAGGAGGCTTTCCAGAGGCAGTGACACTTGACTGGACAAATGACAAAACCCAGACCAGCTTGATACGTGATACCTCTCTTGCTTCATGAAGTTCACTCATTTGTAAAATGGAGATAACAGTAGTAGCTATTGCATCACTGTGGGGAGCATTAAATTCATACCATTAAAAATGCTTAGAAGAATAAACACCTGGTACGCAGTAGGTGCTACACAGTTCTGGTGAGCAAGTGTTATTTTCAACCTGCTTAAGTTTAAAGCCAATTGAAGATATTACCTATTAAAAAGCTAATTACCAGAGAATACATGCATAAAAATAATAAGCATGTGTAGATTTTTCAAATGTGATGGAATGTGAATGTTAGACATTCAAGAAAATTTAAAATAAATTACTAACTGCAATCTGATTGTCAGCACTATTCTCATTTTGAAATATAGACACAAATCAGGAACAAGCCAAATTTCCAACCCTTAAAATGCCATAAACTGGACTGAAAAAAATAAATACACACACACACACAATACCATAAAAATGAAATGCCTAGAATATTATTCTAGAAAACATAAAGCTAAACACAGATTGTGGATAACCGATATTTTACATTTAATTTGCTGTCAGAGAATGCGGAATCTCAGAAAGCTCGGATCCCATACCGGGACAGCTGTAGCAATGCTGTGGTTGGCAGTGCAGGCCTGGATGACTGCAAAAGTAGTGATGACCAGGAGGCACTGGGGGTCAGGCTCGGGGACAACCTTGGCTGAGCCACTCACTCACTGTATGACTAGCTGCTGGTAAGTCATTTAGTTTACCTAGACCTCAATGTTCTCATTTATGAAAATACAGCAATATTTACCATATATGCATTATTATAAAAATTGATGAATATAAAATTGAGGGTCTAATATATCCAGACAATCCTTGCATTTGAGGGTTCTAAAGTCAGAATTTGTCTTCATAAAAACATTTCCATTTTATTTAGAATGACTGAAAGTAGTCACACCAATGACTCCATATTAAACATCCACATTAGGATTAATGGTTAAGTATTTACCGAGATACTGGGTTATTTGTACAAATTTGAAACAACGAAATCTGGTTGAAACTACATTTTAAAACTATATAGTGAAGACTCCAAAATAAAAGTTGGATTCCTAAATAGAAAAAATAAAGAAGATTCTATTAACCCCAAATATGCTGAAATCTCAAAGCCTATTTTGAGAAATACTGGATGCCAGGTCTCCATGCCAGGCATTTAAGAACTTAATGCTTAGACATTTGTTGAAAACAGATGTGGCATTGTATGACATTGGCACCAGGCTTCCTGGGAAACACCAGATGCATAGTTTGGCCAGATACAGAACCCAGAGAATCGGAGGCCACCACCTACTTCCTGCCGCTTCTTTCTGCGCCACACAACCCGTAGCCCTATGAGGTCTATTTAAATTCTATCAGAGTTTCAGGCCCATGCCAGACACCAGGGAACATTATGCTGGGGGAGCGGGGGGGCGGGGGGGACGGGGGGAATGAGCCTCTTTTTATACCCTGATTTGAGAATGTTTAATCAAGTAAATTTATGTAGTTAAAACCTCAATGCCACAATTATCACTAAATGGATACGCAAACCCACCAAGCAAGACATCTGGCTGTTATAATTCCGCTAATATTAACATGACATTCAAAAATATCCATTAGAAAAAGATGGCAGATTGGCTTCCAGGACAACATAACAAATGGAAACCAAAGCCCAATATCTTAAATTTGTCTTACATTCATGGGCAGAAATTCCGTTCAACATCCATATTATTTCAAGATTAATAAATTTATAAAAACAATTATTTTTCCAGAATACAGAAAATCTATAGGCTTTGAACTAATACAAAAGTAATTTAATCACATAAACAAAATTTCTATACAACAAATAACTGAAGAATGAAAAGTAAGCAATAGCTCAGAAAAGCAGTTGTAGAAAATGAGGACTAATATTATATGAGGAGTTTAAAGAAATTCTAAGAGAAGACAAAATCCCAATAAATAAGTAAAGGAAATACAAAGACAATTCAGAGAAAAATTTTAAAAGAAAAATATTTTAAAAGATAAACTCTCTCATCAAGAAAACAGCTGTAAATGACCATTAATTCAACAAGTTCATTCTACGAAATGTTTGCTAACTGTTGGCTACCTGCGTGAAACTCCTGAGGACACAGCAGTGAATAAATGAAACTGATACCTATTCACATTTTAAATATAAACAATTCTTTAGAAAAAGGTCATTAATATTCTTGCCAAAAAGTAATCAAAAAGGCAATGATTACATACAAAAGGCTCCAGAAATCTTACTGACTTATCACAACATACTAAACAGGAGGGATATTTTGGGTTCCCCCTGGACCCATAGTGCCTAGAGCAGTCCCCAAAAATGAGAAGGTGCCCAATAAAAATTTGTAAAATAGATGAATAAATACAGAAGCAGAGTGAACTGTAGTATAATCTACACAAACTCAATCACACAACTCATTTTATACAAAGATGAAGTAACAATAGAGAAAAACTATCATAATTAAACTACATTACAGGCACATAAAACGTAAGCCAAGACAAGAAACAGAACGCAATTTGCAAAAATTAAACACTTTGGAGGGTAGGGCTGTGAGATGGTGCTAAATATTTAACGGGTTGATATTTAATTTCTGTGATGATAGCACCATAGTGTTTTGCAAATGAGTAAATAGAAATCATTTTATACTATGGAAAAACAGTATGGAGATTCCAAAATAAGTTAAAAATAGAACTACTATGTGACCTAGCAATTCTACTGCTGGGTGTGTATCTGAAGAAAATGAAAACAATAATTCAAAAAGATATGTGCATCCCTATGCTCACTGCAGCACTGTTTACAAAAGTCAAGATATGGAAGCAACCTAGGTGTCCATCGACAGATGAATGGATAAAGAAGTGGTGCATGTGTACCATGGAATACGATTCAGTCATAAAAAATGAAAGCTTGCCATTCATGACAACATGAATTGACCTAGAGAATATAATTTGAACAGAAAAAGACAAATATGATTTCACTTGTATGTGGAATCTAAAAGAAAACCAAACCAAACCAAACCAAACAGAAAAAAGAGTAACAAACTCATAGGTACAAAGAACAAACTGATGCTTGACAGAGGGGAGGAAAAGGGGTTAGGGATTAAGAAACACAAAACTTCCAGTTAAAAAATAAATCACAAGGATATAATGTACAGCATAGGGAATATAGTAAATAATATTGTAATAACTAAAGGTGACAGATGGTCACTTGACTTCTTAAGGTGATCACATAGTAAGGCATATAAATGAGGAATTTCTATGCTGTACACCTGAAACTAATATAATACTGTATATCAATTTTAATGAAAAATAACTTTAAAAATAATTTTGGTATCAGTTTCTACTTTGCTATCTTACTCTCTAACAAATGTTATCTCCTTGTGGTTCTTTTCTACTTTTTACAGCCTATCTGGAAAAAAAAAAAAAACAACTAACATTCCCTATAGGCATTTCTCCTACTTAGCCAAGATCTACTTTAAGTTTCAGTTCTTACAATCTGCTAAGTATTGAAAGTGAAAGAAAAAGATGAAAAAAGTAAATGTTGGAACTGTCCATCTCTGTGCTGATTCCACAGAGATGAGACTTGTCAGTGAAACATCAAAGAGACTGTGAAGACTGGCATCCCCCTTGCTATTACAATGCCACTTCTCTTAGAAGAAATTTTGCCCTGGTGGTTTGGTTCTGTTGGAGCATCTTCCAAGGCACTGAAAGGTCTCAGATTTGATTCCCAGTCAGGGCACATACCCAGGTTGCAGGTTTGATCCCCATTGAGGCGCATACAGGAGGCAACTGTTCAATGTTTTGCTCTCACATAGATGTTTCTCTCTCTCCTTATTCCTTCCTCTAGGTCTGAAGTCCATGAGAGAGAGAGAGGGAGAGGGAGAGGGGGAGGGGGGAGGGGGGAGAGGGGGAGGGGGGAGGGGGAGGGGGAGGGGGGAGGGGGAGGGGGAGGGGGAGAGGGGGAGGGGGAGAGGGGGGAGGGGAGGGGGAGAGGGGGGAGGGGGAGGGGAGGGGGGAGAGGGGGAGAAGAAATTTCTATTTAAACTTAGAAAATACAAGTTCTTGATTCAGAAGAAGGGACAGATGCAGAAAAAGTGAAAGAATTACAAAAAATATATTTGTAAGGATGCTTCACATGGAATCTTAGGGACACCTATTAGAAGTAGAGAAACAGCTTTAGAAAAGATTAGCTAACCAACAAAATTTAGAGTAAATTTCCAGATATACACAGAGTTATAGGAACATATGGGATATAACAGTTTCAAATTGTTTTTCACACTTTCTTTTATGCTGACTTTGCAAATGGAGTTTTAATTTCTCCAATAAAGCATTCTCCTGTTAATAGAAGTCTATGTGAAGAAAATAATAATAGGATTTTAAGCTGAAAAATTAAAATTTATATAAAATTGACATTTTTTAGCGAAAAAAATAAATAAAACACACACAAAAAAAACAGTAGCTATAGTTTAGAACCATATATAAGTTATTAGCAACAGTTCTTCAAACTTAAAAAAATATTATTACCACTAACAATGATTCTGGCAACTTTCCAGTTAAATGTTGCGCATTTCAAAATGTCCAATCAAGAAAATGATATGCTTACAAATGCAACAGTCACAAAAAGAAGTTTAGCAACCTCAAGTTAATGAATGATGAACTAAAGAACCATTCGAAGTTCTGGAAGGCTGTTTTTACACATTTTCCAACTCCAGAAATATCTTGTTCACTTAATACGGATGCTTCTAGTTCTGCAGAAGAGAGAGCTTAGAGCAGTGTTTTACTGGGTGTGGTCTTGGATCACCTGTCACTGACTCACCTAGGATACTTTCTACAAATACAGATTCCAACACACCATCTCCAGAAATCCTAAGTCAATGTGTCCAATGAGTTCAGATAGCTGAATTTTAATAATGGCCTTGGAGACAGTAATCTCTCTCTTCTTCACATGATGCCATTTAAATCTAAGGAGAGTAACTTAGTTACCTGCGCCAAGTTAACAGCAGATCAAGAATGAAAACCCGAACTGGCACTGTGCAGTCCAGTCTCCTTTGTTCTAAATGAGCTCCCAAGCTTCTCTTATAATAGCCCTTCCACAGATGCTGCAACAGCTACGCTTCCACCTCTATCCTCTGGTTACTCTAGTCACCTCCAAAGTAAATTAGTAAGACTATGTACAAATAGAGAAAGGGAAAGTGAACTGTTCTTGTTAGGGTGTTGTTAAGTCGATGTTATTTTTTTTTTATTCTGGTCAAATAATAAGATATGTGAGCAATAAAATAATTCAGCTTTCATACATGGAGCTAAATGAGAGCCAATATAAATTAAGATACAGAGGCTCAAATCCAACACCCCTTACGTTTTTCTGATGAGGTTTTTTCCATCATCTTTTTAAAAACACCACAGGATTACTTTGTGTAGTGCGTGTATAAAACTTTTACAAGTTACATCAAACTATTTTATCATCTTCTGGTGCTTTTCCTAAAACACTAGCTTAAAGCCCTGCCCATTCAGAAGAAAGACTCCTTATTCAGCATGTCACCCAAATTCTTCACACAATTTACTAAACCATGTGAGCAAACCAATGGGCAACTTTCCTCTGGGGCAGTGGTCAGCAAACTCATTAGTCAACAGAGCCAAATATCAACAGGACAACGATTGAAATTTCTTTTCAGAGCCAAATTTTTTAAACTTAAACTTCTTCTAATGCCACTTCTTCAAAATAGACTCGCCCAGGCTGTGGTATTTTGTGGAAGAGACACACTCAAGGGGCCAAAGAGCCGCATGTGGCTCGCAATCCGCAGTTTGCCGACCACTGCCCTAGGATGTAAAAATAAATACAATTGGAAGAGTATGGGAACTAAACATAGAGGGCCATCCTTGATTTATCCAGCCAGTCTTTAGCCAACTAGTTCTTTAGACTAAGTCCCTTAAGACCTGGCTCCATACAACATGATGAATCTGATATAATTTTTTAAGAGCACACGTACAAACAATAATACGCACTTTGCAAGGGTGTGTGTCTGTGTGTGTGTAGCATACACATATGTTAATGCATTAAAAAGGACTTGAAATATACATCCATCAAAAATAGGTTTATTGTCCTGCCAATGTAGCTCAGCTGGTTGAGCAACGCCCCATGCACCAAGAAGTCACCAGTGCGATTCCGGGGGTCAGGGCACATGCCCAGGTTGTGGGCTCAATCTCTGCAGGAGGCAGCCAATCAATATTTCTCTCTCGTTGATGTTTCTATCTCTCTTTCCCTCTCCCTTCTTCTCTCTCTAAAATCAATAAAAACCATATATTTTAAAAAAAGAGGTTGATTTCTCAAAATATGAGGAGGGGTCCAGTATTAATGCTTTAATTTTATGGAGGATATACTCATTGTTTGTGTACATGGAAGTGTTCTAATTCTCAGACCTCATTAGATGCCCATTTCTGCACCTCCCTGTGACTCCTACACAAGCCTGACAGAGCCCTGAGCGCACCATCTATCACGGACACTGGTCTTCTCTGACTTTTCCTCCTGGACGACTTGTGTCCTCCAGTCAGCGCATCATTTTTCGAGTGCCTGGCATGGTATAATGCTTATTGAATGCACACTGTGAACCTTCCAGGCAACTAAATTATTCAAGGAAAGAATCTCCGTCTATTTCTAAAAGGTCACAGGCCACAAATTTTCTCTTCAACATACAGTTTAAAAAGATAGTTTGCTAAAGCGGCTAAGAAGCTAGCCTTAGAGTTACAAAGTTCTGATTTTAAATTACACTCTGCATAATGAACTGAAATACTCAACAAGTTACTTAATCCTCATTTTCCTCAGCTATAAAACATGAATAAGAATACCTTCCTCCCATATTTGTGGGTAAGATTAAAGGGAATGTGTATAAATTAATTAGCACAGTAGTTGGTACTCAACAAATGGTAGTCATTATTATCCTTTTTTATACTCAAATACTAATGTTAAAGCAAAAATTTCAAATATTTCTTGCTAATCAGAAAATATTAGTAAAACCTTGAAAGCATTACACTTTACTTCTAGAGAATAACAAACTCAGACATTCTAACGAAGGTAAGCAATTAAACTAATAATTTGAAGCCCATCAGGTCTATGCAACTAAAGATGAATACCTCAATTATTTTGTGGAATTCATTTAACAAAAAAACTTCCATACTGATATATGCAAATTATGCATTTTTAAGCACCATTCCAATAAGAAAAGTTTTAATCATCTAACTTCACAAACGGAAAATGTTCATATTGAGTTAATACACGTTATTAAGCTGCACATCACTATTCTTGAGAAATAGGCTAACTATCCCAGTTATTAATATGCCAAGAGTGTTCAATCAATGCTGTCCACAGTTAATTGGCTAAGAAATCTTATCCCAAAAAAATGTAATGAGAAGTTCCCACTGAAGTTCCAGAGGATGCCTTGGATAAAGATCTAGGGTTACTGTTTTTTGAAACTATTTGTTTTGAGCTTATTTCACTATTTTTGTTATGAAAATAGTCAGCATTCATAGTTCACAATATCATAACCCATTATACTGTATCATACAATGAGTTCATTTTAGATCAGCTATCCAAAACACACCGTTTAATTCCACAAGTAATTACTAAGCATTTAATATATTCTAAGCTGAAAGATTAAGTAAGAATTAATTCCCAAGAAGGGATAAGGAATTTTCTTACACATATTAAAAACAAGGTATGTCAGAGAAAGGGAAGTCTACAGCAGTGGTCGGCAAACTGCGGCTCGTGAGCCACGGTTTGCCGCTCTGTTGACTAATGAGATTGCCGACCACTGGTCTACAAAATCAAATGAAGTTAATGAAATTTATTAAAACTTTAACATCAGTCTCTCATAACACTGAAATTTTCTATTGAGTTCTTCCATATTAACCAAATTCAATAACAAGTTAAGCCTATTTTATTTACATATATGTGATATGTGTGTATTTATGTGCATATGTGTGAATGTGTGTATATCAATCACTTGTCTCTAGTAAATTATTTCCTCTGCTAGCAACTTATCTGCTCAAAACAAAAACCAAAATGCTGTAAACTCAAGAAAATACGTGCTTTACTCTATAATTTTGTCACAAAAACAAAAGAAACACAACAGGTGCCTATTTCATCAACAGCTGTAATGTGTAATTTGTTCTTAATTACTTTCTCATGTAGTTTTATAATGTTACTTCCGCTAAGGAATACTTTTTAAACTTTATGTTCAAAGATTCTATTCCTCAGTCTCTTAGGAAAGTGATGTCTAGTCTCAACTCTAATATAGATGACATTTTTTGCTGCTGAATGAACTGAGAAAATTCAGCAAAACAACTTTGTTATATTTAGTGGAATACTCAAGGCATAAGCAGAACTGTAAGTAAAAACACTAATAAGTCCAACAGAGCACAGCTGCTAATGTAAGCAGGGACTGCAATTTGCAATTGCTGTAACACAGCTTACCTGTTCGTTTTTGCAGAGCCACACGCTGTTTCCACTTAACACAGTAAAAATTTTGGCTTTATACCCTCTCAATTCAAGATATCCGCATTTCTCAGGTGCAGCAACTGCTTGAGACTGTGAGGAGGGGGACTGCGATTTCAGTGCATTTAGTAGTATGCTGACCCAGTCATTTCTCTCCTCTGGAAATAAAAAGGGGAACAAAATACATGTATCCATACTTACATACATTATACACACATAGGAACAGGGACCAGGAACCTACTCTCTCTACAACAGATAATGCAAAGATTCTTTCCCACCAGTACACTGTGCATGCTGTTGCAGGCAGGGCCAATACTCAATTCTGTAAGGAAAAGCAAATAAAAAACACTACTCGGTTGTCCTGTACCCAGTGACAATGGCTCCGCCTTGGAGTTTATTAGAAATGCACTCTCAGACCCACCCCCAGACATGATGAATAAGAATCTTCCTTTCAGCCCAGCCAGCGTGGCTCAGTGGTTGAGCGTTGACCTATGAACCAGGAGGTCATGGTTCAATTCCCAGTCAGGGCACATGCCCAGGTTGCGGGCTCGATCCCCAGTGTGGGAGCAGGCAGGAGGCAGCCAATCAATGATTCTCTCTCACCATTGATGTTTCTCTCTCTCTCTCCCTCTCCCTCCCTCTCTGAAATCAATAAAAATATATTTATTAAAAAAAAATAATCTTCCTTCGAACAAGGTCCCCAGGTGACCTGTATCCATGTTCATGTTTAAGAAGCACTCTTTTAGATTATTTGTGAGATTGATTTTTTTTCTTTTAATAGAAGAAAGTCATAATGTGACCAAAGAGTTAACATATTGTCTGGGCCAGTGATTGGCAAACTCATTAGTCAACAAAGCGGCAAACCGCGGCTTGTGAGTCGCATGCGGCTCGTGAGCCACAGTTTGCCGACCACTGGTTTGGGCAGTGAAGTTACTCAGATGCCCAGAAAATTCTTACTTTCTGTCACTGAGAATGTATGCTACTAAAGGGTATGATGCCTGATATTCACTCGCCCATTCCATTCTCACCACATTTGGTAAATTGAAATTTGGGTTTCTCACTTTTTCCACAAAAGCTAAGTAACCTTCATCTATGTGCAACACACTGATACAGGCACAAGAATTTGATCTACTCCCCAAAGAGCAACCAAAGCTATAAGGCAAGTTAGATATAAACACATAATGAAACACAAAATCTACATATATAAAAGGCTAATATGCAAAGTGTCCCCTCAGCAATTCGACTGGGAGACTGGGAGTTCGATCGCTTGCTATGATGTGCACTGACCACCAGGGGGCGGCGCAGAACGAAGGAAGGCCCTGGCTGGCAGCCTGAAGGAAGGCCCCAATGGGCCCTGATTGCCGGCCTGTGCAGGAATTTCGTGCACCAGGCCTCTAGTACTATAAATGTCAATCAAATAGTATCAAATAATAAATGTCAATTTAATGAAGGTAAGTGATTTGCTGAAGGTCATACAGCAAGTTAGTGTTAAAATAAAGAGAATCAAATGTTTTCACTGTAAAGACAATTGTTGCTGGCACTACGAAAAGAAGGGGGTTTGTGATAGGTCTTGAGAATGAAGAGCAATTGAAAAAACAACAGGTTTGGGATAGGAGCGAGAAGAGCAGATTATTATAACTCTAAGCAGAGGAAAACATAATAAAAAAGTCAAAACAAACCAACATCTATTCAAGGACCAACTTATAGATGAACATATTTATAATTTTTAAACACACAAGGAAAAATGGGAAAAACGGCTATAGATTCTTTCCAATGTCTACGCAAGAAACCTTGTCTTTATTACAGAGGCAAAGGAAATTCAGGATTCTGAACAAGGAAGGGGCATGATTAGGATGATGATAGGTAGGAAGCTTGGAGATTCAGGAATAAGGCAAGAGAGACTTAAAAGTACAATGAAACTGGAAACAAAATAACACATAAAGAGCTAAGACACTAAAAGGAGTAAAAAGTAGCTGAGGCTTTGAATATGTTTGACAGGTGTCCACAAAAATTAAGTTACCCAGAATAACAGGTGCCTTGGTGGCATGAATTGAAAATTCCATTTTATTAACAGACTTCCTCAGGTTCTCAGTGTCCATGAGCTTCTAGAAAGACTGAGAGCAACATGCAAATGAATGCAATTTATACCAGAGCAGAAAGACCTAGGGATGTGGATAAATGTTTAATGTAAAAGAAGAAATGGACAAACCTTGAATTACAACTGTATCTATGAGACTGGAAAATTGGTTAGCAAAAAAAAAAAGGAGAGAGTGAGAGATGAGTATCAAGGCAAAACAGAATTCCAGGAAGAAAAATTTTTGAAGGAGAAAGATACTCTGTACCAAAGCTTGGGAAACTGGGCAATGTCTCAGAGACTTCTAAGACAGGTTTTGCCAGAATAACTCCATTGTAAATGGAGTTATTCCATAGTTTCCATATTAGACTTGCCCACATTAAAACATGAGCCCAAAGTTATTTCATAATAGAACCCTTAATTCTAAATTATCTTTGTATTTTCTCACCTTGGAAACCACTAAAAACAGTTATTTCATAATATGTTTTAATTTTAAAATTATCTTCCTTCATGCCCATCTTCAAGACTACTAAAAACAGTTAGTTGTGTCTTTAATTGCCAAAGCCAAAATATTTATTGAATACTCATTCAACAATGTGTATTGCAAGTGTTACATAATCCCCAGGTAACAGTGCTTGTTGCTATATATCAGGACAAAATATTTACTGAATTTCCCCAAAAGACATGAAACCTTCCAGTAATTAGGTCAATGTCAATAGGCAGCAGCTATTCTACATTTGAATATGTTTGACAGGTGTCTATTCTACATTTGTATTTAACTGTATGATAATAATTTATTACATTTTCAGTTATGACAACAGACCTTCCATTTAACTTGGTTATTACTCATGATCATTAGTTTCACACATGATATCCCTGCTAAGTAAATAGTATGTAAGTTTTGGTTGTGTTCATCCACCTAAGTCACTGAGTTTGAAATGTTGGTTATAATTTTATGTTGTGGCTTCTGGATTACTATTAGCATAGGTCTCAGTGTCTGGAAATAATCTGAAACAGGCAATTGCACCTGTTGGAGTTAAGCAAATTATGGCTACATCTCAACAAATGGTTCCCTTACAGCCTATAAGAATTACCTCGCTCCTAAAGGCCTCATCTACTAATAGGAAGGAAACAGTCAGGAAGAAGACTAGGAATTAATAGTAATATTCAGTTTATTCTAATAACCTATTCCAATAGAGATAAACAATGATGCAGATAATTCAAACACAACAAAATGGATTACAAATTTCACTTGGTATATGGATGTATGATGTGTGCTTCCTTAGACATGGTAAATATGCTTGGTAAGTCACAATATTCCAAAAACATATAATGATTTTTTTTCCTTTGGGCAAAGCTAGATGTTATCCTAGCTTTTGCTGGCTCTTCACACCAAGGTGCTTTTATTCTTTCCAATAACAAATATTGAGCGTCTACGCACCATTCCTTGTGAGAATATGCTCTGACCTAGATATGACCCTGCACAAAGTAGAATATTTCAGATGGGAGAAAGAACAAAAAGGGGGGAGGGTTAGAGTAGAGGAAACAAATTGCCACTTCCTTGAAATTATGTTAGAATGTAAGTAAAAGATAACAGGAATTCCCTCAAACCTCAAATTAGTTCTTGAGGTGTTCAGGAATGCCAACTGTGGTATACTATTCAACAAAGGAAATTTTAAAAAAATTCAACAGCAGAGATAATATTCTCCAGACTACTGGATTTAGTAGTAGGCATAAATATTAGCAACAAAGGATATATTACACTAGGTATTACTCTGCAAGGGCTGTGTGACAGATTAATAATAGAATCTAACCAAGTTTTAATGGACCCTTACTTTTGATATAATCTGATATGATAACACTGTTTTTTTAAATCCCTCAAAGTAACCCATGATCAATTTTAGGGAAGGAAGTATTGCACACCGGGCTTGTTCTGGAAATCAATAACCAATCATTCATACAAATATTTACTGAGTGCCCGCTATAGTCCAAGACCTATTCTGAACACCAGGAATGGAAGACAGAACAAGACAGATCATGGCCTCACTCTGCTGGAGTTCACCACACTGTGCAAAAAGGAAGGCAATAAAATACAGAAAAATCTGTTACACAGTGTGGAGTGCAATAGGACAAAATAAAGAATAAGATGAGGGATACAGGGAAGTGCTATTTTGTATAGACTAATAGAAAAGGCCTAGGAAGGTGATGGTGGAGCAAAAGCCGAGAGGAAGTGGGAGTAATAGATCATGTCAGGAGGAGCATTCTGGAATAAAAAACAGAAAACACACAAAAAAGCAGCAAGTGCTAAGACCCCAAAGCAACAGCGAGTTTGGCCAGTGAAGGAGCGCACAGGAGATCAGGACAGAAGGACCAGGACCACCCACGTGGGGCTTTGGGGCGTCCTAAGGGCTTTCCTCGGTGAGATGGAAAGACACAGACCACCTGGACTGGACTGCCATAACCTGACTTTCTCGTTAAGTGATTCCTCTGACAGCTGTAGTGAGAATATGACTGTCGCCACCCAAGGGCGGTTCATACAATGCTCCAGACACAACGTGGTGGCTTGTACTACTAGTAGATGGAAGTGGCGGAGCTCTTGAGTATTGGCCTGAATACAGACATATTTCCAAACTCAAACGGGTAAGATTTGCTGATGGACTGGATGTGACATAGGAGAAAGAGATAGGAAGATGACTCACATATGGCCGACTATATCATGAAAAGCCTATCAAAGGATGCAACAGAGAACTGTTTTTCACCCGGCTCTCCCTCCAGGGAGAAAATGTTTCATGCCCTGCTTCTGAAACACAGTGATTTCAAACCTAGGTAAGTCTGCTTGCCCAACACAACTAAGGGGAATTTATGGTTTTCAGCCCAAGTGTTCTTTAAAAATAAAAGAAGAGGGCGGGGGGGGGGGGGGGGAGGGGAGCCTTGCGGTATTGCAGTGGCCACTGGAGGGCTGTGTGGCATAGTCTAGATTTCTAGACTCTAGAAACATGGCTGGGAGAATGACACTTCCTGTCCCCCAGGAGTCCAGAACGGGTGAAGATGGAGAGGAACACAGGACCTGCAGCTGAGAGCCGGTGCTGCAAGTGGCCTGGGAAGGGGAAGGACCCAATGGAATTCTCAAGCCCCGCTTTAACGCTGAGAACTGTGCACGCAGACATCACCTGCTTTCTGAATGTGTACAGTAACGCTGAGAACTGTGCACGCAGACTTCACCTGCTTTCTGATTGTGTGCAGTAACGCTGAGAACTGTGCACGCAATCACCTGCTTCCTGAATGTGTGCAGTAACGCTGAGAACTGTGCACGCAAACATCACCTGCTTCCTGAATGTGTGCAGTAATGCTGAGAACTGTGCACGCAGACATCACCTGCTTTCTGAATGTGTACAGTAACGCTGAGAACTGTGCACGCAGACTTCACCTGCTTTCTGATTGTGTGCAGTAACGCTGAGAACTGTGCACGCAATCACCTGCTTCCTGAATGTGTGCAGTAACGCTGAGAACTGTGCACGCAAACATCACCTGCTTCCTGAATGTGTGCAGTAATGCTGAGAACTGTGCACGCAAACATCACCTGCTTCCTGAATGTGTGCAGTAACGCTGAGAACTGTGCACGCAAACATCACCTGCTTCCTGAATGTATGCAGTAATGCTGAGAACTGTGCACGCAGACATCACCTGCTTCCTGAATGTGTGCAATAACACATCTGCGCAATAACACATCTGCACGTGTCCACAGGTGCCAAGAGGGTACAGACTACATGAAGAGATCACGAGCTTCCATGACCAGTGCCCATGGCTCTGCTTGAGGACAAAAAGAATCAGACTACATATTCTACATGAGGAAGAGCGTTTTTTAAATGTTATTATTTCAACTAAGAGAATGACAGTATTGCACTAGGCAACCGGGGGGAATTGAGCCTTTGAAAATGTGCGGGAAAAAGATGCCAAATTGCAGCCCTGTCTTTGCAGGGGGCTGTGCAGCACTTTGGAAGGAGTGACACTGGTTTCAGGGGAGACGGGGAGCTGCTGTATGTAGGTCACTCAGAACCTTCCTGCTCGAAATGAAGAACTCATCTCTGTTAGGATAGGAAGCCATTTCCTCTTTTTGTTCTAAGTGTTGGTCTTGTATGATGAATAGATGGAAGCAAAGTTTAATTTGGCTTTAAGTTCATTAAGTCAAATCTTTCATAAACCATTATTTCATTTGATTGATTTCTCAGTTCCCACAAAATAAAAAGTAATCATTTGTATACATGGAAGGAAAACAACATTTAATGAAACATATTTAGTATCTTGTTGAAGGTTCCATACTAAAGATATGGACACTCATACAGCATTTATGTATATGTACACATACACGTACACACACATACACACAACACACACATCGCTACATCCACTTACCTTTATTTTATTTTTTTAATATATTTTTATTGATTTCAGAGAGGAATGGAGAGGCAGAGGGAGATAGAAACATCAATGATGAGAGAAAATCATTGATCAGCTGCCTCCTGCACACCCTCCCACTGGGGCTGGCATATGCCCTGATCAGGAATCGAACCATGACTTCCTGGTTCATAGGTCGATGCTCAACCACTGAGCCACTGTGACTGGCTACATCCCCTTACCATTAAAAACGTGACTTGTTACTCTGTAAAAATGACTTTCAATGAAAACAACTTGAAAATTACCTTCAGTAATTCTATGTGAATAGAGTCTCCATTTTCACTAAAGCAGTATTTTCACGCTTTCAAAAATTAAAGACCTAAACTTATTTAACAAATAATTTATATCAAAGCTAATGAAATTGTTATACTAAGTTCCTATCACAAAGATGAACTATGTATCACAGACAGATTCAAGGGTCAACCATAAACACGTAACTTTTAAATGTGTGGGTTGACAAATTCCACTTAAAGAAAATGTGCCTCTTTAACTTTTAACTGCAGCAAGTAAATAGGGCTAAACAATGTGGAAACTGTACTTGGCATGTCTATCTTAAAATGCAGGCCACGTGGCAAATGTGGAATTCACTCTGACAGGCCAAGGGGAAGGTGATAAGCACTTCAAAGACACAGGCAGTCACCTTCGGGGCCCGGGAACCCAAAGCAGAAGGAAAGATCACCAGGAGAGCCAGCCAAGAGTAGCGATGCCATGTGTTTGAAGAAACAGCCTGAGAGAAAACCATGATTTCAGAGACAAGATCCAAATCGAGTATCACAACTGTGGATAACTTTCTGAATTTTAGGCAATGAATCCCAAAAAGTGGCTTCTCACATAAGCGGCAGGTCCATATAAAGTGCTCCAGGACAGGACAGGGGTTGGGGAGCTTTCTTTCTGTAAAGGGGCCGACGGTAAATACCTCAGGCTCTCCTGGCCATACAGGCTGTGCTGCAACAGCTCAACACGGCCACCGAGGCACAGACAGCTGCAAGATGAGGTGTCAGTCAATGACGGTGGTTGGGATCTAACAAGATTGTGTGCACGGAAACAAGCTGTGAGCCACTCTTAGGCACCTGGACATGTGTCAACCCCTGCTAAAGCGCTCAACATTTGTCTAACAGCAAGTAAGAAACCCTTTCACATTACATGGGTACAATATATGCATCGGTATGTTTCACAATAAATTATTTAGACGCACCAGAAGCGATGCACTTTGGTATTTCTTACTCTTTTACGTTTGTTTGGTATTTTGTTTTGTTTGGGCATTTTTTGTTTGTTTGTTTTTGTTATACTATTAGCAACCACTAAGTTGCTCTCTCAAGTGGTGAGCGAGTCACTGTTGGGACAAAAGCAGCTCCAGTATAAACAGCGGCTGGGACTTACTCATTTACTGACTATCCCAAGCAATAGAGGAAGCTTTCTAGAAATAAATAGTATTTATGGAATGTTTTCTATGCGCCATGCCCAAGCGCATGTTCTAGAATCTAGCAGTTTAAAAATAAATATTGTTCCGTAACAGTTAATATTGTTGTAGTTTATAAAAAAATGAATGCTCCTATGTGTAAAATGGAATAATAATTGCAATACCTACATATATCATGAAACTATTGTGAAAACGAGTACGTTTTCCATATCACCATTATTCAAATAACTAAGTACCAACAAGTAAAAGTATTTTTAAAAATCCAGTTGAGCCCCTACCCGGTTTGGCTCAGTGGATGGAGCATCGGCCTGCGGACTGAAGGGTCCTGGGTTCGATTCCGGTCAAGGGCATGAGCCTTGGTTGCGGGCACATCCCCAGTGGGGGTTGTGCAGGAGGCAGCTGATCGATGTCTCTCTCCCATCGATGTTTCTAACTCTCTATCCCTCTCTCTTACTCTCTGTAAAAAATCAATAAAATATATTTTTAAAAAATCTAGTTGAGTTATAATCTATGCTAAAAGTGAGCTTTAAAGTAAGTTAAAATCCTATTTAATTAATGAATAGAACCTTATCTATACTATTTAAAAGTAGTGATGTTTATAGTAATGATGCTATTGGCAGTGAATCAAAATACAAAACAGAAAATTTTTTAAAAATATATTTTATTGATTTTTTACAGAGAGGAAGGGAGATGGATAGAGAGCTAGGAACATCGATGAGAGAGAAACATCGATCAGCTGCCTCCTGCACACCCCCTACTGGGGATGTGCCCGCAACCAAGGTACATGCCCTTGACAGGAATCAAACCCGGGACCCTTCAGTCCGCAGGCCGACGCTCTATCCACTGAGCCAAACCGGTTTCGGCACACAACAGAAAATCTTAATTCCCCTGGCTCTAGCTTCTTCTCTTCCACCCAAAAAGTCAGAGAGGGTTTAAAGGTTTAGATTATATCCCCAAACCACCTTTACATCAATTTTCACCATCAAGTGACCTGTAGCAGCTGATGCAGGTGGAAATATTCAAGAAAAAGAAAAGATGCTGCAAAATCTATGTTAGAAAGACTATTGTGCCTGTGTGTTCAGTTAAAGCCTGCTGTAAGATATGGTAAGATATGTACACATATAATACCTTAATAAAAGAATAAATAAATAAAGCCTGCTGTAAAACCAACCTTGGGAGTGTAAGAAAAACGAATTTTTGCATATTAAATAACTATTTTGCATTATTACCCATAAGAGCAGAGATGTTTGTCTACTTTTTTTCATTGCTGTATACTCAGAATTTAGAAGAGTCCTTGACCCTTAGTAAATCCTCACTAAGTAGTAGCTGCATGCAAGAACAGTGAATAAATACCTGTCAACTTGTTTATGGCATTCAAAAAATTAACATAAAATATAAATTATTTAAAAGTAACATATTTAAAGATCTCTTGAATATCTGCGAGTGTTTTCATAGGGACAAAGAAATAATCTTACCTTCTTTTTCTACTCTAAAAACAAAAGTTCTTTGTGTTGTCACAACCTCAAATTTGTTGTCTCCTTGAACTCGTACTGTAGATACAGCAGAAAGGGGAATTATTCCTTTTGAATACTTCTCCTATATTGGTTAGAGAAAAAGATACACAAAGGAAGACATTAAAATTCTTTTGATCTTACTGGGGTGGAAGAAAGAATGGCACAACATTTACAAGTGCTTTGCTTTCACCGTTTCATCTACATTGTTTAAATGACATACAAACAGTAGATATCCAAATATACACTTAATACTCCCAGAAAAGAAAATATTAAATGTTCCTTTCAAGTAGAATGTCTTCAATAGTCTCTACATCTGGAATTAAAAGTCAAAGAATGAAATACAAACAATCATACTAGACCAGCAATATATATAATATATATATATCTCCAAAGAACAGCAGTTTGGTCTTTAAAACAATCTGGTCAAAATGATTTTATGGTGTTTGCAGGCATCTGCTGGCCAAAACAGGTACTGTAACTGAACCATTTCAAAATGACTGCTCTTACTTATTATGAACAACAATAATATATCTAAGAAACAAGACTGTTGGATTATATCAATCACTCATATTCCGCAATGCTCTGATGATGATGATCTTAATCTCATAACTGCATCACTTCACTTCTTACTCCCCAATGACAAAAAAAAAGAAAAAATATGCATGTGGCTGTTTGCAATCGATATATACATACAGATCATAATTTTGCTCGAGAGCATCATTCTTAAGGCTCTTGGTAACTCTGTCTTCATTTACCTGGGCCATCCTAAACCATTTGGCATAATGACTGTTACACAAAGTCCGCTGTTTACTAAGGGTACAGTGTTTAATGGGCCCTGTGTTGGAAAGAAAAATCTAGCAGAATAATGTACTCAGCCATTCCATGCAGAGAACAAAAGCCAAGTTCATGTTCCTCCAGGGTTAAACTGCTGTACCTAGCACACAGCAAGGGACAGTCGGGTAAGGGACCATCACTGTCAGCAACATGGCAGTCCTCTGGGAGGTTTATCCTCTGCTAGTTGAGAGGATATATTGTACTACCATGGCACTTCCTTAGTTCTTTGACAGTTTCTTCTCCTCCAGAGCCTCTGTTCCAATCTCCCATCCCTTTATGGACCCATCAAAATCCTACCAAAAGTGAATGTGAGCCTGGTTGGAATGGATCAGTGGCTAAGCATCAACCCATGAACCAAGAGATTGATTCTAGGTCAGAGCATATGCCCAGGTTGCAGGCACAATTTCCAGTAGGGGCCATGCAGGAGGCAGCCAATCAGTGAAGTTCCTTTCTCCTCGAGGTTTCTATCTCTTTATCCCTCTTCCTTCCTCTCTCTCTAAAAATCAATAAAAACATTTTTAAAAAACTGAATGTGCTATTTGAACTGTGATTTAGAAAGATGAGTAGGCAACTTCTCAGAACAAGAAGAGGGAAATGAGTATCTTCCCTTACAAAGTATCTTCTTCTTGTTATTTTCCTTTTTCTATCTTCCCTTCTTGCTATTTCAACTACCAATTTTATGCAGAGTATTCCAAAATCTGCTCCTTCCTTCCTTACCCATTTCAGTCAACTTCACTCCCATATGTCGATTCATCAACAGTGCATATAACTGTACCATCAGCACCTCAAACTTGAACACTCAACTATCTCCTCAAAATATATTGTGCCTCTATATCTGTCCATTCAAATATTACTCTTCTAGTCCATCAGTCTTCAACAGAACAGTCTTTGACCTGTGCTGACCTTTTGACCCACGTAACTTGGGACTCTCCCTTCAGCTACAGTGTCAATTTGTTCCCTACTTCTCCCTGACTTCACTCTTTCCAGTCACAGTGACCTTCCTGAGGTCCCTTAAACATACCTCTTGCATACTCTGTTTATTCTTCAAGGACTGGTTTTAAAATATTTTTTAAATTAAATTATTGGGTTAATGAAATTATATAGTTTTCAAGTGTACAGTTCTATGATACATCATTTGTATATTGCATTGTATGCCTACCAGCCGAAGTCAAATCTTCTTCCATCTCCATATATTTGACCCCCTTTACTACCCTGCCCACCCACCTGCTCTCTCTGATAACCACTATGCTGCAGCCTGTGTCTATGAGTTTTTGTTTGTCTTGTTTGTTCATTAGTTGCTTTCAGTTTTATATGCCACGTCAGTGAAATCATACGGTTATTAACTTTTTCTGTCTGACTTATTTCTCGAGGAATGTTTTTCATACCCAACTTCACACAACTGAAGATGCCCCTATGGCTTTTCACATTTCAGCATATTACATGCTCCTGCAGAAAGCCCTTCTGACCAACCTTCTCTCTCTGTCCTTCATCCTCGCCCAGGCAGGTAACCCTCATTTAAGCCAATAGCAACATTTACTTTTCCTTTATAACAAGTACTAGATAAAATTCAAATGATGATTTTTATACTTACTGTGTGACCATTTGATTAATACAGTCTCCCCAAACAGACTGTGGTCACACGTCTCTTTTCCTCACCACCTTTCACAAATAAGTTTTGTATAAATATTTCCTGAATGAATGAATGAATTCTATGTCCAATCAATCACAGTTATACCAAACTCTGACAACTCATCCTATCTAATAAAGAGGGAATATGCTAATTGATCCTCATGCCATCACAAAGATGGCAGCGTCCACAGCCAATAAGGAGGGAATATGCTAATTGACTGTCCCGCCCTCAAAGATGGCAGCGCCCATAGCCAATAAGGAGGGAATATACTGACTGCCCCACCCTCAGAAATGGCAGCACCCACAGCCAATAAGGAGGGAATATGCTAATTGACTGCCATGCCCTCAAAGATGGCAGATGGCAGCACCCACAGTCACAAGATGGCAGCACCCAGTCCCCTCAGCACTGCCGGGGCGGCAGGCACTCAGTCACTCAGTGTGCCTGGCTCCAGATTTCCCCAGCCCCCCAGAGCCAGCCCGAGGCGCAGGCAAGTTTCGGATGGTGGCTGCCCAGCCGCCCAGGGCCACCTGAGGCACAGGGAGGCCTCAGATGGTGGCTGCCCAGCCGCCCAGGGCCACCCAAGGCGCAGGTAACCAGGGCCGGCCAAGGCTTGTGCTGCCAGCAGTGGCAACAGCAGAGGTGTGATGGGGCATCGCCTTCCCCTGATTGCCGGGTCGCCTCCCGCCCCTGAGAGCTCCCAGACTGTGAGAGGAGGCAGGCTGGGCTGAGGGACTCCCCCTGCAGTGCATGAATTTTCATGCACTGGGCCTCTAGTGTTAATATGTTTCTAAAGTCCTTCTTTGAATCCCTCCACGGGCCTATACAGCCCACACTTAGTTAATGAGCACCTGAGTTACTGCACACCTCCTGGTCTGCCTCCTCACTTTCAGCTTGTCTTCCCTCTACCCTTTCTTGCGTCTTGTTCGTTTGTCACAGTTGGAGAAAAGAACAGGTTCACAGAGGAGGGTAAAAAGGTGGGTCTAGAAGTCTGTACAGGGTTTTCATGGATGGCAACGGACAGGAAAGTTGAGAGGAAAGAGCAGAAACATGGAGATGAAAAGGCATGAGCAAGGTTCCCACAGTGTGTCCAGATAATATTGAAAAGGCCATTGCCAAGAAATAAATGAAATGACTGGCTTTAACAAAGGAAATCCAATAACTGGGTTACAATGGCAATACCAGGCAATACTAGATCACTAAGTGCTCCAGGAATGATGGGGTCGGGGGAATGTCTCCCTATTGTGAGGCAAGCTAAGGCCTGGGAAAGGGCACAGCACCCCTGGGGACAGTGTGAGGGCCTCTCTTGGCTGCAAGTGGTTGAGACTCAACAGTCAAAAATCTAGAATGTCCGAAACATTTGTACTCTATCCTTTAGGTGACCCATTCTCCAATTTCAGTTTGCCTAAGAATTAGGTAAAGGAGCTTATAAAAGTATAGTGACCCAGTGCATGAAATCTGTGCACATTAAAAGGGGATTAATTAGAGGAAATAATTTAATATTGCTATTTTCCCTTTCTTTATAAGTGTCAGAGATGAAAGAAAAATAGTAAAATGTATATGAAAACCTTCCTCCTGTCAGAGTCTGGGGCTCACTATGGGACCCAGAGTCAAGTCCCCGCCCACCCACATGCACCTCAAAATCACGTGAGACCCAGACCTGGCCGGGCTCCCCCATTGAGCGAGATCCAGACCCGGCCAGTCCCACTCTTGTCAAGCCTTGTTGGGCAGGGGTGTAGCCTCAGGTCCCCTGGCCCAGCGCCAGGACAGGGGCCATGGCCTGAGGTCCCCCAGCCCAGACCAGAGGGTATGCCTTGAGGTTCTCCGTCAAGCCCTGCCAAGTGGGGGACATGGCCCAAGATCCCCTATCAAGCCCTGCCAGGTGGGGGACATGGCCCAAGATCCCCTATCAAGCCCTGCCAGGTGGGGGACATGGCCCAAGATCCCCTATCAAGCCCTGCCAGGTGGGGGACATGGCCTGAGGTCCCACGTCAAGCCCCGCCAGGTAGAAGGGCACAGCCTCAGGTCCCCCGGCCCAGCACCAGGAGTGGGGCACAGCCTCAGGTCCCCCGTCAAGCCCCACTGGGCGGGGGTGCGGCCTGAGTTCCCCCGACCCAGCACTGAGGGTACACCTTGAGGTACCCCGTCAAGCTCCACCAGGTGGGGGGCATGGCCAGAGGTCCCCCGTTAAGCCCCATAGGAGCGGGGGAGGGCTTAGCCTCAGGTCCCTGCTGATTGCTCATTCAGAAGGCTCCTTATGAGAACTTGGCCTCAGCTGTGGATGCAGCCATCTCTGTGACAGTGTGATGGTCAATTAGCATATTCCCTCTTTTTAGATAGGATATTTCCAGTGAAATGATTATTTATTGAATAAAATATTACCATTAAATCATTTTTCAGTAGAAAAAAAATCAAATAGCATTATAGAAAAAAAAACAGGAATTTTAAAAAGGAGATTTTTTCCTTCCTCTAGATATCTTTAAAGTGATTAAAAAAACAAGTTGTTAAAAAAGTAACAACTGACCTACATGCCTGTAATAATGAAATTATATCTAACAAGTATCTATAGAAGAATAATAGAAGAACAATTATCCAGAAATGATCAAAATGTACTTAACATGCTAAATACTGTGTCACTTTAACCTCAGGAAGTTGTAGTTTCTCTAACGGCTCATTTATAATCTGTCATGGGAAGATTACAAGATAAATCTCATTTTTAACACTGTGGAGTTGCATTTGTTTCTCTCCAAACAACACACACTAAAGACTAAAGACAATTTAGAAATAACAACTCAATGACAACAGGCTCAAAATGACTATGTTTTTCAGAGTGTGAAATTTTCCTTGAAAGAAGAAATTTTAAAGCATCCCTTGAGCCTGTTCACACACAGATATGTAGGTCAAGTTTGTCATTTATCTACCACTTTCAGACAATGAAACGACCACAGGGCAATACTGCCCCCAGCTGAGTGAGAATGGGGGTGAGCTCCATTTCTTGGCAGGTGATAAGATATCAAGGCTAGGGGGATGTCGCCATTTTCAGGAACACAATGAAAAGTCCTTGCGGAGACATGATTGAGCAGTGCTGAGAAAAGTGGAAGGAAACCAGGGAAACGGAACTCTGCGCACTGCCTCCTGAAAGCCCAATACAATCTCCCCAAGGACACATGTAAACCTGGAAAGATGTGCACATGACCACTAAAATGGCACACCTACTGACAGAGGAGCTAAGACTGCATCTATGCCTTCTGCTCCCTGGTCTTGAAATACCCTCTTCCCAGTTCACTTCTTCTGCCAGAACGGTCACAACAAAAACTGTGTCTCCTGCCCGGCTGATGTTGCTCAGCAGTTGAGCATTGACCTATTGAACAAGGTCATGGTTCAATTCCCAGTCAGGGCACGTGCCCAGGTTGTGGGCTCGATCACTGATAGGGGGCATGCAGGAGGCAGCTGATCAATGATTCTCTCATCATTGATGTTTTATCTCTCTCTCCCTCTCCTTTCCTCTCTGAAATCAATAAAAATATATTTTACCCTCACCCCCCTGGTGTCTGTGTCCATTGGTTAGGCTTCTATGCAAGCATACAAGTCCTTTGGTTAATCTTTCCCCCTTACCCCCACATGCCACTACCTTCCCTCTCTGAGATTTTACAATCTGATCGATGCTTCTCTGTCTCTGGATCTGGTTTTGTTCAGGCATGAGTGGGGCGGGGGGCAATGGAAGGATAAGGCCACATATGTAATACCTTAATCAATAAAGAAAAAAATTAAATATATATACTTTTTAAAAACCATATAAAAAGAGGGAAGGAAAACTGTCTCCTTTTAGAAAGACCCATCCCAGTGTTTTGTTTTTCACCAAGATAAACCAAATCATCTGAAAAGTAAAGGGGGAAAATGTCACAGAGAACAACAATTTGAATTTTTAAAAATTTGATGGTAAGCTAAAGGATTTATAATAATTCATTTTAATGCAAACTTTTTAAGAATATATTTTTATTGATTTCATAGAGGAAGGGAAAGAGAGAGAGAGAGAAACATCAGTGATGAAAGAGAATCATCAGTTGGCTGTCTCCTGCATGCCCCCCACCAGGGATTGAACTTACAATCCAGGCATGTGCCCTTGACTGGAATAGAACCTGGGACCCTTCAGTCCGCAGACCAATGCTTTATCCACGGAGCCACACCAGCTAGGGCTTAACATGCACTTTTGTCCTCAATTTTAAACCGAAGTTGTACCAATTTTATTACATCAATATTTAAAAATGTGATAGGCCCTCATCCCCTCACTGCACTGGAAATGAGCTTTCAAAAGGACAGAGTGAGTCCAGCTGGACATATATACTAGGAAGTCTCTCACCGAAATGGCCATAATGATACCACCATCAACAGAGCTTCATGGCATGGAAGCCTGTCTTATTCCTGAATAGTGTTCCTCCTCATTCCAATGAGACCAGAGAAGAGCACAGGTACTGAAGTAAAATAGGGGTCATATTCCATCAGATACAGAGACCACATTGCACCTCCTCAGGCAAAGAAACTGTCTCAACATTCAAACACACAAATAGCCTCGCAGGTGTGGCTCAATGGTTGAGCATCGACCCAGGAACCAAGAGGTCATGGGTTCAATTTCTGATCAGGGCACATGCCCAGGATGCAAGCTCCATCCCCAGTAGGGGGTATGCAGGAGGCAGCCAATGGATGATGTTCCTCTCTCATCTATGATTCTATCTATCTTTTCCTCTCCCTTCCTCTCTCTCTAAAAATCAATAAAAACATGTTAAAAAAATAAAAATAAAAAATTAAATACAAAAATAAACTAAAAACCGTAGTTAAAGCAGAAAACCAGCTATTAAAAAAAATATTCATCTATCTTGCAAATTTCCAAGAGGTATACTGAAACCTATTTGATGTTTTATCTGGATCACTGCAAAGTGAAACCAAGCAATTAGCACTTCTCTAGACTATTATTTTTTTTTAAGCAAAAACAAAGTTTTATTACAGAAAAGCTTCCTGCGGGTTGCACTTTGCACTCTATCATTCTTGGTGTTGTACTGTGCCCTGTGTTATCTTCTGTCTAAAACCATATTATCTTCTGCCCTGCAACACTGAAGAACCAATATATGAAAGGGAATATAAATCTCTAGTCAAGCCACAAATATCACCAATATTAGACAGTGAAAATCTCTAAAGAATGGAAAAATAATGTTAGATTATAAATAAGAGAATGTGTATAAGTGTTAAATGAGTATGTTAAAATAATGGATACAGTTAAGACTATAAAATGATCTGATTTCATTTAACTAAAATATGGTATACTTATTAGGTTCCAACTTTTGATTAAGGAAATTAATTTTTAAACACAAAGAAGTTGAAGGATCAGTACAATGAATACCCAGGTATCCTCCACTTAGATCTGACAACTGTAATTTTTGTTTTATCTAACTATGCTTTTGTGCAAATATCCTAATATATAAAGAGCCAGGGTCCGTCATGACCCAAACGACCAGATGGATGACCGAACAGCAGGCTACATGGGCAGGAGTCAGTCCTGGGTCCTGGCTGCAGTGGCAGCGGGAGTCAATCCTGGGTCCTGGCCGCAGCAGCGGGAGTCAGTCCTGGGTCCATCACCAGTTAGAAGGCATCTTAGGGTGAGGACCATCACCTCAGCCAGAACTCAAGATGATCACCTGGCCTGGCCCCTACTCAGAGGCAGCTCATGTATACTGCAGAGGACAGACAGGGATGCCTAAGAGGCTGGGGCCACGGTGCTCCATCCCTACCCTACTCCCTGGCCTCCTTCACCTGTGGCCCCCACAGAAGGGTATGTATGAGAGCCCTTCCCCTGCTACCTCTTACCACTGTCTCCGGCCATCCCTCAGCACACAGGCATATCGACTTTCAAACTTGCCTACTCACTTCCTCTCACCCCCTTCCAGGGCCTCTGCTCTGGATGGGGCCTTTGGAATCCAGGGCTCCAGGGTTTTACAACAGAGCAGGAGTGAGAAAGGGTAAACAGCACCAATGATGGCTAATATGGCCACCCACCTCTGCCTCAGCTTAACCAATTAGTTCACCCTTAGAACATGGCACTCCAAGGGGATCCCTACTTCCCCAGCAACGGCTCTAGGGCCTCAGCCCCAGTGCCAACCTCCTCTCCCCCTTGGCCCTCCCCACAGCTGGTGCTTGCTGCAGCTCCATGTGCCTTACTTAACCACCCCTTTCTTCCCTGTTCCTACAAAGAAGGCTGCATCTTTGTATGTTAAATTCATATAAACTTTGTATCATTTTGGAAAAAAACAAAAACAAAAACGACGACCAAGAGAATGCCGCAATAACGTCCGGAGCCCGGCTCAGGAGAACAGAGAGAAGGGAGAATTCCCTAAGTTGGCCGATGCCAACATATTTCTGAGTGACCGCCTGCCGTGTGACAGTTGTGTGACCGCAGAGGAAGGAGCAAGTTTCTCAGCAGAACACCAAGGACTTCTTCCGTGTTCTGAACCTTTGCTTTGGTTTTCAGAATTCCCTGCTCCCCATCTCTTGGCGCCCGCCCTCTTAGGGGCACTGTTGTTGTCACACGGGTGCAACTGGAATATTGTATCTCGAGAGGATTGCTCCAATGTACGTATCCCTTTATCTGATGATGAAAAAAATCCCAAAGAATAAGAATGGAGACAGACTACTGTCCTTTAGGCTTAAAAAAACCCTGGAAGTGTCCTGCAAAGAGCTGAGACTTGGTTCTGTCCAAGCACCTCAGAGAGATTGGATCAGGAATTGGCCCAGTTTGGCCCTGACTTTACCCACTTATGTTACTCTTGAAGGTGTCTTTGCCACAATGTGAATAAACTGCCACCTTTTGAAATAGGGGCTCATACAAAAGTCTGCATTCCCAACTTTTCTTGAAACAGATCTATGTTCTGCAGCTGTGGCCACTGTTCTGAGACCAGATCCTGTTGCTGGGAATCAGGAGGCATTGGCGTGGAGGTGCCCCCTGCCGCCGCGTGCCCTTTTCCATTCAGGGATGGAGCTGAATGCACTTTGGGGGAGGCCTGGCCAGGGTGACAGGTGTCACAGATAGAAGGATGGAGAATGGAGAGGCGGACACCCTGCTGGGTCCCTCCCTGGGTGGGGTCAGGCAGATGAAGGCCGGCCAGCCTGCCCCACAATTGGGTGAGCTAGTGTCCTCTGTGTCCACCTCTAACCCTGTATGCCCAGCCACTCCCCTCAGCTCTGGGAAGCCCTCTGCATTCCACAACAGCATGCTCTGCCCTCACATGCTGCTCGCCCTAAATGAGAAGGAAGAGAGCAGTTGGCCCAGAGACAACTACACAAAAAGACAGGGCTCATGGCTGGCTAGCACAGTGGCGGTGGCGGGAGCCTCTTCTGCCTCCGTGGCAGCGCTAAGGAGCAGCAAGCCGACTGGTAAGGAGCAGCGAGCAGGTGGGAGGTAAGAAGCGAGGGGTCCCAGACTGCGAGAGGGATTTCCAACTGTCAGCTTAGGCCCATTCCTAAGCCAGCAGGCGGACATCCCCTGGGGGGTCCCAGACTGCGAGAGGGTGTAGGGCGGGCTAAGGGACTCCCCCCCCCCAGTGCACGAATTTCATGCACCGGGCCTCTAGTCTAGATATATAAAACCCCAGCGACCAGAACGGCGCAATGACCAGAACAACAGGAATGACCAGTGGCTATGACATGCACTGCGGCAGCCAACCAGCTTCATCCAGGCCTGATTACCCCCCTGCCCCGCCCTGGCTGGCCCGGCCCTGGATCGCCCCTAATACCCCAATCCAGCAGGACCGAACCACCCTCGGCCCCTCCCCCCAGCCAGCCCTGCCCCCAATCAGTCCACCCACCCTGATCGGGGATGGGGACGGCCGGCCAACCACCCACGGCCCCTCCCTCCTGTCAGCTCGGCCCAATGGGCCCCCATCGGAGCGGGCCAGCCAGACCCCACCCATGCACCAATTTGTGCACCAGGCCTCTAGTTGTAACATAACTGTCAAGATTTTCAGTGAGTTCTAACTCCAAACATCCTTCTCAGTTTCATCTCCCAAAGTTTCCTTAACATACACGATCCCCCAATTGGAGAAAACTACATCCATAGTAGAATGGATTTCCCATCTGAGCATCTCATTGTTCTCTCTGCTATCAAGTCCTGTTCCCACTAATTTCTCTTCGCATGGACATTTCTCTCTTTTCTCCATGTACAAACATTCTTTTCTTCAAGACAAACAGCAAATGAAATCCCATGCAAGAAACCTTCTTTGTTTCTTCCACAAGCCCTTTCAGAATACAGAGTAACTCTCCTTGCTTTGCCATCCCCTACTGTGATGTAATTTTGCAAACACTGCTCAGTGCTCTCTAGGATAAAGGCATTTCCTTGTTCATCTGTATATGGCTCGTAGCAATTCCTGTAGGCTACATGAGATAACTCCATAAATAACTGTTACGTACCTAAGGTGTCTGTTTTTTATTCCAATTTTATGTTTCAAGAAAAAGTTAAATTATGAAGAGTATTTTACCCTATTATAATTCTTTTTATGCGATAATCCAACACATGTTCTCAAAAAAACAAATGTCGCTTGCTTGTTTTACTGAAGTACACTTAGGATGAGTAAAGCAATCTTTGAAAATTGTAAAATGTACTTACCTTCTCGTTATTGTAATAAGAAATGCTAAAGCCATCAAATTTCACCCATCTCTTCTGAAACATGCGTTTTCTGTAAAACATATGAAATTGTTATTTAAGTACCATGAACTGGAATTTTAAATATGTTTGTAATGTGACTGCATTGAGTACATTACCACCTGCTGTTAAATAGTGCATAAAACAATAGGCTATACCAATGCACAGTTCGGCAATTGTACGCAAAGAGAAAAAATATGTATGATGGCACTTTCTAAGCACCTATATAGGAGTCGAAAACAATGACACTGTTAACAGTGTTGTCACCCACATTTGTAAGGTAGAGTGCAAAACCAAGTACTGTCAGACACCCTATCAGCATACCCATCCCCCTTCATGAGGACAACAGAACTTCCATCCCTCATTAAGCTTAAAACACTTATTTTACCTCCGTTTCTGCTTTGGAGAATAAATAATATTTTGCTAAAATAATAAAGCTTTGTCAATTGGGTTTATATAGATAAACTATTTAATTATGATCTAATAAGCTGAAAAAGCCCTGTCCACATAGAGAATCATTTACAATCACCCAAAATTCATTAACATGTTTTGAAAAAGAATCACGTGAAAGGCAAATCCCATTGAAAACGGATATTAAGATGAGGAACAAAGCAAAATAATGGTATCATGGGTTTCCAAGTTAAGCTTAAAAGGAAAAAAAAAGTTTTCTGGCTACAAGGGAAAAGTAAAAAAAACATTTCTACTTGGTCTTTTTTTCTGTTCTGTCTCGTTTCCGTCTCCTTTCCTGAAGACAGACAACCCTGAAGGTTTTGAAGATCCTACTTTCTACATGACCTCTCAGTTGTGGACTGACACAATCCAGATACTTTTAGCTTTTAACACAGATATGAAAACTAACTTTTTGAAAAAAATTCACCTCTATACAAAGAGGGAAAAACCACTGTCTATCTTTTCCTTTTGCACTGTTCTGGTATGTTTAAGATAAGGAATTGGAATGACTTTCTGTGGTTTTCTAGAAGATTTAAAGATAGAAAAAAAAATTCAGAATGTGTAGAGAATTTTCCTTCTGGGCTTTACCCTGAGTACACCACACATCCATTATGCCTCCCACACTCATCCTTAGCCAATTTATTCTGCTTAAAATAAAATTAGAGAAAATCGGATCAAATGGAGAAAAGTTTCAAAGTTCATCAGTGCAGACAACATTCTCACATAAAGCAGTGAATTATGACATCATAAGAATGTGTAAAGACCTTACAATCATAGAACCACAACTAACTAGCCAGCCCTCTTTCTATCTTATTCCCTCTTCTTTCGGCTTCTTAGCTTCTAATGGTCTGCAATCGGTTTTCTTAACATTGCAACATCCACCAGGTTTTTACCTCTTCCAGCAACCCAAGGGTTCTCCACATTCCCAGCATTAAAATTAAAAAGTAAAGAACATTAAGCAAACACACAATAACAACGCATTGAACAAAATCACTGCGCATTCCTTTCATGCTGATCTCTGTCATACTTAAAGGCAGGTAAACACGCATCTTCCCAAAGGACTCCACAGTAATTCTGTAAAACAAGATTTGTTTGAGCCCCGCCGGCCTTACATTGAGAATGGTGGTAAAAAAAAAAAGCTCAGTAACATAAAATATTCTGTTTTATTATAAAAGTAATCAACATTTATGGGCGATAAAGGCCTTAGAACCTTCCACTATCGCTCCATTCCCTTTGCTAACTACTCCTTATCTTTCAGAATTTCACCTATACCGCCTACACAGACATTCCTCCCCTGATAAGCCAATTCAGAGCAGATCACAAAATTATTCTCCCTCTTTTTCCTCATAGCTCTGAATACAATCTCCCATTATAAACATACTGTATATTTGTCTACGTGCCTAACGTCTTTTCTCCTTGTAACACCAGCCCTTATGTGTTACAAGGACAAAGTTCAAGAACGTTTCATTCTCTACTGTAGGACCAACAACTAACCCAGAGAGAAATAGGGCACTAAAAAAAAAAAAAAGAATATGTGGAATGCATGAGTGACATGATTATGTGGCTGGCTCCTTATCCGTGAGATCTCAACTTGAAAGTGACTCCCTCCGAGTAGCCAACCCTGACCACCAGATGGATCCTTCAGGTTCCCTGGGTCTCCTGCTCCATTTCTTGAATCAGACTGCACAGATTTTGTAATTATGTATCTGTTTTGCTTTATCCATCTCCCATGACAGTTCTTTAGACACTTGAATATAGAAAAAATTTGTTTATCAATGTAAAACTAGCAATTGCCACAGTTCCTACCATATAAAATGTGCTTAACAAATATTTAACAAATATATTTTTCAGTTAAACATATTCCAATTTGCTTTCATATAGAGAAAATAGACATTACTAAAACACTTTATCTTTAATTTCCTTTTTTTAAAATTTTTTTTCTAATACTAAAGACCAGGTCCTGAAATGACCATATAAAAGCTCTGTAAAACTACCTCATTATTAAAGAAAAATTAGGTACTACAGAAAACATGAGAAAAATCATCATTTTAATTTCCATGCAATGTTAAAATATATTTTAGAGTTAAACATTTTAAAAATACATTCTTTAAAATGTATTCATTTGATACTTTACTATTTAAAATGCAAATTAGTCCATTTAAGATGTTTCTAAAACTAAATTTATATACACAACCTATTTTGCTCATTAAATGTGTCAACATTCAATTAGTTATTTTCTGCCATGTGAACTTTAATAGTGAATTCTAATAACTGGTTAATTAAAGAACTTACACTTAGATCCTTTTTGACATTATTCCCCTTTTTACCTAATGAAATTTTGATTTGCTAAACCCTACAAATTAATCAAAATGTCAACTAAATATTAAAAGAAATAGCTTAAGAAGGATTATTTCTAAATGTCAATGTACAATTTTAAATCAATAAATATATTGGTAAATACTAAAGTTTTAAGAATTATCTTTTCTGAGCAACAGTTAAATATTTCTCTCATGTATTTATAAGAGTCTTTTAGATATCAAGTAACTAATTCCACTGGAATTATGTAAAATTAATCTACTACATACAATTAGAGGCTGCTAAAGTACTTTAAACATTTTCTCTGATATAAGTTATGTCTTTCCCTTAAATATATTTTAACAGCTAGTAAATGTTAAAAAAAAAAAAGACAAGGTATGAAATGCAACATCACCAATCATCACACAACACAAATTAGATCTGAAATCGTGATGAATTATTACACAGAGAAGAGATATTAAAGCCTTGGTCAATTAGCAATTTATTTGGCACAATAATCTTGGTAAGAACAAACAACAAACACACAGTGCTTTGTTCTAGGCACTGTTGCAAGCCATACGCAACTATTCATTCATTGAATCCTCCACATAACCAGAGAAGAACTATCATTATTCCCATTTTACAGATGAAGGCACAGAGGGCATTGCTAGGTTTAATAATGTGCCTACATCACATAAGAGTAACTGGGAGTCAAACCCAGGCAAGCTGTGCTCTTAACCACTACTTAAGCCTGACTCTAGTACAGTTTATAGCAAGAAATCCTGGACATCCCTTTCGGCAGCAATAACATTTGACCCCTACCCTTTTATACGTGAGTTTAATTTTACGAAGTCCTTCAGAATTCCTTTAGGGAAAAAAGGTAAAGCAGACAAAAACATATTAGCCTAGGTTTTATCCTACTTTGTTTTTAGGGTTCTAAAGGGAAACATTTCTCTAAGAAACATTTTTTACAATAGTTTCTAAGGCTTGTGCAGTGTTATTGAATGGATTTCTGAAACTCTTCCCTGGAGCTCTGGCAGGGCAGGGGGTGTAAAGTTTCAGTGGCTTTCATAAACAAACACTCCTTACCACCTGGTGTCAGTTTTTGTTGTCTCAAAATTATGTATCTTAAAATTCTTTTTTAACAACAGTGCATATACAATCAAAACTATATATTTATTAAATGCTCACACAGAGGCACTTCTATTTAATAGGTCTCCTAAGTGCCTGCAGAATTTTTTAAGATTACATCTGATAGCTTAAAAAAAAATCCCAAAATCAAAGGAGCTTGCTAACCAATGATACCAATTCAAGGTGGCGGAGGCTACCAAACTGTCACTTTCAACTAGCACCAGCTGGAATGAACCTCAAAGGCACTAAGTCAGATGTATGGATTTTATTACTCATGATACTTAAATCATCACAAAAGTACTTCCTACTCATTCTACAAAATATCTAAGAACAAAGATACTAATATGCTTTACCAGACTCATGGGCCTTGTTTCCATAATCCTATAGAATTATGTGCACATCGTATCTTACTTAGTCTCTGCTCTAACCCTAACTAGACTGACTATGTTTTGAAACTACTATAATTACCCAAAATATAGACTTTTACTGATATATTCACTCATTTTTACTTAGCTAATTATTATTTTACCTAATTATTATTTTAAGTCTGAGGCTTTTAATGATGCAGTATTAGTTATAAAGTATTTTACAGATAGAAATCCAAGGAGTTATATTTCTCTAAAACACCAGCACTTTTCTATTAGAATAGAATAATGCATTTCCTCACTTTTAAGCAAACTCAAATGAGAGTTTCTAAGATTATAAAGCCACAATTGAGTTGGGGCCAATAAAACATGAATATGTGCTAAAAGGACCCTGGAAAGTCAATAAAAAAGCATGAATATGTGTGTGTTGAATATCAACTTTTACAATATTTACAAAGAACTTAGTGTTTACATGATATGGCATATGAAAAGCTATGTTAAAAGATTCACACCTCTTTATAGTATGTGGCCTCGTCCTCTATTTTTTTAAAAATCCAACATTTAACCAGTTTCTAGTTAAGATGATCACTTAAAAGCTTGTTTACCTCTACTTCTCCCAAAACTTCAAACAATTAAACAAGCAAATAAAAATAAATACCTGCAAACCAACACTGACCAGAGCAGATGATAGCAGCAATATTTAGAAATTGGGAAAGGAGAAGAAAGGACAGGAACTGCCTTAGGAGGCTTCAGAGAGCTAAGCCTGCGAGTGATCACAGCAAGAGGAAAACCAGTTTACCCACAAAATCTCAGAAAAATCTCAGGAGGTGGAGACACTTGTGGAAGTGACTACGAAGGTCAGTGGGGTGCTGAGGACAGAAACATTTGTTGAAAGGCAAGTTAAAGAGGCGAGTGCCCTTCTCACTGCGTCCCAGTATCCCTCCCTCACTGTGCAGGGCTGGAAAACTGTCCTTCCACAGAAAGGTGGTTTCCTCAATGTGGAAGATCACACAGGGAGACTAAGACAGGGCTGAAGGGAGGGGACAGCAGTAAGAACAGCAGAATCACAGCATTCTTCATGGTGGCCACGGCATGGAAACAACCGAAGTGTCCTTCAATAGATAATTAGATGAAGAAGACGTGGTCCATATATACAAAGGGACACGACTCGTCGAAAGAAGGTATGAAATCCTGTCATTTGTGACGGGAGGGATGGATCTTGAAAATATCACGCTAAGCAAAATAAGTCAGGCAGAAAAAGTCAAGAACCATATGAATCTCACTCATAAGCAGGATACAAAACAAAAAGCAAAAAATGAACGAAGACAAACAAAAACTCAGACACAGATAACAGTATGCTGGTTACCAGATGGAAGGAAGATGGGAAGTAGTAAAGAGTGAAAGGGGTCCAATATATGGTGGCAGAAGGAGGTTTGACTTTGGTGATAAACACATAATGTAATATACAGATGATGTATCATACAACTGTCCACTTGAAATCTATATGATTTTATTAACCAATGTCACCTGGATAAGTAAAAATAAAAAAGAAACAAATGAAAGTCTGCATCATAAATATTTATACTCCAAGTAATGTAATATACAGATGATGTATCATACAACTGTCCACTTGAAATCTATATGATTTTATTAACCAATGTCACCTGGATAAGTAAAAATAAAAAAGAAACAAATGAAAGTCTGCATCATAAATATTTATACTCCAAGTCCACTTTCCCTATTAAGTTCCCAAAAAGTTGTTTATCAAGAAGGGAATTCATTTAAAAGATCTGGCATGAGGAGTCTCCAAGGAAACATGTTAGTAAAGAGCGAGGAATATCATCTCATGAAAAGCAGGCAGTCATGCCCATCAGAGGCTGTTCCAATCAGCTTTGTAATGTCTCACTTTAAAAAGGAACAGCCCACGATGGACAAAACATTTGAGGAAAGCATCTCTAAGGTAAAAGATGGGAATGACCCCCTCCCTCCCAAAAGAGAACCAGACTCTCAACTGGAGAAGAAAACTTGAAAAACAACAACATATGAATATCCTTAGAGATATGAAGAGAATACATTGTATTCATGGGACAATAATAGCCTACTATAAAAAGAACAGTCAAAAGTGAGAAACTGCTTTCCATATTAAATATAGGATGACAAAACACAAAACTAGGTTCAAAAGTATAACTGAAGAAACTTCCCAGAAATGAAAAAGCTATATATTTTATCAGCATTTTGGCACAGGAAGTCCAATATCACAGTACCACGAATTCTGGAATCCCTATATTTAACATGGGCCACTGGGTGATCTGATGCCTAGCCACTGTCTGGGCTTTGACCTTGTCTTGGTATTTGGCCATTGGCTTTGCCCTGGTCCTCTGTCCAACCAGAACATGCAAGACACTGGCAGTCTCTCCCTCCTCATCCGAGTGCCCAACCTTGCATCTCCCACAAAATAACCCCAGCTTACCCCTGCTATCCATCTCACATACTGTAGATCCTCCAGGGATCGCCCCAAGTCAGGGTCCTTCTTCTCCTCCTTCTAGCCAGAAAGCATTTCATCTGAAAATGCCAGTTCAAAATGTATCCGTTTTCCAAAGACCAACTGAACTGCTACTTCTCCGGACAAGGTCTTGGAAGATATGTTTTCTCAACAATCCCTTTGTAAGCCCACAATTCTGTACTCTATGGACCTGACCTGAAGGTGCCATTATTAGTATACTCTGCCTTTCGGTTTTATTTTTAATTTCCTAAATGGAAGACACAAAAAAGGACAGCACACAACTCACTTATCTTTGCATTCCTCCGTAAATTCTTAAGCTAGTGTACATTCAAATTGTTGAATGAGCCTCATGCGTTCAGCTTCTGCTGCCCCAGATTTGCATAACCACACGATGCTTCTCCATGATTCAAAAATTAGTATTTTTTTTTTTAAAAAAGAGAATTTAGCTAAGTAAGGAAGTCCCAAAGCAACTTATCAAGTAAACTATGAGTTCCTGGAGATACACTGTAGTTTTTATAAATATGCTCAGGGTATTATGCTGAGCACACAAACACCAGTAGAAAACAGCAAAAGAGTCTCCTTATTGCAGACATTCTTGGCTATTTCGATATGTGCATCTCCCATAAAGGGTACAGACATTATTACACCACGTTCTCCTCTTTACAGAGCTCACTAGGATTCTTCCCTCTGAATTACATATTTGGAAAATGCTATAATAAATTATATCCAATCGTTCATTTTTGTATCTTTTCAGATTTGCTGAAATGCTTGAGCTTATTAATTATAGCTAGAAAAGGCAAGTGGGGCATATGTGTTTTATATCCTCTAAACTCAGTATTTTAAAACAGGTACCATTTATTAAGTTTTTAATCTGCTTGCCCTAGTTGTAATAACAGACCCAAGTTCAATATTCTATCAAGTTTCTTCCATAAAAGTTTGTAAACCAATAGTAGCAAACTGCATTACAATTAGACTAGAGGCCTGGTGCACAAAATCCAGCCCTTAGCCCAGCCTGCACCCTCTCGCAGTCCGGGAGCCCTCTGGGGGTGTCCCACTGACTGCTCAGCTTTGCTGTGGAGGCTGGAGAGGGTCCCGCTACCACCACTGCGCTCACCAGCTGTGAGCCCGGCTTCTGGCTGAGCAGTGCTCCCCCTGTGGGAGCGCATTGACCACCAGGGGACAGCTCCTGCATTGAGCGTCTGCCCCCTGCTGCTCAGTGCACATTATAGCGACTGATCATCCGCCATTTGGTCAATTTGCACATTAGCCTTTTATTATATAGTATCATTCAAATTTTAAATAAACTTCATACATTAAGCTCACCTGGAAATGTTTCAGTATTTCTTTTTAAAAAAAAATTTTTTTATTGATTTCAGAAAGGAAGGGAGAGGAAGAGAGAGACAGAAACATCAATGATGAGAGAGAATCATCGATCAACCCCCCACCCCCTGCACACCTCACACTGGGGATAGAGCTGCAACCTGGGCATGTGTCCTGACTAGGAATCGAACCGTGATCTCTTGGTTCATAGGTTGATGCTCAATCACTGAGCCAGGCCAGCCGGGCTCAGTGTTTCTTTAGTTGCATAATGTTACAGAATTATTTTCTTACTAAATATTTGGTGGTTTTTTTTACATACTGTTCATTAATTCAGAACTGGCATTTCCATTTCAAAAGCAAATAGATACTCAACCATGTGAATTAAATCCAGATTATGAATTTATTTTGTTTAATGTCACTCATGACTGAGAACAATTTCAAACAATATTTGGAGAAGGATAACTGAGTGTGGCTATTTATTTTTAAACTGTGTTTTGACAACACATATAAATGTCTCCAGGGAGCAAACAGAATTATAAGGAGAACACTGAATGGCCACTGCTCTGGAAATGTACACCAGCACCATCAATGGCACCTGCAGATTTTCAACAGTGTTCAGAGCTCAGTTTTACAAAATCCCTAGAAAAATGTAGAGAAAAAATGATGTCTAATGCTAGTTTTTTTACTGATTCTGTCGACAATAAATATTAAAGAATCTATCACATGCCACATTATGGTTGCTGAGGATACCACAGTAAACAAAAGCCAATCTAGATGCTGTCCCCAGGGAACATAAGTGAAATAAGTAATTCATCTAGTATAGAGTCTCGCAGAGAAAACGAAAGTAACTAAGGGAGTAATGGGGTCGTGGGGGAGGGGCAGTGATAACTTTAAATTTGGTGCTCAGGGCCTCAAAGCAAAGGAATTACAGCAAGCACTTAAGGGGGGTAGGGTACAAGCCCTATTACTCTCAGGGTAAGAGCATTCCAGGCAGAAAGAACAAGTGCAAAGGTCCATGAGGGGGCTCCTGCTCCTCATTACTTCTAGTTCTACAGAGTAATAGGAAGGAGTTTCTCTATTTTGTGATCTACCAGGTTATAATTTTCTATTTGGGGCCCAGGGGAGATGGAAGAAGATGGTATTAAGATTTTAGCCAACCATCTAATCTGTTTTGTGCCTCTATGTCTCACAGGCCAAATCTGGCCCATTGTCTGTGTTTATAAATAAAGTTTCATTGAAAAAGCCTCATTCACTCGCTTCCATATTCTCTATGGCTGTTCACGCTACAACTGCTGAGTTGCTGATATCCCATAAAGATCAGGTGGCTGTAAAGATTAAAATATGTATTATCTGACCATTTACAAAAAAAAGTTAGCTAATAACCTTCTCTCTTGGAATTCAGAATGTCATCTAAATCAGTGCGACCTGCACCGAAGCAACACATGACCATGAGTTAAGCACAGCTCGGTAACCTCTGCATAAGGAATGGGCAGGTATCCACTGTCTAACTAATGAGCATCTTAAACACCCTCCCAATGGCCAGAGTCTAATTAGGAAAAGGAAAAATTCAGATTCTCCTTCTGGTCTAATACATGCTTCTTGGTCAGCTACACATTGTTTCTTTCCAGTCGTAGCAATATAATCACGGGGAAACTTTTAAAAATGTCTTGGGGATATAACAAGCTCCTTTGTCTACTTTCCTGTATCCAATCCTCCTGGTATTCGGGAGAATACAATTTAAGCCAGAAAACTCAATTATTTCTCCTAAAATGGAGAGATATAAATCTAGAAAACTTACAGCACCTAACCTTAGGCAGATTCAGAAGAGAAAGAAGGAAACGCCAGAGTTCTGACAAAGAGAAGGGAGAAAATGTTCTACCTTGTCCCAGGGGTGGCCAGTAATGGTAATGCTTTCTCACTGGGCCTGGAGCATAAACATGCCAACCCTGTAAAGAGCAAGGTGCCGCCAGAGATTGTGCAGGAAACCACAGCTGCTGAGGGCTCTGTACCCAGAGTCTGCAAAACCTTCCAGTGATATTTTGAAAGCCCACTCGGATCTCCCTAAACACTTAATTTTACAGAAATGAAAGGTCTGAGAATATGCGAGCCCACTGTTTCATTCCAGCAGTGTGTATGATCTGAGTGCTGACTCACACGTTTGCTATTTACCAAAAACACTGATGACTGATGAAAAGTAGACACAGCTGACTACTTTATCATCCTAATGTAACCGGGAAGAAGAGAGACAAAGTAATTGGTACAAGAAGTACTGGGCTTCGGTTTATTCACCATCTAATTTGCTAAAAGGATGCAATCATATGAAAGGTTAACCATATAATTAAAAGCCATAAAAGCATTGGGGGTCTTTTGGCTTTCTTAAAACACGCAACACCTGCTCCCACTAGGCAACTGATAATTCTTCTGGTAATTATTTGCTAATAAAATTTATTTCGGGTCAAACCAAGGCCTTCGAGAAATGATGAACATTTGCGGGGGGTGGGAGGGAATAGCAGAGAAAACCAGCACATTGTAGAGATCCACCACATTAAATACTTAAACAGTAGAGGTATAATCCAAAAATAATGATTCATGAGGAACAGCAAAAAGACATCCAAAATCAAGATGCCAGAAAACCATTCTAATTAAACATAATCCCTCCCCAAAGATTTCTCAGTACTTATAAAATGCTTAAGGGACAGAAGTTGCTTCGTAAACAGAAACGACAAGTCTGTTTTAAAAGTATAATATTCAAGGGACTCTGACCTTCTGTGCAACATACGAAAATCAAAACAATATATCAATAACAGTGAGGCCTGAAATCTAACAATGACGTTTTTTCCCTTAACTACAATAAGCCTTGTATTCCCACACAGAACACTGTTATGAGATGAGCAAAAGCCAAGCAGTGTGGCCTGAGTAATACTAACTCAATCTGTGTTGTTTTTCTTTGCTACAAATTGGGACACAATAGTGAATTTTGGTGCAAAGTTAGAAACTAACCCTAAGGTTCTAGAGGTGAAATCGGAACTTCCAGTTTTGCTTTTCAGCACCTTAACCCCTCATTCCATTTAGCACATTCCACAGGCTTCTCTTTATGTCTAAACAATAGCATTTGCAAAAGCATGTTGAAAGTCCAGAAAAACTATATGTATGCATGGCCAGGAGGGGTAAAGGAGGGGGCTAGTAGCAACCTAGCAGGTTCAGAAATGGATAAACTTGAATTTTTGAAAATATGCTACTTATTAAAATAAATGATTAAGTACATACCCTTGAGGAGAGAGTTTGTCTAGCCATCCCGATTTAACCTTCCTTGCAGACGATCCATAAAAGCAGGCATAAGGAGATATTGGGCTTGAGGAAATGACTGATGAATCAGCATTTCCACTTGTTGAGCTTAAGGGATAACTGTGCCTAATAACAGGGTCCAAGTTCAATACTTTTTGAGTCCTGGCTTTAGATGCCTTTGAATTTTTTCTTTTTAAACTCTGAAAGCATTCTTCTACTGTTGAATATTCTGAATCTGCAGCACAGCCAGTCGGAAAATTGTTTTTGTCTTCTCGAGGTATCCAAATATCTTCCACTTTGTCTTCACTTACATTCTCCTTCCTGTTATCATATATGCTAAAGGGAAAAGAACAGTGTAAAGGGAAAAGAACAGTGTAAACATTTCAAAGTGCTTATGTCACTTAAGCCATCGGTTATTTTTTACATTTATAAACAACCCACCGCAGAAATTTAAGCCCAGGAAAATCTTAGCATTCAATTAATCCACCTGATAATTTTTAAAATTCTTCCAAGAACATTAAATACAAATCTCTCATTATCCTAAGACGGATTTGAACACTACTAGAAGTGGTATATTTTTTCGTGCGGATCATTTGATCCTATCTGTTTATTTGGGGGGTTGGGTACAGGTGGTGAGGATGGAGACTGGCTGTATTCTTTGCAACACAATTTAAACATCGGCACCAGCACCATTAAGTGCCAGCCCAGCCTCTAGTCCCTGGCAACATCATGAATGACTAACGTATGTTTTTGGAGATCTTTCTTCTAAACTCGTTTCCTCCTCTTTGACTCTCCACTCCCAGGACCTCATGTTCCATTACAATGTAATAGGACAGGGAGTACTTCTGACTGATGAGAGCTTCAGTATTATTTTGCAACACTAATGAGGCAGAAGCAGACCACACTGCTAGCTAGACAATGAGAAAGGGTCAGGGTTACACTAAGAAGAGCTGTGTAGCATCTAATATTTACTGGAACACATTCACTATAGCTAAGCATATTGCTATACATTTCAGGAATGACAAAACAGAGTCACTGAGTCATTTATGTATCATAAAACCCTAACCCACAAAGGAGGTTTTATTCTAATCAGTAAATTAGGGGGTCCAATTACATTCTTCTGGATACAGTGTTCTAAAAACCAGGACACTTCCTTAAAGAATGATTTAGCCTGGCCCCTTCCACTTTATGCATTATAATAGGGTCATAGCAAGTGCTTGCTGAACTAGTAGTATTTCAGTATCTTCCTTAAGTTTTAGTATTTTCCTTAAGTTTAGTTTCAACTATAGAAGGGAAACCCACAACAGTGTTAGCCTTTGAAAAAAGAAGGATAAAATAGAAGATAAAACGAATGTTAAGTAATGAACCAGTATACCAAGTCCTAACAGAGCTGCAAAATAACATTTATGTTGGAGCTTTAGAAATTCTGATTAGTTTCACGTGTGATCCAAATAAGTGGATGACTGTCAAGCCACTTGTCCATGCTGACCTTCCAATAAAAAGATACTAAGTTACATTTGTGAAAACTCACGTGGAGTTTTTTGCACTGCTCCTTTCTCCTTCATATTAACTAACTTCTTCTAATCCTTAAACTGCAATCAGAGTCACCACATATTCGCCACATTGGGCAGGGGAGAGTGGTTTCAAATTAGAGGAAGACCAAAGTAATCTGTCACAGAACACACTTGATTTACAGACTCTGAATTCAATTATTAAATCGAGTTCTGCTATTGACGCATTAAAAAAGAAAGGATTTGATGTGCTAGCTGGTGTGGCTCACTGGCTAGAGCACCGGCCATGCCCAAAAGGGTCGAAGAATCAGTTCCTGGTCAAGGGCACATACCTGGGTTACAGGTTTGATCCTTGGCCCCAGTCAGAGCACGAGCAGAAGGCAACCAATCGATGTCTCTCTCTCATAACGATGTTTCTCTCTCTCTCCTCCCTCTCTTCCACTCTCTAAATATTAATGGAAAAAAATATCAAAAAAGATTTGAACTTATCAATGTAAGTCAACACTGTGTAACATTTAATTCAAAAGAATTAATCATCATCAGTCATGGCTTCATACCTTGATTTGACAAAAAAAGAGTTTCTTTCAGTTGTTGCTTTCCCTTTGAGTGTTTCTTCATGGGCCCAAAATTCATTCCTTATAGACTTTTTCTATTAAAAAATACAAACAGTTTTTTTAGAGTTTCAATATTCTACAAAGATCCACAATATCTAGGTTTAATTTTATAAACCAAATATCTAATTGCTTAGATCAATTTTCAGTAAAAACAATCTAATTAGGAAGACTGCATTAAACAGTAGCCTCTGGATTCCTTTTTCAAGAACTAATTTCAATCATTAATAACTCATCATTTCAAGAAAAAAAAAAACAGAATATGCTAACCAAGAATAAAATTTTTTTACTTTCCCAATATTTTTTGTCTTCTAACTTCTTTTTTATCATGACCAAGAAATAAAATAGCAAAGAGCATAGATACTGAAGAGAAAAGACTAAAACTGAATAATTAAGATATGTAACTGACTAGAAGTCTGTATTTGGGTACAATGCAAAGCAAAATCGGGACGGGTTGGGGAGGGGTTGTTTACTTTTGCTTTTTATGATTTTTTCTTTTTTTTAAAAGTAACTTCTCTTGCACAAAACTTTGAACACACTAACCGTTATTTCTGAAATCAAACTGAAAATTTGTTTTTGTAATATATATTTAAAGATAAAATTTTATCATGATTTTACAGAATAGAATTTTACTGAATGATAATTTCATTCTTCAACATAACAGTCTTCAAACAGCATATAGGAAAATGAAGCAGCAAATATAAACAGAAGAGTAAATAATATGAAAAAAAAATAAAATGAATGGAACAAACCTTGGAAGTTTCTAGTCTCTGGAAGAGAAAGGTCTCTCCATAAGGAAAGATGGAAGATGAATTCTCCTCATTTGAATCTTTTGGGGAAATTATAAGATGAAAATGAAAATATGTAAATAATGGGAATTGTTTTTTTAAAAGGCATGTGTTTATGTTAAAGCAATATCACAAGTTTTATTCTCTGAGAGTCCAAAATTATGCTCATAATTCTTACCCCCAAATAAAGTCAACCCATGGTCTTCATGATGTAGCACTCACTATGTATACCCCTCACTTGTACAATAGTAAACATTTACTATTTCTTAAAGTGTGATGTGTCAGATCTATGTCCTTGCTAACCTCTAAGATCTACAGTAATATAACCAAGCACATTTCCCACTGTATACAATGGAAATTGTCATGGTGCCATTTTTTTTCTTTATTTTATTTTTCCCATCATTGTTTCCCCCCCATACCTCTTCCACCTCCACCCACACCCCCACACACACAGTATGATGCCATTTTTAATGTTAATCCTATATAATAAAAAGGTAATATGCAAATTGACCCTAACTGTGGAACTAACGGGAACGACCAGTCGCTATGATGTGCACTGACCACCAGGGGGAAGATGCTCAATGCAGAAGCTGTTCCATGGTGGTCAGTGTGCTCCCACAGGGGGAGCTCCGCTCAGCCATAAGCAGAGCTGACAGCTGCAAGAGCAGCAGCAGCAGCGGGAGCCTCTCCCGCCTCCTCGGCAGCACTAAGGATGTCCAACAGGGCTGCCAGAGGGATGTCTGACTGCCAGCTTAGGCCCGATCCCCCAAGGAGCAGGCCTAAGCCAGCAGGTGGATATCCCCTGAGGGGTCTCAGATTGCAAAGGGTGCAGGCTGGGCTGAGGGCCCTCCCCCCCCCCAAGTGCACGAATTTTCATGCACCAGGCCTAAATAAGAGAATGGTATTAACAGCAGAAAATTAATCTTAATTCTATTATAACTTCCAATAAGTAATTATTAAAAATTCACTAACAGGACAACTAGATGTTATAGAACTCAAAATACCAGAATCCACTTAATATAATCCTTCTGATTCCATAGCTACTAATACATCTGTAAATAAATCATTTCAAAAGAACTGCCACCATCTTTGAATTACATCAATCTGCAAGAAAGAATTCTCAACACTTTCATTTTCTGATAGGGCAAAACGATTTTTAAAGGCTCAGCAGCAAGTATTTGTTTGCCATCTTGTTGTTGAATGTTCCTGAACTTGTGAAAACAGAAAAAAGGAAGAAAAGCCCTTGTCAATGGTCAAGTCACCAGAGCGATGTCAGCCCTTTCTGGTTACCATGGCAAAAATTACTTTCCATAATCTATGTTCTGTAGCTCAAACTGTCAGAAACCACTTAATTCAGTTAAATGTCTTCAACTGTGGCTAATGATAAATGAAGCCTGTATTGAAAAAAAATCTTTTTACATCACCATGTGCAAATTTCCAGGTGTCTGTGTGTCTATTACTGTCTTTTATTCACTCACTTTTTTATAAAGGTGTCTGAAGCAGTATGAACCCTAGCAGAGAGTATTCCCATTAGTCCCTATTCTCCAGGTGGGCTGCCTTCTCCATCATGATTTAAACACACTTAAATCCATCAAATGAGTGCTAATGATTTACAGAGACTTGAAATGCTAAGACTCACTGTGCTGTGTCACAGATTTTCCAGTTGAGGTAGCACCATTTCTTCTCTCACGGAAATAGCTTGAAGGAAAGGAAAAAAAATAGGTTAAAATAGATGTGTAAAAGGATTAATTATAGAGACATACATTCTTTTAGTTAGCAAAACAAATACTCAAAAGTAAATTTGATTTTAAATAAACAGAATGGGCAAATTCCACAAATGTGTTTTTCTGAATAGCGTAAAGGAAGAGATTTCAAAGAATTTTACAAGTGTTTCTCTTATTCATAACTCGCAAAAGCAAACATATTTGCCCAATGCTGGTATGAACATAAAGCAGTTTCAAAACCCCATCCATACCCGTCTGAGAAACAATTGTTCTAACTAGATTTCAGTATATATGTGGTGTTTGTCATTAGTTTTATCACACTGAATAAAAAGCCTGCCTGGCTCTATGAGCACAATATCAAAATACACAAGACTTTTTTCCTCAAACATCTGATAGTCTTGGGGGAGAGACTTTACAAGCAATTAGTTAGTAAACAACCTACCAGCAAGCCAGAGGAAAACACTGTGGAAGCAAATGATAATGAATACCGACCACAATATGAAAGACTTCTATCTAGTTTTCCCTCTAAATGTAAAGGTCTAGACACTGTCCGTATACGCTTATCTGTCCAAGTAACTACAAGCAAGTAAATAATAATAATAAAAAAGGACAGAAATGAATAAAATAGAATATGAACAAAATTTAAGTGATTGTAACCGAAATCTAGTTCTTTGAAATGATCAATAAAATTGATCAACCTTGGAGAAGGAAAAATAAAAGACAGAAGATACAAATTACCAATATCTGGAATGAAAGAGGGAGCATCACTACAAATCCTACAGACATGAAAGGGATAACTACGGATTACTAAGAAAACTTTATGCCAATAAATAAGATAAAATTGAAAAATTCCTTGAGATACAAATTAGCAAATCTGACACACGAATACATAGAAAATCTTGATATCCCTATATCTATTAGAGAAATTGAGTTTAGTAATTAATCACCTACCCCAGTGGTCGGCAAACTGCGGCTCGCAAGCCACATGCGGCTCTTTGGCCCCTTGAGTGTGGCTCTTCCACAAAATACCACGTGCGGGCACACATGTACAGTGCGATTGAAACTTCGTGGCCCGTGCGCAGAAGTCGGTTTTCTGCTCTCAAAAGAAATTTCAATCGTTGTACTGTTGCTATTTGGCTCTGTTGACTAATGAGTTTGCCGACCACTGACCTACCCACAAAAAACTCTATGTCCAGATATTTCATTGAGGAATTCCACCAAACATTTAAGGAAAAAAATGACACAAATTCTACATGAACTGTTTCAGAAAATAGAGGGGGGGGGGGTACTTCCCAACTCATTCTTAAGTCCAGTATTACTGATACCAAAACGAGTCAAAAACAAAACTGCATATAAATGTTAGATAAATAGTCCCCATGAACATGAATGCAAAAATAATTAAGAAAAAGCAAATCCAATCCAATGAGATACGTAAAAAGGACAGCCCCAACTGGGTGGCTTAGTCGGTTGGTCTTAGTTGGTTGGTCTTCTACCAAACAAGGTTGTGGTTCGATATTTTCTCTCTCTTTCTCTCAAACCAATAAATATATCATATCCTTGGGTGAGGATTAAGTAAACAAAAAAGAATAACATAAGCACATGGCAGGAAAGCAAAAAAGAATAATATAAGCACATGACATGAAATAAAATATGTTTAACGTGGAAAAATCGATGTACATCACCAAATTAAGAAAATATGGGAGATAAATTACATGCTCATGACCACAGATCCAGAAAAAATCACTTGACAAAATTCAGCAAACATCCACTCATGAAAAAGACTCTCGGCAAACAGGAATAGAAGGAAACTTCTGCAACCTAATAAAGGGCATTTATGAAAAACCTACATCATAATTTATGGTTCAAGTCTGAATGGCTTCACCTAAGATTGGGAGTAAGGCAAGAAGGTCTGCTCTCCCACCTATACTCTCCTTATTTCAGAGGTCCAGACCAGCACAATAAGACAGGAGAAAGAAATAAAAGGTATGCAGATTGGAAGATATCTTACAATTAAAAGGTATCCAGGTAAGCCAAAAATCCTAAAGAATATACTAAAAAGCTTCTCAAAAAAGTAAGTCTAGCAAGGCCCAAGGATAAAAGGTAAATACTTTTAAAGTTCAGTAATATTTCTAAATATTAGTGATGAACAACTGAAAAATAGTTTGAAAAGACAATTTTCATTGTGAAATACTAAGGGATAAATTTATTAAAATATGAGCAAGATCTGCACATTGAAAACTATAAACATTGCTGAGAAAAAGTGAAGAAAATCTAATCAAATGGAAGAATATATGGAAAACTGAATATTACAAAGACACCAATACTTTCTATGTTAATCTACAGAGTCAATGCAAAAAAGTTACAGAGGTGAGTGAATGTGTGTGTGCATGTGTGTGTGTTTGTGCGCATATGTATGTAATTTGACAAGTCAATTCTAAAATTTATATGAAAAGGCAACATACCAAAAATTGAAGAACAGATGAGAAGGCTTGCTCCACCAAGTATCAGGATTTATTATAAAGTTATAGTAGTTATACACTATCTTACCTAATAATAGACAAACATGTAAATTGACCGTACCTCCGCTACGCCACCAGCCAATCAGGAGTGATATGCAAATTAACCCAACAAAGATGGTGGTTAATTTGCATACACAGGCACCGAGTGACGGGGCGGGACACTTGCATCATCGCCATGGCAACGACGCAGGCGTTCTGTCCCACCCGTGTCTCCCAGGGCCTCTGGGCAGCGTGGGAAGGTGGGGCCGGAGCGGAGAGAGGTGGCTCCCCGAATGGAAAGAGGCAGCTCCCGGGCCTGAGCAGAAAGGGGCTGGGCCAGAGTGGAAAGGTGGTGCCAGCAGCCAGAGAAAGGAAAGCCCATTCTAGCACGAATGTTCATGCATCGGCTTCTAGTGTTACTGATAAAAGGATAAATAAGTAGTAGATAGCTATAAAGACAGATATAAAATAGAAAAGAGTCCATAAACAGACCCCCAATTTTCATGTAAGACAAATATGTCAATCTTGAGCAATGAGGAAAGCATGGTCTTCTTAATAAGTAGATCACTCGGATATCCACACTGTATAAACAACACTTCATGCCTACCTGACTATATATGGAAACCAATTCAATGGCAGATTATAAATCCCAGAGTAACAGGCCAGACAAAGCTAGAGGATAAAATAGAATATCCTCATGTGACTTAAGACATAAAAAGTTCAACCCTAAGGGAAAGTATTGATAATCTGAATAAATTAAAATTATAAACTTTTATTCATAAGTTACCATCAAGGGGTAAAAAAGCAAGAGGTAGAAAGGGAGAAGATATATTCAACAAAAGGCTCATACCCACAGTCCATAAGTAACTTTTAAAAATCATTATGAAAGGCAGAAAATGTAATTCAGAACAACGAACAGAAAAAAAGATGGGTAAAATCCTTGAAAAGGTCCCCACAAAAGAAGATATAAGCATGGTCAATAACCAATAAAAACATTAAAAGGTGCTCAATTTTGTTAGTCATCAGAAAGTACAAGTTAAAATCACAATAAAATATCACTATGCACCCACCTATATACACAGCCAAATGTGGCAGAGGGTCTGAAACCAAAGGAACGCACAACCACTTTATAGGAACAATTTTGCATTGCCTACCAAAATGGAAGACAATCATATCCAATAACACTTAGGAGCAATTTTACTCCTAAGTAGATACTCTACAGACATGCACCTATAGATATGCTCCAAAATAAATAAATCAATAAAACTACCCAGTGTATGTCCTCATGTGAATGAATAAACAAGTTATGGGACACTCACACAAATCAACAACAGAAGTAACAAACTGACATGCAACAATATGGATGTGTCTCAAACTCACCACGCTGAGTAAAAGACACCAGATACAAAATATTACTTGCTATATGATTCCATGTACATGGAATTCTAGGACAGGCAAAACTGACAGGGTGATCAGTAGTTGCCAGATACAGGGAGTAATTTATTGCAAGTGGACAAAAGAGGTTTTTAAGGGCGGAGTGGATGAGTGACTGAATGTCCTATATCTTGATGTGGTAGTGGTCATACAGATATATAGTTTTCCAAAACTCATCAACAAGTATACTTAAAATGAGTCTATTTTATATGGAAATTGGATATAAATCTGATTTACATTTGTCTGGAAATAATTTATATATACACTGTATTACTGTATTTTTAAAAAATTATAGAACAAAACTATATTGTTTGAGGCATACTTAAGAGGTAAAAATTTTTTTTTCAATAAAGAAAGTAATTGATATTTAAAGTCAAGATAAAAGTTGGCCCTCGACAGTTTGGCTCGGTGGATAGAGTGTTGGCCTGAGGACTAAAAGGTCCTAGGGCGTGCAGAAGGCAGCCAATCAATGATTATCTCTCATCATTGCTGTTTCTATCTCTCTGTCTCTCTCCCTTCCTCTCTGAAATCAATAAAATACATACATATTTTTTAAAAAGATAAAAGTTGTCTTTGGCAGGGGAGGAGCATGCAAGTTTAACAAAGAATTACAAAACACTTCACCCTTTATTTGTTCAGTATCTCCAGATTCTTTATACTGTTATACAGCTATAATTGTTTCCCAAAATTTGTGTGTTTCTGGCACATGCACGTATTAATTATTTGAACCCTTTCATAGAGCAGCACTCAAATTTTCTACATATTTAGTAACTTTCTCTGATTAATAAATATTGATAATTCTTATGACCACTTACTATATGCCAGAAATAGGTATCAGAATTTTACATACATATGTAAAATTTTACATAGATATATTTGTACATATATATAGTCACAAATACCCAAAGAAGTAAAAACTATTTTTATCTGCATTTTAAATGAGAAAATTGGCATATAAAGCAGTTAAATAACTTTCACAGCTGATAAGTAACCAGCAGGATTCAAACCCAGGCAGCTCAGCTCCATCACCTCTATTCTAAACTACAGTGCTTAATAAGTGCCACCTTACCGAAAAAAATACACAAATTAAAGAAAAAGATTTTGAACTATTTTAAATACATCCATTAGTGGTATTTTAAAGCCTATTTTGTTGGTTTTACTATTAGTCATAAATTGTAAAAATAGTTGTGATCATTTTTTATTTCAATATTCAATATCCACCTGCAAGTGATTACCAACTCTACCAATCAAGTTCATTTGATCTACTGCAGCCGAAAGATTCACTCAATATAGGAAGCAAGTTGTTTTGAAAACTGGTGAATAGCAATTTATATTCTTACTTATCTATGAATAAATTATCACAAGCTATTCTATATTCTAAAACCTATTATGCCCAAAGCATTATGTTAGGGGTTTACATATCTACATCTCACATTTCATTCTCACAACAGCCCTATAAGGTAGGACCTGGTGTCCTAATCATACCAATAATAAAAAAAGAAGGCTCTCCTTGCCTAGTCCCACAGCTAATAAGAGGCAAAACCAGAAGTCAAGGTCAAGTCTGTGATGAGAACAAAACCCATGTTCTTTATTCCTTTCTGCCTTATTATTTTCCCACCAGTTAGCCTGCAAACTGCAGATAGCTTTTAAATTTTAAATATAAAGCATGGTTAATCTGTAAAATTTAAAAACCCATACAGAAAATCAGGAGTCATCATCCTTCTTATTATTATGCTTTTGTCATCTTGGTCCAGTTACCTAACAGCTCGGAGCCTGATCTCCCCATTTATTGAAGGAGAATAAATATTGCGGCCTAGGAATATTATGAGAATTAATGAATTAATGCACTTAAAGGGCATAAGTTGTGCCCTATACAAGTACAATGCAAACATGCAGCAGAATGACGCATCATTATTATTTTTATTAGAGGCCCGGTGCACAAAATTCTGCACTCGGGGGGAGGGTGAGTCCCTCAGCCTGGCCTGCGCCCTCTCATAGTCCAAGAGCCCTTAGGGGATGTCCGACTGCCCCTAAGAGCCCTTAGGGGATGTCCAGCAGTTGGACATCCCCCAAGGGGTCTTTAGTCCTGCCGCATAGGCGGGAGAGGCTCCTGCCACTGCCGCTGCACTCGCCAGCCATAAGCCCGGCTTCTGGATGAGCAGCACACCTCCTGTGTTGAGCGTCTGCCCCTGGTAGTCAGTGTACATCATAGCAACCAGTTGTTCCAGGGTTCGGTCGATTTGCATATTAGCATTTTATTATATAGGACTAGAGGCCCGTTGCAGGAAGATTCCCCTGCTTCCCTCCCTTCTCCCCTGCCCCACCTGCCTCCCTCCCTTCTCTCCCACCCTACTTGCTTGCTTCTCCACAGCTTCACTCCCTTCTGCAGTGCTTGGCTTCCTTCTACTCTGTCTTCAGTCTTCGCTCTGCACCTGAATATGCAAATTAACCACCGCCTTGACTGGGTTAATTTGCATGCTCACTCCTGATTGGCTGGTGGGCGTAGCAGAGGTACAGTCAATTTGCATGTTTCTCTTTTATTAGATAGGATTAGAGGCCCAGTACATAAAATTCGTGCACAGTGGGGAGAGTCCCAGAGCCCAGCCTGCACCCTCTCCAATCCAGGACCCCTGCCAGTTTAAACAGGCAGTCGGACATCCCTCTCACAATCTGAAACCACTTGCTCCTAACCGCTCCCCTGCCTGATTGCCTCTAACCCCTCTGCCTGCCTGCCTGACCACTCCTAACTGCCTCTGCCTGCCTGCCTGATTGCCTTAACCACTTGCCTGGATGCCTGATGGCCCCTAACCCCTCTGCCTGCCTGCCTGATCATCCCTAACTGCCTCTGCCTGCCTGCCTGATCACCCCTAACCACTCACCTGCCTGCCTGATCACCCCTAATGGCCTCTGCCTTGGCCCGTCCAGAGCTGTGGCTGCCTCTGCCTCAGCTCCCACCACCACAGCTTCATCCGGAAGGTCATCCAGAAGGATGTCGGAATGATGTCCAGAAGGTCATCTGGCTGTCCAGTCTAATTAGCATATTACACTTTTATTATTATAGATTAGAGAAAATAATGGTTGATCCTCCTGGTAAATTTTTAAAGCCCTTAAGAGAATGAACACGCTTCATCTGTAACAGTGAAAAAGTGTCAACAACCTAGTAGGAAAATAGGTTTATTTCTTTTAATAAAATACTACACAGGAGTTATTGTACAAAATAATGTGCATCAATGCAGACAAATCTTAAAAATAATACTAAATGAAACACCAATATAAAATAACTGATCATCAAAGAGAATCCCCATCATATCTACTGATGCTATTTTTTCACATATTTTTAATCACTAAAATTACCAAGAAAAGCAGTGGCACACAGGTTAATGTCAAAAATCTCTCTTCATGATTTACACTTACCTATTACTTAAGTGAGGCAGACATACCAAAAAATAATAATTTATGGACAATAAAGGGTCTGTCATTTCACAGAATGTTTGTCTAAAAAGAAATTTCAGTTCTTATAATTCATAACAGACTAACTATAAAAGGCTGAGTAAAGATCATTACAGAACTGAATTAAAAAGGAGTTCCTAGTTTTATCTTTGGACCAATGGACAAAGACCTACCAAGTCCAATCAGAACTATTCCATAATGACCAATCAGAATGCATAGCGCCAACCAAAAGGATTTTGAGATTTGGACAAATAGAAGTGTCTAAATTTGAATATCTCATTTACATAAAATGGACCTAATTGGTTGAAAACTTTGTATATATAAGACCGCCTCCCCTTTCTCTGGGTGGAATACAATTGAGGTTACTACCTAAATCAGTGTCTCCAGAGTTACAACTTCTTTTGTTCAAATTAATGCTTTTTATTCTTTATTATAGTATAAAGTTATTTTTAGTTTACAAAAATATATTTTTTCAAAGTGGGCCTTTTTTAATTATGAAAAATAAGTATAAGCATAATGTGTTCTTGTAAAAATTAACAAGCAGAAAGATATCTTTATCCTCTAACAATAAATCAAACTATTAACTAAACTTTGATTTATTTAGATGTTCAAGTAAAAATTTCACAGCCTATGTTTTCATAGAATTTATAAAAACTTCATTGTAAAACCCAGCCTAGGTGGCTCAGTGCTTGAGTGTCAACCTACAAACCAGAAGTCACCGTTAGATTTCTGATCGGGCACATGCCTGGGTCGCAGGCTGGATCCCCAGTGTGGGGCGTGCAGGAGGCAGCTGAGCAGTGATTCTCTCTCATCATTGATGTTTCAATCTCTCTCTCCCCCTTCCTCTCTGAAATCAATAAAAAATATGTATTTTTCTAAAAGGGAATTTTAAAGAAAAAAATCTGAATTTTAGATTGCTAAGCATGTTTCTGGTATAAAATGAAATGTGAAGTTTTTCTTAAGCATGAAAAAGATGTGATGAGTTTCTGTACTTTTTAAAAATTCAGCGCAGCCAACAATTGCTATTACTTTCCTGTACATTTTTGTTCATATACATTTTGACATTAAAGTCTAAAATATTGCTACCCATTTCTAATGTCTGTATCATGTCTATGTACATCTAGAGAGAAATACCTAAGATTTTTATTTTTTTTTAAAAGTTCAAAGAAGACTAGAGAATTCAGGTTTAGGTTTCAAACCTTTTTTTAAAATATATTTTTACTGATTTCAGAAAGGAAGGGAGAGGGAGAAAGAGAGAGAGAACCATCAATGATGAGAGAGAATCATTGATCGGCTGCCTCCTGTACACCCCACACTAGGGATTGAGCCCACAACCTGGGCATGTGCCCTTGACCAGAAAAGAACCCAGGACCCTTCAGTCTATAGGCTGACGCTCTATCCACTGAGCCAAACCAGCTAGGACTAGATTTCAAACTTTTGAAAAGCCCTCAAACAGCCAATAGAGTACCTCGGTCTTATGGTAAGTTGTAATAGATACACTCCAATCATCATGCTGCCTTGCATGTTATCCTTCTCCCCAAAGACCTCTCTGCGTCTTTCCTCTCCTGTCCCCCACAAAATTCAGAGGCAAAACACCTAAAAAAAAGAGAGGGCACTTTGAGTTGTGCCAATGAAAAAAATAATCGCATGCAAGATGTATAAAATCATTCAAGTGGGGAGGATAAGAAGGATACCTGTTCCTTCTTGCCTAGAGCACTATGGAGGATCTTCCTGTCAGGATCACAGGACACACCTATGGCTCCCAAGGAAATGACAGCTGGTTGGACGGGCTTCTGCTTGGAGTTTCCCACAGCATTAGGAAGAGCTCCAAGTGAAGGTAATGAGGAAGAAACTGGCTCTCCCAGCCCAGTCCTAACCTCTCCCTCAAGAGGCAGAAGTTTAAGAGATCTTGAGATTCCTTATTCAGCACAGCACCACCCAGCCCAGCTGTCCAGAGAAAAGGAAGGGGAACTGATGGAAAATGCCCAAGGCAGAGGAAAAGCAATCACTGTGACTGGAGATTCAATTGTGTAGATAAAGGGGGAACACACAGTGCTTCACCTCAGAAAAGCACTTCTAGCATCATATTCCTTTCAACAGTTATATGAAAAGTTTAATTTGTAAAGAAATTGGGTGAAAGCACTGGCCACAAAAAGTATTTTTTTGATGCATCAAGGAATGTACTATATATCTTTTAGATGTTATTTGATTGGACAGAATCTCAGTTTACAGAATTCACAATTTTATTTTAAATATCAAATTGTAATTTTTTTTTAAATTTGCAATTATTATTTGCAATTCTGGTGAGGACCACAAGTAAAAATAAACAGTAAAGTCTGAAAATAACTTAATAACTTTCTCTTTTATGATTTAAGCACCACAAATGAGTCACTACCACTTACTGCCGTAATCAAAGAAAAGAAAGGTTACAACAGGTAATCTGGCTGTAATGCAACTACCAAGTTATTTTCTACCAATTTTAACATTATTTTAATTCTCTTTTTCAAGGACTCATGGGAATAACAAGCCTCTCAATTTATGAAAACTAGCACATCTTACTTAAAACTTAAGCCAAATGTTTCTTATCTGAAGTTACTCTTATGGCTCCCAAAAGGATTTTGTTCTGGCCAAGATGCAATTTTAATGTGCGTAACTCACAGTAGGCCCTTCTCAGGTTACTTTGTTTAAAATTAGCAAAATATTTTTAAAGCTAACGGGTCATACCAAAATTAGTCCCCTTCTCCGTTCTTAAATTATATCCCAATTCTTATACAGGCATACCTCATTTCATCGCACTTAACTTTTTCTGCTCCACAGATGTTGCCTTTCTTCTTCTTTTTACAGACTGAAGGCAAGACCCTCCAGCAACAAAAAGAATTTGACTACCTATATTGGGGTGGTCTGGAAATGAACCTGCAATATCCCTAAGATATACCTCTATATACAAGTCAGATTTACTGGAATGAAATCCAGTTCACTACCCTTGGGATCCTAGGAAAATCAACCTCGTAAGACTCAGTTACCTCGTAAGAAGATGGACGAATATTACCTACTTCACAGGGTCATTGTGAGAATTAGGTAACCCTCAGAAAATTATAATCCAATGTAGCACTTCATAAATGACACTATGATTATTGATTTCCCAATAAATACTGCACACCGCTATTGGCACTAGGAATACCAAGGTAGACCAAAAAATTAGGGCCTCTTTCCTCAAAGAGTGGCTGCTCTAATGGGAGTAACTGAAATTAATAGTCTTATAAATTGCCATGTTTTCTCTTGCAAATATTAAATCTCCAAGTTTCCTCTTGAAAATATAACCACCATTTCAGGCTGTAATTACCAAAGGTACCTAAGAGCAAGAGCTCAGAGTAGATGGTGGTGGGTGGGGAGGGTATGTGGGAGGGGGAATCTTGCAGAAATGCCAGCCTCCAGCCAGTGCAAGAAATCTGTAATAGCTTTCAGTATCACATCAGCCACAGCCAAACTTGAACAGCCTCATGGCTCCCAGCAGAGAGACAAGTGTTAGCTTTCAGTGAAAAAAAAATATTCCACCGCAATACTAGAGAAAAACCACGACTATTTTAGGTGTAACTTTGAGAAACAGATAAAAGCTCTCTCTGCTGCAAGTCGGCTCAACTCAGACTCCGCAATTACCTCATGCTACCAATGATCAGACACTCTGGTCAGGCACCTCTTTAGAGTTCCCGTCTCTAGAGAACCTGGTTTCATACTGTACTGTTACCATCATTTTACATCTGTCTCCTACACCACACTTCAAACTCTATTATTCCTCTATATTGTTAAAAAAAAAAAAAAAAAAGAAAAGAAAAAAAAACAACAGACTCAAAATGAAGTCACCCGTGCTAAGCTCCAAAAGACCTAACCCAACTGCAATTTTGGTCTCTCCCTGGAATAAAACCTTTAGCTAGATAATATAGAATTATCTGTGCGACGCTAGTAAGGCAATCTGTAAGACAGCCCCGACTTCACTCCCCAAGAAACGTGACCTTGCCTGAAACAATCCATTCTTTGCTAGAATAACGTCCTCGCTCTGCGTCCATCTGCCTAGAAAAGTCTTCCATTGTGTACACCTCCTCAGAGCTCCTTCTATTTGCTAAATGGGGTGCTGTCCAATTCATTAATCATTGAGCAAAGCCAATTAGATCTTCAAATTTACTTGGCTGAGTTTTGTTTTTAAATACTACCTCCTTCACACCTAGCACAGTGAGCAAGAGTACCAAGTAGATATTCATTAGATGTCTGTTGAATTATTAATTCATGCCAAGCATTGTACCAGGAAGTAGAAGTACAAACATTAGAAACATGGCCCCTGCCAAAGAACAAATAATTTAGTGGGGAGACAGAGTCAGCAATTCAAATATGAAAACAGCACTCATGGAAGAATGTAAAACCAGGTGTGGAGGAAAGGTATGGGAAGGAATATCCAGATAAAATAAAGAGATTAAGTGGTCGAAAGCTAAAGAGTTCCAGGCAGTTAGTTACAAGTTGGACACAGACTCTGGGAAATAGTGTTCAAGAGACATGGCATAACAAAAACAAGTTTTAAAAGGGAAGAAAAGGTTAAATAGGTAAATTAATCGAAGTCCATTTTAGGAAAAATTAAACACTGAAAACATAATTGTTTAAAATAACTAAATCCCTCCAAATTGAATACACTTACAATTTATCATAAAGTTCTTACCTCCCTGAAATTCCTTTTGTTGACCCTGGAATCTCTGGTACAGGCCGATGTCTTAGCAGAAAAGATCGAGATGGCCTTGAAACCAACTTGCTACGACTTCTCATAGGTGTCAGGAATGGTGATGATGGAACATACAAATCATTTAGAACCATTTGTCCTTGAAAGTTAAAGAGAGGGGATGGTGGTGATCTTTCTAATGAACCATTCGTTCCATGTCCAGAATTGGCTTCTGATATTGAACAGCCAAGGGAAGAAAGGCGGTCAGGGTCTACATGAGGAAGCGTGTTCACATCTTCTGAGTTCAAACCAACTTTTCCCGTTTGTTGTTCTTTCGTTGTACAACCCACAGTCTCCTTTGTAGTCAAAGATTCTATTTTAATATTTTCACTACCCAATAAAGAATCCTGAAAAGGACCTAATTTCAGATGGTGTCCTTCTTCTGGAACGGGGAAGTTGTGTTTAGGAAGAGACAGCTCATCATCTGATTTAAGACACTGGCTGTTTTCGACACTAATGTCACTTTGATCAAGATTTTGTGTAACAGACTCCAACTGCGCTGGGCTAGGTGTCTGAACACGAGATGAATCTGAACGTTCTACACAAGTATCCTGGCCAGAAGATGGAGTGGGATGACCCTCTGAAGTCTCATCACTCTTCTTTATTTTATGAATATTTGCATATATTGGGATATCTTGCATTTTTGACAAGATTATCTGTAACTGTTTAATGATCCTCCTCCGGTGTCCTGTAGGTGATATTCCAATTTTGTGTAGCACGCTGTCGTCTATAGCGGCACAGTCCTTCACGGTATTGAAACCAAACTCACGGAAGTGAGAGACATACTGCTCCAAATTAATGTTCATTAGGAAATCTTTGATATCGACATTTATTTCACTGACTGAGGACATAATGGTGGCTTCATCACTAAGCTGCTTTATAAAAAGCAGTACAATGAGGCACACACACAGGAGGGTGCGCGTCTGTATTGGTTCTTCCTCTCTCACCGGCAACGGAAAAATGTCTCAAAATGGTATTTTCTCCATTGTGAATGCTTTATGTGCTTCAGCCTAGAAAAACAAATTAATTTATTAGGAAATTTTAGTAATTAAAACCTAGTTTTACATTATAAACTATGACATTATTTTTTTAATATATTTTATTGATTTTTTTACAGAGAGGAAGGGAGAGGGATAGAGTTAGAAGCATCGATGAAAGAGAAATATCAATCAGCTGCCTCCTGCACACCTCCTACTGTGGATGTGCCCGCAACCAAGGTACATGCCCTTGACCGGAATCGAACCTGGGACCTTCAGTCCGCAAGCCGACCCTCTATCCACCGAGCCAAACCGGTTTCGGCTATGACATTATTTTTATAATTACTTTCACCCATTGAGAGTTCGGAATCTTTGTGCATTACTGTGATGCCCTGGAAAGTCAATTCCCAGGGAAAGCATGAAGGGACAGGACAGAAATGCTGTAGTAGCATCAAATAATGATTTTCAACAAGGCGAAAAATGACTCTCACAGGACTACAAAATGAACTTGTGTCAAAAATGGTATTCAACTAGCTCATAAAGTAATCAGTAAGATGGCAAAGTAAGTTCCAAGATGATTTGTGGAACAGGCTTACGCATTTCCATCAGAAAAAGCCTCTCTCTCTCTCTCTCTCTCTCTCTCTCTCTCTCTCTCTCTCAGTGGTAGAGTAAGACTGGTAGATTACTTAAAGGGTAATAAAAATCACAGGCTTTAGAGCTGTCTATCTACTGGAGAAAAATCTGTAAGTGAATAATAGGTAGCTTGCCAGTCCTGGGCTTTAACCCAATAATAAATAGAAAGTGGAACACAAGAATTAGAATTAATATCCTGAGGGTGGGCTGATTAAACAGTACCCCTAACAAGGCATTGAATAAACATGCTGTGTATTTTTTTTGATTACCAAGTTTTAGATAATTTCTCTTAACAGCAACCAGATATGAACAACTTTCTCCTTTACTACACTTTCTTCAAAGACTTTCTCTTAACAAGCACAGATAGAACCTATTTCTCAGGTCAGTAATTTTCATTTCAAAAAAGCATCAGCATTATATGTACAACACTGACATGTAAGATAAGACTAGTTGAATGATTAGTTAATTCTTAAATCATTATATAACAGGAAGTAAGTTGATATGAAAGTAAAAGGAAAACGTTTAAAGGTCACATTTTCCTTTATACACAGCAGATTCGCATGGCTTCATTTTTCTCCCAAATGACATCAATAAACTTTTTAAGAAGTCTAGTGATCTAGGTTCTGTTTTTATAGCTATGTTCACTTTGTGAAAATGCATATTGCAAATTTCTGAATATTACGCTTTAATCAAAAGGAGAAAGTACAGAATACGCATAACAACCATATAACGAAGGAGTAAAATGAGACACACCCAAACAAGGGAAATTTATCTGAACAAGTGTTGATGCAATGTTTCTGGAGATCACGTCTCAAAATAGCTCTCCAAAAGGCACCTCTCGGACACTGCATGTCTTACGTGCCAACAACCCAAAAACCATTGCCCCAACAATTTAAAGTATCAGCAAATATTGACAAGCAGGTATCAGATAAGAGGGCAGGTACATATATTTAGGCAGCACTGCAGGAGCAGAGAAATAAAAATACGAGATGAAAGGCAGGAAATGCCTTTATCAATAAGACATCCCTCTATCACACTCAAAATGACAAAATGTTAGTAAAAAAAAGTAGAAAGTTTAATCTCAACACCACATACAAACCTAGATCTCTGATATACCACTCTTGTTATACACAAGTATTTTGTAAATGAACGTATTTCCCAATTTTCTGGCATGTCACAAAGGGGAATCATTATTGCCAAATCTGCTGGCGCCCTGATCTTGGGCTTCCCATCCTCCTGAACCGTGAGAAAATAAATGTCTGGTTTAAGCCAGGCAGTCTACGGTATTTTGTTGCAGCAGCCAGAACTGACTAACACACTCTTCCATCCTCACTGCCTTTGCCCTGGTTCAGACCTTCATTATAATATTTCTTGCCTGGATTACTGCAACACTCTAAACAAATCCCTCAGCCCAGTCTCCATGTAGCAGTGAAATCCAAATTTGGTATATAAAGCCACATCCTCAACAGGATAAAGTCTAAGTTTCTTATGGTGGCATAAACACAGTCCGGTCTTGGTTTCACCACAGTAACAACAGTATTAGTGATGTAAACAGCAATTATGTACCAGACAACATACCTCATATGTGTTTCCTGCAACGTAGGTGTTCCTGTGTACTCACTCCAGGCTCAAGTTCAACCTGTACCCAACGTTCTACCCACATCCTTCACGCACTTTAGCTCACTGTTAATTATTGTTCCCAAGGCAAACAACTGTTTACTAGCCCCATACCTCTTTCATATGCTATATCTACCTGCAGATCTACACATTTTGCAAAGTTCTATGCCTATTTAAAATTCTGAATTACTTCCTCTGTGAAGGCTTCCTATTGACCTTAAATAGAATAGCTGCTTTTTCAATATATAAGTAGGATCCCTGAAGTGCTTGGAACATGTTTAAGAGATGAGAGGTTGGTGGGGTGGCAGAATTGCTTGAGTCCACCTCATTAGCTTTTGGTGTATAAGTGTTTTAATACACTTTCCTTCTCTTGCAGTATGTACACATACTTCCTCAGTGGCAGACTCAGGGATGAATACATCAAATATTCTACCCCAGAACACTGTTCACTCTCAGTCAGCATGCTGAATATGGCTAATGATTCCTTTTCCTGGCCCAGAGGAGGCTCCCTCCCAAAGGCCCCACAGCCCTGTGTACTTGAATATCAGCTCATCCTCCAGTCACCTGACTCGTTAGCTGTCTCACCACCCCAGGATGTTCACAGAACCACTTGCTCTTTAGAGGCTTCTGAAAATCCATATGCACTCATCAGAGGCCAAGAGATGGCCATGCCTAACTATAAACGTCTGCTTAATATGAAATAGAAGCCTTCCATGTTCTGACCTCCACTTGGGCACAACGGCCCATGTGCCATGCTCTAGGTCAGTGGCCCTGCAGGTGCTAGTCTGTGGATCTGCTGTACAGCAACAAGTGCTGATAACAGGCCCGGGAATCTGAATTTGATGACTGGGATGTGCAACAAAATTGGGTCATTACAGTTTTAAATTCCTCATGCTCCCCCATGTGCCTTATGCCATCTCACCTGAGACTACACTCATCACTCTCCTCCCCTCGGATGGAACCACCCCCCACCCCTAACACTCTGCCCAGGAGTCTGGAGTCCAACTCAAATCCCACCTCCCACACTTTCTACCCGTGGTAACACAGGCACATATCTGTATGTCAGTTTCCTTAACCATAAAATGGAAACACTCAAAGGTACCTCCGCACTGGTAAAGATTAAATGAGATAATTCATCTGTAAGTGTTAAAATAGTGCTTAGTATATGGCAGCCATTTTCAAACAGTGTGCCACCATAATTTTTAAAGCATGCAATAACTGACTATTTTGTCATGGGCACTGAGCTCTTTTCCCTTAGACTATCAAATAAAAAAATGACAAGAGTGAACACAATAGCAACCTAGTGTGAATGCCCTGTTTTGAACCATAAGTATATAGGTCATTTAATGGAGTTCCATTTTATTGGTCACATCGCATAACAAGTTTGCATGTGATTAGTTAAATCTTGGTACCAGAAATCCTTATATACAAGTATAGGCAACTGTGTGTGTGTGTGTGTGTGTGTGTGTGTGTGTGTGTACACACACACACACACACACACACACACACACTAGTCTAGTGGCCTGGTGCACGAAATTCATGTACATTTAAAGGGAATTAATTAGAGGAAATATTTTAGGGTCCGGGGTGCAGGGTAATGGGATTCCTGGTTGGCAGGCCACTGACAGCAAGCTGACCAACAGCCATATCCACAGAAATGGGGCTCCCTTCTCCCTCTTGTCAGGGTCTGGGGTGCAGGGGAATGGAATTCTTGGTTGGCAGGCTGCTGACAGCAAGATGACCAATGGCCAATTCTGTGAGGAATGGGGCTCCCTCCTCCCTCCTTTCAGGGTCCAGTTTGAAGGTCAGCCATGCCCCCAATCACGCAAGACCCAGAGTTCTGCCACACCCTGGCCAGGGACCCAGAGCTCCCTCCTGCCACCACACCCCAGCAGGGGCCCAGAGCTCCCTCCCGCCAGCAGCCTGCTGTTCGGTCATCCGTCCAGTCATTTAGGTCATGATGGCCCCTGGCTTTTAATATATTAGGGGATATATATATATACACACACACACACACACACACACACACACACACACACACACACACACACACACACGAGGCCCTATGCACGAAATTCGTGCAAGGGGCTTGGCCCTCGCAGCCCCTCACAACCTCAGCTGGCCCTCGCAGCTCTGGCATTGTCTGAAAGGTCATCCGGAAGGACATCTGGAAGGTTGTTTAGCTGTCCTGTCTAATTAGCATATTATGCTTTTATTATGTACTAGAGGCCTGGTGCACAAAATTCATGCACAGGGGGAAGGGACTGTCCCTCAGCCTAGCCTGTACGCTCTCCAATCTTGGATCCCTCTCACAATCCAGGACTGCTGGCTCCCAACTGCTCGCCTGCCTGCCTTCCTGATTGCCCCTAACCGCTTCTGCCTGCCAGCCTGATCATCCCCTAACCACTCCCCTGACAGCCTGATCGATGCCTAACTGCTCCCCTGCCAGCCTGTTTGCCCCTAACTGCCCTCCTCTGCCGGCCTGGTCACCCCTAACTGCCCTCCCTTACAGGTTTGATTGCCCCCAACTGCCCTCCCTTACAGGCCTGGTCCCTCCCAACTGCCCTCCCCTGCTGGCCATCTTGTGGTGGCCATCTTGTGTCCACATGGGGGCAGCCATCTTTGACCACATGGGGGCAGCCATCATGTGTGTTAGAGTGATGGTCAATCTGCATATTAGTCTTTTATTAGATAGGATGGGTGTGTGTGTGTGTGTGTGTGTGTGTGTGTGTGTGTGTATATATACACATATATATATATATATTAGTAGCCCTGTGCACAAATTCGTACGCCAGTAGGTCACTGCTGCCCTCCTGTAGCTCTCCACACGCTGCCCCTCCCTCTTGTAGTTCCGCCATCCCCCTCCCCCCATAGCTTGCTGCCCTGCCCCTCCTGTAGCTCTCTGCCATCCCTTGTAGCCTGTAGTTCCATTCACTGCCCCAAGCTCCTGCAGATCCATGATCCAGTCATTACGCGGGTCATTATGCCTCAGGGCGTAAACAGATAATTAGCATATTCCTCTCTTATTATATAGGATTATATAGGATATTTCAGAGAGGAAAGAAGGAGACAGAAACATCAATGATGAGAGACAATCATTGATTGGCTGCCTCCTGCACACCGCCTACTGGGGACCGAGCCCACAACCCAGAGGTGTGCCCTTGACCAGAAAAGAACTCAGGACCCTTTAGTCCTCAGGCCCACACTCTAGTCACTGAACCAAACCACCTAGGGTGGCAACTGACTTTTTAAAAAGTCACTATGGAGGAAAAAGGGTAGGTAATTACTATTATTATTTTTATAAATCAATCTAAAGAATACCTATACTTTGTCAGATCAGAAAAAAAAAAATGTTTTTTTTGGTGTGCCGCAGAATTTTAGTAATTTGTTTATGTGTAACGTGAGATGAAAAAGGTGGAAAATCACTGGCATATGGTAAGTGCTTAACAAACATTCATTTCCATCATTACAATTATTTCTTTTCATCACTACAGTCATTACCTTCCCACAATTGAAATCTTTCCCATTCTTTGAAGTCTAACTCAAATGCTATTTCCTTCACAAGGTTTCTACTGAACAAGAAATAAACCCTCTTCTTGATATTCCCCACAGCATTTACTTCAGAGGATTAAGTTATATGTTAATTCATTTAATAGTAATCTACAGAAGTGGGATAATACAAAAGCCAAGATGATGGAACTGGAAAACCTGGGTCAAATCCCAATTTCTCCAGTTTAAATTTTGTGAACTTGAACAAGTGTTTGACTCCTCTGTGCCTCAGTTTCCTCATCAGGAAAATGAGAATAATAATAGTTCTATTTCATAGGGCTGTCATAAAGAATTTAGAACACCAACTGCACACAACAAATGCTAAATAACTGCTTGCAATTGTAATTACTTTTTCTTAGCCTATTATAAACTAATGACTCTTCCAAGATGATGACCAGCCCTTATAAACTGCCCAATAAATTCCAAATTATTTGTTTATAAACTTAGTGCATGATGTACATGTTTAGAGAGTATACAAAGAGTTGGCATGACAGATGTGGTTGTGCATTTGCCCATTCTATCCTAAGTAGAAGGGAAGTAGCATTTAGAAGCACCTGCTACATGCCTGGCTTGCAACATCACTAATAAACATGATCTTATTACCTTATTGAGCTCTACCTCGGAACTATATCCTGAACCAGCTACTTCTTACCACCTGCCCTGCTCACATCCTAGTCCACACCGTTATCTTCTCTATCTCATGCTATTGCAATCTGTAAGACTTGTATTGATAACATTATAAAGTTTCACTATTCATGTGGACATTTAATTCTCTATCTCATACTCCTGACTGACAGCCCTGATTCTATCCTGGTCTCCTACCCCTACTCCTTCCCCACAGCATATCTCAATATAGCAGGCAGATGATATATTTGATAATAAAAGTCACTCCCTGAGATTTCCCAACTTTCTCTGGCTTTCACTCAATCGCCACCAGGTTGGTCTCAGTCCTATTCCCACCTCATGACCTTACCTCTTATCCTTGCATCTCTTTCAAATCTGTTTCCCCAACATATACTCGCAACTCATGGTTCACTACATCATCTTAGCAGGTCTCTGCTCAAATGGGCCCCTTTAGAGAAGCCTCCCCTAATCCCCCTATGTATGTAAGCATGCCTGCACCTCACTGCTCCTTACCCTTGCTTTACCTGTATCTGTGACATTTGTTAATACCTGACATCTGTGGACTGTTGCAAGAGGGCAGGGATCTCGTCTACTGTTCTCTGCTCTAGCCCTTAAGTTTGAACACTATCAGGCATATAGCAGGGGCTCAATAAATGTTTGCTGAATTAACTGCTTGCCCGCTTTGAGATTTAAGACGAAACGTGGAAAACATGCATAGTTTTAAAGTTTTTTCTGTTTAGATAACCAACATTCTCAGGAGCAGGGACAGGATCCAAAGACAGATTTCTCCAATCCATCTAACCACAAAAAGAGATCAAATCAAGAGTGAGGGGTCGGCAGGGGACTGCTGGAAACATACAAACCACTCATGGGATTTTAAAAATCTCATCGGTTGGGAGAGCCTTCCCTGTCCCAATACCCCAAAGTAAGGAAACCCACCACAATGATCTACTCCCCACCCCCACCCTCAGCCCCAACCCCCCCGCTATTACCAGTTGAGTTCTGTCAGTTCCCTTAGGTGAGTGAGGAAAGAAAACACGTAAAGCCATGGGTGCTTACCAGAAGGTCATTAATCATTCAGCGTTGATAACTTCTGGAATCACCTGTGCCTGACTCCAATATCTTATGGGAAGGAAAAATTGACACCGTACAACTGAATTAGCTGCTAATTTCAATCCATTTTTTAAAAAGCACACCGTTTTAAAGTCAGAAGTATAACCTGAGAGACTTTCAAAACTGCAAACGTGTTACAATAATAGGTTTAACACAATCACAGAATCACAGGACTGAAAGGAACCTCAGGGGGAAAACACAAATAAAAATATATGAAATGGCCACATGAATAGTGAAACTTTATAATGTTATCAGTACAAGTCTACAGACTGCAAGAACAACGAGAGTTTACTGTATTGCAGAATACAATGAGATGGTTCTCAATAGAGTGGAACCAGCTCCCGGGGGAAATCCAGAAACGTGAAAGAAAATGCTTTTGCTGGTCATAATGGCTGAGTGGCACCAGTAGCTAGGAAAGGCGATTTATGACATCCTACAGGTGCCATTTTTACGCCTCCAATTCTCTACAACTAATCATGCCCGGAGGGTGCCTGGCACTATAGGTAAGAGATGTACCCTGACTTTAAACTGCTAATAAACTTGCTGTGGAAAAACAGCTAATCCTTTAAAAAAAAAATGAGGGGGCTCACTTCATATGGATAACTTGCTGAACTAGTTCAGGCTTAACAGATCTGAACAGAATTCCACCTTTGCATTAGCACAGGATATAATCACGAGAAAGAGGTATCATGGTATTTGCACATCAAGCAAAACACTGTTTAATATCAACATATTAAACTCTAAATATTCATCAAAACAACATGGTCTACTTTGTTCCCCACAGCCATGCAGACTAGGAAGTGGTTTTGAGAAAATATACTTGTTGTCATATTACTCCATCCCATAGTATAGAGTGAATTGCAAAAGGTCACAGGTCATAGAACAATAAGGATCATAACTTATTGTTCTACCCAGAGTGCTCAGTCCCCAGAACATGGTAAAACTGGCCATTCAGTACCCCTCTTCTCTGCCATCCAGTCACCTATATTACCTTGGGGCAACACTCCCCTCATTGAACCCCTCCCAGGAAGCCCAGTTTCCTCAATCTAGCCATCACTCTTCACTGTGGCCACCTCCACTTCCTGTGCTCTGACCTCCTCCGCCTCCCATGTCTCTACCTTAATCACTACTACTTTCCACCCATCAAAATACATCCATCCTCTTTCATTCTCCCTCAGAATTTCATTGCTAATAATAATAGCCATATTTGTGGAGTGTTAACCAACCATCTGTGGGGGATCTCCCATAATCCTCATAGCGGCCTTGGGTTGAATCTCATGCCAAAAGCCACACAGTGGAGCCAGAATTCTAAGAGTCAGACCCCACCGCCTATGCTGCCTAAGACTATACAACTTACTTAACAGCAGAGGGATACGAAGGACTTCATATTTTCTATCTCCTCTGTCTAGCTAAGTACGTATAGTTACTAAAGAAATGCTACTTAAATATAGTAGGCCTTGAAAGACCTAGTTTTTTGTTTGTTTTTATTGTTGCTATTAATTATCCTCACCTAAGGGTATTTTCCCAACGATTTTTAGAGAGAGTGGAAAGAAAGGGAAGGGACAGAAAGAATTATCGTTGTGAGAGAGAAATGTTGATTGGTTTCCTCACACATGGGAGGCTGGGGATCAAGCCTGCAACCGAGGTAGGTGCCCTTGACCAGAATTGAACCCACAATCTTTTAGCCCCATGGGCTGACGCTCTACCCACTGAGCCAAACCAGCAAGGGTACAAGCCCCAATTTTATATACTTTTTCAATTTTATTGTGGGTATATATGTACATGTAAGTGGTTAAATATGGGAGCCTACATTCATTTACATTTAATTGTTTGAGATTTAAGAGCCAATGACAAATTAAGGGAGAACATCTTTGAAATTACTGTATAAAGAAATGTTAATACAGAATTTAGTTCATTAAAATTTATTTTGCATCTATGATTGCAGAAAGAACTATGTAGGACAACTGATACAGTAAGTACAACAATATGCAGCCCAAATAAATCTTCAAATACAGCCGAAGATTTCACTGCTCACCAGAGAAGTCAACGGCGATGGGGTGGAAAAACAAAACAACTGCTTGACTAGAGCAGGAAGTATTAAAGCATTGTTTCAAAAGGTGCTTCACCATGGTTGTAAAGGTTCAACTGGAAATGTGATATAAAGGAAGTCAGGGAATGGAAGTGTTGATGGATGAACGGATAAACAAAATGTGCTATTTATACACAACTGAATACCATGCATCCTTAACCAGGACGGAAATTCTGCAACATGCTACCAACATGGATGAACCTTGAGGACATTATGCTAACGAAACAAAGGCCGTCTAAAAAGGACAAATACTGTTTGATTCTACTTACATGAGATATATAAATTGGTCAAATTCATAGAAGTAGAAAGTCGATGGTGTTTACCAGGGGAGCTGGGAGTGGAGGGGCAGGTGTTTAATGGATAGAGAGGGCCAGTTCTACAAGATGAAAAAGTTCTGGAGATCCATTTCACCACTGTGCAAACATACGTAACACTGCTGAACTATACACCTAAAACTAGTTCACGACTATGTGTTTTTACCACAATAAGGAGATAGCAAGATTGACTAGAAGATTCTGGCCAACATTTCAGCTTTCATTCAAAAGGAACTCCCCGGACTTACCTTGGCTTTTTTCTTTCCTTTGGGGGCAATTCAAGTCTCACAAGTGTGTTCCACCACATTCATTAATCTCCTCCTAGCTAATCCATTCCCCCTTAACTCCTCATTAATTCTACCTCATCCGCAGGACAGGGAGAGAGCAAAACGCGCTGGAGTCAGGCTGCCTGAATTCCAAGCTGGCCTTCCCGCTTGTTAACCGTGCAGCTTGAATATGCCGTTTAACTTTCCGGGAGCTCGGTTTCCTTGTCTGTCAAATGAGGACAATATTCCTCAGATCTTATAAGATTGCTATTAGAATTAAACAAGTGAAAATTATAGGGTATATATAACAGTACCAGACATGAATTATAAAGTTGGCTATTATTATTACTTCATCTGTTGTATACAATACTGCACTTGGTCATATTCATAATAGATTATTGGACTTGGTTTGACTAGTATTCTTCTGCCTGCCTAGCAAAATGACATTTTTTAAATAACACTGTAAATTATTCTCCTAATAAACCTACAAAGCACCTAACACAGCAGTAAACACAGTTTTATTAATTTAGCAAAATACAGATATGGTTAGAGTAGTGAAAACGATGATCTTACTGAAGACTTTAGACTTGGGACACAGAACACAGTGATTATCAGTGATCCCAGCTCTGCCATGTACCAGCTGCAGGACCTTGGGAAAGTTCCTGTATTTTTCTGAGCCTCACTGTTGTCACGTGTAAGCAGTGATGACAATAGTGCCTACAACACCAGACTGTTTTGAAAATGAAATGAGTAAATATACATAAAGATCTTAGAACAGACCCTGGCAACTAACAAGCATTGCTGAGGTTTGAAATAGCCAGGCTCTGGGCAAAAGCATTCATGGCTTGGATCAAAGGAAAACTATTGTTCTACATTATGTTTTGATTATTTTATTTACTGTTACCTGAAAAATACAACTCTTTCAAAATCTAAAACTTAATACCCACTTCCACATCCGGTGAAGGCCAGAAATGGCAATTCCTTTACTTGCTATGAGAAGCTATTAGTGGCATAAGTAGTATCTAGGTTAGAGGTTTTAGGTGTTATCTCAATAGTTACGTGGTTGATAATCTTGGCTTCAAGCAGCCTCTCTTTCAAGCTGTCCACCTAGATTTTAAGTTAATTGGCTAATGTTTTTTTGTTTTTCATTAGAGATCTTTAAAGTAGAGCCATAAATCTTGGGCAACCGGAGAAAGATTTCATCTTCCCAAGTTCCTACAAGAGCAGAAGTGGGGATAATAAAAGTAATAATAAGTGGAAGCCTGCATCACTATGGAGGACTTCCAGCTGCGTGCCCGTAACACCTGGACAGCTCCCTCTGCCCAGTGCCAGCCCCCTCCTACCCCCTCTGCAATCTGGCCACATCCAGCAGGAAGAAGAAAAATCAGACCGCTGAGAACCCTTGAGATGAACATAGGCACATATTCTTCGGGACTCTATTCCAGTGCATGCTACAATGAACATAGCTGTAATGTTTAATTTACTCGGATCAAAACTAGCATGATCATTATACTTCAATAGAAAGATTTTAAAATGTTCACTTATAACATGTGCCCTTTTCACACATACATTATATTTTCAATCTGAAAATTTAATACAAATGTGTACCCCACCATTCCTCTGAATTTGAGCTGCATTTTTAGACTAACAACCAGATGTTTCAAAATAGCCTACTGTGAACCATTTCCTCTCTCTGCATTTATAAATAGCACCCTGACCTCTTTTCCAACTGAATTTGAGGGCTTATTCCTAGTGGTTCTATAATTGTCAAAACCTCTTTTTACTTAGGAAAAGAGGATATCTCTGCAAGTATCTCCCAACTTATTCATTTATTTATAATTATCCATTCCATAAATATTTAAGGTACACAATTTACTCTCTCCAAGATAATAGTGGGAAATATTTGCAGTTCAAGATAGCAGCACCTATTTATCTCATTTGAGAACAGTGTGTTAAAGTGCTACAAAGAAAGTAAAGATGCAATGTCTTCTCTCAAAGAGTTTAAGACAAAAAGGGTAGATTGGACATGACTACAACCAAAGGAAAACAGCATGCATATGAACAGTCAGTTCCTTGCTACAGCAAGAAGTACCAATACAGAAGGAGCACCAAAAATTGGAAGACTCTGGTATACCCAAAATAGCACTTAAATAATAAGAAAAATCAAATTGTGTGATCTTGACTTTCACATGGTTTACATTTTAAGTATTTTATTTTTATTTTTTTAGTACAGAGAGAAGTAGCACCAACATCTTTCATGAGTGCCAGGGAAACTCTCAAAATCTCCCATCAGCTTCATGAATATAAATGAAATATGCAGTAATTTGATCCTTGAGGATGGAGTGCTCAATGAAGGAGCTGTAGTGGATGTGAAGAAGAAACATAGCTAAAAGGAGACAGAAGCATCTGAAGTAGAAGGAATGCCGTAAAGGGGGCAAAGAGGGAGAAGATGTCTTCAGGCAAGAGCAAGAGGAGAGTACCTGGGAGGGCCCAAGGGTTTAATAAAAGGTGATGCCAGAAAAGGAAGCTGGACTTGGTGACGAAGGGCCTTCAAGGGCAGACTAAAAATTCTGAACTTCGTCAAGATACTGTGAAAGCATCTTAGCAACCACTTTCACCATCACCACCCCAGCAAGTCCAAGTCTCCTGGTAATCAGCATGGAGACGATACTTCTCTTTTGCTCTTTCTTGGTTATCTCTCCAACTCCAAAGGATTAAACCATTCTCTTCCTAAAGCTATGTAATATAACAATCCTTTTTGCATCCCATTTTTGTGAGAACTATGAAGGCAGATGCACTATCTTGAGTATTCCTTCCCGGAGTATTTCCTCACCTACCCATGCACCTCTGTACACAAATGGTATAATATAGAAACATAATTCTTCCTACTTCTCTGGTAGTTTTATCCCTGAAGCTGTTCAAAATGATTTCTTCAACCCAGACCAGGACTCCTTTGTTTCCTCCAAGGCATGAGTAAGGAAATAAGTTTATGCTGAGTCAAAACTGTCACAAAATTAACAGATCAAATTTCTAACTAGAAAAGATCATGTGAAGAGAGTATCATTAACTGTTAGTAAATTAAGGAAATAAGCAAGCAAAATGGTTTACCTATCATTAAATATTTAATCTGGCTAATGCTTAAAAGAAACCTAAAATAATCAACTACAGGGGTCTAGGACTTCACAAAAAAGGTGAATAAGTACATCTCCCAGCCTCTAATCTCTCATCAATCACTTCTTGTCAAAGCTAAGAAATATCTCCAACATTAATAACAAGTTCTCCCTACCTAATTAATATTTCACAGAGAATTTTTTTAAATCCCTCTGTTTAGAGTAATGAAAGTACTGGATCCTATGAGTCAATAAATAAATTGGGGGGAGGGGAGAACCTTTGTTAAAATAAGGCTTTAACAGCAATGTCCATTTTAACGTTTTCATAGCATCTTTCACCAAACTTTCTCCAAGTTGCAGGGACATGGGGTAGAAAGTAGCAAAAGAAGAAATACCTTCTTTGATATCATGAGGTCTATAACCCAGAATCCTAAGCAGGCTTCTATTTTTTTTTAAACCTTTATTGCTACAAGTATCATATATGTCCCCTTCTTTCCCCCATTGACCCTTTCTAGCCTACCCCCATTCCCTGCCCCAGGCCTTCACCACCCTATTGTCTCTGTCCATGGGTCATACATATATGCATACAAGTTCTTTAGTTGACCACTTCCCACCCATCCACCCCCACCTGCCCTCTGAGATTGGACAGTCTGTTCCATGCTTCTGCCTCCGGATCTACTTTGTTCATCAGTTTATTCTGATCATTAGATTCTACATATGAATGAGATCATGTGATACTTGTCTTTCTATGACTGGTTTATTTCACTCAGCAGTAATACTCTGCAGGTCCCTCCATGCTGCCTCAAAGGAGAAGAGATCCTTTTTTTTTTTTTTTTTTACTGCAACATAGTATTCCATAGTGTAAATGTACTACAACTTTTTTATCTTCTCATCTACTAATGGACACTTGGGCTGTTTCCAGATCTTAGCTATTGTAAATAGGACTGCTATGAACATGGGGTGCATACATTCTTTCTGATTGGTGCTTTGGGTTTCTTAGGATATATTCCTACAAGTGGGATCACTGGGTCAAATAGCAGTTCCATATTTAATTTTTTAAGGAAACTCCATACTGTTTTCCATCTAAGCAGGTTTTTAAACCTTCATAGTCTCAGAGTTTACAAGAAAATAGCAATTCATTATAAAATGAGTCCTATATTTAACCACAGTAACTAAGAGTAGTTAAATTGAAAATTATTAACTGAATATCTGTGAGCCTCACAGTGCTAGGAAGTTTTAGTGGTAGATGATTACAAATTTGTTTTCAAATGTACCATCAGCCCAGCTGGAGTGGTTCAGTGCTTGAACATTGACCTATGTAAACCAGGAGGCCACGTTTGATTCCAGGTTAGGGCACATGCCCAGGTTGTAGACTCAATCCCCAGTAGGGGGCATTCAGGAGGCAGCTGATCAATGATTCTCTCTGATCATTGATGTTTCTCTCTCTCTCTTTCTTTCTCTCTCTCTCTCTCTCTCTGTCTCTCTCTCTCTCTCTCACTTCCTCTCTGAAATCAACAGAAATATACATATATATATTTTTTTAAATGTACCACCAGCTTCTCCTTTCATGGACAACATATAAAATTTAACAGGCTTACAGAAGAAAGAAAAAACACAAACACACATAGGCCCTCATACATAAGTGTAAATCCTTTAATTGACCCTCCATGTATTTTAAATAAATCTTTTGAGTACTAATGACAACTCCATATAAAACACTCCTGGTGTTAAGATATATTACGTGTGTGTTTAATAGTATACAGGGGTGGGCAAAAGTAGGTTTACAGTTGTGAGTTTGGGAAACACAGAATTCATTTTTGTATTATTGCTTATTAATTCTTGTCTTAATTTCCATACAAACAACTGTAACCCTACTTCAGCCCCACCCCATATGTTTACAAAGGAGCCAAAGAGATATGTCCACTTTAAAGCTCTAGCCTCATTCCATGACCCATTTTACTTTTTCTTTCCTTTTAAAACATGGTTAAACAGTGGAATGTCCTGAGAATTTTCCCTCAATATTTCTCTTGTACATGCATGAAAGCCATCACTAAAAGTTTAAGGGTATTTTTCTCTTGTTTTTTTTTCTAAAAAAGTTAGCTTCCTTAAAAAGATAAATAAATAAATAAAGCCATAACTTCATCTTCCAATTACTTGTGGGCAGCGTTCCACAAATTCTCTGGGGTGTAGAGTGCTTAAGTGCGGGAAAATCAATACTGAGCTTGTAAGTACAATACTATTATTGGTAATCACAATGACATCCGATTAAAAGTAATTTTAAAAATAGTTCCTGTTTCAGTACACTTCAAACCAAAAGGAGCCTACTTCAAGGGCAAACGTGCAGAAAATAAAATTTAAAAGTGTTGCTTATCACCATACAAACTTGCAAGAGCCTAACACACTATTCCACACACACCAGCTTCCATTTTCCTCTAATTATCAAAGGTTATAGTTCACAATATAACTTCACGACGCTTTCCCCCATAGCAAAACAGCAAAATAGCTCCAGATCGCTGCAAGGAGGAGGGGGAAGTGTTTAAGAAACAAACCAGGATGAACTCACTTTTCTAAATGAGATGGGCACCCATCCCCCTGCCAAGAGACCTGTCTCCAATAGTAGAGGAGAAAGAGCAATCTGGTCAACTCACTGTCCACAGGTCGCCCGCGCAAGGTGTACAGCGGAGGCAGGTGGAAGTCAGATGACAGTAATTAACGTGTATTCACAGGCCTGTCATCCCCCGTGCACAAGGAGCAGGATGCGGGGGAGCTCGAAGATCAGAGCAAACTCATTATCTCGACCGAGTAAATAACTTGGTGCCTGCAACTCGCTACAGGGTGACTCCTTTCCGTTTATTTTCCTTTGGAGGTGGGGGAATGAAGGACGAATCTAACTGTCCGGATTGTTACCCTCCCGGGCCAAAGCGCCTTAGTAAAGTGGGTTTTTTGTATCACTTACCCGCTTCTGGTTTCCTTTTAGACGCCCACACGCGGGAACGAAATCCAAGGGGCTGAAACCAGAGTCCAGCACTTGGCGTTCTGGAAATTTACCCGAAAAAAGTACCGAAAAGCCCAGAACCAACCCGAGACGGTCCTCCCACCTCGGCCCGGTCCACGCCGCACAGCCCACCCCGTGGCCCCCGGCACTCGCCTTGCGCCAGGGCCGCCAGGCTCGGGAGGCGAGGCGGGCGGAGGGGGAGCCCGGGGGCCGCGCCTCTCCCCGCCGGCTCCCAAGGTCCTCACCCGTCGGTCCCAGGCGCAGGGCCTCCTCCGGTCCCGCCGGCTGCCCGCGCGGCGTCTGCAGCCCGGACGGCGGCCACGCGGGCGGCGCTGTCACTCGCCGGCGCCGCGGCCGCCGCACCTGGAGGCGGGAGCGCGGGGAGCGCGCAGCTCCGGAAGCGCCGCGCCCGCCTCGGCGCCCAGCCCAGGTGCTCCGCTCGGCGCCGCGCCTCGGCCGCTTCCTCCCGGCCGGCGGGGGCGGGGAGCCAGCGCCCCGCGCGGGGGCAGCGCGGGCTCAGCGGCGGGGGCGGCCGAGCCGGCCGTCCTGGTTCCGCAGCATAGCTGGGCGGCTGACTCAGTGCGCAGCGACTTGGCCGCGCCTGGCACCCGCGCACCTGGCGCACCTCGGCTCGGAGCTCCCGACCCGCGGGGCCGGGGAGGCTGCGAGGGCGCGTCCTGGAGTGGAGATGGCAAGGGGATGGCAAGGGTAGTCCCCGCCCGGGAGGAGGATGCCCGTGACCGCTCCCCCGCTCCTGCCAGCCAGTGGGTTTATGCATACGCTCTGCTGGGGGTTGCTTGTCAGTTGGGCGGAACCTCACCACCACTGATTATTAGTGGTACTGTACTTTCCAGGTGGCCTCAGCGTTCCCCAAACTTGAGACTCACCTAAGCCGCTCAGTTTCCCAGGCTGCTTCTAGTCAACTTGCATTCCGTGGGCCCGGGAATCTGTTCACCACGCCCCGTGCCAACTATTAAGCCGAGCCCATTATGTAGGATTCTCCTGCAAGTCAGCCCTGTCAGGAAGGGGTGATTATCCCCATTTTCTAGTGAGTGAGTCTGAGAGCGCAGAGCAACTTGCCAGAGCAGACAGAGCGTTAAAGACTGAACGTGGTTTTCAATTTAGATTTAAACTCTCTCCCCTGAGAAACAGAGCCTCTAAATTCTAAATTCCCCTTTCTTGACTTTTTTCCGCTGGAGAGGAAAGACCACCATGCCCCAGTCCTGCCTGCACCTGAGATTGTCAGGGCCTGGAAAGACATTTCCTTTTGGAGTTGACACTGTGCTCTTGCAGTGATCATAAGGAGGCAGCAAAAGAAAATAAAGGAATAAAAAAACAAACCAAAAAATCTGTGCAAGCACCCTCCCCCCCCAGTACCAGAGTTTCTAAAATCCACTTGTTTGCCATGAGTTCACCACACCAACTCCTCATTTTTATTTATTTATTTGTTATCATATTTTTATTGACTTAAGAGAGGGAGAGAGAGATATCACTGATGAGAATCATTGATTGGCTGCCTCCAGCACGCCCCACACTGGGGAAGGAGCCTGTAACCAGGCAGGTGCCCTGACCAGGAATCCAACAGTGACCTCCTGGTTCATAGGTGGAGGCTCAACCACTGAACCACACTGGCTGGGCTTTATTTTTAAAATAATCATCTCTTCACAGACCTTCCTGAATGTATCTCCCTTAAACGATGTAGTGTCCTGATCTTTCCCCTGTCCCTGTTGATGGAAGTGGAGCCATTAAGGAAAGTGGTGAACTTATTATGAAAATGAGATAATTGGTGAGATCCAGCTTGTGGAAGGCTTCCCAGGAGCCCAGGCCCTTGGAAGGCTCATCTCCATAAAAATTCCTGCGGACCAGAAAGCACCTTCCTGCTCCCCAGGCTCTGAAACGGCTGGCAGCTCCAGAGACACCAAGCCCCAGGTGGGGCTGATCTTGAACCAATACTTCAGAGCAAATCCTAGTTCCGCCAGGGAAGTGTTCTTGACCTTTTCTAAACCTCAGGAATTCTCTTTTCTTTGGATTCCTGTAGAATTTTACTTTATTTGCCTCTTTCCTGGCTTCATTTTAAGCCCATATTCATTTTAAGTCCATATCCTTGTTTTTGTGGTTTGGTTTTGTTTTGTTTGGGTTTGTTTTTTTTTCTCCCTCTCAGAGTTCTCACATGCTTTTTCATTTATTTCTATCTGTGTAAGCCATCTTAAATCCCTTTCTGAATAAGGTGGGTTATAAATAAACAAAAACTCTTACATCAGTTATATGTCTCAGAATATCAAGCATTGTCTTATCAAGTTACTTCTCTTAGTGAAATTTGTAAACTAATTTGGACTTTGTGCCTCTTTGTAACAATATCTTAGTTCCTCGATTATCATTCAGTCATTTATTGTTTAAAAAATTATTGCACACTTGCTTTTTAATAGTTTGAGAATACAGTGCTTAGTACATACAATACAACCTCTGGGTTTAGTCTTCTCTGAGGGGAAGTAAAGTTCAGAGCTGTGTGAGGCACACCAATGATTTAATAATAGCTCTGGGAAGTGAAAAAAAAATAAATAAAAAAGCTCCCCATTGAATGTATACATTGGTTATAAGACGTATTCTGGTTTTAAGAACCTTAGTATGTCCAGCCCGTGTGACTCAGTGTTTTGAGAGTGGACCCATGAACCAACAGGTCATGCTCAATTCCTGGTAATCACAGAGTACATTCTTAGGTTGCAGGCTCAATTCCCAGTAGGGGGCATGCAGGAGGCAGCCGATTGATGTTTCTACCTCTACCCTTCTCCCTTACTCTCTCTAAAATCAATAAAAACATTTTTTTAAAGAGTCCAATTGTCCACATACATTTTTTAAAAAAGAACCTTAGTATATGGAGAAAATAAAAGGTAAAGGAAATATGGCAAAACAACCTTTTATTAATCATACCAGATTCTAGGCAAATATCTAACATATATGTTCTATGTATACAACTCTGAGTTGGGAATTTTTTCGCAATTTTTTAAATATAGGCTTAATTGAGACTTAAAGAGATTAAATAATAAATAGTTGATAAATTGAACATAACTAGGCTGTAAATTATTTATGTAGCAGCCTTCATAGTGGGCCATTCAGGGAACAAAATAGGAAAATTAAGAATTGAGGTATGAAAATCTGTTTACTGCCAAGGCCATTGGAGTATGTATACCCAGCAACCTTCATCTAAGCTGAATTTACCCCAAAATGCCCACTCCCACCGGCTCCTCCATTTTGAGTAAGAAGCAGGTAGAACTCTGTCCTGGCCAGACTTGGCACCTATGCTCCTCCCACCCCTCCCACCCCTCCTACCCCGAATGCCCTGTGCTTCTGACAGAGGCGATCTGAGAGATTGAAAGTCCTCCTGCTTCTCTCCTCCTCTCCCTCCTTTCCTCCTTCACCTTTTCCTTGCATCATGGAAGCTAACACCCACAGAGCATTTAAGAGCCAGTTGCTATTCCCAGCACTTTACTTGTAAAAGCTCATTTAATTATCTCAACAGCTCCTTGAAGAGATGATGTTATTATCCCTGTGATAAGAAACTTAAGAGAGGTTGAGCAATTTACACCAATTAGGACAGTAAGGGAGAGAGAAGTCCTCCACAGTCTTCTAGATAACACCCTCTGCTGGAGATTGCCTCTCAGGGAAAGCCCGGGGCTGGAATTGAAAGTTAATTGTGTGAATTGTGGCATTTGGAGCAAACTCATTAATTTCTCTGAGCCTCAACTTCCCCATCTATAAACTGGGAATAATAATATCTATGAGAATTCAATATGATTACATACCTAAGGCCCTAGAAAAGTCAAGTCCCTTAATATATTTACTTCTCTTTTTTCCAATGATTCTTCAATACTGGTTCAAATCCTACCTCCCCCTCAAGCCTTTCTGAGTCACTGATACCCAGAATTATTCACACAACAGAATTTAAAGTAATCTCTTCATTGTTCTCAAAAGAAAACGTACTATTATTTTTGCCAAATATGAAACTTTAGGGATATAGATAAAATGGTCATGTCTACTTATTTAATTATTTACTTAATACTTAATTCGTCATTTTAGATAAACAAATATAAAAGTAAAATTATACAATAATATATAAATACTACCTTTTCCATGTATATTTTTTAAAGTTTTATTCAAATTATAACATGCAGCTTGGCATCAATGACTTCATCACGAAAGCCACGTTTTGAATCATCAGCGGGTTTTTTCACAGCATATTTTCTTCACATCTGTCTATATTTTTGACCATCTAACTTCCTGAATCCTTTTATGATATTGTCACCGGGAATTTTATTACAAACCATGTTTCCACTTGCTTCATATTAAGAAGTTGTTTTTTTCTCATTCACTCTAAATATGTAAATGAGTTATCTCCACCAGTTTTTGGTTTTTTGAATGATTTTTAAAATACATTTTTTATTGACTTCAGAGAGGAAGAGAAAAGGATAGAGAGATAGAAACATCAATGATGAGAGAGAATCATTGATCAGCAGCCTTCTGCATGCCCCCTGCAACCTGGAAATTATTTTCCAGGGGAAGGAGCCTGCAACCTGGGCATGTACCCTGACCAGGTATCAAACTGTGACCTCCTGGTTCATAGGTCGATGCTCAACCACCGAGCTACACTGGTCAGCCTTTGAATGATTTTTAAAAGAATGCTTGCACTGTCCTGGCCAATGTGGCTTAGTGGATATGTTGTAGACAGCAGGAATAGCACGAGGCATCAGACCAGAGGGGTCAGACCAAACCTGGGTTCAGCAACCTCGGTACTTGAGTTCTGGCTAAGAAAGTAATTCAATCAAGACTCAAACTCACTAGAGAAAATCTTTTGAGCAAGTAAAGAGAAAGTACACTCGAAGAGAAATTTCAAGCTGACAGCTCGAAGAGTTGCCATGGGGAGTGGGCTAAAATTCCTGTTAAACCCTCGGAGGGGAGTTAACTGCTTTCTTCTTCTAACTGACCCATCAGGGCCTGTGCTGTTGTCTTCCGTTTTTGCGTGGAAGTTAGATGGGGCTTTCTTCCAGGCCCTATGTTCTCCTCTAAGGGGTGGTCTACCACGTGACTAACCACATGCCCGAAGAGAAAAGGTCTGGAGAATCCCACCTGCATGACCGGAGGCATCGTAGGGTGGACAGAAGTTCTAGGGTCAAGGTCTTGTATTGGATATCTCCAATATTTACTCTACTGGGTGTTTTTCATTGCTAGGCATCTGAGATGTTCTGCCATAGAGACCTTTTGTACCTGGCCCATTCTCCTTGCTCTGCTCGTGTCTACCTAAATGCCCACTACAGACAGAGCATTGACCTGCACACTGAAGGGTCTTGGGTTCGATTCACAGTCAAGAGCATGTACCTGAGTTACAGGTTTGATTCCTGCCCAGGAGGAGACCATGTGGGAGGCAACCAATCAATAATGTGTACATCGATGTTTCTCTTTCTCTCTCCTCTGTCTCTGTCCCCCTCCTCCCCATCTTTGAGAGAGAGAGAGAGAAGGCTTGCACTAACATGGAACACTTAAAATTGTGGGTGATACCACAATAATAATTACTTAATCTGTTTTAAATAGCTTTGCCTCCTTATATTATATTTTATTTTTTTAATTTTTTTATTTATTTCCTATTTTTGCAATGTCTTTTTTTTAATTTAATAAATCTTTATTGTTCAGATTATTACAATTGTTCCTCTTTTTTCCCCCCATAACTCCCCTCCAACCGGTTCCCACCCCACCCTCTGCCCTTACCTCCCCCCACTGTCCTCATACATAGGTGTACGATTTTTGTCCAGTCTCTTCCCGCATCCCCCACACCCCTTTCCCCCTGAGAATTGTCAGTCCACTCCCTTTCTATGCCCCTGATTCTATTATATTCACCAGTTTATTCTGTTCATCAGATTTTTCAGTCACTTGATTTTTAGGTTCACTTGTTGATAGATATGTATTTGTTGTTCATAATTTTTATCTTTACCTTTTTCTTCTTCTTCCTCTTCTTAAAGAATACCTTTCAGCATTTCATATAATACTGGTTTGGTGTTGATGAACTCCTTTAGCTTTTTCTTATCTGTGAAGCTCTTTATCTGCCCTTCAATTCTGAATGATAGCTTTGCTGGGTAAAGTAATCTTGGATACTCTAATCTTGGTAGGTTCTTGCTATTCATCACTTTGAATATTTGTTGCCCTTCCTATCTGGCCTGCATAGTTTCTGTTGAGAAATCAGCTGACAATCGTATGGGTGCTCCCTTGTAGGTAATTAACTGTTTTTCTCTTACTGCTTTTAATATTCTCTCTTTGTCTTTTGCTCTTGGCATTTTAATTATGATGTGTCTTGGTGTGGTCCTCTTTGGATTCCTTTTATTTGGGGTTCTGTGCACTTCCTGGACTTGTAAATCTATTTCTTTCACCAGGTGGGGGAAGTTTTCTGTCATTATTTCTTCAAATAGGTTTTCAGTATCTTGTTCTCTCTCTTCTTCTGGCACCCTCATAATTCGGATGTTGGTACGCTTGAAGTTGTCCCAGAGGCTCCTTACACTATCTTCAAATTTTTTTATTCTTTTTTCTTTTTGCTTTTCTGGATGAGTGTTTTTTGCTTCTTTGTATTTCAATTATTTGACTTGATTCTTATATTCCTCTAGTCTGTTGTTGGGTCTCTGTATAATATTTTTTATTTCAGTCAGTGTATGTTTAATTTCTAGTTGGTCCTTTTTCATATCCTCGAGGGTCTTGCTAAATTTATTGGCCTTTTCTAGGAAGTTCTTGAAAAACCTTATAACTGTGGTTTTGAACTCTATATCCAGTTGTTTGCTTTCCTCCATTTCTTTCATTTGTGATCTGTTCTTTGTCTCTGCATTTTCACTGCTTCCCTGAGTTGGTAGAGTTGCTTTGTGTGCTAGGTGTCCTATGGGCCCAGTGGCTCAGCCTCCCCAGTTACCTGAGGTGGACACTCTTGGTGCACCCCTTTGTGGACTGTGTGCATAGCCTTGTTGTAGTTAAGTCTTGATTGTTGTTGGTATCACTGGGAGGAATTGAACTCCAGGCCAGTTGGCTGTGAGTATCAGCTGTGTCTACGCTGGGAGAACTTCTGTGCTGGAGACACCCTTATGAGACAAGTCTTACAAAATTGCAAAAGCCTCTGTGCTCAGCTTGGATGGGGCAGAGTCTCAGGGTGGAGCAGACAGCCTTGGCTGTCCATCAGCCCTGCCCTATGAGGCCCCTGGGTCTCAGTGTCCCTCGGTAATTGCTGCAAGCACCTCTGAGAGACAGCTACCCTCGAGTTTCGCCCACTGCCAGACAGTCCAGTTTCTCCCGGAATGAGTCTCGCCTGGAACTGGAGTTCCGTGCTGTCAGGAGCTTCCGTTCCCTCCTGCTTGAGAAAGCCAGCCACACGCTCAGCAGTCAGTCTTCTCCATGTGTGTGCATCTCCCTACCTCTGCCTCTACAGCTCCTCTGAGTCTCAGTGTGCTTTTCTCTTTCCTTCTAGTTGTAGAATTTCTACTCAGCCAGCTTTCCTGTGGTTCTGGAGGATGTCTGTTTTGTCTTTTAGTTGTAGTTTTGAAATTGTAGTGTGAGGCAGCAGTGTAGGTGTTTATCTATGCCGCCATCTTGGTTTCTGCCTCTTTGTATTTTAAACCAATTTTGTCAGATGACCTTTGTATAGATCCTATACTAGGACTGATTAAGGATATTTCATACTACACTCCCCAATCCTGTGATGTAGATTGTGTGTATCAAGCATAGTTACACATGATGAACTCTTAACCTTCTCAACAGGGCTGGGAAGTAGGAGTAATCATTATGTCCTGCCTTAGCCAGTAAAGAAACCAAGACATCAGATTTGAACCCAGATAAGGTGGATCCAAAGTCTATGCCTTAAGCATTCTGCTGTGATGCCTCTGGGAAGACCTGAAGTTTTGCCCACAAGGACCACTTTTCAGATGCCTAATTTTGGGGTGAAAATGATGTATGTGCTTTTTGTTCAGGCACATATTATACTCTCTCTTGGATTTTCCCATTGCCCTTTGTTTTTACTGTTATTCGGCTTGTCAGTGGGCTTTGCATTGTGGATGTTGAGAATATTTCTTATTACTATTTGTATACCATTACCTCTATTAGAGTACTCTGATCAGTCTGCCTTGCATTATAGGTACTTGGAATCTTTAGTACTATTTTAATTTTCTGAAGTACCTATTATAAGGCCTTAGATGAATGTTTGTTTTATTAAATTGAAATACCTATATTCATTAGGGTGACTCCTTTTGGTACTCTGTTATAAGTTTTAAGAGTTGTTTTGAAAGATTTTCCTCTTTAACCCTTTTTTACCACAAGGAAACGGCTTAGTGCAGTGGTCAGCAAACTCATTAGTCAACAGGGCCAAATATCAACAGTACAACGATTGAAATTTCTTTTGAGAGCCAAATTTTTTAAACTTAAATTTCTTCTAACACCACTTTTTCAAAATAGACTTGCTCAGGCTGTGGTATTTTGTGGAAGAGCCACAGTCAAGGGGCCAAAGAGCCGCATGTGGCTCGTGCGCCGCAGTTTGCCGACAACGGGCTTAGAGGAAGTCTGCTGTGAAGCCGACAAAGGAGCAGTATAAAATATTCCATCAATTGAATTATTGACTAAAATTTGGTGGTATTCTGGAATTAATTTATTTTAAAATACAAGTTTTTTCAGAAAGCATTAAGTGATATTCAGAAAAAAAGTGAACTTAAGTTTTCCTATAAAACTAATATTTTGAAACTCACTGAGGCACTCGAGATTAGAATATTTCATTGATGTTGAAACACATATTTTTAGACTTTACTTCTGAAATGGGGATTTATCTTAAAGAGAATTGCTGTTGACCAGGCAGCAGTCCTGACATAGTTGTGATTGTCTTACATGTTCTTGAACTTGGTCACAGATGTTGACCAAGTCACTTAAGTTACTTGCATTGACAGTGACACACATGTTGAGTTTAATTATCATTTGAAATGTCCTCAAAATTATTTTACTAGGCTTTTGAAGAAAGTCCAGGAAAGAGAACAATGTAATATTTGGTAAAAAATCTATGTCTAAATAATTCTCAAAGCATTTTCATTAATATATATAAAAATTCTAAGTGAATAGTGTTCTGACACAGTTTAGGCCACAGTGGTATTTTTTTCTCATATTTTGGAATATATTCATGTATATGAAATTTGATTGCATTTTAGCACTGTTGACATCCAGTAGTTTCTACCACTCCTAACATAAAAAGCTAATTTTGTTTCTCTATGATTTAAGGAAAAATCATTTTTAAGAGGAAGCCTAACTATTGCCCCATGGGTTTATAGATGAAATACATCAACTGAGTGTAAAATCATTGTCTCCACTTTGTTGTGTTCACCTTTCTCAGATTTTTCCAAAACTGAGTTTACCAAACACCTCACAAAATTCTATTTATTTGTGTTGTAGCTTGAAAATACTGTATGGCTGTTTTTTTTCTCCTTTTTGCTAAAAATTCTGTCCTTATAATATAATATACCTGAAAACTCTTCTGACATTAAGAAAATAAAGAGCTGGGTTTTTAGAGAAGCAAAAGATAGAGAGATCGGAATACAAAAGCAACAGCTAGAAATAGATCTCCTGCAAAGCAATTAAATTCAACTTTAAAAAAACTAATTTGAAAAGCACAGACTAATATCTATGTAAAAGGTAAATGAAGAATAACAAAGGACTGATGAAACCCCATACCACAAGACAACTGCCATAAAAGCAGAGGTCACCAACTAGCTGCCCCTGGGCAGTATGAAGTCCAAGTATCTTTCAAACCACATAGAGTTTAGCAATTTTTAATTACTTTCCCCAATTTAGAAGATTTCATACTAAGATGAGAAGCCTGGTGCACGAATTCATGCATGGGTGGGGTCCCGATGGGGGTGGGGAGAGCCAGGACACGATGGGCCCTCTGGCTGTGGGATGCCCTTGCCAGCCAGGGATCCGGATCCATCCTGCTGACATTCACATTGGTTGTCGGGAGCCACCTGGCGGCTGCTTTTATATTGTTTCTTCCTTGCGGAGCGTCTAGGAAAGGGAAGTGGCCATGGTGCCTGAGGCCAACTTCCAGGAGACCAGCCATGCTGGTCTTTTGATGTCTGGCCCATTCTCCAGAGATTGGACCTGCAGGACTACTGAGGGAGTAAGTGGCTGCCACCAGGCTGGTGGGTCCCCCGGATGGGTCTGTCAGCTGAGCAGCGCTCCTGCTATGGGAGTGCACTGACCACCAGGGGGCAGCTCCTGCATTGAGCATCTGCTCCCTGCTGGTCAGTACACGTCATAGCGACCGGTAGTCCTGGTCATTCCAGTCACTCTGTCATTCGGGCGCTTAGGCTTTTATATATGTAGATATGGATTTCCAGCTTCTCTTGAAAAAAATCAATATCTGACAGCACTAACATCACATTTTCACAAAGCAAGTTTGAAGGGATTGGAAAACTGGCTGCCCTTTTTGGACAGGATGTACACTCTCAAGTTTTCCATAGTTGCTACTCACCCTACTCTCCTTGAGGTTATGGCTTAGGAGCTGTGGAGGTTGCAACTATGGGACATTACCTGAAAATATGCTCCGTGAAAGATAAACTATATGAGGGAATCTTGAAACAGGGTTATGGACTTGTGAAATAGAAGTCTTAGACTTACACAGCCCAGATCAAAAATTAATATACAAATATTAAGGATGTTTTCTCAGCAGAAGCAGTGGCAGTGTGATCATCACAATAGCTAGTATCTATTGAGTTCTAAAAATAAGTCAAGCCCAGCTGGTGCACTCAGTGGCTGAGCCTTGACCTATGAACAATGAAGTCATGGTTCAATTCCTGGTCAGGGCACATGCCTGGATTGTGGGCTCCATCCCCAGTAGGAACCATGCAGGAGGCAATCAGTGATTCTCTCTCATCATTGATGTTTCTGTCTCTCTCTCCCTGCAGACGGTGAACAGCGGTGGAAGTGGGGGGTGGGGCTGCTGCCCGGCTCCCAAGTGCTGAGGGAGAAAGGGCAAATAGCAATATTAAAATATTTATTTTAATTATTTTCCTTTCAATGTGCACAAATCTGTGCATCAAGCCACTGGTATAATAATACCATGCAGATATATGTATGACATGTGCATATAACATACAGTAGACAGGCATACCTCAGAGATATTGCAAATTCTGTTTCAGACCACTGTAATAAAGTAAGTGTCACAATAAAGTGAGCTATACTCTTTTTGTTGGTGGAGGGTCTTGCCTTTCATTGGTAAAAAGCAAAATGCCTTTAATGTGCATAAAATGCAGCACAACAAAACGAGGTATGCCTGAATACTATATGCATTGACACATTTATTACATATACAATGTATCTATACATGCAAACTTATCTATATATTTCATGTGTATAGAACATATACATGCATGATTATGTTTAAACCATTTGAATTTGCTGATATTAACTTCAAAAATGGTTATTGTGTAGGGTTCAAATTTATACAACTTAATTGAGAGTTGAGAAAATGTTTTTCCCCTACTCCCAATCTTTACTTCATATAGAAGGATTTTCTAACCACCCCCCTGACCTCTCTTTGCCCCGTCTCCACTCCCATCCCCCACCCCCCACCCACACACACACACACACACACACACACACACACACACACTCACTGTCATGTGTGATACTATGGTAACTTGTTTATTTGGAAGGAGGAACTGGCCCCATGAGCCCTGCTCTTTCCTTATTCTTGCAACTCACACATTCTGTGTTACTCTTCCAAGCTGTAAACCGATGGGAACTTTGAATCTGTCCATGGCTTACAGAGTCTGACATTTGTTTAGAGGTAATGAAAGTCATAATTCCTTCTTCATCTGCCTGATTCCTATCTTTCCATTCATTTCAAACAGGGTACCTAACATTTGTTTTATTAGGAATGAACATGATTTTATGCCTGAGAATAATAGGAGAAGTAATGGTTTTTAATGGAGAAATCAAGGAGTCCTTTTTAAATAAGTGACGTTTAAACTGGGAAGGGAAGGCTGGTTGGGAGTCAGCTGCATGTGCTGTGTGTGTGAGGGGAGGAAGAGGGGGAGGGGGGCGGGGGGAGCGGTGAGGATGGAAATATAGTCCAGGCAAAGAAGATCATTTGTAAAAAGCATTTGTTTTGGAGGAACTGAAAGAAGGTCTATCAGCTGGGTAGTCAATAGAATAGAACAAGATAAAGCTGGAAGGACAGGCAGGTACATTATGTAAGGCCTTATGGGGATTTTATCAGAAGGGAATGGGAAGTCATCAAAGGGACTAAAGCAGAGAAAAACATAACTATATTCTTATCTTATATAGTCTTCAAAACATCTCTTGATGGAAGACATTATTATGATGATGCCTATATATCAGCTGAATAACTTAAGATGCAGAGAGGTTAAATTGCAAATGTTACTACTTAACGGAACATATATATGATGCCAGGGACCATCCTTTTAATCACTCTCTGTTGTACCTACCCAAAAGATTCTAAAGTCTAATCAGTAAAAATTCCAGGGCATATGTATTTGTAGACTGTGACTCACAAAAAATAGATATGATTAACTCACCATTTTTTGAGTGATTTATAGAAATTATTTGGAATTTGTCATTTGATACCTCTATGTTTAGGCAAATAAAATGGACAACACAATTAATTCATCATTCCATTTTCTACTGCAGAATTCCAATATTAGGGGAAATTTAACTTTTTACCTGTGAAGTGCCTCTCTTGTGTTATGTAAACAAATTCAATAATTTTCCCCTAAAGCAGGTTATCAAAATAGATTAGAGGAAGGGAAATACAAGGATATCCCAGCACTTGACGAAAAAGTTTCAGTAGATTTTGAGAATGAAGATACTTACCAAGTTAATCTCTCTGTATCTAAGAATGCCAGAAATGGACACATGATTTAAAAGTTCATTCATCTGCCCTAACCGGTTTTGCTCAGTGGATAGAGCGTCAGCCTGCAGCCTGAAGGGTCCCAGGTTCGATTCCAGTCAAGGGCATGTACCTTGGTTGCGGGCACATCCCCAGTGGGGAGTGTGTAGGAGGCAGCCGAATCAATGTTTCTCTCTCATTGATGTTTCTAACTCTCTATCCCTCTCCCTCTCCATTCCTCTCTGTAAAAAAATCAATAAAGTATATATTTAAAAAAAATTTTTAAATAAAAATAAAAGTTCATTCATCATTGACTTCAGGTCATTTGTACATTGTACTAGTAACTCCTATGCCATCAATGTCTGTTCTTACTTTAGAGACAAAGTTCCATATAACCTATCTCTGTCTGGAAAGATAGTACTCTCCATTTTTTAAAACACATTTTCAGAAAAGATATCTATCTGCCATTTGATCATTTTCTATGTGTGAAATATGACATACCACCTCAGTAACGCTGCACAGCAGGTGCGCAGCCCTTCAAAGACCCCACTCTCAAGTTTGCATTTCCTTCACTCCACATGGCTTCCGAAGCATCCTGTGTAATGGTTTGATATTTTTTCCTGTGGAAACTCTTACCCACAATACTTCAACTTCAGTCTGGGTTAGCAATCAGAATACATGGTGTCTGCTTGTACATTTTGCAAGCGTATTAAGGAGACCGTGGCAGTCATGCTTGACTGAACTTTTCTTTCTCTCACTTGTAAAGGAACTGCTGCTCATGCATTCATTCAGCCACGAATGCTTGGCGTTTTCATTACAGTTACTAGGCCACTAAAAAAGGAGGTGTTTTTTTTTTTTTTTTTTTCATTTCCAAAAAGAAAAGAAAACAGCACTGAAATCTGTCACTTTTCTTTATGCCCTGGGTGTGGACAGTTTTTACTGAAGCAGTAATAATAATAAAAAACATATACCAATTTAACTCATTTAGATTATCTTCATAAAGTGCAGAGTGCACGTTCAAATAAGAAGCAAGACATTCATACACTCATTAGATTGGTAAATGTCTTATTCAGCCATCTGGGACATATGTAATACTTTCAACAAATAAAGAAAGAGAACACACAGAATAGTCACAGAGATATAAATTACAGCACAGGGAATATAGTTAATAATATTGTAATAACTATGTATGGAGCCAGGTGGGTATTTGCAAGAGCAGGGGACCTCTCTGTAAACCGCTATGCTGTACATCTGCAACTAATACAGAATAATATTGAATGCAAACTATAATTGAAAAAAAATTAATAGCAAAATCAAAACCCACTAACTCAAAAAGATATCTGCATCCGGTTGCATTGGCCAAGAAATAGAAACAACCTAAGTATCTGCCAATAAATAAATGGATAAAGAAAATAAATAAAAAAGAACTTTAGTCTTTCTTCCATCATTCCTTCCAAACTGTGCTTTTGAACTTACCTCTTCTCCTGCTCCTGAAAGAAATATAGGGTGGGTCCCTTAGATTTTCTGTTCTGTGTCAATGATAAGAACAATCTAAATTATATGACAAAAATGTCCAGAATGATTTAGCAAAACAGTCTAAATCCAGTACAGTCCATTCAATGTACAATGTGCTGTCCTCAGTCACCAACCCCTTTCCTACAAGCCTGCTTCAGGTCAGGAAGCCTTCGTTGGGTGGTGAGTGGAATCAGAGAGCTAAACTTTCTTCTCTCACCTGCTCACCTCTTCCCTCATTCACTCCATCGGAACCCTCCCTCAAGGTTGTATTCAATGGGAAATGGAGATTGAGAGGAAGGTAGTCCCTTAAGTAGTGCATGCAGCTGTAATTTTCTAGATCTTTCTCTCCTAGTTCTCCCCAACTCTGTCTCCACTATCCCCCAAAAAACCACTGTTGGAGTCTACCTGTTGACTTGGATGCTCCTGAGATTTTTCGAATACTTCCTCCCAGCCAGCTTTTGACGCCCTTCTTCAGCCCCCTTTTGGGTATGCTAAGTTGCTTTCTTTCAACAAATTGAGTGCCTACCCTGACTTCTCACGTACACGTTACAGCCTTCACCAAGGTCCAAGATACACTGCCGTCATTATTGCAGATGTACCAACTGCTGTCTACCTTCTTCACAGCTGACCCTCAAGCTGCTTTACGTACTACATCTAACATGACTAAGATACATGGTAGCCTAGGGCTAAGTATATCCTTTGGTAGACACAGATTATAAAAAGAACGTGTCACTACATCCACCAAGCTGGAGTCTTTCATATTTGTAGGAGTGCCTGCATGTGTGTGGGTGGTCGTATTTATTAAATGCTTGTTACTAATACACAAGCTCAGCATATAAACTGTCTCCCTCCATCCCCAAGCAACTCTATTAATTAGATTCTGTTATTAGTCTGACATAATAGATGAGGATACTTAGAGGTTTAAGAGTTTAAGTAACTTGCCCAAGGCCACACACCTTGTAAATGGTATACAGTATCTGGAATTCAAGCTTAGTACCACTGGCAGAGGCATAGGCCGACCTCACCATAATTACAACATCAGGCCACCTCTCCTTGGAACCGAAGTGCTATTAGTATAAGTAGTGACTGCAGTTAGGCTACTTAAATGGGTTCTTGCATCTTTAGCCAAAGGTTTAACCCAGATAACAAACGGTAACGGCAGCTTTCATCTCTGTGTTACTGATAGAAATCTTTCATCAAGCAAGGCGTGTTCCAGGTATAGGCCTGTACAAGACTATAATCTTCCTATTAAACAATACAAAACAATAACAAGACCCAAGTCTGCAGAGTCATCCATCCACTCCCTCAAATATCATCTAGTATATTGTATCAAGAGTACAATCAACAATGTTCTGATTCAACTTTCTTCTTACAGTTAATGAAATTTATAGTTTATTTAGTTATGATTTCTAGGAGTCTAGCTATTCATTTTGAATTTCCGCTTACAGGTTCCTTGTGGCATCTTTGATTATTGAAAATAATCTTATTATTCATAATAGTTTGTGAGGAAAAAAATGGGTTCAGTCAATAACATTAGCAGGTGGGTCATCCACAAGCCACATGGGTATCATTGCGAATTCAGAGCAGATGGATTTGCTTAATAGACAAGACAGCACTTCAAAGTCTCAAAAATAAAAAGTTCTTGGCTGGTAGGCCTGCAGGGACCTCAGTGGCAAGAATCAAGAAGGAAGAGAAAGCCAAGATTCAGGCCTGAGGACGGCCTCTGGGAATGGTCAGTATTTTAATGCATAGTGTCTAAAGGAGTTTAAGGAGGAAGGGACAGATCCAATAAAGCATTTGACTAACAGTTGAACTTGATGGGATGGTTATGCCAACAGAGAACCCATATGATCATGCAGCTCTCCAATGACCATACTTAAGCCAACCATAAAATTAGCATTTCAAAACTACGGTTTCATATTAGGTCCACATAATGCTTTATAAAAAGCAAACACTACTTGATCAAGTAAGTCCTGAAAATTTCTACAATTAATACTCTCTCCTAGAGATTAATGGCATATTTATCATATTAAAGTCTTCACAGGAGTCCTGCAGGAAAAAAAAACAAAAACACCAAAAACATTTTGAACCTTGTTTAATTTAGCACCCCCTAGATTTATTTGATAAGGAAATCATCTTTTTGTGCAACACATTTAGATTACTGAACCACGCTTTCGGGGAACCACAGACTCTAAAAATCAGTCCTTCGAAGAAGATGAATAACTATAACTTCTTACCACAATGCTACTGAGAATGTTTTGGTGGGCATGGTTTAAGGACCTAACCTTTAAAATGTTGCCAGCATGCAGATAGTCTGTTCAAGTTTCATAGGCATCAAGCTGGAGGTAGGGCTGGCAAAGGCCAATGAGAATTACAGAACCTCTGGGACATGAGCTGCAATAGATCAGTCCACCTCTTCACGGAAAAAGGAAAGAAGATGCCTCTGTGCGTAAAGGTAAGATTTTACTTAAAAATAAGTCCTGAATATAATCCAACCCAGAGCTTAGGAGTAATAAATATCATGAAGTTCCATACCATAGAAAAATGTAACCCAGAAAGCTTGTGAATTTATGATTTAAAAAAAATGGTGACATAAACCCTAAAAGATCTTACTAAAGTACCCTTACAATAAATAACTTGTTTCACTAGCTTGGTTATATTATTTCCAAAGGAACAATTGAAATGGTTATTTGCCAAAAACACATCCATATAACTAAATGGGTTGGCAAACTGCTTTAATAATAATGTTAACGAACAGTTTTGAAGGCTTATTTTGTGGTAAGTACCAACGTGAGCAATTGCATGGCCTAACTATGTTAAACCCATATTTTTTGGAAGAAAAGGGAATCTGAAGATAAGAGACTTTAACTAATTTGCTCAAATTCATACTGATAATAAGTGGTTGAGCCAGAATTACCCACTCTGTTCAAGAGCCTATTATAGGATTTTAATGTATTTGAGTTTCTATGAGTTAGGATACTTGTTTAGATGTTGGAACAAAGGCAAAAATAAAAGTCAACCTAAATGAGATAGAAGTTTATTCCTCTCTTAACTCATGTAAAAGTAGTTCAGAAATGGGTTAAGCTCTTTCCATCTTTATCAACATGTGGTGCATATCTCATGGATAAAGACGCTACTGTAGTTCTCACCATCACACCCACATCCATGCTAGTGGGAAAGGGGAGAGGAAGAAGAAGAAAGGGCACAATGTACTCTTTTATAGTCCATATCTGAAGTTGCCATTTCTTTTATGCATATCTTATGGGCTAGAATGTAAACAAATGGCTACACCTAGCTTTATGGGCGGCTGAGAAATGAAACCTTTATCCTGGGCAATCATGTGCTCAGTTAAAATCCCAGGGTTCTGGTACTAAAAGAATGAAGGGCGAATGTCTTTTAAAGAAAACTAGCAGTTTTGTCTCTGAGTCATTGGCTACAGGCTAGCTAGAGATTCCTACCAAAAATAGTGTTTTAGCTTTAGAATGTTTGTAGTAGCTAATTTTTTTTTTCTGCTAGAAATTGAATACCAGGGCTAGTTGGCTGGAATGGTATGTGAAGTCTGAGTCAACAAAAGTTTCTTTCTTCATAAGGATGGGAATATATTGATCTTTCTAATGGAAGATACAACTAACTTCTCCAAAATTATTATAAAGTCATTGGAAAGCGTTGTCTGATCAACCTAGAGATAAAAAACACTTGCTGTGCCTGGCCGGCGTGGCTCAGTAGTTGAACGTCAACCTCTGAACCAGGAGGTCACAGTTTAATTCTGGGTCAGGACACATGTCCAGGTTGCAAGCTGAATCTCCAGTGGGGGGTGTGCAGTTGGCAGCCAATTGGTGACTCTCATCATTGATGTTTCTATTTCTCTCTCCTTCTCCCTTCCTCTCTGAAATCAATAAAAATATATTTTTAAAAATACTTGCTGTATCTCTATGATGCTGCTAAGATGTAGATTGAATAAAAGCATAAAAGATCAACATTGCGCTCATGCAGTTGAATCCATGAATGATACATGTCCACAAAGGTCAAGGATTAATCACTAAAGCTATTAACAGTCTCATTTATTCCTATTAAATTAAATGGATCATAAATAAGAAAACTAAACATGAATATGTATTACTCACCAATTAAAAGTCACATCATAGGTAGTAAAGAATATTTATCCTAATTAAATACACTGTGAAAACCACTGAGCTATCTATGAAATTAACTTGGAGAACACAAGAGAGAAAAATCTACAGTAGAGCAATCCCCATTCCAAAATCCATAAGGACAGAACACATCAAACAATTCTGTAGAACTGTCTATTGGGACCCATTTTCCTTTGCAAAACAACATGAAAAATCTATGGAGTCACACAGAAATTGTTGAAAATATCGTAAGTACATGATCCGATGTTTGAGAACTATTTTTTCACATTTTGATAGTTTTGACTAATAAAAACTAACATATGGTGTTATCACAATGACAGACATAAGTCTGTTTTTAATGGCTTCCACTATACAGACTTCTGGTTTCTTTTAAATTTCTGTATTTTCATGTCCCTTTCTTTCCTTTTTTACCTTTTCAAATATTTGACTAAGTATTGACTTTTATTGAGAAAAGTACTACAAATATCTACACCTCACTTTTGTTAGTACTTTATAGCTTTCCTATGAAAATTTCATTTACTTCTTAAACTAATGCATATTAATACAAGGTGCTATGTGTTATTAGAGATCTCTAAAGCTCAACACATTCCTTCATTTTCTTTTGTTTAACTAGTGAAATTCACAGGTTCTGATTTATGATCTTTTTAATTTATGGGAGTTTTTCTTGTACTCTGGAGCCGCCAAAGCACTAAGTGTAACTACCACATCTTTTCCAATAACTTCTTTGAACCCTCAAATACAATTCCAAGGAAAGTAAGCTTTGAGTCTCCTAGAAGATTATGTACACACATCAATATTCTTCAACAAATAGAGGAAGAATTTATTCTTCATTCAATGTTATAAAACTTGGGAGAAATTTATATATTGAATCCTAAGAATCATGGACTATGTAAATATTTTTTTTTTTACATTTATAGTGATGGTCTCAGCTTGAAACTTGGGCATTTTTTATCTTTGGATTTAGGTTAATCTGGGCACATCTGGAGGTTCTATGCTAGCAGCTTTGAAAATATATTTACAGCAGAAGACTCCTTTGTTCAAATGAAATCTTCAAAGGAAATGAAAATAAAACAGATGAAACTGGTGACAATCTGGTTGAAACAGGGCAGGCATGGGGGTGGGATCTCTTCACCTCTGTGGGATCATGGGTAACTCTAAGTACTTCATTCTATCAGTGACACAGGTTGTCCTGCAGCTCCGCCCTGTGACTTAGACCCAGACCCTGGAGTAGGACTTGTAATAAAATAACTCTAAAAGTGAAAGCTGTTGCCTCCTCGTCTAAAAGATACTGAGAGCCCAACAAAAATTCATATGCAAAGTACCTCAAAGAAAGCAGCTCTGGAAAGTATAGGTTATATTATGATGGATTTTTTTTTGGAGCAAGAAGAAGCCACAGTAGATTGAGCAGCCGAATGAGAAACAGGTCTGTATTTGGACTTCCAGGCAAGATCTCACCCTTGATGCCTATTAGCAGAACCTGAGTTTTATAGCTTTCAAGGCCTTGGCAACAGATGTCACAAGGACTCAGGAAGAAGGAAAACTGCAGATGCCCCATGGTAGCTGATAGGATGTTTCTTGAAGCCATTTAAGACATACCTTAGAAACACTCAACAATAGTTGAGGGGAAGAAGGAGGCAAGGAAGATCTCAATCCCCTTTTATTTGTTAAAAGTCATATAATAGTGAGACTATCCAACCAGGTTTTTCAGGAAAATGGATTTCACATTGAGTGTTTCCACAAAGAGGATTTAATATGCGAAATGGTGACACAGTTGTGGGAGGCCCTGATAGAATAAAGGGAACACTAGAGTAAACCCAGAGCTAAAAAGAATAAACAATGACTTCCCCAAGGGCTGTGCGAACAAAATGGAATTTACTAGAGTAGCAGCTTAGAGGAAGAGCCTACAGAGCTGAAGCTCAGACTTTTGATCAGGGGTCCCACCTGGCTGGTGCTGGTTTCTCTAAGGCATCTGCTGAGACTTGTTCTGGAAATGCTAAAAGGAGTGGGAACAATCACTTTGGAGATTAATTGCATTGCTAGGCAGAACTGAGAGAGAGAAAACAAGACAGAGAAGGAAGGTCATTTCTGCCCTTCCTCCCCCTTATAAACTCCAATGACTCCCACAGGCAGAACCAGATAAGATGTCAGCCGGCAGAGCTGTATCATACAGAAGCTTGCAGAAAAAGCGATTGGGGGCTGAGGCACAGTAGATACACAGAGCAAACACAGAAAAACCTGTGTGGTGTGACTGCTATTTTGGCCCTACTAGAGGTCCAATGCACAAAATTCGTGCTCAGCCAGCCCTCGCAGTCCCGGCTTCATCTGGAAGGTTGTCCAGAAGGATGTCCGGAAAGTCGTTTGGCTATTCAGTCTAATTAGCATGTTAGCTCTTTATTATATAGGATTTTTTTTCTCCCAGGTTGTTGCGATGCTGTATTGTTCAAAATTAAAGTTGAAAAGCAGAAGAGCCCGGCCAGCATGGCTCAGTGGTTGAGTGTTGGCCTATGAACCAGGAGTCACAGTTCAATTCCCAGTCAGGGCTCATGCCCGAGTTTCTGTCTTGATCCTCAGTGTGGGGTGTGCAGGAAGCAGCTGAATGACAATTCTCTCTCATCATTGATGTTTCTATTTCTCTCTCCCTCTCCCTTCCTTTCTGAAATCAATAGAAATATAGTAGTAAGAGGGGAAAAAAAGCTGAAGACAGATAAATGTCTTGTAATATTAACTCCATTCAGCTCCTGAAAAGTATATTTTGCAGCCAATTTTAGACACAATAGAAATTATTTAATATTAGAGGCTTGGCTGATAATGCCTGCTCTTAAAAGTTTATTCACTAAAATGCTTTGCCCTGCTTTCTAGGACATAAGATTCTGGGGTCTTAGCCAGGTACACTTGCACTTACTTAATTTTTATTTAATGAAATTTTGGATTCACATCATACATTGTATAACAGTAGGATGAACTCTCATACAGGAAAATTATAGTGAGGTACTTTAATGTTAATAATGTCCAGTCAAATTTTCTTCTTGCATATTTAGTATTTGAAACAAATATTAAATACTAAATTGGATTGTGCTTACTTTAATCCAAAGTGCATATTATTGGACTTTAAAGCCTAACTGCACAGATCTCAATCCCTCCACTGGGTCTAAACTGCCCATTCATTCAACAGATGTTTATTACACTGTTATTCTATCAGTCAGGTTCAGGCAGGGGAGGAAAGTTACCATCTGTTCTGGGAAAAGGGATTTTTTATGGGAAGTAGACTTTGCAACTGTGGGAGGAGCCAGCAAAGTGAAAGTCTAAAAGGAAAAGATTAGAGCAAGCATGTCAAACTCAAAAGCTAACACGGGCCAAATAAATGAGGCATGCAGCCCACAGGCCATGAGTTTGACATGCTTGGTTTAGAGGGTCAGAAATGTTAGCAAGCAACTACTCTGAAAGCCCACTACATCCATTTACTAAATTAAGTATCATAAAAGGGGATTCCAGGTAGAGGTTTACAAGGAGTTGTTCTTTCTGTGAAGACCCACTCTCTGGCCCACGGTGAAGCACCCAGGGGTGTACAGGAGGCTTCTGTTGATCAGCAGGGCTAGCAGGCTGGGAGAAGACCTACCAGCAGAGCAAAGGAGAACTAAGACATGCAGAAGCCAGTGATCACCACTTCACCTGTCCATCATCTACTCTGGCTGCAAAACAACTTTCAGAGAGTAATGTCTGCCACGTTACTTCCAGCTGTCAAATGTTTTGCAAGTTCTTCTTTTGACAAGCTCAATAGGAGGGAAACCATATAGGAGGGGATTCTGGGAAACAGTTCTCAGTTTAACCAAGATGATGTAATAGTCCATCACAGTCTGTCTGTGCAAAAACCTTACTAAGTAATCTTCTGTAAAATGGGAATAATAATAATGCGGTGATTGTGAAGATGAAGTGGCATAATTCAGGTAAAGATTTTAAGTGTCTACAACATTTTAAGTGTCTACTACAATAATTTATTATTATGTATTAAATAGATTAACAAAAATGGGAAGTACTCTGCTCAAGGTAAATTAAGGCCATAATATGTACAAGGTAAATTAAGGTGGTTATAAGAATATGTCTTGCCCTGGCCAGGTGGCTCAATTGCTAGGAGCATTATCCTGCACACCAAAAAGTTTTGGGTTCAATTCCCAGACAGGACACATACCTAGGTTTCAGGTTCAATCCTTGGTCAGGGTGGAGCACATATAGGAAGCAACCAATTGATGTTTCTCTCTCACATTGATGTTTCTCTCTCTCTTCCTCATCTCTAAAATCAATAAAAACATGTCCTCAGGTGAGGATTTAAAAAAAAAAAAAAAAAAGGAAAGTGTCTCTGAGGTCTCCGTCTGACTGCTGAGAGTTGTAACTAACTAATATCCCAGTTGCTAAGCTCTGGAACCCACCACCTCAATGTGCTAGGGCCACACCTTCCCATTGGTGACTGGGTCTGGCAGTGATACTAAGGCAGGACAGTTTCTGGGAAACCTGGGATTTCTCTAGTAGTGGAGATTTTGGATTAAGAACTCCTGATGAGGAAAATAAGAATTTGGGGCGGGGAGGGGGGGGGGGCGGTGCTAGCAGCCTGACTCTGTATCCCTAATGCACATTCCTGTTAGCCTATAATCTAGTCACTGTCCCTTCCTTAATTATCTGGTCTTACAAGACCTGTTTACCTAAATGCTCCCATTTTACAGAGGCCATAAACCATGAACATTACTTAACCCCGGGAGGGGTTTATCAGCGCTGGCACCAGACCAGGCCTTTAGGTGTGGTCTCAAGGCCCCCATTCCAACACACGGGGCTTTTGGCAAAGCCTGTGAAAGTTCTGGAAGTATGATCCATATTTGGGGGACAAGGAAACCAAAGGGTATAAAGAGAAAGCTTCCTTCATATTGGTTTACTCAGGATTTGGAAAAAGGCTCCCCTGAGTCACGGTACTAGTACATCTGGAAATAAATGGGGTTTTTCCTGTATCTCCAGGTACTCCTGTGTATTTTTCGGTCTCCTGATAAATTCTGTAACACTTCCGGATGGCAATGCTGAATTTTCTTTAGAACAGCCAGGTCCATCTAAAATCTCACTCATTTGTGGATTATAATGAACATAAACTGATGGACAAAAACAGATCCAGAGACAGAGAAGCATCGATCAGACTGTCAAACCTCAGAGAGAAGGTAGGGTAGGGTGGGGGTAAGGGAGAGAGATCAACCAAAGGACTTATATGCACGCATATAAGCCTAACCAATGGATACAGACACCAGGGGGATGAGGGCATGAATGGGAGTGGGGTCGGGGGGCAATGGGGAGATAAGGACATATATGAAATACCTTAATCAATAAAGAAAATAAATAAATAAATAAACTCTCCCCTCTTTTCCCTTTTTTCCCCTCCCTCCCTCCCCCCTCCTCCCTCCCTCCCTCCCTCCCTCCTCCTTCCCTCCCTCCTCCCTCCTCCCTCCTCCCCCTCCCTCCCTCCCTCCCTCCTCCTTCCCTCCCTCCTCCCTCCTCCCTCCTCCCTTCCTCCCTCCCTCCCTCCCTTCCTTCCTTCCTTCTTTCCTCCTCTCTTCTTCACCCAAAGTCTCAAGCCTTTTCCAATTCCCTTCTCTATATAAAGAAGAGAAGGGAAGAAAAGAACCATTTTCTTCATCTACAGAAAGAAACATTTAAGTGAGTCATGACCAGTTTAACAGTTACAATTCAGGTGAGTGTGTACAGCTTACATGTAACTCTTTTATTTAAAAGAATAAATCTTTCCTTTTCACCCAAGTCAGGTACTGGAACTGGAGTGTGGAACTGATTGCCAGCAGATGTAGCTCTGCAGTGAAACCTCATCACTGTTCATCCTCAGTGTCCTCAATCTTAAAGCAAGGAGGCGGGATAGGAGGACCTCAGGAATCATTCCCAGCTCTGGAATTGTATGTGCCTTATACATTTAAGCTTAATCGACTTCAACATTTAAATATCTAATTATCACAAAAGAGCACAAACAGGAATGATGAAAAAGAGGTGGCATTGGCTAGAGGAACTTTCCAAACACATCTGTTTACAAAGACACAGGCAGGAAATGGATTCTAGTGAAGCATTTCCTCTCAAATTAAATTTGAATGTTGTATCACATAATGAGCCTTTTGAAGTTCCAAGAACTCAAAATTCCATCCAGTGATCTGACCTCATGAAAATGGATCCTCAACCAGTCAAAAGAGTTAGTTCATTACAGGGGGGGGAAATGATCCTAAAAATATCTACAATTTCTTAGTCATTATGGTAATTTTGTGCAACTATAACCAACTTTAAAACACTGTGTGTTTTTTTTAAGTAAATAGTGAATAAAGCAGGCACAATACTTGATAACAATGGGGAATAGTCTTGGTAACTATGTGAAACAGAGCAGTTTGCTTTGCTTCAAGCATAATTGTTAATAATTACTTTACTCTAACAGTCAAGATAAACAAAACAATCAGATCTGAAGGCATCTGGTTTTAACTTTGTTGTGAAATATCAGATAATCTTTACACGCTGCAACATGTTGAGAACAGCTCTCTTACCTGTAGCACTAATATAAATACCAAACAAAAATATATAATACATTCCGATTACATAGCATGTAGAGATTGTTTATTTAAGTCTGTCTGCAATAGTTGGCTAGCTAGCCTCTCCTGGTAGGCTAACCTACACAAACAGGATCAGTCGCCCACTTTAATATACAGCTCCATGAGGACTGGGACTTGCGTCCCCAGTGCTTACAGGGCTCCTAATACACAGTAGATGCTTAGTAAACATTCGTAACGAATGAACATATTTGTAAGTTATCTCACTCAGTTTAGGGCTTAAAATTGAAATGATTACCACTCACCAAAATGGATAGATTTCATTTCTTCACAACACATGGAACACATTTTAGAATGTACGTGTAAACATGTATGTATATTCAGATGCCACTTACATTTCTGGAATAGGACACAACTGTTTGAGGTGGTTGCTATTGTTTTCTTCTAAATATTAAAAATCAACTCTCTACTTGTGGAAAATCCCTTGAGTTGAGCTGACAAAGTGTTATAAGCTCGATTTTATCATGGTATTGAGGCTTTCCAAAGGATATGTCTTTCAAAACCTCAAAGGAAACTATACTTTATGTAGCAGATGCAATCAGCTACAGCACAAAACAGCACTTTCCTGAAGGCTCCTAAGAGATCCAAAGGTTTTAACTCTCAATTTTCAGCTGACAGGGGCTAGAAATAATTATGGGCTATTGCATGCTTCCATTGGTTTACCTTTTTTGTGTCCCTGAACATCAATTAAGAGTAAACATGGGGGGAAAAGTCATACTGGCAATTAACATAGAGTAGTGGTAAAAATCCCAGGATATCCTAGAGAGGAAGCAGGTGTGAGTAAACTATTTCTTTCAGTGCCTTACATATTGTAGGTTAAGAAACACACACACACACACAAACAATGCTTAAATTTCATTCAAACTCACGTCCACAAAGTTTTCTCTGGGCCAACCAAATTTAATTATATATCAGCTTGAGAGATTCAAGGATTGAGCTAAAAAATATCATTGTCAAAAAATAAATTGGTATATAACCTAGAGGTTTTTTTTTTTTTCTTTCTTTCTTTTCAAGTTCAAGATGTTGGCTGCTTTACAATTCTTGTCCCCACGGCAACAGGATGTGCCTGGTATAACTAGATGATGCAGCATCCCTGGGGATGGTTTCACCATTTAGCTCTCCTGGCTGCCACACACATGGTTCATCTGCTGTTTTCTACAAATCTGGGACTTTCCAACAGGTTTGAAGTTGCACTTGAGGATATCTGAGGTTATTTATATTTAACATCTACCACTCCATTTGCCTGTCTGTACTACTTGCTGTCTCTTCTCTTTGCTTTCCTTGTCTAATCTACAGCACTCTTTCTTTAAAAACCCTAATACATGGCTAATTTGCTCTTTTTATATAAATTTTTGGTTTCCTATGATCGTTACTAAATTTAATGTTTAGTCACTCCAACTATAGTAGATCCACAAGGACCTCATACTATTTCTTTTAAGCCATTTACATATTAGGACAGTGCTTAGCACACAATAAACCCAAACATACATTGCCTGGTCAGCAAATGTCTCACATCTGAGCCCCTGTTTCTGTAATTTGTATGTGCACGGGTCAGTTGTCCCCACTTTATTTAGCAGAGATTTGGTGATAAAAATTGGCCTTCACTTGAGTAGGTTATTGCAGATGATGTAATCTTGCTGTTTGGTCTAGTCATGGTTCTCAGGTGATATTGATTAAAGTTGTCCCCAAATGGCCCAACCAGCATGCCTCAGTGGTTGAGTGCTAACCTATGAACCAGGAGATCACGGTTCAATTCCTGGTCAGGGCACAGGCCTAGGTTGTGGGATCAATCCCCAGAAGGGGTGGGCAGGAGACAGCCAATCAATGATTCTCTCTCATCATTGATGCTTCTATCTCTCTCTCCCTCTCCCTTCCTCTCTGAAATCAATTAAAATATATTTTAAAGTTGTCACCAAATGAGTTGCAATATCTATTGTTGGCCCAATTCTCACAGCTATGCTGTAGGAAGGATATCATGGTAATCATATTGAAACAGCAGTGCATAGAAGCTGAAGCTGTATCCACATAGCAAAATTTCTCAAGAATTCACTGCCTTCTTATATTCTGCTCCTTTATTTATTTTGTATAATATAAAAGGGCATTGCCAGAGCTGCTGAATTAAGTAATGGCTGAAAATATCAGTCTTCAAGGTCATGCAAATATACCGTTATTTCCTTTTTTTTGTACAAAAATAAGGATTTCAACTGTAAAAAATCCTCAAAACACTTCTATAGTCTCCCAAATAGCTATCCTGTGGATCACCTCTTCTTCTCAAAAGCATATGGAAAATGTTTCGTGTTGTTTTAATTCCTAGCATGTCCTCTGCTGTCCATCCTTGAAGTACTACACTTTCTGGGTCCTTAAGAATGTTGACGTTGTTTTCCACATATTAAGTTTAGAGCTTGTTGAAATGAGAACGAACAAAGTACAAGAAAGTATTTGAGAGCCGGGTACTTTAAAAAAGTCTAGAATTTCTTAATGAGAATATTTTGAATATGTGAAAAATTCCTGTTTAAAATCTTATGGCTTACCACACGAGGTAAACTCTTTACACTTTTACTTATTAAATTAGTAATTATCAATTCTTTTACTACTTTAAACTATCGTTAAAATTTTGAAGCTTTAATGGATGAAATTGTGGTTTTTAAGAGTTCCCAAACAGAGGAGTCAGTTCTTCCCTTGGATAAATATATTATTTCTCCTGTACATTTGAAACAAGAGAAGTCTTCTGGTATTGAACATTCTGGCCTGTTTCTCCTTCTTAGGATATAAATAAGGCATTGAGGGGATTAACTCCTTCAAAACACAAGTTAGCCACTTCCCATGCAGAGGTGCAGACTAACGCTACTGTCTTGTATAATCAAATGAATCCATAGGCACCTTTACTGAAATGCAATTAAATCATTCATCCCTAAGCACCTCGTTTTATTTTTCAGGAGTGATCTTAGACTTTAGAAAAATACAAGCCAATTTAAGATTAAGGAGGGATTACAACCATGTATTTATAACAAAAGGCAGCATGAAGGGTGGGGTGGGGAGGAAAAATTGGACTCTACTATTTAATCTAGAATTTTCTTTCTTTCACCCCCACATGGACAAAATGGCTTAGAGCATTCACAATTTATTTGGATTTCTCCTTTTAAAACAAAACTAATATTCTTAATCAATAACAATAAATATATATAAAAGAAGTGTAGACCTGATTTTTACATTGCTTTCTCAGTTCCTTTGTAGGTAGCAGCCAAGAGTTAAAAAGGATCCTTGTCTTGTGTTAGATAATACCACAGAGTATTTCTAACTTCAGCTTTAGCTTCCATCTACTCACTAGACCTATTTAAATTTTCTAACCCGTTTAATGAGCTCCCAAAATAAACGTATATTATCGAGAAAATCTGAGCACACTCACTTGTTACAGAGAAATGACACAGAGAGGGCATCTATGCAGTATGTGACCTAAATAACCCAAAGCAGATTTAATTCAATATGGGAACCAGGGATTACATTGGTGCTGTTATCTGGGTCTACCAGCAACTGTAACAGCATCTTTAAAAGGTGGCACATTCTTGGATCACCTGTGTGCTAACAATCATTGAATCCTTCATGAGCATAGAAATTCATTCATTCACATTCTCACAAAGAGTTAAAAAATTAAAAATCAAATGAGGTTCCCTTAACATTTTATAGGTAATTCTGAATTAAGAAATGGACCAGTAAAAAAAAAAAATCATGCATTTCTGATAGTGCTCAAAATAACAGAAAGAAAAAAAATGTTCCAAATGATATCACTTCACTTGCAGGCTTAACACGTAGGCTTAGAGGTCCCTGGAAAGACATCACACAGAAGCTTCAATTTTACCATTACAGATTCATAAAGAAATTCAAGTAAGGCTGGTGAGGAAACTCACAGACCTGCCAAGACTCTAGTGCAAATGGGTTTATCCAAATGATTTTTGGCAGATGAATCAAGATAGCAGGAGAGAAAGAACAACATAAGAGATATGCTGAAAGGGAGAGAGGGGTGGGAAACAAGGCCAGGAAGATGTCAGTGAGCATTTCCAATGAAAATGCTTGCCTTGGGCCAGCTTTGGCTGCTCCTCCCACCCATTCCCACTCGCTGAGATCCTAGGATGGCCCTGAATGGGGTGATGAGAGCACTGAAGAGGGAAAGTAAAGCAAAAACCAAAGATTGCTAGTATTTTTTTCTGATATTGAAGATGGTTAATATCTGGTTAATAAGAAATTTGAGACAGCAGTTGATAAGTGTAAGATCAAATGTGGCAAGATAATGATCTAAGGGGGGAAGAAAGTTGTGATTCTGAGGAACTTAATACTTTATTTATAATGAATTTTATTTCTGAGAAACAAAGGCATTTGAGGATTCAATGTGTACAATATTGTTCTTCTAGTAATGATGGACAAGGGGGGCAGTTTAAGAGGGGGACCTCAGCCCATCCAAATTTAGTTGGAAACCTTCAATTATTTCTGAAAAGCCTCCAGTTGGGCATCCCTCAGCATCCTTTTTCACTTCAAAAAAGTTTCCATGATGTTAAGGGTATAGTTTATGCAGAAGAATTTGTTTCTTTCAGATTTATTTTTGCAGTGTGAGAAATAAGACTACAGATGACAACTCCACTTTCAGAGGCATCCTTGTATGGTAAGTCTAGACATAAGGTTGCTAAGAGATGTGACAGTGTGTAGGTAGAATGGACAGTCTATGGAGGAGAAATCTAGAATATAGTTGTATTTCACTGGATTTCCTGCCCTGAGGGAAGGAAGGAACCTAGACATGAACTTGGAGGAATACCTAGTGTCAGAACATATTACACCCTTTCTCTTTCTCCTTTTAAAAAATTATTTCTTCTTTATTTTTGACAGAACTGTGTCTCAAATCTCAGACCATGCCCTGGTAGAAGTCAAGCATGAGGAAGGTATAGAAAGATCTTCTAAATCCTGGGATGTCATGGAGGAGTGCCCCTGGCACACCCTCCTTTGAAAAATCTGTCTCAGAAGTCTGGCAGAGCAGAAAACTGTCTAGTTTTCATTTCACACTAAAATTTACTTCATTGCTTTTAAATCATAGGCCCATGACTGTATAATGAGTCATAATCTCTACAAACACAATGAATGACTCAATAGAGAAGTGTTCCAAAACACTGATATTCACTTCAGAGGCCATTAATGCTGTTTAAAGAAGGAGCGCTTGCTATCCAATTAATGAAATACTCTTAATTACGTTCATTTAATTTTTTAAATTTTATTTATTGATTTGAGAGAGAGAGAGAGAGAGAGAGAGAGAGAGAGACATCAGTTTGTTGTTCCACTTATTTAAGCATTCATTGGCTGGTTTTTGTATGTGTCCTGACCAGAGATTGAACCAGCAACCTTGGTGTATTGGAACAACACTCTAGCCAACTGAGCTACCCAGCAGGGCCTACCTCTCAGTTCTAACACAGTTCCTGACACCCTGAACAGCCATGCTCTTTCCACAGTGACTGAAAACTTGCCAATAAGAACTTTCACTACTAAAGTCTAGGGTATGACAAAACATTTCAAAAATCAATACTCACTGTCATTGACTAGTAAAGATTCAAGAATGTGCTCAACCTCAATGCAATGAAACTATCCCTGCAAATTTGTCTGCTTTCGTTTTCAAATCTGAGGACTTAGCCTGAATCAACTTTACCACCACTTCTCATCAACACATGAAAATGACAAAAATAAAAGACATTTCAAATCTATAATTAAACGGCTCCATCGCCATTTTTGTTGGCCTAAGTTGCTGTTTTTAAAATGAGTTTTTGGTTGTTTTAAGTCATATGAAAATCAATAACAAGGAGTTAGTTAGTTGCTTGGGAGAACCTTATTTAGAGCCCAATTTTTAAAACGCGTGCTTTTTTAAAAAGCAGGGCATTTGTGACTATTATGAGACAATTGGAAATTTGAACCTTGCCCAAGTGTTTGACATGAAGAAATTTTTTAAATTATGTTTTTAGGAAAACAGTATGTTGATTTTTTAAAGGAACGTGTGGATTGTTTATTACATTTCATTATTGTCTTAATCATCAAACATTTGTTGACCTTCCAATAGATCCAGACCTCTGTGCTCCAGATAAATTGTTTTATATTGGGCCATGGCCAGGTGGGGATTATTCCACCGCTGCTTGAAGATCATGCCCAGCCCATGGACCTCTTATAATTTAAGTTCATTCTTGTACACTTGCCACTGAATTCCAAGCATTTCAAATGATAAATTACTCTTTATAAGGTTAACAGAGTATGCCCTAGCTGTTCTTAAGTAATCCACATGAAGTGAATATGCTATGTCAATTTTAATCTCATCGTCAAGGGATCTGTAGTGAATGTAACATTTGGCCAGAGTTCTTTTTTTTAATATGTGCATTTAGCTTGTTTCAAAGTAATACATGTTTAGTGTTTTTAAAGAATCAAAAGTATGACAACTCTGAGAAAAGCAATAGATACTTGGTCCTTATCCTCCTCCCAACCCAAGTACCCAAGTATCTGTCAGTGACCTCCAGCCAAAGAGCATAGAAACACACCTGTAATTGAACAGGATGGGCTTGTCACTCATTTCAGTGAGGAAATAAAAAACTTAAACCATGGGAAGCCGTGGAGCATCTCAGTTAAAGAGTGTTAAATGTATTATAGGATTGGGCTTTGGTTGTGTAATTTTGGGAAAGTTTCCTGCTCTGGATTGGATGCTGTTTAAAAGTGGGGACAACGGGAAGGTTGGGGAGGGTTGGGGGGCAGGGGGGAGGTAGGAGATCAACCGAAGCACTTGTATGCATGCATATAAGCATAACCAATGGACGTAAGACACTGGGAGGAGGGTGAAGGCATGTGTTGGGGGGAGGCTGGGGGAAGGTCAATTGGGGAAAAATAAAAGGAGACATATGTACTACTATTTGTAATACTTTAAACAATAAAACAATAAATAAATAAAAATAAAAGTGGGGACAATGCCATGACTGAGTATCTCAATAATTTGTAAATGGGGAGGGCAGACTAGAAAGCTGCTAATGCTACATTCAGTAGAAAGCATCCCTCACTCATGTAACTGGGAGAGAAAGACATGTTTGGTATTTTGTGGCTAGGACAATGTTCATATCTTGTCTGTGTTTGAATATGATTATGGAGTGGTTTTCATTTTGCCTTGATCAATCATGGTCATTGAGTGGCCTTGTCTGATGTTGATGTTCTGTGAAATTCTTCATGTTTGACAGGTAGACACCAAGGCCTAGCAGATAGCTCTGGACTAGTTCCTAGAGGTCAGGAGTGGCTTTCCTTTGTAGAAATAACTCTTTTGCTCTCATACCCATACTACTATACTCATTCTCCACATACACGCCTCCTGCACCCAGCCGAAGGCCACAGGTCCTGGTAATGGACTTATATCACCAGTTTTAGTTAAAGTAACTATAAATATTTTGTTATTATGGCTATGTAAATATTATGCATAGCAAGGGTAGTACACTATGACTATAGATTCCCTCTCAAAGCATCCCCTTTCCTTTAGAATTTAGTTGATCAGTTATCTCATTTTATTGCATTTGCTCAGTTATCAATCATTCTTCCCAGAAATCTCCAATGGGATCGCAAACATTCTCTGAAAATGGTTAAACATCAGGTAGTTCTCCAGCCCTCCTGGGCTGCTCAAGTGGCTGCTATACCCTGCACTAGAGCTCCTGAGGCCTGTGGCATTATTGTCACGTAGGGCTTCATTTTAGGCATCTGAATCGTCTCCCCTTTGCTAGATTTCCTATTTCCTAACTCTTTTTATCTGTTACTCTGTTGCTGTTGTTAGAGTATATCCCTTAATGGCTTTTCAAGAAAAGACACACAGGAGGCCAATGTTTTTGTACATATACCTGAAAATGCCCCCTCTCTCTCACATCAGTTGAATGAGACTTTGGGGGAGTCAGAATTCTAAATTCGAAAGAGGTTTCCCTCAGAATATTGAAGTCACAACTCTTATTTTTTTCCTAGGTCTCAGTGGTTGTTGTTGAGACATCAAATGCCTACTCATTAAATGTGACTTTTTCTCCCTTTTTGGAGGCTATTAGGGCTTCTGTTGTCCTTGGTATTTTGAATACTCATGATCCTATGACCAGTTATACTGTTGTGGTTGTTTTCTTTCTTTGCATGTATTGTTCTGGGCCTGACAGTCTGAGATTTCAGGTCCTTCCATTCTGGGAAATTTTGTAATAATATTTTCTTTTATTCTGTTCTCTCTCTCATACTAGTTGACCACGTGCATTGAACTATTAATATTTTTAACCTCCTTTTTTCCCTATCATTTTTTTGTCCTTTTGTTTGACCTTCTGGGAGAACTCCTCAACTACCCTTACACTAGTTTAAAAAATGTATGTTATCATATTTTAATTTTAGTGTGGTCTTTCTTATTGTCTGAAAGCTCCCTCTTTAAGAAAATCGTTTCTTATTTTGTGGGCATATTATCCTTTCTTGTCCCAGACCCTAAGAATGTCAATTATAGATTTATATATTTTCTACTCTTCCTTGTGTTTCCTCTATTTTTTTTCAAGTGCTTTATTTATGTTTCTTTACTCTCTAGCATTACATTCGAGTCTTTCTCAAATGCCTGCTCTCCTTCACTGTTATCTTATACTTGAAAGTGAGGTATTGGAAGTTCATATACTTAGATTGGGCTTATGACTTGGTGCTTCGTTGTTGATATCTGGCAGGGTCAGGGAGAGCCCTTTGGGGTGGAGGGTGGGGGGAGGGACGCTAAAAGTTTCACTGCTGATAGGTTTTTCTCTTCCTGTGTTGAGTTATTCCACTCATCTTCTGCCTGAGAGGATAAACAAGCAACTATCCAACTTACTTGAACTTGGTCTCTATTCATTTTGCTTTTAATATCAAAAAGAACAGTTGTCTTTTCAACTACATAACATATTGTATATTCAAGACCGCCTACTAATTCTTTTAATGTTAGTGGAAGAACAGAATTCTTAGTTTAAAGAAAAGTATAAGAAAGGATTAAAGGTCATACTAACTAATAGCCACGGTGAAGATGTTAATCAAATGTTAAATCTATCAAGATAAATTTTTACCAACAACTTCTGTGGGTGTCACAAATGTTGCCTGCAAGTGTTGGTTCTTTCTGTGGTTAGTGACATCAGTTGATTGAAAAACAAGATGCAGGAGCATACAGATGCCTGTTTTAACAAGTAGGTGCAGCGTGGCTTGTGGAAGGTCTCACTTTGCAAATGTTGCATGTTCTTGGGAAGCCAGACAGAGAACAAGTTTAGACTTGAGAAGAAGGAATGTCAGTAAGGCTAAGGAGAAATATTTTGGTGTTTTTTTTCCCCTGCCCTGAGAAAGAACTTTTCTACATATCAAAAGGGGAAAAAAATGTACATTGGTCCAGTGATTTAGCATTTTATTATAAGCTTTATTCAATGCTTAAAATGATCTCCAATGGTCTCTTCCACTTCCAGGGGTCATTCGCCACCCACTCACTGCTGATAGTCATATAGGCCACAATATTCTGACTTTTCTTCTAATTTTCTAACACATTTCAAAAAATTTTCCTGAGTTATCTCAAATTCAACAAACCCAAAATTAATCAAATTACCTACCTACTAAGCCTCTTTTTTCTAAATTCCTTACTTCAATTATTTGTTTTGCCATCTGTTCAGCCACCTAAACTAAAAATTGTAGTCATAGTCCACCACCAGCACAGTTCTTGCACCAGCAAACCTATAACAAATGAATGGATGGATTTTCAATGCTTTCTAATCATCTCCCTCTCACCAGCAAGTTCTATTCACTCTGCTTGAAAGCCCCTCTCAAAGCATCCCCTTCCCTGGCCTGCACTGTCGCTGGTCTCATGTAGCCCTCAACGCTCTTCACAGTTAGCTATCTAAACCATTTGCATTCCTCCAGCAAAGGTTTGATCATATTTTAACTTGGTCCAAGAATATTTAGTTTCTCTTTTTTTATCTGCAAAAGAAAATTCCAACTTCTCTTGACTCCCCACAGTTAGTACACTCTGCTCTCACCACCTCCCTGACTCCTTGACTGAACCCTCCTCTAAAGCCACACTTCCCCCTATTTGATCACACTGACATTTCGTGCCCCCATGCCTTCGATCGTATTTCCTTTTCCTGAGTGTTTCTTCACTCCCTTGTCTGGTATGCTCACATCCTGATCATCCTTTAGCTCCTGATTCAAACATCTCCCAGGCTTCTAATCGGAACTCATGCTTTACTCCTCAAAGCTTTTACTAGTATGGTTCTGTTTATTCATACGTCTGCTCTAGCTTTCAACACAGCCTAAGCTGTATTTTAATAATTTGTCCATGTGTTTGCCTCTCTCCAAAGTCCTAACAAGCCCTACTCCCAGCGATTAGATACAGTAAATGATATAGAAAATTTTCAGAACTGGCATTGAATTCAAGCCATGTATGAATTTATTATTGAGAGTCACACGTATTTCAGGAGTTAAAAAGAAAATCGAACCAGAAAGTCTTTTGTATTGGGAAGAGGGTGAAAAATATTAAAACAATGTGATTCATGCTGTGATATGGATTCATATCATGAATGAATCAGGTCACTTAAAAATCTGATTTCTCCTAGAGAATTCTAGCCACCACTCCTCATACTACTCCTTCCCTTTTCTTCCGGGCTCTTCCCACCACAGCCGCTTGGGCAATACTTAGACCTGTGGCATGCATTCTTACACTTTAGGCACTAGGTTTGAGTTTCCCCATCTTGCGTTCCAGGTGTGCCGAGAGCAGCTCTAAGAACTCCAGTGCCTCAGATGAGATAACACAACGCCTGCGGGAGGAAGCATTCCAGCTTCCTTTGGGGAGCTTTCATTTCCTTCCCCAGCCTCTGAGAGAAGGGTCTGGAATGCATGGCCCTCTCCCTAGGCTCTGTGTTCTCCCTGCTTAGAGAAGGGGGATTGGAAAGGAGGAAGCAGGGTGCTCTGGGTTCCTCTGCAAATCCCCAGGTTATCCCCTCCCTGGTATCTTCACATACAATGCGCCAACTCTGGGGCCAGCGTGGTGAGAACTTGTGGATTCTGAATTTTTATCTATTAAACATGGTGAAGACTCCTTGTTAGTTCAGAGAAAGCCACTTTTCAGGTTGGCTTTATTTTAGTGAGGAGGCATTTCATCCACTTAGAGGGAAATTATCAGAGAGTAAGGAAGCCAAGTATCTACCTCAATCTGATAGCAGATGTGCATAGAAGGTACTAATTAAACTTACCTATGCAATGGTAATAGACTCTTCCCAGCAGAGGAATATTTTTTTAAATTACTCATTATTTAAAAATTATAAATATATGCTAATTAGAAGGGCCCCACGTGTAATCTTATCCAGGTTCAACAATGATTAACTTATAGCCAGTCTTATTTCATCTGTACACCACCCCCATACTCCCAGATTATGTTGAAGAAATTAAAACACCATATTATTTCACTCCTAAGTATTTTTAAGTATCACATAGGAATCTTGTTAGCAGTATTGTTCAAACAAGTTACCCTTATAATAAACTTCTCATCTTTCCACAGGATCTGTATTTTGTTCCCTTGAACCTTGAAGTCTATGGGCACTGAATGTGTGAAACGTACATGGAGAATGCGGTTGTGTGAGCTAGCTCCATCCCTGTGATTAATCTATTCTGTACACAATGGCACCCAGGGTGCAGAACGCCCCTCCTTTGGTCACCTAGTAACATCACACTGGTCAACAAGAAGCTGAATAAACTATTATGTTTCGCGAAAGTGCTTGGCTAGCTGACTTGGATCACCTCCTAGATTTTAGGAGAAATAACCATTGCAAAGTTTGAATTTGCTAACCCTTTAGGCTTGGCTGGCAGGAAAGAAGCATTCCCCTCTTGGAGCATAAAATGGATACAGGAGATATGGGCTCAGGTAAACTGGGCCAAATATTGAAGCAGATTTGGAGACAGAACCTGATGCTGAAGCAGGCACTCCTGGGCCGTGACCACAGTGAAGGGGCTGGTGGGGCCACTTGGACATCCACAGTGGTCTTTCTGGGTCAAGAACTCAGTGGGGCCCTTCAGCAGCTCTTGGAGCACACAGCAGGCACACTGCGCTCCACCTGCCAGCAGCTGCGTATCCTGCTTGACAAGGAGAATCAATGTACCTGGAGACAAGGCAAGTATTTATTTTATTCATTATTTCTGTAAGGAATATTGATTGGGTAGCCACTCTGAGAAGGTTTAAGGGGCATACAAAGAAGGCTAAAATAGAGTCTCTGTCCACAAGGGACAAACAACGTCATAGGGGGAGTAAGACTAGACAACCCCCCAAAATGCAAGGAAAATTGAGGGCAGTTCCATTTGAAACATACAAATAAAGTGTGTTAAGGCTACAGAAGCAGGCGAGGTCCCATTTTTAGAGTGAGGATTTGGGAATGTCGCTAAATAAAAAGGTTATATTTAAACTGAAGCCTAAGGAACAGAAACTGGGAATCTTGAAGGAGCATTCCAGGCAGCCCTCACCAGTTTGGCTCAGAGAATAGAGCATCGGCCTGTGGACTGAAGGGTCCTGGATTTGATTCTGGTCAAGGGCATGTACCTCTGTTGCAGGCTCCTCCTGGGCCCAGGCTCTGATCAGGGCATATGCGGGGGAGGGGGGGGTGAGAGGGGGGGCAACCAATCAGTGGTTCTCTCACATTAATATTTCTCTCTGTCTTTCCCTCTCTCTTTCACTATCTCTCAAAAAAAAAAAATGTCAATGGAGAAATATCCTCGGGAGAGGACTAAAAAATAAATACAAATTTTTAAAAAGTACATCACTTTAAATTAAAAAAAAAAAAGAAAGAGCATTCCAGGCAGAGATATCAGCAGGATCCAAGACTCAGAAGTAAGAAAATATAGGCTTACTTGAGGAAAAACAAGTCGTTTTTCTACATTGGAATGTGATACTCTATTTTTAGACTTATTTGAGTTTGAACCTTCAGTTGAAAAAAACTTGGAAAGGCTAGGGTGATCTGGGTTATGGAATTGGATTCCCCTCTCCCCCTTTGTGTTCAGATTCCTGGGAATAGGCCCAGTTATGGATGCTGAGAAGTATAGTACAGCAGGAATGACGAATATGACCTCAGATGACAGTAATTATTCTAGATTAAAAGATGGGGGGATTATGAAATCCAATGCTAAATCATATAGTGTCAAGACAAGTGGGCAGGTCTTATCACTCAGGAATCTAGGGCCAATAATGTTAAGAAATTCAGTCTGAAGGGCAATGATGGGCATCTGTAAAAAGCTGTCCAAAGATATCTGACCCAGAGACTATCAGCTGGAACTCGTAGCCAGGATTCAAATCTCTGCCGAGAACTCAATGTGCTCCTAGGCAACAGATTAAGTCAAATTGTTATTTTTAGAAAATGATAAGGACTCAGCTATCAGAAAAGAAATTCAAAATAAACACGCGGTCTCAGATACAAGACAAAAAAACAAGTTGTCAGAACTGGATCCCAAAGTTAAGTTCAGACTAGTAAAAGGATGATTAATTGATGAATCTGAAAACAGAGCTATGGGGTCTTATATATCAGATTCCATACTTCAGAATTGAATTCTGAAGACTGGAGAGTTACTAAGACTGCAAGAAGGTGTCAGGTGATCCCGCTATGAGGAGAGGGGAAATGAAAAGGAGAATGGTAAGCAATGGGGATCATGATGAGGGTATACACTAGAGTGAAGAGACTTGACTTTGTTTAGTGGTGTTTCAATAGCCACTGCAGCTTCCAATCAGAGAATCAGTATAATTAGAGCTATTCTCTGAAAGACTAATTTGAAAATTGCCAAGGATCACAAGCTCAGCAGGAGAAATAGGGCCAACCTAATCCAATTCTCATAACAGCAAACAAAATACTCAATATAGCATCCACACCCACAGAAATAACGTTGCTATGGTATACCTCTACCCAAGTCTCCTCTAGAATGTTCACTAAATTTGAGGCAAATAATTATAAATGGATACTTGATATACTACATTCAAAAGAGAAAGAATAAGTCTCAAAATCTTACCTAATAAGGCATGGCTAAGGGAGCTATTGACTTCAATTGAACAGTCTATGGGGAGGCTGGAATATATGTCCTTCTAATATTCAAAGAATTTTCACAACAAAAAGGATTTGATTTACTACTAGATTAAAAGCAATTTGTGCCCCATTCCTAGATGTGTTAAGAGAATGACAGTCGTACAAATGACTTCTCCCTCAGGAGGGAGATTGGCTTAATGCCCAGTATGGGCCTTTGTAGTGTTTCTAAGGTTATCTTGCCATAACTCATTACATGTCAGTGGAGAAACATAATTTGGTTTCGTTTTGCATTTCTTCTTTTTATGTGTTTCTCTGTGTGTATGTGTGTGTAGAAATCATTACTTTCATAGACTGCCTCATGAAAATAAATGAATATTTGGGGAGCACTGCTACACTTCTAAAGGAAGAAGAAAAGCAGATGTGTAATTTATGCGGCATGCGTGATGAATGTACTCCACTGCAGACAATGCCTGCCATTCAGGATATCAAGGCAACAGACATTGCTGCAAGAGAGGGACAAAATGTCATAGAAACAGCTACTCTTTCTCCCACAAATGGGGAGGAAAGTCATGACACGCACCAGGACAGATTAAAGGAAAATAAAACACACATGAGTTTGGAATCAGTGGAGAAAGAAAACAATACATCAGTGAATGGAGATGTCACAGGGCAAGAAGAGTCACAGAACGAAATGTTCCCAGATAATGCAGAAAATGAAGATGATAAACAAATAGCACACGTGACTGCTGAAAACACGAATGGCAACAGGGAAGAGACACATGACATCACCCAGACAACAGAAAGAGACATTCAAGAGAGCTCAGAAAACCAAAGAGAAGAGACTCCCACATCATGCGATACGGCCAATAAATGTGTAAATAGTCTTCTTCTCAATGATTCAAAGAGTCTAAAGCAAAAAGATAACATAGTGGAAAAGGAGTAAGTAAATGTAATCAATGTGAGAGATTCTTATATATGCCTATTAATATGTATTTCTGTAGTTAGCGGTCATAGCATTTAAACATAAATAAAACTTTATATTTACATTTAATATCTCCTAAAGATATTGTAAATCAGCAATTCAGTTTAAATTACTTCTATAAAAATTTGTATGGCTACTATTACTAATATTGCTTGTTTCTTATGGCTTTAGGAGACAAACATTAAATACTTTTTAAAGGAGGAGGAAATTGATGATATGAGAAAGTAAACTGTATCATTATCCAGAATAGAGACACGTTATAATCACTATTTTTTCAATTATAATAATAAATTAGGAGGCTGCAAAGTGTTCATAATTTAGGAGAGAATTTCCCAATGCCAGGTTTATTTTATTTACATTCCTCAGTAAATTCTCAGGTTTATTTTATTTATAAATAATCATGAATTCCTGTCAGCAGAGCTCCAGGGGGATCCTGGAAGGGCTATGGGAGGTTCTTAAAACTGAATGCATATTTCCATACCAATTAAATCCTTGGTCCAGAGCTTCCATAACATTCTCAAAGAAACTGTGACTTCAAAAAGTGTGTAAGACTGATCTTTTTTGTGTGTGACTTATCTCCCCAACACAAGTTAGGTAATTATCCCTATTTGTTCAAATAAAATACTCACAAGCTATATTTTTCCAGCAAAAACAACACCCTTAGAAGGCAATGTGGAGTAGTGAAAATTAAAATAAAATAAGTATCATTGGCTTGTGAGTCAGACAGACTTACATTTTATCTCCTGTTTTCTTACAAACTAGTTCTGTGACCCTGGGCAACTTGCTTCATTCCTGAGCCCTCTTTGTAGGAAATTGTATCTGTTTTCTGGGATTACTCAGTAAGGTCAAATGAGAAAATCAGGTGAAGGTCCTAGCCCGATGTTACTTTGCAGAAGTTCACGCTAAGCTAGATGTTAGTGTGTTCATTTATTTCACCCCAACAACCCTCACTGTCTCCCCCACACGACCAACCTTCCCTTGTCCCCTCGCTGCCACCAGGTGTGATTCTCCTTCAGATGCAAGGTACCATTTCAGGACAACACCACAAATGAGTCTGTGGTCGCAGGAAGTCATTCTGCTCACTTTGACTCTGGTCATCTCATTTATAAAATGAAGAGGCTGAGCTAGTTTTGCTGTGAGGACGCTATAGGTCTGAAAAATCTAATAAATTCGATAGGTGTCTCAGAAGTACATTCAGTGCGTGAAAGACCCCCATGGTTCGAAAGAATTAGTGCCCCCGCCAAACAACTGTTGAAGTAGTCAAACAGTGGCTGCCCATTTCACTTGAGAAAAACATTAACACTTCAGGATCCTCACATTCAGAAATGACTCAAAGCATCCTCTAATGAGTCATTGCTGAATTACTCCCTCTCACACTCCTTCGGGTGTTTTCTGGTGCCTGGTTTCCTCTTTGTGGCCTACAGACCCATTGTGCTTGGCTTGCATGTTTAAGAAGACGACTACTCATTGCAATCTCTCAGGCTACGAGGCCCTCTTGACACATAAAAGATGAGTGTTATAAAAAAAAAAACACACCTACCACAGAACCTGAATATTCCTCTCTGAATAGTTTCTTTTTGGGGAAAAAAATCTATCTTTTCTACTGTAGTTGTCCTTGTATGTACAGACTGAAAGGGAAACAACATTGGAATAAACCCATGTGATTATTTTTGAGGCTGGACCGGACCTTGCCTCTTTGACTAGAGTTAGGGTAAATGAATGCATTTACAGGTCGCCTTACTTCTTCTGGGACACAAAAGAGAGTCATTCTTGAAGTCATTCTTCTTGAAGTCATTCATTGTATCCTCTACTAGACAATGTTTCTCATTTTCTGAATTACCATAATCACCACCAGAGAATACTTCTACACACCAATGGGCTAGGTAATTTTCTACTTCTTCTAGCTTTATGGGTTCAGAATTATAAATACAAATAAATAACCCTCTCTGCAATTTCAACATATATTTTTAGATGTCTATTTCAAGCACACTATAAAATTGAAGTTACTAAGAACTGAAAAATAATTAAGACCTGGTAATTCTAAAACTGATTATTTTTAATTAAATTTTTTGGGGTGACATTGGTCAACGTGAGCATGTAGGTTTCAGGTGTGGGTTTCTCTTAAAACTGATTATTAATGTGATATTTTATATATCTCCTCTAATTTCTCTAAAAATATTTCAATTTTATTTCATTTAATCTTCACGCTATTGTGAATTAGATATTAGTTTCAGTATGTAAAGCATAACAATCTCAGGACTTTAGAATGATGTGAGAAAATATGATATTAAATTAGAAAGTTTGAGCTTTTGTGTTAAAGATGAATGGATGAAATTATTGATTCTACAGCTTACCATCAGTGTAATCTTCAGGAAGTTAAAAATTTTAGACCTCACTTTCCTTATCTGTAAAACTACAGGCCTGGTGCATGGATTTGTGTGTGGGTGGGGTTACTCTGCCTGGGCAGCGATTGGGCCAGTTGGGCCGATGGGGGCCAGTCGGGCAGGAGGAGGGACTGCGGGAGGTTGGCTGGCTGCGGGAAGTTGGCTGTGGTAGCACACTGACCACCAGGGGGCAACTCCTGCATTGAGCATCTGCCCCCTGGTGGTCAGTGCATGTCATAGCTACTGGCCAGTTGTCCGATTGCAAGGGTCACTTAGGCTTTTATATGTATACTAGAGGCCCAGTGCATGAAATTTGTGCACTGTGGGGGTGCTCCTCAGCCCAGCCTGCACCCTCTCCATTCTGGGACCCACAGGGATTGGGCCTAAACTGGCAGTCGGACATCCCTCTAACAATCCAGGACTGCTGGCTCCCAACCGCTTGCCTGTCTGTCTGCCTGATTGCCCCTAACTGCTTCTGCCTACCGGCCTGATCACCCCCTAACCACTCCCCTGCCAGCCTGATTGACACCTAACTGCTCCCTGCCAGCCCAATTGCTCCCAACTGCCCTCCCTTGCTGGCCTGGTCACCCCCAACTGTCTTCCCCTGTTGGCCTGGTCCCCTCCCAACTGCCCTCCCCTGCAGGCCTGATCCCTCCCAACTGCCCTTCCCTGCAGGCCTGGTTGCCCCCAACTGCCCTCCCCTGCCAACCTGGTCACCCCTAACTGCCCTCTCCTGTAGGCATGGTCACCCCTAACTGCCCTCCCCTGCTGGCCTGATAGCCCCCAACTGCCCTCCCCTGCCAACCTGGTCACCCCTAACTGCCCTCTCCTGTAGGCATGGTCGCCCCCAACTGCCCTCCCCTGCCAGCTTGCTCACCCCTACTGTCCTCCCCTGCTGCCTTGGTTGCCCCTAACTGCCCTCCCCTGCAGGTCTGGTCCCCCCCATCTTCTCTCCCTCCCGTGCAGGCCTGGTTTCCCCCAAGTGCCCTCCACTGCCAGCCTGGTTGCCCCCAACTGCCCTCCCCTGAAAGCCTGGTCCTCCCCAACTGCCCTCCTCTGTTGGCCTGCTCACTCTTAACTGTCCTCCCTCCCCTGCAGGCCCGGTCCCCCCCAGCTGCCCTCCCCTGCTGGCCTGGTCACCCCTAACTGCCCTCCCCTGCTGGCCTGATAGCCCACAACTGCCCTCCCTTGCTGGCCATCTTTTGGCAGTCATCTTTTGAGCACATGGGGTGGCCATTTCGTGTGAGGGAATGGCGGTCAATTTGCATATTGACTCTTTATTATATAAGATAGAGGGTGATGATATGCTTACCTGACCTCATAGTGTGAGGATTAAATGAAATAATGTATAGCCTAATACCTAGCCCATAGAAAAAGCTAGAATATTAGCAATTTTAATACTAATTATTGATGTTTAAGGTCAAACATTTAGCAAGTGACTGATCTCAAATTTGAATTTGAGTCTATAAGACTCTAAGATCTTTGGCAAAGGTGATGGTATAAAATTAAGAGTAACACACATAGTTAAAATAAACTTTCTGTCAAAATATGCTTTTGGATTGATTCTTTGAGGATTTTAAATATTGGGTTTCTGTTTCTAATTACCTTGATTAGTCATAATTTCACAGTACTTTTGTACCTCTCGGTTTTTCTAAAAAATGGAATTATCATCATAATTTGATCTAATGTGTTTAGACAATTCCAATACCAGATATACATTTACTCCCCTCATAACTTAAGAAACTACTCAGGTGTTAGTATTTGGTTTATCAAGAAGCTTCAGCAATCTTCAGATTCATATTGTGACGTGAACAAAACTAGGGATGAATCAATCACTTAAATAATAATACCAACGAAAATAGTAACAATAATAATAAACAACACATGTAATACTATGTTCTGAGTACAGATTAAAATACTTTTATTGATTTTTAGAGAGAGAGGAAGGGAGAGGGGGAGAGAGAAAGGAACATCTATGTGAGAGCGAAAATTCGATTCACTGCCTCCAGCACACCCCCCTACTGGGAACCCAAAGGGTAATGTTTTGGTACTTGGGATGATGCCCAACCAGCTGAGCCACACTGGCCAGGGCTAGGCACAACTTTTTCATTACTTAGCATACAGTAGTTCATTTAATCTTCACAGCCTTCCTATGAAATCAGTTATTGTTTTAATACCATGTTATAGTTGAGGAAACTGAGGCACAGAGAGGTTGAGTATATTGCCCAAGGTCACAGCATCAGTAAGTCGGAGAACTGGGATTCAAAAAGAAAATGTGACCCTAGAGCTCAGGCTCTGATATATGTACCCGTACAATTCATAAATCAAATATTTGCAAAAACTATGTCCTTTCTCACCCTGCAGGTATCTTGATGTGCTGAGTGATGAGAGGGGCCCTCAAGTGTCTTGTTACATCACAGCACCTTCATACCTTCTACAACATCTAGAATGCCGAATAATTAACAGCATGAGCTCTTTAATAGTGAGTGATAATGAAGAGTTGGTCAGCAATGTCATCACTGTTGAGTGCTCAGAGATGGAAATGAGGATTCCGTTTCCAATATGCATTGCAATTCCCTTTACCGCACGTTACAGGGGGAATTACAAAGACATCCTGGTGAAAATGTCTGACATAAACCTGCAGTCCAGTTATCTAACCCCAAGTTCCCTGGAAGGAATGAGAGGAAGTTACAAGGTTGGTAAATCATTGGCTACATCTACACTTGCTGTTTGGTTCCTCCTCTAAACATTGCTTACACTACCAGATTGTAGAATAGACATGATTACTCATTAGTAACAAATGAAAGGGCTCATAGAGTTATTCTAGTGCATTCCCTCTTTTTTTTTGCCACAAAGATCAGAAAGAACAGAAATTACACATGCTAGGAGTTAAAATGATAATTTTTCCACGGTACACTTTATTGTATAATTCTGAGGATCTCTCAGGTCACAAAGACTAAAGAACAGAAATCACTGGCCATACTGAGGGATGGAGAACTTGGGTAGAGGACACGTGGTTAACAAAACCAACACCATGGCTTAATTAACTTCATGTCTATGTTAGACTAGCTTTAGACTAACATTCAAAAAATATATATTTTTATTGATTTCAGAGAGGAAGGGAAGGGGATAGAAACATCAATGATAAGAGAGAATCATGGATCGGCTGCCTCCTACATGCCCCACACTGGGAATCAAGCCTGCAACATGGGCATGTGCCCTTACTGGGAATCAAACAGTGACCTCCTGGTTCATAGGTTGACATTCAACCACTTAGCCATGCCAGCCGGGCTTTAGACTAACATTTTCACTGTGATGGATCTCTGCAAAATTTAAGAATGTTAAGAGTCCCCAGATGATAGTAGCTTTATTATCATTCATGGGTTGGGAAATATGTTAAAATGAACAACTGTGCATGTGTGTGTATGCTTTGAGATAGTTATTAAATCTATAAATCATGTTTAGTTCATACATGAAAGACAGTATATGTGGTTGTTAGGATGTGGATTGTGAAGGATTCAAATGTGGTTCATATACTTTCTTGCTATGTGAACTTTGGTAAATTATGTAACCCTGCTATGACTCAATCAATTTCTTCATCTGAAAAATAAACACATAATAGCATCTACCTGATAGGGTCATAAGGACAAAATGAAAAACTATTGTACACTTAAAAAGATAAAAGGAAGCTTAAAAACACATGCTAGCAGTTAAAAATGATCATTTTTTTCCTCATGGTACACTTTACTGTATAATTCTGAGGACCCCTATGGTCACAAATCCATATGTTTTGAAGAAAGAATATACACAATTACTAAACTTTGCATAGATTTGATGGGAACAAAAATTTAAGGTACTTCTGTGGGCCAGTGAACTTACTTTGAAACAATTTAAATATTTGTATTTTTTCAATTTATGTAAATTGTCATTATTTGAAGAGGAGGACAGGGTATAAATGTGAAAACATTCCATGTATACAAGAAATTCTTTATAACACATCTCTACTTTTTCTGGTTTGGTCTTTTCTGATTTACAAATAAGGTTATACAGTTAAATATGAAAGCTAAGTCTGTTCTCATTATTTACTCCAATTCATGCAACTAATACATGTTATCTTTAGTCTAGGAAGCATGTAAGTATAACAGCTCTTGATTGGGGTTTTTTAATCTTGGCCATTCTGCTGACTGACATAGAAGCAAAAAGTGCTCAAGTACAGGTGCTTTTTACAAAGTGGGTACACAAGATGTTTAGCAAATGAATAATGAGAGAGAGAGAGAGAGAGAAAGAGAGAGAGAGAACACCATTGTCTACTGGGAAAAAATAAAAGCATATACGTTTCTCTTTAGAATATTCTAATAGTAGTTATCTCTATTTTTAGCTCAAGACAATTTAAACTCTGGATTCCTTCCAAATGTTTATGTGGTTCATACGACATTTAAGAATTCTAACTCTGGAGTCAGATGAACCGCCATCAGAGTTCTGCTCATGACACTCCCCTGAGTAACAACACTTCCTGTTTCCCAGCATCTGCCAGATGTGCCCAAGATACAGGCCAACCACCACCGGTTCCCAGAACACGTTCTTACCTTTCACCATTTTCCCTCCAGCCAGTTAGGGACATTCACCATGCCCTGAATTTTCCCAGCGACGGAGTCATGCAGTGATATTGTGAAATATTTTCCTTAGTCAGTTTTCAAATGATAGATTAGTTTGCATTGTGATTGTCCCTGAAATGTTTGTGTGTCTGCGTGATTATCCGCACACCAGGGCGGAGCCCGACTGGTGCTCAGGAAAGCATGAATAGATCAAATTGCTTCTAAGTCTTCCTTCTCAATCTAAGCGCTGGAGATTATATGAGTAGTTAATTCTGTTTTCATTTATGCACAGCTCCTTTTATGTGATGAAAAGAAGGCTTGAAATTTAAATATCACTATATAAAAATGAAACACAAATGTCTCTTTGTAGTCAACTGCTCCTACTGCATGGAGGACAGAAGTAGAGAAAATGACTTTACTAAGAGATTGTGAGTTGTCAGAAGGAAGAATCTGCTGACAGTACAGGTTCTATAATGTGTATGGAAACTGCCTAATGAAATTTCAGTCCTAAAGCAGGGCTGAATATTCTGGATAAAGGCCAATATTTAAAGTCCATTCTGGTAAACTTAAGGAGGATGGGATTCCAGAAGTAATTAGTATTTTTAAAATACTGAATGTGATTGCTCATTGTACATATATATTTTCTCTTTGAAATTTATTTTAAATTAAAAAATAAACTGACTTTTTTTTTTTCTGTTATGTAGCTCAAAACTGAGAAATTCCTGGTTACCTATGTTCAGTTGTGGGCGATAACAGGGACAGCATAGTAACAGTGCTGTGCTAATGTCCTTGTCTTAATATCCTTCAATCCACACAGGGGACCTGTGCTGAAGTGAAAGTTTATAAGTTGGGTATCTTTTCTGTCATGTCCTGTTTAAAGAAAGAATCCTTCATTGTAACAAAGAAAGGCCTCACTCTCAAGCCAAGCATGGATTCACGAATATCCCTGCATTACCCTCCAGGAGTTTTTGGCTCACCCGTCCTTGTGCAATTAAAGGTAAATATTAATAACTGGTGATTTCCTTCTTATAGATTGTGTGAGTCATCAAACATGGTCCTAAAAGATGAAGATCAAAATATGTAATAACACAGTAAATGAATTCTTCTCTGATACTTTTAGTAATAAAGTGATGATTTTAAGTATTTTTAGTAATAAAGTGATGATTTGGAACATACTGAATCTCACTGCAAAATGAATCTCCACTTTATCACTTTATTTGAAAGATTTTTTTCTAGCTAGTTTTTGTATTGTTTTGTTTATGATGGTTATGAATAAAAATATATGTTGAGTATGATAGAATTGATGCCAGGCACTGGACATTCATATGATTCAAGATTTCCACCTGAGAAGCTAGTCCATTAAAATATTTATAATTTTGAAAGTCTGGTTATATGTAATTATAAAACAGTCTTTCTTGGGAAGAAATTTTTAAAGAATTCAATATATACAAAGGTGAGCAATGATATATCAATGTACATTTTAGGAGATATATTTCCTCAGTTTTCCCTGTACGTCTGGCCTCAACTCTTTCCCAGGTGCTTCTATTTCTCCCAGTTGTTACCATAAAAGGTAAGCAAAGAAGGAAAGTTTTAAATAAAAGCTATTATGAATAATTAATTTTTATAAATATTTTTCATAAGCTTTGAAATTTTGGAATTATGTTAGCTATTTTTATTATTAGCTAAAGCAGTGTTTTCTTATGTAAGAGAAAACACTTAAGTAAATATAGTCTTGTTTTTCTAGTTCCTAAGGATCACTTGATCTAACAATAGTTTTAATTAGAAATTACGTAAAATGCCTATTTTGTTTTCTAGGTCATTTTGTTGCCTACAATTAAGAGTGTTTCTCAGTTATTTATAAAAAAGGACAGGGAACCTAGATTTCACAAGGACTTTGTAAAAAGGGACAACTGTTGTGCTTTTTTATAAATTAATGCAGTATTGATTCAGCCAGCAATATATAGAGAAATATATTAAAACTACATTCCTTCCAAGTTTCAGAAACCTGGTTTATAAATATGCTGATACTTTACATCTTTTGCTAATTAAATATAGGAATATATATGTACACAGGGTGTCCCCCAAAATGTTTACACACTTTGAATGATTAGAAAGTGTTTATTAACATACTAGAGGCCCAGTGCATGAATTCGTGCATGGGTGGGGTCCTACCAGCCCACCCCAATCGGGGCTGATCAGGCTGGGCCGGCCTGGGGGAGGGGCTATGGGCCAGCCAGCCCCACCCCGGGGTGGGGGGCAATCAGGGATGGGGCTAGAGGGGGGAGGGACTGCGGGCAGTTGGCCAGCTGCCACCGCTCCCTGGTTGAACTCCCGGTCGAGGGGACAATTTGCATATCAGCCTTTTATTATATAGGATAGTTCATTTTCAAAATTTAAAAGAATTTATAGAAATGAATAATTATTTTTGTCAGTGCCTGTTTTCAAACTGATGACCATTCTGGCCGAGGCACTGCTGATAAAGTGAAGCAATGGAATTGCAAACATCAGGAATCACTTCATTTGGTATTTGTGTGCCCCCAATTTATGGACTTTCGTTGGTTTTGTACCATAAACTTTATCTTATGTATCCCCATAAAAAAAAGTCTGAAGGCACTTTAGGATAAATTTTCTTTGTCCAAAGCTTAGTCTGGCTTCACCCATTATTTCAAATCAGTTAAACCTGAAATGGAGTGAAAACTGAATTATCAGTTGTTAAACTGTGTATACATTTTTTGGGGGGACAACCTATATATATTTTTGTTTGTTTGTTTAGATCCAACCAGCTGACCCATCTTTGGTAGCATACTTAAAAACACAGCAAGATACTTCCTACTCGGTACTATCCACCAGCCCTCTGATTCATGTACAGCACCCATCCACACATCCTTTCCAGAAGCCAGTCACTGTATGCCTACCTTGTTCTTCACACCCTGATAAAAAAAATTTGGGGTCTGAGGTAGATCATAATAGAAGAGTCACTACCACAACAAAAAGGATGGTACCATTATACTTCAACCGGTGAGTTAGATCCTCATATCTCTAACTGACTTGATGATAAACAAAGAAACATAAATGCTTGAAAAATGTAATCAAATGTCTTGTATTTAAATATCAGCATTAAAATAGTATTACATTTTTAATCTATAATAATAAAAGTGTAATATGCTATAAGACCGGACAGCTGAATGACCTTCCAGACATCATTCCGGGTGTCCTTCTGGACAATGCCATGGCAGTGGGGGCTGAGGCAGAGGCAGTTAGGGCCAATCAGGCAGGCAGGCAGGCAGAGTGGTTAGGGGTGATGAGGCAGGCAGGTGAGCAGTTAGGAGCCACCAGTCCCGAATTGTGAGAGGGATGTCTGATTGCCAGTTTGGCCTGATCAGATCAGGCCTAAACCGGCAGTTGGACATCCCCCGAGGGGTCCTGGACTGTGAGAGGGTGCAAGCCGGGCTGAGGGACCCTCCACTCGCCATGCACGAATTTCGTGCACCTGTAGTATAGAAATAAAATGTGGATCCATAAAGGGTAATGATTTTATGCTGTAATGGCCCAAAAGTATTCTATATAATACAAAACAGGCAAAATTAGTCCTGGCTTTCAAAGAATTTGATATAGTTAATTACAAAGATGTGGTATGGTGATTTTAATTTCTGTATTTAAGAGTATTCTGTTAATACAGGAAAAAGATTAACTTGACCTTTACCAACAAATTAAATTTGAGTCTATATTTACCATATAGGTGGCTTCCTTCCTCTCCTGATGTTTATAAATGAAACAAAATTCCCACCAATAAGACAAATATATACTATTGAGCTACCAGCCAGAAATGAAATTGCAAATGACATGCTAACACTGAATAGGGTATGCTGAATAACGGTAATCCTGATCTAAATGCCTGTCTTTCCTTTCATACTTATTTTCTTTTCCTAGTGAAAAATGGTAGAAGGGAATGTTTCAGTTATCTAGTTCTAAAAAAGAATTTTTAAAGAAACAGAAGAGGGAGACACAATTTCAGACATTTAATAGAAATCACTGCTATTAATTGAGAAACTAGTATGTGCCAGGTCCCTTATGTATATTATCTCATCCAGTCTCCTCACCATCTCATCTTCAGTTTATTAGGGAGAAGACTGAGATTAAGCACTTGTACAAACTAGCTATGCTGATGAAGCAGTGCAACCTAGGTGTGGGCCCAGATCGCTCTACTTGTACTCATGACTCCATGTAGCCATTATTTAGTTAGTTTAAAGATGTAAGGCCAGAAATGGAGAAATGGGTCATTTGTTCTTTTCCACTGTGTTGGCAATAGTGGAATGTTGGGTTTTGGCTGGGAGAATAAATCAGACTTTCCCTAGTGCTAGATATGTGAGAGAGAGCATAGATATATAGGCATAATCCAGTTATACATATTTTTATTACTTGGGATATATATGTGTATAAGCTCCATTTGCCAGAAATATGTAGAACACATATACTATATCCCAGTGGCAACTTAGTTAACCCATGTACCTATATGTCATAGTAAAGTAAGATTTTAAGCAGATCCATCCAGAAACTTCTAATTTAAAATGTATCAGTCTAATAGATTGACATTCCCTTTTAAATATTCCCTAAAATACATATATAACATATATATATATATATATATATTTATCTATTTCAAATATAAAAACTTGTCCATAAAAATTTATTCTGACTAGTAATTTATTGCTAGGGTACTTATACCATCTGTAGAGTACACAGCAAAGGATTAATAAAAATAATTTGTGACCGACATGTACTTTACATTATAAAACAAAGCAATACCATTTGCCAGAAAGATGACAGAAGTAATAGTTTGCCTGTCCCCTATTATCTGATTCCATAGTCTATACATACCAATGAAAATATACATTTATCTCTGTAATACACACATAATTTTTGGAAGTGATTAGATCAATGTTCCTTTGCCCATCCTTGGTTATATTCCCACTTCCCTCGGAAACAATAGAACAGAATGTAGAGAGAAATTGGAGGCAGCCTGCTGCATGGCCAAAAATGAAATTCCCACAAGCACACGGATAAAGATAGAGGCAATAAGAGCCCTAACAGATATGCATGCTGAGGGTGGCACATTTCATACACTCAGTTGATTCAAAGCAGTGGAAACCCAGTTAGCACAGGTGAGAGGAGGCTACACATTGGTCCAGAGGAATTACACTCAGTAAAAATGGCTAAACACCGAAAATTGGTTTAAAAATTATGCACATGGATCTGCCATCCCAATCTAAGAGATTCAAATGGCTATTGAATTGAAAGTGAGTAGACAAATATTCATCCAAAGATAAGAAAACAAAATCCTACTTGGTTTCTTAAGAGAAAAAACAAACAAACCAATCAATACCAAGATTTTAAAAGAAGAAACAAACAGGCAAACAAAAACAGAAAGGAAGAAAAAGCATCATCCTGGCTTTCACATAGCGAGAATTACAGTTACCTGAAGAATATCAGAGAATTCTATTTTGTAAGTTTAGTAGTATCCAGGAAGCAAAATTTCCAAGAAACAGACAATCGGAATAGACCAGGAGAAGATGAAAGGACAACAGGATGAAATATAAGATAATATTGAATGTAAACTGTAATTAAAAATAAAATAAAAAAGAAAGAAGAAAGAACAACAGGCTGAGATACAAAGATGATAAACTGAGATGAAAAGGGACAAAGGTATGATAAGAAACCATTTGAAGTGATGTAACCTAATAATTAAAGGTACAATCCAAGAAGATAGTCAAGCAGCCACAAAAGGATTAATCAAAGGCATGGTGAAACTTAGTTTTTTTGATGCTGATTAAAACCTTGAGTTAGAAAGTACTGAATGATTACTAGGCAAAATTTATGAAAAAGAAAAGACATAATATGAAAAACGGAAATGTTTGTTTAAATAAAATATAATTCTATCAGCAGAAACACTTAATGAAAGAAGGAATAAAATCAGTGTAGCCTCAGTCTCATTCTTTGTCACACTAAATACCAAGGAGAAAAAATGGACTAAAACTTTCAAAATGTTGAAGGGAAGATGTTGTGGAATCAGGGTTATCACCAACAAAGGAGTTTTTCCCTTTTTTTAAAATATAAAGGCTCACAAAAATGTACTATTCGCATATTCTTAACAAAATAAATAGATAAAATTAATTAACTGACTTGATAAAATAAAATGTAAGAGATTTTTTTTAAAAAAAATCTGGTATTGCCCTAACCGGTTTGGCTCAGTGAATAGAGCATCGGCCTGCGGACTGAAGGGTCCCAGGTTTGATTCTGGTCAAGGGCATGTACCTTGGTTGCAGGCACATCCCCAGTAGGGGGTGTGAAGGAGGCAGCTGACTGATGTTTCTCTCTCATCGATGTTTCTAACTCTATCCCTCTCCCTTCTTCTCTGTAAAAAGAAAAAAATCAATAAAATATATTAAAAAAACAAACAAACTTGGTATTGAATATAAATATAAAAGCAAAAGAAGAAAAGGAAAGATTATTATAGTAAAGAGATAACAAAGGAAAAAAGAAAGTACAGTGACATTAAAGAGAAAAGTTGATGTAAATAAAATCATCAGTTATATTAAGTAAATATAAATTGTTAAATATAATATCTTAATCTTAATCTTTAATATTTTATATGTTGCATTTGGGGTAATTTGTGTAGGTTGTTCATATATATTAGCAATTTTCTCAACAGTTGTTTAAACTGTTCATTTTAATCATTATAATTCTCATTTAAAAAGACTGTTGCTAAATTTAAAAAATCTTTTTTTCAAGCTCCTCTTTTTTTTAAATTACGCTTTCTATGTATTCCTTTAAAACTTTAGTCATTGTAAAGATATTCATTTTATGATCTCAGATTATTCTATCACCTACTAGCATAATGATTACTATAATATCTATTAGCATGCTATAACATAGTACATTGTCTCTCATACTAATTGCATTCTCTTACCCTTAGAAATTCCCTTCCAAATATTGGTTACTACAGGCCCAGTGCACAAATTTGTACACATTGAAAGGAACTGTGGGCCATGAGGCCGCTGTGGGCACAGGGGCAGGTCTCGGCCCATCCTCTGCGCCTTCCCTGGCCCCTCCTGCCATGGCCCTTTTCCTCTGTCTGCCAGCAGCCCTGCTCCTGCCACCGCCGCTCCCATGTGCTAATGGCGCTGGCCCTGCTTGAACCCACTGAAGGCACAGAACGATTGGGGCCGGCACCAGCAGCAGCTGCAAGTGGGGCTGGCGCCGTCAGTGGGTGCGAGCAGCGGCTGCTGCCCTGATCGTCCCTCAAGAATAAGAGGAGGTGGAGAAGCCCTCAGGGGCAATTGAGGCTGGTACCTGCTGATGGCCCGAGCGATTGAGACTGGCTCCAAGTGCCGGGCGCCGGCAATGGGTACGAGCAGAGGCTCTGGTGTGGCAGCAGGTGCAAGTGGGGCTGGTGCTGGCAGCAGGTGTGAGTGCCCAGCGGGACCGCGGCATATGGAAGCAAAGAATTTTCAGTACCCACCAGAGGCTTGCCCCAATGACAGCGACAGGCACCCCACCTTGATCTGGTGTCCCTGCTCACCCATTCCACCATCCTGCCGCAGCCGACGCCCACCATGTTCCACACTGCCACCTGCTGCGGATGCCCACCATTTTCCACGTGTGCCCCCTGGTGGTCAGTGCATGTCATAGTGACCAGTTGTTCGGTTGTTCCACTGTTCGGTCTATTTGCATATTAGGGTTTTATATATACAGTAGGTCCTTGGGTTACATCAGAGAGCCTACAGTGTGAAGTAACACGATTTTCACTGTAAGTCAGAACCCACCTACATAAGTACCTACGTCACTCACATGGAGCACATACACAGCAATAATGAAGTGAAACAGTAAAAAAAAAAAAAAAATTAAAAGAAAGATAACAATTCCTGACCTTTACTTGTGGTAAATAAATAATAAAAAACATAAAGCACATACATGCATACGTCGAAATGATGGAATTTTTTTTAATAAGTAAATAGGAGATGGCGTTGCGACCACGAAACGATGTACATCATGTCCAACGTAACCTGAGGACTGCCTATATAGATAATTTTTAATCAGATCAAATTTTCTTCCTTTCCCATCCACTGGGAGCAGTCTTTATGTGCTTCTGTGTTGCTTTCTTGCACCAATGTTCAAAGAGATTTAGGTTGTTTTTGTTGTTTCTCATTTCATGTACAATGCTGCCTTTTTGGGATTCCAATTTTATGACTTAGTTCCAGCTAACGGCTGGAGGCTGTATTTAATGTGTCTCAATATATGTTAAGCATCAACCCACACACACCTGGTTGGTGGGGAGGGGGAGGCTGACCAGGGTAGGAATATCAATAGAATCAGTTCCTTATGTTCCCTGGGAAAATAAAAACATTCTAACATTTTTAGATTCTTTTTTACTTGTTTTCATATCTAGCATATTCCCCCCGACCAAGATTTTCATTTCCTCCAGAGTGACTGATTGCACCTCTGTGTCAGTCCCATTCTTTATGCATATCCTATATCTCACTGTAGTATCAAGTTCTTTTTTTCATTTATCATCAATCAGCAAAAGTATAACTTAGTATGTACTCAAAAAATGTTAAGTGAAACAAAATTAATGAGCAAATTTGTGGAAATGTAAATTATATAATTAATTTCTATGTACTATTTTTTAAAAGCAATACATTTTTTAAAAATATATATTTTTATTGGTTTTAGAGAGGAAGGGAGAGAGAGATAGAAACTTCAATGATGAGAGAGAGAATCATTGATTGATTGCCTTCTACATGCCCCACACTGGCCCATGGGTATGTGCCCTTACTGGGAATTGAACCATGACCTCCTGGTTCATAGGTTGATGCTCAACCATTGAGCCATGACAGCCAGGCTAATTTCTCTGTACTGTTGACAATGCTAAATTGACGTAATTATTATCAGTGCTAGATATGGTAGATGCATTTTTCTCCATCTAGTGGAGCCTAAAATAATCAAATGAGAATCTATATCACTGTTTATCTAACATGCATTCCTCAAAGGGTGAAAGCCAGTTGAACATTTTCTATGGAAATAGAAACAAAGTGAAGAAATCCATGGCTCGTAACATAAAAAGATAAAAACTGGTTGAGGCCAAAACATAGTCTGACTATGAAAATTAGAGGTCTTTATTGCTTTACATTCCTGCATGTCTGAATGATTTCTGGGGAAAAGATGAAAGTCATTTCATTGTGAGCCAGAAAAGATTTATTGACAGTAACGAAAGGGGAAATTTATTAAATAGAAACATTCCACACTATCCAAGAAATATTAAAGAGTTACAAGGGAAGAGTAGCTCAAAAAAAAAAAAAAGGTCATTTCTATATAATGCTATTGTATTCAAGATTATCTTATTCAAATGTAATATGTGAATCATACACAAGAATATTTGTAAAATATATGTCAAATCATCCTAATATATATAAAAAGCCAGGGCCCTCATGACCAGACGGGACAACTGAACAGTAACAACCACACAGCAACTGCATGGGGCGACCAGGCCAGCAGGGGGTTAGTGAGGGACGACTGAACAATAACAGTAACAACCACACAGCAGCTGTGTGGGGCGACCAGGCCAGCAGGGGGGTTAGTGAGGGATGACCGAACAGTAACCATAACAACCACACAGCAGCTGTGTGGGGTGAACAGGCAGGGGGGTTAGTGAGGGATGACTGCACAGTAACCATAACAACCACACAGCAGCTGCATGGGGCAAACAGGCAGGCAGGAGGGTTAGTGAGGGATGACGAAAGGATGGAGTAGCAGGCTGTGTGGGGCGACCAGGCCAGCAGGGGGGTTAGCGAGGGAAGACCAAAGGACTGACCAGCAGGCTGTGTGAGGTGACCAGGTTGGCAAGGGGGGCAGTTAGGGGTGACCAGGCTGGCAGGGGGAGGCAGTTGGGGGCAATCAGGTAGGCAGGCAGGTGAGTGGTTAGGAGCCAGCAGTCCCGGATTATGAGAGGGATGTCTGACTGCTGGTTTAGGCCCGATCCCCAGGATCACGCTTAAACCCACAGTCGGACATCCCCTGAGAGGTCCCAGATTGGAGAGGATGCAGGCTAGGCTGAGGGGACCCCCCCATGCACGAATTTCATGCACCAGGCCTCTAGTATAATAATAAAATGGACAAACTGGTAAAGCTACCACATAACTAAAGAAATTAGATATTACCCATACAATTGTGTCTCCTTACTTGCCACTCCCCTATTTCATCCTCAGCCTTGCTACATAATTGCTCCTCATTCATACCAAAGTTAAACACATTTGAAAATTTGTAATCATTCTTTTGCTTATATTTATGTTAGTTTTATCACATATTTTTATTCATCTCTATACAGTGACTTATTTGGCTTTATCTATGCTAGATAAAAGTAAAAATGGTATCCTACTGTGTATAGTCTCATGGTCTTGCCTTTTCATTTAGAGTTGTGTACATTCATTTTCACGTCTTTATAAAATTCTATTGACTAACTACTATTTTATTTATCTACTTTCCTACTGATGGACATTTAAGTTCTTTCAGTTTTATTTGTTTGGGTTTTTGTTTGTTTGTTTGCTAATACAAATAGTGCTGTTATATCTATTCTTGACTCAAAGTATATTTGAGCAAGTACTTCTTCATAGTAAATACCTAGAAAATGAATTGTTGAGTCATGGGGTATGCACATGTTCGATTTTACAAGTTTTACCAAATGGTAGAACGAAATTACAGTCTCCTCCCATTGCTCCTCATCTTCTCCAGCCTTGCATATTGTCAGATTTTATAATTTTGAAAATCTAATAGGTGTAAAATGAATCTCATGTGGTTTTAAACTGCACTGTTTTGATTATAATGAAAATGATATCTTTCAGAATTTTGTTGGTTAGACATCTGTGTTTTCTTATATGTGAAATATCTGTTCATTTGTTTGCTCATCTTAGAATTTTTACCCTGATTAGTAGTGTTTCTTACCATATTCTCAATGCTAATCCTTTGTCATTTTGTGGCCTGTATTTTCATATTTATGTGCCAAGTTTATTATATTTTCTTTAATGATTAGTGCTTTTTGTCCTGCTGCTAAAATCTTCCATATCCTGAAATTACAAAAATGTTCATCTTTGTTATCACATAATGTTAAAGGTTTGAGTTTTATATGTCTGCAATTCATCTGAAATTGATGATTTTTACATACAGTGTGAGGTAGGAATTTAATTTTCCATGTGGCTAACATATTCTCCCAGCATCACTATTGAATGGTTCTTCCTTTCACCAACAATCTGCAATGCTTCCTCTGTCATATAACAAATTTCCTTATTCTGAGCTATTCCACGGAACAGTATTTTAATATAGTTTTGAGCAAACCTAATACTGTTTTTAATAATTACAGCTTTATAAGTTGATATCTGGTAGTGAAATCATATCATATTCTTCTTTAGGAGAATTATTTTTTGGTAATGTTGCCATTTATATAAAATAGAATCAGTTTGTCAAGGTCCACAGAACAAATGTTGGGATTTTTATTGTAATTGCCTCTGACCTATAGGCCAATTTTGGGGGAAAATAAAATATTTACTATATTGAGCCTTTCTATCTAATACAATAATACCAGTATATGTTCTATTTGTGTAGTTCTCTGTTTTCCAATGAAGTGTTAGGAAAGTTGCCATATATGTACTACACAGGCTTTGCTAGACATTTCTAGATACTTGATACTTTAGGCTGCTATTAAAATAGCATTTAAAATTTTTGCTTTTAATTTGTTGGAGATATGTTTATAGATGAATATAGTGGATTTTCTACAATGGTATTGAATCCAGCATCTTTCTAAACCCTCTCATTATCTCTAATATTTTTTTGAGAATTCCTTCAAGTTTTGTATGTTAAACTCTTACATCATCCTCAGGCAATGACAGTACTGTTCTCCCTTCCAGTCATCACATTTAAGTCTTTAATCCATGTTGAATTAATTTTTGTATATGGTTTCGAAAAGCAGTCCAATGTCATTCTTCTGCATGTTTATGTGCAGTTTTCCCAAAACCATTAAGTAAACAGAGTATCCTTTTTCTACTGTGTTTTTGGCATCCTTGCCAAAGATCAGTCAATTATAGAAGTGTGGACTTGTTTCTAGGCTCTCGGTTCTGTTCCAATTGGTCTATATGTCTGTTTTTATGTCAGTATCATACTGTTATTATTATAGCTTTGCAATATATTTTGAAATCAGGAAGTATGATGCTTACAGCTTTGTTTTTCTTGCTTATGATTACTTTGGCTAGTCAGGTTCTCTTTTGGTTCTAAATGCATTTTAGGATTCTTTTTTCTATTTCTGTAAATAATGCCTTTGGGAATTTTAGAGAGTTGTATTGAATCTATAGATCACTTTGGGCAGTATGGACATTTTAACAATATTAATTCTTCCAATCCATGAGCATGGATATCTTTCCATTTGTCTGTGTATACATTTTCTTAGAATTTTGCTGGGTGCTTCCGTTACCTATTTCTGCATATCAAACTACTCTAAACAACAACTATTTTATTACTTCTCATGATTCTGTGTGTTGTTTGGGGTTTCAACAGAGTGGTTCTTTTGTTGATTTTGCTTAGGGTTTGTTAAGCATTTCAGATATTTCAGTGTCTGAGGGTGGGGAATCCAACATGGCTTTATTCACATGTCCGGAGCCTTGACAGTGATAGCTGGAAGCCTGGGATCAGCTGATATGCAGAAATGTTTGGGCTTCTTTCTCTCTCCATGTAATTCCAAGGCCTTTTTCTTGCATCTGACTTCTCCATATGGCCTGTTTCTGCCATGGGGTCTTTCTAGAAGTATAGCTGGACTACTTACATGGAGTATCAGGGATTGAAAAAGCACAAAAGCTGATGCTACTAGTATTTCTTAATTTTGGAGTCTGGAATTATCATATCATCAGTTCTGTAACTTTCTACTGGTTTAAGTGAGTCACAGAGGGAACTCTGGGTCATTGTGGGACAGTGCTACACAAGGGCATGAAAACTGAGAGGTATGTTTTGCTCTTTGGAGACCAGCTAAGGCATAAGATACTAGATTTACATCGATTTTTTTCTCATTTCTTTCGGGGATATTGTGCCACTATTTATGGATTTTTAAAAAATCGATGTTGTAAAGACTACAGTGAATTTCATTTTCATGACTTTATGGGTGATCTGCTTTATCTTGCTGGCTGCTTTTCAGATCTTTTCTTGGTATTTGATGGTCTGCATTTTTCTATTATGTATCTAGATATGAATTTTAAAAGCTTTTTCTGAATGCAATACATTGTAATTCTTGAAGAATGAATTTCTGTGTTTTCACTTTTCTAAGAAATCTTTATATGTTTTCTAATCAAATATTGCCTCTCGTCCATTTTATCTATTTGGTACTTCTGGGTTTGCAATTAGATGTATATTAGGTCATCTCTTTCTAAATTCCATATTTCCTTTCTTCTCTTCCATTTTCCTTTCTCTGTGTACTATATCCAAAGTAATTTCTTCACAATCCAGTTCAAATGCTATAAACATGTATACTTTTAAAGTAGACTTTTAGGAGAAACCAAGATGGCGGCATAGGTAAGCACCTAAACTGCTGCCTCACACAACAATTTCAAAACTACAACTAAAAGACAGAACGGACACCATCCAGAACCACAGGAAAGCTGGCTGAGTGGAAATTCTACAACTAGAAGGAAAGAGAAAAGCTCACAGAGAATCAGAGGAACTGCAAAGGGTTGAGGTACCGCAAAGGGTCTTTGTGCACACTGAGAGGAAGGGCGGCTGGGAGCCTGGCTGACTTTCTCTGGCGGGAGGGGAAAGGAAGCCTCCGACTGCACTGAAGCCCAGTTCTGGGCAAAACCCCATGGACCCAGGCTCATACAGGGGGAGTCTATAGAGAGAAAGGCACTTGGAGACTCAGACACCTGGAGGGGGTCTGGAGGCTCACACACCAGTGTGCACAAAGGCTGAGGAGGTTGCCACAGGCTTTCCCTAGCAGAAGGGAGTCGGAAGCTCCTGACTGCACTGAATCCCAGTTCTGACTGCACTAAACCCCAGTTCCAGGCAAGCCCCTGGGGACCCACACTCTTGCAGGGGGAATCTGGACTCTCGGGCGGAGGCTTGGGAGCCGGGGAAGGCAGAGGTCTGGAGGTGCGCATGCACAAGGGCAGGGCTGACTGGAAGCCAAGACTGTCTGCTCCGCCCTGAGACTCCACTCCATCCAAGCTGAGCACAGAGGCTTTTGCAATTTGGCAAGTCTAATCCTATAAGGCTGTCTCCAGCACTGAACTTCTCCCAGCGTAGACACAGCTGATCCTCACAGCCAACTGGCCTGGAGGTCAGTTCCTCCCAGTGATACCAACAACAATCAAGACTTAACTAAAACAAGGCTGTACACACAGTCCACAAAGGGGTGCACCAAGAGTGTCCACCTCAGGTAACTGGGAGGCTGACCCACTGGGCCATATAGGAAATGTAGCACACAAAGCTACCCTACCAACTCAGGGAAGCAGTGAAAATGCGGCAACAAAGAAACAGATCACAAACAAAAGAAATGGAGGAAAACAAACGACTGGATATAGAATTCAAAACCACGGTTATAAGGCTTTTCAAGAATATCCTAGAAAAGGCTGATAAATATAACGAGACCCTTGAAGATATGAAAAAGAACCAACTAGAAATTAAACATACACTGACTGAAATAAAAAATATTATTCAGAGACCCAACAACAGACTAGAGGAACACTAGAATCAAGTCAAAGAATTGAAATACAAAGAAGCAAAAAACACTCAACCAAAAAAGCAAAAAGCAAAAAAAAATCCAAAACGTTGAAGAGAGTGCAAGAAGCCTCTGGGACAACTTCAAGCATACCAACATCTGAATTATGAGGTTGCCAGAAGAAGAGAGAGAGCAAGATACTGAAAACCTATTTGAAGAAATAATGACTGAAAACTTCCCCCACCTGGTGAAAGAAATAGACTTACAAGTCCAGGAAGCACACAGAACCCCAAATAAAAAGAATCCAAAGAGGATCACACCAAGACACATCATAATTAAAATGCCAAGGGCAAAAGACAAAGAGAGAATATTAAAAGTAGCAAGAGAAAAACAGTTAACTACCTACAAGGGAGCACCCAGATTGTCAGCTGATTTCTCAGCAGAAACTATGCAGGCCAGAGGGGAGTGGCAAGAAATCTACAAAGTGATGAATAGCAAGAACCTACAACCAAGATTACTCTACCCAGCAAAGTTATCATTCAGAATTGAAGGGCAGATAAAGAGCTTCACAGATAAGAAAAAGCTAAAGGAGTTCATCACCGCCAAACCAGTATTATATGAAATGCTGAAAGATATTCTTTAAGAAGAGTAAGAAGAAATAAGTAAAGATAAAAATTATGAACAACAAATACATATCTATCAACAAGTGAACCTAAAAATCAAGTGAATTAAAAACCTGAGGAACAGAATAAACTGGTGAATATAATAGAATCAGGGGCATAGAAAGGGAGTGGACTGATACTTCTCAGGGGGAAAGGGGTATGGGGAGAGGGGTGCAGGAAGAGACTGGACAAAAATCGTACATCTATGGATGAGGACAGTGGGGGAAAGGTAAGGGCAGAAGGTGGGGTGGGAACCGGGTGGAGGGGAGCTATGGGAGGAAAAAGGAGAAACAATTATAATAATCTGAATAAATATTTATTAAAAAAATAAAATAAAGTAGACTTTTAATCTATCATTGAGTTATTATTTCTAGCAATTATACATGTTATGCATTAAGATTCTATTTAGCTTTTATCCAAATCTCCCCAATCATTCTTGGCAGTCTCTTGCAGCCTGCTTGTTTTTATAATACTGTCCTTTAGCTTATTAAGGTTTTCATATATAGTTGTTTTTATTCTGTATCTACTAATTCTGAAATCAGTAGTCTTTGAGGATGTTGCCAGTTGCTTTTGCTGTCACTCATGGTATTTACCTCCTTGTGTTTGGGACTTTGTTTCTGAGCATGCATGGATGAGAATTCTGTAGCATGAATGGAGCTGTTTTTCTCCAGATGACATCTCTTCCTGTCTCTGCTGAGAACCAGGTGCTACTTCCTTGCGACTGCATTAGCTCTTTGAGAATCTTGGTTAAGGTCTTGAGTTGACCTTTTATGGATGGAATCCCAAGGATCACAGTTCCTTGCTCTGCTCACTTGATTATCACTTACTCTTTTCTTCTCCTGTAACTATATTATTGGAAAGAAATCTATCCTCCTACTAATCCCATCATCCCTGTCCAATTGCCCCTTCATCTTCAACCCTATCTTCATACATTTTTGGAGGGGAGTTTTGGACATTCCTTTATGATTCCTTCTGCTTATGCATGTCTAAGATATATATATATATATATATATATATATATATATATATAAAAGCCAAGCGACCGGGACAATGGAATGACAAGAACGACCAGTCGCTATAACGTATACTGCAGTGGCCAACTGGCCCAATCAGGACCCCAATCGCCCCCCACACCACCCATGGCCCCTCCCCCCACTGGCCTGGCCCCAATCGGCCCCCATCAGGGTGTGTGGCCGGACCCTACCCATGCATGAATTTGTGCACTGGGCTTCTGGTATATGATAAAGCAGGTTTATCAGGACCTAGTTTCTTTAGAATTAGGGGGGAGGAGAGGTCACAGAGTACTTATTCTCAAGTTATTATTTATAATCCTAGGTTTTGTGTGTTAAATGTATAATGTATTAGAAATTCAAACTACACAGAAAGAATTATTTTTTATTTATTATATTTATTGACTAATACAATGGTAAGATATTTAAAACATACATTATGGTGATTTTTAAATGTGTACACATTGTAAAAGGATTACTCCCATCTAGTTAGTTAACACATATATCACCTCATATATTTATCTTATTTATTTATTTATTTATTTATTTATTTATTTATTTATTTTGGTGAGAACATTTAAATTATACCTTCTTAGCAAATTTCGATTATATAATACAGTATTATCAACTGTAGTCACCATGTTTTTACATTAAGAAATGGTAATTTTATAAATGGTAACATCACACGTGCCTTATTTTCCTTTGTACTCAACAGCCAGTACTATATTGTCAACACAGGTTGACTTTTAATAAAGTGAAATGATTTCAGCAAAATTCTGAAGCAAATGCTTACTGAGCAAATATGACATTTCACATTTATTAAACTTGGAGGTAGTATACTAGAAATATTTTTAATTTATTGTTTACCATTGTACTTAAAAATTTATAACATTACCTGTGGTTTAAAAAAAGAAACATGAGAAAGAATTTAATTTTATTTTTCAAATAAAAAAGAAACCAGCACTCAAAATAGCCAACACAACATTAAAGGAGAAGAACAAAGCTGGAGGACTGACACTACCTGACTACAAGACTTACTATGAAGCTACACCAATCAAGACAGAGTGGTATTGCTGAAAGAATAGACAAGTAGATCAATGAAACAGAGAATCTAGCAATAGATCCACATAAATATAATCAATTGGTCTTTCATAAAGGTGGCTTTTCAACAAATGATGCTGGAACAAGTGGACATCTAGACACAGACCTTATATCTTTCATAAAATAACTCAAATTGATTATAAAGATAAATGTAAAATGCAAAACTATAAAATTCCTAGGATATAATAACAGGTAAAAATCTAGATGATCCTTGATATGGTGATGACTTTTTAGATATAACACCAAAGGTATAATCCATAAAAAATAATTGATATGCTGGACTTTATTAAATTAAACACTTACACTCTAGGAAAGACAATGAAACAGAATGAGAAGATGAGCCACAGACTGGGAGAAATTATTTGCAAAACACACATCTGATAAAGGACTATTATCCAAAATATACAAAGAACTCTTAAAACTCATCAATAAGAAAACAAAGAACCTGATTTTTAAAATGGGCAAAGACCTTAATGGAGAGGTCACTAAAGAAGTTAACAGTTGGCAAATAAGCATATGGAAAGACTTTACATCATATGTCACCAGTGAGAAGCAAACTAAACAACATTGAGGTATCATGACATATTTATTAGAATGGCCAAAATCCAGAACACTGACAAGCTCAAATGCTGGTGAGGATGTAGAGCAGCAAGAATTCTCACTTGTTACTTGTATGGATGCAAAATGGTACAGCTACTTAGGAAGACAGTTTGTTGATTTCTTACAAAACTAAACATATGCTTTCCACAAAATCCTTGATATTTACCCAAGGGAGTAGAATACTATGTTGACACAAAAACCTGCACAAAGATCTTATAGCAGATTTATTCATAATTACCCAAACTTGGAAGCAACTAAGGTGTCATTCAGTAGGTGAATGGATAAATAATACCTGTACAATAATATTAGTCAGTGCCCCAAACTAATGAATTATCGACCACAGAAAGACAGAGAGGAATCTTAAAAGCATGTTGCTAAGTGAAAGAACCTAAACTGAAAATGCTGTATGATATTTTGGAAAAGGCAAAACTATGGAGACAGTAAAAAGATCAGTAGCTGCCAGAGTTTGGGGTGGGGGAGGGATGAATAGACAAAGCAGAGAGGATTTCGAGGGTGGTGAAAATACTCTGTATGATACATAATGATGGATACATGTCATTATACATTTTTCCAAATCACAGAATGGACAACACCATGTACTTTGGATGATTATGATATGTCAATGTAGGTCAACCAGTTGATATAAACACACCACTCTGGTGGGGGAATGTTGATAATGGAGAAGGCTAGCATGTGTGGGCCCGAGAGATATAAGAAAGCTCTATATCTTCCTCTCAATTTTTCTATGAACCTAAAACTGTTCTAAAAAATACAGTCTAAAAAATGTAAAAGAAATTGTCCTGGAAAAGTTCCCAGTAATGTCTAGATCTACTTGTGGAAACAAAATAATGAGGTACTTTGGAGCAGGTCTTTTTTGAGAAAAATCTCTGGAGTGTCCTTTAATTGTGAGGCATTAGGCATTTATCGGGGTCAGAAAGGCAACCTGGAGTTGACACCTGTTGCTTTGTCTACCCTCCCACTTTATTTTGGAGGAATTATGTCACAAATTCTAGAAACTGTCCTTTGTATCTATGTGGATGTAATGGGATCTTTCATATTTTTCAATGACCCTGTTCATTATAATTGAGCACTTGACCCCAAATGAGCCGATTATGATCCCCTAAATGCCTGGAAGTTAGGACATAGGAAGAGTCTTGAACTCAAGAAATAACAAGGTCAGTTATTTTTAAATAAACAAATTCAATTAATAGAGGTTGATTATGTTTTATAGAATTCTTAGTACATCAGAATGTTGAGAAGGGTCAAGTGCTATCACTGTTCTACTATACTAGTTGTCAAAATTTGCTAATAGCATACAGGGTGGAACAAACGTAGGTTTACAGTTGTTCATGTGGAAAATAATACAGTAATGAATAATAATACAAGAATCTCTATGTTTTGTATACTCACAACTGTAAACCTACATTTGCCACACCCATATATAAATGGACACATTTATTTGTAGAGTTCAGAACAGCTGGGATAAGTAAGAATGCCATCAAATCAGTTCATTTCAATATAAATTATATCTATACTAGTTAAGTCTAATTTTGGGGTGATGGATATGTTAGCTAACTTTATTGTGGTAGTCATGTCACAATAAATATATGCATCAAATCATCACATTGTACACCTTTAACTTACACAATGTTATATGCCAATTATATCCCAAGAAAGCTGGAAAGATGAAGTCTAAATTTGATTTTTATATCATTAAGGACTCTTGATTTTAAGTGATAGAAAAAAAATTAAGATTTTTTAAAAATAGAATTCTTTGATGCATATCATTAAAAATCTGGGATTATGTTTATCTTTACATATTTCTTAAACCAGAATAAACTCAATGTTTCACTTCTCTGTCTTCCCTGTGCCAATTCCATTCTCTGTCATGCTTGACCTTTATACTGCAATGTGGCTACATCTTCATAATTCCAAGACCAGTAGAAAAGAGGAAGTTCTTATCCCCGGCATTAAACATAAGATCCAGAGTGTTATTCTAAATATAAATCTGTCACAAACCCATCACTGAACAGACCACTGGGCCCATAGGAAGATCTAATACACAGGGCAGGTTAGCCTAGGTCCATGGTCGGCAAACTGCGGCTCGCGAGCCACATGCGGCTCTTGGGCCCCTTAAGTGTGGCTCTTCCACAAAATACCATGGCCTGGGCGAGTCTATTTTGAAGAAGTTTAAGCTTAAAAAATTTGGCTCTCAAAAGAAATTTCAATCGTTGTACTTTTGATATCTGGCTCTGTTGACTAATGAGTTTGCCAACCACTGGCCTAGGTTATGGCATGATAAGCAAAATCTAATATCCCAATGGCCTATAACAACAGTCCTTATGTCTCTCACAGGCTATGTGGCTATCAGAGGCAGGGTGCTTCTTGGTCATCCCGGACTCACACTAAAGGGCAACCACAGTCTGCTGCTGTCATGGTGGCAGAAGAAAGAGTTTGGCTGGACCCACATTAGCAATCATATGCTTCACCTCACAGTGACATGTACTTCCTTTATTCACTATTCATTAACCAGACAGAACAGTCACAAGCCTTGGGGACAAGGAAGTACAACCCTACCATGTACTCAGAATGGGAAAACTGTGTGTGTTTGTTTTTTTTTGCTAAACAGCATTAATAAATACCTAATTCACTATTTGGCTCAGGTTACATACCCACCTAGACTTGGGAGCATAGTCAGCCCCCCTACAATTGAGACCCTATATGTCCTCACAGAAAATTTAGTCTATTGGTAGAAAAAATTAAGAGTTGCCATCAGAAAACAAAACCAAAAAAAACCAATATAACATTTAATTAAGTCAGTTTCTAGTAAATGAGCAAAGTTTTAGGTTCAGTATGAGTGTATTTTCCTATGCTAGTAAATTATTAACATGAAGAGTTATAAACCCAAAAGCCAAAAACTAAATGTCATTTTCTCCCCATCCTCCTGATTCTAATCTGGTTGACTCTGAAGGATCAACACAGTCTAAAGTTTTCACAGTAGACATTTTAAATCTAGTTCAGTTGCTAAGTTATAGGTCATAAACAGCTCAACCTGTGACACTAACGTAGTTTTAAACCCATAACTAATTCTATCTATACTAATAAAAGGATAATATGCTAATTAGACCAGATGTCCTTCTGGACAAAGCTATGGTGGCGGAGCCAAGGCAGAGGCAGTTACGGGTGATCAGGCCATCAGGGGAGAGCAGTTAGGGGGATCAGGCTGGCTGGGGAGGGCAGTCAGGGGGATCAGGCCGGCAGGCAGGCAAGCGGTTAGGAGCCAGTGGTCCCAGATTGTGAGAGGGATGTCTGATTGCAGATTTAGGCAGTCACACATCCCCTGAGGGTTCCCAGATTAGAGAGGGTACAGGCCAGGCTGAGGGACACCTCCCTTCCGTGCACGAATTTTGTGCACTGGGCCTCTAGTTAAAAAATAAAGATGTGTGAGTCACTCTTGGGTTTTCATTTTTAGTACCTAGCTAGAATGGTTCTTTCCCTTATAGTTACAGCATCATTAAATTGGGGATTTTATTTTTCTGCAAGAATTCAGTATCAAAGGTTTTCTTCCTTTGGTTGTAAAGAACAGATATCCATTTAAGTGAATTTAAAAAAGAGGAATCTACTGTAAGGCTACAATAGGTAATCTTTGCTTTCTCCATCTCTAGGACTACGCTGATTTTTTTCATCTTCATTTTTCTCCTTTTCTTCCTTAGCATCTGCCCTTCCATTTCCTTCCATAATGATTTCTCTGCTCATTCACTTTCCTATCCCAGAGCATGACAACCAAAGGACAATGACAAGTTACAATCTCTGGGCCTCTTAGTTAAATTCCCAAGAAAAAGAATCTAATTCACTGAGTGTTAGAAACTGGTCTACTGTTCGGGGAAAGAATCACATGGTACATATCACTGCTTCTTTCAGGGCTTTGGATGGGACCAGGTAAGCAAGAAGAATTGTACAGAAAGTTAACTGGCTATTAGTACTGCAGGAATTAGGATGCAAATTTAATACCACTTATGGTTACTCAATTATAAGTGCTTTAAATATTCACTTATTGAATCCTGTAATGCAGATACTCTGATTGGTCTCATATTATAGATAAGAAAGCTGAGATACAGAGAGATTTAAAAAAAACTTGCCAATGGTCATGCAGTTACTGAAAGTAGGCAGTCTTGTCCAGAGTTTGTGTTCTTACCTTTCATGCTATGCTACTGCTCTACTATCCTAAAGCATCCAAGTTTACATCAGAGAGTTTTGGGGGCTGTTTTGCGGGCTGTTCACGTAACTCTTTTGCCAGTAGTAAAATGCTTCTCATTCTCCAAAACTCATGTTGAATATCAGGAATGTCAGTGTTTTCACTTTGTGAGCTTCCCTAAGCACCTTCCTTCTGCTGCTAAACCACCATGCACTGATTACCTTAGTCACCACACAGATTACTTTGCCCTGTAATGGAATAATATTATAATACTATGAGGTTCTGTAGAGCAAGGGTGATATGTTTCTTATCTTTATATTCCTGGTGCACAGCATAATTAGTGGCACATAGTATATACTTAATGAATTGTTATTAAATTATTCACTTAATGAAAAACATAAATGCACTAACTACGATTTATGCTGTACAGATTTTACCAATTTCTCTTCTGCTATCATTACATAGGACAAACAGTGCTTCTATAAGAAAACCTGGAAACAATGCCTGTGAATCTTTGAAATTACTGGGATTCAGAAGCCGAGACAGTGGTTGGTTTGGGCTTGATGGTGTTGCGGTGAGAAACATGCAGAGTGGCTTGATATCATTTGAATTGTGTGAACACTTAGAGAGGTAATACAATAGTAAACAATAAAAGCTGATGGTGTTCTATCCCAATGATTTATTATTGGTTTTACAAAAATTGGATCATAGGATTAAATTTTTATTCTTCAGATAGGAATATGAATAGTCCCTTGGGGTGTGCTTAAAATGCAAACTAGAACTGACATGAATATGCTATCTGTAATTCCATTTATGATAGTTTAATAACTGCTTTTGGAAACCACTCATAACTTAGATTTATTTTTACAGGTTGTTTCTAACTCCAAAATAGTTTTAAAATAGCACCTTCATTTCTGAAATTGCATGACGATAGTAATTAACTGTGCATAGTGTGCTCATCGTATAACTATGTATATATAAACTAAATTTGTTATTTCAGTGTCCTCATTTTGCTTTCTCATTTCCATGCCTTCTAGACAGCTCATTATGAGAAGAGTTTTAGACCACTTTAAGGTTGATGAGAAGTAGACATTCATAAAGAGAGGGCAATCATATGTCCAAAGACAGCCTTTATTTCATAATGGAATATCTTGCGTCTACAATTGTCTTGGGTCAGGATCCCTAAAAAAAGAAAAAAAAAAAGAGTCTAAGATGTAAATGCAAATGATTTATTGAAAAAGGGCCCTCAGGTGAATCCTGAAAAAGAATGAAAGAAGCAATGAGGCTTTGCAGTGTGAATACCACGGTGTCTGGCTTTACACTCCTGCATCAGTCAGTCCTTATCTCTGGGAGTGGGGCTGCCTTGGATTGAGGGTTCCTGCCGGGCAGTTCTCTGGAGAAGGGCTGGATGATGGATGATCTAACCAAGGGGAGGGGTCTGTACTTATTTTCTAGACTCCCAGAATAAAGTAGCAAAAACTGAGAAACTTAAACAACAGAAATTGATTGCCTTAGTTCTGGACACTAGAAGTCCAAAGTCAAGGTGTTGTTAGCAAGGTTCATTCCTTTTGAGGACTGTGAAAGAAGAACCCATTCCAAGGCTCTCTCTTTGGCTTAGAGATTGCTGTTGTTATGTCCACCACGCATTTATTCTGTATGCATATCTTTGTGCCCCAAATTTCTTTTTTTATGGCACTAGTCATATTGAATTGGGGCCCACCTTAATGACCTCACATTAACTTCACCTCTGTAAAGACCCTATCTCCAAATAAGGTCACATTCTGAGGAACTGGGTTTTAGGACTTCAACATATGGATTTGGGTGGTGGGGACACAATTCAACCCATAATAATTCAATCCATCATAATAATCCATATAACACATGACAGAGAAGAATATTTCAACCCCTAGTTAATGATATACATATTTGGAATCTTATTGCTAGTAAATGGATTATTTTGATAATCATTCTTTTCTATATTTTGAAATAATACTTGTTAGTAATGCTAATTAAAATATAATTTAAAACATGCTGCCATATTTAGAGCTGAGCTGAGACTACAAAATTTCTTTGTTTAAGAACATTTGTTTTAGAATTTGGTTTGATTTGAGCTGGTTTTCTGACTGCCCAGAGTTTCATTAAAGTCATTCATAAATCTAACCAATTGGTCATCAGAATGCTTGATTTTTTCCCTAGCTGGTTTAGCTCAGTGGATAGAGCCGCGGACTGAAGGGTCCCAGGTTCGATTCTGGTCAAGGGCACATGCCTGGGTTGCAGGCTCGATCCCCAGTGAGGGGTATGCAGGAGGCAGCTGATCAATGATTCTCTCTCATCATTGATGTTCCTCTCTCCCTCTCCCTCTCCCTTCCTCTCTGAAATCAATAAATATATATTTTTTTAAAATTTAAAAAAAAGAATGCTTGATTTTAAAGGAAATTTAGATGACAATGGCTCCTTTCCTGGGTGTTATTAGTCATCAGTTATATTTTTGAGACTGTAGGTTTCCCTTCGGTCATGCCTGTTCTCTCCCATGCAGGTTTATTGTACTTCACCTGTCTTCCATTGTGGACAACAGCCATTTGGTTTCTTTTGTGAAATCTTTAGAGGAAGCCATGCTCAGCACCAGTGCCTGCATTGTACTGTATCACCGGAAAGACAGTCCACACAGAGTGGTTATTTCCGTGGTGCCTTCTAAAGATTTAAACCAGGAGCTTAGGAGCTTGCGCTTGGAAGCCTGCAGTGGTCCTCCAGAGATGTCTCGCCATTTCCAGGTGAAAGAAGGAGAACAACTTCTTTTAAGGTTTACCGGAAACATATTTGCTTCAAGTAAGTATAAAGACATCCTTTTGCATATTCTATGGGCTATCAGCCACAAACTTCAGGAGTTTGCTCAACTTGTATTCCTAGGAAAACTCCTGAGGACTGAGGGGCTTCTGAAGAGCAGGGAGAGGAACTCATTTACTTCTTTCTTTCCAGTCTCTTCCTTTGCTTTTTAGGGGAGGCATTTCCTTTATGAGCAGACTCTAAGGGACACTCTTAGAAATCACCTTCTCTATGATTACTCTCCGAATCCAAGCTAGGATCATCTCTTTCCTACACCAAAGCAGTTGCCTCCTATATACTCCTCTTTCTCCACTATAAGTCACAGGAAATCCATTTCCATATTGTAACAACAGTGATCTCTTATAAATAATACTTTATTACTCTCCTGATTAAAATCTTATGATTACCTCCTATTCTACTTAAAATAATACCCAAACTCTTGTTGTCTTACACAATCTAACCTGGGGTCAGCAGACTCTTAAGAGATGTGTGGATAGAACTATATTCCAGTACAATTGTCTCATTTATAATTCCACTTACTTTATTTTACATAAAATAAAATAAAAGACTGCTCTGAGAAGGAATCAACAGGTTTCACCAAAGTCCAAAAGGGTCCATGGCACAAAAGTGGGCTGGAACCTCTGATCTGGTGACACACCTCTGCTTCCTGCTGATCCTCATATTTATCTAGTGCTTTTTTTTTTAATCTAGTGCTTTTTGTTTCCACTATAAATCTTACCACAAATTGGATTTACTTTATTTATTTAATTGTTTACTTATGTTTCATTCATATGCTTATGCTGTGTCCTAGTTCATCAAAGGCTTTCAATAAATGTGATGATGCTGAGAAAAAACAAACAGGGTGTGTTAATCTGAGAGGGGGCAGAAGAGGTGGGAGAAGTGAGGGAATCAATGAGAAAGAATAGAGAAAAGGAAATGAAGAGAATGAGAAAAGGAAGAAAAAGGAGAACAAAGAGAAAACAGCTGAATCAGAGAAGAGAAAAAGAGTCGGGGGGAGCTGCCATCACAGAAATTTCCTTTTTATTAATTCAACCCCTTCCCTTCTCTAACTCCTTTCTCTGAAGTGTAATAGTATCTAACAGGTATGCATATAAAGATGAGGTGTGAGCTCTAGCTGGTTTGGCTCAGTGGATAGAGTGTCGGCCTGTGGACTGAATGGTCCCAGGTTCGATTCTGGTCGAGGACACATGGCCATGTTGTGGGCTCAATCCCCAGTAAGGGGCATGCAGGAGGCAGCTGATCAATTATTCTCATCATTGATGTTTCTCTCTCTCTCCCTCTCCCTTCCTCTCTGAACTCAATAAAAAAAGAAGATGAGGTGTGAGGGAGAACTCAGAGACAGGCTTCTGGGCCAGCAGTCTTGTAATAGACATGACTTGGAGTAATATTCTCTGTTGACTTATAAATTAATATAGATCCCATTGATTTTTAATGCTGCCTGTTTTCTCTCTGATTCTGGAAATTACTGCAAGCCCCATGGGCTTTTTTTTAAAAATATATTTTATTGATTTTTTTTCACAGAGAGGAAGGAAGAGGGATAGAGAGCTAGAAACATCGATGAGAGAGAAACATCGATCAGCTGCCTCCTGTACACCCTGCACTGGGGATGTGCCCACAACCAAGGTACATGCCCCTGACTGGAATCGAACCCGGGACCCTTCAGTCTGCAGGCCAACGCTCTATCCACTGAGCCAAACTGGTTTCAGCCCCATGGGCTCTTTGTTGCATCAAAAATGATGCAGCTTGAAGCTGAGGCTGTTATTTTTCTGGTGTCTCTCATGTAAATGAGACCCAAAGTGGCCCAATTTGAAGTATCTCTTCCACTCTCCCATGCAGAGTCTCAGCCATCTGAGTCAGCTACCAGGACTTAGTGAGTGTCAAGGATGTCAGAAAAGGGAAAAGGGAGGGAGAAGACGGGGAGGAAGGAAGGGTGGAAGAAACCCTTCTTCCTACTTGGCTGCAGGAGCAGAAATCATGGTGTCCACCATGGGACAATCTCTCTAAGAATAGATAGTCAAAAACTGGAAGTGCCTCACCCAAATGAATGATGCAAATGATTTTCCTGTAATACTTGGGACAGCAGCTGTGTTTACCTACTACCCTAAACAGGAGTGAGCTACTGTGCTTCTTATGGGCAGTTGCACTGAGTGTACTTTTGCCTGTAATACCAGGGAGCATATGCTAAAACAAGAGTTCCTGAAGACAGCCATGGTGTGTACAATTCCCCAGAATGAGGAACAGACAAGAGCTCATCTTCACTCAAGGAAAATGAGTCAGGCAGGAGGATGTCAGAATCATTTCTGCTTTGTCTTTTCTAGGAACCCATGTTCAGCTCTGGAGTCTCACTGTTGTTTTTTTCTCTATTTAAGAGAAGCCAGCAGTAAAGAATTGATATCATTAGGGCCTGGGTCCTTTCTGTGAATCTCATGAAGTCAGAGGCCATCTGCCTAGGGTTCTCCTCCCCATCCACCCCCACCACCACCACCTGCAACTATCTCTGACTGTATCTTCTTATCTCACCTTGATAATCATGTTCAGAGACAACTTCCTTCCTGATTATGCCAGTCCTTATTTTATTTCTTCAGAGTCTATGTGCTTCTTTTCTTATGGATCTTGCCATAGATGCAATCTTCTGTTTATTCATTTAATTGTTGGTCAATGACCATTTCTCTGACTACAGTCTCATGAAGGGAGGGTGGGTCTTGTTATCAAGCACCATTCAATCTCCAGCACCTAGGACGGTGCCTGACAGCTAGAAGGAGTTTATTGAGTATTTGTTGGAAGAATGGAGACAAAAACGTTTGAAAGGACTTAACACAACAGCATTGTGCAATTAAGTGTTTAAAACTTTAATACATTTAGATGACTTCTCTCTGAGAAATGTCAAAATCTCTATATTCTTTACATAAAATAGAGATGATTTCTTTGAGTGAAGACCATGGGACATGGATTTTATTTCACTTCTAAGAGAAAAAATATGGTCTTTATACTGACCTTTGGCATTCTTCTGCAGACAAGCTAGAGTGAGCATTGTCTTGGTCGGAGCTGTCAATTCAGTATGTAAGCTTGTTATTGAATGACATGGAAGCCCCCAGCACTTACAAAATCCAGAAAGTGCTGGGAAATGGGCAGACCAAATTTAAGTGGATTACTTTTGTCATACAACTCCAAAACAATGAAAAAATTCTGCTTCTTATCATTTGCTATCATTTATTGAGCACATTATATGCAAGGCCCTGTGCCAAATATTTTTTATCCATATTATCTCGCTTTATCCCCAGAAAAAACCTAGGAGGTAAGTTTTATTTCTCCCTTTTTAAAGATAAGAATGTTAAGTAAATCTCAAAGAAGCTCAGGGATGTGAAAGAACTGGATAAATATGACAGTGTACGAAAGTAGTGGAGGCTGGACTGGGATTTATATCTACGTCAGAAACATATTATAACAGCTGCATTATACCTGGCTAAGGGTCATGCAGACATGCCTTAAGGAACATGGTAGTGTCTGCTTTATGGTTGCTGTGATGAAGCAAAATATCCTGATTGTCATGGTAAAATCCCCATGGGCGAAAGGTTATATTTACTAAAGCTTCATTATTTTCAGTGTGCAATGTGAAGACTTTGACATATCATTGTTTGGGGGAATTCACCAGGTTTTAACAGAAATTCCAGTAATGTGAATCTAGTAACTATTTCATGTAAAAGTTTGCAAACAGCACTGCCTATTTCTGCGATGATGGAAATATTTTACCTCTTCACTGCCCAGTAATGTCGCTACTGGACAATTTTGGCTAGTGAACATTTGAAATGTGGTTAGAGTGATTAAGGAATTGCATTTTAATTTAAATTAATTGTAACTTTAATTTAAAAAGCCACAAGTTGCTAAGTGGCACCCATATAGGAGAGGGCAGATCTGGAGTGTCACTATGAGGTCATGATAGTGTGCACTATGATATAGAAAGGGGAAAGAAAAAAAATAACAATTCTTGAAAGGTGAAAATATTTTTTTAAACAATGAGTGAGCTGAATATTTCCAATAGTTTCTTGGTATAGCATAATAGAATAGAAAATGAAAGATTAGGCCTAGAAGCAGGTGGAGAGTCCTTGGTCCAATTACAGATAAGAAATCTTTTGAGTAATCTACACAGTCTCAAGGCCGATTGCTGCTGCTTTGTCAGGATATATTTTGACAAGAGGCAATGACACCAAAAACGCTTTAAGTGCATTAAAGGATTATACAATTATTTGGATTTTTAAAAATGAAGACAAAGTGGTATATCTTACTAATAACAAGTGCATTTTACTTCTATGTAGGCAATGGGACGGATTATGGAAAAGACTACAAGCTTATTTTTCACTTACAAAGAAAACCCAGGCTGGACCTCCAAATCAAAGAGGTGGATGAATTTGGCAACTACAGCTGCTCGCATTATAAAGGCACTGTTGTAGTTTACAAACTACCTAAACAAAAGACAGCCCACAACTTGGACCAATCTCTTATACTTAATGAAAACCATTATCAGTTGCCAGTGTGCAAATTACCATTGAGACTACCAAAGGTGAGTTCTTTTACTTCCCTAATTACCATATTTTATCAATTCTTGGCAATGCTCTACCATAATCAAAACTTCTGCACACAGATACTTGATGTTAAAAGGAAAGGTTAAATAATAAAGTTGATAAAGAAGTGGGTAGCAACAATTTTAGAGTTTAGAATACATATCAGGGTTTCTACTTTCATATAAACTTTCTAATGGACAATTCAAGTTGGGTTGATTCTGACAGTATGTAGTTAATGACTATGGAAATATTGTCATTCATTTTCTGTAACTGCATTTGAATGACTGGGAGATTATTATGAAAACATTGGATATATTTTGGAGCACAACCCTTTGAGGAAAAATCACGTGGTGAGCATGACCCCTAATGACATCAAAATATTTTCACCAATCCTGCACATTTGTTTTAAGAGTTAATTACTCTTATTTAAAACTAGAGGCCCAGTGCATGAAATTCATGCATCTGGGGCGGGGGGGTCCCTCAGCCTGGCCTACACCCTCTCACAGTCCTGGAGCTGTCAGTCAGACATCCTTAGCACTTCCACAGAAGCAGGAGAGGCTCCTGCCACCACCATTGTGCTCACCAGCCATGAGCCCAGCTTCTGGCTGAGTGGCGCGCTCCCTGTGGGAGTGCAATGACCGGACCAGGGGGCAGCTCCTGCATTGAGTGTCTGCCTGCTGATGGAAAGTGCGCATCATAGCAACTGGTCGTTCCACTGTTTGGTTGATTTGCATATTAGCCTTTTATTATATAGGATTCTTACTCTTATCAGGAAAGTAAGATTGAGTTGTTTCTCCAAACATATCAAACAACAAAAATTTTATTACCATACATACTATTTCTTTTAGTGATCCATGACTTAGTACTTCTATAAAATATTATTAATGAGAAAATAACTGAAAAAGTTGTTTTATCACTCTAGAGGAAGAACAAACTTATTCTTTAAAGATGTCAAAATTATTTTTCCATGTTATTTTCTTTTTTGTGTTATGACTACCAGGAATATATTTTCCACTGGGTTAGATTTTGTAATGATTTTAAATAAATCAGTAAAGTAAGTAATTACTTTGACAAATATTCATGGAACTTTGGAAATAGGGAATGTGCCATGCTAGACAGGATGACAAACACAGAGCTATAGAGGGTACTTCATGCCTAAAGCTGCCTCATCCTGAGTGGTAGCCACTATCCACACATGCCTATGGAGCACTTGAAATATGGCTCATCCAAATTGAGATGTGTTGTATGTGTGAAATACATACTGAATTTCAAAGACTCAGTACAAAGAAATGTAAAATATTTCATTAATAATTTGTTTATGTTAATTACATAATGCTATAATACTTTGGGTATGAGATTAATTAAAATATATTATTAAAATTAATCTCATCTGTTTTTTTTTTAAATGTATGTGACAGAAATAAAATAAATAAAATTACTTATGTGTCTCAAGCTATATTTCTATGGGACAACACTACTGTAAGTGATTTACAATCTAGCAGGGTATACAAAACAAGTGTACAACTCACCTTGGAAGGGAGTAACAGATTAAGCTAATGGTACAAACAGCAGTAGTAACAGTTGCCCAGAAGCGGGAACTGGTGTTACTGGAAGCTGAAATCAGAAGTTTCATGGTGGTTGTGGCATTTTATCTGAACCATGTAAGTTCGTAGAAATTTGGCCTTTGGAAATGAAGAACAAAGTATGCTAGGATGAGGAAGTGGAATGAATTTGAGTGGGGATGGTAGGCATGGCTTAGCAGGAATTCATAAGCCATATAATAACCATCATAATATTTCCAATGAGTTAAAAGTCTCCCAAGAGCTTTAAAACACAATATAATTAAATTCTCACAAAAAATGCTAGGAGCCATTATCACTGTTCTGATTTTATAGCAAACTGAGGCATAGAAATATTAGGTAACTTGCTCAAGGTCCCATAGCTAGGTAAGTGTCAGAGCTGGGATACTAACCCAGAAAACTGTGTGCTGATGCCTCTTTGGCAGATAAAGCTAGGATTCTTAGAGATGGATTTTAGGATGGCCAGGTTCACCCTTGAAATTGTATGACAATATCATCCTATCTAATAAAAGAGTAATATGCAAATTGACCATACCTCTGCCATGCCCACCAGTCAATCAGGAGCGGCTATGCAAATTAACCCAACCAAGATGGCTGTGGCCATGGAGAGAGCAGGAGGCTTGGGTTTCCTGGGCAATAGAGGAAGCCAAGCTATCCGCCTGCCCTGGCAGGCCCAGGCCTCCACTCACGGCTACAAAGTTTCAATTATAGAAGATAAATAAATCCCAGATACCAGGTCCTCCGCTTGGGTCGCCGGGGGGAGTGGCCAGCCTGCAAATCACCACAGGCCCCTCGCCTAGGCCGCCCCATGCCCCAAGGGAACCCCTACCCTGATCTGGGACACCCTTCAGGGCAAACCAGCCGGCCCCCACCCTTGCATCAGGCCTCTATCCTATCTAATCCTATCTAATAAAAGAACAATATGCAAATTGACCATCACTCCAACACACAAGATGGCTGCCCCTATGTGAACACAATGGCTGCCACAAGATGGCCAGCAGGGGAGGGCAGTTGGGAGGGACCAGGTCTGCAAGGGAGGGCAGTTGTGGGTGATCAGGCCAGCAGGAGAGGGCAGTTGGGAGGGACCAGGCCTACAAGGAAGGGCAGTTGGGGGTGATCAAGCCTGCAAGGGAGGGCAGTTAGGGGTGACCAGGCCAGCAGAGGAGGGAAGTTGGGGGGTGACCGGGCCTGCAGGGAAAAGCAGTTGCAGGGGACCAGGCCTGCAGGGGAGGGCAGTTAGGGGTGACCAGGCCTGCAGGGGAGGGCAGTTAGGCATCAATCAGGCTGGCAGGGGAATGGTTAGGGGGTGATCAGACTGGCAGGCAGAGGCGGTTAGGGGCAATCAGGAAGGCAGGCAGGCGAGCAGTTGGGAACCAGCAGTCCTGGATTATGAGAGAGATCCCAGATTGGAGAGGGTGCAGGCTGGGCTGAGGGACACACACTCCCATGCACGAATTTCATGCACCGGGCCTCTAGTGTATACTATGTTTAGTGTGGAGGTTATATTAAAATTACATAACTAATGATATGACATGATTTCTGCTCATTCAAACTGAAAATTGCCACTTGAGCAAAGAAAGTGCAGCATCTCTAGTGACATTAACACTTTATTACTAGTTTTCAGGAGGTCCTGGGGTTCCTGGGAATTATGTGTCAGGTGGCAGAATCTATTAAGCTACTGATACGGAAAAGTGTATGTTAAGAACAGTATAGCCTTTTAGATGTGTACCCACTCCCAGTTTCCTCTGTTCACTTTCATTTCCACCTGGGGCCTTCCCACTTGCTGCTTTCTATGTTTGGGGCTGTCCTCTCTCAGTCACATGGCTGGTTAACATTCAGGTCTCAGCTCAGATATCACTTTTCTTATCCTGATGTCCCCATCCCCTTATCTAAAATCACTTTAACCCATTCCCTTTTTAACACTTACCCTAATTGAAATTATTAGATTTATTTGTGTCCATTTATTTTCTATTTGCCTTTGCTCCTTGAGAAAGCTTCATGGGTGAAAGCCCTTGCCTACTCCTAAAAGTTTAGGAACTTGACTTGCAAGGGTGGGGGACTTTTTTCCTGTCAAGAGCCATTTGGGTAATTAGAACATCAGCCACGGGCCATACAAAATTATCAACTTACAAATTAGCCTACTCTGTTTGGTCAAACATTTAACTAACTCACCCCTCATGCCATGGCAGGGCCAGACCAAATGATCTTGCAGGCCTTACACAGACATTCCCCACCCCTGGGTCTTAAAGGGTCGTGAACTGCCTTAGATCAGCAGTTTAGAGTCTGACTGCACAAATACTTACCCCGCAGGCTAAGGCATTGATTTGGATCGACACAAAGATTTGCGAGCAGAGGAATGACACATCAGGGCGTCTCCCAATAGCTTGATTTAGCACATGACTTCCTAAGATCACTATGTGGCTCTGCTGCTATGGGGTGACCAGAGGGAGATGAGTAAGAAGGCTGTCAGACTTCTCTACCAGGAGGTAGTGAGGGCCTCGCTGGGATGATGGCAGACGATGGAACGAAAGGCCATGATGTAAGAGAGGACAGGCTTGAGGTCCAAAACATGACACAGATACAGCTTTCGGTTTGCACTGTTTTCTCTGTGGCCAATCTAATGTCATGAATTAATTAGCTAAATTAGCCAAGCTGGCTAATTTAGAGATTTATATAGATTTGTTTCAATGCAAGTCCATGATAGTGATTGTCCAGGTCCTTTGCCTAAGCTCTGCCTCTGTCTTGATTCTCTAGCACCACATTCCTTACACACTTGCCTGAGCAATTCCTAGTGGTCACCCCTCACAGCTCTGCTGAGCCGTGGCTTCTCCTGGGAAGCCTTCTCTGACCTCCTCCTCCATGCCTAGTCCAGTGTTCCCATAAGGTCCTGTATTTTCCCTATCACTGTAATTACCATTATTTCACTATAATCACTGGCTTCCCAGTAGACAAATGTTTCTCAATCTTTTTTGTTTGTTTTTGCCACCCAAAGGAATCTTTTTATTTTTTTTATTTTTTTTCTTAATTAAATCTTTATTGTTCAGATTATTACAGGTGTTCCACTTTTTTTTCCCCCATAGCTCCCCTCCACCTGATTCCCCACCCCACCCCATGCCCTTACCCCCCACCACTGTCTTCATCCATAGGAGTAAGATTTTTGTCCAATCTCTTCCCGCAACACTCACACTTGCTTCCCCTGAGAATCATCAGTCCACTCCCTTTCTATGTCCCTGATTCTGTTATATTCACCAGTCCATTCTGTTCTTCAGATTTTTTATTCACTTGATTTTTAGATTCACTTGTTGGTAGGTATGTATTTGATGTCATTTTGTTGTTCATAATTTTTATCTTTACCTTTTTCTTCTTCTTCTTCTTCTTCTTAAAGAATACCCTTCAGCATTTCATGTAATCCTGGTTTGGTGGCGATGAACTCCTTTAGCTTTTTCTTGTCTGTGAAGCTCTTTATCTGACCTTCAACTCTGAATGATAGTTTTGCTGGGTAGAGTAATCTTGGTTGTAGGTTCTTGCTGTTCATCACTTTGAATATTTCTTGCCACTCCCTTCTGGCCTGCATAGATTCTGCCGAGAAGTCAGCTGACAGTCGTATGAGTACTCCCTTGTAGGTAATTAACTATTTTTCTCTTGCTGCTTTTAATATTCTCTCTTTGTCTTTTGCCCTTGGCATTTTAATTATGATGTGTCTTGGTGTGGTCCTCTTTGGGTTCCTCTTGTATGGGGTTCTGTGCGCTTCCTGAACTTGTAAGTCTATTTCTTTCACCAGGTAGGGAAAGTTTTCTGTCATTATTTCTTCTAATAGGTTTTCAATATTTTGCTCTCTCCCTTCTTCTGGCACCCCAAAAATTCGGATGTTGTTTCGCTTAAAGTTGTCCCAGAGGCTCCTTACATTATCTTCATATTTTTGGATTCTTTTTTCTTTTTGTTTTTCTGGTTGGATGTTTTTTGTTTCCACATATTTCAGATCTTTGGTTTGATTCTTGGGGTATGTTGATCTACAGTTGAGTTTCTGTATATTCTTTATTTCAGACAGTGTATGCTTCATTTCTGACTGATCCTTTTCCATTTTTTTGGCATTCTCATTAAGGTCCTTGAAGGTCTCACTAAGCTCCTCAGAAGTGTCATCAAGTTTCTCGGCGGTTTTTAGAAGATTCTTGAGTAACCTTATAAATGTGATTCTGAACTCTATGTCATCCAGTAGTTTGCTTTCCTCCGTTTCTTTCATTCGTGACATGTTTCTTTGTTTCTGCATTTTGGCTGCTTCCCTGTGTTGATGGAGTGGCTTTGTGTGGTAGGTGACCTATAGGGGGCAGTAGCTCAGCCTCCCCAATCACCTGATGTGGATGCTCTTGGTACACCCCTTTGTGGGCTGAGTGCAAAGTCTTGGTGTAGTTAAGCCTGAATTGCTGTTGGTACGCTGGGAGGAATTGACCTCCAGGCCAATTAGCTGTGAGCACTCCCTGTGTCTATAATGGAAGAAGTGCTGCACTGAAGACACGCTTATGGGGCAGGACTTGTTTCAGTGGGGCTTTGGTGCTCACTGTGTCTGCCTCTTGAATGTGTCACTTATGGATGTGAGGAGTTGAAATCTGGTGTCTCACACTGACCACTAGGTACACTGGCTTCTGGATCTCCAATGGGGTGCAGGTCAGCTACTGTCTGAGGCCACTCAGCAGGAGCTACAGTGAGAGCTGCAGTTTTCTCCTCTTTGCTTGGGGTTTGGAGGTTTTGGAGCTGTCTGACCCGGGCTGCAAGTTTTCTAGGTTAAGCTGCGATAGGGCAGGCTTTCTTATGCTAATTGAGCTGCTTGGAGCTTGGGTGGGTTTGTAGGTTGTGTGGGGCGGGGTCTCAGGGCCTCACAAGGTTAGGGCGTGGCAAACAGCAATGGCTGCTAGTAAGCCGGCTCTGTGTCCCCGACCACGTCCTGGAGTCCTGTGCCCCAATGCAGTAAACAATTATTCCTGCGCGCAGCTCTGCAAGCAAGCCACTCTCACTGGCAGACAGTCCAGCTTCTCCCCGTAGGAGTTTGGGTCCCCTGCGTCTCCCCAGAGACTGGATTTCAGAGTAATCAGGGGCTTGTCTCCGTTCAGGTTGAAAAAAGCAATGCACCCAGTCGCCTGCTGCCAGCCCGACTGGGTGCATTGCTTTTTTCAGCGCTCGTGCACGTCTCAATGCTCTTTTCTCTTTCCTTCTAGTTGTAGAACTTCCACTCAGCCAGCTTTCCTGTGGTTCTGGGTGATAGACGTTTTGTCTTTTAGTTGCAGTTTAAATTGTTGTGGGAGGCAGCAGTTTAGGTGTTTACCTACGCCGCCATCTTGGATTCCTCCCCAAAGGAATCTTTTTAGATACCTTTTCCTCTAACCAGTCTTCCCCATTACATTTTCATATCACAGATATTATGTATGTCTGTTTATGTACTGTGTGTATATATACATATAGAGTACATACATATAAATACATATTTCATATAATATGCATATTTTATAAGATATGTATGTTTTACACATTAAAAGAGTTAACTTTTGTCCTGCCCACTTTGTATCATCAGTGCCACACACACATACATGTGCTTGACAAACATTTGGAAATGACTAGCTGAATGGAACAATTTCTTCAAACCTTAAAATTGTCCAGCCTGGATGTTGATTATTGAAACTATAGAGATGCATTTAAGAAATAGTACATTTTAAATTAAATATCTGCTGCCTTTCATATGTGGATCTAATGCCAATGTGCCCCCTGTCCTAACCTCCTCTCCCACGGGCGTTTGCAATGGGCCATTCAGCGTCACTCCTTCTTATGCCCAAATATAATCTTTACAACATGTTCTTGGGATTGAGGAAGAACCTGTGGCTGTGAAAAAGTTTTCCATCTTTTTTTTTTAAGAAGCATCTATTTTCCTTATATTTTTAGGTGAGTACCTCTACCCCAGTGGAGTACAGTTATGAAAACAACTAATCTGCTTTTTGAAGTTAAAAAAAAAAAGTGTTTCCCATCATGCTCCATTTTCTAGAATCTCTCCTTTTTGACTGGCTGGTGTAAACAAAAAGCAAAACACATACACATGCATGCGTGCACACACACATATATACTCCCTCTTGAAGTGTGAAAAATGCAATATAATGCTGAAAAATTAGAAATCACTTCAGCTTATGCTTAAGAACTAACAGGCCCTTGATTTGCCACCCAAAATATCTTTTCTTGTCCTTATTCTTTAAATGCCCAACCACCAAAAGAAAAAAGGGGAACAAAAATAAAAGGCTTTAAATGCGCATGTTTGAAGTCAGTGTCTTATTAACAAAAAAGGTAGCATTTTCTTCACTTTGGCCAATGGTAAAGATGCAGGCATACATCAGGGAATGTTAGACTAGGATTTTTAAAAAATGCAACACTAACAGAACATATATCTTTCAAAAAAGACCAAAACACTAACAAATACAAGTCAATGCACATATTTTAAACTAGTATAATTTTATCTACATTGGAGTAAATGATATTTTGTGTATCAGACATTGCAATACTGTTCATTTCCCCTTTATCATGCAAACATGCCAACTTTGTCATTTAAAAAACCTTTATTGGGTCATATTCACATTGCCCTCCCACTCAAATTAAGGGAAAAACTAAAAACAGAAATAATAAATCCCAGTAAGAGCCCCCTCAAGACATCATAAACTATGAATATAGAGCTGCTAGTTAAGACAGAAAAGGCAGAATTTTCAGATTTGAATAAAAAAATTCCTGTCATTTAGATAGATGTTTTCCTAAACCCATTATAAATCTGTGCCACACAATGTAAAGTTATGCTACTCTGAAATTTATACCAACTGTACAAAAACAAAAGCAAGGAACCATGAAAAAATTGTGCATGTTCTTTATGGCCTGAGAACACGCACATTTTTGAGTAATGAAAAGGGTGACTATGAGAACCTGACATTCTCCTGTATCTCACCTCTTCTGCCTAGACTATCTGTACCATTTGTAAAGGCAAGACAGTAACATCTTCCTAGCAGAGGTCTGGTCTGTCTCCCTCTTTCTTCTCTTCTAACTAATCCTACTCAAGTTGCTCTCATCTTCCTGAGCATATTCCATGAACAGCATTGCAAGTGGGTTAAACAAATCAGAAGAAAAAAAGAAAGTTTTACAGGGTTTTGTTGGTTAATTATTTACCAGTGGAGTCCCTCCCCCCGGAGTTCAATTTCATTGGCTAGCAGCTGGTGCATGTTGAATAGGCCCCCTGGGAGCTTGGTGAGCAGTGCTCTCTCGGTGCTTTCAGGGTCGCTGTCCACAGAGCTGGAACTTGTGCTCATGCTGTGGACAGCCGTGCTGGCGGCAGGGGGACCCAGCTCCGGCTCACTAGTCTCATTGGCCGTGGACACTACGGAGAGCAGGGACATACGTCGGGTGAGCCGGCCAGAGGGCTGAAGAGAAGCGGCATAGTCCGCTATGATGCCAGCTACATCTAGATTACAAGCCTTATCAAAGGCGATGAAACCTACATTTGCATTGGCCCCGCAGACACAGAAGGAGCCGTCATCTTTCATCAACAGGTCAATGCCACACACATCCATCCCCAGGACATTAGACACCTGGATGGCTAGCTGCTTCCCTTGTTCACTCAATGAGCACATCATCCCCATGCCACCTAGTGAGCAGTTGCTTTGCATCCTCCCATCTGTTGAACAACGTAACATGATGCCAACCACACGGCCTCCCACAACAATGACACGTCCATCCCGTCCATGAGACTCTTTAACATACTTCTGGAACAGGTATGGAGCTTCATGGCGAATAAGAGGGCTTAGATCAGCCAAATGGTGCTTATCTCGAGCCAAGAAAACAGCTTTGCCTCTATGACCTCGTGTGTTCTTCACTACCATTGGGAACTCCAGTACTTCTGCTTCATCGATCACCTTAGAAAAGTTTTCATGACCACCGTAAGAGAAAGTATCGGGCAAAGGAACACCATGGCCAGCCAACTCCGGAAAGGTCCAGAACTTATTCACACAGTTCAGGATGGCTGGAGGTCGGTTCATCAACCGGCATCCCATCTTCTCCAGGTGGCGTAAAACAGGGATGTCACTATCACTTTGCACCCAAGGGGTTGGTACTCTCACTACCACCACCTGGGGATAGGCAGTAATTGGTTCTCCATTGATCCGCAAACCCAGGTTTCCTTGCTCGATTGTCAGCACCACCTCATCCATCACCACGGCCCTAAAGTCCAGCTCCTCCTCACAACACTTGGCCTTTAATGTTCCTAAGATCTCTTTTTGGGGGTAGTCTTCCCCGATTCGACGATCTGTCAAAAACCACAACTTGGCGGCCACGGAGCTACACATCTTGACCTGCTTATTCTTCCTTTTCCTGGATTATTTCTTCCGGGATGTAAAGGCTTTCTGGCTTGATCTTGACCAGTGGAGCGGGGGCTGGGGTCTCTGAGGGGAAGCACGGGCTGCAGGGTGGGCTGAAGGTCCCAGGAGAAGAGGGAGGGGGTCGGGAGCCGCCTCTTTCCTCCTCTGCCACCGTGGCTCCCACAGCCAGGCCGGGCGCCCTGGCACACTCGCCCACCCTCTCACAGCCTCGCAAGTCGCTACGGTTCACCCTCACCCCCACTCCCACACACACTCCTTCCCACCCCCCCACACACACTCACACCCTCCCCCCCCACACACACACTAACACCCAGCCGCTCCCCTCTCCCTCACTCGCCCAGTGTTCATCTTTGCAAACTAATGTACCTAAATGGGAACTGAAACGATGACCATTATTTTTAAAAGAACAGATTTCTTCCATAAAGTTCAAAATTGTTAAAAATCAACCTCAGCTAGACAATATTAGAATGGGCTGTTTTTGAGGAAATGAATGTAGCCTTTTTATATAGAGCTTGGCATTAGTCACTACTATATTATGCATACATTTATACATGTATATTATGCATACATTTATACATGTAGCATAAACTAAGTGAAGTCATTTGTCCAAAGTAAAAGTGCCTTCCACACAGAAGACAGGCAGTAAATGTTTATATGTATGTATTTAGATCTAAACACAAACATATTCATATGACACATAAACATAAGATGTAATGCTAATATAGTACCCCTGATTCCCAAAGATGTGACAACATACCACCCATTACTTCATGCCCATGAGGATCTCTGTGTAGCTTATCCTTCAGCCACTATAGTGTATTTATTCATATGTTAATTTGACAAACACTGCTTGTATCCCATGAGGAAGACCTACATGCTATTCCTGTATATATGGTCTCATTCTTCCCTGGCCTCTCTGCAGGCTATTCTTAACGCAGAGTGCATCTCCAAACTGTCAGTCAGATCATTTCTTGCCTTTACTCCACCCTGAATGGTTCCTGGTTTCACTCAGAGAGAACAACTCTATGAACTTGGCCCCTACTGACTCTGGGACCTTCTTTCCTATCCTCTTCACTTACTGAACTCTCTTACTGTTACTGGAAATTTCCACACATGCTTTAGGTCTTTGTGTTAGTGGTTTCCCCTGCCTGGAATGTTCTTCCATCCATCAGATACCTGAATGGCTAAGAGGATCACCTCCTTCAACTCTTTGCTCAGTTGTCACCTTTTCTCTGAGACCATCCCTGATTCTACATTTTATTGCCATCTCTTCCTACCCACACAACCCGACACTCCTGATCCTCCTTAACTTCCTCTGATTTATTTTCTTTCCTCTAGCATCATTACTTTCGAACATGTATGTCCTCATTTATTATGTTTATTTAGAAAATCCTCCACTCCACAACAAGGACATGAGTGCCTTGAGGGCAAGCCCCTGTATGTGTTTTGTTCGCTGTAAATCACAAAGACCTGGAATAGTGCCTGGCAGATGCTAGGTGCTCAAAACATGTTTGTTGAATGAATGAATTCATAGAAAGAACTTGCATTTTAATACCAAAGTGAGAAGGGGAAAGAGGGAAGTGTCAAGTAGGAAAATAAATTAGCATCAGGTGTTGACAGAATCGGCAGTGATTATTACAGACAGGGTGGTCGCTGAAGATTTCATCGTGGAGGGGTCTACTGTGCTGAGAAGCAATAGTGAAAGAAGCGCACCGGCCTGTGTGGCCAGGAGAGCACAGAGGTGAGGAGAACAGCAAGTACCAAGATGGCACGAGGCGTGAGCTTCTAGTCAAGGCTAGAAGACCATCAGGGCAAATGCGCATGTGATGGGCAGAGAACGGTGATGGAGGTGTGAAAGAAAAAGAGGGTCCTGGTGACAGTTCACATTTCAATAAGATCTTCTGAAAATGGTCGCCAAATCAACATATGTGAAGAAGTATGGCTGCGAAGAACAATGATTTGTCTCTAAATCTTCCCAAAGTTGTGCTTCTAACTTCCTCCTTTGACAAAATACTTGAGTAAACTCAGTTCACACTGGGTCTATGTGTGCTTTGGCAGAAGCAAATTTCAAAACTCTCCATGATTATTTTTGGGTGGAAGGAAGTAGTGTGTGAGCTTCTGAAATAATGTCACACAGGGGCCTGTCTGTGCCATCTGGTCATTTGTGCTTGAGTTGTGACTGTCCTTTACTCTCCTGATGCAGAGGCTTAGCTTTGACGGAGAGAAGGGCTCAGGCCTGGTGGCTGCTTCTGCCGAAGCCTGTGGGAGGCTGCAGACAGACCTCACCTACACATTTCCGTAAGCCTTCTGCTGACCGAGTTTTGCTTGGCCTGAACTTCCTTTTTTAAAAAACTGAACTCATGACATGTGATTTCTAGTAAATAATGATACTGCCTCAACACTTACTTTCTCACCCCATTAAAGGACTCTCTCTGTCAGAGGGAGGAAGTTTGCAGAGGCTAGTGCAACATTCATTTAATCAGAACCACCACTGCCTCATCACTTGGCATGGTTCGCAGCCAAGTGGTGAGGCAGTGGTGGGCATGCCCTGCTGGGCATGATTTTTCTTCTGTATAATTTTTTTTTTTTTTTTTGGTAACTACATGAAATACCAAAGAACAATCTTGACTAAATAAATGAGAAGATTCTAAGCTACTGAAATTTTTACATTCATAGGCACTTCAATTCTACTTAGGGTACTTAGTTGTAATAATTTACAAAATTATCTTAAGGTTCAAGAATGAAATGAAATGAAATGAAGAAAGCAGATTAGAAAAAGCATATCTCTCTATATAAAAACCTAAGCAATCTTCTGACCATTCTCCTATTCACCCGTTAGACCGTTTGCCCGGTAGCTATGATATGTAATGACCACCAGGGGGCAGATGCTCTGACCAGTAGAGAAGGGAGCCCAATTCCTTGCAGAATCGACCATGGGTTAGGTTGCTGCTGGGGCACTGTCAGCCCAAATCTGTTTCACTTGCATCCCGGACCCAGAAATTGGTTTTGGCCTGATCCCCGCAGGCCAGGCCGAGGGACCCCAACCGTGCATGTATGAAGGGAGAATAGTGGACTACTAGTAAATGGTGATTTCAAAGTTTTTTGTAACTTAGTTTCATGCTTTCTACACTAGACTTAATGCCAATGACATATATTATGTTGCTTCATGCTCCACCCCCTACCAACAGTAGAGGGGAGTCACAAGAGTCTTGGTAAGTAGAGAGAGCATGTCAATATTTTTTTAACCTGTGAAAGTTTTTAAAAACCTTATCACCCTTTCCAGTGTTTCAGTTTGGCCCTCCTTGCTCTTCCTTGATATCCTTCAGGCCAGCAGTCTAATCTTCCTCTAAGTCATCAGAATGACCTTGAAAGACCCAATTTTGACTAAGTCACTGAAAATTGACATTATATTGTACCAGAGGCCCGGTGCACGAAATTCGTGCATGGCGTGGGATGTTCTCCTCAGCCCAGCCTGCACCCTCTCCAATCTGGGACCCCTCAGTGGATATCCAACTGCCCATTTAGGCCTGATCCCGGGGATTAGGCCTAAACCAGCAATTGGACATCCCTCTCACAATCTGGGACTGCTGGCTCCTAACTGCTTGCCTGCCTGATCACCCCTAACTGTCCCCCCTGCCAGCCTGATCACCCCTAACCACCTCTGCCTGCTGGCCTGATTGCTCCCAACGGTCCGGCCCCACCCCCCGCCCCCTCCCCCCGCCAGCCTGGTTGCCCCCAACTGCCCTCCCTGCCGACTTGGTCACCCCCAAACTGCCCCGCTGCCGGTCACCCCATGCAGCCTGCTGTTCAGTTGTTTGGTTGTCCCTCACTACCCCCCTTCCAGCCTTGTCGCCCCACACAGCCTGTGTTCGGTTGTCTGTCTGGTTGTTTCAGTTGTGACAGCCTGGCTTTTTATATATTAGGATATGTGACATGTGAAAATGAGCAAAATTGGGGTAGTCAGAAATAGGATCCTCACTGTTTTTTAGAAAGTGTTTTACCCACCAATGTAATCAGAAGAGCATCTTTCCCTTCTCCTTCCCCCCTCCTTCCTTTTCATATTCTCCCTCCCATTTCTTTTCCCTCTCCCCTCTCCTCCTATCAATTCCCCTGACTCTTCCTTTTTCCCTTGTTTCACCCCTCTTCCTTCTCTGTCCCTTATCATTACTCTTTTTCTTTCTTCCTCCTTCACCCTCTGTCCATGAAGGGGAAGGTTTGCTCTGCTGAGTGGGCAGTATAACTAAACCAGAAATTGAGCACTGTGTTGTCATATGGCTTTCAATAATTTGTTTACCAAAAAAATACATATATTCTTGCCTCTCTGAGAAAATAAAATAAAAAGGCAATTGATACTTGTATTACTCTCTTGAAATTGAAGCATCTAAAAGTATACAATGATGTTCATCAGTTCAAACAATTTTCTAGTTCACAAATTCCAACTATTTCCTTTTTTTTTTTTTTTGGTAGATTTACCAGTCAACATGCCAATTAACAAGTACTAATTAAGTGCCTATTTGATATGAGATGTTATGTAGAGCCTAAAAATAATAGTGGTACAGGTCAAAGTCCAAGCTTTCAAGGAAGTTTCAATCCAGTTCAGGAAAGAAAGCGTAAACACTTTTAAGAGTTATAAAACAATGCAAGAGATAGTGCAACAATACAGTAATATGGCAAGACAGGAACTGATGATTAATTGCAAATAAATGACCAAGACCGGTAAGTGCGAGGGCATTTCAGAGAAGGGAGTGATTCCTGCAGTTTGAGGTGGCCTGGGGACATGTCACAAAACGAGACAGATGTAGAGAATCTTCAGGTTCTAAAGGGGAAGAGAGAAAGAGGCAGTGGGTTCCACACAAAGCAATGGTATGAGCTGAAACTCTGAAGTTGCAAAGCACAGGTGTTTCAGGAAATGACTTCTGTGGCTTGAGTAGAAGAAGTGGAAGAATCAGATTGGAAATAAGTTGGGGGAAGGCTAATGGAGGGCTTTGAAGGCTTTGTTTAGGTCTACCAAATGTCTCTGAAATTGTTAGAGGTGGGGCTTTCTGTCAAGATTTGTCAAAAGAATGTGGCATTTCATGATATAGAGATCTAGACAGATTCAAATCAGAGGTCCTTAGTGCATGAGTAAACAAAAAATCTCTCAGCCACTGGTACTGTTGCAATGAGCATGGCCATAACTGAGAGAAGTAGGCATTTAGTTAGTTTATAAGTAAGCTTTTCTTTTATCCTCTAAGTAATGACAAACCATCAGTAAATTTTGACCAGGCAGCTTACATAATCAAATTTTGTTAGCCATATCACTGTGACAGCCTATAAGGATAAATTAGAAAGAAGATGAACTTAACAGTAAAATAAGGGCTAATGAAGGAGAGTCATGGAAGGGATGGTGATGAATGAATGTAAAAGCATGATAGTAAGGATGGCAAGTAGAGAACAGAGCTGGAGAGATTTAGGATTTGGAACCAATTGAACTGGGCTTTAAGGTGAATGTGTGTGTGGGTCATAGGCTAGGAAGACATCGGCAGATAGAGACAGCTGTGGGAACGTGCTTCCCCTGAACACTGATTTGAGCTATTGTTCTATGATAAAACATAGTGTTTTACTGACTTTACTTTGGAATTGTGCTTAAACTTGAATTTCACCTTTATTCTCCCAAATATTGCCACTTTCTCTTCGAAGGCCTATCGCCAGCCCCCTTTTCTGCTCTAGGCCACACAACTGGCGGGGTGGATTATCTCAGAAACAATTATATTTTATCACTCTTCTAAAACTTCTAAGTTGACACTTTATTAATCAAAGTCCAAGCCATTTACCCTGTTATAAGGCCCTTCATAAGCCCCCCATATCTTATCCCCACAACCCCTTCATATAACATCTACCCAACTAACATCTTCTGCTTCAGTCTCACTCCTTTGACACATGATGATCTTAACTTCCTCAGAGACATTTTACAGCTGCCCTTGTGACAGCACTGACTCCACACTTAGTTCTGTTATAATCTTTTTAGAAGAAGCCTTTCAATTTCTCAGGCAGAATTCGGTACAACACTGTAATAACTACAGTGTATCAAGTTATTCCCTGCTAGTAACTTGATAAAGCATTTACCCATATTAACCTTTGCTGAAAGGATAGGTGGTTGAAGAACCTGGGGCACTGAGAAGCTTGCTCAAGGGGAAATAGCTAGAGAATGGTGGTTACTGTGTGAACAAAGTTTGTCTGATTCCGGTGATACCATTACCCTGCTCTCTGCTTTTGGGACTGAATTCCTCTGCTCTTGGAGCATAGCTCATTCAATTTTGTAATTCCATCTCCTACTATGCATTCAGTGATGATTTGCTGATTTAATTCCTAGATGAATGCATGCCTGGGAATTGATAAAGTGGTTGAAGGTGGAGTCAGTGACTGACAAAAGCTTTACCTCTATCCTTCCCCAGCTAGCAGCAGCATGGAGCAAAAGCTTTTCATACCTTCAAAGGAGTGACTAACGTGAGGATATACACACACTGTGGCAAGACTTGGGAAGATACAGCTATGCAGGCCTTACCCAGCAATATTCATATCATACTTTCTGTTTGAAAAGCTATTTCTGTCTATAATCCAGACAAACAAAAACAAAACAAAAATTCAGGGAATTAAATATATATATATATTAGAATATTCCAGAAAGAATTACATTCCAAGTTGAATGGGTACCTTGACAAGTCTTTGGGATTGATAAAAACTTGTTGCAATTCTAATTTAAAAGAGGAACAGTAAAGAGCAGAGGTGGAAATTGATGCGTGTTCTAACAGTGTTGTGCATCTTTGATTTGCTGAGCTACTTTTCAAATCAATAGTATCTCCCACATAGCTGCGTTTATGGATCAGGGGCATGTGCCTTTGCCAGACTTGCTTTGAACAATGAGAAAAATGAAAAGCATATTAACAATAGTCAGCACTTTATTGCTAAATTCTAGGTATGTTTGAAGTGCTTTACCTATTCTAGACGACTTTTGAAAACTATACTGCCTCCATGCATATTCCATATAGATATCCTGAATTATCCAGGTCTATGGCTCATTAATATTTGCAGCCATCCCCTTTCTTCTGACTGGCCCAACTCCATAGGTCAGTTGGAGTCTCTTGAATTGTTGCTCTCTGTTTACTAGGGATCTAAGGTTTCTCCTTTTGTGACTAGCTTCTCCAAAGGCTGAGAGATAGTTAATCCTTTCCTCTTGACAAAACCATAATCAGAATGAAGCCTTAAAAAAGATCACTTTCAGGGAAGCAATTGAAAAAAAAATATTGAAGAAACAGAACCTAAGTTTGACTGCAGGGGGTTAAAACCAAGAAGGTCCAAATTAAGCAAAGATATAAAACTTCATTATTTTAAGTATTGACAGCAGCCTGATTTCATGTCCAAAAAAAAAAACAACTTAATTCCTAGATTTATCTCCACTGAAACCACTTTGGGTCAGCTCTTATTGCTCTCAACTTGGTTCCCATTTCTCCCCGCCTCCCCGCCTTGCACAGTAATCTTATTTCTCTTTGGGTTTACTCTGGTCTTCATATCTCTCTATGTAAAAGCACCTCGCATTTCTGTCCAAGCCGTCAGGAGCTTCTACACTGAGTGTGCAATTAGAATAAATCCATGAGGAAAGCAATAGGATATTGATTAACTGATACTGCTCTCTTTTAATTTATTTATTCTAAAGGTTGTTTCTGTGTGTGTGTGTGTGTGTGTGTGTGTGTGTGTGTGTGTGTTGTTTGTTTGTTTTTTTTTTTTTTTTTGGTGCATATACTAGAATGTTTGTGTGGAAATTTTCAGAGGCACACAAAAATAGAGAAATATACAATGAACCTACATGGACCCATCATCCATCATTTTCTGCCATTCTTGTTTTATCTAATACCCCCGGGTATGTTTGTTTGTTTGAGTATTTTAAAGCAAATCACAGCTACTATATCACTTGTAAATAATTCTGTATGTGTCTTTAAGAGATAAGAATGTAATACATAAAATGAGCTATTATTATTTAATAGTATCTACTATTCAGCATGTGCTATATTCACTGACTGACTCTTTTGTTTTTTTTATGGTTAATTTGTAAAAAACACACTACAGGGTTCTAGGGTTCTAAAAATGCTCACACATTGCATCCGGCTTGTGTGTCTCTGCCACCATTTGTGGAACTGCCAGTGTGGGTTGCGTCCTTTACAGACAGTATCTCAATCCACCCTCACAGCATACTTCAGAGGTCGGGCCCATCATCTCCGTTTCACCAGCTGGAGTTTAGTAAGAATGTTTGGATGGCTTGCCTCAGCTTGCATGACTTCACAGGAAAAGGCTGTGTATACTGGGACCCAGACTTCAAAGTCATTCCTCTTTTATGCTGTCTATCCCTTCTTCCCCGAGTAAGTCAGACTCCTGCTAACTTCCCATCTGCCACTCTTAACTCTGTGCCATTGCTTCTCATATCCTTTGCCCCTTCGGGGTGTTTGGCAAATCTAGACCCTGAAGTGACGCATGTCCCTTCCCCCGGGTTAGTTAGGTGCCGACCTTTTTAAGGAGAACAGAATGCTGTGGTGTATTTGAAAATGGCTCCTTTTGCCCTCTCCCTGCCAGACGGGGCAAGGGGATTTTTTTTTCAGATAGTCACTGTGAGAACCTGGTTGAACTCCTGAAGGTGACATTCACAAAAGTGTGGGAGCAACCTTGAGGGATCCCTTGGCGTTAGTAACTGCCATTCTTGTGTGGACACTGAGCCTCCAGCAACTTGTCAATTGCAGTTCAGGTTTCCTTGCAGGGGGCCCTGGTTCCTGCCTGTCAGTGCTTGGGGGTTTCGGCTTCGGAAAGTCACCATTCTCTATATTTAACTGTCAGTCTTTTCCAAATTGGGACAGGGGTTTGCCCTGTGACCTTACTTCTCTTACAGATATAAAGAGAGTTGTTGATTTTTTTTTTTCAGTTTGTTCAGCTTTTTCCTTGTTGTTAGGACAGAGTAGCAGCTTCCTGCTTCTTACATGCGTTGCTGGAAACCAGAAGTTTAGCCCAATTCACACCAGATTGTCCTCATTCAACTCTGAAGGAAGCTTTTATTTGATCTGTAGTTGAACCCATGCCCATGCCGGCAGCACAAACTTTTTATGCTAACATCACTCTTTTGACCAGATTACTTATTTGATGAATATACTAACTTATTTACCATGGGGATTCTATAGAGTTTGTACATTATAAAGATTGAGAATATAAATGTTTACTATTATGAAGCAATAGATGAACTCAAGTTAAGCAAAGAGCAGCTATTACTTAGTTGAAGAGGACTCTATGCAAAATAAATACAGAATACAATAAGCAGTGAAAACCGGTACTTAGTCATGGCATCTAAAAGGCTTATGGTAAAATCCATGTTAAAGATACACAGAAATATAATGATTACATACACTTCCTCAATCTACTCTTATTCATATCACTTTCACTTGTATATCTTCTAAAAAGTGATATACAAAAGAAATGACCTATTTACCAGAAATGATAGACAAAAGAAATGACCTATTTACCAGAAAAATCTGCAATAAGTGTGTGGGGGTGGGAAGAATGTGGGGGTTAAGGCTGCATGGAGGAGTGGTTGCCACCTGGTATTGCAATAACTACTTGTAAAATTCTCTTCATGCATAAGTGCCTAAGGGTAAATGATAAGAAATAATAACATCAGCATGACATTTGTTTGTTATCGTTGTTGCTGGTTGCATTGCACTGACATTAGCTGTCCTGCTCTGTGATATCCATGTTAGAGGGAGCTTTCAATCCTTAGCACGTTACCACACAAACTCTGGCTCTGCAGTAGACACCGAAGAACTTGTAGACAAGTGGAAATTAAAGGGAAGAGCTCTACCACTTACTATTTCTATATTTGCTAAATGGCAACAGTATTGTGGGTATCCTTGGAATTAGTGAGCACCCAAGTTACCATTTAAAATGGGATATTGCCATCAGATTCGAAGATATAATTTTATGTCATTATTACCACTTAGTGCTTTAAAATATGTGTAAGCCCTGACCGGTTGGGCTCAGTGGATAGAGCATCAGCCTGCGGACTGAAGGGTCCCAGGTTCGATTCTGGTCAAGGGCATGTACCTTGGTTGCAGGCACATCCCCAGTATGTGCAGGAAGTAGCTGATTGATGTTTCTCTCTCATCGATGTTTCTAACTCTCTATCCCTCTCCCTTCCTCTCTGTAAAAATTCAATAAAATATATTTTAAAAAAATATGTGTAAAATTCTGGGGAGCATGAACATAAAAGCAGGTTACCTCAGAGAAATAACAAACCTTCTTTCAGCAAATAGTGGAACCTGAGAAGATACAACAGGATAGCACCTATTGGTTGGGAGAGGAAAGCAGGGAATAGTTAGAGCCAGTCCCACCCAGGGAGTCACCTAGGAAACCACGTGTAGATGCTGGGGATCTGTGGGAGGGGATACTGTATAGGACAAGCAAAGGCTTCCTGGTTTGGCTTGGAGCTGACCCTGAGCACCAGGGAGATTTAAAAAGTACTGTGCAAGGCAAAAATAATGCACAGATAAAAATCCAGCAAATACAAGGAAACAGGAGGGAAAGGGGAGGGGTCATTGAACTTCCCTGACGAAGAGGTCATGTGTGAGGCTAGCACAGTGCCCAGACGTCTTAAAGAGCCAGGGAGTCCTGTGCTGCTCTGCCGCACTCTACCGCTGCCATGGCTCTGTGCCAGATGAAGGGCTTGGCTTGCATTTTCATGCATGTGAAAATACATATATTTAAATACTAGAATCATTCTGAATGCATCAAGAGGCTAGGGGATATCTCTGAAGAAATAAGAAATGACTGAGGGGGGAATTATTTGTGTGAAGAGAAAAAAAAATGCAACATATATCTCTTATCCTGGATTCAGTCAAGTCCATGTGCCCTTTGATGGGTATGGTAGAATTTGCTGCACTATTTAATTTGGCATTTCTCTTCTTGTTTTGAGAGTTTTAAGAATATAGTCTTGAAAATTGTATGTATTTTGCAGTGCTACAGTATTAGTATATTTGAACTTAAGCTTGTTCTTATGTTGTTTCTTAATTGCCTCCGATAAAATTTTTTAAAAAAAATATATATTTTTATTGATTTCAGAGAGGAAGAGAGAGATAGAAACATCAATGATGAGAAAGAATCATTGACCAGCTGCCTCCTGCGTGCCCCACACTGGGGATCGAACCCCGAACTCAAGCATATGCCCTTGACGGGAATAGAACTCAGGACCCTTTAGTCCACATGCTCTGTCCACTGAGCCAAACTGGCTAGGGCCGATTAAAATTTCTTAATGGGAGTTTTAGATACAAAAACTTTATATAAGTTTATGTAATGGCAATGACAAGAATCTCAACAAAATTATATTCAGATTTAATCAACATGTATTGAGCACTCATTCTGATTTAGACAGTGTTCTACTCATTTGCATAGAGAATTTCCATCCTCCTTGTATCATCGCTGTAAATTAAGCTTTTAAAAAATATTTTGAAATAATTATAGATTTGCAGAAATTTGCAAAAAAATAAATAGTACAGAGAGGTCCCATGTAGTCCTCACCCAGTTGTCCTCAGTGGTTACATCTTATGTAACTAGAGTATGACATCAAACCAGGAAGTTGTCATTGAAGTACACGCACACTTCTATGTCATGTTATCATGTGTGAGATTTGTGGAACCACTGCACTCAAGATACAGAACTATTCTACCCACCACAAAGCTCTCCCTGTGATTCCGCTTACGGTCATCCCCCACCATCCCTAATGCCTGGCAATCATTAATCTGTTCTACATCTTTATAAGCCTGTAATTTCAAGAATGTCATGTAAATGAAACCAGGGATGGGTGACCTTCTCACTCAGCTGAGTTCTCTGAGGTCCATGCAAGCTGTTGCATGTATCAGTGACTTGTCCTTTTCTTTGCTGAAAGGTATCCCACCATGTAGATGTATCATACTTTGTTCACCCATTGCAGAAAATATTGGCTGTTTTCAGTTTTCTGGCTATTACAATGCTATGAACATTGTGTACAGATTTTTGTGATGTGTGTTTTTAAAAAATATATAAATCACTTTTCAGAGCTGAGATAAAGTGTCTGGAGCACAGAACAGGTTTCCAAATCCAGATGTTTTTACTTTATTTCCTGTGCTGTTTCTAATGATCCCAGATTAAATGAGAACAAACTGTTCTACAGACAGTGTAGAAAAGTAATGATTATATTTTTTATTACATCTTGATAAACCTTTGGTTTTAGAATAGTATCTGCTCAAAGACTTGATTGTTTTTCGCATCCTGTATGCACGTGGATTCACTCATTTACTCCTTAACACTATTGTTTTAGTGCCATTAAATGCCAGGTCCTGTGCTGTGTGTCAAAACAAGTGCCCACCCCATGAGGTCCTTTCCAAAGTATTATGTTTATAGCACAGAGGTAGCTTGCTGGTTTAATAGTTTTAAATTATACTTGGAAAAATGTTTACTCACAGATAACTGCTATAACAATAGTTAAACCTGTGTTCTTTTTTTAAATTTTTATATTGATTTTTGGAGAGAGATGGAGAGAGAGAAATATCATCAGCAGCTTCCTGCACAACCCCATACTGGGGATTGAGCCTGCAACCGGGGCATGTACCCTGACCTTTAGGTGCATGAGACAATGCCCAACCAATGGAGCCACACCAGCCAGAGCTAAATGTGTATTCTCAGATTTAAATTTTTTGAAAGATTTGGGTTAATTATTTTGCCTCATCTTAGGACAGCAATTGCTGAGCATGCATGCACAAATACACAATCTAATTTGCAAGGTATGCAATTCAATACTGCTTTCAAATATGGGTGAGGTTCAGCTGGATTTTTATTTGTGGCTTGTTTACAAATTAATGATTTCTTCTACTTAGTCTATGTTTCTTTCCCCCTATAGCATGAAAAATTAATCAACCGGCCACAGAGTACCAAAAGAATTTCTACAGATCCTCTAGGTAAGAGTGCCCTCACTACAGAGCTGCTTTTTCTCTCTTATATTTTACTAGAGGCCCGGTACATGAAATTCATACATGGGGGGGGGGTGTCCCTCAACCTGGCCTGCACCCTCTTGCAATCCAGGACCCCTCAGGGGATGTCTGACTGCCGATTTACGGGCCTAAACCAGCAGTCGGACATCCCTCTCGCAATCCAGGATGCTGCATGCACCAGTGACCATACTTTCCATACAGGTGAAAGACATCTTGCTGTTGTATGGACAGCTACATTTTTTTTGCCTTAATTACAAAAAGTAGTACATAGCATGATACTTCTGAGGCAGTAGTATCATTTTTCCCATCTTATGGGTGGAAAAACGGAAGCAGAGAGGAGTTAAGTAATTGGCTTTGTCACACAGTTAATAGTGTCAGAATCAGGGCTGACCACAAAATATGCAGCCAGAGTCCATGCATCGCTGCCTCATCCTGTGTTTTCAGTGTTAGAGTAGCCTTGCCAGGTTTTAATTTTTAAATCTGTGAGACTGTTCCTAAGATATAGGGTAGGGTCCCTAGACCCGGCCAGCAATCAGGGCTGATCGATGGGGCGACTGGCGGGGCGATCGGGGGGCCCCTGCTGCCACCCGCCTTGGCTGGCCTGGCACTGCCTGCTTGCCAGCCTCACCCCCCACCACCACTGCCACCAGTCGCCTCCCTCTGTGTGGTGACCGGCGGGGTGATGGGGGGCGGGGGCCCTGCTCACACCCGCCTTGGCTGGCCTGAGGCCTGAGGGCTGGGGGCAGCTCCTGCATTGAGCATCGGCCCCTGGTGGTCAGTGTTCATCACAGTGACCAGTCGTTCTGTTGTTTGGTCAATTTGCATATTAGGCTTTTATTATATAGGTTATTTTATGTGAATCCTTTTATCAAAAAGAATAGAGAACTTTGCAGTTCAATAATCATTAAGTTTATCACCCTAATAAATGTTTTCCTTTGGAAGTCATGCATGTTTAATTCAAAGCATACTCATATGTAGACATAGTTAAATTTATATTAAAATCTACAAGAAATATGAAGTCTACTAAGTAATATTTTACTAAGATAACTAGTAATTGCTTAGTTTGGTAAGTAGACCAGTGCGGTACTTTCTGTAATGCTGACTATTAATTGTGAGTCTTAAAGTTTGGTCACCTCGAATCTACATTTGAGGGCACTAGACTTTAAATGGAGGCATATTGGTGTGAAACCACAACAGAAACCTGTGCTTTTTATTGTGGTTATACCTTAGATCACTTACATAACAATGATGGGGATTGCAGGGAAAATTGGACAGTTTTATTCTATTTCACCTTTGAAACAATTCATTTTGTGACATTAATAGTGCCTTTAATCATTTATCGGTCTCCAGAAAACAGGAGTGTGTTTTGCTTCTGTGTTAAACCCACCATTAATGGCAAAGCCTTCCCTTCAGGGGTTACCTTTATGGATTTGTACAGAAAACGCCCAGGCTTTACTGAGTTACACGTGAAGAAAGGAGGCTGGGAATAAACCTTATTGCTACATATCCTCTCAGAGGCACTAAAACTGCTTTCAAAGAGACAGCAGGTGATACAGCAAAAACAAAACAGAAAACACCAAACCACTCCCCGCTACACACACTCCACTGCCAAACAAGAAACCAAACCAAACCAAATGAAAAACAATAGCAGTAGATGAAAGCCCAGGAAGTTTGTTAACTTTTGAAGAATCTGATGTTCAAATAACTCTCACTACCATTGTCACAACCACGGGAGAGCACAGGGTGCCCCGCTCTTCCCTATCTGCACCAGGAAGTCCTAGGTTGTTACACTTTGTGGTCTTACAGGACCACTACATCTGAGCCGCTGCAGGAAGGGTGATGGTAGGTGAGGTTAGAGCAGGATTAAACTATAAAAAGCTTTTTAAATGCTAAGTTAGTTATGATGTTCAGACAATCCTATCTAATAAAAGAGTAATGTGCAAATTGACTGTCACTCCAACACACAAGATGGCTGCTCCCATGTGGACACAAGATTGCCGCCACAAGATGGCCAGCAGGGGAGGGCAGTTGGGAGGGACTAGGCCTGCAAGGGAGGGCAGTTAGGGGTGACCAGGCTGGCAGAGGAGGGAAGTTGGGGTGACTGGGCCTGCAGGGAAGGGCAGTTTTGGGGGACCCAGGCCTGCTGGGGAGGGCAGTTAGGGGTGACCAGGCCTGCAGGGGAAGGCAGTTAGTGGCAAACAGGCTGGCAGGGGAGTAGTTAGGGAGTGATCAGGCTGGCAGGCAGAAGCAGTTAGGGACAATCAGGAAGGCAGGCTGGTGAGCAGTTGGGAGCCAGCAGTCCTGGATTGTGAGAGGAATGTCCGACTGCCTGTTTAGGCAGTTAGACATCCTTCGAGGGCTCCCAGATTGGAGAGGGTGCAGGCTGGGCTGAGGAACACACACCCCCGTGCACGAATTTCATGCACTGGGCCTCTAGTACTGTATAAGAGATTTAGTAACAAGGAACAAATAAGATCTGATTAGACCTAAAACTTCATTATTTTTGTGGAAGACTAAAGTTAAGCAAAACTGATAGCAGGGATATGAATTAGAACCCAGTTTTCTACAATTCTCCAGAAAGAGAGATAGGTCATGACCAAGAGTGGGTCAGTAAGGCCAAAAACTGGGGGAAATAGCTGAGACATGTTTAGAGTTAGGACTTTGGTACAGGAGATAAGAAATAGGCTTTGAGAAATTAGAATACTATTACATGTTTTAGCTTACTCAATTGAGTGGTCACATGTACTGAAAAAGTTGATAGAGTGAAGGATCAGGTGGAGAGAAAGAAAGGCCAAAACTGATTTTGATTTGAGAAATATAGAGTTTGACTTGCCTGTGGTATATCCTGGTAAAGATAATTGGGAGATGAACATTGCATATGCTCTACCAGGATCTAGGAAAACAAAGCCACAGGTAAAGATCTAGTAGATCTGGGCTGTTTCACAAAGAGTAGATGGCTGAAGCAATAAGAGTTGATGAATTCATTGAGGGGAGAGGATAGAAATAGAAGGAGCCCGAGACAGGAAGCACTAATTTAGCTGTATCAGGAGGAAGAGACTCAGCAACACAGAAAGAGCCATGTGGCAGAGGAGGGAACCCAAGGGAAGCGGTAAAATGCCTTGTGAAGTCAGACAAGACAGACTGAGAATCAGCTGTGGTAAGGAGTAATTAGGAGGGCTCTGGGAAGACTGGAAAGGCTTCAGTAGAGATTTAAAAGAGGGTTCAGAATCCCTAAAGCAAGGGTTTAAGAAGTGAGTTGGCAGTGATGAACTCAAGGCATCAAGTTTACATTAGGCATTAAAAGATTTTATGGTAAAAGGTGTAACATTTATACAATCTGAAGAGAAACCACAGTATAGGGAATATAGTCAATAATATTGCAATAACTATGAATGGTGCCAGGTGCATACTGGCAATATCCAGGGGGAACACTTTGTAAAGTATGTGATTGTCTAACCACTATGCTGTACACCTGAAACCAATACAAAATAATATTAAAAGTTAAAAAAAAAAAAGATAAAATAAAGATCCTTGTCCTTTAGCTCTGAAAAAAAGCATACAATATTTTATGGTAAGGGAAGGAAGAGATAGCTCAGTAGGTTGAAAGACTAGCAGAAGCAGGGAAATAGGAGGTTTGAGAGTGTTTGTAAGAAGTATGGCAAGAACCTGTGGTGAGGAGGAGATTAAGGAACAGGTGTGAAGGGAAATAATGATGAAAAACAGTGTGATAGATGGAATGTGGCAAACACGAGGAGTTAGATTTTGTAAGAAAATTATTTTGAAATGAAAATAAGGTTATGAGAACTTAGTTCAAATGGCTTTGGGTAAAGTAGGAGAAACAGACACTTGGCTGAGTGAAACAGAATGCGCGTGAGTTTGGGGCTTAAGGATGGTAGAAGAGATTTGGGTCATTGCTCTGGAAAACTTTAAATGGAGTTCAGGAAAAAGATTTTTTAATGGATTTGTAAGCTTCTAAGGCAGTGGTTCTCAACCTTTCTAATGCCGTGACCCTTTAATACAGTTCCTCATGTTGTGGTGACCCCCAACCATAAAATTATTTTTGTTGCTACTTCATAACTGTAATTTTGCTACTGTTATGAATCGTAAGGTAAATATCTGCGTTTTCTGATGGTCTTAGGCGACCCTGCTAGTGGTTCTCAACCTGTGGGTCGCAACCCACAGGCTGAGAAGCGCTGCTTAGAAAGGTTGAGAACCACTGTTCTAAGGGCTTAAACAATGGAAAAAACATAGAATTTCTTGATCACATTCACCATAGGTTCATAACCCTGGGCAGCCTGGTGGCTAAATGTAGTGTGAGTCAAGCAGGATTGGGGATGGACAAGTTGAGAACAATGAAAGCTAAAGAGGACAGCATAGTTTAAGGAAGATGCAAGACCCTTCTTGATGTACATAGAGAAGCAGCATGTGACACCCAGTAGATTTCACCGAATGACTAGGGGCATCAAAGAAATGGCTATATTAGTAGTGATGGGGAAAGAAGAATATGAAGCAAGAGCAATGAAACAGAGGCTGTGGAAGTTTAGGAGGTACTGGTGGGCAGTAATATGGAGAAGCTGAGGCCCAGGAGGTGGAATAATTCTGGTTGATGATGAAACTGGCCATGAGAGTCAGTGTCTAACATGGAGTCACATGCAAATCATTGATGTTGACAAGATTAGGAACTATGCGGTCAGTGATGGTACTGATGGCCAACACAGTTGCTGATAATTCTGCCTGCTGATGGCAACAGATAGACAGGGAGAGGAAGGCCTGTAGCATGGACATCAAAATCTATACACTGCAGAATGCTCATTTGAAAGAGACAATGGAGAGCAAAGATGTGTTGACTCCACTTCCTGGTAGCCTTCGCAGAAAAGTGGAATGACTCACAGTGTAAAATCAGGTGTGTTTGAGTGAGCAGGCCAATGGGAAGGAATACTTGAGTAAAAGGTGGCACAAGACCAGGGAAAATGGTGCAGGGGTGAGCATGAGTGGGAAAGTGACTGTGAGGCAGGCTAGTGCTGGATGTGGAAGGAGAGAGAGAGTAGGGTTGGGGGTATTACTGAGAGTGATGGGTCTGAGTTACACAATGAAGAAAATAACAACAGAAAAATGAATCGTGAGTTAGGTGGTGGATGAGAGTCACAGGGTAAGGGAAGAAGTATGTTGAGCACACAGGATATAGTCAAAGGAGATGTTTGTGGTTCTGAATACTAATCTGGGGGCCAGGGGAAATGCTGGTGTGTAGGACCTTCCACAGAACTGATCTGTGGGTAGTGGATCTTGGTAAGTTTGTGGGTGTCTGTAGTTGGGCTGTGTGTGACCATTGTCCAGATGCTTCTAACATGTATGCATCAGATTAGTACTAATTAAGGAAAGTATTTTTTGAACCTAAAAATACCCTTTACCACACATGCTACTTCTAGTAGGGTGGGGGCTTGTTAAAAATGCCAAGTTTTGCGCCCCCTCCTCATCCTATTTAAGTAGACTCTGAGGCAGGGTGACAAACCATCGAACAAGTCCACTTGGCTCTTAGGAAAGTTACAATGTGAGGAGCATTTTCAGCCCTCTACAGAAGACCCCAGGAATTCAAAGGCTCTCAACGGCCCAATTGAGTGTTCCCAAACCTTTCTGCTGCTCAGAGGACAAACCAGAGAGCACTTAGATTCCTGTGAGCAGGGATGGAGGACTAGCTGAGCACATCCCCCAAGAAAGAGTCCTAACACTGTTCCCCGTGTGCCCGGCAGAAGCCCTGTGGGATAACCTGCTCTACTGGTTGGCCGAGGAGCTCTCAGAAGAAAATGCCACGAGTCTCTCCTCGTCCCTCCCTCTTCGCCGCAGCACCATTCAGCTCATCAAGCTGAAGAACCCAGATGATCTCACAGAACAGATCCACGAACTTCTTTGCTCCTGGAAAAAATCACTCCCGAATTCTACCGATAAACCTCGCCTTCTGGCTCGCCATCTCCGCAAGATCGGCAGGAGTGATCTCTCGGAAGAGCTCAAGTTCAAGTGGGAAAATAAAGTGTTCACCGATCCACAGCAGAGGTTTGATGTGGCAGAGTAAAGCCAGCTGCTCTTCCTTTGGGTCAGAATTGGTGGTAAGATGGTTTCTGTCAACATTTTACCAGGGGCTCCCGGTAATGTTTGAAGTGAATCTATTTGGTAAATGTGTTGCTGAGACAAGGGGCAAAGCACTAGTCAGACAATAAAAAGATTCCTAGGTCTGAGTGGTCCTTCATGGATCAGTGACATGCGTTATGCAAGCATGGCCGTCTTGGGTCCAGCCAAACTTAATGGCATTTGCAATGCAGTTTGCTCTGCTCACATTTTAATAGGTGAAGTTGCTTTCCAAGTGTAAAGGGAAGATATGATATATAGAATCCCTTTTTACTGTTTTAACAATAACAGTATAGACAGCAATACACTGATATCTAGCTACATAAAAGTAAAATAGTTATCCAGGATTCCAAGCAACTAATCTTCATTACGTGGTGCAGTGGAGCCCATAGGCAACAAAGCCAAATAAATTGGGCCGCGGAGACCTGACACAGATGATAGCAAATCACTTTCAGAAAACTTCATTTACTGCCACAAATCTTCCTTTTACTAAAATGTAGCCTGGAATAGGGAAAACCTCATGTTTTATTACTAGTGGGATGAGGGAAGTGCAGAGGACCTGAAAGAATTCACCTACTTAGGAAAAAGCTCTGCTTATAAATCAGTTTGAGAAAAACCTTATTACATGAACCCTATTAAAAAAGTAAAAAAAAAAAAACAACTCCACAAACTAAAAGAAAAAAATAGTAATTATCTAAGCCCCTTCATCGCTGATCATCCCTGTTAATGTCTGATGCATAAGCTCTGAGACTTGGAAAAACCTAAAGCCCCTTTGCTCCCTGAGCAGCATGAAATGAAAGGGACATTACCTTAGTTTAACCAATGTCTTAATGGTTGCATAAAATCTCATTTCATAGCATTGCCATATTAATTTTAGTATTACCCATTTTGAAAAATGTAATGATGTAGTACTTTTTTTTATTTCTGGCTTTTTTATTCAACTTAATGTTGTTGAAATACATCCATGCTGTTTGGCAATAGTTTGTTCCTTCTCATTAATATATAATATTCCATTATATGCATTTACTACAAATAAATGCCTATTTCACTGTAGATAGCATTTCAGTAAATTTCTGTTTGGAGCTATTATAAACAGTGTTTTTATGAACATCTGTACCTACCTTTAGTGAATATATATATAGTTATTTCTCCTCAGTATGTAGCTGAGAGCATAGTAAGTGGTTATCATAATTAACTTAACCTTTACCCTCTTATTGTATAAGATTGGTTTTGTGCACTGGTGGGGTCCCTCCGCCTGGCCTGCAGATTGCAAGAGCCACACCCCAAGCCAAGGGACCCCAACGGTGCATGATTGGGGGTCAGGGAGGGACCACGGGAGGGCTCCAGGGCATGTCCAGCCCATCTTGTGCAGTCCTGACTGGCTGGACCCCAGCAGCAAGCTAACCTACCCGTCGGAGCGTCTGCCCCCTGGTGGTCAGTGTACGCCATAGGAACTGGTTGAACCGTCAAACAAATGGTCGAACACTTAGCACATTAGGCTTTTATTCTATAGGATTTAGGTGACTTTCTTCTTTTCATAAAAATAACACTACAATGACCACTTTTCTACATAGGCATGTGAACTATTATTTCTTTGGGCTAAACCTTTAGAAATGGGATTACCTGATAGGAACATTTTTAAGGCTCTTGATACAAATTGACCGATTGCCACTTTATATTCTAATCATCAGGTTATGAAGATTCTTAGCAAAACAGTATTTTAAAATATATCTATAAATGAATCAAACTGAAGCACATAATATGAAATCCTACATCCCAGGTAAGCCTGGATTGTCTTCAATTGCTTTATTGAGGAAAAAAGATATTGACTTAAATCTTTTGCAGCATCTCTTCTACTATTGAATGGAGTATTTTTCATTGGCATTGCCATTTCAAAAAGTATCAGAAAGAAGAAGAATATAGCAGACATGTGGACAGATTTCCCAGGATGTCAGAGAGCTATGGTATCAAAAAATAGCAAATTCCAATGAAAAGATGTTAAATTCATTTATTCAACGGATATATGTTGAACACAAATTCTGGGTCAGGCAATCTATTCTACGCTAGGAGAACAAAAGCAAGTAAGAGACAGTCCCGGGATATGTTTTTGTTTAAAGGAGGAGTGAATGAATGAGACCAACGTGCTGTTATTGCCTGTAATGAACCAGGCTCTTCATGTTTAGCTCTTTACGGGGACTCATTCATTTAACTCTCCTAACTTCCTGTGAGGTAGGTACACTGCCTTATTCTATGAGAGGAAACTGGAGATTGGAGAGACTGAGTGCCTTGCCTAAAATCACAAGTGAGTGGGTGACATAGCCAGGATTCAAATGCATGCTGCCACCAAATTAAAAAGAAGAAAGGGAAAGGATATATATTTCTTCCCCATTATCCTAAACATTCTATATTCCTACTTCTCACTTTGCAAAACAACATTTCTAATTCATATCAGTGGTGCAAATAGATAGAAGTTTTGAGGATGGGGATGGGGAAGGGGGAGGTGATGGGAGGGGAGTGTGATGTTGACATCCTTGATGTTTGTCCCAACTCAATTGGTTAAATGTTCTTTTAGACTTGTTTAAGGGACTGACAGGTTAGGGCAATATTGAAAATTGACTTAATCATAAATTGGTGGTGCATAAATACTGTGTGTGTGTTTTTTTCCAGCAGATAACAGTAGTCACCAATAATTAGAGCTACTTTGCCACAACTTGACTATTCAGGTACATCAAAAGCCCTTTAAAACAGTGCCTGTAAAATAGGACCATTTAGCAATTAAGCCTTAGACCTTGTTACTGAGGTGCCTGTTTTATACCAGAGGGTAAGAATGCTTTTACTATACAGAGAGCCAATCTACGTATCTATATCTTGAATAACAAGAATTTCATTAACGAAAAGCCTTTACAACCACCCTTTTGCTAATTATTAAACACCAAATTTTACAAATAAAGTAGATCTAATGTATATTATTCTAATGAACAAAACATGTGATGTTAAACCATAGTTACCTTCACCAATGCTTACCATATCTGCAGTGTACATTTATGATGAAAAACAATTGATTATTCCTAAAAAAAAAAAAATGCAGCTTAAATGGACACATACACACTATCACATTGTATATTCTGAAGCATTTTAGAGTGAAATAGAAGCACCTTAACAAGTGAGGGAGACTTTGACAGCATCACAATCCAACTTTCAAAACGGCTACATTTTGTGGGGAAAGTTCCATTTTCCTAACTCAGTGTTTCTCAATGGAGGTGTTATTGGCATTTTGAATGGGACATTTTTTACGTGAAAACCTGAGTTGGTGCCTGCGTTGCCAGGCACTCAGCATCCCTGACTTCTGTTCATCCTGTGGACAGAGCCTCTCACCCCCACAGTAAGTGCGAGAAACAAAATTCTTTCCACACATTTCTAGTTGTGAGGGGGGTGGGTTGGGAGCACAGAAATGCTATAACTGGACTTAAGAATAGGGTTCCATGGACCTTAAGGGAGGGTGTTGGGAATCATTGTTTTAGTCAACTTTTGGGTTGAAGCAGAGCATAATATAAAGGGGGGAGAGGGAGAATACATTAAGAGAAACTAAGAACATTATAAGCAAAGGAGGGCCCTACCTTAAACTCTCCAACTGCTGTCACTGTTTGTAAGCAAGGTCAACTGCTGTCTGATGACTTGCCCAGAAACATTCTCCATGAGGATCCCCTCTGAGTTATAATCCAGAGTTGTGGTATAGAACGAGAAGCTTGTCTAAGGGTCAGAGCAGGCTCCTTGGGGTTCAAAGAGTAATAGTTCAGAGGAAAAGGAAAATATTGGGTTAGGTCAAAATAGAGGCTACTGCAGGTTCTCTAGTTCCTCATAGCTTAGCCAAACACGCATGGCTTCTGTGATTTTCTTACAGGATAGTGAGAAGCTAGAAAAATTGCAAGGCAGGAGGAATAGGGAAACTGAAACAAAACAAACAAACAAAAAGAATTAAACAAGGCTAGTTTGGCAGCCTGCAGCTAGCTTGTAAATAGCAAGCCCTTACCTTCCCCAACCAAGGACACTAGAAAGCAAATGGTTAATGTCTCTCCAAAGACAGCAGAGAGGGAGGAAGGGGATGGAAGAGTGCAGTCTTATCTCATCCCACGCCCTAAACAGAAAAGCCAGCAGTCTTGGGGCTTGGCAAGATAAAATTGCCAGGTGCTCCTCACACATTCTGGGAAAGCCACAACAAAGGAAAAGAGGGACCTTGAAAACTGAGCTGTTCCAGACCAGGGAGGGTGGGCGGGTGGGAAGAGATCAACCAAAGAATTTATATGCATCTATACATAACCTGCGGACACAGACAGTGGGGGGCGGGGGACACACATGTAAAACTTTCAACAATAAAGGGTGTTTTTTTTAAATAAATAAGAAACATAAAATGCTTACCACCAGAAAAGAAAAAAGAAAATTGATCTGTTCCAAGATATTCATTTGGCAGAGGAATTTAAAGATTTATAGATAGAAAATATATAAGGAAAAAAAAAAAAACACCACTCTACTCACTCTTCAGATTAGCTGAGAGCATTATGCCTGAGTATAGATTCGATTGCCTTGCTTCTTTAATAAACTTGCATGTTTTGTTTTCTCAATAAATTACTTTCTTAATGAAGTGGCTTTATCACAATGCAAACATCTCGAGTCACTCATTTGAATTCATTCATATGAGAAGACATGAATTGAGGTAGGGATAGCCCTCTCCCTCTAACTCAGGTGTCCCATGATACCTTTCTTGTGTCTGAGAGAGTTGCCTGTACCAGTCTGTCCTCATCAGCATGTCCCTGTGCCAAGTCTAGGTGTTTTGACAGACGTCACTTCTTTTAATCCTCAACTCAGTACTTCTCCCAGGTTTCCTCCACTGACACTTCCAGTTTCCCCCATTCTGCATTTATGACATAGCACATGTAAGTACTTTACATTTTAATTGTAATTATTATTTATTTGGTCATCCCCTGCCTTGGTGCATGCTATATAAAGGCTAGGAAGCTTGTATCTTGCATTCATTGATGCAATCCTGTCACTTAGAAACATTCCTGTCACCCATGAATGTTTCTTTGTTTTGTTACATTTAGTTGACAAGTGAGAAAAACTGCAGCTCAGAGTTACAGTGATACTCACCCAGGGAGGGGTACAGCCTGGATGAGAACCCAGATGATTCTGTTTTTTAAATTCTTCTTCCTCTACTTCCAAATTCCTGCCCTTGGCTCCTCCTCCCCTCCACCTTACTCCTCACTCTTCCATAACCTCATGTCACATTTTCCCAGTTCCCTGAATACCCAAGGCTGGGTTAATTGTCCATGGCACCTATTCTTAAGTACGTTATAGTGCTTTATTTTCAAGTTATAGTACTTTTATACCCTGCTGTAATCACCTACTTATCTGTGTTTTTCTCTAACCAGTATAGTGTGTAAGTTTCTTGATGGCAGAGAGTGATTTCTGTTCATTACTAAATTTCCAGGACCCCAACACAGGACCTAGCACTTAGTAGGCACCCAATAAGTTTCTGTTAAATAAATGCACGAATAACATCTATGTGCTCACATGCTAGGACCCTCTTTTCCTGTTTCTTCTTCCTTCTGGAAAAAACCCATGGTTATTTTTCAAAAGGTAAAAATTAGCTTGGATTTCAAACATCTGTCCTTCCATTTATCAGACTGGGATAACAGACACAGAGGAAGCCAGCTGCAAAGTTAACTGGATACAATATTCCTCCCCAAACACCTTTGCAGCTGTAATGTGTCCCCTTCTTTGAGTGACTGCTGCTTTTTTTTATACACGGAAAAACTTGGTTTTCCAAAATCACAGGCTATGAGAAACGTCGCTGTTTGAAATCATATCAGTAAGAATTTAATATCCCTCTCTTGTCCAAGTCACCTTGACACAGAAAAGCAGTCTTGATTGACAAGCCACAGGCAGAACTTCTGCTACAGGGTTTCTGGATGCAACATTGCACACCCATCTCAACAATGAGGCTCCAAGAAAGCAGGGCTCTGGGTCCACTCTGCAGTGCAGACCTAATGCTGATCCCTACACAGCTCTGTTTTCTTTCCAGCCCATCCAAACCCAACTCTACCCAACTCCTGTGTCCTAAAATAACTCTGTCTTTGCCTTTGTTTAGTGAGACATCACTGTTCCTTTGGCATGCAGTCTCCCTCATTGCAGAATCAATAAACCTGACCTTATTGAACTTTAGGTGTGTCCCTGGTAGCCTTAAGCTGGCTGGGCTCAGGCGCCAATGCCTGTGTGCTCTCTAACCCAGTGGCTCTCAAATGGGCTGCAGGTTAGAACCAGCAAGGGGGTGCCTGGACTTGTTCTGAGAAATTCTGATTGACATGCTCTAGGGCGGATCCTGGGAGCCAGCTTTGTAAAGCTCCCCAGTTGGTTCTGCAGCCAGGTCTAAGAATTATTCCTGTAGCCAAATGGACCCAGAAATAATCTGAAGTGGATGTTAAAAATCAGTTTTATAGCCCTAACTGGTTTGGCTCAGTGGACAGAGTGTTGGCTTGCGGACTCAAGGGTCCCAGGTTTGATTCCAATCAAGGGCATGTACCTTGGTTGTGGGCACATCCCCAGCAGGGGGTGTGCAGGAGGCAGCTGATTGATGTTTCTCTCTCATCTATGTTTCTAACTTTCCCTCTCCCTTCCTCTCTGTAAAAAATCAATAAAATATATTTTAAAAAATCAGTTTTAGAGAACTGCAACTCAGTTCTATAAATCATAAACTATGGCTACAGACTTGAGGAATCTGTTCTCTTGGTGAATACTTGAAGTGATGCTTATATACTCGAAGTTTTTGGGGACTGCCTACTTCCTGTCCAAAGCACTCTCTCAATTTTTATTTTTATTCTTCATGGTTAGCACAGAACCAAGAGTAACACAGGAAAGAAACAGAAGGAAACAGAGCAGGCTCTGTGCTGTGATGAATGTAAAAGGCTTTTTTCCTCTTAGTTTATAGTTGTCTTTTGAGTCAATTTATCTGTTCACAAGACTAAGCAGGGTGGGGTCAGGAGCGGAGGCCAGGAACTGGGATAATTCTGAAGGAGGAACCCTTGACCCTGGCCTCCTAGTAACAGAGGAACCAAATATAGAGTTTTATTACTCTCTTAAAGAGAAGAGCTGTACCACAATCACAAAGATGAACTGACTTCCCTGGAAGCTGATTATTGTATATTTTCAATCTGGTCCCATTAATAGACTACATACCCAATCATATACTGCAAATTACATTTCTTAAAATGTTCTCTCATTTTAAAGAACAGATTTATGTTCCATTGCATTTTTGTGTGCTACAATTTTTTAAAAATGCATTGTGCTATGTTCTTTCCCTTCAGACTCCTTTTTGATAATTTTTGCATCTGCTGAGGGCCTGAAGGATTGAGTGGTGCCCCCCTTGCTCCACCTGGAAGGCTGTCTCTGTGCCAGACAAGTTGCCATTGCATTTCAGAGGGAAGAGATTAACCAAATAATTTATATGCATATCTGCACAGCCCATGGACACAGACAATAAGGTGCTGAAGGCCTGGGGCAGGGTGGGAACCAGGTGGAGGAAGGCAATGGGAGGAGGGAAGGGGAGACATCTGTTATATTCTCAACAGTAAAGATAAAAAAAAAAAATAAAACATATTTTAGAAGTCACTGCAAATGTCTACAAAATACCACAAGAGGGCACTTGTGTCTCAGATAAAATGAAGAAAACTTTCAAGACTACAGAGAAATTCTCTTGTTTTCAAAGAACTGTTCTACATGATTCTTTTAAAAAGTTGTTTTAGGGTAAAGAGACATAATTTGACTTATGGTTAATATATTGTTAATGTAAAAGTAGATGATTTTGTGGCTAACTTCTCTAATATTCTGAAATATCTGATTCCCAATTGACAAGATACCAAGTATATAGAAAATGCTATATTTATCCTGGCCTTTACATTATGTTGTACATTCTGTTTTTTCAGTCAAAATAATAAAAATAATAATACAATCTGTTATTAATCATTTAAACTGATAAGTAAAATTTCTTTGAAATTGTCTGGAAGTAGAAATTGAGAGTATAAATTATTGACAATACTATGGAATAAATGCACTTTAGACTCACCTCACTTTCCAATAAATGCTATTGACTGATGTGATTTTCAAACAATTTCTAATTTTTGAAAGGTTCTGAGTGGAGTATTGCTATGCTTATCAATAAATAAAAAATGGCTAACATACATTAAAATGGATCTCTAAATTATGGTATTTAAAAACAATCAAGTAATATTTTTCAGAATATTATTTTTAATTGTGTTTTACTAAAATAATGTTTCCTGAGATAAATTCTAAAAGAAGATGAATAGTTTCCCTTTCACAAAGCATCAGAAAACACCAACCAACGATTGGGCTGGCAATAGAGCAACACTTAAAACTCAAGCAGAAATGAGCAGCACGCCTGAGAGTAGCAGAATATGCAAAGATGCACGCTGGCCGAGGGCATTAAAACATGAGCGGCTCCTCTTTCAGAGAGGACTGTACAGTCCCGTCACATGGATGCTACCCTTGGTCATGAGATTCAGGGTCCCCAGGAAAATGAGCACCATGATTGAACAGAGTGTTTACAAGCCAGTGAGTAGCTCACCATGTTTCTTCTCTCTCTGCGTTGAGACCAGCAATGTCCCATAGAAGCCTGGTTCATTGTCTGGATCTGGGAACCTGGGAGAGGTCCACAGCCTACTTGTGGCACACAGCATGAAAAATATATGTGAAAACGATTCTTTTTTCTTGCTATAACTCTGTTTTCCTGATTGACACAATTAATTTACCAAGCATAAGAAAGAAAACACTATGATTGGCTCCCAATGCTATCAGACTTATAAAAAGGAGTAGAGCCATGGGCTCTATAAATAAGGCAAAAAGAAGAAAAAGCAGTAAGAAGAGTGGCAGAATCACTGTTAACAGCAGACTGTTAGAGAAAATGGGGTTGGAGGAGAGGGGTAAAGGTCATTATGAAATGGTATGTCCACATGTTATGCCAAGTAGAAAGATTAATAATGGATACCAATGTACTGAATGTCACATGTGCCAAGCACTTTTTATATATCATTTCCTTTCATTCTTATAGATATCCTTTAATTAGATGCTATTATTTTTCTTTCTTAGATGATAACACGGGTTTGAAATGTTCATCTCATTCATGTATACATTCCCTGTTCACTTGTCCACTTATTCACAATTCAGTCAACAAGTATTAATTAAGCACCTATGATATACCAGCTGGGTAAAGTTAGGTTCTTAACTCCTTTCTGTCAGATTTCCAAGTCTATGTTCTCACCATTCCATAGAACTCTGTGCTGGGTAGAATTCTACGATAACCTCCAGGATTTCCCCCTCGTATATACCCTGAATGATCCACAGGACTATGGATATAATTAATTTAACTCCCAGGATTCGGTTATGCTATATGACACAATTACTTTAGAATAAGGAGACCTAATCTTATGAGCTGTTGAATCTGGGTAAAGGTTTGTGGCAGTAGTAGTTCACCCATAAATGGGGCTTTGAACATGAAATATTTGTCATGTCCATGAGTCATTTAATCTAAACATGTTCATTTAACAAAATTATTATGACTACGCAAGTCTCTGCAGCAGCTGAACTAGAAGTCTTCATTCTTCCTTCTATGTGAGACTCGGGTCTGTTCAAAAGCTTTCCCATGAGAATAGTGTGAGAAAATTTATGAGGACTTTTATTATCATAGTCTTTTACTTCAATGCACATAGTTCCTACAACAGCCTTGATCTCCCCTCATTTATTCTTTTCCTCTGTTCTTATCTGTGTCTTATAGGTTAAATATTCTTTGAATAGTTGACATATTTTTGACAAGTCCCCATAATTTTTATGCAAGATGGTCTTTATTTAACCTTAGTAATCTTCTGTAGCAATAGCTTCATGAATAATTTTATTTTTTTCTATTTATAATACATTTCTATAATAAAATGTCAAATAAAATACATGGGAAATAAATGACCTTTATTTTAAGAGAATTATTTTCTATTTCAAGAACTATGTGAAATGTTACTTGGAATTACTAGAGGGGTTTAGACAACAAGCTGTATAAAGTGTTTATACAGCATGATCTTGAAAGTTTGCTAAATTCACAAAATGCAAAAATTGGGCACAAAAGTAACAAATTGGTCATTCAACCAACAGCTTTATGAAGTAATACCTTGCCATGAGAAATTATTCTATGCTACCGAAGTATAATGGATTTTCTTCTAGTGTCTCCCTCCAAGTGTGCTGCATTATTCATTCGTATGTATTGTCAGGATGCCCTCTAGCCAGGTTCAATTTCCTTTTCTTTCATTTTTGACTTGTTACATTGAATTATATGTCTCCATTCAAGAAAAGAACCCCCTTCTTCTTTGTTCTTCCTGTGTATTTGGGAATGTACTTATCTTTGGATTCAGTAGCATTGTTTCAATTAATGTCTCAAGTTGTCTTCCTGAAAGAGAATCATTTATGTCATGTATGTTTGTGACTTGCCTGTTTTGAATAACATGTAAAGCAGTTAAATTCCTGCTTCTAATCATTGAGTTTACCTGCTCAACAAGGGCATTATTTACCTAGTTTGCAAACACTTGCAGATGAACAATTCTGCGTTTTGGAGAGAGTCTGGGTTAGAGTGTATGAAAATTGCATAGACTGGACTGTGACATAGGTGAAAGTTTCCATATTAGATTATGTGTCAGATGTCTACAGAATGTCTGTCTAGTTCAGCATCTGAAAAGAATTCACTGTTGACTTCTGGCAAGTACCTTAATATCCCTCTCTCATTATTTTTTCATTTGAAGATGAAGAATTAGATATATTTGGAATAGCATATATGCTGTGTGAGGGATGTTATTCTTCTTCCATCTATACATACATCCATAACACAAAGTTGATAATGACATAATTCACTCATTCACATATTCAAATTCAAGGAAAACCTTTTTTCTTGAAGTCAACAGATTTCAATATAATTATTAACATGTTAAGTTATTGTTTAACATGAACTGCTTCTGGAATAGAAGGTCGCTAAATCTTCTATTTTTCTGTTGTTCAATAATTCTTTCATGCATCTTCCTGCACAAGGAATTTTGCATGAAACTCTAAGAAGGCTCCATTTTGCTTCAGTTCTTGACTATGTGTCTTGCTTGGCTTCCCTTTCCTTAATTCCGGAAGTTCTTTTTTTCTGAATAGAATTGACTGCTGGACAGTGGTTCCTAAACATGTGTGAATCCCTATCAGATGAAACACAGATGTCTGGGCCTCACCCCCAGTTACTGACGCAGTAGGTCTGGGGTAGGACCTGTGAATTGGCATGTCTAACAACATCCCAGGTGACTGTGATGTTGCTGGTCTGAGGATCGTATCTGGAGAGCCATTGCTCTCTAGGAGAAGATTCCTTAGCCTAGAGTTCATGGATCTCAAAGGCATCTATGGATAGAATTCAGAGACTTTGCCAAAAATAAAAAAGATCGCTTAAAAATTGTATCCTTATTTTTACTCTGAATGTAGGCAACAAACAACGGAAATATTAGTAGTACCTGACTTCGCCACAATAAAAATCAGAGATATTTTCATAACACTGCACACTTATTTCAGATATTTTGAAATGTGTTTGATCCATATCACTACTTTGACATAATATTGGTTATTTTCACCTCATTAGATTTTATTTTATGAGAACACATATTAATCTTAATTTAAAGCATATTGTGGCCTGTATTTCAATATAATTTCTCCTCTGTAATTTTATGTATTTTATATTAAACATGGAAAACATCTTTCTGAGTAGAATTTATAGGCTTCCTCTATCTGCCAGGAGGATTCATGGCAGGAGACATGAACTCCCTCCCCGAAGGATGGGTATAATAAAGGTTTTAAGATCAGGGCATATTCCACCCACCAGGACCATTCTGGTTGTGTGAACACCATCGAGGGTCTGGTAGCAACAGCACTGGAGGTGCTGGTCAGGTTTATCTCTAATTACCTTTGCACCTGAGCAGGTAAATATCAAGCTACATGAAGACAAATGAAACTATACATTAAATGTTACCTTCTCGTGTCATTTTGCTGCTCTAAATTGTGCCACAGAGAGCTATCACCAATACATTTTTTAGTTTAACTGTCAGTACAATGATTCTCAAAAAGTGATGGTGGTGGTGTCCCCCAAACTCTTTCAGGAGCTCTGGTGATTTCAATTCAGTAAGTTACTAGGTAATTCTGACAATCAGTTGGTTATAGAATCATTGGCTATAAAGCACTACAAAAATGCATGGTACACTATTTGAAAGTATACAGAGCTTGTCTGTATTGGGTTTGACACTCATCCTTACCAGGTTGAGTACTTGTCTTTGTTTTCCTGAAATTGTAAACATATTAAATATTAAAAGCAAAAACTGTCTTATTTACATTTTTATATGCTTCACTGTATCATTATGCTTGCTGTTTTGTGCACAGTGTGTACTCAAAAAATTGGATCGGGTTTGACACAACAGCACAAAGGAGAGGGGAGGGGGTTGGGACCAGCACATTTGGAAGGACCTAGAGTCTGAGTCTGCTTTTGGACTGAGGGATCCATACCTCACATTTCACCTAGAAGCCACCCTGTCCATCAGCTGGAACACTAGATGTTCAGTGTGATAGGTCAGCCACCTGGTCAAATTATAGCCTGTATTTCACCTACATAAACAAAATTACTTCTAATGTAACATCTGACATTCACACAAATTCTATGTCAACATTTACCAACTATAACTAGAAAAGGAGACTCAATGTAGTTTAAAAATTCAATACTGCTTTTGGAGGCCCGTAAGATAACAAATCAAGAAATAAATAGGCTAGCCCATATTTTCCCCTATTGTAAATTATAATAAATATTGTGCTGCCTTATTATAGTAAAAATTCAATAAGTAACTTTTATTTATGCCTAAATCAAGACTTAAACTGAAATCTTGATAAGACTAATATAAACAATTATTAGTATAAAAATGAATAACAAATGAGCACATAAATATATATATTTTAAAGAAAACATTCAGATTATGGGTAATTTGATTTTTTTCATGTGAATTATAAACTCACCTCTGCTTAGAAATCTGAGGCACAGTTCCATGGGTATTATTTAGGAAAAAAACTCACTTTTTAACAATTTTTCAATTTGTGCAATTACCGCTGTCTACATGTTGCCAATAATTCAATCAATTGCTAAAATTAATGAACTCCTCAGCCATTAAAGCACACACACTCTATGTGAGATAATTAATATCTCACTTCCTAAAGTTAACACTTACCATTTATTGCAATTTATAAAGCACATAAGTTGGTGCCAGGAAGTTGATGTCTTGATATCAAACCTATTTATCTTCCAGCATAGTAGCATTTTTAAAAGAGTGACATGATGTTGGTGGTAAACTAGATTATTAGAGGTTATTATGTAATATCAAGCTACATGAATGGACAAATGGATAAATGGATAAATACTTAAAAAGCTATTATGTAATGTTTTTTATACATTATTTTACAATGTATTGGCAACTTCTGGCTTTTGCATAGGATAGAAAAATCTGGAAAAGGCATTATTTATACATTAACAATCATGAAAAGCAAAATAATCTACAAAGTTTTCTTGAATCCATCGGAGAGACAGGGTTTCAGGTTCACCATCTAATCCGCCAAGGAATGATAGGCCATAGGTACTGACCCACAAGGAAGATTGCAGGTGGAAGATGGGTCTTCCTCACAAGTTGATAGGAAGAACTTAGCTAAAAACTCTACTGAAAAGTTCCAAAAAGTGAAGTGGGGGCAAGTGTGAGAGTATAGAGCCCTTAGGAGCTGAAAAGATGGGGGATTTTCACGGCTCTTTTTCACGGCTTTCTACTGGCTGCTCACAGAAAGATTAGAACAGACGAGAAAAGAGAAAAGGCTTCCCTCATGCTGCAGGTTTGGAGAAGTAGAGGAGCCTCAACTAGGGAAAGACAGGAAGTCCACCAGGATGCTTCTCCTCATGCCGGGGGGAAAGCCTTATGTTACTGGGAGAAGGGGAACAAATCTTGCTACACCCAGGTCACAGATCAAGACTCGCTGTGGCTTAGAAAAAGAAATAGGACAATACTCTCTGCATGTTGGCAGGGGCAGGAAATCCCCTGGACCAAGACCATGAAGTCTCCTGCCACTGGGGGAGGGGAAGATCAACGAAGGACAAGAGATGCAGTGATACAGAGAGTCTGCCTAAGATTGAGCCAGGATCAAGGCAACAGTGAACCTGCCTCCCTCTACCACCCGACTAGCAACCACTCAGTAACAAGCAGCCGCAGTCTTCTGCTGGGAGGTAGACAAAAGCTTGGAAAGAAAGCTTCTCTGAAGCACAGGAAGATCTAAAGCTGAGGGGGGAACAGAACATTATGAAAAGCCCTTCAGCAAACCAGCCCTCCCCACAAGCACAAGGTAATAAATACTAGAAGAAATTGCAGCCAGCAATGCACTCAAAGTGGAAAACAATTTCTCCTCCCCCTTACATTACAAGACCAGCAGAAGAAGAGGTGTGCTCACTTCTAGGCATAAATATTAATTATTTCAGCCTCCATTGTCCTATACACAATGTTAAACTTTCAACAAAAATTGTAAGACACACAAGAAGTAAACAAAAAAACACAACATGCCGTCAATGGACACAACAATAAATAAAATCACATTCACATATGACCCATCAGACAATTTAAATTAAGCACAATTAATAGGTGAAAGGTTCTAGTGGAAAAGTTGGGTAATATGGCTGAAGAGATGGAGAATTTCAGCAGAGAGATGGAAACTATAGGAAGAAGTCAAGTGGAAATGCTAGATATAAAATTATAGAAACAGAGATAAGAATTCCTTCCATGGGCTCATCAGGGCATTCAACAGAGCAGAGGATAGAATCAGTGAACTTGAAAATAGGTCAACAGAATTCACTGAAACTGAAACACTAAGAGAAAAAAAGAGTGAGAAATGAATTAGAAAAATATAAAAAGCTCACCCAAAGTGTGTTATGAATTCTACTTGTTATTTGAAGTTGAAGTGAAAACCAAACACGTTAACAGCAACAGAGCTAAGTCATATTGATTGTGTGAAATCTTGGTACTGTATGATGAGCAAGACCAAGCTCTGTGGTCTTGCTTACAAAAACCTATAATTCCAATCTAATCATGAGGAAAATATCAAACAAAGCCCAATTGAGAAACTCTACAAAATACCTGACCCTTACTTGCCCAACTGTCAATGTTATCAAAAACAAAGAAATTGAGAAACTGGTGCAGCCAAGAGGAGCCTATGAAGACCAAATGTAATATAGTAACCTGAATGGGATCTTGGAACATAAAAAAATGACATAAAGTAAAATATATAAAAATCCCAGTAAATTATGGCCTTTAGTTAATAACATATCAGTATGGGTTCATTAATTGTAAGAAATGCATCAGATTGATACTGTAAGGTCTTAATAATAGAGGAAATCAGATGTGGGGTCTATGGGAACTCTCTGTACCATCTTCACATTTTTCTTATAAATCTAAAACTATTCTAAAATAAAACATCTATTTTAAAATAAAAAATTTGATTTTAAATATAATTTAAATAATTATACAAGTATTATGAAGAAATGATAAAAATTGTGAAGGTGGTATGGGAATATGGAGGTTTGGGGAATACTGCAGCAAAAAAAGTTAAATGATTATACTATGCCATGCTACTAGAAATTTATTTGAGAAAATTCTGAATTTCTTGGTCCTGGGTCTACATTTTTACTCAATTCTTTAATGGTGTTTTATGACTCTATAGCTCAACAATATAACTTTCCCTCTGATTGGAAGCTTCATTAGTGCAGAGCATATGCCTTTTTTCAATGCCCTTGGGGTCCTATATGATTATCTAAAATGGATATAAAGCATTTATTCACAAAATCAATTCATATGATGATGCAAGCTTCGTTGCACTTTTCTTTAATTTTATGTTACTAATTTCTCTCAAGTGTTGAGAAGGATGTTTCAAGTGTGGGAATGAGGGCCACTGGGCAAAGCAATGCCCTCAGCCCCGGGCTCCAACCAAGCCCTGCTCGGTGTGCGGTCAAAACGGCCACTGGAAAAGTGACTGCCCCTGGAAAAGTGACAGTCCCTCTGCGTCTCAGCATAGAGGTGCTGCCCTTCCAAGTCACGACCCACTGCTGACCATGCTGGAACTGGCTGAAGACTGGAGATGCCAGGACTTGACGACCTCCATCACCCTCGCCGAGCCCAGGGTAATGCTACCAGACCAGCAACCCGGTAACTGTGGGACGGGTAAGCAGGTCTCCTTTCTGGTCGACATAGGGGCTACCGTCTCTGTCCTGCCCTCCTTTTTCCGGGCCACTCTTCCCTCCCACGATCTCGGTCATGGGTACTGATGGCAAATCACCTTTTAATGCTCTGAAAACTGCTCTGGCCTCAGCGCCTTATCACCCCACCCTCTCCCCCACTCCACCCTCCCTAGAGAACAACTTTCTTGCTGGCACAGGCTTATCGGAAACTCAGTTTTGAATTCAAGCAGCTAGAGGCCGGTTCACTCCTCCCCCTGCCTTTTCTAAATATTTGAATTGCTAGACATGCTTAGAAACATTTAATGGAAGGTATGTTGAAAGAAAGAAGTTCTAAAGTTAACTGTTGACAAGAATTGTAGAAAGATCCACTATACCAGGCCCCCTCTCCTCACCCTCCCTCATTCGCCAGGTTTTTGTTTTTGTTTTGTTTTTGTGGGGTTTTTTCTAAGCTCTGGGATACCCTCTGGCATCTATCGCTCTCTCTCCCCCTGCTCCCAGACATCTCTAAGCTTTTCCAACTATTTACTGATGAGAAACAGGGAATAGCTATGTGGGTCCTCACCCAGCCCCTAGGGCCAGATTTCACCCCTGTAGCCTACCTGTCCAGACAGCTTGATCCCACGTTTGGGGATGGCAGCCCTGCAGCCACTGTTCTTATCAAGGAGGCCCAGAGGATTTGCCTCTAGAAACCCTTACAGGTCTTCTCCACCCATAGATTACAGGATCTTCTGTCCCACCGATCCTTATCTTTCCTTGCCTCCTCTTCCATGCATAAACTCCATCTCTTGTTCCTCAAGAATCCTGACATCTCCCTAACTCAGTCTCCAGCCCTGAACCCAGCCACTCTCCTTCCCGCTGCCTCCACCCAACCTGCGGCAACGCACTCCTGCCCTGAGGTAGTTGAGGCCCTCACTCAACCTTGGGCGGGACTCTCAGATCTTCCTCTCTCTAATCCTGACTTAACTCTGTTTGTGGATGGAAGCTCGTGCCTAGACCGCCAGGGACGTCGGAAAGCCTCCTATGTGGTAGAAACACTCGAGCGGACCCTGGAGGTGGCCCGGCTCCCAGAGGTGGAGGGTACCACCTCTCAAAAGGCTGAGTTCATTGCACTGACCAGGGCCTTGCATCTGGCCTAAGGGAGGAGGGCAGCTACTCCGGGAACATGCTGACAGGTTTCTGCCCAGGCCAGAACCAGCCGACCAAGGCTCCCGAGGACCAGCCCTCCAGCAGGAGGACTCAGTCCCACTTAAGAATCTATATCCCAAGGCCTTGGAGCCCAGGTGGATGGGACCTCACACAGTAATCCTCACAACCCTGACCGCAGCCAAAGTACTTGGCGATCCATCATGGCACCACCTCTCCAGACTCAAAAGGACCCCAGAGCAGCATGACTTCTATAAATGTGAGGTGTTGGGCCCCACTAAGGTCTGCCCTAGCTGCCCTCCCCCTCCTCCTTCTCCTCCCAGCCCTGGGCAACCTACACCCACCCCCACCTGCTTATGTGTTGAAGTTCAAGGTCCGTGAAACCTACGACCAGGATAGCACACAAGTCACCCGGCAGGTGGGATCTCAGGACTGCCCTCTGGTCGGATGCCAGGCAGAGATCCTGATTGCTGTTGACCTACAGTCAGTGTCCAACAGTGGCCGACCATATGCCTGTTTTGCTTACGACCAAGGGAACCCAGACAGGTGTAGTGGAGACGTCAACACCTATGGGGATTGCCGCTGGTCAGGTTGTGTCATCCATGATGCCTACAATGAGGTCAGGTCTGGCCCCTTTTTCTGGAAGGACGGGACCTTCAACATCAGGGTCCAGGACCCCTGGGACCAGCGATGGGTTGTGGGCGTTATGGGAAAACTATATGGGAGTGGTTGGAGCTCGACCCCTTCAGGGAACATCTATATCTCCTGGGAATATGTCATGGCCCAGGAGGCCCAAATCCAGGTCTCTAACAGCATCCTACAGGCTGAACATTCCCTTAAAGGGAAGCTGCCTGATTCCCCCCAGGTAGAAGTCCTGTATTCTTGGTTCCAACTTATCCAACACACTCTACTATTCCTTAACGAGACCCGCACCCTGCCCAATGTCTCGCACTGCTTTCTATGTGTCTCTCCCCAAAGACCTTTGCTGGCGGCCGTCCCACTCATGACTCCTCCAGGAACCCAAGGACATGGTGAATGTCAGCCTCCCCTGGCTGGCATTCCCCTCTGGGAACCCAAAACTCCAGAACCCACCTTGCCCCCCCGGATATGCTACCAGACCAGCAACCCGGTAACTGTGGGACGGGTCACCTGGAACTGTACCCAAAACCACACTGCAGCCAGTCCCACCAAGGCCAGCCCGGGTACCTTCTTTTGGTGCAACAGCACCTTAAGCAACTGCATAAACTCCTCTGACCCCAGGCCTTGCTTAGTGGTCACAGTAGTTCCCCAACTAACCTTGTATGGAGAGCCGGAGCTTGCCTGGTTGCTCCCTTCATCCTACCCCCAGGCCCGCCGGGCCGCCTTCCTCCCTGTCATGTTGGGGGTAAGTATCGCTGCCTCTGTAGGCCAAGCTGGGGGGCCCTTGGGAACAGCATAATCTCTGCTCAGGATTTCAATGACAAACTCCAGATAGCCTTGGAGTCTACTACTGCCTCCTTAGCCTCCCTGTAGCGGCAAATAACATAGGTAGCCCAAATAGCCCTGCAGAACTGACGGGCCCTAGACCTTCTTACTGCGGAAAAGGAGGAACCTGCATGTTCCTTCAAGAAGAATGCTGCTACTACATCAACGAATCCGGAGTGGTGGAACAGAATGTGCAGACCCTGATTGAGCTGAGTGAAGAATTATGTGCAAGACACTCCCAGGACAACTCTCTTTTCGGCTGGCTCCAAAGCCCCTTAGCTACCTGGATCCTACCCCTGATAGGACCCCTAATTCTCATCTGTGTCTTTTTTTCCCTAGCTCCCTGCCTCCTCAAATTCATCCGCTCCGGGATTGTAGAAATGTCTCTGGTGACTGTAAACCAGCTCCTGCTCCACCCCTACACTCGGCTGCCCTCCGACCTGCCTCTGCCTGACCCTGGCCTTTAACATCCCCCACCCTCTTCACTCCTGGTCAGCAGGAAGTAGCCAGGATGATTTCAGTGCCCCCTATCACCAAAAGGCCGGGATGTTAGGTTGAGGCAGGGGGGAAGTCCAGAGCCTATGCAAACATCTGCAAGGTAGATGGTGACAGAAATAACTGGCACCTTCCTAGACCCCTGGCCCAAGGCGAATTCCACACCTCTCATGCCCTCCGCCCACCCCTCACTAAACAGCTGTATAAAAGAAGTGCCTATGCCCTCTTTTTGGCGCGAACTTCCTTGGCCCACCCTCGGACCAGAGAATTTCACCCGGGAGTGCAAGATTAAACCCCGCCCCCCCTTTCTAATTGCCTGGACTCTGTGTTTTGTCTCCTGCATTGCAAACCTCTCAGTTATTAACTATATTCTCAGTTATTGACTTTTTTTCTTTTGAAGAGTAAAAAAAATCTAAACATCAATGATCTTTTAAAAAAGCATCACTTTTGAGCAGGTTTATCCTTTAAATTGGGAGTCAAAGTACAGGCTGACTACAAAGGGCACTACTGCTAAATGATGATTGCTACCCAGCAGGAGGCACCTGGATCAATGCAGAGGCCAAGCAGGGAAGAGAAGTCTTGCTCTCACCCTGAGATCCAGCTGGAGTGTGAGACTGATGGATGTGCTTCTTGCTTTGGCGAAGGACACTCTTTCTATCATTTTTTTTTCTTAGCAGAAATATCTGTTCCATTTATTAATTTTAGAATTGAACACCAGAGAGGTACTTGAAAATACATCCATCTCTCCCTGGACTCTGCTGAAAAGTCAGCAAGTGTACGTCAGTGACAGTGGCACCAGGAACCCAGTAACAGATGGGAAGCCACACCTGCCTTGCCCACCCCAGGCCTTCTAGGTGTTGACTAGAGGCCTTGCCAAGAACTTGCCATGAGGAAAATAAAAAACAAAAACGAACGATGGCTTATTTTTATGGTTGGTTCTGATTTTTTCTCATAAGAAAAGCTGGAAAGCGTGGTGTAAGGTGACTGAAATGGAAATCTTACATGGGGTTGAAAGGGGACAATACTAAAAAGGAATAGAGGTCAGACCAAGTGCTTTCCTCACTATCTCCCAAACGTCACACATAGCAATGGCCTGTTGCACACACTAATTATTTCTCTTCCCTTCAGACCTCTAGCCAAATGAAACATTTGGCCATTCTTCCCTCCTTTGTGGCTTTTCCAACCACAGTGCTCTCCTCTGAACTCATTGTGTGTGTCTCTCTCACCCACTTCTCTGTTTAGCCACATGCTGCTTTGTGATTCTTTCATTTTTTATTTTTATTTTTTTAAATAAATCTTTATTCAGATCATTACAATTGTTTCTCCTCCCCCCCCCATAGCTCTCCTTCTCCCCTCCCCCCCCCCCCATAGCTCCCCTCAATACCTATGGATGAGGACAGTGGGGGAGAAGTAAGGGCAGAAGTTTCCCACCCCACCTTCTGCCCTTACCTCCCCCCCACCCACTGTCCTCATCCATAGGTGAACGATTATTGTCCAGTCTCTTCCTGCACCCTCCATACCCCTTTCCCCCTGAGAATTATCAGTCCACTCCATTTCTATGCCCATGATTCTATTATATTCACCAGTTTATTCTGTTCCTCAGGTTTTTAATTCACTTAATTTTTAGGTTCACTTGTTGATAGATATGTATTTGTTGTTCATAATTTTTATCTTTACTTTTTTCTTCTTCCTCTTCTTAAAGAATACCTTTCAGCATTTCATATAATACTGGTTTGGTGGTGATGAACTCCTTTAGCTTTTTCTTACCTGTGAAGCTCTTTATCTGCCCTTCAATTCTGAATGATAGCTTTGCTGGGTAGAGTAATTTTGGTTGTAGGTTCTTGCTATTCATCACTTTGTAGATTTCTTGCCACTCCCATCTGGCCTGCAGTTTCTGTTGAGAAATCAGCTGACAGTCCTATGGGTGCTCCCTTGTAGGTAATTAACTGTTTTTGTCTTGCTGCTTTTAATATTCTCTCTTTGTCTTTTGCTCTTGGCATTTTAATTATGATGTGCCTTGGTGTGGTCCTCTTTGGATTCCTTTTGTTTGGGGTTCTGTGCGCTTCCTCGACTTGTAAGTCTATTTCTTTCACCAGGTGGGGGAAGTTTTCAGTCATTATTTCTTCAAATAAGTTTTCAGTATCTTGCTCTCTCTCTTCTTTTTTGGATGTTGGTATGCTTGAAGTTGTCCCAGAGGCTTTTTACACTATCTTCAACTTTTTGGATATTTTTTTCCTTTTTGCTTTTTCAATTGAGTGTTTTTTTGCTTCTTTGTATTTCAATTTGTTGACTTGATTCTTGTGTTCCTCTAGTCCGTTGTTGGGTTTCTGTATAATATTTTTTATTTCAGTCAGTGTATGTTTAATTTCTAGTTGGTCCTTTTTCATATCCTTGAGGGTCTTGTTATATTTATTGGCCTTTTCTAGGATATCCTTGAAAAGCCTTATAACCGTGGTTTTGAATTCTATATCCAGTCGTTTGTTTTCCTCCATTTCTTTCATTTGTGATCTTTCTTTGTCGCCGTATTTTCACTGCTTCCCTGAGTTGGTAGGGTAGCTTTGTGTGCTACGTTTCCTATATGGCCCAGTGAGTCGGCCTCCCAGTTACCTGAGGTGGACTCTCTTGGTGCACCCCTTTGTGGACTGTGTGTACAGCCTTGTTGTAGTTAAGTCTTGATTGTTGTTGGTATCACTGGGAGGAATTGACCTCCAGGCCAGTTGGCTGTGAGGATCAGCTGTGTCTATGCTGGGAGAAGCTCGGTGCTGGAGACAGCCTTATAGGATTAGACTTGCCAAATTGCAAAAGCCTCTGTGCTCAGCTTGGATGGGGTGGAATCTCAGGGCGGAGCAGACAGTCTTGGCTTCCAGTCAGCCCTGCCCTTGTGAGCGCGCACCTCCAGCAGTCTGCCTTCCCCAGCTCCCGAGCCTCCGCCTGAGAGTCCAGATTCCCCCTGCAAGAGCGTAGGTCCCCAGGGGCTTGCCTGGAACTGGGGTTCAATGCAGTCAGAACTGGGGTTCAGTGCAGGCAGGAGCTTCTGACTCCCTTCTGCTAGGGAAAGCCTGTGGCAACCTCTGCAGTCTTTGTGCTCACTGGCATGCGTGCCTCCAGACCCCCTCCCCCAGGTGTCCGAGTCTCCGAGTGCCTTTCTCTCTACCTGACAGTCCAGACTCCCCCTGTATGAGCCTGGGTCCACGAGGTTTCTCCCAGAACTGGGGTTCAGTGCAGTCGGAACTGGGGTTCAGTGCAGTCAGGGGCCTCCTTCCCCCTCCCGCCAGAGAAAGTCAGCCAGGCTCTCAGCCACCCTTCCTCTCTGCACGCACAAAGACCCCTTGCCATACCTCAACCCTTTGCCATTCCTCCAATTCTCCGTGAGCTTTTCTCTTTCCTTCTAGCTGTAGAATTTCCACTCAGCCAGCTTTCCTGTGATTCTGGATGGTGTCCGTTCTGTCTTTTAGTTGTAGTTTTGAAATTGTTGTGCGAGGCAGCAATTTAAGTGTTTACCTGTGCCGCCATCTTGGTTTCTCCCTGCTTTGTGATCCTTTTAGATCACTCATCTGTCATTACTGTTCAAGTGTCCAGACTAGGCTTCAAAACACAGGCATGTATGCTAAGCCCCACGTAACTGAAACCAGAACTTAGCTAGCTTTCGGTGGTTAGCTCTCCCGGAGAAGGAAGACTTAGCACAAGCAATCTGTGCTTGCCTGCTCAGACAAATCACCTGACCCAGACCCAAGACTTCTCTTTGCTCCATATGAGGGAAGTAAGCCTGGTTTAACCCATCAGCAAATGCCCTGTATAACATCCTCGTTCCTGCTCAAGTTGGTCTATAAAATTCTCGCGCTTTGAAGTGCTTTTCTATTTTCTATAGCAGATGCTTCCTGGTTCATGAGTCACTGAATAACAAACCAGACCTTTTAAAATTTTATGATTGCTAAACATTTCTTTTAACATTATTTAGCTCTTCCAGGTGTACATATCTCAAATTTTCCCTACCTTATTCATAAATTTTTAGGAATCAGGGGTGTGTCGTCCACACACTGCTACATCCATCATGTGGACTAGACAGAGAGTCAGTACCTGACGCACTCCATGGCCTTAGGTACTCAAGAGCCACCCTGTAGCTGGAGCAGCAAGCCAACTCGCAGATCCCATCTGGGCCTCATACATCCTTTATCCTAGTTTGGCTTCTTTTTTGAATAATTTTTGGATTTTCATGATAAATATGTGTTGAACAATTAAATAAATGATTGAGTGAATTGTGTCCCAACTGGAAGTCTTGTTCTGGCTCCAAAGATATGGGATATTTTGGATACTTGAGAAAAATCTTTGAGGAATCTTTGGTCCAAGGCTTGAGAAAGAGACATAGGGTACTTTCTCCAACCTCTTGTCAAACACATAAAATGTTGTAAGTTAGCCTTTGCTCCAGGTAATGCCTGTCAGAATTCTGTAAAACACAGAAGAACAATGTCTTCTGGTACCTTCAGCCCCTCTTTCATGTTTCACTCGCGTCTCAACCGAGAGGAGAATATTCCAAATGAATTAGTTTTTTTTCCCTCTCTTTCAAGGCTATATTACATGACCATGTAACTCCAACTTTATTACCTACTTTAGAGTCCTTTTTTCTTCTTAAGCTTCAATCTTGTAGCTATCAGAATATTCTAAACAGCATATCCCAAAATATGGCTGGTACACATTAGAAGTAACATAAACACTGCAAAACTGATTGCATCTTTCTTTAAAATTTCAGAAGGCTCATGAGCCTCTTGAAACCTTTCAGAGTAAATATTTTGAACATAAACTACATGTTGCTTGGGAGAAACGTAGGTGCTTTGAGCTTTTAAATAAAAGCTGAATATATGGGAATTTAATGTTTCAGTGTACTGGGATAAGCAATGTTTTTTCTCCTAATAACAATTGAAAAGATGATACAGCCCAGCTGGTGTGGCTCAATGGTTGAGCATCGACCTATGAACCAGGAGGTCATAGTTTGATTCCCAGCCAGGGCACATGCCCAGGTTGTGGGCTTGATCCCCAATGGGGGGTGTGCAGGAGGCAGCTGATCAATGATTTTCTCTCATCATTAATGTTTCTATCTCTTTCTACCTCTCCCTTTCTCTCTCTGAAACCAATAAAAATATTTTTTTAAAAAAGAGAAAAGATGATACAAACATTAAAATAATGGTTAACATGTATAAGGACTTGCCTTCTCTAATTCCTTTGCATGTCTTATCTCTGTTAAAAATTCTCACAAATACCCAAAAAATACTACTTTTTACTTATATATAGATTAAGTAACTTGCTCAAGGTCACATAGTATATGGCAGAATCAAGATAAATCCAGCATTCTCACTCAGGAACGCATGCTCTAAATTCTGATGGCAGGAACTGGTTTTTCTTTTCTGGCTCTTAAACCAGTCCATGTCCTAGTCTTAGTTTGAAATTGGCTGTAGGGGGTGTTGTGATAGAAGAATGACTTCCCAAAGTTGTCAATGTCTTAATATCTGGGACTTGTAAAAATGTTACTTTAGATGGCAAAGGGCCTTTGTAGATACAATTAAGATTAAGGACCCTGGGAAGATTATCTTGGATTAACCAGGTGGGTCAGTCTAATCACAGGTATCCTTAAAAGTGAAGAACCTTCCCTTAACTGAAGTCAGAGAAATAGATGTAAAAATAGGAGCACAGTCAGAGAGATGCATTATGAGAAGGAAATTGCTATGGCAGCAACAGATATATGAGGAGTTGAGTGTGAGTCTTTACACCACAGGAATCAGCAAACAGTATAAATTGGCTCTTTTTTTTTTTCCTGGAGAGACAGTTTATTACCAGTACATCACTGCTCTTAACCAGTATATTATGCAGTATCCTATTAAATAGATGAGGAAATATGAACATAAAGAAGTTAAGTAATTTATTCAAAAGATAGAATAGAGATTCAATTGTCTTTATGTTTGCTGTAATTAATATATTAACTGTGTTTAATCTTGCAAGAACCAGGAGGTTTAATGTACTTTTTATTGCTATACAATATATGTAGGTTAAATGTATTTAAGTAGAATCCTTCTCTATCACAGCACATGTCTTTAGGGTACCCTATTTTTCCTGACTGCACCTAAGTGCATATCACTGTGTCTCATAAGACAGCATCTAAGAATAGATTAAATAAAATAATCTAAGAATTTATTAGATTATTTAAATAATCAGTGATTATTCATCCATCCACCCATCCATTCACCCCTTAATTTTTGCCTTCAAATGATAATCCAATTACTTCTTCAATTTAATAAGTCCTACTGATGAGCTACTATACAGATATTCCATTCTACATAATCGGTTAGAAGTAGACAAAACAGTCAAAAAACAAGAACAAGAACAAAAACCCAACTACCATGATCTCATAGGGCTCAAGTTTTAATGAAGCAACACACAAAAATTACCCCAGGAACAAAATATTAATTTGGAGGATAGGGACACTCACATGACTAGATATTATCATAATTACAACCCTACCACAGACCTTTGTGTTACTAGAACTCAACTTTCAAGCTGGCTCCATTTGCTGGTTTACTAACTTAATGTGTTTCAGAGGAATTGCCCTAGTGCTCAAGAAAATAATCAGATATAGGCGACGAGGGAGTTAGGGTATCCCAATTAGATTATATCCTCTAATTTATTAGTGTGTATTTGTGCAAAATGAAACACTGCAATTTAAATGGATCTATAAATACAACAAAATATTAACAGTTGTTAATCATACATGTGGGTGCATAGGTATCTAATAGGTTATTGTTTGTACATTTCTGTAACTTTCAATTCTTTCCAGATTGCGGTCAAATGTGGTGGTATAGAAGAATAACTGTTGGCATGGAGAAATTGTCAATATATACACTGAGTGGCCAGATTATTATGATCTCTGAATGCGTAATAATCTGGCCACTCAATATATATATATTTTAGAAGCCTGGTGCATGAATTTGTGCATGGGTGGAGTCCGGCCAGCCTGGGTAGGGGGAGGGGACATGGGCAGTTGGCTGTCCTGCCTGCTGGTCGAACTCCTGGTCGAGGGGACAATTTGCATATTAGCCTTTTATTATATAGGATATACACTGAGTGGCCAGATTATTATGCGTTCAGAGATCATAATAATCTGGCCACTCAGTGTATATTTTAATATATTTTTATTGATTTCAGAGAGAAAGGGAGAGGAAGAGATAGAAACATCAACAATGAGAGAGAATCACTGATGTTTGCCTCCTGAGGATCAAGCCCGCAACCCAGGCTTGTGCCCTTGACCAGAATCAAACTTGGGACCTGTCAGTCCACAGGCCAATGCTTTATCCACTGAGCTAAACTGGCTAGGGCTGTCAAAATATATTTCTTATGAAAATAAACACAGACTACAAGAGTTTAAAAAAAGGAAAAAGAACGGACCCTATGAGACACTTTGGGTGAAAGAAACCTTCCAGGCCTGTGGGCACTGAGTAGCCTTGGGAAAGTTATCTAATGATATACTGGGGGGGAAAAAGAGTTTTTGCGTCATGTACACCGTTAACCAGCAGATGTCATGCAAAGTCCTGTGCATGTTTTTCTGCTTATTGTCAGTAGACAAACAACAGCGTATGAAGTTCGAGAAAGAATTCTTGTAACACCAACAACCATCTCTATCTTCTTTGAGAATAAATAGCAAGTTTAAGAAAAAATAGCTTATGTTTTAATGTGTTTGAGGGGAAGAGAAGTAGTCATATATTTAATACTTTGGAGAGAAAAGAAGCAATCCGAAAGAGAAGTAATCAGATCAGATATTCTTATATTTAAATCTTAATCTTAAAATATAAGTATTCTAGTTATTCTTCACTGGTATTCAAGACCTCACAGTTTACTAATTGTCCTGTTTCTTAATGTATGGAGGACAGGGAAAATTTAGAGTACCTTTCACTGGCATTGATTTTGTTTCTTTGATCAATGGCTAAGTCCTATAGATTTATGACAGTGCTCTAGACTGAAGAAATGCTATTATTCGGTACCAAATCTTCCTGTTAAACCAATACATCACGAAAAGAGTAGCTTTCACCCCGAAAAAGACAGTCACACCTAGTTCTAAGACTGCTTATATCTTAAGAGAATTTTTTTTTCATTTCATGCTATACCAATATGGAAATTTTTTCATATTGAATCCTAATTAGTTCAATCTGACTAAAAAAGACCCCCCCTTCAGATATGTTGAGATCTTTTTTTCCCTTTGCCCTCAGCTGCATCATTCACAAGCTTTGCATCACCCACATGTTTTATCAATTTACTATTATCTTTCTCTTCCAGATCCCCAACAATTTGGTGGACATCACTGGGCTACATACTGAGTTTTGTGGTACCTTAGTGGCCATATCATAATTAGTTGGGAGGAAATACAGTGCACCACTATAGATTATGTTTTTACTCAAGCTAATGTGAAACACACAGTTTATACCCAGTAGATCAATAAACCATTTATAGAAAAATACATGATTCATGCCAAGCATGTAGTGATTATTGATGGCTAATATTTAGGATGATCAGTTTTAATTATTTTTTCTTACATTAGCCAGAAATTCATTTATGAGTTAGATTTTTCAGAGAAACAGAACCCATGGGATTATATGTAGGTTTATTATAAGGATTGGATCCTGTATTTATGGAGGCTGACGTATCCTAATATCTGCATTCATCGAGCTAGAGACTAGGATAGTGATGGCATTCTTCCAGTCCAAGTAGGAAGGACTGACAACTAAGGAGAACTAATGGTGTAGACTTAGCCACTGGCCTTCAGTAAAAGGTGATGCTTTAGTTCGAGTCGGAATGCAGGAAAAAGCCAATACCCTCGTTAGAAGGCATTCAGACAGGGGAATTTGCTTTTATTCAAGGAGAGGTAGCTTTTTTGTTCTATTCAGGCCTGAATTAGAACAACTGATTGGGTGTGGCACATCTACATTATTATTTTTTAAAATATATTTTTATTTATTTCAGAGAGGAAAGGATAGGGAGAGAGAGATAGAAACATTATCTCAATATTGATGAGAGAGAATCATTGATCGGCTGCCTCCTGCATGTCCCCCACCGGGGATCGAACTTGCAACCTGGGCATGTGCCCTTGACCGGAATCGAACCTGGGACCCTCCAGTCCATAGGCTGATGCTCCGTCCACTGAGCCAAACCAGCTAGGGCACATCCGCATTATTAAGAGCAATCTGCTTTACTCAGTCTATCAAATAATAGGATGGCAAATAAAGTGAAAAGGAGAATTAATAAAAAAAAATTTTAATGATACAAAAAAACAGCATATCTATGCATTTCCACTACAGAGAACAAATTCATGTCCTTGATCTAGGGCATGGTTGGAGAGATTCCCTTTAGACACACTGATAATTCATCTACTATATTTTAAGTCATAAAACATATTATTTCATCCTCCCCCCCCTGCCCCCACTAAAGTCTGTGAATGATTTTCTCATTGTTTTAGAAGAAAATCCACAATTTTTTCCTTTGCCTTTAAGGTTGAACATGACCTGGATTCTGCCGATTTGGCCAGCAATCATCTCTTACCATACTCCCTGCCACACTCAACTCCCGCAGGACTGACCAGCTTTCTGTCTTGAATGCATTGAGTTTTTTCCTGCCTCAGGACTTTTGCGCTTGCTGTTCCAACTATTCTCTTAGATTTTTATTGGCTTCCTCTGTTGTATATTTCAGGTTTCAGTCTAAATACCTCTTTTTCAGAGACTGCCTTCCTGATATCCTTATGTAAAGTATGTGCTCTGTAATTGCTCTGTATCATTGTGGCCCATTTAATAGCACATCACAATTTATATTTATCCTGTATATGTTTGTGTACTGCTCATGATCTTTCTCCCCAACCAAAATGTGAGTTCTGGCTATATCTCCAACACCTAGGAAAGTGTTAGGATCACACAGGTGATCAATAAATTATGTCTGTGACCTAAATAAACTGATATTAATACAGTGGTTAAAACCTCAGTGTCCCAAAGTGCTCTGGACCTTTAAGGTGCTTATTAATTTTAACATACATACAATGATAATCTGAGCGCCCATACTGAATGATTGCAGGAAGTCTAATGCTCTTCCCAAGTAGTTCTGAGATTACTCTGATTGTGTCCTAGAAATATTTGTCACTTCTTTCTCTCCCTCACAGATCACCTCCAGCTATCTCATCACCACTGCCTCACTCCTGAGCATACTTCACTCCAAAACATGGACACAGGCCTCCAAACACAGCTAGAGCAATGTTCTCATGCTTAAGGTTTTATTAACTCTTGGGGTGGGGATAAACAGAGTGTTGGTAATACAATCACATCTAAAGCACGTAAGAACTAGATCATACATATTCACTTAATGATCCCACCAATCCTATAATATAGGTATTATTATTATCCCCATTTTCTATGTAAGTTTCCCAAAGACATGTAACTCATAACTGATTCCAGGCAGTTGTGCTGTAGAGTTCATTCTCTTAAATAAAAGGGAATTATGATGTAGAAAAGTTTAAAACCGGCTCTCTGATAGCTTTCTTCCTCTAATGCATGCCATTCTCTGAGTTCTCCCACTAGACAAGTGTTTCTCAGCTGCTGGCTTATTTCCATCTTATTGGGGCTTAATTTTTTTCTTTGGGATAAATTCACTGTTTATCAACTCTTTTAAAAAATATATATATATTGATTGATTGATTTCAGAAAAGACAGGAGAGGGAGAGAGATGTAGAAAAATCACTGATGAGAGAGAATCACCAATTGACTGCTTCCTGCACACCTCACACTGGGGATAGAGCCGCAACCTGGGCATGTGCCCTGACTGGGAATCAAACCATGACCTCCTGGTTCATAGGTGGATGCTCAACCACTGAGCCACACTGCCTGGGCTGTTTCTCAGATCTTTATGCACCCTCATACCATCCCTCAACCAGAGAAAAATCAATAGCTGTTAATGACATAATAATCTCTGCAAAGACTAACAATTCAAAATAAAAAGCCTTTTACACGATTAATTATGCAACAACAGCCTGGTCTGAGGCATCTGGATTTTCATTTCTCTGCTGTCTTACATATGCATGTCTGAAAGGGTCACTAAAGAGAGAGCGATAAGAGCAAATGGAGGATGTTCCAGTTCACCCTGGAATTTAGAAGTGGCTGCAACCTTTAAAATGGCATATTCTTGTCACCACTTTATATGCAAGACACTGCAAGGGTTACACGAAACAACAATGGCATTTGCTGCTCCGAGGACTAACAGGAAAAAAGGAGACAGCATGACACATGACATTAAGGGTCATAACATAGCCTCTGGGAGCTGGGGAATAACAGCATTTTGTTCACCAAAGAAATGCTACAATGCACAAGGCCAGAAGCAAAAGTCTAAAGTGACCACCATAAACCTCCAAGACAGTTTTTTGGGGAAATGCTGTTGAGCAGTAGGGATGTTAGAAAAGACTGATTCTCATGGCTAAACTCAGAATGCAGAGACCCCCGGTATATTGGAAACCCAAGAGCAAAGCTGTCTTCCCTAAACATTTGAGGGCAATACATGTTTAAGTGAGCTGAAGATTAACATAAACCCATCTCTCACTTTATGAATGTCCTGCACCTCAGGACCTTACATTAACAACAAATATAAGAACAGCAGTATAAGCAGCTGCCATCAATTAATCAATTAATCCTATAAAAGGTAAGTAGGTCAATGAACAAAGCAGAGAAAAACCCCTGCCTTCATGGAGTGTATGCTTATGAAATGCTTACTATATGCTAGACATCATTGAGCTGCATAGACATTTATTACTGTTACTAGAGGCCAGATGCACAAAATTCGTGCAAGAGTAGGCCTTCTTTCCCCCAGCTGCTGGCACCAGCTTCCCTCCCTCATGCACCCGGGACACGGGCTTCCCTCTCAGCCCCTGCTTCGTCCAGAAGGTCATCCAGAAAGATGTCCGGTCCAATAAGCATATTATGCTTTTATTATTACAGATTATTATGGATTCCTCATAACAACTGCGAGGTGTTTTCTCTTTGGAAAGCACTGTACACTTACAGAATGTAAGGAGTAAGGCTTCAAAGGACTAAGTCAGTGATCCAGGTCCAGGAACCAGTAATAAGGGAGCTGGGTTGCAGACCCAGGCCTGCCTGACTCCAAAGTCTAGGGGTCTAACACTTCTAAACACTATTTGTGTTACCTCCTACTCTACCCATTTGTGTTCTGTGAATTCCTTGGTCCTCTACCACTAACCTCAGGGTACCAGTGTGGCCTTGTCTCCTCTGCTCTGTCCATGGATATTTCCACTCCATAACAGACTTGTTTATAGGTGTTATTTGTTGACTCCACCCAGACATACACAGAATCATAGTAGCACCATAAGTGCTCCTTTTCTTATATTTCTAATGAGAGCACGTATGAAACCCCAATTTGTAGGAACCTCACTAAAATATCATCATCTAGGCCCATTTAGTTGTTTAACAAAGAATGTTTTCTAGTACTAGGATTGTCAAAGGTGTGTTCTAATCAAGTCCTGCATATAGATCTATAGCTCATCTAAGCCTTCAAGCACAGACACATTTCATAGCTTTATCTGATTTTTACAAGAATGGAGCATACATAGGACATTCACTGTGGTGAAAGTGGTTAGGCTAGAAGCTCCATGTCCCTATAAGCTTCCAAATCAGAGTTTGTCTAAAGGATTTGTGTGCACTTGAGCTGCAGAAATACAGCAGGGTCCATTGTTTTGTGAAGGCCCTTTCCCAACCATATATGGGGACAGACATGCACAGAGGAGCTTGCTCTGTGTCCAGTTACCCCTCCAGGCTCCTGGCATGCTGAGCAACAGTGACCTCAGGGTCTCCCCACACTCTTGGCTATAAATTCATTGATTCAGTAGCTGCTCATAGGCTTCTCCAGAAACTCGCCTTTCTTGGCTTCTCTGATTGAGTATTTGGTGACTCAATCTCTGTTCTAATCCCTCTTCTGAACCTGTGTTTTCCAATAATTGTGTAAGGTCTACTTCCTAGGATAACTCTCTTATTCCAAAACACTCAAACTGACAGTTCACTGATTAAGCCTAGGTGGCTTCACCAACAAAGAAAAATCTTAATTATTAGTGAAAGAAAGCAAGATGGCAATTATTTATTTCCACATATGGAATTCTGAGTAAAAATTGAGACTAATTCTGAGAAGTATTGTCTCTGTCTTAAAGAGATATCTGTAGTCCCATATTCATTGCAGCATTATTCACAATAGCCAAAATTTTGTGTCTATCAATAGATGCATGAATATATAGACAATGGAATATTATTCAGCAGTAAAAAAAAAAAAAAAAAAGGGGGGGAATATTGCCATTCCTGACAACATCAATGCCCTTGAGGGCAAGTGCTAAGTGAAATAAGCCAGACAGAGAAAGATAAATACCATATAGTCACACTTATATTTGGAATCTAATTCCAAATACAATTCATAGAAACAGAGTTGAATGGTGGTTGCCAGGCACTGGGTAGTGGAGAAATGTGGAGATGTTGGTCAAAGGGTACAAACTTCTAATTGTAAGATGAATAAGTTCTGGGGATAATGTACAGCATAGTGTCTATAGTTAATTGTATTATATACTTGAAAATTGCTAAGAGAGTAGACCTTAAATGTTGTGAACACACACACACACACACACACACACACACACACACACACACACACAGTAATTATGAAAAAAATTATTGGGAAAGTTAATATACCACATCTGACTTGGTATTTTACTGCCTCGTATGTTGATTTTAACAAGCAATGGCCTGAAATTGACAAGGAAAGGAATGACAGAACAAGTCTGCCCCAAACCCTCAGACAAGTTTCATTTTGTATGTAATTCAAAAGACAAAAAGTTACTAATAAATATTTTATTATACTCCTTTATTTTCTCTTAAGTCATTACCTTAGAACATAAAAAATGGTTCAGCTGAAATTAAATGAACCACAAGTTGTTTATGTAACTGTCAGAGGATATGTCAAAATCATTATGATTCCTAGTAAACTGAGAAGAAAAAAACACTTATTAGTTATGGTTTTAAAAGGATAAAAAGGACTGTTGGAGACCATTTTGAAATATACAGCCTGCCTCACAGAACTGTGTAATTTATATCAATAATTTATGGTGGTACTATTTTTTATTTAATGTGTACATTAGCTTTTATGAGCATTTGGGAATTATTGCAAACTAAATTTCCTATAAAATAAAGCTATATTTCACAGTACTTTGCTTTATGCATTTTAAGTCCATTACCAGATGGGTTACTGATCCAATATTTTTAATTTATTAAACAAACTTTTCATTATTAAACAGTTTGGGATGTATATAAAAATTGAGAACACAGAGAATTCTTATTTTCCCCTATTATCAACATTTTATATGATGCATTATTAACCAATATTGACATATTAAATAAGGTATTTGATTTACTCAGATTTCCTTACTTTTAACCCAGTCTCTCTCTTTTCTGTTCTTGGACCCTATCCAGGACATCATATTACATTTAATTGTCATGCCTCCTTAGGCTCTTCTTGGTTGTGACAGTCCCTAAGACTTACTTTGATTTTGATTATAGTTTTGGGGAGTTCTGGTCAGGTGTTTTGTAGAATGTTCCTCAATTGGGATTTGTCTGATATTTTTCTTACAATTGGACTGGGGTTATGGGTTTTTGTGAGGAAACCCACAGAGGTACAGTGTTCTTTTCAGCACATCAAATTAAGGTACATGCTATCAATGCTGCTCATCACTGTTGATGTTAACCCTGACCATCTGGCTGAGATAGTGTTTGTCTAATTTCTCCACCGTCAGTCACTCATTTTTTTTTCTCTTTCCATACTCTATTATTTAAAAGGAAGTCACTGCATTTGTTTTCTGGGGCTGCCATAACTAAGTACCACCAACTGGCTGTCTTAAACATAAAAATGTATTATCTCATGGTTCTGAAGGCAAGAACATCTAAGATCAAGATGTAGGTAGAGTTGGCTCCTTCTGTGGGTGATAAGGGGGAATCTGCTCATTGCTTTCTCCAAGCTCCCAGTGGTTTGCTGACATTTTTGGAGTTCTTTGATTTGTATGCACGTCACCTAGATCTCTGCCTTCATAGACTCCAGGCATTCTCCTTGTGCTTATATCTGTGTCCAAACCTCTTTGTTTAGTAAAGATACTAGTCTTATTGGATTAGGGGCCCATGCTACTCCAGTATGGCCTCATCTTAACTAATTACATCTGCAATGACCATAACCTAAATAAAGTCAAGTTCTAAGGTACTGCTAGGACTTCACATATGAAGTTTGAGGAGTACACAATTCACCCATTCACAACTGCTATGTGCAATACACACTTAAAGAGAGAGGAGTTCTAGTCTACCTGATTTATTTATATTAATATGAACTCATTGGCACTTACTTTATGCTTTAGGTTAAAATCCAGTGCTACTTCACTTTGTTGTTTAGCTTTGGCCATTTGGAGCTCTTTCATTTGGCTCTTATGTCCTTTTAACATACTCCCATTAACATAGTTTTATTTTTATTAAAACATTTTTTTATTACTTCCTTACTTTCTGACATCACAAAATGCTCTAGCCTTATCCTATCTAATAAAAGAGTAATATGCAAATTGACCATACCTCCACTACACCCACAAGCCATGCCCACCAGCCAATCAAGAGCAAGTATGCAAATTAACCCAATCAAGATGGCTGCAGCCACAGAGAGAGCAGGAGGCTTGGGTTCCCTGGCAATGGAGGAAGCCAAGCTTTCTGCCTGCTCTGGCAGGCCCAGGCTTTCGCTCAAGGCTACAAAGTTTCAATTATAGAGGATAAATAAATCCCAACAAAAATGGCTGCAGCCATGGAGCTGGAGAGAGCAGGAGGCTTGAGTTGCCCCCAGCAATGGAGGAAGCCAAGCTTAGGGAGCCCTCGCCTGCCTTGGCCTCCCTTCAAGGCTATAAAGTTTCAATTATAGAAGATAAATAAATCCCAACAAAAATGGCTGCTGCCACAGAGTGAGCAGGAAGCTTGGCTCCACTCAAGGCTACAAAGTTTCAATTATAGAAGATAAATAAATCCCAGATACCAGGCCTCAGCTTGGGTTGCCGGGGGGGCATGGCCAGCCTACAAACCATCACAGGCCCCTCACCCAGGCTGCCCCACTCCCCAAGGGAACCCCCACCCTGATCCAGGACACCCTCAGGGCAAACCAGCCAGCCCCCACCCAGGCACCAGGCCTCTATCCTATCTAATAAAAGAATAATATGCAAATTGACCATCACTCTAATATACAAGATGGCTGCCCCCATGTGGTCAAAGATGACTGCCCCCATGTGGACACAAGATGGCTGCCACAAGATGGCCAGCAGGGGAGGGCAGTTGGGAGGGACCAGGACTGCAAGGGAGGGCAGCTGGGGGGGGGGGTGGGGACCCAGGCCTGCAGGGGAGAGCATCTGGGCGGGGGGTGGGGGGGGGGACCAGGCCTTGAGGGAAGGGCAGTTAGGGGTGACCAGGCCTTGAGGGGAGGGCAGTTAAGGGTGACCAGGCCTGCAGGGAGGGCAGTTAGGAGCAAACAGGCTGGCAGGAGAGCAGTTAGGCATCAATCAGGCAGGCTGGGGAGTGGTTAGGGAGTGATAAAGCTGGCAGGCAGAAGCGGTTAGGGATAATCAGGAAGGCAGGCAGGTGATCAGTTGGGAGTCAGCAGTCCTGGATTGTGAGAGGGATGTCTGACTGCCCATTTAGGCCCGATGCTACTGGGATCTGGCCTAAATGGGCAGCTGGACATCCCTCGAGGGGTCCCAAATTGGAGAGAGCGCAGGCTGGGCTTAGGGACATCCTCCCTGCCTTGCACGAATTTCGTGCACCAGGCCTCTAGTCTTTTATAATTCCTGTTCCAGTATAATATCAACCCTTCCTTCAAGGATCTGAGGAGTCCGGTTCTATTCCCTGGAGAGTGGAATTAGCAACTAAGATCAGGGCACCAGATGTGCTCATCACTATAGAGTTGTTCCTAGGCCCTTTCAGCTGACAAAGCAACCATCCTAGGCATGTACACATGTCTACATTTATTTCCTTATTCCAGCTTTTGAATCTATCTTAAGCTACATCAGTTCACATTAATATATCCATTCTAACCCACTACCACGTGGATCATCCTAGCCTCCTCCCCTTGCTTATCTATAACCTCCCACTACAACCATGAGAAACCTGGCACCTATCACTCACCATTTATTCAGCTTAATTGTTCAATTGGAATACACATTAATAGCAGGTTTTCATTTACTGTTAATCTACAGAAGTATAAATATTTAGAAACTGATCATAAATATTTAAATATGCAAATATAGCACAGAGTAATGACTTACATTTCCCAGGAATAAGCTGCAGACTAAATTGATAAAATGTAATTTCTTCTCTGGATCACTGTTAATGAGAACAGTACTATTACTGAAGTGGAACTGACTTTCTATTTACTGTAATATGTTAAGATGTGCATTAGACTAATTAGAATACTGATAGCAACATCAGCTTCATGTTTTATCAGAGTAGGAAATTACAAAGTTTATATAATCCTCCCATATGTATATGTGTCCCCTCTCTCTACATATGTGTATGCATTCATAACCTCTATGTACATATACACATATACTCTAAATATCCAAAAATTTCATTGTGGACATTCCAGAAATAATGAAATAATTAATGAATTAAGATGACCTAAAATAGAAATGAGATATAAAGGTAAAAACTGAAAGATATTTTCAATATAGTAAATGTCTTTGATTATAGGAAGGGAAGGAAGCTCCTGATGCCAGAGGTTTGTATTAGTAAAATTCCAATTATCTCAGACATATCAAAACGTAAAATTTCCTCTTTGTTTTGCAATATTGAATTTTTCCTGTCCTTTGTACAATGAATATGGTATAGCCTCTATCAACACTCTTTTTCTTTTGGTTATAAGTTTAGTTATAATTGCCAAGTCCTGTTTGCTTCAAGGCAAAGAAAAAAATTGAGTAAGTATGGGGAAAGCACCAAAATTAAATAGAAAACAAATGGAGTTAATGTACAAAATGCATAAATTCTCTGCACTGGTTATCTACAAGTGTAACTCAAAGTTTACTATTAGTCACTATTTATTAGACACTTTTTGGCACTGTTTGGAGTCTCTCAGCCTCACTTGTCTCTTGTCCCAGCTACACTCTGGTGACCAGCTCAGCAAGGATGGGACTACACAGGTACTGTGGTATACAGAGGGAACTGCACCAGGTATTAGGCTGGTGGGGTCAGACTGGACCTGAGCTCACCAACCTCAGTACTTGTGTTCTGGCTAGGAGAAGTAATTTGTAGAAGAAATGGGCTTAGGAAACAAGTTATAAAGGTAAATGAAGGGCCCCTTGGAGCTTAGAAATGAGGAAGGTAAAGGTGATGTGTGGGTTGGTGCCGGGGTTCTTGTCCCAGCCTTATGAAGGGTTCAACAATCTGGAGAAAGGGGCTGATGCATAGATGATTAAGAAGTCCAAAGACGAAAGATAATTTTGAAAGGCATTGGGGGTCAGAGGATCTTCAGCTAAAGGAGCTAGAAGCCTACCCCTTGACTCAGGACCCTGCTTTTATTAACACAGTTTGCCCTAGGGCAAGGTGGAGACATACACTTCAAAGGGTAAGGTTTCAAAGGGTAGAGTTCAGAAGCATTGCCAGTTTGGGAATAGCCTACAGTTGTTCAGGTGTTTGGCCAACAGGAGGCAATAAAATGACCTGGGCTGTCTGGCAGCAGACAATCCTATTCAGGTTTGGGGGAGATGCTTTTTAGCTGTCCCAGATGATTCAGCCCTGCTGACATGCTGGAATCGCCTTCCGGCAGGTTGGGTTTGAAGAGGGGGTGCTCCCAGGAGGGAGAGCCCACTGGATCCTCCATCCTATGGGTTTTAAGGGTGGAGATTTTAGGGGAGGTCCCAGGTGAAGATTTCAATAGAATATTCAGCAGCTTCCAAGGTGTGTGCTTTCAGGGTTGGGGGTCTCCACTGATTGGTTGGTGCCAGGGCAGGGTTATTATTCAATGCAGCTTGTCCTGAGGTCATCTGTGGCATAATTTGTCTGGTTTTGCTGCTTTTCTGAGCCTAGAACTGAAACACAGCTGAGACCTAGATGTTATCTTTAGGGAGGACAAAGTCAGGTCATCCAAACCGCATGGCCAGTGATATGAAAGGTCAGGTGGTCCAAACTACGTGACCACTGATATGCTAAGAGAGGAAAGGTCACTTTAGGAACAATTGTCTATTGCTAGGGCTTTCCGCCTTGATGACCTTCTATACCTGGTCCATTGTCTTTGCTCTGTTCATGTCTGTCTAACTGCCTACCACAGTATATAACATGAGAGCCTTGGGCCCTGGACCTGAGCCACTGGTCCTCACCTCCCATCCTGTAACTTCTCTTGATATTGCTTTGGGACCTTCAATCTAAAATCTCATCGGTGTCATCATGAAAGAAATAAGGTAGTCTTTCCCTTTTCAAATTTTAATCCCCAATATCATTTTTCCTTCTACTGCTCTTTTCTTAGCAAACGCTTATGCATCTGTATGATTATTGTGTTATGGGGAAAACAACAGACAGGAGATGGGAGCCTATCACAGCCAGAGAATATGGTAATTCATTACAACAGTAATAAGAGTTGCTAACAGCATTGTTTAAAGCTTCTTTGTTTATCTTAAGAGTTGACCAGGAAGCTGTGAAGAGCTATAGCTACATCAGGAGAAAAGCTGGTTGTCCTTGATTGGTCACAGGAGGAAGGATTTAATTTTTTGTTCAGTCTCACTGATATGTCTTAGAGGAGAAATCTACTGATTGCATTGAAATACAAACCCAAGTTCATTGTTTTCTGGGCAGGTGTCCTTGAGGGAAGTGCCTTTAGGCATTCAGTTCTAATCCCAAGTCACAAGGAACCCATTCACTTTGTCTCATTTGAAACTAACTGACTGCTTTTAAAAAACTCATTTCCTGCTAGTCCTTCTTGACAATACCCTGATGCAGCAGGGGAGATTGTTAATGCAACTGGAGAACAAAGCAAGACAAAAGAGAAGATCATTAAGACTTCCTCCAAAACCATCCAAAGTAAAATTCAGGCTGTGAAACAATGATGCCTCTTTCTATCCAGTAGGGGACTTTATAATTGCTATTCATGGAAAATGCAATTAAAATGTGCACCTCTCCTATTGCCTGAAAAAGGTAATTTGCATCTTAACTTGCTACCGCTGTGACCAAGATTTTCAAATCAAATATTAAAAATGAACTTGTCAACTCCAACAGCTTTATGCTGGGAGCTAAACAGTCATAAATTCACTTTCATTTTGAAGTCTATCAAGATACATTTATAAATGAAAGTGTAGTGTCCTAAGTCGGTAATGGGTAAATTTTACAATGAATTGTAAATTAGTCTCTCTCCACTCACTCACTAATCCACCTTATTTCCTGTATGTATTTTTATCTTGATACCAGATTCATAATCTCAAAATCAAACACAAGCCATTGTGTTGATTGAATAATCTCAGAAGCCCTGTAGTCTGATAGCTCATAAACTTGCTTTTCTCTTTTGTTTCTGAACTACTTTAGATATTTTTTAACAACAATGCAAAAAAAAATAAATAAATAAACAAACAAATCAGAATTCATTAGACATGTCTGCCTTTGAATGAAGAAATTATGACTTTATTATTCCTTAACAAAATATTCAAGATTGAAATTCAAAATGTTTTTTGTGTTTGTTTTTTTAATGTAGATACTGTAGGTGAAAAAGGAGGCCACATGATAAACCTGACAGGCTCAGGAGAGGCCAGCATGACCACCTTACAAACTGAGAGACCAAAAGTAACCACATAGGATGGTGTGAAATTAAAACTTCCGAACCAGCCCTCGTTGGTTTGGTTCAGTGGCTAGAATGTTGGCCTCGGACTGAAGGGTCTCTGATTCAATTCAGGTCAAGGGCACTTACCTCGATTGCAGGCTCAATTCCTGGCCCTAGTGGAGGCATGTGTGGGAGACAACCAGTTTATGGGTTTCTGTCACATCAATGTTTCTCTCTCAGTCTCTCCCCTCTCCTTTCCACTCTTTCTAAAAATCAATGGGAAAATATCCTTGGGTGAGGATTAACAACAATAACAAAAGAAACACACACACACAAAAACAAAAACAAAAGCAATTCATGGCAAGTAGTGATGTCCTAGTCTGATATTTTTGCCTAAAAGGGGTCAATCTTTACCTTCACTGAGTCTCTGTGTTGTCTTTGGTTGCATCTATGATAACGTATCTTTGGAATATCAAAGTAATTTTCTTTTTTCTGGATCTTCAAAGCACAACCACCCTCACCTGAGCAGAGACCACAAATCCCCTCATCGTTATTATTATTATGTTAACTACCTTATAACTACAAATATAAAAGAAGCCTGTGTCTATTCATTTTACTCTTTATCTAATCCTAGAGATTTCCCCACTTTGCTTTCTCCCACCTCTCTAATCTATCAGCAGTTGTCATCAGTTTGTCTCAAATAAACTCATAAAAATCCTTACAGGTTTGGAAGTGTCTTACATTGACAATACCAAGTGGCTATAATATATGATATCCTTTTTAAAAAACAGAATTATTTTTACATGCAAGTGAAAAATAAAAAGCCTCACATGAGATTTCCACGATATGATGTGTAGCTGATTTTCAGCAGGACCTGATCCTGGGGCTCCTTCAGTTTCTGTCTCCTATCCTTTCTGTTCCATTGGTTTACCAGATGTCCACCAGAAGCCCTGCCCCCATCTGTCAAGCTTACTGGCCTCAGGGGAGGGATCATCTTTCTAAAGAGTCCTTGAAGGAAAATACACAGAAATGCCCGGCTTGGATCACAAGGTCATTACTGACCTAATTTGACTAGACCGGAGTCACAGGAATATTCATACAGCTCCATAAAAACACATGAAATAACTTTCCCCAGAAAAGAGGAGTTTGGTCACCAGAGAAAGGAGGGGGAAGCTATACTGAAAAGACAAAAATATTGGTAGTTACTACCCTCTATTCCAGCGGTCCCCAACTGGTGGTCCTTGAACCACTGGTGGTCTGTGAGGTCTGAAAGGTTGGTGACCGCTGCTCTATTCACTATTCTTGGGTTCAGTCTCTCCTCACACCTGACCTTAGATTGTATTCTTCTAGATTATAGAATTTACCATGTAGCATTGTAATTACTGTCACATGTCTTCCTTTCATCAACCCAGAACATCCTAAAGATAAGATGGCATGATTATTAGGGTTTTCTTATGTTGCATTATTTCATTTTCAGAGTGTAATCCAGTATTTGGCACTCAGGAGCTCTTCAACAGATGATCACTACTTGTACTAAATAATAGTGTTGTAGTGTAACCCCCATGTCACAAAGGACGCCTCAAAAAGTTGAATTATGGAGTCATTTATTAAAAGCTGGTGGCATATGAGGGAGCAAAAGTGCTCCAGACCTCGCAGCCCCGAAAAGCTTGCCACATCTGGCTTATATGCAGAATATCACAAAAGTATCGATTACATCTTTGGGTCTGGAATGAGGAACCTGTTTTGTGAAAAGCATTCTTTACAGAAGTAAAAATTAAGCAAGTTAGTTATCTAAAGTATTTACGAATCACTGAATCAACAGAAACACATTATATGGGACCACCAGGGCAATTTAGAATAATTGTGCTGTCCAGATTCCGGGACCACTGAGTCAACCGAAACTCAGTTATCTGTAGCTACTGAGACAATTTGGGATAATTGAGCTGTCCTCGTTCTCAGAAGAATGTGCTTCAGACCAGTGAGATCACAGTCAATGGGATATTCAATCCACCATCAATGGAGTATTCAATCATACATAAGTTCAGAAAATCAAAATAACTTTTAAATGAGTACAGAACCCAAAACAGCAAGGTTAAAATATTAAACAGCAATTTTTACCCAAGGATGTTTGCTACCATACTTCATTAGCATGCACTAATTTTATTCCCTTTATCTCCATATTTACATTATTTGGTCTTCTTCTGCCCTTATAAGTCCTTCTGTTGTATTCATGTAAAAATATTCAAGTCTTTAAAGAATTTTTGTGAGTTTATTTGAGCCAAACTGTCAACAATTGCCGGGAAGCAGAATCTCAATGGATTGGGATAACGCTCCGGGGAATGGTGGTTTTTCACCTAGTTTTATACCTTACATTAAATGAGGATATGTAAGTGGGTTACATGAAATCCATTGTGATAGATTAGGGAGGAGGGAGAAAGCAAAGGGTAGGGAAATCTCTGGGATTGGATAAAAAGTAAAATGATACTAGTAGACACATCACATAGGTGGGTACAGGATAGTTAACAGTCAACAATTAACATGGCAACAATAACAATGAAGGAATCTTTGGTATCTGTCCTGGTGCCCAGGCATTTGGTTGTGTCCTGAGAGGTCTGGAAAAAAGGGAAGTTACAAATTACCTCAACATTTCAATGATATATTATCATAGATGCAAAAAGACAATAAACTCAGTTAAGGTAAAGATCAACCTTGTCAGGAAAGATACTGGCCTAGGAGATGACTACCCACCATAACTGCTTTTAGTTAAAGTTTAATTTTAGACCATCCTTTGTAGTTCCTTTAGGTCTTTGATTTTGCAAGACTGCTGTGCAGGCCTTCCCTGAGCTTGTCAGGTGAGCATGTGGTCTCTTTTATCCACAGTTATTGGTGAAAGTGGAATTCTTGGGGTACCACTGGAAAGGAATTTTCTGAGTCTCGGAGGATGTGGTAGCGTGGAAAGCTTTATTGATAATGTAAAATTAAGAGAGCTCCCCTCTAAGGTCCCATCTCCATCTGTCCCACCACGGAAGAAGTCCAATCTTGACTTCAGCAGGGCTAGGATTAAGACCACTGTCCAAAGTTTCTGTTCTATATTAAAGGCCAGTCCAGTCCAGCATCTGGTTAGTTTAGCTTGTGTTCCCAGCTACAGTCCACTGTGTGTGGGATCTGCATGGCCATGTGCCATGTGGCTACTGAAAGCCACGTGACTGGTGAGTGCAGGTCATGGAACAAGCAAGAGCAAGCAGAAGCAAGGATTTCAAGAGAGAGGGAACTCTTTGGGGGATTTGACCTCCCAAGATTTTGCATGCTTGTATTGGCTCCACCCGCCCATCCATTGTTCTCCAGGCTAGACTGACAGAGAAGCATCTTTCCTATGTCACCCTGACTTCACTGCTCAGGTGCCCATCTCCCATTTGTTAGATTCTTTCCCCAGTGATCTTCAGGGAATGGACTGGAGGTTCCTTGGAGAGAGTGAGGTTGTAGCTTCTGGTGACACTGCCCTGATGACCTTACTTATAATGCCTGGCCTTTCCTTTGCTCTTTTCCTATTAATATTAATAACTAGCTAGTTACGATAACACTTCCTTTTATGTTTTCTCCTAATTTTTCTTTTAATTTTATTCTGTTCTCAAATCAGTTTCCTAGGAAGCCAAATGAAAGAATATATATTATATATTATATTTATAATGGTCACTTTCATGCTTAAGAGAGAATGATCTCTTAGGTATATATAAAAAAAGAAGCAAAACATAACAAATTTAATTGTTTTATTCAGGAAGCTCACTAAATACACCTAAAGTCTCTGATTCCTCATTCTCTCAAGTTCATGAGAGGACTGTCACTGCATAGGACCTTCATTTCTTTAATATGAGCTCTTCTCATTTCTTTCCTTTTGTTTCAAAGTAGCCTCATCCAGCACCCTGACTCACATGCCTCCTTCTCCCTTGCATGTCTACTCCCTTAATCATTAAGCCCTAGGACCGTGGTTAGCAAACTGTGGCTCACGAGCCACATGTGGCTCATTGGCCCCTTGAGTGTGGCTCTTCCACAAAATACCACGGCCTGGGTGCGTCTATTTTGAAGAAGTGGCATTAGAAGAAGTTTAAGTTTAAAAAATTTGGCTCTCAAAAGAAATTTCAATCGTTGTACTGTTGATATTTGGCTCTGTTGACTAATGAGTTTGCCGACCACTGCCCTAGGACAATGAAGTTCTGACCAGCATAAAATAATCTTAGGAAAAAAGCCTCAGGTCTGTTGACCACAGAAACAGAATTTCAAGCAATTAGAGATAACATCTAGACCTCAGTTGTGTTTAGCTCTGGACACAGGAAAGTGCAGTGGCCCCACCGACCCCAGACTTATGAAACCAGACAGAGAGATGCCATGGTTGACATCAGAACCAGATGTAATGATCAACTATTCCCTGCCCTAGTGCCAATCAATAGAGAACATGACCCTACTCCCTTAGTCCTCTATATAACTCATCCCCTAGAAGCCATACCCTATGGAGCCAGTTCTTGGAACACTGGGTCACCAGTGACTCTTGGTGTGGCATCATTTCCTTAATTAATAAACTTTGACTTTCTTGGCTGCAAACTCCTGTTTGTGTTTGACTGGGTTCTGATGTGTGTAGGAAAACAAACTCCTTTAGTTTGGTAGCAGTATCTTGCTTTCTTGGCTTTACTCTAATCTCCAGTACCTTTGGGATTGCTAACTGCCATTCTTATTTAAAATGAAACCAATTTTGATTGTGTAGTGTTATGATCTTGTTCTGAACTTTTGGCATATTTTTTATATTATTGGCTGTTTATGAATCACATATATCATTATTTAACTTACTAGAGACCTGGTGCATGAGGGGAGTCCCTCAGTCCATCCTGCATCCTCTCCAATCCAGGACATCCCTCTCGCAATCCGGGACCACTGGCTCCTAACTGCTCACCTGCCTGCCTCCCTGATCACCCCTAACAACCTCTGCCTGCCTGCCTGATAGCACCTAACCACCTCTGCCTGCTGGCCTGATCACCCCTAACTGCCTCTGCCTGCTGGCCTGATCACCCCTAACTTCCCTCCCCTGCTAGCCTGGTCACCCCTAACCAGCTCTGCCATGGCCCCCGCCACTGTGGCTTTGTCCAGAAGAATGTCTGGATGGATGTCCGGAAGACATCTGGTCTAATTAGCATATTACTTTTTTATTAGCATAGATTATATAACATAAGTTTTAAGGTAGAATTGCATTAGTAGAAATGAAGAGACATTGCATTAAAAAATGTATATTGGTTTGATATGATTCAAATCCACTTGTTTATGACAAATATCAAGTCTTTAAGAATAGGATTGCTTGACCTAGCTGCTTTGGCTCAGTGGCTAGAGCTTCAGCCTGAGGACTGAAGGGTCCCAGGTTTGATTCTGGTCAAGGGCACATACCTGGGTTGTGGGCTCAATCCCCAGTAGGGCAGGTGCAGGAGGCAGCTGATCAATGATTCTCTCTCATCATTGATGTTTCTATCTCTCTCCTTCTCTCTTCCTCTCTGAAGTCAATAAAAATCTATTTTTAAAAAGCCTATCTAATAAAAGAGTAATATGCAAATTGACTGTACCTCTGCTACACCCATAAACCACACCACAAGCCACGCCCACCAGCCAATCAGGAGCAAATATGCAAATAAACCAAACCAAGATGGCTGTGGCCACAGAGAGAGCAGGAGGGAGGCTTAGGTTTCCCTGGCAATGGAGGAAGCCAAGCTTTCCGCCTGCCCTTGACGGCCCAGGCCTCCACTCAATACTACAAAGTTTCAATTATAGAAGATAAATAAAATAAATCCCAACAAAAATGGCAGCAGCCATGTAGCTGGAGAGAGGAGGCTAGGGTTGCCCCCGGTGATGCAGGAAGCCAAGCTTCTGCAGCCCTGGCTTGCCTTGGCCTCTGCTTAAGGCTACAAAGTTTCAATTATAGAATATAAATAAATCCCAGCAGAAATGGCTGCCACCATGGAGCAAGCAGAAGGCTTGGCTCCTCTCCAGGCTACAAAGTTTCAGTTATAGAAGATAAATAAATCCCAAATACCAGGGCCTCTGCTTGGGTCGCTGGGGGTGTGGCCGGCCTGCAAACCACTACAGGCTCCTCCCCCAGGCTACCCTATGCCCCAAGGGAACCCCCACCCTGATCCAGGACATCCTTCAGGGCAAACCAGCTGGCCCCCACCCATGCACCAGGCCTCTATCCTATCTCATCCTGCCTAATTAAAAAATAATATGCAAATTGACCATCACTCCAACACACAAAATGGGCTGCTCCCAGGTGGTCAAAGATGACTGCCCCCATGTGGACACAAGATGGCTGCCACAAGATGGCCAGCAGGGGAGGGCAGTTGGGAGGGACCAGGCCTGTAAGGGAGGGCAGTTGGGGGCATTCAAGCCTGCAGGGGAGGGCAGTTAGGGGTGACCAGGATGGCAGAGGAAGGAAGTTGAGGGCGACCGGCCTTGCAGGGAAGGACAGCTGGGAGGGACCAGGCCTGCAGGGGAGGGCAGTTAGCGGCAAACAGGCTGGCAGGGGAGCAGTTAGGCATCAATCAGGTTGGCTGGGGCGTGGTTAGGAGGTGATCAGGCTGGCAGGTAGAAATGGTTAGGGGCAATCAGGAAGGCAGGCAGGTGAGCAGTTGGGAGCCAGCAGTCCTGGATTGTAAGAGGGATGTCTGACTTCCTGTTTAGGCCCGATGCTACTGGGATCGGGCCTAAACGGTCAGTCGGACATCCCTCGAGGGGTCCCAGATTGGAGAGGGTGCAGGCTGGGCTGAGGGACACCCCTTGCCCCCTGTGCATGAATTTTGTGCACTGGGCTTCTAGTAAAAGAATAAGATTGCTTTGCTATCAAAGCCAAGTAAGGTGTGTAATTCGTTGTCCCTGATGAAGTCTGAGCAGCTCAGTTGCTAAGTGACTTCACTGGGTTCTTATCAAATAAAATCCATAAAAAAGCAACTATGCCCACCATGCATTTAGGCTATAAAGTCTGACAGTTGGAGAGGACAGAGTGCTTCTGGAGTAGGAGACAGTAAGGGTCAGCAGCTGGGAAGCAGGGAAGATGTGTGAATGCCCAGTGCCTGGAAGCACCAGAGGGTCTGGGATTTGCAAATCTGCTGGGGGCGGGGACAGGCCCTGTGCTCCAAGAGGTCAGGTCTGGAGGGAGGCAGGGTTGCGGTTCCAGGGATCCCCTTTTTGCGAGGTTCCTCCTCCTCCCCTTAAGCCCCTAACCTGTCCATTTGGATGAAGGGGGTGGGAAGCAGGTACGCAATGCCTGGGTGGGATGCCCCTCAGTCCCAGATCCCTCCCAGGGCAGGGGAGGGGTATTTGTATTGGTTTATTTGATTCTTCTTACATGTTGAAGGGGGTGGCAGGGGAGTCATCTGCCAGACATGGTTTCCTTCTGCTTGCTCGCCCAAGCTGTCCCATGTGACGCCTTTTCCCTTCCTTCCCCGCTACCCTGAGCTAATGTTCATGAGATCACCGGGGACGAAACTGGGGCCCCCTGTTGTATTGCATTGCATGGAGATTGCACTCCACAGGAACCTAACTAATCCAGGGAGGGTTGGGGTCATTCACTGCAGGAAAGGCTTGATTTAAATGAAACCACAGCTTATACAGGCTGAGCCATTTACCGGATGGTTTATCATCCCTTCTGGCTGTTTCCTTGGAAACCACAAAGTCAAGATAGCAGTGGAATGCTGCATCCCCTTATCTGAAACCCTGATTCTCTAGGCCAGTGACTTAGAGGCCCCAGGGAAATGTGGGATGTCCCTTTCTTACTGATATGATGTCACACAGCCACATTTTAGGTAGGCTAGGATTTGGGCTCCTACCCAGGGCCGGCACAGGGGCGGGACACTGCCTGCTGATCTGGTTGTTACATGACAGCGTGATGGACAATTTGCATAGTCCTCTATTATTAATATAGATTACAGGCCCAGAGTTTGTCTCATCCTAATTAAACCCAATGAGATTAACTTTGTTTTGGCAAGCAACATTCCAGGTCTTGTCCTAAGTCTTACAGCTCTAGATTGATCTTGGGCCTGTTGGAAGGATGAGGTTACTCCAAATCGGGTATCAGATTAGCATACATATTATGATGAAGAAAAAAAAACTATATTTTCCTAGGCAACCACTATTCTATACCAAACCCTTTTCATGATTAGACTCATCTTCCTTCAGTTGCTTATTTTTGTTGTCTGTGCTTTGGTGTCATGTCAATGAAGCCATTGCCAAGACCAATGTCATGAAGCTTTCCTTCATGTTTTCTTCTAGGAGTTTTAAAGTTTCAGATCATATGTTTAAGTCTTTAATCCCTTTTGAGTTGTTTTGTTGTGTTTGTTTTTTGTATGGGCCCAATTTGTCTTTTGAATGTGGATATTTAGTTTTCCCATCATCATTTCTTGAAGAGACTATCTATCCTTTTCCCATTGTGTATTCTTGACACCATTGTCAAAGATCAGTTGTGGATTTTTCTTTCTTAAGATTGATTTAATTATCCCTGGTACTTTGTGGTTCCATATGTAATTTAGATTTTATTTTTTTTGTTAAAAAATATCATTGTGATCTTGATTGGGATTGCATGAAATCTATACATTGATTTGGGTGGTAGAGACATTTTAATAATATTAAGAATTATAACCTAGGAACATGGGATTCCTTTCTATTTGTTTTTAAACAAGCTTAGTAATAGAGTTCTTATTTTGTTAATTCATTGCTTTATCCCCCAGGACATAGAGCATTGCTTGGTCCATACTATGTGATCAGTAAACGCTCTTTGAATAAGTGAAGGAACCTTATATATGTATCAAGTAATAAAATATATTAGCATTAAAGAACCCATTAATGAGCCAGTGGTGCCCCCTGGTGATCAAAATTCATCACTGTAGCCTTTTTCTTCAAGTAATTGACTATTGGGCTCCTCTAGTAGTTCATAGTATAATATTACTGGAAGTTGTCCCAAAGAGATACAAGTAGTGTAAGAGTAATATCTTATAGGTATATATCACTTTACAGTTGTCCAAAGTTTGGGGACACATAGAGATGTAGCAGGGTTCTCCATTAAAACAGAACCATCATAAATATATGAATGATTCTGTCACATTCGTAAAGAGTAAGAAAGCTAGCGGGGTTAAGAACTGAATGAGTGATGAAGAAAGAGGTTGTTGAGATTTCAGATATTGTCAGGAGGCCTGAGCTTTATTTATCTCTAATAAAAATCCGAGTTATTTACCCAGCATAAGAGATGTTACAAAAATGACTTAATAAATAAAGTGGGTAGTGGCTAAGACTTGTGAATTAGTTAGAAACACTATAGAAATACTGTCCCTTACATGAATAGCAAGACCAGCAGTCCATTTGGTTCTGACAATTCTTGAGTTTTTATTCACAGTCTAATATTAATTCACTAATTTGAAAGAATATGGTTGCCCATTGATTACAAGTACATGAGAAGACTCCTGTCTCTAGCATATTGTCACATTTTTTTCTAGAGAAGCTTTCATGCCAACTATGGGAAAAGCTTTTAAAAGGACAGAGAGCTGGGATTTCCTTAAGCTTAAGGGAATAGGTTGCATGATTGCCTTAGTCTGGTTTGCTAATAAACACTTGCATGTGAATAGAATGTATTCTAATGATTGCTTTTGATACCTGCAAGATCTCTGGGAGAAAGGTCTTAGCATTCAACTACCTATAAAGATTGAGGCTATGATACCAAAATAAAGCCAGCAACCATGGGGGGGGGGCCATGTTGGCTTAGATCAATTCACTGGTTTCCTTGGAAGTCCCCTCCAAATTGGTGAGTTTGAATCTTTCTGTCTTATGTGTTCCATAGTGAAACTGTATATGAATAATAGTATCGTAAGACATGATTGTTTCATGGAAAGAGCACTGCAATGAACATCAGAAAACAGATTTCTAGTCCCAATTCTACCATGGCTTGATTGTTTTTGTTAATAGGTTAATTTATCTCTATGGGCCACTCTTTACATTGATCTTGGACTTCTAGCCTCCAAAACTATGTAAAAGTAAATTTATATTGTTGAAGGCAACTCATCTATGGTATTGTTTTGGTCTCCTAGCAGACTGACATAGAAGCATTACACATGATATATCATCTGGGAGATAAAGTCATTCTAATAGAAAAACCTGTGAGTTAGAAATGAAGCTAAATGCTCTGTGAAGTTGGGTGAGGAACTTCGTTTTGCAAAGATTCAAATTCTTCCTTTTAAAAATAGAGGCAATAGTACCTAGTACCTAATTTATTGAGTTACTGTGAGGATTAGATGATTAAATAAGATAATTGAAGGAAGTGCCTTGTCAACTATAAAAAATTATATAAATATCCGGATCCACCCCACCCTTCCTGGGAATCTTCTATTTTAGAGAGACAAACGAGATAACTCCTCACAGATAGTCGCTCTGATCTCCTCAGACAGTTCTTGGGCAGGAAGTTCCACCCACGTCTCTCAGACTGAGAGGACAAATACTCCAAAGGCACGTAAACAATGTCCTTCCCCAACTTCTCTCAAGTCAAGTGTATTGGTTTTCTTTAAGGCAATAATTCTAAGGAAGCAACTCGACATAAGACAACTTTTCCATTGAGTTTTTTCCCCAACTTTATGAAGCATAATCGACAAATATAATTGTAAATATTTAAAGTCTACAACGTGATGATATCATGGAAAGATTACCAAGAGCAAGGTAATTAACAAATTCATCACCTCACAGAGTTAAACCTTTTTGTAGTGAGAACATTTAAAATCTACTCTCAGCAACTTTCAAATATATAATACACTATTATTAAATGTAGTCAGCATGTTGTATTACATACTTTCAGTTCTTGATGAAGATGATAAAGAAAACAGCACAGAAATCACAAAAAGTTAGCTTAGGAGAAAAATGTTACTTATTTAGAACTCAGGAATAACAAATTAGTGGGTCCTTTATGTTAATTCCTGTGCACCATCTTCCTCCTATTTTAAAATTATGTATTCTTTGAAATGTGATTCGGTTCTCATTATGCTTTTGACAGGTTTATGTCCAGTGTGATTTAATTAGGAGTCTGTTTTTATTTTGAAAAAATTAATTGAGATAAATATGTATTCAGAACACAGATGAATTTCTCTAGGGTCTTTATTGAAAAGACTGTTTTGTTGCCAAAGACACCAAAATTGCTGGTTCACTGGTTAGTCATTTCTTTACCAATGAAAAGAGACAGCATAGAGATTTCCTGGAAAATGAATTTATGTGAATGGAAATAGTAGGTTAAAATCTTTCTGCTTAACTATTTAGGAACATAACAGAGACTAAACCAGATTACAGAATATTAAACTGTGTAGAACTAGATTATCCCTGCACTGTTTAAGAAACTAGGGCAAAGTGTCTCCCTTTTTATTTTTAAATTAATAATGTATTTTATTTCATTAACCAATAATCATTGTGTACTTTTTATTCATTTAAAATTAAAAATTCAGGATATCATAAAGGATGACTAGTGGTTTTGATCTGATAGAAATGATGGAGCTACTGGGACTTAAAAGTAAAATTCTCTCAGGGTATAGCCTATCATTTTAGGAAAAGAAAACTACCTTCGGAAGCTGTATTAATTTGGAATTATCATCCAAGAACTGTTACATGTATTACATCATTCGTCAAATGCAGGAAGTATGGGCCAAATATGAAAAAAGGTCAATGAAAGGAGGAAAAGAGATTCAATTATGCTGTTGCCTAAGTACAAAGAAGAAAAAAGTCTTCAGTCTAAACATATCTGCTGTCATTTAAATAGAAAAGTTTTCAATAATATATTTATGGTTTTTATTTTTATATTTTTTCAGTGCAACATTTTTATATTTAGACATAGGCAGCTGGGTTCAGCTTAGATGATCCCAATTTTGTTGGTGACATCCAAAGCATCATAGTCAGGAGCCAGTTGAACATATGCCTTCTTCTCTCCACCAGGCTTGATCAGGGTGTTGATCTTGGCCACATCAGTGACATAGAACTTCTTCACAGCCTGTTTGAGCTGGTGCTGGTTGGCCTTAACATCCACAATGCACACAAGTGTATTATTGTCTTCTATCTTCTTCCTGGCTGACTCCGTAGTCAGGGGGAACTTGATGATGGCATAGTGGTCAAGCTTGTTTCTCCTGCATGCGCTCTTTCAAGGATATTTAGGCTGCCTTTGGAACCTTAGTGTCTTTGGCCGTCGGAAGGTGGGTGACCTGTGGACCTTCTTTATTTTTGTGGCTGCGGATGCCTTCCAACCCTGCTTTCTTTGCCTTTAAAGCCTTTGTTTTGGCTTCGGCTTTGGGAGGGGCAGGGGCTTCCTTCTTAGCTTTTGGCACCTTCTCTGTCATATTTGTGATTTTTTAATTACAAAAGTAGAACCTGCTATATCTCAAAAAATACTGAAGCATATGGTAGTCCTTTGATGTGCCAACTTGGCTAGGCCATAGTCCCGAGTTATCCATCAAATGCTAATCTAGGTGTTGCTTGAAGGTATTTTGTAGATCTGATTAAAGTCCCTAATCGGTTTGTTTTAAAGAAGATTATTCTAGATACTATGAATGGGTTTGATTCATTCTGTTGAAAGGCCTTAAGAGCAGAGCTGAGGCATCCCTGAAGTAGAAGCAGCTCTACCTGCAGATTGCAGCTTGAGCATGTGCCTAAGAATTCCAGGTTGTCCTTCCTAACATCATGTCCAACAGATTTTGGACTTGCTTTATCAGACCTGACAACTACATAAACACACTTCTTACAATATATTTAGTATTTCACACCTTTTACTGGTTCTGCTTCTTTGGGTGAGTCCTAACTGATAACAAATTTTGGTGAGGTGGGAGGAACAGAATCTGAAGGATGAATTTTCTGAATTGGTTCTTGGTTTTCTGGAATTGATTCTCTAGTTGGTAGATTTAAAGTTACCAATGACTCTATTGCTCTTAGTAAAGAGAGCACTGATGCTCCATGGTTTGATGTGGCAACAGACGTATGCAAAATATTACCACTGAATACTCCCAATCAAATACCTATAGAAGGCGAGGTTCTGGGTGACCATGCATTTGCTATGTTAGGACTTTAGTCAAACTAATTAGTATAATGGGGTTGACTGGTTGCCCTACCTATGCTAGAACAAATGGAAAAAAATAAGAATGAATTCTAGACTTGAAATTCCCAGCATGAGCCCTGTGTAAATCACTTTAAAACTTCAACATCTTCCCTGAAAAAACTCTTGTCTACCCTAGTTTCAGGGCTATGCTTTCTGAGAACCAAACCCAGAGTCGCATACTGTGGTTGACTAAATTAAATGCAAATTGAATTCCCTCCCAGGGTACTTTTAAACTGAGGGCATTTATTGGAAAGGATTGAGTTCCTTAAAATTAGAATGGGGTCATATAGGTAGCTCCTGATAAAGCTGGGGATATTGAACCCCTAAATTCTGCCAAGTCTTTTTTGCCAGGAAAAGCAGTCCTTTCATCTTTGCCTAAAAAAACCATAATGGCCTCCCTGAGGTAGTTGTCTGACAAGGCCCTATTTACTCTCCAAAGGATGTACTGTTTAATGTCCCTTTTGGATTCTAAACCTATCATTGGATTCAGTTCACAGAAGGCCCTAAAGGTTGAGGGAGAGATTTTAACCCAAGAGGAGGTTCACTATACACTGAAAGAACTGTATTATTATTCTTCTTTTCTGGGCCAACTTATAGAGACAGAAATCTTGGTAATGTGTGTGAGAATGGATCTTAAAGGTTTGGGATAATTGTGGAAGAATATGTTGTTGGAGTAGAATAATTTTATTGATATGGGGTCAATTATGAAAGATTCTGGATTCAAGTTTTAGCTTCAGGAGATGGATTAGGCTTTAACCATTTGGTTGATTGACTGAAATGTGGACTAGAGAACAGCTTTATTAAAGGGAATTGGAATGCCAGCTATACTCTAGAGGGGCGGGGGTGGGGGGGGGAGCATCCAGCCTGTGGGCCACATAAGCCCACAAAATTATTTGGTTTGGTCATGTCCAGGCAATCGCAGGTGGGATTTGAAATTCAGTATATTTAGGAGCTTTTTTTCATAGCAACATAAATTTATATGAAGTGAATAACATTAAGTGAATAATGTTACAAATATCCAAATGGCCCTTGGCAGAAAAAAAAAAAGGTTCCCCGCCCCTGCTTTAGAGGAAGGTTTCCAAAGGCTTAGGAAGCCTGGAATGTTAGAGTGTTTGTATCAGGTAAGTCCCTGATTCAGCACCTTGCCCAATATTCTAAGTGCTAGTGCCTCCTTTCTTTCCTAGTATAAAATAGGCATCTTCTCAGATCACAGTGGCATAAAACTGGAAATCAACTACAATAAAAACAATCCAAAAAAATCAAACACATGGAGACTAAATAACATGCTATGAAACAATGACTGGGTTACCAGAGAGATCAAAGAAGAAATAAAAAACATCATGACAACAAACAACAATGAAAACACAACAACCCAAAATCTATGGGACACAATGAAAGCAATCTTGACAGAGAAGTTCATAGCTCTACAAGCCTACCGCAAAAAAACAAGAAACAATGGTAATAAATTACCTAACACTACAACTCAAAGAGTTAGAAAGAGAGCAACAAGAAAAGCCCAGTGTAAGCAGAAGGAAGGAAATAACGATCAGAGTGGAGATAAACAACATAGAGACCAATAAAACAATGCAAAAGATCAACAAAACCAAGAGCTGGTTCTTTGAAAGGATAAACAAGATTGATGAATCTCTAGCCAGGCTCACCAAGAAGCAAAGAGAGAGGACCCAAATAAACAAAATCAGAAATGAAAGAGGACAAAATAGGCTGTTATTATGTTAATTAAATGCAGAAACAAAACCATTTTCAAAGTCAAATTACAAACATACTAGTAGTATCAATCTTTGTATGTGAGCATGAATATGCTTTAGGTCTGAAAACTATATAAACATGTATATATTAATGACACATTATTTACATATCTGTTGAGAGGTTGTGACCCTGGTTGACCTGTAAGCAAGGCCTAGGTAATCAGAATCTCCTCTCCCCTCCCCTGTCCTTGGTATGTATGTTCTGCCCACTGTTCCCACAGTAGGAGCTGTTTCAAGGATGCAGCCTTAAGAGAGCAATGTGTTGCTGAGACAATTTGGACTGAATACATGACTGTACCCAGGTAAGGCCTCTGTATAAATGTTTAAGATTCCAGCAGGTGGGTGTGTAGATCCACCAATCATGCAGCCATCTAGACAACCCTTGTATGTAAGTTCACTTACTTATTAAACTGGTCACCTACCAACCTGGAGTGCTCCTTCTCTTTCTTTGGTCTTTCGTTTCCCTCTGTGTATGGGGCCCAGTTTTCAAATCAATAATATCATTAACTTGGGAAGGCTGACCCCTCTTTCAATTCAGATATTGTTTTCAAAAATCCTGTATGTGATAACCAAAAGAGATTTCAAGTTGCTTTAACAAAATAATAAATAAAATCTCAAGAATGTCTCACAAACTCATTTCCCCCTTCCTTTGATGAACTAATCTTTATGGTTACTCTGTTTTCTCCTGAGAAACTCCAGTAACAGTTTTGGTTTAAAAGATAAAATAATTTTATTTTTATGAATCTGGGGTCAAAATTAGGAAAGGCATTATTAAAATGCTTTGGTCAAAAAATATTTGGTGTGTTGGCTCCTTCATTAGTCAGACTAATATATTTAAAAAATGCAAAGTTTAACAAAATACACATTGAAAATTCTAGTTCTCTTTAGAGTAAAGAATTCTTCTTGTTCTATTTAAAATAAACCAAGAGCATGGTAAAAGACAGCATGAAAGCACAAAAGTAGACTCATGAGAATTAAAGGTCAATAGAGTAAGGGAAAAATAAGCTATGATTTTCTGAGTAAAATCTGAAGATGCTAAATAATAATCCTTTTTTCCCCTCAAAGGGAAAGCAAACTTCATAATCCAAGGTCACGATTTTTGTTTACCTATCAGTTCTCTCCTTTCTATTATGTATGACTCTTTTTTTCCCCCTAAGTTTTTGGTATGATCTAATAGATTTAAACATAAAACAATCATATTGTAAAGTTTTAATTTTTTGCCTTAAAATATAATTAAATATTCCTATATAAGGCAATCCTATATAATTAAAGCCTAATATGCTAAGTGTCCAACAATTTGTTCGACCATTCGACCAGTCGCTATGATGCACACTGACCACCAGGGGGCGGAAGCTCTGACCTGTAGGTTAGCTTGCTGTTGGGGTCTGGCTGATTGGGACTGGGCGAGATGGGCCAGACACACCCTGGAGCCCTCCGGCGATCCATCCCTGGCCTTGATCATGCACCAGTGGGGTCCCTCGGTGTGGCCTGTGCCCTCTCACAATCTAGGACCCCTCTGGGAATGTCAGAGAGCCAGTTTCAGCCTGATCCCTGCAGGCCAGAATGAGAGACCCCACTGGTGCACAAATCCGTGCACCAGGCCTCTAGTGTATATATAAAATTAATGTTAATTTTATTTAATCTTTATAAAATATAAATGCACATATATATAAATATATATGCAGATATATACATATGTGCAAGAATATAATACTCTATGGCAACTCTGTATTTTTGTTCTCTCTGATTTAGAGAGAATGATTTCCATAGAAATTTTCTTCTTTTTGTAATAAGAAATTATTTACACCTGGCTTTCGAGTAGTTAAAATCAGTTGGAGGCCTCAGAAAGCAAATTAGTCATTCTTTAAAAAAAAAATACAGTCACTATTGGTATTAAAAAGTTCCATAAAAATAAAGCACTTTTTAGAATTTATGCAAATGATTTGAGTAGGCTTGCTCCCTAGGTTCACATAATTTATAGCACTATCTGAAACTAAGATCAATCTGTTTATTAAAAACTTTAGTTGTTATAAATCAGACTGGTTAAACATATTCTCATTTTTGTAATTGGAAATATAAGTGACAAGTGTTAGTTTATCTGACCAGTAAACCAGAATAGAAAGTTTCAATTAGTTAGGCTTTCTATAAAGAAATTAAGTAAAGTCTTGGATAAATTGGAGTATTTCCTAGTATTGTTTTAAGATTGCATTATTTTTACATTCTGACAAAATTAGAGAGAGAGCATATTATCCAGCCAGTATAATTTCAAAGAATTCACCTTGATTAAATGTATTAATTAAATTTCTCTCTTGTTAGATATATATACTAATTATTGAAAGGTATTAAATAACTTAAAAGCAATGGATATCTTCACAGCCCTTATTTTGAAATCTTGCAAAGCCATTAAACTAATTCAAATCAAAAGCCCATCACTTTTACAGCAGAAATATGTTTCCCCTTAAATAATGAGCATATTTAAAGCATTAAAGTTATTTTTTCCTTTGGAAAATTTTCAATTATAAAACCTTAAATTTATATAAGCCCTATTTAATCTCTATAAACCAATTAACACATACATTCCTTTAAGTTTCAAGAGATCCAAGAAGCTGTTTTGTTAATTTTCACACCTTTTATGTCAGACTGATTTGGGCGGGATATTTCCAGAGTACTACACATGTATTTTCTAACTGACGGAAATGGCTGACCATTGTAAACAGAATATTGTATCTCATTTTGTTTTAAAAGTCCACAGAGCTATAAAACTTGTTTAGAATAAACACTTCATCATGTGAACACTGTAATTCTAAATGATCTTTAGTGAAATACCAGCATTTAACCAGTTAGACACAGGAATTGGGGTTATATTGTGAGAAAAAAAAAAATAGTAGTTGATTCAGGAGATGGTTGTGGTTTAGGTGAGGATGAACATAGACAAGGAAGGAAGTACCGTGGTCAGATATGGTTCTGAGCTTTAAGAGAACAGAGCTGGTTAAGACAGGCATACCCTCCTCCATTTACATCTCCCACCAGAGTGGTACATTTGTTGCATTTGATGAACCTACATTGATACATCATAATCAGCTAAAGCCCATAGTTTATGTTAGGATTCAGTCTTGGTTTTGTGTAGTCTATGGGTTAGGAGACAAATGTATGACACATACCCATCACTACAGTATCATACAGAGTATTTTCACAGCCCTAAAAATCCTCTGTGCTCCACTTATTCACTCCTCCCCAGAGGGTTGTTTTTTGTTTTTTTTTAAATTCTGGAGCGATGAGACAAATTTTTAAAAATTGCAGAAAATAGAAATTATAATGAGTTGGCTTTTTTCCCCTTTCAATTTGGCAAATATGAGAGCATTTCCTGCCTCAATTATTTGTTCATAGTGTGAACGGAACAGCCTTTCAGTACCTGTCCTGTATGAAGGCAGGGCCTTGTGCTGTTGTCACTGTAACCAAATACCAACCAATACCTACTCCTTTACCATCCAAGTAATCAAAAATTCCCTTCTTCCTATTGTTCAGGTAAAAACCTTAGTTATTTGTGACTTTTTTCTTTTCCTCACACCAAACATTTCAATCCATCAAGGAAATCTCTTGGGTCTACCTTAAAAATATATTCATCTAACCATTTTTCTCCATTTCCACTGCTATTACTTAGTCTAAGTCATCATCAAATTATGCACATATTATTACAATGAGATCCCTAAATGGAATCTCAGTGTTTAAACCACCCCCCAACGATTCTAAGTGCAGAAGATAAAACAGAGATAATTTGGCACACAAAATAAGTAAATTAATGCTCAAACGGCCTAGTGCTTTTCTTTTCTTTTTTAAGTATATTTTTATTGATTTCAGAGAGGAAGGGAGATGGAGAGAGAGAGAGTGAAACATCCATGATGGGAATCATTGATCGGCTGCCTCCTGCATGCCCCCTACTGAGGATGGAGCCCGCAACCTGGACACGTGCCCTTGACTGAAATAAAACCTGGGACCTTTCAGTCCTCAGGCAGACACTCTACCCACTGAGCCACACCAGCTAGGGCTGGCCTAGTGATTCTGTACTCCACTCAGAGTAAAAACCTAAACAGTAAGAAATCCTTACAACCATACACACTTAGGTTCTAAATGTTTCTCTCATCTCATTTCCTGCTATTCTCTGCCATGCTGGTTCCCTCCAGTCATGGAGGCCTCCTGGCTGTTCTTGGCTTCCCCAGCATGCTCCTACCATAGCTCATGGCAAGTGCCCTCCTTTTTCTCCCCCTTTCCCCACAATTCTCAAAAGGCTTATAAAATAATAATAAACAAACGGAATTGTATACTCAGCACAATTTATTTCACTTCAAAAAAGAGGTGAGATACTGACCTTTGAAAAAACAAACACTATTGAATAATCATACAGGCAGCGTTTGAGAGAAGCTCAGAAAGAGAATGAATCTTAGACTGAATTTCAGAGATGCAGGAAGGAATAAAGAGCATGGAAGGGTAAATATGCCTGAAAATAAATACCAATTGTATGAAACAATGGAAAAAAATGTCTTTCGAGGTTTCAAATCTATAGAAAATTCAAATACCCAACACAAACTAGTTGGATGAGGCTTAAAATAGTTTAAATATTCAACGGTTCTTGCATTATTCAGAAAGTGATAAAAGAACAAATTTAGTTAAAAAAAATTAGAAGAAACATCAGCAGATTATCCCAAGGAAAAGTAAAGAAAAAAATTATAGATATAAGAGAAAAAAAAAAAGAGAAGGTACAAATAATTAAAACTGGTGTTTGCAAATAGTGTATTCTACAAAAGCAAATAAATTTGAAAATTTAGATAAACATGGAAAAAGTTCCTAGGAAATAAAAACCCTAACTTACCAAAACTGCCAGAAGAAAGAAAATTCAAATAATATAAAGGAGGAAAATAATATAATAACCTTCATAGATAGAACAGGCATTTGTTTAAAGGCAACATCCATTTATACCAAAAAAAAAAAAAATTGAAAATTGGGAAGAACAAAAGGGAATTTCTTTAACCTGATAAGATTTATATTCAAAATATCTATTTTCCATCTTTTTTATCAGCTTGCTTCAGTATGGCTATTTTCTTATATCTATTTCCCAATTCTTACTCAAAATCTCAGTTGTATTTCAGTTGTCTAAGCATACTTTTAAATATTAAAAAAATAAGTATAATTACGTTAAAGTCTATACTTGCTAACTATGACGCTCTTACCATTGTCTGTTTTTTCTTTTGATTACCAATCTATGACCCCTCCCTTGTATATGAAACAAAATAGAGAAAAATTTGAGGATCAGTATAATATTATCCTGTTACAGAAAATATATGCTTGATTTTGGCAGATGCCTGGTTAGGGACACTGGCTGAATCCACTCAAAGTCTGAGACTGAGAACCAGACTTTAGTCCTTGTGAGGACTGCATATTTCTAGTTCACTTTTGCTTTCTAAAGTATAGTCTTTTGGGGTCCAGACCAAAAACCTGCATTTTCACTAGCTTCTCTCTCTCTTTTTGTGAAGTCCTAAAAATTCATTATTTTTTCTCTTTAGATATGCAAAAATTTTGAAAGCTCTACTGGGCTTCTAAGCATCTCAGAAACAAGTATTTTTTAGGAAAAAAATGTGGCTATCAATGTAAGAGTTAACTCCCTGGTTTTCCAATATTCTCTCAGATATTACCTTTTAAATGTCTCTATGCTTTCGTAGATCTCCAATGCATGGGAACAAACTTCTAAAAATATCTTGTTTAGCTTTTCCTTTTGTCCTCAGTAGGAGGATTTGTACTGATTACCTACTGTGCATTAGCTAAGGCCAAACTCCCATTATATTTATTTTTAAGTGTAAATTGTATACTTAGAACATAATGCTAAATTTTCTACTTTAGTGTAATGATACAAAGTTTCCATTAAAGTAAATTTAGTGAGTAAAATGTAAGTCAATTTAAATAAAAATAGCACGTAAATAGTATGTACAGAAGTTAGGTATTAGTTTAAAGATAGACCAATATGACACAGGCATTAACCAGTGATTGAAGTCTGGGAAAGACAAAAGTGAAACAATCTATATTAAAAGAATAGTACAGTGTCTTCTAAGTTTTGATACTCAGAGATGCCTGCCTCCTTTAACAGTATTATCCTCACTGGTAGGATCTCTACCCACAGACTCAATTTCCATAAAAACTGCGTTCTCTTTAGTTCCTATACTCAAGCCTCTGTGGGATTCATATTTTGCTCAACCATTTATTTATATATACCATGTGTAGGATGTTTATAATATGTTGGTGATTTGGTCACTGCTCTTGAGGTGCTCAAAGCCCTCCTGATGATATAGAAAAATGAGCAAACTGCTCTAGTGCCATGAGCATAACAATACAATAATGGACAGGAAACAGAAGTAGCATGATATTGTTGCAACTGACATCCTTTGGGGGTGGGAAGCTATACAAATTTTCTAGGGGAAACTGGGGATGAATCAATTAATAATAAACTGCCAGGTGTCAGAGAAGGAAAAAGTAAAAAAGGTCCAATGAGAGTGGGGGAGGGAATTTTTGGGAAAGAAAAGAGTTGAGTAAATACAGAGGCATGAAACAGCATTGCTTGAATGGGTAACTGGAAAGAGTCAATTATATACACTAATAAAAGATAAACATGCAAAATGACTGTCCCTCCGATACACCCACCAGCCAATCAGGAGTGAGTATGCAAAATAACCAACAAAGATGGCAGTGGCCACGGAGCTGGAGTGAGTTGGGTTACCCCTGGCTACGGAAGAAGCCAAGCTTCCCACCCACCCTGGCCTCCACTCAAGGAGGGGCTGGAGCCTGGGTTGCCAGGTGGGGGGGGGGCGTCTGGGTCTCCAGGGGTGACCCAGGCTTCCAGCACACCCTGGCCTCTGCTCAAGGAGTGGCTGGAAAACAAAAAGGAGGGACTGGGAGCCTGGATCACCGGGGGCTGTGGCCAGCCTGAAAACGGCCCTCAGCCCCTTACCCAGGCTGCCACGCCCCCATGGAGTAAGAGTCCCCGCTGGGGGACCTGGCCAGACTACAAACAGCCATCAGTCCCTCACCCAGGCTGGCCATGCCCCCCCAGAGGGGACCCTCACCCCATGGAGGCATGGCCGGCCTGCAAACCACCACAGGCCCCTTGCCCAGGCTGCTCCAAGCCCCAAGGGAACCCCCACCCTGATCCAGGATACCCTTCAGGGCAAACCAGCCAGCTCCCACCCATGAACCAGGCCTCTATACTAATAAAAGGGTAATATGCTAATTAGACTGGGAGACCTTCCAGAAGACCTTTCGGACGTTCTTCTGGACAAAGCCATAGTGGTGGAGCTGAGGTAGAGGCAGTTAGAGGCCAAGAGGGAAGGGCAGTTGTGGGTGATCAGGCCAGTGGGGGGGTGCCATTGAGGGTGAGCAGACCAGCAGGGGGACCAGTTGGGGGTGAGCAGGCCATCAGTGGGGGTCAGTTGGGGGTGATCAGGTCAGTGGGGGCAGTTTGGAGTGAGCAGGCCAGCAGGGGGGCAGTTGAGAGTGATTAGACCAGTGGGGAGGGCAGGCCAGCAGGCAGAATGGTTAGGGGCAATCAGGCAGGCAGGCAGGTAAACAGTTAGTCCCGGATTGCGAGAGGGATGTCCAACTGCCGGTTTAGGCCCAATCCCTGTAAACCAGCAGTAGGACATCCTTCGAGGGGTCCCAGATTGGAGAGGGTGCAGGCTGGGCTGAGGGACATCCCCCCACGCCCTGTGCACAAATTTCATGCACCAGGCCACTAGTCACTAATATAATAATTGAGAGGAGGAAGCAGCAAGATAACAGTAGGCCCTTTATCTACAGTTTAACTTTTCATGGTTCCAGTGACCCATGGTCAATTGTGGTCTGGAAATATTAAATGGAAAATCCCAGGAAGCCTAAGTGACCATCAGTAGATGAGTGGATAAAAAAGGTGTGGTACATTCACACTGCAGAATATTATGCAGCAGAAACAAAAAAAGGATCTTTTACCCATTGAGACAGCATAGAGGGACCTGGAGAGTATGATGCTAAGTGAAATAATCCAGTCAGAGAAAGACAAGTATCACATGATCACACTCAGATATGGAATCTAATGAACAAAATAAACTGATGAAGAAAATAGATCCAGAGACACAGAAGCATGGAACAGATTGCAACATCTCAGAGTCCAGCTAGTTTTTGAATATCTATGGAAATGGAAAAACCTTTCAGCAGCTGCTGCCACTGTGAGCGTGCACGTCTGGAATGCAGTGCTGGCAAATAAATGTGAGAACTCTTAAAACTCATTTTGCTCAAAGTTGTATTTAATAATAACATAGAAGTTGGCCTCAATTTGATGAATATAATTTTGTTTCAACCTTTGTATCACAATTATAAATTAACTGGGAACAGGGAGCAGAAAAGAGATAAGGAAAATGATAAGAATTAATTTTTTATAAATATTATAATGGAAAAAAATTCATCATTACTAGCTTCTCAATTCTCACCACATATATTTAAAAGTAATTATTCATCATTTAATAAAATGAGGACTTATAAAACAGAGTCTTTCACAGTAGATGTATTATAAATTCTTACCGTTAAACACCTAGGCTGCCTTCCTTTCTTCATGAATAAAATCTGAATAAATTAGTACTGATAGAATTCTAGTTCATTATTGTTCTTATTTCTATTTATTTCAATGACAATGAACCATTGAAAGGGACAGAAGAGTACTAATTTACTAAAATATATAACTTAATTTTTATTATTAGAAATAATATTTGTTTACAAATAAATTATTTTTAATGCATTTTCGTTAACCTGGGCTTTGAAAAAATATTTTTAAAGTATACATTTAAAAAATGAAAATAGTACCTAGTGATGACATGGGCAAATATGTTAAGATTGGCAAGCTTTAAAAAATGTGAGTAGGAACTTCAAATTTTAATTCATGGTGTTCTCTTAATTATTCAAATAATGCTCACCAAAATGAATACCTAAAACATTAAGCACTGACAGCTTAATGGGGAGAGAATGTGCCAACCTCTTCACTCTACCATACTGGAAATCCCACAGCTCCTTTGTTTTTCAGGCCAAGGGGGCAGTTAATCAGTTTTTTGTTTTAGGATTTCTTCGCTAGCAGTGAATGCTGGGTCAGACTGGACCAGCTGAGCCCATTGCCAATGACCAGAGAAGGGGCTATGTGGGCCTAAACCGGGACAGCAAAATGGAGTGGGTCTGTCTTCAGTGAAGTTTCAGAAGTACAGTCAATGGAACTGGGTTATTGGATATGAAGTGTGAATAAGAGAAGAACACATTGCCTTTAGATTTTTGGCTTATGTGAATGTATATAATCATTGTTTACTTCATGTAAACATATTTACGTACCACCCTAGCTGGTTTGGCTCAGTGGATAGAGCATCAGTCTGTGAACTGAAGAGTCCCAGGTTTGATTCCGGTCAAGGGCACATGCCTGGGTTACGGGCTCAATCCCCAGTACGGGATGTGCAGGAGGCAGCTAATCAATGATTCTCTCTCATCATTGATGTTTCTATCTCTCTTTCTCTCTCCCTTCCTGTCTGCAATCAATAAAGATATATTAAAAAATATTTATGTACCTTCTACTTGTGTTAGGCACTATGCTAAGCACTAGGGTTATGGTGATTAACAAAATCATGCTGTTGGTACTTAAGCTTGCATCTCTCAGTGGTGTGTGTTCACATGCCGGCTCTGACTCCTGGCAACCCTGTGAATGAATGATATCCTCAGGAGCCCTGCTCAGCTCCTGCAGACTCAGGCTTATGGCTTCTTTCATGAAGTCAATCCATCTCTTATTTGGTCTTTTTTTCCTGCTGCCCTGTATTTTCCCAGCATTATTGTCTTTTCCAAAGATCCCTGCCTTCTTCTCGTGATATGCCCAAAGAAGGCTAGTTTTAGTTTTATTACCTTTGCCTCCAGCGATGTTTCAGACTTAATTTGCTCTAGGACCCATTGTCAGTGGTGCCATCAGATACAACTGAGGGGCTGATAAATTATAATTATTTTGTTGAAGTAATTCACGGGGCAGCTTTCATTAGACATCTTCATAAATCTCCAGGTACCAGGTATGAAATAAGCAAATGGAGCAAAATTGTGAGAGGTAGTAATGACTACTTATCTCCACATGGGGGCACTTTTAAACTCAGAAACAATTCTCTGCCCTTGCCCCAACCTCAATGTTGTTATTTGGGAACAGAATGACTGTGGATATTTACATTAATCCTCAATATATTTAAATGTCTATTTTTTCAAAAGAAGAAAACAAATAAACACATTTTCTTCAGTTTTTCCCTTTTCCACCTGCTCTTTATTTATTTAGAAAACCTAAAAGGTAATTGAGAGTTGCCATTCATTTGAGAGCTCAAATTTCCTCCATGACCCAAAATGATTTTAGTTAGTAGACAACTTTTGGGGAACAAAAAGGATATTAAATATGGCAAAATTGGAGTGTTTTTTTTGGCAAGTGCAAAAAATTCTCTAATCTTGAATTTTAGCTTAGATAAAAGGAACACTATCTTAGATTCTGGAAAAATTGTAGGCTGTCTCTCTGAAAAATAAATGTGTCATTAAATTCTAGCTTTTCACTAACTGTGTTTATGTATTCATTTCCAGCTATTATGTGGAGAAAAGAAATTATTGTCTACCTATCTGATACCAAAAAAAAATCATCATCTTATCCATTGTATAGTAAAAGTGTTGTAGTTGTTATTTTGTAATCACTCTGATTTGGTAAATGTCAGTGTCATGAAATTCTTTTTTACATGTTAATTGATTTAAAAAATGTGAATAGGAACTTCAAATTTTAATTAATTCGTGATGTTCTTTTTTTAATTTTTTTACCATTTTTTTATTGTTTTAAGTATTACAAATAGTAGTACATATAACTCCTTTTTTTCCCCCATTGATCTCCCCCTGACTTCTCCTACCCCCCAGTACATGCCTTCACCTGCCCGCCCTCCCCGCCGCCCCAGTGTCTTATATCCATTGGTTGTGCTTATATGCATGCGTACAAGTCCTTCGGTTGGTCTCTTACAGCCCCCCTCGCCCAACCTCCCCTGTCTTCCCAATGTAGTTTGACAGTCTGTTCAATGCTTTTTTGCCTCTGTATCTTTTTCCCACCATTTCTTTCCTTTAAAAAGTTTTGCCTTTGCAGATGCTCACCAAAATGAATACCTAAAACATTATTGTTATGAAATATAATTTAAAGCTTATTAGGATGGGGTCTGCAAATAAGGAGAATGAACAATTTGATGGGATTAGAAACTCTTTTTTTTTTTTTTTAAATAAGTCTTAAAATATTTGAGGCATTTTAAGGTACTGAGTAAGCACAGGTTAGGAGCCAAAACGACTGGGTTCCAATCTGACTCTATCATCTTTTAGTTAACTCATGTTGAACAATTTATTTGACCTCTAAAGAACCCATTTCCTCAATTATTAAATAAAATTTAAAATCAATGTATAAGATTACTTTGAAAATCAAGAGATAATGAATTTAAGTTGCTTCGCATAGTGCCCACCCAGCACAAGTATTTAATCAATGAATGTTAATTTTTATGGTTATTGATGAATAAATACATGCTTGTTACATAAAACGGGAAGAATACAGAAAAGTATAAAGGAGAAGAGCACAATCCAAAGGTAACCATGCACCATTAATCTGCACACATAATAATCAGCTTTTCCCGTTGGTTGGTCAGAGTCTTCGAAGAAGGCCCTCCCAGGCCTTCGAAGAGATGGGCAGGCAGAGTTCCAGGAACCTCCTTGGACAAGACAGCTGAGCGCCAGTATTCAATATGGAATTGCTTATTTCTGCCTTTTCTTTTCGGATGGGAATCCTGCTTGCACCTAGGACTGGGGTCCCTCATATCACAGTTTCTTTGTTTTACTTTCTTTAAGGAATACAATTCCAGTCTGCTAGAAGTGGATCAACAGTCATCCAGTTGTAGAGAACAGAGTATTTCTCAGTAGGATATGGTTGATTTTAAATCAGATTTATTCAGAGTTTTGACCAGGAAATTTTAGGAAAGACCTCAAGGATACCAGGTATTGGATATTGTGTCAACTCTTTTTTTCCCCCCATCAGCACATCTGTATCTGCTCTTTTCCACACCCCTGACCTCATGCCTCTCCCAGATTGCCCAAGACCTTAATTTTACTAAGTCACCCATATTTTTCTATTCTGGGCAGTTTCCCATAAAACTGTTCCACTTCAAACAAAACAAAACAAATAAACAGAAACCGAGCAAATAAATACATTGATATCTTTTATTTTAGGGTCCTATTTTTAGCTAGATAATTAATGAATTTAATAAGCTATTTTATTGTATCCATGATAGTAGTAATTGCTTAGATATTATCATAAAATGAGGAGATCCGGGTACAAAAATACTGAAATTTAGTAACGTTTGGCAACAGAGACTCAGAGGAAGCAAAAATTGTTGGAAGGCCAGTTACTTCTCTTGCTTCAGCTGAATGAACAGTCCAATCATAGGCAGGGAATAGGGCAAACTCAAAATGGTTAGCATCTGAATTGGGAAGATCGGGGCGTGAGAGTGTACAGCTGAATGTGGGCCTCCAAACCATCTGAAAGGCTTGGTCAGGGGCAATCAGCATAAAAGTGACTCCTGGAGTATTAATCTAGATCGAATGTGGTGGACTGAGGATGCACTACCTAGGCCTCTGAGGAAGGGAAGTCTTGCAGTGCCCACGGCTGGGGTTGCTCTCAGTCCTTCCAGGAATGCTCTCCCCTGTGGACAGACAGCTAGTGCAGGACCATGTCCTTGCCTGGGGAGCCACATAGAATGACTGATTAAAGTGGAATATACACTGAGTGGCCAGATTATTATGACTACCTGACGTTTGTAGGCAAATTAGCCGTGCACTGCATCGTATGGGATATGGAAGCCGAAAGCCTGTTCGAACACCTTTGCTGTCTGCAGTTACCAAGATAAAACGTCTCCAATTCACACAGGAACACAAGGATTGGACAGTCGAGTGTTGGAAAAAAGTCATGTGGTCTGATGAATCACGTTTCCAGTTGCATCATGCAGATGGCAGAGTGAGAATTTCACAGAAACAGCATGAAAGCATGCACCCCACATGCATGAGTACAACCCTTCAAGCTGGTGGGGACAGTGTTATGGTTTGGGGCATGTTTTCCTGGCATGATTTGGGCCCTTTAATTCGTGTGGAACAATGTCTGAATAGCACAGCATACCTAAGTATCCTTGCTGATCAAGTTCATCCTATCATGTTGCTGGCGTATCCCAATGGAGATGGCTTCTTCCAACAAGACAATGCACCATGCCACGGTGCTTCTATTGTGCAGGAGTGGTTTCAAGAACATGAGGGAGACTTTACCTTGCTTAGGTGCCCCCACAATCACCAGATCTCAGTCCAATTGAGCATTTGTGGGACGAAGTTAAAAGAGCCATCAGGCAGCTGGTTCCACAACCATCAAATCTCACAGAACTGGACAGTGCTATTCATCAGGCATGGTGTTAGATTCCTCACATCACCTTTCAACATCTCGTGGAGTCAATACCAAAAAGAATCACCGCAGTATTGAAGGCAAAAGGTGGCCCAACGAAGTACTGATAGGGTGATCATAATAATCTGACCACTAAGTGAAAAGTCCTGCCATTTTGTTCCCGTAGGGCACAACATTAATTTTAACCCTAAGCTTCCCTTGTGGTCAGCCAAGGTTGTCATGGAACCTGAATTACAGTTTGGTAGCCCCTCTGCCCATTCTTGCTTTCGGTCAGTTTATTTGTGTCTGGAGTGAGCAGAAAGCCAGGGATTTCTCTTTGATTTCATGCAATATTTTCAGAATCTGATGCAGTGTCTGACCTACAGTTAGTGATCAATAAGTATTTGCTGAAGGAGTGACTGAGTTAAATTCACAATGGATCACAGAAGAGAAGCAGGGATGCCCTAAGAATGTTCTCACCCTTACAAAACACAGGAAGTCTTAGAACGACCATCATTTTAGTGAAGAAGGCATTTCAGAGCCAAGCATTCTGGAGCATTTCCAGAGAGGAGCCCAGGACTTCTTAAGGAATTGTAGGAGATCTGCACTTCCAGCATTTGCACAGATTGTGCAGCAGCAAGCAGGAAGGGAACTAGCCAGACATAAAATCACATACTTGCTGAAAATCTGCACGTTAATGACTGAGCTTTTCAAACAGAAGAAATGACAGGAGGCCAAGCTATATAGGCCTGGCTCAAGGACCACCACCAGGCCCAAAGGAGAACCAAGAACAATGCAAACACAAATGAAAGCTGATCAAGAGAAAGTGAATAGACACAGAAGAGAAGTGACTGCTTAACCACCATGACTATGGGTTTTACCAACTCCCTAGTGGAGAAATATTGCACTTATTATCATTTTGTAGTCTGTTTAAAATAGAGTTATACTAAAGTGAATGGTTTCCTAAATTGGATGTGGTTTATTTGATAGCTGTGATCTTCAACTAAGCATCTAACCATTAAGGATAGTATCTGGATTGGGTGGTCCGTTTGTGTCTGGAGTGAGCAGAATGACAAGTGGAACCAGCTACAGAGTCAATGCTTCAATATGATTTTTATTGCTTTGGGTGAGGCTTCCTTAGCAAAAAGTTGTGTATTTTTTTTTTAAAACAAGATAACATTCACATTGTTAAATATTACTAAGCTTATTATTTTGATATTTAATGTTTTAAAAACTCTAAGTAATCAATGATTTGCCAACCAGTGGTTGGCAAACTGTTGCTCGCGAGCCACATGCGGCTCTGTTGACTAATGAGTTTGCCAACCACTGACCTAGACTCTCGATTCCAATAATTACAGGCTGTTGTTGTTCCTTGTGATTAAGCCCCTATCCCAGTGGTCAGCAAACTCATTAGTCAACAGAGCAGCAAACTGTGGCTTGTGAGCTGCATGTGGCTCGCGAGCCGCAGTTTGCCAACCACTGGCCTAACTGATTCTATGTAAACAATAGAATTATACGTATACAGCACTAGAGGCCCGGTGCATGAATTTGTGCACTGGTGGGATCCTTGGACCTGGCCAGCAATCAAGGCCTATCGGGAGGCTGGCTGGCTGAGGGGTGGGGGAGGGGCTGAAGAGGTTGGCTGGCCGGCCCCCCAATTGAGGCTGATGGGGAGGGGGGTACAGCCAGCTGGGGGGAGGAGCCGCAGGAAGTTGGCTGTGGGAGTGCACTGACCACCAGGGGGCAGCTCCTGCATTGAGCATCTGCTCCCTGGTGGTCAGTGTGCATCATAGTGACTGGTCGACTGGTTGTTCTGGTCATTCTGGTCATTTGGTCGTAACAGTCGCTTAGACTTTTATATGTATAGGTATGCATGCATTAATATACATTAACTTATAAAATATATTTTTAAGTGCAATCTAGACACTCCACCCCTCTCACTTTCTCTTAGGATTTTGCTAATTGATTTTGAAGAGAATTGTAATTTTATACCTTGTTTGACTTTTTCTAATTTCTTTTCTAAATAAACAATAGTCATTGTGTATTAAGAAACAAAATAATCCAGTTATATTCTTAAAATGTTGCTATTTTTAAGAATTTTTTTCAATTACAGTTTGCATTCAATATTATTTTGCATTAGTTTCAGATGTATAGTACAGTGGTTAGACAATCATATACTTTACAAAGTGTTCCCCTGATATTTCCAGTACCCACCTGGCACCATACACAGTTAAGACAATGTTATTGACTGTATTTCCTAGGCTGTACTGAAATGTTGCTGTTTTTTTAAAATTAACTGAAGAAATTCCATCTTCATATGACATTGGAGGTGACATAAGTAAAGAGAAAATTTTATACAGCATGACTTAATAAAAACAAAGGTTTGATTAGGGCTTTTTGTGAGCATTTTTCAGGAAAATGGAAAACTTAATTATTTCTTCATTTGGTTAATTTTTTTCCAGGTCAGGAAAAGAATGATCTTCTGAAATTATTTATTTGAAGACGTATGAAATTTAAACTTGTAGGTCCTCTCAGGGAGATTTTTCATTTGCAAATAATTTAAAAATTGTTTCCTAGGTGACAATTCTTTAACAAGGTGTTTGTATTGAAATCTTATTATAGAAACCATGAAGCTATTCCTTGGTAGAGACAGATTTATTACTTCAGGAGAAAAATAATAATTTTCAAACAGGCTGTAGTTGCCTTCTCAGATTTAGGGATGCCGTTGGCCTGTACTATGTTGTTCCAATGGGTAAATTTCAATTTGAAACATTAGGATTTTTTAAATCATGGTGTTTGTCTCTACAACCAAACACATGTTGTCAAAAATACAGTGTGAAACAACAGGGATCCCAGGAGCATGAATATTAATCACTAACAGTAATAAACACTTGTTATAGTTGATACTGTAATAGAGGATGCCTACCTAAAAAGCAGTACCACAATACATCATGGGCTACATGCCTATCACGTAGGGTAAGGGAGATTCCTAACAAGTGCAGTAAGGAAGAGATCACTGTGAAATTGCTACATCAAGAAAGACTTTGAGAAGGTGTCTCTTCATCCAGACTCTGACATGCAAGAGTCAACTCAATTCATAGACCTTCATGCATAGCAAGCATGTCAAAAACTCAAAGGCTAACATGGGCCAAATACTAGGTGTACCAGTTAATAATGGAGGCTTTTTTCAATTGATGGAGTTACATATATGTTGATATATATGTGATTTGATATGTATGCTATTTTGTTGTATTGACAGCAAGCTTCAAAACTTCATATGTCAAATTTGCTGAAGGTGTTAACATCATAGATATTTTTATGCTTAAAAATGTCGAATTTCATGCCCCCCAAAAAAGAGCATTTGCAGGAAGTTTTAATTCATTACTTTATTTTGAAGAAAAAGTTATCATATACTTCAGGAAGCTTATGGTGAACTTGCTCCATCTCAAGATACTTTTGAATGCTGGTTTAAATGCTTTAGAAGTGATGATTTTGATATGAAAGACAAAGAACGTCCAGGTCAACCAAAAACGTTTGAACACCAACAATTACAAGCATTATTGGATGAAGATGCATGTCAAACTCAAAAACAACTTGCAGAAAGATTAAACATTGCTCAGCAAACAATTCCGATCATTTACAAGCAATGGGAAAGATTTTAAAGGAAGGAAAATGGGTGCCACATCAATTGAACAAAAGACAAATGGAAAACCGAAAAGTCATCAGTAAAATGTTGCTTCAATGGCACAAAAAAAAGTCTTTTTTGAATCAAATTGTGACTGGCAATGAAAGTGGATTTATTTTGAGAATCCGAAATGCACAAAATTATGGGTTGATCCAGGTCAACCATCAACATCGACTGCAAGGCCAAATTGCTTTGGAAAGAAGACAATGCTCTGCATTTGGTGGGATCAGGAAGGTGTGGTGTATTATGAGCTTCTAAAACCAGATGAAACTGTTAATACTGATCGCTACTGACAACAAATAATCAATTTGAACCACGCTTTGATCGTGAAACGATCAGAATCTTCCAGAAGACACAGCAAAGTAATTTTGCTTCATGATGATGCACCATTACACACTTCAAAACCAGTTAAAGACACGTTAAAAGATCTTGCCTGGGAAGTATTACCCACCCACTGTATTCACCAGACCTTGCTCCTCCACATTACCATTTGTTCTGATCAATGGCACACACGCTTTCTGAGCAGCACTTCAAAACATACAAAGAAGTGGAAAATTTGGTCTCTGAATGGTTTGCCTCAAAACAAGAAAAGTTCTATTGGGACGGTATTCACAAATTACTTGAAAGATGGGGGAAATGTGTAGCTAGCAATGGACATTACTTTGAATAAAGCACTTTTGATATTTCTCTTGAAATTATCGTGTTTTCTTTGATTACAAAATCTGCCATTATTAACTGGTACACCTAGTAAACAAGGCATGTGGCCCGCAGGCCGTGAGTTTGACATGCTTGATGTACAGTCACTGGTAATTCCAATTAGATGTGAAATGTAATGAAGATTCATGGAATTATTTCTATGTGTCAGGCACTGTTCTTTGTGCTTAAGAACAAGGACTTTCTCTTTATAACCTCCAAATTGCAAGTGAGGGAATTTGAGGGTTTGAAGAGTTGAAGAAACATGTCCAAGGATCTACAAAATGCAGAATGTTGGCTGAAGCAGCACATGCATGGTAAAGAGGAGAGTAAAGAGAGAGAAATTGTAAGCAGACATTAAGATGTTTGGATTTTATTTTTTTAGGCAGACATTAAGACATTTGGATTATTTATCCATATGTTTGACTCAATTTAATCATTTTTCAAATAACTGATTCTTTGAATTAAATTCTTCCTTCATTTAAAAAAAACTGGTGAAAAACATATGAAATCTACCTTTTTAACAAAATTTTAGTGCAAAGCACATTATTAACTATCTCCATTCTTTGCTTTCATATAGTTCACAATGATTTTCAACATAATGGTGTTTAAAATCCTATATAATAAAAGACTAATATGCAAATTGACCAAACAGCAGAATGACTGGTCGCTATGATGCACACTGACCACCAGGGAGCAGATGCTCAACACAGGAGCTGCCCCCTGGTGGTCAGTGCACTCCCATAGGGGGAGCGCTGCTCAGCCAGAAGTCAGCTCATGGCTGGCAAGCACAGAGGTGGTGGCAGGAGCCTCTCCCGCCTCCGTGGCAGTGCTAAGGATGTCGGACTGCCGGCTTAGGCCCGCTCCCCAGGAGGAGCAGACCTAAGTCATCAGTCGGACATCCCCCAAGGGCTCCCTGACTGCAAGAGGGCACAGGCCAGGCTGAGGGACAACCTCCCCCCCTCCACCCAGTGTACAAATTTCATGCCCCAGGCCTCTAGTATTAATATAATTAGCCTTTCTCAGAGGATGTGTTCATATGAGGCATTTCAATTTTATTAATGCCTGGTAGTCTAAGTAGATGCTAATTTTTAAAAAATATTTCCACCTTTAAAAAAGTCACAAAATTATTTTCCCAGAGTGCTGCACCATTTGTAGGTTCTCTCTCTCTCTCTCTCTCTCTCTCTCTCTCTCTCTCTCTCTATCTTTTGGCTGCAAGCAAAAGTATACACAAGAGCTGCTCAAGGGGTTTGGAGAGTCAGACCAAATTTGTTATAACAAAATCAGTGATTTCAGTGCTGATTCTCAGTGCTTTGAAATGTTTATTGAACTGGATATCCTCATTTCAATCCATTTTTCCCCCTTTTCTGAGTGGTTGATACCCATATGCTAATTATTGTTAAATATTTAGAATGTCAGCCCTTAATAGCATCAAGGAGCAGATTCCTATCTCTCCCATACACTGTTCATTCCACTTTGACCAAGATAATTATGTAAACTCCAGACGTAAGAATTATGTTTAAGGAAGAAAAAGAAGAAAGGATGGCCCATTGTCAACAGAACAATAAAATTCTTCTCAGAAACCTCTCAGCACAGTGAGCTAACTAGTGATAGCTGTTGCAGAGTTAAAGATAAGTGCTTAAAAGTATTCAAACGAGTTGTTGAAGTGACAAACATCTGTTCTTTCTCAAGTCCTTAGGGTCGAGGAGAGGATGAGCCAAGAACATAGACACCCAATGACAATACCGTGAAGTCTAAATGCAAATAACTGTCCTTACAGCTTGATGAAGCCACTTCTGATCCATCACACAACTTCATTTGATTAGATTGTTTTTATTTACTTGGGCTTTGAATTCCATAATTACAATCTAGTGTACTTAAGTAATCCTCCAAAAGAATATTTTTAATTAATTTTCTTCTCTTCTGAGGTGTTGTTAGGAAACTTAATTTTACTTGGTGTTCATTAGATACAAAGAGAGCTGTGAGAGTACTCTCATGAGAAAGGGGAAGCAAGGAGAGAAAAGAAAAACTAATCTTTTCTGATTGCCTACAATGAGATAGTCCCTGCTACATAAGTAATTTCATTTAATCCTCACAGAAGCTTATCAGGAATTGAGGCTTAGAAATATTAATTACCCAAGATCACATTAATAATAAGTGGCAAAGGAAAGGCTTGATCTCCTTTTTCGCTGTTATTTTAGACAGAAACCCTCTTGAATTTACTTTCACATTCCTCATTCCCAGCAGAGTGTCTGACTCCCAGAGAGCACATAAATGTTTATTCAATGCATGCGATTAAGTTCTGTCTGATTCCAAAGTCCATCTTGGTTATATAGTGACCTATTCCATTTCCCAAGAATAGGTTCTATTAGTTACCTTCTCTGATTTTCTGATATATTGTGAAAGGTCAAATTTTAGATATTTGAGGAAGTCTATTAAATTCAAAATCAGATTTCAATAATTTACTATGAATTGATCTTGAGGGAGTTACTTAAAAATCTCTTTGGCTACTCATTATTTTTCATTTTACAAATAATAACTAATATATTATTTAAAAGTCCAGTGCTATTGAAAACTCAAATAGCTAGATAAAAAGTTTTAAATATTCTTATAAACAGAAATCTCTCTCTCTTTCTCTCTGTCTCTATCACTATCTCTATCTCTGTTTTCTAGAGGCCAAGAATTCTTCTAAGCCTTTTCATAAATCAAGCATTACCACTACATGGTACATGTGGTTATTATCTCTATTTCACAAATTGGGAAACAACTATTGCCACAAAAATGTTGTAATATAAACACCACCCCAAAATTCAATGGCTCAAATGAATGGTAATACATTTTCTTGACTAGCTAGGTCAACTGGTAGGTCAACTGAGGAACAGCTAGTCTTGGCTGGTTTGGGCTGGGAGGCACTGCTGTTAGCTGGCTGGAGGTCAGCTTGGGTAGGATGACTGGATTCTATTCCATAAATTTCTTTTCCTTTTCCAGAGTCCAGTGGGTTAACCTGGAAATATTTTCTTTTGGAAATGATGTAAGTGCAAGATAGAAACAATTCACACTTTTTCAAATGTCTGCTTTTGCCACATTGCTAATATCTCATTGGCCAAAGCAAACTACATGGTCAGGTCCACAGTCAAGTGGTGGTGAAATAAACTTCACTCTTTTCAGTGGGTGATGGAGGGTAGTTAATATTTCTGAACAACAACCTATGAAATTTAGAAGCCTGGCCATGTTCAAATAGCTAGTAAGACTGAGGCTAGGATACAAATCCAGGTTGTTTGTATCTTAATCTATTCTTAACACTATATTATGTTTTATTATGACTGGAGATTAAAAAATAGTGTCTGTAACATATATTTAGGATGTGTAGATGTCATGTCAGATAATACATGTAGGCCACTTAGCATAGCACATGGCATATGCTAAAAAAAAAAGAAAATTTATCTGAAATTTAATTATTCCTCACATAGCTTGATAACAAATAGTTTTATTTTTATTTTTTTTAATAAATCTTTATTGTTCAGATTATTATAGGTGTTCCTCTTTTTTTTTTCCCCCATAGCTCCCCTCCACCTGATTCCCCACCCCACCCCATGCCCTTACCCCCCGCCACTGTCTTCATCCATAGGAGTAAGATTTTTGTCCAATCTCTTCCCGCACCCCTCACACCTGCTTCCCCTGAGAGTCGTCAGTCCACTCCCTTTCTATGTCCCTGATTCTATTATATTCACCAGTCCATTCTGTTCTTCAGATTTTTATTCACTTGATTTTTAGATTCACTTGTTGGTATATATGTATTTGATGTAATTTTATTGTTCATAATTTTTATCTTTACCTTTTTCTTCTTCTTCCTCTTCTTAAAGAATACCCTTCAGCATTTCATGTAATCCTGGTTTGGTGGCGATGAACTCCTTTAGCTTTTTCTTGTCTGTGAAGCTCTTTATCTGACCTTCAACTCCGAATGATAGCTTTGCTGGGTAGAGTAATCTTGGTTGTAGGTTCCTGCTGTTCATCACTTTGAATATTTCTTGCCACTCCCTTCTGGCCTGCATAGCTGCCGAGAAATCAGCTGACAGTCGTATGGGTACTCCCTTATAGGTAACTAACCATTTTTCTCTTGCTGCTTTCAAGATTCTCTCTTTGTCTTTTGCCCTTGGCATTTTAATTATGATGTGTCTTGGTGTGGTCCTCTTTGGATTCCTTTTGTTTGGGGTTCTGTGCACTTCCTGGACTTGTAAGTCTATTTCTTTCACCAGGTAGGGAAAGTTTTCTGTCATTATTTCTTCTAATAGGTTTTCAGTATTTTGCTCTCCCTCTTCTTCTGGCACCCCAAAAATTCGGATGTTGGTACGCTTGAAGTTGTCCCAGAGGCTCCTTACACTATCTTCATATTTTTGGATTCTTTTTTCTTTTTGTTTTTCTGGTTGGGTGTTTTTTGTTTCCTCATATTTCAGATCTTTGGTTTGATTCTTGGGGTACGTTGATCTACAGTTGAGTTTCTGTATATTCTTTATTTTAGACAGTGTATGCTTCATTTCTGACTGGTCCTTTTCCATTTTTTTGGCATTCTCATTAAGGTCCTTGAAGGTCTCACTAAGCTCCTCAGAAGTGTCATCAAGTTTCTCGGCAGTTTTTAGAAGATTCTTGAGTAACCTTATAAATGTGGTTCTGAACTCTATGTCGTCCAGTAGTTTGCTTTCCTTCGTTTCTTTCATTCGTGACATGTTTCTTTGTTTCCGCATTTTGGCTGCTTCCCTGTGTTGATGGAGTGGCTTTGTGTGGTAGGTGACCTATAGGGGGCAGTAGCTCAGCCTCCCCAATCACCTGATGTGGATGCTCTTGGTAGACCCCTTTGTGGGCTGAGTGCAAAGTCTTGTTGTAGTTAAGCCTTAATTGCTGTTGGTACGCTGGGAGGAATTGACCTCCAGGCCAATTGGCTGTGAGGACTCACTGTGTCTATAAGAACTGCCGTGCTGGAGACACGCTTATGGTGCAGGACTTGTTTCAGTGGGGCTTTGGTGCTTGCTGAGTCTGCCTCTTGAATGTGTCACTTATGAATGTGAGGATTTGAAATCTAGTTTCTCACACTGACCACTAGATATACTGGCTTCTGGATCTCCATTGGGGTGCAGGTCAGCTATTGTCTGAGTCCACCCAGCAGGAGCTACAGTTTTCTCCTCTTTGCTTGGGGTTTGGAGGTTTTGGAGCTGTCTGATCTGGGCTGCAAGTTTGTTAGGTTAAGCTGTGATAGGGCAGTCCATTCATATGCAAAAGCCTCTGCTTGGAGCTTGGGTAGGTTTGTAGGTTGTGTGGGGCGGGGCCTCAGGGCATCACTAGGCTAGGGCATGGCAAACAGCAATGGCTGCTAGTTAGCCGGCTCTGTGTCTCTGACTGCGTACTGTCCCGTGCCCCAGTGCAGATAAGCAATTATTCCTGTGCACAGCTCTACAAGCAGGCCCCCCTCACTTTCCGACCCGATAACAGACAATCCAGCTTCTCCCCGTAGGAGTTTGGGTCCCCCGCGTCTCCCCAGAAATTGTATTTCAGAGTAATCGGGGGCTTGTCTCCCCTTTGGGTTGAAAAAAGCAACGTCTGCCACCAGCCCAGATCCCGTGCCTCTGTACCTCAGCTTTTCAGCGCTTGTGCATGTCTCAGTGCTCTTTTCTCTTTCCTTCTAGTTGTAGAACTTCCACTCAGCCAGCTTTCCCGTGGTTCTGGGTGATAGACGTTTTGTCTTTTAGTTGCAGTTTAAATTGTTGTGCGAGGCAGCAGTTTAGGTGTTTACCTATACCACTATCTTGGATTCCTCCTCCACAAATACTTTTAAATAGTTACAAACAGAAATAAAACTGAAAAAAATTACCTAAAATGTGTTTGCATTTATTGTGAGTTACTCATAGACTGGGGAAAGTTAGATATTGTCAGATATCAATTTGTTTATCATTGAAGAGAGAATACAATTTCCCAGTAGAAAAGTTTGATACTATTGAAACCTTAGGAACTGGGTGGAAGTTTAAGTTAGTTTCAACTTATGATTATTTTCTATTTTTTCCACTAATATTTGTTGTGTATTTATTCTATTCTAGTTACTGGGCTTACTTCTGTGCATACAATAGTGAACAAGGAAATCTTTGGCCTCAAGAAGTTTATGATCTATCTGTATTATTTTTTCACTAGATCTTTGACTGTTAAGTACAAAATTCTCTCATGATCATTAACCTCATTAACATGTTGAGCTGGATAAGCACAGGACACAGAAGAGCTATATAAACTATACTCAGCTTGGAAAAGACTTTCTGAATGTGCTGATAGCCAAGGACAACCTTAAAGGACAAAAAATGCATTTACCAAGACCAATAAGGCTGAGTTTGAGGACTGAGAAAGGAGAGAAAGATGTTCTAGGTCAGAATATTGCACATAAGAAGTGAAGAAATTAGAGAAAAATGGAAACATCAGGGAAGAAGAAGTACTTAAATATGACTAGAGAATAAAGTTGCACTGTCCATGTGGTAGCTGCTGGCCACAGGGCTATTCTGAACTTACAATGTGCAGAATGAAATCCAACACAGTGGATATTTCAAAGACTTAGTGAAAAAAAAAGTGAAGTATCTCAAAAATACTTTAACATTGATTGCATGTTCAAATTATACTATTTTTTTCTTTTTTTATTGTTTAAAGTATTACATATATTAGCACATATATCTCCATTTTTTCTCCATTGACCTTCCCCCAGCCTCCTCTAACACCTGCCGCATGCCCTCATCCCACCCCCCCCCCAAGTGTCTTGTGTCCATTGGTGTGCTTATATGCATGAATACAAGTCCTTTGGTTGATCTCCTTCCCTCCCTCCCCAACACTTCCCAGCCTTCCCGCTGTAATTTGACAGTCTGTTGGGTGCTTTACTGCCTCTGTATCTATTTTTTTATTCATCAGGTTATAATATTCTTTATTTTCCATAAATGAGTGAGATCATGTGGTATTTTTCTTTCATTGCCTGGCTTCTTTCAATTAACATAATGCTCTCCAGGTCCATCCATGCTGCTGCAAATGGTAAGAATTCCTATTTTTTATAGCAGCATAGTATTCCATTGTGTAGATGTACCACAGTTTTCTAATCCACTCATCTGCTGATGGGCATTTAGGCTGTTTCCAAACCTTAGCTATGGTTAATTGTGCTGCTATGAATATAGGGATGCATATATCCTTTCTGATTCGTGTTTCTAGTTTCTTGGGATATATTCCTAGGAGTGGGATTACTGGGTCAAATGGGATTTCCATTTTCAGTTTTTTGAGGAAAATCCATACTGTTCTCCACAGTGGCTGCACCAGTCTGCATTCCCACCAGCAGTGCATGAGGGTTCCTTTTTCTCTGCATCCTCGCCAGCACTTGTCATTTATTGATTTGCTGATGATTGCCATTCCGACAGGTGTGAGATGGTACCGCATTGTCGCTTTGATTTGCATCTCTCTGATAATTAGTGACTTTGAGCATGTTTTCATGTGTCTCTTGCCTTCCTTCTGTCTTCTTTTGAAAAGATTCTATTTAGGTCCGTTGCCCATTTTTTTATTGGATCATTTATCTTCCTTTTATTAAGTGGTATAAGGTCCCTGTAGATGTTGGAGATTAAAACTTTATCAGTTATAAAATTTGCAAATATGTTCTCCCATACAGTGGGCTTTCTTGTTGTTTTGTTGATGGTTTCTTTTGCTATGCAAAAGCTTTTTATTTTGATGTAGTCCCATTTGTTTATTTTCTCTTTAGCTTCCATTGCCCTAGGAGTAGTATTGGTGAAGAAATTGCTTCGGCATATGTCTGAGATTTTGCTGCCTGTGGATTCCTCTAGTATTTTTATGGATCCCTTCTTATGTTTAAGTCCTGTATCCATTTTGACTTAATTTTTGTGTATGGTGTAAGTTGGTGATCTAATTTCATTTTTTTGCATGTATCTGTCCAATTTTCCCAACACAATTTATTGAAGAGACTGTCTTGACTCCATTGTATATTCATGCCTCCTTTGTCAAATATTAATTGAGCATAGTGGTTTGGGTCAATATCTGGATTCTCTATTCTATTACATTGGTCTATATGTCTGTTCTTGTGCCAGTACCAGGCTGTTTTGAGAACAGTGGCTTTGTAATACACCCTGAAATCTGGTATTGAGATTCCGCCTGCTTTGTTCTTCTTTCTCAGGATTGCTGTGACTATTCGGGGTCTTTTTTCATTTCACATGAATTTTTGGAGAGTTCTTTCTAGGTCTGTGAAATATGCCGTTGGTATTTTAATGGGGAGTACATTGAATCTATAGATGGCTTTGGGTAGTATGGACATTTTAATGATGTTGATTCTACCAATGCATGAACATGGTATGTTCTTCCATCTGTTTACGTCTTCCTCTATCTCTTTTTTTCAGTGTCCTGTAGTTTTCTGCATCTAGGGCTTTTACCCTTTTAGTTAAGTTTATTCCTAGGTATCTTAATTTTTTTGGTGTGATGGTAAATGGGGATTGCTTTTTTAGTCTCTCTTTCTGTAAGTTCACTATTGGTGTATAGAAATACCATAGATTTCTTGGTGTTAATTTTGTATCCTGCTACATTGCTGAATTCATTTATTAAGTCTAATAGTTTTTTGATGGAGTCTTTTGGATTTTTTATGTACAATATCATGTCATCTGCAAATAAGGACAGCTTTACTTCTTCTTTTCCAATATGGATGCCTTTTATTTCTTCTTCTTGTCTAATTGCAATGGCTAATACTTCCAGTACTATGTTGAACAGGAGTGGTGAGAGTGGGCTTCCCTGTCTTGTTCCTGTTCTTAGGGGAAATGGTTTTAGTTTTTGCCCATTGTGTATGATGATAGCTGTAGGTTTATCATATATGGCTTTCATTATGTTAAGGTATGATCCTTCTATTCCCACCTTGTTGAGAGTTTTTATCAAGAAAGGGTGTTGGATTTTGCCAAATACTTTTTCAGAGGGAAGGTAGGGGAGGGTAGGGGTAAGGAGGAGAGATCAACCAAAGGATTTATATGCATGCATATGGGCCTAACCAATGGACATAGACAACATGGGGGTGAGGGCATGAATGGGGGGTTGGAGGGGTAATGGGGGAAGAAGGACACATATGTAACACCTTAATCAATAAAGAAATTTTAAAAAATGGTATTGGATTTTGTCAAATGCTTTTTCTGCATTAATTGATATGACTGTGATTTTTATCTCTCAATTTGTTTATGTGATGTATCACGTTTATTGATTTGTGGATATTGTACCATCCTTGCATCCCTGGGATAAATCCTACTTGGTCATGGTGTATGATCTTTCTGATGTAGTGCTGGATCCGATTTGCTAGAATTTTGTTGAGGATTTTGGCATCTATGTTCATGAGGGATATTGGCCTGTAATTCTCTTTCATTGTGTTGTCTTTATCTGGTTTTGGTATTAGGGTGATGCTGGCTTCATAGAAGGAGCTTGGAAGTGTTCCTTCCTCTTGAGTTTTTTGGAATAGTCTGAGGAGGATATGTTTTAGTTCTTTCTTGAATGTTTGGTAAAACTCCCCTGTGAAGCTGTCTGGCCCCGGGCTTTTGTTTGCTGGAAGCTTTTCTGATGACTGCTTCAATTTCTTCCATAGTTATTGGCCTATTGAGCTGTTTAGATTCTTCCTGATTGAGTTTTGGAAGGTTATATTTTTCTAGGAATATGTCCATTTCCTCCAGGTTGTCCAGTTTGTTGGAATAGAGTTGTTCATAATATTTTTTGACAATCCTTTGTATTTCGGTGGGGTCTGTTGTTATTTCTCCACTTTCATTTCAGATTTGTTTATTTGGGTCCTCTCTCTTTGCTTCTTATTGAGCCTGGCTAGAGATTCATCAATCTTGTTTATCCTTTCAAAGAACCAGCTCTTGGTTTTGTTGACCTTTTGTATTGTTTCTTTGGTCTCAACGTCATTTATCTCAGCTCTGATCTTTATTATTTCCTTCCTTCTGCTTACACTGGGCTTTTCTTGTTGCTCTCTTTCTAACTCTTTGAGTTGCAGGGTTAGGTAATTTATTACCATTGATTCTTGTTTTTTTGTAGTAGGCTTGTAGAGCTATGTACTTCCCTCTCAAGACTGTTTTCACTGTGTCCCATAGATTTTGGATTGTTGTGTTTTCATTGGCATTTGTTGCCATGATGTTTTTTTTATTTCTTCTTTGATCTCTCTGGTAACCCAGTCATTGTTTAATAGCATGGTATTTAGTCTCCATGTGTTTGATTTTTTTGGATTGTTTTTATTATAGTTGATTTCCAGTTTTATGCCACTGTGGTCTGAGAAGATGCTTGATATGATTTCTATCTTCTTGAATTTGAAGAGACTTTGCCTATGACCCAATATATGGTCTATCTTTGTAAATGAGCCATGTGCACTTGAGAAGAAGGTATATTCTGTGGCTTTGGGGTGAAATGTTCTGAAGATGTCAATTCCATCTGGTCTAGTGAGTCATTTAGGATTGATGTTTCTTTGCTGATTTTTTGTTTAGAGGATTTGTCCGATGGTGATAGTGGGGTATTAAAGTCACCTACTATGATTGTATTGCTGTCAATTTCTCCCTTGATATCCTTTAGGAGTTTTTTTTTTTTATGTATTTGGGTGCTCCTATTTTGGGTGTGTATATGTTTACCAGAGTTATTTCTTCTTGTTGGATTGCTCTCTTTAGTATTATGAAGTGGCCTTCCTTATCTCTAGTTATGTCCTTCACTTTGAGATCTAATTTGTCAGCTATAAGTATTGCTACCCCAGCTTTTCTTTCATTTCCATTTGCCTGAAAATCCTTTATCCATCCCTTCACCTTCAGTCTGTGTGCGTCTTTTTTTCTGAGGTGGGTTTCTTGTAGACAGCAGGTATATGGGTCACGTTTTCCTATCCAATCTGTTACCCTATGTCTTTTGATTGGGGCATTTAATCCATTTACATTTAAAGTTATTATTGATAGGTACTTATTTGTTGCCATTTTTATTCTTTACCCCCGTGTTCCTTCTTCGCTTCCTATTTCTTTTCTTTTCTTTTCTTTTCTTTTCTTTTCTTTTCTTTTCTTTTCTTTTCTTTTCTTTTCTTTTCTTTTCTTTTCTTTTTTTACAGCAGACCCTTTAGCATTTCTTGCTTTGCTGGTTTGGCGGTAATAAATTTCCTTAGTCCTTTTTTGTCTGTGAAGCTCCTGATTTCACCTTCAATTTTGATTGATAGCCTTGCTGTGTACAGTATTCTTGGATTCAGACCCTTCCTTTGCATGACTTTGTATATTTCATTCCATTCCCCTCTGGCCTGATGAGTTTCTTTTGAGAAATCAGTTGCTAGTCTGATGGGGGTTCCTTTGTATGTAACTTTCTGTCCCTCTCTGGCCGCTTTTAAGATTCTTACTTTGTCGTTGGTGTTTGCCAATTTTATTATAATGTGACTTGGCATTGGTCTTTTGGGGTTTATTTTGCTTGGGACTCTGTGAGCTTCTTAGATTTGTGTGGGTTTTTTCTTCCCTGTACCAGGAAACTTTTCTGTCATTATTTCTTCAAACAGGTTTTCTATTCCTTGCTCAGTTTTTTTCCTTCTGGAACCTCTATTATGCAGATGTTGTTTTGTTTTGTGTTGTCCCAAAGTTCCCTTAGGCTCTCCTCCTGCTTTTTACTTTTTTTTTTCTAGAAGCTGATTTACTTGGGTATTTTTTCCTATCTTGTTTTCTAGCTCACTGATGTGGTCCCCTGCTTCTTCTAGTCTACTCTTGATGCTTCCTATTGAGTTCTTTACAGCAGTGATGTCATTTTTCATTTCTTCTTGGTTCTTCTTCATTTCCTCTTGGTTCTTACACATGTTGTCAAATTTGTCTTCCATTCTTTTCAGCCACCTTATGACCATTTCTCTGAATTCTTTCTCTGACAGGTTGCTTGATTCCATTTCGTTTACTTACTTTTCTGGTGATGCCTGCTTTTCTTTCATATGAAGGCTGTTTCATTGTCTCCCCATGGTCTCTCTTCTCAGTGTGTCTGGTTATGTAGTTCTCTCTCTCCTTATCCCAGGTGAAATCTGACCTTTCCGTGGTGGAGTGTAGAGCTTCTCTGAATCTGCGTTTGCACCAGTTGTGGACCAGTGTTCTGGGGTTTGCAGCTGTTCGGTGGATGCTGTAGTTGTAAATTATCAGGCTTCAGATAACATCCACTTTCCCCTTTAAGATGGAGCAGTCTCCGCGTCCGAGCCAGTTGCTCCGGGAGGGAACCCAGCAGCAGTGTGGGCTGCTCAGTCAGGGGAGCCCCATCCAGCAGTTCCCCACCATCTCCTGGAGTATAGCTGTCCCTCAACTCACCAACAAACACTCCCCATGTGACCCTCAGTAGTTCTTTCTATCTGCTCCGGGACAAGGCTCAGGACACGTCTGTCTATTCTGCCGCCATTTTTTTCCTCCTCCAAATGATACTATTTTTAATACACTGGGTTAATAAACTATATTAAAATTAATTAATCTATCTCTTTACTTTGTCAATGTGACTACTAAAAATATGTAAAATTATGTATATGACTTGCATGTGTGTTTGTGTTGTATTTCTATTGGACACGACTGGTGGGGAGCATAAGGTAAAAAGGGACAAGAGCTGCTGCGGAGAGGGGAAATGTTATTAGATATATATTTTGCCTATATAACTGCAGGATTGGAAGATAACATTTTCTTGGGTAGAGGACTTAAGTGTCTCACCACACAGTACCCACCACTTCAGATACCGAAACCATTTCTTCTTTACTTCCGGGAGTTTACAACAGCTGTCTCTAATGTGCTCACAACCAGTGTCAATTGGAGTCATCATGAAAGGACTATAGAGCTTCTTCTCTCCTCCAGCCTCCATTTATCCACCTGTTGCTTTGGCCAACCTCCTAGCTGTCACAGCCCATAAGAAGGACACTGCAGCCTACGTAAAGTTGGCTCACATGGAAACAGTTTGGTTTTGTTATTCATATGAGCACTCCCTTCCTTCATGTATCCTACTCTAACTGCACTTCAGGGAAGCCACCCTTCCCAAATTTTTAGTCAAAAGGCTTCAGGAGGGATTTGCCCCTCGCTCTCAAGCTTTAGGTATGGTCCCTGATCAGCTTAGAGGTAATGTGTGCCCCAATTTTTGCCCACAGGGATTGGTTCACAGATGGGTCTGTAACCCAGTCAGTCAGGGAGACACTGGGTAATCTTTACTGGAGCTTCTGGGGGAAAATAGAAAGCCTCCTTCTTCTGTGGAAAGCCCCAGAAGAGATTTTTTTCTGGGTTGCTGGCTGTACCAGAACTTGTCCTTGGTTGCCAGCCATGTTGCAGGGAGAAGGGAAGATCTTGCCAAAATGAGGCCAATACTGAAGAAACAGGACTGAGAAACACAAGATGAAGCAGACTCCTTAATCTGGCTTAGGTAGTTCCACAAGCCAGCACATTTCCTGTATCGTGTTAGCCACACTGAGATGAATGCTCTGTCTTAGCTATTCCCAGGTATCGCCAACACAAAGGATGCCTGTGGACCAGAACAGCGGTAGATTGTGATCAGAGGAGAAGGGAAAGGACAGCTTTCTCTGTGCCATGCTGTGTCACTGTGTTCTCTGACGTGGTTGTGCTTGAGCCCAGAGTTTCACACAATCACTAAAAATTAGCCCTGAGAGAGAAGACTGAATTCTGACTCCCTTCTTTAGCTCTGCTTCCTCATCTTTAACTCATGATAAAGTCTACCCCTAAAATGTGTTGCCCTTTTGTGAGTTATGCAGTAAATACATTCATGAATGAAACAGAGGTGTAGGAACAGTGTTGTCTACCTGGGCAATAGCCTGACACAAAGGTCCTGACGCACATAAATCTGTCCATATTATTAAATGACTGTGCACATTTGTACAACTGCTAGTTTTTTGGAGGTTGGACCAGGCTTTATGAGTTGTCAAATATGATTTCATCATTTTACAGATGTAAAACCAAGTATCAAAAAGGTTAAGTTTGACTTTTCTATTGAAACAATGAGATAATCTAATAGCTATCTTCATGCTCTAACTGTGACCTCCTAACTGAAGAATATGTAAAATATCTAATATTCGGTGTCAAAGGAACTAGTCCATTTGCCTATACAGCATGCAATTATGAAACTTCACATCACAATTATGCCCTGATATGACTTAGATCCTGAACTATGCCCAATGTTAGGAAGTTATTGCAACTAGAATACACCTCTGTCATTCCCCTCACTTTTGCTGCATTTGGTCTTGAAATTAAAAGCACACTTTCCATGCTAAAGCTTTACAGAAAAATGACCCTATGTGATTATTTTATATTATTTGATTTTTAGAGGAACCCATACAAAATAACTGAAAAACAGATCATGTGTTGATTTTATGGTTGATAATTACAATCATGAATCAAAATATTTTCTGCAAAAGTTTATGTAGTAGGAGAAACATGCTAATGGCCACTATGCTTATTATTAACAGACGATTCCTCAAAAATCATAAAACCCTGTAACATTTCCCAAAGTGTATATCTAATGCCCTTAGTGCACTGATTTGGTAGAAAACCTATGAAAACTTTCAGGGGCTGTGCATTGAGCTTTTCGCTGAGCCATATATACTACTGCTTACATAAAACTACCCATGTCTATTTTTTGCTACCTCTTTGCTGGTACATAGATTTATCAAAGTGCCTAGACAAGATTCGGCACTCAATAAGGACCCTATGTACTGCCTGAGAGTAATGCAATATGCCCATGCACTTAGAAACAGTTCTTTCCCCCCAACATTTGTTAATACCAGAATAAATATGATTGGCTTATGGTTGATAAGACAGGGAAACTATATGTTTTTATTATTTCTTTTATCTTGAACTTGATGCTTTGTGGTAATTTTTATGATACATCAAGGTTAAAATTCAGGAAAAAATGTCATTAGTGACACTAGGAGTTCACTCTAGCACACTAATAATTTTGAGTAGAACTATGACAACTTTTTCTCAGATCCCCACTTAGCATTCACACTGCCAACACTGAGCATTCAGAGGCTGGCTTTTTATTGACTTTTTAAAGCTAAATTCTGCTGTCAGAATGTTTGGAAATTGGTTTAGATTGGCACAAATATTGCTGGCTGGCCTACTTTAAAATTCTTTAACCCAGTCACATTTCTCATCTAGAAATAGCAGAATAGATTTAATAGATGAGCCTTCTAAAGTATTTCCTCCAGATATAGAAGCTCAGCGGTGCTGAAAGTAGTAGGAAATAGAGGTATTCAAGCAGAGAAGGGATCTTTCAGAGCAAGACAAAGGAAGAAAAAAGCAGCAAACTGATGGAGGTAATGGGTCAAAGCCCTAAGGAAGAACCAAAGGTGGCAAGAGGGTTGCTCATGGAGTGAACGTGTGAAAATAGAACACCCGCATTCTGACATGTGTAGAAAGAGAAAAATAATGAGGATGTGTTTGAACAAAAGTCCTGATAAAGTTAGATCTTTCTTACTTTGCTTTCACTAACTCTTAAGGCAAAATTATTGGCAACAAATAGATTAATTTACATGGCTAGGAGAAAACTGCTAAAGGCAGTTATTTCTTTATAGTTATTAGTATACATTTCAAAAGGAATGTATGCTCCTTTCCATTTTCTTTACCCACTGCGCTCAGCTGAGGATGGGCTGTAAAGCCTTCAAAACACATAATTTGATGAATGAGCGAATGGATAAAGCCACTGTGCCTTGGGGCAGAGATGGGTGATAGCCCTTCCCAAGGAAGGCTTATACTTCAACACCAGCTAGAACTACTGTTTTTACAACAGAAATGTATTTGCTTGGATGGGATGATGCCCAGCAGCCTCCACTCACCCTGGTGAGGGAGAATGTGACATTCGTCACAAGTGAGCAGGAACCTTTTCTTTCCATAGAACTAACATGAGCCTAACAGCTGGCAGCAAAACTAATCTTCAGCAAGATTAATTTCTGGCATATTTCTGCCTTTAGCATATCTATGGACTTTTGGGGAAATGAAACAGAGCTGGCCCAAGTATTAATGTCAGATGATAACATTTGTCAGGCTAGATCCTAGTTAGGCATTTTCTGATCAATGATCTGACCACCAAAATCTCAGTTAACAGGATTTATTGAATACCTACTCTGCACCATTAAGTCAAAACAAAACAAGATGAAAACTGACTTAAGAAGTTTATATCATCTAGAGACAAACATACATCTCAAAAGAAAATTACACTTCTTTGAGGTAAGAACCATAGGCAAATATGAAGAGATTTCTATAAAAGAAAAAAAAAAGGCTGAGGTATTTTCTTTAATATTAGGCATATCTTATGAATGTTCTGATTCTTTTAATGAGCATGTGGTAATTTAAAACAAAACATAACGAAGTTATTAAACATCTGTGGCTCAAAGATTAAACAGTTGCGTGTGGATTAAAAGACCTCATTTGTAAAGTGGCCTCATCTGACTTTCATTTTCTCTCTTCCTGAAAGTGCAGACCATGAACTCTGTACTGTAGTCATATTGAACCTATTGCAACTCCCTGCATACCTCTACGTGATCAGGCCTTGATGCCACTACATTTTTGCTTTCATGCTGGAAATAGCCATCTCTTCTTTATCTGGAAACTACTTCTGTTTCAAGAACCAGATTAAATGTTACGTCCTCTGAGAATACTTTCCTGGTGTCCCAGGCAGGATTAAGACTCTTTCCTGTAGTGTCCCCACAGCATTTTGTCAACATGTGTTTTATAAAATATAGTATGTAAAATTTAACAGTTTATTGTCCATTTTTCTCCGCTAGACTATGAGTCATTAAATTCAATAACACTCCTGTGTACATGCATTTATTTACACAGTGCCTAGCACAATTGTGCTCTCAATACTTCTTAAAAATTATCTTTATATATAAAACCCTAATATGCAAATAGACCAAACAGCAGAACAACTGAACAACCGGTTGCTATGATGTGTGCTGACCACCAGGGGGTGCACACAGAATATGTCGGGTGTCAGCAGCAGGCAGCAGAGCACGGAACATGGTGGGCATTGGCTGTGGTGGGATGGTGGAGCAGGTGAGCAGGGGTGCCAGACCAAGGCGGGGTGCTGGTCGCTGTCATCAGGGCGAGCCTTTGGTGGTTACTGAAAATTCTTTCCTCCCACACACCGTGATACCACTGGGCACTCACACCTGCTGCCGGTGCCAGCTGTGCTCGCACCCACTGCCGGCGCCAGCCCTGATGGCTTCTCCACCTCCCCCTGCTCCTGAGGGGCAATTGGGGGGGCAGCCGCCACTCACACCCACTGATGGCGCTGGCCCCACTTGCACCCACTGCTGGTGCCAGCCCTAATCACTCCACACCATCAGCATGTGGGAGCAGGGCTTCCAGCAGACAGAGGACCAGGGGCCACTGTGGGAGAGGCTGGGTGGGGGCGCAAAGGATGGGCCAAGACCCAACCCTGTGCCCACCGCAGCCTTGTGGCCCACAGCTCCTTTCAAGGTTCATGAATTTGTGCACTGGGCCCCTAGTTAATAAATAATCTCTTTTCATGGAGATAAGGAAAAGAACAGTAAATTGTAGACAAGTAATAATATGAAAACTCAATTGTCATATTTTCTACAACTATTATAGTTTGTGAAATTTCACTTTTTCTTATGCCAAAAAAATGTTCTTTTTTCTGTTCAGAAACAAGATTCAGTAGGCTATTCAGATTTGATTTATGCCTTTAAATGATGTTGTTACTTAGAATATTTGGTCCAATGTTTTTGCCATCCAATTTCTGTGCAGTAATTGATGGACAAGAATAAATAAAATACAAATGAGAAAGAATATGTAATTTCATGTTGTATTTTTCCTTGGCTTATGTTGCTGGGTAAAAGTATCCAGCGTTTCTGACTCCTTTTTTTTTTCTTCACCTTTCAAGTAAAGCGAATTGGTCAGAATTTCATATAAATATCCTAGTTATGACCTTAGACCCCAAACTAGGACCTTGGTTATGTCACAGGCATCTGCCAGATACCATTCATCTCTATGATTGTATGTTCAAATTTTCTATGCCTGTTTTAAATTGGACTGGAATCCACCAAAGTACAAAGTTCCTATTATTTAAAGTTTTATAATAAAAGTATTGAAAAGTTCCAGTTGAGACACGTTGAAAGAAAAATGTGTTGTCAATTCTTCGAATTTTAAATTAACAGTACATATTTTGATAACAGGTGACAATTTTAAAAATTTTCCTCCAAAAAATCTGTTAACAGTTGTGAACCAGAACAAAATAATATGGGAGAACAATTTTAAAAATATTTTGTTGGCGTTTTAATATAATTTTCAAGGACAATGGAATCTTATTTTATCATTTGGGTTCCAATGTCGTCTGCCGATCTGGCCTCAGATTACATAATGAAAATATGTGTTTGAGCCAGTCTCAAAATGAGCTTTCACATTTCTGTGTTGTTTATTTTTATGTTCCTTTGCCATACTTCCCTTCTACCCTTTCTCATGTTGTACATCGCTACCCACTCCATTTCTCTGTTTTGACCTGTGTTCTCTTTTAAGTACCTGAATATTCTTTCCTCCTCCTCACTTTAACATATTCACACACTTATTCTGTGCCAGATACTGTTCTAAGTGTTTTACATTTAGAAACTCGTGATTTTCAACTGGTGTACTGCAAGAATTTTTAAAACATGTAATACCTGACTATTTCATCGGGGCACTGACCTCTTTTCTGTTAGATGGTAAAAACAAAAACAAACAAACAAACAAAAAGACAAAAGCTAACACAACAACAGCCATTGGTGTGAATGAATCAAAATTATATCTACTTTTTTGTCACATTGACAAGAAATATATACTTCTGGTGTGCCTCAGAATTTTAGTAGTTAGTTTATGGGTGCCATGAAATGGAAAAGGTTGAAAATCACTGCATTAACTCAGCTAATCCTCAAAGCAACCCTAAATTAGATGGGACTGCTATTCCTACTCTAAAGATGAGCAAGCTGAGGCAAAAATAAGTTGAGTTTCCAAATTATCACACAGCTGGTACGTGGTAGAGGCACGTTTGGAAGTCATCTGCCAGGGTTAGGCTCTGGCTTTGTTCATCACAGCCCTGCCTGTGTCAGCGTTTGGCTTCTTCTTGGGTCCCCAGTACAGGTCATGGTCCTGCAGAAATCACTCAATGAGACCTAACCCTTAAAATGGGTGTGGTGCTTGCTAAGTGACAGGTTCGGGTTGGTGATATGACAACCAATCTTTAGGACAGATTCTGTCCCTAAATCTACTCTGTGAGTTAGGTATTATTTGCTCATCAACAAATGAGAATATGGAAATGTATAGAAATTATTCATTTGCTTAACATCCTATAACTTATAAGTAAAAGCAAAAAGAAGTCACGGACTACAATCACTCCTTCACATTTAGCAATACCAAGGACAGTCTCATATTGTGATGCTGAAAATGACTTGAGGCAATTTAGAAACACTCAGAGTTTATTAGCATAATGGACTTTCTTAATTTTGTATTAACAGGATTCCTTAGTTTGGAATGCCTCTGCTTTTACCCAGTAGTCTGTTGAGGTAGTGAGGTATTATTTACTAGCTAGTCAAAATGAGAAAATGCAAATCCAAACTTATTAAAATGGTCTTAAGTCAGCATTAAAATGAACACAATGTCCCTAATGCTTAATGTTTTATTGAAACCATTTGACTACAGTCTCAATTATTGTATATTCTCATAAATGGTGACCAGAGAGTGGTCTTCTTTATGTCATTGTGTTTCTATTAAGTGATAGATCTGCTCAAAGACAAAAACATATTGATTTCAAAGTTGTAGAGCTTTGAATACTAAAAAGTTATTGGAATTGAAAAGTGAATGTAACAAGCAGTAAAAATGTCAATTTTCAACTTTTAATTCAACTTTCAATTTTTCAAATCAATTTTACATTAAAAGTATATTAATTTAAAATATTTTAACAATATTTTAAAAAATTCTTCAAAAATAAATTTTGCTTATTAACAATTTTGTTAATAAATTGTCCTGAAACAGCCTGGCTGGTATAGCTCAATGGTTGAGTGTCATCCTATGAACCAGGAGGTCATGGTTTGATTCCTGGTCAGAGCACATGCCTGGGTTGCGAGCTTGATCCCTAGTGTGGGGTGTGCAGTAGGCAGCTGATCAGTGATTCTCTCTTATCATTGATGTTTCTATCTCTCCCTCTCTCTTCATCTCTGAAACCAATAAAAATATATTTTAAAAAATGGTCCTGAAATAGTAGAAAATTGGACAGGATGGTACAAAGAAAAATGGAATTCTAATTTTGTTGTATCAGAAAGGAGAATCTATGATGAAATGTTATGTAAGTCTGTCTTAACAGTGACCATTTAATTATAGTATCAAAACTTTTTTAGAGGGGGAATCCAAGATGGCGGCATAGGTAAACACCTAAACTGCTGCCTCCGACAACAATTTAAACTGCAACTAAAAGATAAAACGTCTATCACCCAGAACCACGGGAAAGCTGGCTGAGTGGAAGTTCTACAACTAGAAGGAAAGAGAAAAGAGCATTGAGACATGCACGAGCGCTGAAAAGCTGAGGTACGGAGGCGCGGGATCCGGGCTGGCGGCGGGCGACTGGGTGCGTTGCTTTTTTCAACCCGAAGGGAGACAAGCCCCCGACTACTCTGAAATCCAGTCTCTGGGGAGACGCGGGGGACCCAAACTCCTACGGGGAGAAGCTGGACTGTCTGCCAGTGAGAGTGGCTTGCTAGCAGAGCTGCGCGCAGGAATAACTGTTTACGGCACTGGGGCACAGGATTCCAGGACACGGTCGGGGCACAGAGCGGGCTTACTAGCAGCCATTGCTGTTTGCCACGCCCTAACCTAGTGACGCCCTGAGACCCCGCCCCACACAACCTACAAACCCACCCAAGCTCCAAGCAGCTCAATTGGCATAAGAAAGCCTGCCCTATTGCAGCTTAACCTAGAAAACTTGCAGCCCGGGTCAGACAGCTCCAAAACCTCCAAACCCCAAGCAAAGAGGAGAAAACTGCAGCTCTCACTGTAGCTCCTGCTGAGTGGCCTCAGACAGTAGCTGACCTGCACCCCATTGGAGATCCAGAAGCCAGTGTACCTAGTGGTCAGTGTGAGACAACAGATTTCAACTCCTCACATCCATAAGTGACACATTCAAGAGGCAGACTCAGTGAGCACCAAAGCCCCACTGAAACAAGTCCTGCCCCATAAGCGCAGCACTTCTTCCATTATAGACACAGGGAGTGCTCACAGCTAATTGGCCTGGAGGTCAATTCCTCCCAGCCTACCAACAGCAATTCAGGCTTAACTACACCAAGACTTTGCACTCAGCCCACAAAGGGGTGTACCAAGAGCATCCACATCAGGTGATTGGGGAGGCTGAGCTACTGCCCCCTATAGGTCACCTACCACACAAAGCCACTCCATCAACACAGGGAAGAAGCCAAAATGCAGAAACAAAGAAACATGTCACGAATGAAAGAAACGGAGGAAAGCAAACTACTGGATGACATAGAGTTCAGAATCACATTTATAAGGTTACTCAAGAATCTTCTAAAAACTGCCGAGAAACTTGATGACACTTCTGAGGAGCTTAGTGAGACCTTCAAGGACCTTAATGAGAATGCCAAAAAAATGGAAAAGGACCAGTCAGAAATGAAGCATACACTGTCTGAAATAAAGAATATACAGAAACTCAACTGTAGATCAACATACCCCAAGAATCAAACCAAAGATCTGAAATATGTGGAAACAAAAAACATCCAACCAGAAAAACAAAAAGAAAAAAGAATCCAAAAATATGAAGATAATGTAAGGAGCCTCTGGGACAACTTTAAGCGAAACAACATCCGAATTTTTGGGGTGCCAGAAGAAGGGAGAGAGGAAAATATTGAAAACCTATTAGAAGAAATAATGACAGAAAACTTTCCCTACCTGGTGAAAGAAATAGACTTACAAGTTCAGGAAGCGCACAGAACCCCATACAAGAGGAACCCAAAGAGGACCACACCAAGACACATCATAATTAAAATGCCAAGGGCAAAAGACAAAGAGAGAATATTAAAAGCAGCAAGAGAAAAACAGTTAATTACCTACAAGGGAGTACCCATACGACTGTCAGCTGATTTCTCGGCAGAAACTATGCAAGCCAGAAGGGAGTGGCAAGAAATATTCAAAGTGATGAACAGCAAGAACCTACAACCAAGATTACTCTACCCAGCAAAGCTATCATTCAGAGTTGAAGGTCAGATAAAGAGCTTCACAGACAAGAAAAAGCTAAAGGAGTTCATCGCCACCAAGCCAGGATTACATGAAATGCTGAAGGGTATTCTTTAAGAAGAAGAAGAAGAAGAAGAAAAAGGTAAAGATAAAAATTATGAACAACAAAATGACATCAAATACATACCTACCAACAAGTGAATCTAAAAATCAAGTGAATAAAAAATCTGAAGAACAGAATGGACTGGTGAATATAATAGAATCAGGGACATAGAAAGGGAGTGGACTGACGATTCTCAGGGGAAGCAAGTGTGAGGGTTGCGGGAAGAGATTGGACAAAAATCTTACTCCTATGGATGAAGACAGTGGCGGGGGGTAAGGGCATGGGGTGGGGTGGGGAATCAGGTGGAGGGGAGCTATGGGGGGAAAAAAAGTGGAACACCTGTAATAATCTGAACAATAAAGATTTAATTAAGAAAAAAAAAAAAAAAAAGAAAAAAAAAAAAAACTTTTCTAGTATCCTGTCTAATAAAAGAGTAATATGCAAATCGACCATCACTCTAAGACACAAGATGGCCGCCCCCATGTGGTCAAAGATGGCTGCCCCCAAGTGGACACAAGATGGCCACCAGAAGATAGCCTGCAGGGGAGGGCTGTTGTGGGCAGTTAGGGGTGACCAGGAAAGCAGAGGAGGACAGTTGGGGAGGCAGGCTTGAAGAGAAGAGCAGTTGGGGGGGACCAGGCCTGCAGTGGAGGACAATTGTGGGGGGGGACCAGGCCAGCATAGGAGGACAGTTGGGGGAGACCAGGGCAGCAGGGGAGGGTACTTGGGGGGGGGCAGGCCTGCAGGGGAGGGCACTTGGGGGGGCAACAGGCCTGTAGGGGAGGACATTTTTGGGGGGACCAGGTCTGCAGGGGAGGGCAGTTGGGAGGAACAAGGCCAGCATAGGAGGGCAGTTGGGGGAGACCAGGCTAGCAGGGGAGGACACTTGGGGGGGGGGGGGACCAGGCCTGCAGGGGAGGACAGTTGGGGGCAATCGGGCTGGCCAGGGAGCAGTTAAGCATCAATCAGGCTGGCAGGGGAATAGTTAGGGGTGATCAGGCTGGCAGGCAGAAGTGGTTAGGGGCTATCAGGCAGAGACAGGCGAGCAGTTGGGAGTCAGCAGTCCTGGATTGTGAGAGGGCAGTCGGACATTCCTCAAGGGGTCCCAGATTGGAGAGGGTGCAGGCTGGGCTGAGGGACAACTCCCCCATGCACGAATTTTGTGCACTGGGCCACTAGACATTGATATAAGAGCTAAAAAAATAAAAGTGTGAAATTTTTTTAGACGAATGGATTGTATTTCATTTATAAATGTTATATGAGATTTATGTTAAGTACATTAAAAAATAAAATAAAATTAGTTTTGCCATAGTTCACACTGAGTCTTCCAAAGGAAATCATTGCTGGATTCCAGAACCCTCTTATACCTTATATTCAATTGTATATTGGTTCAAACTGGACCTCAGACAAGAAAGCTATTGGGCAGATTAACATATGGGATTTTGTTAATGGATTGTTAAAAATAAGTATTAGTTCATGGCAATGGAGATCACAGGAAGTTGAGGATGATTTATATGCTTGGAGAGAATGAACTCTGAATATCAAATATAATTTCTACATCTTCTATGTATTGGCATCTGAGATGTGTAGTGTAGAAAAAATATCTTTGTGTTTCTGGATAGTTATAGAATTTTCTTTTAACTAAAATTTTACTGAGACTTTGGATTCTGGACTAAAATCAAACCCTGGGAAGTAATTTACAATATATATGGTTCAAGCTCAGAAGAGAATTACTAACTCTGGAGCACAGTGATATTGGTAAGGAACTGAATGAGCTGATCAGTGACTGCATGTTCATCTGCATTGTGTGAAGCACAGACTTGATGGGAGAGGATCCAAAATGGGCTGTAGAGCCCAGTGAAAGAAATTCTGTGTCTTGCTAAGAGGTGTGGACATTTTCTTGTATATCATTGGGTTTCAAAAGTTACTTTTGGGAGTTTCAACATTTTTTTAGAGGACCCCTGGGACTGCTAATAATACTGGGATGTGACGCAGATGAAGAGGAGGGCTAGAAATCAAGCTAGTCTTTTATTTCAACCATGTTAGCTCCTTGTTTAAGTGTTTTTATTTTTGGATTCTGCAAAAGACTGTGCTTGATAACCAATCTTATTTCTTTGTGTGTGTGTGTGTGTTGTGTACCTTTATTTATTATTTTTTATTTTTTGAAGTATTACAAATAGTAGTACATATGTCTCCTTTTTTTCCCCCATTGACCTCCCCCCGGCCTCCCCTACCCCCCAGTACGTGCCTTCACCTGCCCGCCCTCCCCCCCTCCCAGTGTCTTGTATCCATTGGTTATGCTTATATGCATGCGTACAAGTCCTTTGGTTGATCTCTTACAGCCCCCCACCCCAACCTCCCCTGCCTTCCCTCTGTAGTTTGAACCAATCTTATTTCTAAAGATAAAAAATACTGCAATAAAATATGGAGTGCAGTGGATGGAGTCTAAGGTTGGATGAGATTGGATGTGTCCTGCAGAAGGAGCCTTATGGCAGCACTCTATGCAAGCATGTCACACTCTGGCCAGTGGGCCTCATGCCTTGTGCTGTCCCGAGCCTGCAGAGGCTTGAGGCAAGAAGGCTGCTCAAAGGCTGTTATAGGCACCTAGGGGAGAGATGATGAGGGCTGAGATAAAGTAGTGCTAGTGGCAGTGGCTGGAAAGGGAGCAATGGATTATTCAGAAACCGAAGTCGTGGTAAAATGGAATTGGACTGGATAATCACTATTTTTTAACATGCTCAGACTCACCATGGCTTTCAGCATTTGTTCTTCCTCTATTTAGTTATATTCACATGTCATTAATTGCTCTCTACTGCTGACAATGCTCTCTTCTCAGCAGTGTGGCTCTCCAATTGTTACTATATTCAGCTGAAATGTGCTTCCTACAGAGGTGGGTAGGCTGATTGATTCTTATCCACCAGCCTATATCAGTTTGTTCACCAAGGAACTCCAGCTCTCACAACATTGTTATCAAAAAGTTGCCAAGTGTCTTTCTTGCAAAACCCCTATGAACACAGGTTCCTATGACTCTGAGTCTCCAACCTGCAGTCATGAAGTATCATTTAATTGATCCTACAGAGATTCCTTTGAGCTCTCAAAGTCTTTATTTGATATTTTTCTAGTTCTTAGTCTATGTGAATAATATATAATTTTTTCTCATATATTTGAACTGCAATTTGAAGACTATTTTCATAAATTCATTCGAGACATTTCTTTAGGACTTGCCTCTCTCAAAAAAAACTGCTAAAAATTCTGATTAAGTAGATGATCTGGTGAGCTACATTCTGTCTCAATTAAGTTTATTACTATCTATAATAATAAAAGGGTAATATGCTAATTAGACTGGACGTCTTCTGGATGTTATTCCAGACATCCTTCTTGACAAAGTGGGGCTGGGGGGAAGCCAGCCTGGGTCTTGGGTGCCTGCCAGCATCCAGAGGCAAGAAGCCCAGGTCCCGGGTGCTGGAGGGAAGCCAATGCCAGTAGCTAGGGAAAGGAAGGCCTACTCTTGCACGAAATTTCATGCATTGAGCCTCTAGTTTATAAGATATTTATTGAGGTTATAATGAGTGATATTACATTTAGTCATTTCAGAGTTAAATCTGCTTGGTTATGAACCTGAATATAACTTGATTTGGTACAGAATTCTTGAATCACAAGTTTTCCTCCAGGACTCTTCAGACTGTGGTACATTTTCTTCTTGAATTTAGCATTGATGAAAAGTGTGCAATCAAGTAGATGACTGTATCTCTTTTTCTACCTGGATGCAGATTTTTTTCTTATAACTCTAAGTAACAATAAAAGACAGGAAGACAGGATAGGTCTCTATGTCAGTCTGTTTCATTTGGTTTGTGTTATGCATGGTGAGATGTTTTGATCTGTAGACTAGTGTATTTTGGCTTTAATAATCATTTCTGTTTAACTTGCTCTGGTTTTCTCTTTGGGCATGGCTATCATCCATATAAAGATTATTTTATTGCTCTTTACAAATTTTATGTTTTACAAATTGAAGGTTTGTGGCAACCCTGTATGGAACAAGCCTATTGGTGCCATTTTTTCCAACACATTTGTGTCTCTATGACACATTTTGATAAGTTTTATAATCTTTCAAACATTTTCATTATTATTATATTTGTATGTTAATGTGTAATCAGTGATCTTTGATATTACTATTGTAATTGTTTTGGAGTGCCATGAACCACAGCCATGTAAGAAGCAAAGTTAATAAATATTTGTGTGTTCTGGTGCCACCAACTTACTGCTTTCTCTCCTTGGACCTCCTTATTCCCTGAGACACAAGAATATTGAAAAAAGTCTCATTAATAATTCTACAAAGGCCTCTACGTGAAAGGAAGAGTCACATGTCACTCACTTTAAATCAAAAGCTAGAAATGATTACACTTAGTGAGTGAGGCATGTGAAAAGCTGGGATAGGCTGAAAATTAGGCTTCTTGAACCAAACAGTTAACTGAGTTGTGAATATAAAGAAAAAGTCCTTAAAGGAAATTAAAAAACCTACTCCAGTGAACAAACACACAATGGTCAGAAACAGCCTTACTGCTGATAGAGAGAAAGTTTTAGTGGACGGGATAGATGATAAAACCCACCAAACACTCCCTAAGGTAAAGCCTAATCCAGAGCAAGGTCCTAACTCTTTTCAATCCCATGACGGCTGAGAGGTGAGGAAGCTGCAGAAGAAAAGTTTGAAGCTAGCACAGGTTGGTTCATGAAGTTTAAGGAGAGAAGTCATCTCCATAACTTAAAAGTGTGAGTTGAAGCAGCAAGTGCTTATGTAGAAGATGCAGCAAGTTATCCAGAAGGTCTAGGTAAGGTAATTAATGAAGGGAGATACACTACCCAACAGGTTTTCAAACAGCCTATTGGAAGAAGATGCCCAGTAGGACTTTCAGAGCTAGAGTGGAGAAGTCGATGCCTGGCTTCAAAGGACAAGCTGACTCTCTTGTTAGGGGCTAACACAGCTGGTGACTTTAAGTTGAAGCCAATGCTCTTTTAAATATATTTAAGTGATTTTTTACAGAGAGGAAGGGAGAAGGAGAGGAAGAGGGATAGAAGACTTAGAAACGTCGATGAGAGAGAAACATCGATCAGCTGCCTCCTGCACACTCCCTACTGGGGATGTGCCCACAACCAAGGCACATACCCTTGACCGGAATTGAACCCGGGACCCTTCATTCCACAGGCTGTCACTCTATCCACTGAGCCAAACCGGTTAGGGCGAAGCCAATGCTCTTTTATAATTCTGAAAATCCTAGGGCCCTTAAATAGAACAAAGCCTAAATGACAGCACATCTTTTTACAACATGGCTTACTGAAAATTTAAGCCCACTGTTGAGACCTACTGCTCAGGGAAAAAAAAAAAAAATCTTCTTTCAAAACATTTCTGCTCATTGCAATGAACCTGGTCACACAAGAGCTCTGATGAAGATTTATAAAGAGGTTACTGTTATTTTCACGCCTGCTAACACAACAAACATTCTGCAGCGCATGGGCCAAGGAGTAATTTTGACTTTCAAGTCTCATTATTTAAGAAATGTATCTGCCATTGATAGTAATTCCTCTGATGGATCTTAGAAAAGTAAATTGAAAACCTTCCTGAAAGGATTCACTATTCTAAGATGCCATTAAGGATATTTGTGATTCATTAGAAGAGGTCAAAATAAGAACATTAATAGGATTTTGAAAGAAGTTGATTCCAGCCCTTGTGGATGACTTTGAGAGGTTGAAGACCTCAGTGGAGGAAGTAACTCCAGAGGTGGTGGCAATAACAAGAGAACTAGAATTAGAAGTGGAGCTTGTGACTGAATTGCTGCAGTCATGCAGTGAATAAGGCGTAGCTTCTTAAGGATGAGCAAGGAAAGTGGTTTCTTGAGATGGAATCTACTCCTGGTGAAGATTCTGTGAAGACTGTTGAAATGACAACAAAGGATTTAGAATATTACATAAACTTAGTTATTAAGCAGGGGCAAAATTTGAGAGGATTGACTCCTATTTTGAATAAGTCCTAGTCTAGGGAAAATGGTATCAGACAGCTTCACATGCTACAGAGAAATTATTTGTCAAAGGAAGAGTCAATGGATGCAGCAAACTTGTTGGTCTTCAATTTTAAGAAATTGCCACAGATACTTTAACCTTCAGCAATCACCACCCTGATTAGTCAGCAGCCATAACATTGATGCAAGAACCTCCACCAGCAAAAAATAAAATAAAATAAAATAAAATGATTATGACTCCTGAAGGCTTAGAAGATGAATAGCAATTTTTAGTAATAAAATATTTTTTAATTAAGGTATATAAATTTTTTAGACATAAAGCTATGCACACTTAATAGGCTAAAGCATTGTGTAACTATGACATTTATATGCACTGGGAAACCCCCAAAATTAATGTGACTTGCTATATTGTGATATTCACTTTATTGTGGTGGTCTGGAAATAAACCCACACTATCTCTGAAGGTGTGCCTGCATTTCTTTTCTCCACTGTTTCTCATAATTTTCACAGCTTCCCTCTTTATTTCTGAATCAACATGAGCTTAACACCACTTTTTTCATCCCTGAATTAGGTCTCTAGTGCACCACTTTGTTCCTTATTGCCACCACTGCTGATTTTACTTCTCGATATTGCATTTTTGCTTATTTTCTTTTTCTTTACACTTTCTCCTTTCCCATCTCTATTTCCATTTCTTCTCACTTTTATTCGGTTAGTTTGGAGTCCATGTTCACTTTAAATGTTTTCTAAATTTTTCTTGGATTTTTTTATAATATACATTTTTAAGACAATATTATTTTGTTTGTACATTTTAAGCTATGCTCCCCTTTGGGATGCTTGCAGTGCCTTATTTTCAGATCTATGCAAGATTTTTTCCACTTAAAAATGCTTAACGAGAAAGACCTCTTTTTATCTAGTGTTTGGAAATAAGGTACATAGAGCATCCCAGACACTTTCACTATCTAATTATAGTTAGCAGGGTCCATCCCTCTACCTTTCACTTTGGAATCTTTTGTTTGTGTAGATGCACATTTCAGAGCCAAATTATTAATGTAGACCAGTCTTCTCTATTGTCAGGATCTAGACTATACCAGAAAAGTAAACAAAGACTGTTATTCCTGTTCAGAAAAGTGCAATATTATAAGCCATATTGAAGTAAATGAGGAGTGTTCTATAGAGGTATAAGTTACTAATTGTTTGTTCTTGGATCAGTTAATTAACCTTCATAAATCACAATTTCTTTTTGCAAAGATTGGGATAAGAATCCTTATCTTGGCCCGGCCAGTGTGGCTCAATGGTTGAGCATCAACCTATGAACCAGGAGGTCATGGTTCGATTCCAGGTCAGGACAGATGCCTGGTTGTGGGCTCAAGTCCCAGTGTGGAGTGTGCAGGAGGCAGCCAATCAATGATTCTCTCTCTCTCATCATTGATGTTTCTATCTCTCTAGCCCTCTCCCTTCCTCTCTGAAATCAATGAAAATGTATTTTAAAAAAAGAGAACAATCCTTATCCTGAAGGCTGGTTGAGTGAATTAAATGAGTTCATATTTGCAAAGCATTTATCACAGAGTCTGGAACAGAACATGCATGAACAGTCATTAGATTTTTTTTATTACACATGCTATTTTATAATGTTTAGTTCTGTAACTTACAGAAAGGTCTTAGATTTCAATGCAAACCCCCTCTTGAACTTCATAATTATAAAGAGGTCTATATAAAACCTAGTTAGATATAACTATAATGAACATTCCTACTGTATCAATTTCACATGAGAAACTAGTACTGATGGTAATAATGGAATGCTGCAAGTGGTATTTCTGCAATAAACCCAGAGAGTAGAAAAGCAATTTAAAATATATGAAGTAATTCAGAAGGATTTAATAATATATTTTAATATATGGGTTCAAGATAATGATTTTCCACATAAACTATGGGCAAGAGAAAGTGTGCCTATATATCCATGTTCACTGAAAAAGTCGACTACTTGGAAGCTCAGGACTGATGTTGTGTATTTCACATTCAAAGTGACACATAATAGTATTTTAAAGTCCCATTAGGTGTTAGGTTATAAGTCATATCTGCATTTATTTTGCAAAGAGTGGAATGGGGTTTAATGACATGTTGAATTGTATTGTAAATCTTCCAATGAGGTCACAGTTCATTTATAATATTAGTTGATTGAGCAATTTGAATGAATATGTTTGTGTATCACCCCAATTTTATGGGATAAGTCTGCACATAAATTTAAACTTCAATGACTTTCCTTGAGACTTAATAGGCTGCTTAGCTGGAAAGGATTCTCACAGAATACACAATGAAAGTTAATGCCCTAGTTTCTCACGACTATGAGAATATTATCTTGCTAGTCCAATGTTATTCCATTCTGACAGACTCATGTAGGAAATAAGGCTTACTCTAACATCATTTACTTGTGATCCCAACTCATCTGATACATACATGCAAATACTGCAAATATTCTTCATTACAAAACAAACTGTCAAACCCCAATATATAAAATAAATACAAGAACTGCTTGGATGAACACTGGGTAGGTCATTTCAGAACTGCATCCTGCTTGCCTCACCCTGACAGTTCTGAGAGTGCTATTCAGATCAGTTTGAATACAAATTTATGGGTTTCTTCATTAAAAATGGGCCAGAGAAAATCATATACTGTTATTTCCAACCCACAGTTCTATTTTTCTGGAATAATTTCCACTAGAGTTTGCCTATATCGACTACAGAAAAGATAATTTACTTAGTCTATAATACATATTCTCATGTATTATTTTCTTTTTATTAAAAAATTAGAAAAAAAAGCTTATATGTCATTGCTGGACAAGGACATAGTTTAGAAAATGAAACATAGTTTAGGAAACTTTATATCTCTTTCAGAAATTAGAAGCTTCTTAAGTAAGCCTGTGAAAATATTTCTCCTCCTTCCCACCCACCAAAAAATGTGATGATAGATTGAGAATGGACTGCAGATAACAATCCCATTTCCCATTCCTTTGTTTTATATGTAAGATTTAAAAGTAAGGTGTTGCAAAAAACTTAGCCCCATCTAATCTTCACAATTCCAATGTCATTTTTGGAAGATAATGCCACAAGCCCCAAAAAAGTTTAAATAAAAAGGATTAACTTCTTCCTCAAAATCTTATTACCAGGTAAATAAAAGCAAGTGTCAGAGAAACTCCAGGTAAAAATATTTTTTTAATATTGCTATGTTATATAACATAACATAACATATAATTAATAATCTTAATATATTATGTATATGATGTGACATATATATATTGCTATTTGGCAATTACCGCAAATATTATTCAGGTTGGCCAAGGGTCCTAATATTTGATCTTAATCTGCAGGTCAGGTTGGATTTCTAGAAATTTTCAATTATCTTCAGAGATTAGCAGATAAAACAACAGAGGTCCATAATTCTTTATCTGCTTTTCCAAAATGCTAAACATCCTAACAACCAAAAAGATATTTGTAATTTACTTGGGAAACCAAAAACAGATTTACACAGTAATTCACTTGCAAAACCTGACCTGTCCTTCATTGTTTTGGCAATGAAGCCTGATTTGAACTGACATAAGACAATTTATATTCTTCATTTTCCACTTAGTAAGAATAGTCATATATTTTGCTGCCAAAAACTCTTCCTAGGTTTGCTTTTGGCATTGCTGCCTAGGCCCTTCAGCAGGTGCAATGTAATTTATTGTTTGTAAACCTTATTATCTCTTCCAAACTTGAGATTTCTAAATTCTGAATGACATCTAATTTAAAACTTATTAGAAAAGCTAATTGCAGTCTTCTATAGAATTGTTGTAGCTCTATGTGTATTTAATATAAAACAGTCTATTTTAACTATAATTGCATTAAGACTGTAGCTTGGTGCATATACAGTAAAAACTAGAGGCCTGGTGCCTAGGCCTGGCCGGTGATCAGGGCCGATCAGGCTGCAGGCCAGGGCCTTCCTTTGTTCCATGCCGCCCCCTGGTGGTCAGCATACATCATAGCGATTGATCAAACTCCCTGTCTCCTGGTCCAGCTCCCATGGGGGCACTTTGCATATTAGCCTTTTATAGAGAGAGATAATTCTGTTCCCCATCCCCACCTGGATGTACCCTACTTTTTCTAGGAAGAGTGATTTTCTAGTTGCAAACACAGTTGTAGAGAAATTCCTTATATAGTATTCCAGAATTTTCTAACCTCCAGAAGAGCATTTGGAAATAATTTGAGCCTTACCCATAATCTGTGTAATGTCTGATCAACTGTGTGGATCATTTTTGCAATAGATATGTTAAGTCTACTATGTGCCTAGCACTATACAAGGACAGAGAAAAAAGAATTTTCTGATCCCATTCTGGGTGCCTTAATTACATTTTCTACTCTCTAGAGTAAATACAGGGTCTTTGAGAAAATATCCTGATAGTGTTATGCCCAGATTTCGGGGTCCCCAAATTCAACCACCAGGGAGCCACTTCCGATGTAAAAAACAAAAGAGTCTTTATTCAAGCCCGGGCTTGGCTCCCAGCCTCTTTACCGACGCAGCGGCGAGACGAGAGAGCGAGCCCCAGGGGAACAAAGGTTATATAGGGCTAGTCATTTGGGTGGGCTTAGGTGGGTGACGTGGGTTACAGAGAGTGGTCACTTTGGTCAGGGTTTTTCTGCAGGGTTTTACGGCACAAAGGTCAGGAGGTGGCCAATACATTCCAAGGTCTGAGCCATCCCCCTACCTTTGCTTCTTGATAGCCTTATTAGGACCTTAGCTACATTCCTGGAGCTTCACTGGTCTACTCAGGCAGCGGTTGGGGGAGTTAGGACAATTCTGACATTCCTGTGGGGAGGGTCACCTGAGGATCTAGCTCTGCAAGATGGGAGATAGTCAGTTCTGCTTTCTTCTTTCATTCCCCCCTTGTCTTGGAACCTACGGCTCAATCATGAGACGGACTGCATCTTCACCTCGTCCTCTACTGCCAGAGGCTGGTATTGGGCTTGTAAGACCATTAACTGAACTACCCCTATGCGTTCTTTGATAAATTGGACTAGTCTGTTAATAATACAAGGGCCAAAAGTCAACAACAGTAGGAGGATTACAAGGGGTCCGACGAGGGCAGAAACAAGAGTGGTTAGCCATGGGGACCAGTTAAACAAGGACTCATACCAAGACTGAGATTGCTCTCTCTCTAGCTTTCGCTTCTGCAGTCCTTCCCTTATGAGGGCCATGGATTCTTTGACAACTCCTGAATGGTCAACGTAAAAACAACATTCCTCCCCTAAGGCTACGCATAAACCCCCTTGCTGCATGAATAGTAAGTCCAATCCTCTTCTGTTCTGGAGTACTACTTCAGACAAGGAGGTGAGGGATTCTTGTAAATGGGTGATGGATTTTTCAATTCTCTCTATGTCTAAGTCAATGGCTGCTCTTAGGGCTCCATAGTTCTTGTCTTGTATGACAAGCGAGGATATTCCAGTTCCCGCTCCTGCTAGTCCTAGTCCCAAGATGGCTGCCATAGTCAGGGCAGTAATAGGCTCCCTTTTACTTCGGGGGTTAATGGCGCCTATTTTGTTAAGTACTTCTTCTCCTGAGTGGTATATTAACTTGGGGATTAACTGCACAAGTACACAGAAGCCCTCCTTTTGGGAATTAAGGACTAAGGAGTGAACACAAGGAGTGAGGCCACTGGAACAGGCCCACCATGCATTCTCAGGGGGAAGTAGATATACTGTCTTTTCGGGAATAGTAAGGGCCTTATTGCAGAGATGCGACTGTTCGGGGGGCACGTGGCCTATGCAAGTGCCCTGCCCTGTCACTGTCTGGAGGGTTAGTCTTGCAGCAGACTGCTGCCATCTGCAGGAGCTGGAATTAATGGCTGTGGTGTACTTGCCGCTAAGGGCAATACCTTCATAGTATGGTAGCTGGATATCTAGACAGAGCCAACAGGACTCAGTCAGGTCAGGCCTTGAAGCATTTAGAACATAGTATGCCCCGACAACCGTGCTCCACAAGGGATCCGCATCAGGCAGAAGGCCACGAGTCGGGGTAGGAGATGCAGGCGATGTCCTAATAGGGACTGGGGACGCAGAGGGCTGTGAAGCCGGAGTCTGGATGCTCCCAGGCACTGACACTCGGGGGGTGGTGGGTCGGAGAGCCAATATTCGGTTGGGTCCCACCCCTGTACGAGTTTGCTGGGAAAGGGGCGCCGCCTGTACTCGGAGAGTAAACAGCATCCCCTTGTCTCGGGCTCCTGTCCGTACCTTGTCATATATTCTGATCCCCCAGATTTTGCCAGTGTCCCATCCTGTCGCTTTTTTTCCTTGTTCCGTGAAGGATATCCGTACAGGGTTGCAGAGGTCCCCCCGATAACCTGGACAAGGTGGCGCCTCCGCCCGAGTTACGGTTATCAGGTCACCGGTTCTCAGGGAAGTCCACCAGATGTGCCCGGTCGAGACACATGACCAGGAAGCGCAGAAGTAGTCCTCTGCTCCTCCACATGGGTTCTGGGTGCGACCCCGTGCGTGCCCGGGGCAAACATAGAAATGGAATGATCTGAGGTCCCTGGGTCCCATGTACAGAGGCTGGCCATGACTATTGTCGGGAAAAAGGGTAAGGAGGTCTATGTAGAGGTCTGGGTACCAAGTGTCTTTAGGGTGCAACTGGGAAATCTGTTTAAGCACGGTCCCCGAATTGGTATCTATGATTTGCCAGGTGAGATTGTAGGGGGTGTGAGGACTCCCGGCGGTGGGAGTGGCCGCAAGCAGGGTTACCAGAATTAGGCAGGTTGAGAACGTCGCAGCTTGAGCTTGAGCGGGTTGCGTTGGTCTTGGTCGATGTTCCATTGCGTGATGAAGTCCTTCTGGATTGCTGAGGGGCTGGCTGGGCGAACGTGGGTGTGGTGGATCCAGGTCGTGACGCCGTCTACCTTGAGAGCGGTGGGTGTAGTCAGCACCACGACGTAGGGGCCCTTCCAACGTGGTTCGAGGGTCTCCCGGCGGTGCCTCTTGACGAACACCCACTCTCCTGGCTTGTACCGATGAGGCGTTGGGGTGGGGCTGGCCTCGTAAATGGCGCGGAGGCGCGGCCAAATGTCCTCGTGTGCTCTCTGCAGTCCTCTTAAGAGAGAAGATATTTCTTGATTTTCAAACTCAGCAAGAAGTTCAGCTTTGAGGTTAGGAATGATAGGAGGGGGTCTGCCAAACATGATCTCGTAGGGGGTAAGACCCAGGGTGTAAGGGGAGTTCCTCACCCGGTAAAGGGCATACGGAAGGAGAGCCACCCAGTCCCCGCCAGTCTCCATGGTTAATTTGGTAAGGGTCTCTTTTAGAGTTCTATTCATTCTTTCTACTTGCCCTGAACTCTGGGGCCTATAGGCACAATGTAATTTCCAATCTGCCCCTATAACCTTGGCTATTGCCTGTGTTACCTGTGAAATGAAGGCTGGTCCGTTGTCTGACCCTATCATAGCAGGAAAACCATACCTGGGTAAGATGTCTTCCAGTAGTTTCTTGGCCACCGTCTGAGCTGTTTCATGCTTGGTTGGGTATGCCTCTACCCAGCCGGAGAAGGTGTCTATGAACACTAAAAGATATTTATAACCATACTTCCCTGGTTTAATTTCGGTGAAGTCGACCTCCCATTGTGCTCCTGGTTTGGTGCCCCTGAGCCTGGTTCCTTCTCCACCTGACCCGGCTCTTGCATTTGTAAGCTGGCAGGTCTTACAGGAGGTTACAATTTGGTTTATTTTGGAGTCTTGTTGGTGAATCTTGATCCTGGCATGCTGGAGTAAGTCCTTTAATTTCCGGGCCCCCAGGTGGGTGGACCGGTGCATGCGTTCTAACACTGTGACCCCAAGCCAGTCTGGTAGTATGAGTTCCTTATCTGGTGTGTACCACCATCCCTTCACCTCCTGGGCGAGGGGAAGCTTCCTGATCCGCTGCAGCTCTTCCTGGGAGTACCCGGGCTGGTCTGGTAAAACTGGGTCCCCGGGGTCTGGTAGTTGTAGGGCCATGGTGGGGACCGAAGTGAAGGCCGCTGCCTTGGCTGCCTGATCAGCCTTTTGGTTACCTCTTGCCACTGGGCCATCTGCCTTTTGGTGCCCTTGGCAGTGGATAATGGCTAGCTTAGCAGGGAGCCACAAGGCCGCAAGCAGGTCGAGAATTTCCTGCTTATTCTTTATCATCCGTCCCTCTGCTGTCAATAGCCCCCTCTCCTGATAGATTGCCCCATGTACATGAGCCGTAGCAAATGCATAACGGCTGTCTGTGTAAATGTTAAGCCGTTTCCCAGCCCCCAGCGTTAGTGCCCTAGTGAGTGCAACGAGTTCAGCTCGCTGAGCTGACGTCCCAGGGGGCAGGGCCTCTGCCCACACGGTGTCTGTTTCGGTGACCACTGCTGCTCCCGCGTACCTGCACCCGTCCCGCACGAAGCTGCTTCCGTCCGTGAACCAGGTGGCCTCTGCATCAGGAAGGGGCCGATCGGTCAAGTCCTTCCGAAGTCCATGTACCTGCTCTAGGATTCCCGCACAGTCATGTAGTGGGGCATCTAAGTCAGGGTCAGGCAGCAGGGTAGCGGGGTTGAGGGCCGCACTGGGATGGAACCGTACTCTAGGAGGGTTGAGCAGCAAGCTCTGATAGTGGGTCATACGTGCATTGCTCATCCATCTATCAGGAGGCTGTTTTAGGACCCCCTCAATGGCATGCGGGGTTGTGATCCAGATTTCCTGTCCCAGAGTCAATTTGTCGGCGTCCTTGACTAAGAGCGCGGTTGCCGCAATGATTCTCAGGCACGGTGGCCAGCCGGAGGCTACTGGATCCAGCTTCTTAGACAAGTACGCTACCGGGCGGCTCCAGGGGCCTAAAGCCTGAGTCAAAACCCCTTTCGCTATTCCCTTGCGCTCATCTACAAAGAGGCGAAAGGGCTTTGTAATGTCCGGCAGGCCTAAGGCTGGAGCAGCTAAAAGGGCTTTCTTTATCTGATTAAAGGCAGTCTCTTCTTTCTCAGTCCATTCAAACGCCTTCCCCTCCTTGGTCGCTTCATATAGGGGTTTGGCAATCTCAGCAAAACTTGGTATCCAGAGGCGGCAATAGCCAGCCGATCCTAGGAATTCCCTTACTTCCCTCCGGGAGGTGGGAGTAGGGATTTTCAGGACTGTCTCTTTTCTGGCATCAGACAACCGCCGCTGTCCGCCCTCTAAGATGTATCCCAGATAACTCACCCTCTCTCTGCATATCTGAGCTTTCTTCGCAGATGCCCGGTACCCTAAGGTCCCCAGGGTGGCCAACAGATCTCTGGTCCCCTGCTCACAGTCCTTGGCATTGTCGGCAGCAATCAGGATGTCATCTACATACTGGAGGAGGGTGAGACCGGGGTGCTCTCTCCTGTACTCACCCAGATCCTCATGCAGTGCCTCGTCGAAGATGGTGGGCGAATTCTTGAACCCTTGGGGCAATCGCGTCCAGGTTAATTGTCCACTGTAGCCCTCCTCCGGGTCGTGCCATTCGAAAGTAAACAAGGGTTGGCTTTGAGGCGCCAATGGCAGGCTGAAAAAGGCATCCTTCAAGTCCAACACGGTATACCAGACTCTAGAGGGCGCCAAAGAGCTTAAAAGAGTATATGGGTTGGGAACAGTAGGGTGTATATCCATGACTCTCTTATTTACTTCCCGGAGATCCTGTACTGGTCGGTAGTCATTTGTGTGAGGCTTCCTGACCGGCAGGAGGGGGGTGTTCCAGGCAGATTGGCATGGGACTAGTACCCCTAGACTTCGCAGCCTCCGAATGTGAGGCTGGATTCCTTTCCGGGCCTCCTGAGACATAGGGTACTGCTTGACTCTTACCGGGCCTTCTCCTGGTCTCAGCTCTACCAGGGTTGGGGCCCTGTGGGCGGCTAGTCCTACTCCTCCCGTTTCTGCCCAGGCTATGGGGAATTCTTGCAGCCATCTGTCCATGTTGCTTTCTACTGGGGGAGCCCCCTGGTGGAGGCGATACTCATCATCCAGTCTCAGGGTCAGGACTTGGATGGGGTGGCCTTTGCCATCGGTGACCTGGGGCCCCCCTTGTCTGAAAGTTATCTGGGCTCCAATCTTAGTTAGCAAGTCCCGTCCTAGTAGGGGGTAGGGGCATTCCGGTATTACCATGAAGGAGTGGGATACCCGGCCCGTTCCTAGGTCGACCGTTCTTCGGGTAGTCCATGAATACTGGCTCATGCCAGTTGCCCCTTGTACCCAGGACTTTTTATTGGCTAGCTTCCCCTGAGGTGTACGGAGAACTGAATATTGTGCTCCTGTGTCAACGAGGAAATTGACTGGGGTCCCCTCCACTCTAAGAGTTACCCTGGGCTCGGTGAGGGGATCCGAACCCCGACTCCCCTAATCACTTAGTTCTCCCAACTCTAAGACTTTTGCTCGGTCAGTCTTGCCTCCCTTCCCGTCGACCTTCCTTGGGCATTCTCGGGCCCAGTGCCCTATTTCCTTGCAGTAAGCACACTGGTCCTTCTGCAATCTCTGCCTCCCTCCCCTGGCGGCCTTCTTACCTTTTTCCTGGTCGCCTGCCAGCTGCCGGAGAAGCCGGTTCCGTTCCCCGGGAGAGTCCGCAGTGGTGGCCAGCAGAATCCTGGCCAGATCTCGGGTTTGCTTACTGCTGGCAGCCACCATGGCGCGGGCCCGCCTATCTTCAGGAGGCTCTCGGTTGTTGTACACCTTTTCAGCTACTTCCAGCAAGTCCTGCAGACTTTTCTCTCCTAATCTATCTACCCTCTGCAGCTTCTTTCTAATGTCCGCAGCCGATTGGTTTACAAAACTCATGATCACAGCTGCTTTATTCCCAGGAGCTTCCGGATCCATGGGGGTGTAGGTGCGGTATGCCTCCATGATCCGTTCTAAAAAGGCAGCTGGGGACTCATCCCTTTCCTGCTGCACATTCCCTACCTTGGCCAAATTGGTAGGCTTCCTAGCAGCCATTCGGAGACCCCCCATTAGAGTCTGGCGGTAGACCCGGAGCCTCTCCTTACCTTCTGCCGTGTTGAAATCCCATTCAGGCCTGGTTAAGGGAAAAGAAACATCTATCTGGGCCTGGTTGGTGGTTGGGTTCCCGTCCATGCCTGGAACTAGCTTCCGGGCCTCACTAAGGATCCTCTCCCTCTCCTCGGTGGTGAAGAGGACTTGTAGTAGTTGCTGACAGTCATCCCATGTAGGCTGATGAGTGAAAAGAACAGAATCTAACAAATCAATGAGTCCTGCTGGCTTCTCAGAGAATTTAGGATTCTGAGCCTTCCAGTTGTAGAGGTCACTAGTGGCGAAAGGCCAATAGTGATGGGGCTGATTGCCATCCGCATCTGGGGGGCCCGTGGCTCTCAAAGGCAGAGTCTTAATAGTGGAGTCGGGGGCTGTGACAGACAGCTCCCTCTGGGCCCTTTGTCTAGTAAGAGGCGGGCTTCCGACTGGAACCGGAACCGCGGCTGCTCCCGGAACTCCGCCCCCAGCCACTCCCGGAACTCCGCCCCCAGCCGCTCCAGGAACACCGCCGTCTTCTCGCGGCGGGGAAGAATCCAATCTCTCCGGTGTCCTAGGGAGCTGATATGGGGGAGGAAAAATTAATTCTTCTCCGGTTCCCCCCTGCAAAACCGGGTAGAGGGGAGCCGGAGCTGACGGCATGGTGGCTTTCTTCTCCTCCTTCTTCTTCTCCAATTTCTGCAAGGCAAGAATGGGTTCCCGCTCCTGGGGGCGCGGGGCTAGAAAGGGCTTAAGCCAGGAGGGCGGGTCCTCCACGAGGTCCTGCCAAGTAATAATGTAAGGGAGTTGATCGGGGTGGCCCCCCTTCGGCCGGGAAACAACTTCCCTGACCCGGCGAATGGTGGGGAGATCGAGAGTCCCCTCTGGCGGCCATCCGACATTAAGAGCCGGCCACTCGCTGGAACAGAAAGTTTGCCAACGGCCCTTTCGCACCTCTGCACTAAGGTTGTTAGCCCTTCCCTTAACCTCCTTAAAATGATCAATCATAATAGTTAAGGGAGTGGTCTGAGTCTGTCCCATGACGTCCGTCCAGTGAGTCCACAAAAATAGACAGAACAACACAGATAACAGGAAAACAAAGACACCCAAGAACAGCCTTCCGACCCCACGGAAGCAAAACCGAAAGCTGGACGATGGCCGTGCGCCAACCGGCGGGAGCGACCCGCCTCGTCCCAGTTTCCAGGGGAATACAATCTCCCTGCCTGTGAGGGGTTTCCGCGTCCCTCCTGAATGAGAATTGGAGCGTCCTCCAAATTCCCCTGCCTGTGGTCCTCCAGTGCGTCCACCTAGACCGTTTCAGGCACTACAGATTCCAGAGATGTGCTCACACAGAACAGAACACACAATAACACAGACACCTACCGCGGTTAGTCAGACTCTACGGATCAGGGTCCCTCGTGGGCTTTGGGGATCCCGGACGAGCCCCCAAATGTTATGCCCAGATTTCGGGGTCCCCAAATTCAACCACCAGGGAGCCACTTCCGATGTAAAAAACAAAAGAGTCTTTATTCAAGCCCGGGCTTGGCTCCCAGCCTCTTTACCGACGCAGCGGCGAGACGAGAGAGCGAGCCCCAGGGGAACAAAGGTTATATAGGGCTAGTCATTTGGGTGGGCTTAGGTGGGTGACGTGGGTTACAGAGAGTGGTCACTTTGGTCAGGGTTTTTCTGCAGGGTTTTACGGCACAAAGGTCAGGAGGTGGCCAATACATTCCAAGGTCTGAGCCATCCCCCTACCTTTGCTTCTTGATAGCCTTATTAGGACCTTAGCTACATTCCTGGAGCTTCACTGGTCTACTCAGGCAGCGGTTGGGGGAGTTAGGACAATTCTGACATTCCTGTGGGGAGGGTCACCTGAGGATCTAGCTCTGCAAGATGGGAGATAGTCAGTTCTGCTTTCTTCTTTCAATAGATGAGGAAGAATGCTGGTGATAGGTATATCTGTGCAGCAGCCTGTCCATATAAATGTAGGACAGCTCTTTGTCACCCAGGACTTGGACCTGTTCTACACCCACCTGTAATAGTTGATTAATAAGACTTATTAGTTTAGTGAATGAATGAATACACAGTTTCTCATAATGAAAGGCTTTGCTTATAAATACCAATAGCTTGTCATTTACCCCTATCCCAGCCCCTGGCAACCAATATTTCACTATTTGATTCTATGAGTTTGAGTATTTTAGATATTATATATAAAATCTGTTAACAGTGTAGATCTCATGTTAAGTATTCTTACCATCATTAATTTTAAAAAAAGAAAATGAGAGAAAAAATGTGAAATGGTTAAAAATTAGTGGACTCTTAATTCTAAGTGTCTAAAAAGTGTTTCAGAATTGGAGAGTAGTAGCAAAGAAGAGAGAAATGGAGGCCAAGTAATAATTAGACTTGATGATTAATAATAGCTAAGTTATTAAACATTTTTTCAAAAAAATTTAGAGTTGGGAAAGATTGAAAAACATTAAAGGCAAGAAGCAAAAGGTACAATTAAAAGCAGTTCAAAGACTAAGGCACAATTATTTTTTTTTAAGCAAAGTAAATTAGATTTTCAAAAGGTCAAAACAGTTGTAAAAGAGAAAAAAAAACACAAATGTTAATGGAAGAGGAAGTCAAGAGAGCAATCATCTAGATGTTACCCTGACAAGGCAAAAAATACACACAATATCCGTTTTCTATTCGGACAACTTTTGCATAGAATGCTTATGTCATAAACATGTATAGTCACGGGCTTAAACATTCCAGAAAAACAGGAAGGGTTAGGATGGAGGATAAAGGCAAGGGAGTATTAAATAGGGAAAGGGAGTATTAAAGTGAAAATTCCACAGGTTTAAATGGAAGGAATCTATGGTCAAAGAAAATCCAAAATTGAATTTTAAAATTATTTTCTTAAAGATTTTGTATTGAATTTGAGAGAGAAAGAGAGAGAGAGAGAGAGAGAGAGAGAGAGAGAGAGAGAGAGAGAGAGAGAGAGAGAGAGAAGAAGGGAGAGGGAGAGAGAAACATCAAAGTAAGAGAAAAACATCCATCGGCTGCCTCCTGCACCCACCCTTCCTGGAATTGAGTTCACAACCTGGGCATGTACCCTGATCAGGAATCTAACCGCGGAACTTTCTTTGCACAGGTTGACAAATTTTCAGACCTGATAAAATATTTATGGGCCCTTCTGAAAACCAACTGGGCCACATCAGCCAGGGTCAAAATTGAATTTTTAATTACTAGCTATCTCTCTCCAATTCAGAAGATGAACTATACCCTTAATCTATAAAGATGGGCATAAGTGTATCTCTCTCTCTCTCTCTGTCACACACACACACACACACACACACACACACACACCGCCATTCACTTAGAACCAAAGGAAGTTGATATAAAGATTTGGTAGAACACTCTCCTAGCTCCCATGCAATTATAAAACTACATTTCCAAAGAAAATCTGAATCATAAAACCAACTACACTCACTAGTAATACATAAGAAAAAGGAACAATGTTTATTTTTAAATGTAAGAGCACATTTCAAATTTGAATAAAGAACAGTTCCCCAAGACAGTTCTCACATATCTAGTGACAAATTTTCAGACCTAATAAAATACTTATGGGCCCTTCTGAAAAACTGTAAAATGTACATGGCTTAACTATTTTCTTTTTAATTAGCAAGCAAAGTTGGAACAAGATACTTGCCAAGTTTTTATGCATTTCAGTGCCATCAGAAGATATTAAAAGATTGAAAATGAAAAACAAAAACCAAATTTTCCATGAAATAGAAACATTGGGAAAATGTAGATTTAATTTTCATTGTGTGTGCCAAAGATACTTTTTAAAAAAGTGATTTGTGTTCATAAGAGTTCTATATGGCTATGAAGACAGATTGTCGACAGAAAAATGGGAAATCTAAGCCACAGGATTCTGATGGTTCTAAGAACGTTAAAGATAAGATATATGGTGTAAAATTCACTCATGCATATAAAGAATGGATGCATATAAAGCTGGAAACCAAATGCTATGACTTGGCAAGATCACTGACTAGATCTATGCAGATAGTACTCTGCACGATTTCGACCAGGGCGTGGGGCTGGCCAGCCAATGCCGCAGCCCCTCCCTCAACCAGCCCAGACCCCATCCATGCACGAAATCGTGCACCAGGCCAGGCTTCTCTCTCTCTCTCTCTCTCTCTCTCTCTCTCTCTCTCTCTCTCTCTATATATATATATATATATATATATATATATATATATAATTGATTTCAGAGAGGAAGAGAGAGGGACAGAGAGATAGAAACATTAATGATGACAGAGAATCATGGATCAGTTGCCTCCTGCACACCCCATACTGGGGATGGAGCCCCACAACCCAGGCATGTGCCCTGACCAGGAATCGAACCAATGACCTCCTGGTTCATAGGTCGATGTTCAACCTCTGAGCCACGCTGGCCAAGCTAATCTCAGTTTTTGATGTAGTGATGAGATGGCTTCTTCATCTAATGTCTAGGGCAGAAACTCAGTGCATAGGAATTTTGCCATCTCCAACTCTCCACAGCCAAATTGAAAATAGGGTTGATTTTATAAGGCTGAAGCTGAATAAATAATGAAAGGAGACTGCCTAAAATCTACTGGGAAGGCCAGAGCTATCGTGGGCTCTCTTGCTGCCCCAGTTCTTCGATTTATATCAGTATAGTTTATGGAAGGTCACACCATCCTTCCCTTGACATCTAGAATCACATATAACCTGGATGATTTTCTCTCTGTTTCCCCCCCGCTTAAAAAAAAAAAAAGGATCTCATTTTTCCAGGGTGAGTGACAGTGGGAACATTAAATCCTTTAGGGAAAATTCACAGCACCTAACTCATAGGGGTGTGCTCTGGCCCCATAGACTAAAGACTAAAGACTAAAAGACTAAAAAAAAAGTACAACACAGGCACAATGGGAAATATAATCAGTCTTTTTCATAGCCTTTTAATTTAGGCTTATTTGTTTGTAATCACCATGTTTGTTTTGCATTATGCAAAAATGTACTAAACAATGACAGTAACATCTGATATCTTCAGGTCTATTTTTACTACTGAGTACACTATGTAAATAATATTAACTTGAAAAATAAAAGGCAAATTGGCCAAGTTAAGGCCCATTTAGTTCAGATATCCTATAAGACCTAAAAGCTTAGATATCCTATTTCCATAACTGTCAGGTTTAGGGAGAAATATAATGTAGGCACAATGAATAGGAAACAAAATCAGTATACACACACAATGATCAACTAAGACTAAAGCTGAGTGAAATTTGGTAATTTCTGGTCTTGCATTACAGAAATGAGTTCCAAAGTGATGAAGTAAATGGGTTCCAAAAAAAAAAAAAAAAAGACAATATATTAGTATTAAGATGTGGAGTTCTTTACAGTTAGACTTTCTCTTTTCGTGGCAATCAAACCATGCTCAGTTGAAACAGCAGAGGCACCGTTGAGTGTTGAGTGCTTTGAACAAAGTAGGTCTACCTGTGCTATTTTGAACAATAATCAACTAAGTGTCATTTCTTATGATGTTACAAGGTAAGAGTTTCAAGCTATTGACTTGGGATAGTTCAAATTGCACAAAATGAAAGCAAGATACCTTTTTCCACTGAACAAAATAGTTCAAAAAATGTCACTGTAAGTTGAAATCACCAAACTGCCTACTGCCTACTTCCTACTTCACAGAATAACATAAATGCCTTAAAATATATATATATATATATATATATATATATATATATATATATGATAGAATGTCTGCTTAGGCTTTTAACTTACAGAAATGGGAAAATTCTGATAGTATGTCTCTTTTATACCATATCATCCAGATCATCTCTGCTCTCATCTCATCCTGGTGTGGTTAATAAACATGCATTCACTTTAGAAGAGAATTGAGAGGATGATCGTTGCACAAAGTAGAAGGAAATGTGCAACAGTATTGGTTAGAAATAGTACTTCAACTTGGAAACAAAATACCTTCTTAGGAAATAATGTATTAATTGTGCCCTGACCAGACTAAAAATTTACTAAATTGCGCTATCCATTAGGCCACAAATTAATCTATAAATGGACATGTGAAATTAGCTTTAAATATCAATCTCTCTTAAATTACAGTAAAATGCTCTCAAAGAAATGATTTCATTAATATCTTAGTTCTGCTGTTTTCGGTTTTGGTTTGTACCTTCCCCAGCTTTTTTCCGCTACTGTATTCTGTTCCTGTGCATTGGAGGAGGAAGGGAGAAAGTAGGACATTTGCATTGATCTGTGCTCAGTCATTATGGTTTCTAATGTTAAGGCTTTGCTCAAATCCTTGTATAAGTCAAAGATTTGAACGACTACCCAGAGGCTTTATGAAAGGACTGCATACACGTCTACTTATAAGCTGAGGGATTCACACTCTTCTGAGAACGAGCATATATAACTACCATCTTGGAAAAAGGCATGTCAGGATATAGAGCAAATGCCTTGGGATTATTTGCATGCCCATCTCTGGGAGGAGTGGCTGAAAATGGAAGTTGAGCGTGGCCAGTGTGGCACACTGGTTGAGCATTGACCCATACACCAAGAAGTCCCTGATTGATTCCAGGCACATACCAGGGTTTGGGCTCGATTCCCCAGTAGAAGATGTGCAGAAGGCAGCCAATCAATGTTTCTCTCTCATTAATGTTCCTAATTCTCTCTTCCACTCCCTTTTTCTTTCTCCAAATCAATAAAAAAAGAAGTTGATTATGGGAGCTATGGAGTCAGAATTACTTGCCCTCCTTCCTCTCCCTCTTTTCTCACCAGAAATTAGGTTATGTGTAGAAGAAGCAGAGGAAATAGAATACATGATAAGGCATGTGGCTTTAGTATGCATGAAGCCGAAGAACTGAGGGCTCCAAACTTAGAATGTTAGACATACCACTTCATGGCTGAAAAAATCTAGGATAATTACTGTCACCCTCTGTGCCTCACTTTTAATATATATAAAATGGGAATGATAATGGTAACTACCTTTTAGGTTACCTAATGATTACTTACATTTTTTATAAATATATAGAAGATAGTATAATCTTAGCATAGAAGTTAAAATGGTAAAAGATACTCAAATGTGAGCAAATGGCGTTGGAATAATGCCCATGTATTTTCTAGTTCAACAATTTGGTTTGTTCTAGACCTTTTCAATAAAAGCAAGGCCATGAGGCTCGTTGCTTTATAAAGGAGAGGGTGGCATCATTGTAGAACACAGAGCAGAGGAGTGTAGCACATAGAGAAACATTCAGCTACCACAAGGAAGAATTTGAAAGCCTTTCCTCTACTGATTACAGACACCCATTGAGAGACAAATAGTGTAGTTAAGAAAAAAAGACACTAGTTAACTGGTGTCTCTTTTTGAGTGGAAGTTTGGAATTCCTGGAGGTGTATTGCAAATAAAGGAATCAAAGAAAGACTTACATTTTGTGGAGGGGGCATAATCCCAGAGTAAGAGAACATTTATTTATTGGGGATTTCCCCCTGGACAAGGCAAGTTCCTTAAAGAAACCACATGGTCAACATGGTACGCTCCATGGGCCGGTGTGAGTGTGAGCCTGGCTGGACAGGCTTGAGCTGTGACTGCCCTCTCAGCAATGCCACCTGCATCGACAGCAACGGGGTAGGCCTGGGCATGGGGCAGGCAGTGTGGGGCGGCAGAGGGGTGTCCAGTCAGGACCACCCACCCTCTCAGGCAGGGGTGGGGTGCAGCTGGCTCACCAGTGCCTCCTCTCGCCTCAGGGCATCTGCAATGGGCGTGGCCACTGCGAGTGTGGCCGGTGCCACTGCAGCCAGCAGTCCCTCTACACAGACACCATCTGTGAGATCAACTACTCGGCGGTAAGGCCGTATTGCTGGGTTGTGGGCACGGGGACCCTGGGCATAGGGCCGGGGGGGGCAACGTTTACAAAGACAGGGAGTTAAACAATCCATGAACACTCCAGCAGAAAAGAAACTGAAAATTGATGCCAAGTCACAGAGAAATGTTGGATGAGTCGTTTTAGGCACAGGAAGATGGAAACCCAGATGTCAGCTCAGTTCCTTAATGCTGTGACGTTATTCCTACATTTTCCTATAGCCAGGCACTATCTTGGACATAAGAGCAGGATAGAGCAGCCCCTTAAGTGAAAAAAAGTAAACCTGATGAGGCCTTTGAATTTTGCAAGGAGTAAATATTTACCTGGGACTTTCAACTGCATATGACCAGAATATCTTTCATTAGAAATTATGTTTCTTCATTAGAGAATTGGAGTTCTACAGCAAAAGGAAATAACTGATGCAAAGTCAAGAAAATCACATTTTTTTTTTCTAATTGACCTCTTTCATGTTGAGATTCCTACGACTGTTAAATGTTTTTAAATGTGCTCTCCAGCTGCACTGGCTGATGGCAATGAGCACCAGCGGGGAGGAACAAGAATCTCTGGGTGCTTCACTGAGTGTCTCACATGGTAGTAAGGGGGATAATGGAGTTTCTTGAAGATTTATAACACACAAAGGTCAGGATTATTCCTCATCTAGCAGAAAAGTAAGGGTTTCCAAACTGTCAGAGACTTCTGTAGTGAGATGGTAGAGTAGACACATACTAGGAGTTAGTCAACAGTTTACTTCTTGATATTTCTTGAAGAACGTAGGCAAGCAAGGATCCAAGAGATTTCTTCAATTGTTTGATTTATCATCTCACTTCCTACTCTTGACTTGATTAATATACTTCAAATATATTTTTATTTTCTTCACAATATTAAATATTAACATGTTCAACTAAACAAACTTGGAATATAGTAAAAACAATAGTAAACAGAGTAAACTACATCTAGCATGACGCAGTACCCTCATTTCATTAATGCTGCTGCACATAGCTGAGATAATAAATTTACTAATTTTAAACCCTTTTTAAATCTTATTTCACTTAATATATTATGAACATTTTGTCTCTTATATTTCATTTTCTTTTGGGGTTTACCTTTGCGAGGACTTTTCAGAAACCACTGAAAGGCAGGCTATTCAGAGTACATCCGTACATGGCTTTTCCAGAATCATCTAACTAGGAAGGTGAGGACATGCTGATTCAAGAATATATTCTCCATGTTAGTTTGGGCCAGATATCAAGGTTGGGTTAATATGAAAGCATTATATCAGAAGAGAATATTTTATAAAAGAAAGTAGGGAGGAATCTGGGAGAGGCTGGAAAAGCCCTCTGTCAAAGATGCCAGTCTGACATTGGAGGAGGAGAGAAGGTTGGGAGAAGGGAACTTTATTGCTATAGAAGGGAGCCCTTGAGTCATCAGAAGAACCCTAGTCTGCCTTAATATTCTTGCCCATCCCTCACTTGCCACCACACTGGCTGGTATTAACCGTGTGATAGGCATAGACTCTGGGCAAACTAGATGATGGATTTCACATTTCAGTATTGGAGCCTGTTGTCAATTATGATGATGTATTTGGGTTTTCCAGGATCCTTCTTATGACTGACATCTGGTCTTTCATAGCTAGAAAAAGGGCACTTAAAAGTTTCTCACATATTTCTATTTATAGGAATGATACCAACTTATCTTTGTACTAAACTCCTCTTGATAAATGATAAAGAAGATGTGATATATATACCATGGAATACTACTCAGACCTAGGAAAAGCTGAAAATACTGCCATTTGAGACAACATAGATAGATCTTGATAATATCATGCTAAGTGAAACAAGCCAGGCAGAAAAAGTCAAGAATAATATTTCACTCATACGTAGAATATAAAACTGAAAGAAATGAATGAAGAAGCAAGACAAACAAACAAAACTCATAGCCACAGACAATCAGAGGGAAAGGAAGATAGTAAGGGGTAAGAGGGATCGAGTGTATTCTGATTCTAGGAGATATGACTTTGGGTGCTAGGTATACAATATAATAATACTATACAGATGATGAATGATAAAATTGTATACTTGAACCCTATATAATTTTATTAACCAATCTCACCTCAATAAACTTAATTAATAAATAAATAACTTTATTTACTTTGGGAAAATCATCAAAACAAATCTTTAATATTGGTTGAAGCATATTTTTAAAATATAATATTTGGCATAGCGAAAAAATTTAAAGTTGGGTCAAGGCTTGTTTTAAACTCAAGACTATTATAAAGGTGAGTTGGAAGCCCGATTCTAACACTCTCTACCTTCATCTTTATATCTCAAAACTGGGTGTGCATTTTTCAGTGCCCTCAAACAGCTTTGATTTCCTTTAACAACTTAATCTCAGATATCATCACTTGTTCCTACATATTTTCTCTTTGGGGCAGCTTTTCTCTCCTGCTGTCTCAGTTGCTGCTTGTGTTCCTGTGTAATTATAGTTCTTACCTGAAAGCACGTTTTGGGGTCTGTAAAAATCTGCTTGGTGTTTTGCTGCAGTTGACATCTATTGTTAAACCATCCAGTGCTACAAAGCAAAGCGTCTGAGATTGTGCTGCTGAAAAACATTACACACTGCATGCCTTTGTGTAGGAGTGATTTGCTGCTCTTTCAAAAGGAATTTTCTAGAGGAAATAATTTTGTAAAGCTGGAGAAAGGGCATTTAAATATCTCACAGATTTCTGTTTATAGGAGTAGTAGCACCAACTTATCTTTGGACCAAACCTTTAGTTAGAGATAATCATTAAAATGAATCTTATATATATATATACTAGAGGCCCAGCACACGCAATCGTGTGTGAGTAGGGTCCCTAGGTCTAGCCTGCGATCAGGGCCATCTTCTGCCCGCTTGCCAGTCCCCAGTCCCATCCTGTTGCTGCCACCCACCACAGTTCCCCTCGCTAGTCCCCAGTCCTGCCCTGCTGTTGCCACCCACCCCGGTTCCCCATTCGCCATCTGGCAGATCCATCAGAGCCTTGCAGGCCATGGGGAGGGACCAAGAGGTCAGCCGTCTGCCCGCTCACCAGTCCCCAGTCCCACCCCACCACCACCCACCCCAGTTTCCCATTCACCATCTGGCAATCGAAGCCTGTGGGCTGAGTGGTGGGGCGGGGGAGAGGGGGAGGGGCCAAGAGGTGGTCAATGCACCTCATAGCAACTGCTCCAGCAGTCATTCTCATCATTATGTCATTATGGTCACTGGGCTTTTATTATATAGGATAATATGTTAAAGAAATAATGTTCCATTGTTCTTAGAAAGAATTTATGAAGTCAAGATTAACCTGAAAGCAGATGGTTGAGACTGAAAATACTGAGGTTTGCTTTAGATATTTAAATAGGATGTAGTTTAAGATTTTAAGAATATGAATTTCCCTAAATATATATTTAGACTTAACTCTGTATGAATTTGGTTCCTTAATTTTGGGTGATGTGTCTGTTTTCATTATTCTCTCAAAGTGAGTTTTGTAAACAGGATATTTCTGGGAGCATGTGTAGGCCCAATGCTTCATGCCTCATGTTACAGGAAGGAATGAGAGAAAAGCTGGACCAGAATGTGAGGGTCTTATTCATGATGCTTTTTTCTAAGTGAATCACTCAGACTTTAGGAATTGCTCTGTCATATGTTGTGATTTTCTTCTCTCAGCCACTTTTCTGTTTGCAAAGAAATAAATGTATAGTTTCCACTGCCAATCACTCTGCAGTGGGAAATGAAGGTGCCCTTGAAATTGGGAAGCAACAACTTTCCTCTAGTTTTATGTCCAAAATGGATCTCAGTTAAGATGAAGATTTTGGGGGATCAACACTGGTGAGGATTGAGCTAATTTCCAGCCATTGGAATTCCTAAGATAAACATTTTTTAGTTTCAGGAGTATACTTTTTCCAGTATTATATTCTCCTTCAACTTCTGGTGAAGCGCCATATACAGAAGTCTGTTTTGCCAGGAAAAAAAATCACACAATTTTTATTCTATATGAACCATACTACTAGTTTTCTCATTTTAAAACATTGCTGGCAGTCACAAGAGTTTTGATATCCTGGCTTTGACAATAATGAATGTAGTGTGTGTGTGTGTACATACAAGTGTACTACTTAATATTCCAGACACATATAATTTGATTTTGTGTGCTAAGTTTAGGAACCCTTCAACTTATCACTTTTTTTCTTTTATATCTTGATTTTTGGATACAGACTGGGCAGATTAGAATTTCAAAGAAGGGTGCTAGTTGAGTGTAAAAACAACATGAATTATGTAAGAGAACCTCTATCATAAATGCAAGATCTGAAGGCCCCTGCTAACACTTGCCTTTCAGTATTGCCTTTTATAGAATGTGTTTTCATAGGCATGGTGAATTGAATTGAGATAACTGAGAAAGTTGGTGTTTGGGGGAATGAGTGTGGGAAAGATTGGGAGGCAATGCATCTTCCTGACTGCAGTGCAGTGGTTCTCAGCCAGGGGGATTTGGAGACATTTGACAATGTCTAGAGACATTTTTGATTGACATACCTGGATTAGAGGAGTGTTACTACTGGCATCTAGTGGGTAGAAGTGGGGGCTGTTGCTGAGCATCTTAAAATGTAGGGCAACGCCAGTACCATCCCCCCACAACTGCCACAATATAACCAGTAGTTGGAAAACTCTTGTAGTGCAGTATGACTTACTGTAAAGGCAAAAAAAAAAAAAAAAAAAAAAAAAAAGAAAGCATGCCATGTGCTGAAGGCATCCAAGGTGTTCCTAGTTCCTAAAAATACACACAATCAGAGAAGGGTGGGGCCTGGCGGCTTGGTAGGGATACCCTGCTTTCCATTGGTTTATATGTTATACACAATTGTTTTTAAAAATTTTAATATAGTAGGACAGTAAGTCCTCACTTAATGTCATCAACAGGTTCTTAGACATTGTGGCTTTAAGCAAAGGACATATAATAAAACCAATTTTGCCATAAGCTAATTGATAGAAACAAGATTTAAGTATCTACTGCATATTTCTGATCACACAAAAAATCACCAAACTTCTAAATAAAGACCTAAAACAGTTCAAATATTAAACACTGAAATAAATATGAATTATCTGTTCATTTATGAAGGTTAATAAAAACAAGCTCATGACTTTCCATCCTGCTATCCCAGTATCTGGAGTGTAGGCAGCCCAGCAGCTCAGGGCACAAGGCAAGACCCACTCTAGACAGGATGCCTTTCCGTCACAATCATATACCCGCCCCCTCTCCCCCTGCACTCCCCCCACACACACACACAGCCTGGGACAATGTAGAACATGCCAGTTCACTTCATGTGCACATGTGGGAGGATACCTGAGTGCCTGGAGAAAACCCACACAGACATGGGGAGAACATACAAAATCCACACAGACAGTGGCCCCTGGTGGGAATCAATTTTTTTTTTCTTCTCATCAACATTATAATGAAAAGATGTTAAACGAAATGACTTTATTTGAGGACTGCTATAGTTACCTAGAAGACTTCGTGTTGAGGACTCAGGTAAATACTTCTGAGTGCTAGCAAGCATATATTTCTTATATTCCTGAAATGATTTACCCAGTACTGTTTGTTTTATGCTCTAGCTAAAATAAACTATTATTTAAATTAAATTTAAATATTTGATACAAATTAAATGGAAATTATGGCAAAATATTTGAAGGGTCAGAGTCCATCTTATATTTTCTGAATGCAAACAAATAAAATTTTATTTTTCTACTGGAGATTTTTATCACTGAAAAAAATGGTTTCATTAATTGCCATTGATGAATCACAGATTATTTTATTTTTAACTTAAGCTGTGACAATAGTCAATTTTACTTCTCTGATGAGTGTGACTCTTTATGGGTTGGTGCTCATGATAATGTATCGGCAATGCCCAAAACCTTGTTAATTCTGTGAAAAGAGAGCCATTACTGAAAACCTCAGTCAATCTGGATGTTTGACAACAAGCTGAAATGATGTCCAGATGACTGAAACTTTTATTGAACTGCCTGATTTGTTTTGGCATTTTGCTGACACAGTCTATATTTACAATGTCCTTCTGTCTAAGATGAGTTCTTATATTTAGTTTCAAATCTTCTATTCCAAAATGAGACATAACAATTATGTTAAAGTAATAGCATGCAAGGTGCTGTTTACTACATTTATTTATCTACTCTGAATTAGGAAAGACAATCTCTATTTTTATCAGTTTTTAATGGTGGAGTCTCCATTTAATCTTAAAGTCAGAGATTAGAAATATTAAGGGAATTATTAGCCTTGTTTTTGGCTAAATCATTTGAAGAATTTAGTACCCAGGTTAATCTGTGCCAACCATTGGTTATTTTATACAACTACTATTATGAAACATTTATTAAATGTTAATTGTGTACCAGCCATTGATCACATTGTTTTACATGTATTATGTTATTTAATTCTCACATTATTTCATTTAGAAGGAAAATCACTAATTTTATAATCAAAGGAACTAAAGCACAAGTGTTTAAAGAATATTCCCAACCTTACAATACAAGTAAACAGTGAAGTTTGGATATTGCATAAATGAAGGAGATACTGCTAAAACCCATTAGAAAACTTCAGGATAATAAGGGTTTATGACATCACTTGTCAATTTCTTCATTCCCTTTGCATATCAGAATTTGAATTCATGAAATAGAAGTGCTCTACCACTTACAGACAGTCTTTATTCCCAGCAAGTCTGTCAAATTTCCTGAAATCTGTTTTCTGGTTGGTGAAATTACATAGTCTACAGGTTCACTATGAAGGAAAGGTGACACCATAGTTGTAAATACGCATAGTAATCTGAAGACTAAAGTTGTTACTGACAGCCCCAATAGTAGTGATGACCCTTCAGTCAGTTTTAAATGAATTATTGTGACCTCACACTGATGAGATGATTCATTTAACTCCTGTGTTTGACCATTCGAAGAGGGGAAAGACCCACTTATTAAGGAAATATGAGTCACCCTGGATATTTCTCTTCCTTCCTTGTCCTTTCACTTCTTCTCTTCCTCCCACCTCCCTCTTTCCTTCCTTCTTGCCTCCCTCCCTCCTTTTGAATGTTTATTTATTTATTTATTTATTTTTGTAATAAATTTTATTCAGATTATTACAATTGTTTCTCCTTCCCCCCACCATAGCTCCCCTCCACCCGGTTGCCATCCCACCTTCCTCTCTTGCCTTCCCCCCACTGTCCTCATCCATAGGTGTACGATTTTTGTCCAGTCTCTTCCTGCACCCCCTCATACCCCTTTCCCCCTGAAAATTATTAGTCCACTCCCTTTCTATGCCCCTGATTCTATTATATTCACCAGATTATTCTGTTCCTCAGGTTTTTAATTCACTTGATTTTTAGATTCACTTGTTGATAGATATGTATTTGTTGTTCATAATTTTTATCTTTTTTCTTCTTTCTCTTCTTAAAGAATACCTTTCAGCATTTCATTTAATACTGGTTTGGTGGCGATGAACTCATTTAGCTTTTTCTTATCTGTGAAACTCTTTATCTGCCCTTCAATTCTGAATGATAGCTTTGCTGGGTAGCGTAATCTTGGTTGCAGGTTCTTGCTATTCATCACTTTGAAAATTTCTTGCCACTCCCTTCTGGCCTGAATAGTTTCTGTTGAGAAATCAGCTGACAATCGTATGGGTGCTCCCTTGTAGGTGATTAACTGTTTTTCTCTTGCTGCTTTTAATATTCTCTCTTTGTCTTTTGCTCTTGGCATTTTAATTATGATGTGCCTTGGTGTGGTCCTCTTTGGATTTCTTTTGTTTGGGGTTCTGTGTGCTTCCTGGACTTGTAAGTCTATTTCTTTCACCAGGTGGGGGAAGTTTTTGGTCATTATTTCTTCAAATAGGTTTTCAGTATCTTGCTCTTTCTCTTCTTCTGGCACCCCCATAATTCAGATGTTGGTACGCTTGAAGTTGCCCCAGAGGCTTCTTACTCTATCTTCAACTTTTTGGATTCTTTTTTCTTTTTGCTTTTTCGGTTGAGGTTTTGTGCTTCTTTGTATTTCAATTCTTTGACTTGATTCTTGTGTTCCTCTAGTCTGTTTTTGGGTCCCTGTATAATATTTTTTATTTCAGTCAGTGTATGTTTAATTTCTAGTTGCTCCTTTTTCATATCTTTGAGGGTCTTGTTATATTTATTGGCCTTTTCTAGGATATTCTTGAAAAGCCTTATAACTGTGGTTTTGAATTCTATATCCAGAAGTTTGTTTTCCTCCATTTCTTTCGTTTGTGATCTGTTTCTTTGTCGCCACATTTTCACTGCTTCCCTGAGTTGGTAGGGTAGCTTTGTGTGCTAGGTTTCCTATATGGCCCAGTGGGTAGGCCTCCCCAGTTAACATGAGGTGGACATTCTTGGTGCACCCCTTTGTGGACTGTGTGTACAGCCTTATTGTAGTTAAGTCTTGATTGTTGTTGGTATCAACTGGGAAGAATTGACCTCCAGGCCAGTTGGCTGTGAGGATCAGCTGTGTTTACACTGGGAGAAGTTCGGTGCTGGAGACAGCCTTATAGGATTAGACTCACCAAATTGCAAAAGCCTCTGTGCTCAGCTTGGATGGGGTGGAGTCTCAGGGCAGAGCAGACAGTCTTGGCTTCCAGTCAGCCCTGCCCTTGTGCACACTCCTCCAGACCTCTGCCTTCCCCGGCTCCTGAGCCTCTGCCCAAGAATCCAGATTACCCCCTCAAAAGCGTGGGTCCCCAGGGGCACACCTGGAACTGGGGTTCAGTGGAGTGAGAACTGGGGCTCAGTGCAGTCAGGAGCTTCCGACTCTCTTTTGCTAGGGAAAGCCTGTGGCAACCTCCACAGTCTTTGTGCACACTTGCGTGAGCGCCTCCAGACCCCTGCCCACTGGGGCTCCCCCGGGTCTCCGAGTGCCTTTCTCTCTACCTTGCAGTCCAGACTCCCCCTGTATGAGCTTGGGTCCATGGGGTTTCACCCGGAACTGGGGTTCAGTGCAGTCGGGGGCTTCCTTCCCCCTCCCGCCAGAGAAAGTCAGCCAGGCTCTCAGCGGCCCTTCCTTTCTGCACGCACAAAGACCCTTTGCTGTACCTCAACCCTTTGCCATTCCTCCAATTCTCCGTGAGCTTTTCTCTTTCCTTCTAGTTGTAGAATTTCCACTCAGCCAGCTTTCCTGTGGTTCTGGATGGTATCTGTTCTGTCTTTTAATTGTAGTTTTGAAATTGTTGTGCAAGGCAGCTTACCTATGCTGCTATCTTGGTTTCTCTCTGTTTTTGTTCTCTTGATGAGTATGTGTCAAAGTGTGTCTGAATGTTTAAATCTCCTGTATCTTTAGCTATTGCTGGTAAACAACAATTCCAATACTTACTAGCCTAAAACAATGGCTATTTATTATTTCTCATTAGTTGAAGGTGTGACTGAGCATTCTGCTAATGTGAGTCTGGATTGTCTGGGGGGCAAGGGTGGGTGGTGGGGCAGAGCTTTCAGTAAGAGTGGCCTGGAACTGCATTAGGTTGTTTTGCATCTTTCAGCAGCTTACCCCAAGCTTGTTCCCATGGCAGCAATAGAATTTTAAGAGTGAGAGTTAAAATACACAGTCTCTTGAGGTCTACACTTGAAACTGTTACATTGTCACTTCTGCCACACTCTATTGATCAGAGCAAGTCACAAGGCCAGCCCAGATTCAAGGGGAAGATTAATAGACTTCTTTTCAGAGAAAAAGTTGCAAAATTACATTGCAACAGGTGGGAATACAGGGAGGTGTGCAGCACTGAGACTATTTTTACAGGCAATGTCTCAGGCCCCCTGTGATCAGTGCCTACAAATTGGTCAGTTCTCTTTCATGACTTTAATCCCTTACCTGCTTAATGGCAAGTCTTTGGCTAAGGCATTCTTCAGTTTCAGGTAAACGCCTCAGTTTCCTTATACTCACACTTGTTAGAATCCTTTCATTTTCTTTATTGTTGTATGGACTGCATTGGGATATATGATTTTTAGTTTCCTGTCCAGGTTGTAATCTATCACTCTTGATCCTAGGATTGCCCCACAGGCTGGTCTTGGCTGCTTCTACTGCGTAGGCCAGATGCATGTGGTCACTTCCAGTGTCATGGTTCTTTGAAATCAATCCAGCAGAGACTTGGCCTGAAAAATGCATAGTCTCCTCCTGGCAGGGACCAGCATCATTCCGTTGCTTTCTTTCATAGACCTTAAAGCCAGAATTTGTGGATTTATGATTTGTTGAAGTTTAGCAAGATACAGGGATGTTGCCTTTATCAAATCTGTTCATCTAGTAATCCCTAATTTCCCCTACTATATCCTTCCTAGATAGAGATCTAGAGCTGTTGGCCAGGCCAACGTGATTTTCTGAGTCACAAAGGCATATTAAATTTTGCTTTTGTCATTGTCATACTCAGTTGGGAAAAATTGCAACACAAAACTGCCTGGATTCCAAGAGTCACAAATCTTTGAAAACACCGTTTTTTAAGTTTATCACATTCAAACTTGTTCTACCTAGATGGAGCTAGAGAGAGCTGACTGGAAGATGCTGGTGGGCCCCAGCATCTGTAGTTGCATCCGGACCCAAAGGCCTGGGTATTGATACTGAGACAAGGACATCCATCCCAAGTCTTACCCTCTTCTATGGTGACATTTAATTCTTTTTAATGAATTAGGCACTAAATATATATGGTTCAAAAAAGTCTGTCCTGCATTATTCCTGAGATATGTGAACACTGTTAGAAGTCTGTGGCATGTTTTTCAGAGTTTCTTTATACAAATACTAGGAAATTATAAACACATAGTCTTATTTTCCCCTCTTTTATGACAAATATATCATGCATACGTCTGTGCAGTGTTTTTTTTTTAATTTTTACTTATATCTTGAAAGTCTTCTCATACCAGTCTGTATATAGCTTCTTCATTCTTTCTTTTACAGTTGCAAAGTATTCCATTAGATAGATGTATTATAATTTATTTAACCAAGTATAATTTATTTGACTATTGATAGACATGTAGGTTGTTTTCAATCTACTGACATGGTAAGCAATGTCATACTTCTTTAGTAAGCTTAAACAAATATGTGAAATTATATCTATAGAAAAAATTAGTTGCCTGAACTGGGGTTTCTAGAATAAAGAATTTGTACCTTTGCAAGTAAATGGAAGCATATACAGTGCTCATGACTAGGAAGAATTAACATCGCTAAAATGTCCATACTATCCAAAGCAATCTGTAAGTTCAATGCAATTACTATCAAAATACCAATGGTATTTTTCACAGAATTGGAACAGGTAAAATCACCATATAATTATAAGACACCAAGTAAGTTATAAAAATTAACACAAGATAGCCACATGCAAAAGAAGGAAAATGGACCACTATCTTACATCATATGAAAAAATTAAAGACTTGAATGAAAGACCTGAAGTCATGAAATTCCTAGAAGTAAACATAGACAGTAAGCTCCTTGACAGTGCTCTTGGCAATGAATTTTTGGACTTGACACTAAAAGCAAAAGCAACAAAAGCAAAAATAATAAATGGGGCTATATCAAACTAAAATGTGGCTGCCCAGCAAAGGAAACCATCAATAAAATGAAAAGGCAACCTACTGAATGGGATAATATATTTGTCAATTTATATCTGATAAGAGGTCAATATCCAAAACATAAAAGTGGCTGTCTAGTCTTTCACACAAACATTGTATAGCTTTATGCAGGAAGTGGCAATTTAGGTGTCAATGTGACTATTTCCATGTGTTGAAATGGCAATCGAACATTTTCTGGCCTGTGTTTAAAACCATTGCATTCAATTACAGAGAGAATAGACACCCTTCTTCCTGAGTAGTGATGTAGGGAAAGACATACTCTTCCATTCTGCTCCCAACACCCAGCATTTATGATGTGCCTCAGTTCCCACTTGCTCAAACACTTTTGACATGAAAGACATTAAGTTTCCCTTATTATTCTAGTTATGGCCTATATACTTAGCACTTATTAATATACAGGGTGGGGCAAAGTGGGTTTAGGGTTCTTCATATGAAAAATAATACAATAATTCATAAATAATAATACAAGAATAAACTCTCATGTACTCACAGCTGTAAACCTACTTTAGCCCTACCTTGTAATTATAATATACTAGAGGCCCGTTGCAGGAAGATTCCTGTAATAGGGCTTCCTGTGGGGGTCCGCTTCCCTCCCCTCTCCCCTGCCCTGCCTGCTTCCCTCCCTTCTCCACAGCCCCACTTACTTGCTTCTCCGCAGTTTTGCTCCCTTATGCAACTCTTGGCTTTAGCTGTCTTCAGTCTTCGCTCTGCTCCCAGATATGCAAATTAACTGCCATTTTGGTTGGGTTAATTTGCATACTTGCTCCTGATTGGCTGATGGGCATGGTGGAGTGATGGTTAATTTGCATATTACTCTTTTATTAGGATTCTCTACTTTTCTATGACCCATTTAAGGAAATGGTGCCTATGAAGTCTACAACACTCAGTCTCTACTGTTCTTTTGCTATTTGTCATGAATTAAAGAGTGTAAACTACTTGCCATAGGTTAAATCTAGTTTTTCCTCCAGTACATTATGGCAAAACCTATATTCTAATCCCAGTGAGAAATAATGCTACTTGTGTCTTCAGTTGTCCAAGTTCTGCAAACATGTGCAACCAGAAGGGCCATTTATCCCTTTCAGCACAGTGGTTTGGAACCTTTCAGTTGCTCTAGTCTCACTTATACATTTATTTTTATCATTTCATAAAAGCATACTGCTCAACAGTCAGAAATAGGGTTAAATAGTTTTTAGGTTAAAAGAAATGTTTTTATATTCTGTATTCTTTAAAAATTTTTCCATTTGATGAAAAATAATAAAGACATATAGAAAATTTAAGTACTGCCAACAGCAAATCATTTTTAAATGTGTAATCATATATTTCCATTATGATGGCTGAAATGATAAGAGTAAGACATTTCTTTGCTGATTCAGTTTTCAATGCATTTTATGTAGTAACTATGATATTTAATTTTTAAGATCTTCCGGAGTCTCGCTGGCTCAATTATTACTTTATTTAAATGTTTTCCTAAGCCTTTTAAGATCTCTGAGTGTGGTGATGTTGCCATAGACTAACATTACATATATAGCCAATAATGATGGAGCATTAATTTTAGTTCTTCCTTGACTAACCAGATGAGAAATAATAATGACAAATCATTATCTCTTCTGCACAAATGTATGCTACTGAAACAGAACACTACGAGGTTCCTAATAAAAATACGTCTTCCTCTTCCAGATCCTTTTGTGCAGATAGCCTGTCCTTTCATTTTGAAGATGAATTTATAGTCTAATTAATTTTCCTTTTTTTAAGACACCTCTGGCTATGCGATAACAAGGACAAATTTGTCTTCCCCTGTGTTCTGTGGACAATGGGACAACAGGATTTAGATGACTGCATGAGCAAATGAGCTTGTCAACAGATTATGTGAAGTCAATCCTAAGAGTGACTCGTCCTTTCTGACACCCTCGCCCAAGGCAAGCCCTCCTGCAAAAGAAGCCTTTGCTATATTCTGAATACAGATACACATGGCCAGAATCTGAGAGAGGAGATGACAGTCCAGATGGAATACAATAAAAATGCTAGTCTCACTTTAACAGCCATCCCAAAAGAGCAGTGATAGCAACAGTAAAACCCCAGAACGTCTACCATATTACATTTTTCCTTCTCATTTAGAACCATGGTTTGACCTTGCTATGTGACAAAGGAAAATTATCTTAACCAAAAGTCTTTAGATTTATTTTGAATTTTCATTTCTGTGACTTAGATATTCAGACGCTGTACTCTAGATGCACTTGATATGCACGTCTTACAAGTGCTTGATGGAATGTATTCTCTCCTTTTTCAAACATACATAATAGCAACATTCAAAGCTAATGTCTAAGCAGAGTGTTAAAATTGATCATAAGTAATACAAATATTTTTTCACAGAACCAGCACATTATAGTTTGTTATTAGAGGGGAACTGCAAATCGAATTGAGTTTGTACTTATAATATGAAATGTAAATTTATCATGTGACCAGCAGCTGAGCTAGGTATTTTTCACATACTTTATCTCATTTTGGCTTATTTTTCCCATTTGGTATAAGAAAAATGTGAGGCTTTGTGTAGTTAAATACACAAGTTCACATTGGCAGAAAATTATGGACCAGAAAAATAAACCATGAACTGTTGACTCCACATTCAATGCTGCTTTTAAGTTCCAACAATGTTGGAAAATAATAATATTATTTATTGAACATTTACCCTAAAATTGTGTACTTATAGAACAATAGAGCCTTTATTTCACTCAATTGTCACAACAACACTGTGACAAATACTAAAATTATTCCCAATCTATAGATGAAGAAATGAAGATTTAATGATTCACTGAGCTGAGAGTATTCAGATAGTGGGTTCCAGAGTGTACTCAGCTAACCATCATGCTGCACAGCCCTGGAGATCTTACATAAAACAGGTGGAAGCACCCTGGACAGTGTTGTCATGCTTTAAGTGTTTGCACTCAATTGCATGTTACACTCACTGTAGACTTTACAGAATTACATGTCAACCCTAAGTTCTATCTTTCAGAAGTTCTGTGTACCCACATGATTTCTAATCTCACTCTGGCTCCACACAATTTTCCTTTTAGAGTAAAAAAGTTAGAAAGGAAAAAGGGAGCCCTGTGAAACAGAGACAGAACATGACTCAGCTCATCCATACTGAGCCAAGCCAAGGTGTTCATGAAGAAAGAGAGGTGGGAAATCCTAACACTTATTTATGCACATGCTGTTAAAAATGTTTCTTGTTTGGAATTTAAATTTCAACATTTCCATTCAACTTCCTTAGCTCATTTTCTAAAGGCCAGTTGACCCAGGGCTTTCTAGAGATAGTATTTGAACAAAGCCTAAGATCCCTGACTTATTTTCAGTGTTTTTTGAAATGTAATATACAAACAGAAAAGTGAATGAAAAATAAGTATGCACCCAATTCTGAAGAGAGCACTCCGGGGAGAGTTAGCACAGCAGGACTGGTTGCTTGCTCCTTGCATGTCTCCAAGGGAACCTGGAACCACGACTGACCTTTGGCTAACCCTTGAGAAGTTAGCCCTCAGAAGACTCATGTTGATGATTGAGTATTCTCTTGTGTACAACTGGAGAGACAGACCATGCCATATGAGCCTGTCAGGATGCTTTTACATAGGCATCAAGATGGATGATGTGTACCTGGTTTCATTGTTGGGGTCTTGAGTTTTGTTTTCATGGCTGGTTGTGTAACATAGGATTTGCCTATGGGACCAGCTCTCCATAAAAGCCTTCTCTCGGGAGAGTTTCCTAGTATGTCCTCACAGTTTATCGAAAGGGAAAAGACACACTCTGTCTGGTGACCCCAGATGGGGGAAGACTTGAAAACCTGTCCTTGGCCTCCTTGAACTCCACCCAATGTATAGCTTCCTTTTGTTCTTGCTTTACATCTTTTCTGTACTAAACCTCAGGTATGGGTGTCACCTGCTATTGCATGAGGTAAATCCTTCTAGAGAATCAGCATACTTGAGGTTTATCTTGAGACCTTTGAAATGAGCACCACATAAATTTTGGTAGGAATGTAGAGAGCAGAAATTTTAACTCCTAGGACATTTTCTAGGGAAAGGCATTCCAAAGTGACAATTTCATAATTACGGTAAAGGAGAGAGTTCTAGAAGGCTAATGATTAATCCTGGGCTATTAGATTCACTCCAAGGAGGTGAATGTAGAAGATTTCCATATGTAACTTCACTACCTTTATAAATTCTGCTTAGGAATCACATTTAGGATGAACAGCAAAGTCTCTGATGTTGGTGTCCAACTATAGAAGAGAGTACTGAGCTACTTTGTCATCACTATCTAGAAGATCTGGCAGTTAGTGAAAGTGCCCATAAGTGTGTTACCCCCCAAACTGCCAGACCTATAGGAGTTGGAATAGTTAATACTAAGCCAGAAAGGGTCTAAATTGTGAAATGGAAACTTGAAGCAAATTTGGAGAGAAATTTTAAAAGATGACTGGGCAGTGGACTCACAATGCAATATATAAATCATGCATCATAGAAATGTACACATGAAACTATATGATACTACTAAGCAATGCCACCCCATAAAATTTAATAAAAATAAAGAAAAATTAACAACAATGAAAAGAATAAAAATAAAAAATAACAGAAGAAAATACTTATTCAGGGCCTGCTTTCTATTAGAACCAGCAGGTGGGAAACCCACATGTCTAAGAGTTTAAAAATCACCATGGTTAGAAGATGTCTCTTGATTTCCAAAGTGTTTGGGGGCCCTTCTAGATGATTTCCTGCATGTCAAGTAAATCAGATAAGCTATACAACATTTAAATTCTAACTTATAAGAGTAAGCATACTATGCTGAAGTCATAAATGTAGTCATTTGGAAAGGGACTTTTTAAATTTTTATTTTAAATCTTCTTTAGGGCTTATTAAACTTGTGGGTGCACAATCACAAATTTGGAGCCATTATCTTTTTTTCAAGCTAATGTCTGCCACAAGAACTGACAGAAGTAGTTGGTCAAAATAACATTTACTTTGTTGGCACCTCTAACAGCTTTTCTTTAGAAAAAAATAAATCCCTTGAAGCTAAATGGTATAGATGGTAGCAGTTTCCTTCACTACTCCTCTGGTTTTTGAAACATATTTCTGAGAAAACTGTAATTCAACTTGTCAGAACCCATTTATCATTCGGACACAGGTAAACACAAAAAGAGAGTAATGGAAGTGATAACTTTGCCTTAGATGAAAAGGCAGATTAGTACCAAGTGTGCTGTCACTTTAAAGTATATTATAATGTGACTATATTTATCTGTCATTGAGAAGAGTTTCAAACCTGGCTCTAATTTATATTTAAGAAAATATCTCTCCTCCTAACCCCCACCCTCCCCTACCTTCCCTCTGAGGTTTGACAGTCTGATCGATGCTCCCCTGTCTCCGGGTCTGTTTTTGTTCATCAGATTATGTTGTTCATTATTTCCCCTAGATGAGTGAGATCATGTGATACTAGAAATACACTTATGAGAACAGAAAATGAGCCTAGCCAGTGGTCACGGACAACAGGGGGGTGGGGGCATGTGTGGGGAGGGGTCTGGGATGGGCGTGGGGGGATGAGGACAAATATGTGATACCTTAATCAATAAAGAAATTAATTTAAAAAAGAAAATATCTAAACACATTAAAAGAGAGCATAATGGAATATGGTTTTATTTACTAGGAATTGAATTAAAGTCAAAATACAAATTTTCATTATGGGTCACAAATTGTATATTTCTACATCCACCAGTGTTGTCATATGTCCTTTAATGCACATTCTTGTATAACCTAGTAGTTTCTAGGCTATTAGAACTTGGTGCTTAAAATTTAAGTAGCTCAGTTGGTTAGAGCATCATTCAATATGCCAAGGTTGTAGGTTCAGTTCCCAGTCAGGGCACATACAAGGATCAACCAATGAACACAAAACTAAGTGGAACAACAAACTGATGTTTATCTCTCTTTTCCTCTGTCTCTCTAAAATCAGTATCTTCCCAAATAGCATCTTCAGCAATAAAGATGATGACTTTATTTCATCTGACTGTTTAGGGAGCTCATTTTTTCATTCAATAAGTATTCATGGAATACACTTCATATGTGAAGTAACATCTTATACAGTGAAAAACACAGCAGTGGTAAAAAAATAACTCAGAAATATGACTCATGGAACATATAAAGCTTGGGAAGACAAAATTGAACATAACTATAAATAAATAATATATTATATTAGATAGATAAAGTAATAGAGTACAATATATCAGAAGGTAAAAAATTATATGGGAAGAAATAAAAAGCAGGGTGGGCTTATAAAAAATGGCATGGGTGGTCAGTGTGGGCCTCACTGAGTAGTGACATTTGACCACATCCTTAGATATGCATGAGGATTAATTGTGTCACCTTGAATGGGCCATGATGTGCCCAGACATTTAGTTAAGCATTATTTCAGGTGTTTCTTTGAGGGTGTTTCTGCATGAGATTGACATTTGAATTGGTAGACTGAATAAAGCAGATTGCTCTCCCTAATGTGGGTGAGCCTCATCCAATCAGTTGAAGGACTGAATAGAACAAAAATGCTGAGTTTCCTGTGAGTAGGGAGAACTCTGATGGCCTTTGAGCTGTGACGTAGCTTTTGTTCCTGCCCTGAGATTCAAATTGGAACATCAGCTCTTCCTGGGTTTTGAACCTGCTGGCATTTGAACTGCAATTATATCATTTGCTCTTTTGGTTCTCAGATCTTCAGACTTAAACTGGAACTATGTCATCAGTGCTTCTAGGTCTTCAGCTTGTTGACTACAGACCTTAAGTCTTGTATACATCCATATTTCTTGTCAGCCAGTTCCTTAAAATAAACCTACTTTTCTCTAGCTACATGATGTTGATTTTGTTTCTCTGGAGAACTCTGACTATACAATAAGTTGTAAAGCAAACCACGTGGATTACTGGAAAAGAGAGTTCTTGGCAGAGGGAACAGAAAGGTGTCACTGTATTCAAGAGGGATATTATTTTATGGGCCCTCTAAAATGCCAACAATAATTAAGTTTGGCAGACCAGGACACGTCCAGGAAACTCTCTTTCAGGTTAATGCTTCTGTATTGTAAATTCTTGCTGCAATGTAAGCTACATGGAAAGAGTCGTGTCTTTATTCACAACAGTGATACATAGCACTCGATATATGATTGTTGAATAAAAGAACACTTACTTTATTTATACATGCTATAAATAATTAAAAATACTCACTTTCATCAATTTCAGATAGAATGTCAAGTCCCATTAATATGAACTTAAATAAGATACAATCTCTAACCAATCAGAAAGAATATATTCACCCCTATGATAACAGCACAATTTACAATAGTAAGATTTGGAAACAGCCCAAGTGCCCATCAGCAGATGAGTGGATAAAAAAGCTGTGGTATATTTATACAATAGAATACTACGCAGCTATAAAAGAAAGAACTTTTACCATTTGCAATAGCATGGTTGCACCTGGGGGAGTATTATGCTAAGTGAAATAAGCCAGTCAGAGAAAGATAAATATCACATGATCTCACTCATAAATGGAATATAATGAGCAAAATAAACTGATGAACAAAATAGGTCCAGAGACATAGAAGCATAGAACAGACTTTCGAATCTCAGAGGGAAGGTGGGGAAGGGTGGGTAGGCTGGAAGAAACCAAACAAAGAACTTGTATGTATATATGTATAACCCATGGACACAGACAATAGGGTGCTGAAGGCCTGGGGGAAGGGATGAGGGGGGGCTAGAAAAAGTCAGTGGGGGAAGGAGGGGGGTGTATGTAATATTTCAACAATAAAGAATAGGAGATACAGTCTCTATTTGCAAAGAACTCATGGTATAGCAAGAAGAAATAATCATTAACTCAATGTTGGTATAGTTTTCTCCCCCAAGTCTTGTTGTTTTTTTTTATACCAGTTTTCTTATCTTAACCAATGGAAACTCCATAAAGCAAAGCCATCACCAAATAATCAGAAGTCTGATAATCATCCTTAACCCCTCCTACGGTTATCATCATAATTATCTAGTTATTAGTATTAATAAGAGGGGGGAAAACGAAGGGGAGTCCACACGTTGTAAGCAGGGGTGGACAGCTTCACCGTGAAGCCACAGCTTCACACTCCCCAGGAAAGGACCAGTCCATTCTCTGCAAATCACTGGGGGAGGGGACCCAACAAAGGGAAGATGGGCATATGCACAGTGACGTGGGGGTGACATAGAGAAGGTGTTTCCCTCTCAGTCCAGCCTGGGTTACCATGGATTAGCTAGAAGGGTAAAGCCACGGCAAGTGTGTGAACTCTTTGAAGGTTAAACATCCCTAAAGAACTCCCTCTCTCTTGTTCTCCTTGTTCCCTCTCGCTCTCTTGCTCCGTGACCCCCACTGGCTGGTTTGTTCGCCTGTTTTTCTCTCCATTGCCATGTGGCCTTAAGCAGCTGCAGGGCCAATGACCATGTGGACCCTACACACAACGGACTGAGCTGGGAACACAGGCTCCCCTGGATGGATGCTGGACTGGACTGTGCTTTAATATGGAGTGGAGACTCTGGGCAGCGGCCTTCATTCTTGCCCTGCTGAAGACAAGATTGGACTTTTCCCAGGGTGGGGTGGGGGAAAACAGGACACTGGAAACCCAGGGGTTTAATTCCACAGAAATAAAGATCACTCATCCTCCCATGGAAGTCAGGAAATTCCTTTTCTTGTGTCATTGCAAGAACTTCACTTCCACCGGTAACAGATAGGACACAGAGGGCATTCCACCTGTAACACTGCTATTGGTTACAATTTATCGTGGTCCCAGCTCAGGGACTCTACAAAATTTTCAGTTCTGACACTTCCAAAGACAAGAATAAATTCCTGAAAAATTCTCATTATAGTCCAGAACTTTGCCTGCTTTTCTTGGGATTACAGGTGTCCTCAGCCATTGTGAGAAAGGGTGTTGAGCAGAGATAATTAAATGTGTCCTGAGCAAAGACAAGTGCCACAAGAGATATCACTCTAATGAGCAGCGAAGCAGGAGGGAGCTGGAAGTTGCCAAGGAGGAGTATCCTGGGCTTCTTGGATAACCAGCGTCATAAGCAATGCTGAAATTTGGTCTAAGTATGAAATACAATATTTTGAAGTTTAGATGACCCTCATTGGCATATTTTCCCACACTTTTGGGGAATGATGATTATAAATTTCCAATTTAAATAAGATTGTGGTTATCTAAGTAAGTTTCCCCACTTAGGTTTACCTTCTATTTCTGTGTACGCAAATGCATAACCATTTATTATTTCCCTAATGAATCATTGTTCCTTTAAAAGACAGATGCCATTTACATACATGAAGAACAAGCAGTCTTTGATTTATTAGGCACCAGCGTTTGAGAAGGAGATATCCACCTTGGCTTTAGCACTCTGCGCTTTGTAATAAATGCTACTTCCTAGCAGTAATTGGTTGTCATGGTGATGAAGAGGGAGAAGAGGGGAAAGAAATCTTAACATTTCTCAGCAGAAAATGTCTTCCTAAATAACATAAAATATCAGAAGTGAATCGGACCTCTGACTACTGCTGAAGTTCTTGAAAAATTTAAAGTTTAAGTGCAAGGAGAGAACTAAAATGTCCTTTTAGACCCGTTCTTCTCACTTGTTGGAGATGTGCCGGCCAGAGGACATTTGGTGATGTCTAGAGACATTTTTGATTATCCAGAGGATGCTGCTGGCATGTAGCAGAGAAAACACCACAAGTAAAAGGTAGCCTCTCACCACAAAGAATTATCCAGCCACAATGCCGACAGTCATATTTGAGACGTTCTGTTCTAGACCAATCCTTTCGTTTTACAGGTAATGAATCAGAGGCCCAGAGAGAGTGTGCATGGACCAAAGTCGCACAGCTGGAGAGGAGTGGGACCCTGCCTCACGTACACAATAGGGGATGCTCCTAACAAGCTGTACAGTCAAATTACTGGATCCAAACAGCTGGGAAGACGTGGTTCTTACAAAAAGACAGGGATCTACCAACATGATCACTATTTCCTTTTGTGGAGATATTAAATATCACTGCTTTTCTTTTGCGAGAGAAAAAACAAAACCAAGAAACAAGGTGGTCTGGTTTCAAGAGAAAGAAATATCCCAGGATTTTCTTAAATTAAGTTCCTCATAAGAGATCAAAGCACTCTGAAAATATGGAGTTTTCTTCTGGCATATAAATAAAACTCATATGAGCCTTGGAGAATTCAAAACACCCACTCTTTGGCACATAACATTTCACTTGGCCAAACAGCATCTGGAATATGTTTAAACACACACACACACACACCCAAAACAAAACAAACAAAAAAAGCTAATCACCTTCTATAGCTCAGTGACTTAGGGTCCTCCACTATAAAGTGAGATAAAAATATGTTATAAATAGCACAATTTCATAGAATTGTTGTTAGGAGGATGACAATGGATGTATATCAAAGGTCATAGGACAAAGTATGGCACCTAGAGTTTAATAATGATCATTACTGTTAGTTGGTAATATGGTCCATGAATGGTTTATTGCTGTCTGCTTTCATTTAGTTACTATCAGTAACAAAACCAAATAAGGAAACAAAACAAGTGTATAAGAAACCCAAGACGAATCGGGTAGCTGTTTTAGATGCAGCATAGGGAGGAGCTAGGGACTGTGTTGCTCCAAGCAGAGCCCAAGGGGCTGAGTGATGGCAGCAGGAAGGAGCAGGCAGGCAAGGGCCAGGCCGAGGGGAGGAAGTGCAGCACAATGGACCCCTGGAGGCTTACTGCCCATAGAGTAAAGGGTTGTGCTGGTTGTGGATTGAAAAGGGGAGGAGATAACTGAATTTGAGAAACTTGCCAAGGAAAATAATATAAAAATTTGTAGCTACCTCTATATTTGAAAAAAAAAAAGTATAATTAAAAGGTAAAGTTAAAATATTGCAAATGCTATTCTGGTCTTTCTAGTTCTTTCTTGATCTTTCCAATTTATCAATATACGTGCATCTCTAGAGCACAGGTGTTTTTCCTGTCTCTCTATTGTTTCATTTCCTTCTTCTCATTCCTTTTTTTTTTCCCTCTGTCCCTTTCTATTTTTTCCCATCTATCCCTAGGTCTTTTTTATTCCTCATCTTTTTGAAAATTTGAGTATATTCTCAGATGGTTTCCATGTGGATTACTAACAGGAGATGCACTTCCCCTGTCTAGAGGCACTTGTAACATGAGCTTCACAGCTCCTTATCATTAAAATAATTCACTATTATTTGCTTCAAAACTGTCACGAGGCTGAGTCTCCTGCAAAGTTGTAGACAACTGGAAGAAAGAGCTAAGCAGGAAGTAAGACAGGCATGCATTACCTGGTTGAGCCAGGACCAGCTCTCCCTCAGCCGCAGGTGCTGACCTCCAGCGATGTTAATGACCTTCACTAGTTAAGCTTCTTCCTTTGGAGTCCCTGATATGTTGGGCATAAACATGTATCAGCATAACAGGGAAGCACATGTGTGAAGTAGTAAGTTTAATACACTCTTGTTATCAATAATAAAAAATTAAATTAGTGCATTCACACTAGAGGGGAAACAATTTTCTTTTTAATTGCTCTATAAAAATTAATATTTCAAAATGTCTGGAGAAGAAGTAATCAAATAGCATGTGGTCACAAATGTACAGAAAAATATGTTATAGAAGTAGGCCAGGCAATACATTTAAAAATACATTACTTTTGTGGATTGTGCGATGCACATGACATTTATCAGCTTTTTACATTTATAAACGTGTTGCGATTTCTTTTCTCATTCTAAACAAGTATTTACTTGCACATCTAATTTTGCTTGCAATTGTTTATTTTGCTCTTAAATAAGAGTCCCAGGATATGCCCATAAATCACAATTATACTCTTTCTATGTTCATGAAGACATGCACAGGAAAGATACACAACTTTAAGATAATGGTTATGTGTAGGAGGAGAGAGAAGAGCGGGGGGGGGGTGGATTTAGTTGAATTTGTACTATTTATTTCCCATTTTCAAAGGCAGATTTGATGCACATATGGCAAAATGTTAACATTTGTTTAATCTTGGTAGTGGGTACATAGGTATCTGTATTATTTTTGTACTTTCTTGATATTTGAAATTACACATAATTTCAAAAAATTCATGTTATTATTAGGACACAATTTATTCAGTGAAAGTTTTAAGCTCCTGCTCTAATTTATAGACCACTTATTTGACAAAGTGGTTTTTATTTGGGGTCATGTATCCTAAGGTAAAAATAAAAAGAACTATTTACGTGCATAAAATATTTACCATTTTAATGGCTATGATTTTACTACTAAACATATAACCAGGTGATCTGGTAAGTTCTAGAAGCATTGCTTTATTTTTATATTTCTTTTTTATCTAAATGTCATCTCCTTGTATTTACATTATTGATGTTTAAAGAAAAACAATTATTCTTCAGAAAGTGACTGGTTAAACTTAGGAGGCAATGGGCTGCACTGTGCATTTATTCATTTATTTATCAAATATCAACTGAGCTCCTACCATGCTCTAACGTCAGTACTGTGTATACAGACCTCTAGAGCTTATAGTCCATCAGAGAAGACCAACAACAAATAAAACAGAATTTAAGTAAATATTGATTGCATATTGTGATAAATGTTCTGAAAAGAAGGAAGAGCCTTGCTGAAGTGAGTGAGAGAGTGGGAGGCTAGTTTAGGAATGCCTCTCTTTGGAGGTGGCATTTTAGCTCAGATAGAAAGGCTGGCAAGGACCCAGTGTTCAATGAATGAATAAAAATAGTGCATCAAGGTGATCCCAAAGTTTTGGAGCTGGAAGGAATGGGGATATCAATGCCTTTAATGAAAATAAGGAACTCACAGAAACCAGGGGAAATTATACATTCAATTACCAGCACACTGATTTTGAGATACTATTAGAAAATCAGTTCTTGAAAACAACCTCAGGAGAGAAATAGCATAATCCGTCAATGAAAAATCATAGGTATGTTATGATTAATTAACTGGATTTAAATATATTAAAAATAGAAAAATATCAGGAAAATAATACTGATTCAAAGAGCAAATTGCAAAACATGTGATTCATATACTAGGAAATGATTTATATGAAGTATAAAAATACAAAACAATACTACAAATTGGTCTGAGTTCATATATATGTATAGTGAAAGCATAAAATATGTGTGAAATATACATATATTTTATAGGATATTGGTTACCTCTGAGGATGGATAAAAGGAAGTTGGATTAGGGAGGGATTTAGATAAAATTGTAATATTTTAGTTAAAAAAACAAGATTTGAAACACATGTTAACATTTGATCAATCTTGTAGTCGAAACCCAAAGATGTTACCTGCTTTCTGTGACCTTGAAATATTTCACCTGCTTTCTGTGACCTTGAAATATTTCATAATTTTGAAGGGCAGTAAATAAAAAGAAGGGAAAGCAGTAAAAATTAATGAAGCAATAGTAAAAATCTATATTTCACATTTCACTTTTGGTGGTCAGGAAAGGAAATAACTAACTTATTATCTCTGGTTTTAACATGTTTGTATGAAGCAGAATTCAGTTGCATATCACAGAAAGAAAGCTAGGTATTTTAGGCTCCACAAATGCATAGCCTTAGCTTCCATCAGGAATCACAACCTACCTCTCAATGCACACATCTGATGAGACACAGTGAAGAGCTAGGAGGGTCTCCCTGAAGAGCCCACCACAGCCCTTCTCCCTTCCTTCTGTTGTTGGTCGCTAGTGTGAAGACTGAACTTATATTAACATTTTTAACACCTGATGACGGCTCACTGTTACTTCTGACACCTGATGACTATTCACGGTGATTCCTATCATTGTTCTTCAGTTAAAGTAACTGCAGAGAAGCCCACAGTCTTCTTGACCAAACTTTCCCACTGTTGCAAAAGCCTGGCTCTGCTTCCTTTCGTGTTCCAACCTTATTGGATAACTTATATTACCTCAAGAACCCTTGCTGCAAAAGTGTCTCGGAAATCTAAATGTAAACTTCTCAATCTCCACACTACTGACAAAACACACTACAGTCTCCTCGATGAGAGCCTCCAAGCACTTCAGTGTGTCTCATTGAAAGGCCAGAGGGATTTTGACACTTTCTATTAGGGTCAACCCAGGAGTCAGGTACAGTATAAATAAGGGATGACTATGGAATGTTTAGAAAGAAGTGTACACTCCTTCCAAACTTCAAATGACACCAAGAAGACCAGGTGGCTGGAGAACAGAGAGTCGCAGCTGGTCAGTGTTGGTTACTGACCAGGCAAAGACAGAGTATCTGGGATATAAAGAAACAGATTTTGTTTCCACACTCATTAGGAAACTCCATTTGGAGGGGTAGCAGCTGTTTGTGGTGATAAGAAAACTGAAAATTGTTTTCTTTGGAAATCTGTAATAAGATGAATTTATATAATCTACCTAAAAGATTTTCACTTGTTTGGCTCGGATGCTGAATTTTAATTGTCCAAAGGCCTTATTTTCTGCCTCATTTCCTCTGTCATTTCATTTTCACTTTTATCTCCTTCTAACATTCCTGACTGAAGGAGAACATTACTCTTCACTTGTCATTAAAAAAATGTCAGCTAATACTTCAAGTCATGGGCAAAGGAGCCAAAGAACACACACATACACCCCTCCAATTCCTGCACTGGCACAGAGAAGAGCAATATTAGTGTCTGCAAGTACTAATAAGGTCAAGAAATTTTTGTCTTATGGGGAATACTAATATGCAAATTATATGTTACGGGATTCATAAATCCTATGAGAGCATGAACTATATTATCATTTAGTCCTATAAAGTAGTTAGAATAGAACTCTGTCCTCCAGGCATTGCAAGTGGCCCTAGTTCTTCATCTTTTCCTACATCAATCCCCTTTGCTACATGACTTTACAGTGGCCTGGTACTCCCACTTTAGCCTCAGCCATGTGGCTTGCTTTGGTTAGCAGGGAGTCAGCAAATGTGACTAAAGAGAGGCTTGAAAGATGTGTTTTAATTGGGCTTGCCTACTTGTGCACCTTTGTCATTGTTATAAGAACATGCCAGGGCTAGAGTGCTAACAGATAAAAGGTACATGGAGCAGTGCTGACTCACTGTCATTGTCCCAGTCAATGCCATCCTAGATCACTTAATAGGCAGAGAAGTTCCACATGCATCTATGAGCCTGGACAATAATAGCAGAGCTGCTTAGATGACTTGCAGCTGATACAGATGCATGAGTGAGCCTGGGTCAAATCAGCTAAATTTTGCCAACACATGAGCTAATGAATGTCTCTTCCTATATGCCACTGAGTTGTCTGTTATGCAGCATTCCTTTGAAATACTTTATTTCACCTATAACTTTTTTCTTTAAATTTTAATTTATCTTTATTGTTGAAAGTACTATTGATACCCCTCTTTTCCCCCCATGGACTCCCTCCATGTGTTCCCACCCCCTCTCCAGGCCTTCATCACACTATTGTTTGTCCATGGGTTATGCATGGATGCATATTAGTTCTCTGGTTAACTCTTCCTGCCCCACCCCCTCTTCCCTCTGAAATTTGTCAGTCTGTTGCATAATTTAGCATTTTAGCCCTCTTAAGATAATTAAAATAGATAGCAATTATAAAGCCACTGTTCCAAAATCATGTTAGATTAAAAAAAGATCTACCTAGGAAAAAATAGAATTGAATTGTAGATTGTTAATGATTAATGGAGAAAATGTCTTAGCAAGTAATGCCACCTTGAAAATACTTTATACATCTTGTGTTTTATATTACCTATAAAATAAGGTTGTTATACATTATTCTCTGGATAAAAACTTCTTTTTCTGACTACTCTTCTCTGAAAGTGTTAGTTCACTCATTCATTTATGTATTTAAACATCATGTAAGTGCCAAATCTATGTCAAGATAACTCGAAGGTAAGAAAGCAAGGTAGATCCTGCACTGAAGGAACTCAGGTTTCTGGGGAGAAATAGGACAGAGAACTATACAACTGACTTTAAGACAAAGAGGTGATTACTATAATAAAGGTGTACTTGAAGTGCTATTAACAAAAAAGGCAGAGATCAATTTATTATGAAGAAGGTTTGGGGAAAGAATTAAAAGAATTTTTAGAATTTCTTACAGTTTCCTCTAATAGAACGGATGGATTCATTAAATGGATGTCTTTTTATAGAGTACTAGAAGCCTGGTGCAAAATTTGTGCATGGGAGGGGGGGTCCCCTCAACCCAGCCTATACCCTCTCCAATCCAGGACCACTTGGGGGATGTCCGACTGTTGGTTTAGGCCCTATCCTGGTTTAGGCCCGATCCCCCCACCAGCCTGGTTGCCCCTTACTGCCCTCCCACCCCCGCCAGCCTGGTCACCTCTCAATGCCCCCCCCTGCCGGCCTGGTCACCCCCAACTGCCCCCATGCTGGCCTGGTTGCCTTCACTGCCCCCCCTGCCCGCAGGCCTGGTTGCCCCCAAATGACCCCCCTGCCAGCCTGGTCGCCCCACACAGCCTGCTGTTTGGTCATTACTCTGATGGCATCCTGGACAATTTGTATATTCCTCTATTATTAGTATAGATTATTAGTATAGATTTGTAGCTGTTAAGTGCATGAGTCTATTTTCTATCAATATTCTAACTTGAATCTATTTCTGAGAACTGTTTATTCCTTGAGTACATCACTCTATCTTTATAATTTGTCCTTTATAATTTGTTTTTGTTTTTTTTTGCCTCTCAGGGAAAATATAATATAATACATGCATAGAAATTTAGAGCCAGAAATGACTTTAAAAAGAATGTTAGCCCAATATTATAGTTGATTAAAAAAAAGAAACCCAAACTGTTTCTAGATGATTTAGGATATGTCCAATTTAGGAACACATTTGGTTGGCAGAAGAAGCCAGGCTGTATCCCAAGTCTCCTGCCTAAACTCCCAAGCCAAGATCTGGTCGGGAGCATGGCTCTTCCTCTTACTATTATGTCTGCATTTCATTCAGTGCTTAGTAAAATGCTGTCAGAAGATGCTTCTCATACTTGTAAAATAATGATAGACTTCTTTCGGCCACTAGAACAGAAACCAGTACAGCACCACGGTTTTTTACTTAAAATGTGTGGTTGTTCTGAAACAGTTAATGCAGCTCTGAAAACGCATACTTTATGCCACCAGAGTAATTTATGCACTGTCAAATCTTGTGTAAATCTCATTTCACAAACCATGCTTGAGGAATACTAAAGTTGGTGCTATTCACAAGACAATATTAGCAAGTGTATTTTTCCTATGCTAAATATATCCTTGTCATTTTTATTATCTAATAGTGTGCTTATGCTTATTACTGACAAGAAATATTTATTTTAATATTTCCCTGTGGTCCTCAGATCTACAGAGGCCATGGAACAGATTTATTTGTTCCATTAATTTATTCTCTATCTTACCATAACATTGGCAGTGCTATTACTATAGAGTTTGGTAAATATCCCAAGACATCTATTTGGTTTAGCTTTAAAAAGCGAAGAGAAGGAAATGTCAGAGTTGATAAATTCCCTCCCCTGACCCCTTTCCTTCACCATTTTGTGTTTGTTTTTTTTCAATTTTGGTTTACAAACGTTTTTCATAAAGAAAAGGCATTTAAATTTATTGGGTGTGTCTGGTGAAAGTTATTATCCGGCTAACCATATCCTTAAGCTGCATTCTAACAGGCCTCTTTGTTTAAGCTACTCAACTTATTTTTACCTTTAGTGAATAAATATGGTCCTATATATAAAGTTTCACAAGAAAATTGTTAATATTCACAAAAGATACATAACCTTAATTGTTCTTCATTAGTCAAATGGCTGCCCATTTAACATTAGGTTTGGAATCAGTCATCTTTTATGCCTTTAGATGAAAGACAGTACTGTCTCTATTGCTATGTTGAAAGTATTGCTAGGCTCAATATTTTATTTCACACTTCAGAAATAAGAAATTTCACTTGTTATTTTAAAAACTGTACCTTACATGTATCATTTGAGAGTCACCAAGAAACTTTTTTTATTTATGAAAATTATGACAAAGTCAATTTTAAGAAATAAGTATGTGTAAATATTATGATTTTAGGAAACATTTATTTTGCACACTAATTGGATAGTATTGCTGAAGTCCTAGACAGATTTTAAAGCTATTATTCTAACTTGAATGTATTTCTGAGAACTGTTTATTCCTTGAGTACATCACTCTATCTTTATAATTTGTCCTTTAGTATTTCTGCTTGTATATTTGCACTTTATAGATATTTATATTTCACTAGAGTCTTGGTGCATGAAATTCATGCACGGGGGGCTTCCCTCAGCCCAGCTTGCACCCTCTCCAATCTAGGACCCCTCGGGGGATGTCTGACTGCCGGTTTAGGCCCGATCTAAACCAGCAGTCGGACATCCCTCGCACAATCTGGGACCACTGGCTCCTAACGGCTAACCTGCCTACCTGATTGCCCCTAACTGTCCCCCTGCCCTCTGCTAGCCTGATCACTCCTAACTGCCTCTGCTTACGGGCCTGATCACCCCTAACTGCCACCCCTGCCGGCCTGGTCACCCCTAACTGCCCCTGACCCCCCGCCGGCCTGGTCGCCTCTTACTGCCCCTCTGCCAGCCTGGTTACCCCCAACTGCCCCCCTCTGCTGGCTTGGTAGCCCCTAACTGCCTCCACTGCCAGCCTGGTCACCCCCGACTGCACCCCCTGCTGGCTTGGTCGCCCCATGCAGCCTGTTGTTCAGTCATTTGGTCGTCCCTCACTAACCCCCCTGCCTGCCTGGTTGCCCATGCAGCCTGCTGTTCAGTCATTGGGTCGTCCCTCCCTAACTCCCCTGCCTGCCTGGTCGCCCCACGCAGCCTGCTGTTCAGTCGTTTGGTCGTCCTTCACTAATCCCCCTGCTGGCTTGGTCACAGGCAGCCATCTTGTGAGGGTGTGGGGGTTAATTTCCATATTACCTCCTTATTATATAGGATTGTTCTCATACCAACATTATTTCAATGTAACTATTTCATGAAGCATTCAAAGAGCTTCATAAATACTTTGTTATAAGTTTTTATCTCAAATTACTATAACAGAAAATTTTTTAGAACATTTCAGTTATGGCAGCTTACACAACTGAAAATTCCAGGGTAGATTTGATTTAAGATATGTTGGTATTCAAGGGCACCAAGTTTATATATCATTAGGTCTCTGCTTTCATCCTTGAGTGTCCTTCATTCTCAAACATGTGTTTTCTTTTGTTGTCAAATATGACCCCTGCAAGCAATAAGGCTAGTAATATTTCCAGAGAAAATTATCCTATTTTTCACATAAGTCCAGGGATGACTCTCATTAGCGATGAGACCCATTGTTGAACTAATAACTGTGGCCAAGTTATGAACTGCCCTGATGAATTGGCCACATGCCTTGATTCGAAGCCAGAAGGAGCAGTCAACCTTACCGAAGCCACACTCACTGTGAGGGGGTAAAGTCCTGACTCTAAAGGAAGTGGCACAGAGCACACACAAACTCACTACTGCACACAGCCTCAAACATCTACAGCTTCAACTTTATCCCTGCTTTTGGAGACATAAAAATCATGATGTGATGTCCCCAAGACATTCAATAAATCCATCGCAATACCTACAGAGGAACATATAACATTAAACAGCATCTTTGAAAATCTGAAATCCATACAGGATTCTCTGAATCCCACCAAAATACCTGAATTTCAGAGGTAACATTTTCTATTATCTATCTAAAGCTAAGAGAATTATGGAAGGAAACCTTTGTATGAACTTTATAACTGAGAGAGTTGGTTGCCTGATTCTTTTTCTTTTTTTAATGATTGAGATCTATCTTTTATTACTTATTTGTATTTATCTTTATTACTGATGGTATTACAAATGTCCCTCATTTATTCCCCATTGACCCATTCCAGCCTGCACCTGCCCCCCACCCCTGGCCTTCTCCACACTATTGTCTGTGTCCATGGGTTATGTATATATGCATATAAGTGCTTTCTACTCCCCACCCACCCCTGCCTTCCCCATGGAATAGTCTAATGGTTGCCTGATTTTTTAGATCATGGCAATATTCTCAGTAACTGAAGACTTCAATTAGGCACAGATCGTGGAAGACTAATTCAGAGTAGATATTCATGTTTTCAATAATGATTGTTCATTTTATAGTCAACGTAAATATCACTAAGTATTATAATGAACTCAGTATTTCCTCTTCTTTTTCAAGGCAATACCCAGAACAACAAACAGGATCTTAGGTAGCCACATCAGTTGACCAAGGAACACACTCTGCTTACCGAGAATGAGACAAGAAAAGGATGCCCAGCCTTAACTGTTTTGACTCAGTGGATAGAGCGTTGGCCTGCAGTCTGAAGGGTCCCAGGTTCAATTCCAGTCAAGGGCATGTTCCTTGGTTTCGAGCACATCCCCAGTAGGGCGTGTGCAGGAGGCAGCTGATCGATGTTTCTCTCTCATCAATGTTTCTAAGTCTTCTATCCCTCTCCTTTCCTCTCTGTAAAAAATCAATAAAATATATTTTTAAAAAGAAAGAAAAGGATGCCCGTATATTCAACAAGTACATATTGAATGCCTATTCTGTGTTGGGCACTGGGAATAAATTGGTCAATAAAACAAATAAAAATCCCTGACCTTATAGAGTTTATATTCTAATGGACTAACAGTGGTCAGCAAACTCATTAGTCAACAGAGCCAAATATCAACAGTACAATGATTGAAATTTCTTTTGAGAGCCCAATTTTTAAAACTTAAACTTCTTCTAACACCACTTCTTCAAAATAGACTCGCCCAGGCCGTGGTATTTTGTGGAAGAGCCACATTCAAGGGGCCAAAGAGCCGCGTGTGGCTCATGAGCTGCAGTTTGCCGACCACAGGACTAAGATATATTGATCCTATCGTTAACTTTCTCACTTTCCAAGTGGGAGTTTCAATTTTTTTCTCTACTATTGTATATTGGCCATCTTGGCTTATTAAATTTATTAGTTAGTATTGATTGAAGTACTAACTAAGTGAGGTATGATCAGTGCATGATGCAGCTTAACTTGAAGAAGACATGACTTCTGCTATGACGTTACACAGAATGGCTGAACTTGGAGCAAGTAACTCCATGATATCCACCCTCCCCTCTTGTTTGTCAAGCTCAGTATACTTTTGTAAATAACAATTTTGCAAAAATCATTGTTTGCTGGATTAACTATGTTTAAACTGTGTTTAATTTTTTTTCCCTGATGGTGATGGTGGAGGAAGAGGAACTTTTGTGGTTGTATGCGGGATATTTAAAATGCATTAATGGTGACATTTTGCTAATCTACCTAAGGAAAAAGAGTAAGAGAGAATGTGTGTTGAGAACTGGTTGAGAGCGGATGTGGGAATACTCTGGGCAGCCAAGCAGAGGACTGTAGCGAACATCAGTAGGCTCCCCTCCTTCTGAAAAGTGTCTTTGCCGCCCCCATCAATGTGGTTCCTACAAGGCTGCAATGTTCTTCTATGACCCCAACTTGGTTCAGAAATAGTTGCATAATCCAAAGTAAGCAAATGGATAAAAATTCCAGGGATTTTAAAATTGGACTGAAAACATCAAATTTTCTCCTATGGTTGAACATCTAAAACTTAGTTGTTGGTTTCATGTTTTTAACTGAGAAGGAAGAGGCCTAAGAGAATAAAGCTACTACAAAGAGAATCAGTGATGATAGGAGGCAAGTTCTGATGGCATCTATTCCTCCTATTACAAATATGTCTAATACATTTTTCTTGTTGCTGAAGATGGTTCAGGTTGGTTTCCCTTCACTGACATATAAAATGCATCAACGAATGCACAATTAAATGACATTAAGTGTCATTAAATGTCCTCAGAGTTTGTCCTTAAAGCCTTTTAATTTCTTTTCTGTCAGTTTTACCTTTTGCTTGTTGAGCTCCTTTCTGTTTCGTTGGGAAGTCAATTAACCAGTTCCGTTATAATGGCATCTAAACTAAAGTTTCTAATAGAATCTAAACTAAGATTTCTAATTGCACCTAAATTAAGTTTAGATGAACCTTGTAATGGTGTGGACAGCTCTCCCTCTCACTCTGGATCTTGTGACAGCCATTTGCATAGCTTGAGGTTTTTTTGCTTTCTTCTCCAGTGCAAACTTCATGTATGTGAGGTTCGTTAGGGGGAGCAATTGTCCTGCTTTGCCTGGGAATAAGGGAGTTTTCAGGATGCAAGACTTTCAGTGCTGATAAATAAATAAATAAATAAATAAATAAATAAATAAATAAATAAAAATCCCAGGCAACCTGGGACAAGTTGATCACCCTGGTTCTAACAGTGAAATGCAAAGAAACTGTGAGGCATAGCTGTTTGCTTGAGTTAAGTGCTCTGGCTATAGACCCAGATCCTCTGGGTGAAAATACTGACTCTGCTATTTAATGCGTCACGTTGGGCAAATTACGTACCCTGTTTATGTGTCAATTTTCTTCATCTGTAAAATGGGGATTGTAATGACACCTACTTCTTAGGTATGATCTGAGCACTAAGTTAGTTCATGGATGTAGCCCTGAACATAACGCCTTGCACACAGCGAGGAATCCATTTTAGCTGCTATTGCTATTATTGAGTTACTAGTTGTCCTTATTAAATTGATGGCATGCAATTTAAAGGAAATTTTAATTCTGCCCTGCCCCCACAGCTTGACTTGAAACTATGTCCTAAAGTACTCTAACCTTTCATACCATCCAGATTTTAGTTCTATTGTAGCTCCTCAGTGTCAGAACAGCTTTTTTTTCTGTTTTGTTTCCGTTTTTTCCTAATTTGCACTATATCATTAGAGATTATTCAGTATTTAATTTACAAAATGAAGCACTTCATTTGCCCTGTAAAATTCCCCCTTCTTTCCTTTCCTTATGACCGCAAAAAGAAACAGAGGAAAAGGAGTAAGAGGAGGAGCTAAAGGAAGCAAGCAATCACAGAGCCATAAAATGTGACAATGGTCACATTGTAGTTAGAAAAGAATTTGGTGTTTGCTCTGAATCTAAATCCAATTGGTTCTCAATCCAATGGCTTTATTTATTTATTTTAAAATATATTTTTACTGATTTCGGAGTTGAAGGGAGAGGGGAGAGAGAGATAGAAACATTAATGATGAGAGAGAATCATTGATTGGCTCCTTCTTGCACGCCCCCTACTGGGGATTGAACCTGCAACCCGGGCGTGTGCCCTTGACCAGAATCAAATCCGGGACCTTCACTCTGCAGGCTGACGCTCTATCTACTGAGCCAAACCAGCTAGGGCCAATGGCTTTATATATATTTTTTAAATTTCTTTATTGATTAAGGTATTACATATGTGTCCTTATTCCCCCATTACCCAGTGATTTATCCTTTTTTAAAGTGGAATCTTTAGAAGGCCATTTCATAGAACACTGCTGTTTTTAAATATTAAATAGAGTATGATAAGGTTTCTTTTTCAGTGTAATAACAATCGATTTCACACACACACACACACACACACACACACACACACACACACTCGAATAATAACAATGGCTTTGACTTTTTATTGGGGAGCTTGATGAGTTCAAATACTAGATTAAATGCTTTACATACATTGGATCTCATTTTTGCTTTTACAATGCTTTATGACTCAAGTACTCTTCTTATCCCCTTTACAGAAAAGAGAACTGTGGATGAATCTCAGCCCAGAGAAAATAATTTAATGCTCAAGTAATATAAGTAGTATTTGAATAGGTGTTTGCTTTTATTTTTCTCAGGCCAAATTTATAATTTTCTTATTTTATAACTTATAAAACTTTCTGTCATGCTCGAGTTCCATCATTTTTCTAATCAGAATGGCCCCTATTTGTTCAGCCACTGTCTCATGGTAGATTTGAGTATCGACTCTTTTTATCAGTATCCTGTGACTCAAAATCTAAGTCCCTGCTAGCCACTCTGGTTTGTCTTTGACAAGATCTATCCTTCTCCCCACCCAACCTGACTCTTTCAAAGACTAGACCAGGGTCAGCAAACAAAGGCCAGCAGGTCGAATCTGGCACACCACGGGCTTTTCTAAATAAAGTTTTATTGGCACATGGCCATGCCATTCATTACATGCTATAATAACAAGGTTGAATAGTTGAAAAGACACTGTATGGACCACAAAACCCAAGTTATTTACTATGTGGGCCTCAATATAAAAAGTTTGCCAACTTTTGATCAACTAAACTGTTGATCCCAATCCTGATGAATCCCTCAAGCAAGTTTCCATTCATTATGTTCACACCTACTATCTTTGACTATAGTTGAGAAGCCTTCCTAGTGGTCTCCTCCTCACAACTTGTGATTAAATCTTCCTTGATTGTTTCCTTGTCTGTCCAGATGCAATATCATGGTCACCTTGCATCTGGGCCACTGAAAAGACTTATTATGAAATGAAGCAACTCTGTCTTATCTTACTCTTGCACTTGTTCTAATCAGCTCAAAAGGAGAGTGACATGAAATGCATTGGCATCCTACATATGTCAGGACAATGACAATGACATCACAGATGGGAAATGGAGTCATCAATCCGCTGCCCCCAACCACATATACAATTTCTTTTCTTTTCCCATTTTTTTATTAAGGTATTAAATGTGTACATATCTTACCACTGTCCCCCACCACCCCACTCCCATACATGCCCTCACCCCCCAATGTTTTGCATCCGTTGGTTATTCTTATATGCATGCATGTAAGTCCTTCGGTTGATCTCTTATTTCCCCCACCTCTCCCTAACCTTCCCGCTGTAATATGACAGTCTGTTTGATGCTTTACTGCCTCTGTATCTATCTTTTTGTTCATCAGTTTATAATGTGTTTTTTATTATCCACAAATGAGTGAGATAATGTGGTATTTTCCTTTCATTGACTGGCTTATTTCACTTAGCATAATGTTCTCCAATTAGATCCAGGTTGCTACAAATGGTAAGAATTCCTTCTTTTTTATGGCAGCATAGTATTCCATTGTGTAGATATACCATAGTTTTCTAATCCACTCATCTGCTGACGGGCACCTAGGCTGTTTCCAAATCTTGGCTATGGTGAATTATGCTGCTATGAACATAAGGGTGCATATATCCTTTCTGATTCGTGTATCTAGTTTCTTAGGATATATTCCTAGAAGTGGGATTACTGGGTCAAATGGGAGTTCCATTTTTAGTTTTTTGAGGAAACTCCATACTGTTCTCCACAGTGGCTGCACCAGTCTGCATTCCCACCAGCAGTGCAGGAGGATTCCTTTTTCTCCACATCCTCGCCAGCACTTGTCGTTTGTTGATTTGTTGATGATAGCCATCTGACAGGTGTGAGATGGTACCGCATTGTCATTTTGATTTGCATCTCTCTGATAATTAGTGACTTTGAGCATGTTTTCATGTGTCTCTTGGCCTTCCTTCTGTCTTCTTTAGAAAAGATTCTATTTAGGTCCATAGCCCATTTTTTTATTGGAACATTTATCTTCCTTTTATTAAGTTGCATAAGCTGCCTTTAGATGTTGGAGATTAAACCTCTATCAGTGATAACATTTGCAAATATGTTCTCCCATACAGTGGGGTTTCTTGTTGTTTTATTGATGGTTTCTTTTGCTGTGAAAAAGCTTTTTATTTTGATGTAGTCCCATTTGTTTATATTCTCTTTAGCTTCCATTGCCCTAGGGGTAGTATCAGTGAAGACATTCTTTCGGCATATGTCTGAGATTTTGCTGCCTGTGGATTCCTCTAGTGTTTTTATGGTTTCCTGTCTTATGCTTAAGTCATGTATCCATTTTGAGTTTATTTTTGTGTATGCTGTAAGTTGATGATCTTGTTTCATTTTTTTGCATGTATGTGTCCAATTTTCCCAACACAATTTATTGAAGAGACTGTCTTGACTCCCTTGTATGTTCAGGCCTCCTTTGTCAAATATTAATTGAGCATAGTGGTTTGGGTTGATATCTGGATTCTCTATTCTATTCCATTGATCGATATGTCTGTTCTTGTGCCAGTACCAGGCTGTTTTGAGAACAGTGGCTTTGTAATACAGCTTGAAATCTGGTATTTAGATCCCTCATACTTTATTCTTCTTTCTCAGGATTGCTGTGGCTATTCGGGGTCTTTTTTTATTGCAGATGAATTTTTGAAGAGTTCTTTCTAGGTCTGTGAAATATGCCATTGGTATTTTGATGGAAAGTGCATTGAATCTACAGATTGCTTTGGGTAGTATGGACATTTTAATGATGTTGATTCTACCAATCCATGAACATGGTATGTTCTTCCATCTGTTTATGTCTTCCTCTATCTCTTTTTTCAGTGTCCTGTAGTTTTCCACGTATAGGTCTTTTACCTCCTTGGTTAACTTTATTCCTAGGTATCTTAATTTTTTTGGTGTGATGGTAAATGGGATTGCTTTTTTAGTCTCTCTTTCTGTAAGTTCATTATTGGTGTATAGAAATGCCATAGATTTCTTGGCATTAATTTTGTATCCTGCTACATTGCCAAATTCATTTATTAAGTCTAAAAGTTTTTTGATGGAGTCTTTTGGATTTTTTATGTACAATATCATGTCATCTGCAAATAAGGACAGATTTACTTCTTCTTTTCCAATTTGGATGCCTTTTATTTATTCTTCTTGTCTAATTGCAATGGCTAATACTTCCAGTACTATGTTGAACAGGAGTGGTGAGAGTAAGCATCCCTGTCTTGTTCCTGTTCTTAGGAGAAATGGTTTTAGTTTTTGCCCATTGAGTGTGATGTTAGCTATGGGTTTATCATATATAGCTTTTATTATGTTGAGGTATGATCCTTCTATTCCCACCTTGTTGAGACTTTTTATCAAGAAAGGGTGTTGGATTTTGTCAGATGCTTTTCCTGCATCAATTGATATGACTATGTGGTTTTTATCTCTCAATTTGTTTATGTGATGTATCATGTTTATTGATTTGTGGATATTTTTACCATCCTTGCATTCCTGGAATAAATCCTACTTGGCCATGGTGTATGATGTTTGTGATGTACTGCTGGATCCGATTTGCAGGATTTTGTTGAGGATTTTGGCATCTATGTTCATGAGGGATATTGGCCTGTAATTCTCTTTCATTGTGTTGTCTTTATCTGGTTTTGGTATTAGGGTGATGCTGGCTTCACAGAAGGAGCTTGGAAGTGTTCCTTCCTCTTGAATTGTTTGGAATAGTCTGAGGAGGATAGGTTTTAGTTCTTCCTTGAATGTTTGGTAAAACTCTCCTGTGAAGCCGTCTGGCCCTGGGCTTTTGTTTGCTGGAAGCTTTTTGATGACTGCTTCAATTTCTTCCATAGTTACTGGCATATTGAGTTGTTTAGATTCTTCTTGATTTTGTTTTGGAAGGTTGTATTTTTTCTAGGAATATGTCCATTTCCTCCAGATTGTCCAGTTTGTTGGAATAGAGTTGTTCATAGTATTTTTTAACAATCTTTTGTATTTCGATGGGATCTGTTGTTATTTCACCTCTTTCAATTCTGATTTTGTTTATTTGGGTCCTCTCTCTTTGCTTCTTGGTGAGCCTGGCTATAGGTTCATCAATCTTGTTTATCCTTTCAAAGAACCAGCTCTTGGTTTTGTTGATCTTTTATATTGTTTCTTTGGTCTCAATGTCGTTTATCTCCACTCTGATCTTTATTATTTCCTTCCTTCTGCTTATGCTGGGCTTTTCTTATTGCTCTTTTTCTAACTCTTTGAGTTGTAGGGTTAGGTAATTTATTACCATTGTTTCTTGTTTTTTGCAGTAGGCTTGTAGAGCTATGAACTTCTTTCTCAAGACTGCTTTTGCTGTGTCCCATAAATTTTGGATTGTTGTGTTTTCATTGGCATTTGTAGCCATGATGTTTTTTATGTCTTCCTTTATCTCTCTGGTAACCCAGTCATTGTTTAATAGCATGCTGTTTAGTCTCCATGTGTTTGACTCCTTTGGATTGTTTTTATTGTAGTTGATTTCCAGTTTTATGCCACTGTGGTCTGAGAAGATGCTTGATATGATTTCTATCTTCTTGAATTTGAAGAGACTTTGCCTGTGACCCAATATATTGTCTATCTTTGAAAATGAGCCATGTGCACTTGAGAAAAATGTAGATTCTGTGACTTTGGGGTGAAATTTCCTGAAGATGTCAATTAATTCCATCTAGTCTAGTGAGTCATTTAGGATTGATGTTTCTTTGCTGGTTTTTTGTTTAGAGGATTTGTCCAATGGTGATAGTGGGGTACTAAAGTCACCTACTATGACTGTATTGCTGTTAATCTCTCCCTTGATATCCTCCAGGAGTTTTTTTATGTATTTGGGTGCTCCTGTATTGGGTGCATATATGTTTACCAGAGTTATTTCTTCTTGTTGGATTGTTCCCTTTAGTATTATGAAGTGGCCTTTCTTATCTCTTGTTACGTCCTTCACTTTGAGATCCTATTTGTCAGATATAAGTATTGCTACCCCAGCTTTTTTTTCATTCCCATTCACCTGGAAAACCTTTCTCTATCCCTTCACCCTCAGTCTGTGTGCGTCTTTTTTTCTGAGGTGGGTTTCTTATAGACAGCAGATATATGGGTCATGGTTTCTTATCCAGTCAGTTACCCTATGTCTTTTGATTGGGGCATTTAATCCATTTACATTTAAAGTTGTTATTGATAGATACTTATTTGTCACCATTTTTATTCATTACCCCTGTGTTCCTTCTTTGCTTCCTATTTCTTTTTTTTTTTTTACAGCAGACCCTTTAGCATTTCTTGCATTGCTGGTTTGGTGGTAATAAATTCCCTTAGTCCTTTTTTGTCTGTGAAGCTCCTGATTTCACCTTCAATTTTGATTGATAGCCTTGCTGGGTACAGTATTCTTGGATTCAGACCCTTCCTTTGCATGACTTTGTATATTTCATTCCATTCCCTTCTGGCCTGATGAGTTTCTGTTGAGAAATCAGTTGCTAGTCTGATGGGGGTTCCTTTGTATATAACTTTCTGTCTCTCTGCTGCTTTTAAGATTCTTACTTTGTCATTGGTGTTTGCCAATTTAATTATAATGTGCCTTGGCATTGGTCTTTTGGGGTTCATTTTGCTTGGGACTCTGTGAGCTTCTTGGATTTGTGTGGGTTTTTTCTTCCCTATATCAGGGAAGTTTTCTGTCATTATTTCTTCAAACAGGTTTTCTATTCCTTGCTCAGTTTTTTTCCTTCTGGAACCTCTATTATGTGGATGTTGTTTTGTTTTGTGTTGTCCCAAAGTTCCCTTAGGTTCTCTTCCTTCTTTTTAATTTTATTTTCCAGAAGCTGCTCTACTTGGGTATTTTTTTTCCATCTTGTCTTCTAGCTCACTGATGCAGTCTTCTGCTTCTTCTAGTCTACTCTTGATGCTTTCTATTGGGTTTTTTACAGCAGCAATGTCATTTTTCATTTTTTCTTAGTTCTTCTTCATTTCCTCTTGGTTCTTACTCATATTGTCAAATTTGTCTTCCATTCTTTTCAGCCACCTTATGACCATTTCTCTGAGTTCTTTCTCTGGCAGGTTGCTTGCCTCTATTTCGTTTACTTACTTTTCTGGTGATGCCTGCTTTTCTTTCATACACGGGCTGTTTCTTCGTCTCCCCATGTTCTCTCTTCTCCAGATGTCTGGTTATGTAGTTCTCTCTCTCCTGCGTTGATGTATTGTTTTGTTTGACACGCCTGTTTCTCAGTCCAGACAGTATTGCATTCTACTGTTCCTCAGTGTTGTAAACCAGTCCTGATCCCAGGTGAAATCTGACGTTTCTGTGGTGGAATGAAGAGGTCCTTTGAATCCGCGAGTTTTCGCCAATTGGGGACGGGTATTCTGGGGCTTGCAGCTGTTCGGTGGTTGCTGCAGTTGTGGATTTTCAGGCTTCCGATAAGCTCCACTTTCTCTGTCAAGATGGCGCGGTCTCCGTGTCCGAGCCTGTGGCTCCAGGAGGGGACCCAGCCTCAGTGGGGGCTGCCTGGTCAGGGAAACCCTGTCTAGCAGTCCCCCACCTTCTCCTGGAGTTTGGCTGTCCCTTAACTTGCCAACAAACACTCCTCGAGCGACCCTCAGCTGTTCTTTCTTTCTGCTCCAGGACAAGGCTCGGAAGATGTCTGTCTATTCCGCTGCCATTTTTCTCCCCCACATATACCATTTCTAACATATATTTGTGGGATTTCCAAAACATATTTCTTTATTTCTCAATTATAGTTGACATTCAGTATTATAGTAGTTTCAGGTGTACAGCATTGTGGTTGGACATTTATATAACTTATGTAGCAATTACTGCAATAAGTCTCGCACCCAACTGATACCATACATAGTTATTACAATATTATTGACCATAGTCCCTATACCATACTTTATATCCCTGTGACTGTTTTTATATCTGGTAATTTCTACTTCTTAATTACTTCACCTTTTTTTATCTTCATGGTGTTTTTATTTTGCTGTTTTGAAATTAAATTTAGGAGGAAAAATATAAAGAAAAATTTATTTTCATCTTTGGCATGTTCTGACCTTTATTTTTTTTATTTTAAAAGGTAATAAGAGCAGAGTTCTGAATGAGATTTCAATACACACATCTTTAAACAAGAAGATGTGACTTCATTAAACAGGGAAGCGATTAGCGGGTAATTGCTGTTATATCAAAGTAGAGCATTAAAAAAAATCACAGCCACAGCTGTAGCACTCCCACTGAAAATGAGCTAAAATTAAAGTTTCTCAGGCCCATCGCTGAAGCTCCCTATTGGTGGGCTGCACTCCAGATGCCTTGCCAACTGACTGCAGTTTGCATGACTATTCTTTGAGGCAAGAAATGTTCCCTCGTTTCTTAATCCTAATTGTACCAGTTAGAGCAGGGCAGGGCTCTGCTGATTCAGACAACTCGCTGAGGATTTGGAACCAAGCAATGAATGTGTAACGGGTCTGGTGCTCATGGCCACGATGTCTCAGGAACAAGGCTATTTCTAGAATAAGGAGCAGAAGGCCTGCAAATTCTTAAAGACAATGCTTCCGTGTCTTCCTTATAAGTAATACATTTGCTGCCACAGATTATAGGAAGAACAATGTTCCCACTTGAGTTTAGGGAGCTTTCTATTCACTGAAAATTGATAAAACAGTGGAAGCAGCTGCTTTCATAACAAAGAATTTATATTCCACTTTCCTTGAGACCACAGAGGGCATGGACCACATTTTATTTCTGATTTGAAAGGGAGCTCTCCTTGAACAACCTGAGGCTGAGAGCAGCACCTGTTGTATGTAGGTGATTTTTCTCCTGCTGGTAGATTCAAATTGCTGCCTTGATGGTCTGATTACCTAAAGCTGTTCCTCATCCATCTGTCATAACACATAACAAGATATTTAAGAGAATGTCTGACAATCCATGTGAAATGCTATTTTGTGTCTAGTCTAGCTTTTCCAAATGGTAGTGCATTGATCAGCCAAGCAGTTTAATGACTCTGCCATCTTGCATCAGCAGTTACTCTCTAAATTAAGTCACATTCCATATAAAAGCCTTATTGTTATTCAGGGTGCTTCCCAGTTGCAGCTGTAAAATTCGATTAAATCAATATGTTCCTGAGAGGAGCAGCTTGTTGGGGGAAAGCAATGTGAAAATGCACAGAGTAACAACAGAAGAAAAATGGAGGATTTTATTTTACTAAGTAAAGTTTCAAGGTGAGTTTGCATATCCTTGAAATGTCACTTTCCAGAGACTTCCTGGCTACAGTTCTGTTGCCTGAAATAGTGTCTATAAGAGCCTTTGCAAGTGAGAAGGTGGGTTTCAGAGATTGTTCTATCTAAGAGTGGTATGTCTTACATATATAAGGTGAGGTACCTGGCCTGGAATAGTTGGTAAGCTAAGCAAGTTGCCCTCATTTATCCAATGATATTAATATAGAATGCACCATCTCTGTCCTTGTCACTGCATCTCATTTGTGGACTCTACATGGCATCCTAATCTTGTCGAGGTTAAAGGTAAATTAGGAAGCAGTGTAAAACTCATTTGTAAGATAGACCAGCCTCTGGTCAATTTCAGGCTCTCCAATTTATTATGTATGTGCACTAAGCCATCACTTAACTCTTTTGTAAAATGAGTCATTGCTTCCTTCTTCATTTCACAATAATGCTGTGTCTCGTATTCATTTTTGTATTTTTGCATCCTCAGGAGCTAGACCACACATGTGGGCACTCTAAAACATTTCATGGAATGAATTAAAACGATGTGAAACCCTGTAAACCTTCACACTCTGGTATTAGTATTGTACATAAGAGAAAACCCAACTCTCAAGAAGTTTAAAAGTTACCGTGGATACAAATACATGTTAGCCCTATCAAACACCACCAGACAAAACCTAAGAAATGTATTATGAAACAGATTTGTATTTGTATTTGAAGAACAGATTCAATATCTATCTTCATAGATTTTTATAGGGTAAGGTTTGATCCTGGACAAGGAGGATGAATTCCCCCCTCTTCCCCATTTGCAAAGATGGAGGGATGACTAATCCAGCAGAATAGCAAGTTGAGTCTAACAGTGCAAAAGCAGATGGAGTGATCTGAGAGAGGTGGTAGTGGGTGTTTTTGCTGGAATGTACGAAATAGTCAGGTTTTTAGAGTTCATTAATCAACTGACCAGTTTTCTTTTGTATCATGGATATCTCCTCCAAGATGCTCGCCAAAGCCTCTAGATCTATACATTTCCCCTTCCTCTGAAATTTATTGTCATTATTCCATATAGTCTTCTGCCTTATGTATTTTCTTTCTTAAATGTTACCCTGGTTTCCACAGCTAAGTTGTTTCATTCATTCATTTATGTGTTCATTCAACATATACGTATTTTTTGACAATTACTGTGTCAGGCACTGGCAATATGGCAATGAACCAAACAGACAGAAATCCACACTCTCAAAGGGCTTACATTATAAGTGCAGAAGACAGTGAAAAGAAAAACCAAAGTTAATAAAGAAATGACACACAATATTAGCAGAATGCCTGACAACCCATGTGAAATGCTATTTTGTTGAGGTATTACTGAGAAAACTAAAGGAATAGGAATTTCTGAAGGCGTATAATTTTAAAGAAAGTGATTACAAAAAAATGTTTGTATTTTCTCAAGAAAGTAAGGGTGTGAGCCACGAGACTATCTGGGGGAAAGAATGCCAGGAGGAGAGTACAAGTGAGAAGGAAAGGTGGGATTACAGCGAATGGGTCAGGAAACAGTCATGATGCCAGCATTGCTGGTGCAGAGCCTGGGAGAAATAAGTCAGAGTGAGCATGAGCTAGATTGTACGGGTATTGCATGGATTTGGGTCTTTACTCTGAGTTAGAAGGAAAAACCATTGGAGGCTTTTTAAGGGAGTTCATAATCTTTTGTACATTGTAAAAGGCTATTGTGTTTGAGGATAAACAAAAGGCCCAAGCCCATTTTGGAGCTATATCTCAAGTGACAAATAAGGGTGACCTGAACCAGGGTAGTGGAAACAAAGGAGATGAAAAAATGGTGAGTGACGAGTGTATTCTGAGGCTACAGTCAATAGGATTTACCATAATCAATCATTGAATGTACAGTCTGAGAAGATAGGAGACACGCATCAGTTTAATGCATCTGGCCTTAGTCTCTAGAAAAATGGAGTTACCAGTGACTGAGACAGAGAAGACTATGGGATGAGCTGCTTTCATGGAGAATATCAGAACTGAATTTTAGACATGTCTGAGATACTTATCTCTGAGTGGGGATGTAAAGTTATTAGTCAAATTTATTAGTCTAGAGTTCAGGGGAGAGATCTATCTGTGCTGCAGACATAAATTTGGGAGTTGTTGGCATATTGGTAGGATTTAGGACCAAGAGACTGGATGAGATCACCAACTATGCAACTGAAGTAGAAAACAGAAAATGTCTTAGGATAGAGCCCTAGGAAATCTATGCTTCTGAGGTCATGGAGATTAGAAGTAACCAACAAAGAAGACTAAGAAGGAGCTGACTGTAAAGTAAAAATGAAGAATTAATAGAGTGTGGTGTCCTGAAAGCCAAGTATAGGGCAATGATCCATTGGGTCAAATGCTGCTGATAGGCCAAAGGGAAACAGGACAATGGCATCAATAGCGATGAGAGGTATTATAGAGAAAAATAGAGCAGCAGAAAGAAACAGGAAATTCTGAAGGGGTATAATGCTTTGCAATATGATAATAGCATGTTTTTAAGATGATAGGAAATATTTAGTGAGCGAAAAATAGGATGCAGGAGAGGCAAAGGATTACTGGTTGGTTATGGCCTTGAGTAGCCAAGAGGGGATGGGACTTTGAGAGCTGTTACCTGTTGCCTGTATTTTTGTGGCCCAGCTCAAGGCTTATTGGAGTTCAGAATACTTGTTGGCAGACTAAATTTTCCCATGAGGAAAGTAAGACTAAAAAAAATAATTATTTGGAAAATAATTTTCCATTCAATTTTACTGAAGTAACTACTTGCCAGGTATATGAACAGATATATTCAGTATCCTTGAAATGTTTAAAATCATCATTGTATTTTTCTAGTATCAAGGCACACATTCTCCCATATAATTCTAATGAAAGTGGTGCAATTCTCCAACTAGTTATTCATGATACTATAAATATCTAAAGCTAATCACCATTATGTTGAGGACTGTTATACAAGTTGATGAATATTAATTACTAATTAGCATGCATCTGGATTTCAGAGTTCACATGAAACATGCATATAAAAGAGTAAGATGAAAATGCACACTAGAAATGGAATTACTGTTTTATTACCCAATTTCATCAAACTCTAGCCCTACTATAACCCTTGTCTCAGATGCAGCCCACTCCCTTATTTTATTCCTAGCTGAAGGATCACATTGAAATGAAAAAGAGTGATCTTATTGCTCCTTAAAATAGCAGTATTTGCCAGGGTAAAAATTCACCCTTAAATATTTTCTTCCATGGCTGTTTTGACATCTGGAAAAAATGTGGCTTTCCTTTCAATGTCTCAACATCACTCAAGTCCTTTTGGTCCACTCTTCTGGGATGTCTAAACCTTTCAAGAGAAAAAGCAGTACTAAGAATCTCTTACAGGTCTACAGCATTTTATAGCTTTAAAAGTGTTTTTAAATAATGCCTTCTCTATTGCTTGGCTCCTCATAACTCCGCTGGGTCTCAGGAACCAGCCAGAGAGGGTCTGAAAGCAACTGTTGGAGTAGGAGATAAAGATTTATCAAGTCTCTGCTAGGGGATTATGCCTTTGGAGGTGGTGTTGAAGTCATAGGTTGTAGGAGAGTTACTGTGGTTTGCTAAAGTAGCAACTGTACCAGAGGATATTGAGTGGGTTGTTAATAAGCGATGGTATAGCCAGAGGGGGTTTTGGAAAGGGAAAACCAGTGCTGGACCCTCAAAGGAGTAGGTCGTGAAGTAAGAGGCTCAGGTTCAGACTCTTCAACTAGATTTTCATAAATGGAAGAGTCCTAGAGCTGGTCTGAGAAGTTGCTTCTGACAGGCATGATAGGCGGTAACTTTTCTTTATCTTATAAGGAGGCTCAAAGATACTAAACCAAGAGTTTACCTTGTTATAAGTGAGATGTGACTAACATCAAACACCACTTTGTCTCTTGCAATTTTCCTCCTGCCATTTGGATATAATTCTATGGTATGTTTTATTACCAATTTGAATTTTGAAAATATTAAGCAAAATTTTTTTGAATATTGATTAAAAACATTCAAAGAAATTTCATTTATATTCAATTCAATTTTTTTCTTAAAAAAAAAAAGGTTGTGGTCAGAACCTAGTAGTTAAATGATTTCTGTGAAGGCTTTACTATAATTTTAAAATTATTTTTCATGAATTTTAAAATATCAGGTGTAGGTGTTTTTCCAAGTTGTAAAGGAAGAACACTAATATTTTGATTGCCCATCATTATTCAGATGAAATACTATTTCTTTGATGTAATATTTGATGTCCTTGAAGATTTGCTTGCTCTCTCTCTCCCCACCACGCTCTCTCTCTTTATGTTATAAATGCGATTTTAAGAATGATCTTGGATCCAACCATCTTTATACAAGAATGTTGTTGTAATATTACAGTAATAAGAAATAAAATAAATTTGGCTTAGAACTGGATTGGTTTCCCAACTCTACCACTTTCTGGCACTGTGATTTTGTCATATCTGAGCCTTCATTTACTCATCTATTAAGGAAGGTAATAACACTTCCTTGGCAGTGTGCTTGTGAGGTTTAAATTACAATGGTTACAAAATTCTTTGCCTGGAAGCAAACACTGAGAAATACTTACGTTATAGAAAAGTATAACATATTAGTTTTCTTCAAGCATCATTCAGTCACAAATATACCTTTTTCTACAAATTAATAGGTTACAGTAATAGCTGAAGTCCAGTTCTCAGAGGGCCTCCACCAATTATATCCTTCCTAAATGATTTCATAATACTCATGCTCTCAAGCCAATTTAAGTAAACCCGCTTAATGCCTTAACCTCTACCAACTTGGCTTTCTCTGATTCACCTTTGGATTTTTCGCCCTGGAGGAAACCATCTGGCAAGGAAGCCCTGTAACGAGGCCACATGAATGAATTAGACAAAGATCACCTGAGGTCTGCCAGCAGACATATGAGTGTGCTTAGAGGTGGATATGTTGACCATGCCAACAATGTCTTCATGTCATGGAATTGAGTTTTGAGATGATTGCAGCTCTGGTTGACAGTTTTGACTGCAATCACATGACAGATCTTGAGTCAGAGCCATCCAGGTAAGCTACATCTGGATTTCTTACCCACAGACACTGTGAGATAATAAACATGTACTGTTCTAAGTCACTAAATTGTGAAGTAACTTGTTATACACTGGTAGATAACTAATGGAAAAGGTGTATAGAGAATTAGGAAAAACAAAGAACTGGCTGAAAATTAAGCCTTTAAGTACATTGAATAATTTTTTGTAAGTATAATTCTATTTCTTTAATTTTATTAAACATTTACATGGTTGAATGGCACTATTTTATATTGTTTATTAAATGCATAATTCAAGTTTTTTATTATAAGACATGTGATATATCATTCTCTTAATATTTTGAGATTTCAGTTTGATATGTCTGCTTCTTAATGTTCAGGATCTATGAAAGCAAACTTCCAGACCTAAAAGCAGAGGATGTAAGAAAAAAATCTTTACTTCCTTATTCATGGCAGAAATACTAAGACAATGTAGCACTTTGTAATGGCTGCAGTTATCCAATAGCATCTTTACAATATACAGATTTATAAAATCTCTCAAAATTCACATTGTTTCAAACTCCCAAGTATCTAACCCATAAATATTTTCCACTTTGTATTTTAACCAACCAATTAATATTACGCTGTTATGCCCAGATTTCATGATCCCCAAAGACCACCAGGGAGCCGAGTCCAATGCAATAGCAAAGAGCCTTTATTCGAGCTAGCCAGGTGACTGCTCTGCCATTCTCCATGCAGGGAGTCCAGAGAGCAGCAGCCCCTACCCTTTGTGCAGGATCACTTTTAAGCACATTAACCACATCCTGTTTTTGCAGAGCAGGCAACCCAAGACAAAACAGTTTTTCCCAAGCAATGTCAGAGTCATGCCATTGACGACCATGTTATTCACAGAGTCATCCTGTTCTTCAGAAAGCTGACAGTGTTCTATGAAAGAAGGCCTACATGCTGGGAAGGGGCCATGAGACCGTATCTCAAGGCCTGGCCTGGTGTCAGCACCGACAACTCTATCTAGGGCATAGTCCACGGCCTCAGTAGTGCTCAAAAATTCCCACTCTCTAACAGCACAGAACTTGTTTTATATATGCAGTGATGTTTACAAAACATCTACAAAAGAAAAATATACCATATTTTTATGTTATGGTCAATGAAATTAATAATTAGGAAACTGAAGCTCATAAGTAAAAGAAAATTCAGGAATTATGGTAAATTTATAAATATAGCTCTTTAATCTATCATTTACCTACTTTATGTAATGTGAGTCTCTAAACTCTGTATGAATATTAGTAGATTCTCATCCATTACATCAGATATACTGATTAGATTGCCTTGAGGAATGAGCAGTCTTTATGGAATTATAAATATTTATCTTCCAGCTTTTTATATTACTGTAATGCTCTAACTTATGTATACCAAGTGCTCATAGATCTTTGGAAATTATCCTTCACACTTGATTTATGAAATAATGAACATAGACTTTACAGAGTACTTTGTAATAACAGAGATACACACACATATTGTTTTGTATTCAAGTCTGTAATTTCTCTTTTGCTACAAAATAAAATAGGGAAATATGGGTTTATAATAGAGAGTACGAAAAATGTATTTTTAAAAGTTAAACTACTAATTGTGTAAGCTACAAGAACTCTGAAAAGCAGTTTATTTTCTACACAACCATGGCAAAAAAAAAAAAAAAAACACACAGCAATTTTAGAAAATTAGAACTTCAGCATTTTGAGCAACCAGCTGGAACAGGAAGATATAAAATTGTATTTAGAATATGCTTTGATTAATCAGTTAAAAGTGGTAAAATGAAATAGGATCTTTAATAAATCTTTGTGAAAATTACTAACAAGTGGGACAAACATCTATTCTAATTATGTGAATTCTCTAGAAGACTGAAGCTGGTTTATTTGGTTTAGCAATTATCTACTGAAAACACATCATCATTTTAGTTTAAGTTAGACTTGCTCTACTCAGTTGCATTATAAAATGGCATACCGAGTCTTGAACATAGTTTCAGAAGATATTTTGTGTTGGAACCATATCATTATAGTTATCTTGCAACATCATTTCAGAATTTTAGATCTTGGTCAAGCTAATTCATCAAATAACTTGAACTATATCATCTGACTCTTGCATCATTTCAGGTGATTTTAGTTTGGAAGGAAGAGATCATTCATACCTGTCCCCACATGTGTACACACATGAATACACATACCCATACATATGCTATAAACTCATGAGCCACACATGCACACACAGATACGCACACATACACAGACCACACATCCCCTTCCTCCCCCCAACACACACACACACACACACACACACACAAAACAGGAGCAGAAGCCTGAAATCTCAACACAGATTGCTTTGGAGCCCAAGGCCCAGCCCGGGGCAGCATTTACTAGTAGCTGTAGGTATCAAATCAGAGAAGTTCAGACCATTCTGGGACCAACTCTGTTTCTAAGGCTACACCACCATATGAAGAAATGAGACTACCCATCCATTCATTGCTGTAAAGAAATAACTATAAGCCTTTTCTTTCTTTGAAACAAATTCAAGTCCATACCTTGGTTGGGGAAGAGAAAAATAGTCAATCAGTTAGTTCTCTAGCCTTCCAGGATTCTATAAAGCCTCAATTACTCTCTTTATAGCACTAATATTATCTAAAAAATCATACAGGCTTGGGTTACAATATTTTTTACTTCTTTACTTTTGACTAATCTGTTCTGAAATCTGTATCTCATATCAGTGACAGCTAAAAAAATTATTGCTGATGTTCCTCAGAAATGTATCCCTTGTGTTGACCTCTATCCTACACACAAGCTCTGCGTTTCTACCCATTTTCTAGAACTATCCATCTGCAAGTACCATAAGAACAATGACACAAAAAGGCTAAAACCAAGTATATCACCTTGTTCTCCTACTCCTGCTTGTTCCAAATCCCCCTCCACTTCTGTCTTGTCTATATATGAGCATTTTCACAATTGCAAAATCTGAGTCTTCATAGTTTTTGAATCTATAGTTTCTTTTCCAGCTTCCCTGGCAGTCTATCGAGATGCCTGCCTGTGTTACTTATTTTCTCAACTATTTAATTGCTTCCTAAATGGTCTCCTTTCCTTCATACCAGCCCCTTCTGCTTATCCTCCACATTAAAAGACAGAATCATTTGTCTCAAATAGAGATCAGAACATGTCTCTCTTCTGCTTGGAAAAGTCTTCTGTTGTCCATCATTATTTTCGGAATAAATTAAGTACAACAGCAATTTATTTTATGATCTGGTGCCTCTGGCCCCCAAACACATCTTGCTACATAAAACAGTTGCTACTTCCTGCATGTACTATGTGTTCTCACAGAGTTCTGGATTCACATATAGCACTCCATTGCCTCCTTAACCACTTCCCTCCCTTGTGGGGTGAAAACTCAGATCTTGAGGACTCAGAAATTATTCTAACAAGCCACCTTCCTACTGGGCATTCAGATTTGCATGCATTTGCCTTTTAGGTCTTGAGAAACATTATTTTATAGGCCTGGAAGCTGTATTGCTTTTTCATTTATTGATATATATATATATATATATATATATATATATATATATATATAGAGAGAGAGAGAGAGAGAGAGAGAGAGAGAGAGAGAGAGAGAGAACAAAACATCGATTTGTTGTTCCACTTATTGATGCATTAATTGTTTGCTCCCTGCATGTGCCCTGACCAGGGATTAAACCTACAAACTTGGTGTATTGGGATGACACTGTGACCAATTGAACTACCTGGCCAGGGCTGTATTGCTTTTTTTTAAAATCTATAAATATATTTTTATTAATTTCAGAGAGGAAGGGAGAGGGAGAGATAGAAAGATCAATGTTGAGAGAGAATCGCTGATTGGCCGCCTCCTGCATGTCCCACACTGGGGATCGAGCCTGCAGCCCAGGCATGTGTCCTGACTGGGAATCAAATCCATGACGTCATGGTTCACAGGTCGATGCTCAACCACTGAGTCACGACAGCTGGGCTGTATTGCTTTTTAATTAGCCTTCTCTCTCTATCTCTCTCTGTGCTTTTCTTAAAAACATTGTTTTTCCTCTGAAGCCTCCATTTCATTAGCCTAAACCAGTGGTCAGCAAACTGTGGCTCGCGAGCCACATGCGGCTCTTTGGCCCCTTGAGTGTGGCTCTTCCACAAAATACCATGGCCTGGGCAAGTCTATTTTGAAGAAGTGGCGTTAGAAGAAGTTTAAGTTTGAAAAATTTGGCTCTCAAAAGAGATTTCAATCGTTGTACCATTGATATTTGGCTCTGTTTACTAATGAGCTTGCGGACCACTGGCCTAAGCAAAGTGGGGAAAATAAGTTTTACTAAAGAAAGGAATCCTCTATCTTCATGGATGACATCGCTTCTCATGGGTTCCTTCTCACACACAGAGAATTCAGTGAAAGGCTATGACCCCTCATTTCTCACAACCTTGTGAAATTTTGAATCTTGTCTTTCTGGAGGGACAAAGGAGTCTGTCACACAGCGGCACTGTTTTTGTCTTTTCACGAACTTCTGTTTGTGTTTATTTGTGCCGGAGTGTACCTACCTAGTAAAGCCTTATAAAGAGATGAAGGCATCAACATGCCTGACACTGGTTTATGGAATTTAAAGTAACAACTACTTCTTTTAATACAAAGTATGATTTCAAAGCCAACAATGATGCTGTTGTTATATGTGTATCCAAGCACCAGGGAAATAATAAGTGTTTTCAATGGTGAAAAACAATCTTCTTCCAATAATTGTTTGAAGAATAAATTAGAACTATACACACACTCACACACACACACACAAACCCTGTTAAAACAGAGGCAGTATATAAAGGCTTTATCTGAATATCTGAAACACGCTAAAGATATAATTATTTATTGTCTAGTGTTTCTTGAAAAGACCTTTGTAGCTGCCTTGAGCCAAAGGAACATTAAAATGGGGGTGAGGTCTCAATTATAGGTAATGGCGTTGTCATTTTTCTATGTAAAAGCAGTAGGGTATCTTTATATTAGTAGGCAGATTCAGAAAAAGAGCAATGACTTTCGGTTAAGAATTCAGAACTCAGAGTAAAATATATCTGGCTTTAACTTCAAATTCAATATAAAGCCCAATCTCTGCTTTGCTAATCATAGTCAAAGTATCTGTGCCAGTGGCACTGCGCTATAGCTGTGGGATTCTCAGCACACTTTATCTTTCTAGAATAAGTTGCTCTACAGGGCTTGCCTTCCCCCCAGGGGAAACATGTTTCCCACATTATTTGAAGTAGACTTCAGCTTCCTTTGGTGTTTGCCTCCACTCTGCCATGCAGTCAATAACCCATCGACCTAGACAGTCCTATCAAGTTAATGCATCAGGAGCCAAGGCATTTTTTTTGCCTGGCCAGTGTGGCTCAGTGGTTGAGTGCTGACCTTTGAGCCAGGCGGTCACAGTCCGATTCCTGGTCAGGGCACATACGAGGGGTTGTGGGCTCGATCTTCAGTGGGGGACATGCTGGATGCAGCCCATCAATGATTCTCTCTCATTGATGTTTCTATTTCTCTCCCTCTCTGAAATCAATAAAAACATATTTAAAAAAAAATTAAAACAGGTGATATGGCAATCCCACTTCTGGTTATGTATTTTTAAAAATTAAAATCAGAAGTGAGAAACCAAGATGGCAGCATAGGTAAACACCTAAACTGCTGCCTCAAACAACAATATCAAAACTACAAGTAAAAGACAAAATGGACACCATCCAGAACCACAGAAAAGCTGACTGAGTGGAAATTCTACAACTAGAAGAAAAGAGAAAGCACATTGAGACTCAGAGGAGCTACAAAAAGCTGATGTATAGAGGCTCACATGCGGAGAGGATGGGCGGCTGTGTGCATGGGCGGCTGAGTGCGCAGCTGGCTTTCTAAAGCGGGAGGGAGAAGGAAGCTCCCGACTGCACTGAACTCCAGTCCCGGGCAAGACACTGGGAAACCAGACTCATTCAGGGGGAATCTGGACTGTCAGGAAAAGAGAAAGCACACTGAGACTCAGGAGCTGCGGAAGGCAGAGGTCTGGAGGCGCGAGCATGTGCAGAGAGGACTGACTGCTGAATGCACAGCAGGTGGATTGCACGGCTGGCTCTCTAAAGCAGGAGGGAGATAGAAGCTCCCGACTGCATTGAACTCTAGTTCCGGGCAAGTTTCTGAGAACCCCGACTCATGCGAGGAGAAACTGGACTGTCTGGCAGTGGGCAAACTCAAGGGCGGCTTTCTCTTAGAGGTGCTTGCAGTGATTATCGAGGGACACTGAGACCCAGGGGGCTCATAGGGCAGGGCTGATGGGAAACCAAGGCTGTCTGCTCTGCCCTGAATCTCCACCCCATCCAAGCTGAGCACAGAGGCTTTTGCAATTTGGCAAGTCTTGTCTCATAGAGTATCTCCAGCACAGAAGTGTTCCCAGCATAGAGACAACTGATCCTCACAGCCAACTGGCCTGGAGGTCAATTCCCCCCAGTGATACCAACAACAATCAAGACTTAACTACAACAAGGTTGAGCACACAGCCCACAAAGGGGTGCACCAAGAGTGTCCATCTCAGGTAACTGGGGAGGCTGAGCCACTGTGTCCTAGAGGACACCTACCACACAAAGCTACCCTACCAACTCAGGGAAGCAGCGAAAATGCGGAGACAAAGAAAGAGATCACAAATGAAAGAAATGAAGGAAAACGAACAACTGCATATAGAGTTCAAAACCACAGTTATAAGGTTTTTTAAGAATTTCCTAGAAAAGGCCGATAAATTTAACGAGACCCTTGAGGATATAAAAAAGGACCAACTAGAAATTAAACATACACTGACTGAAATAAAAAATATTATACAGAGACCTAACAGCAGACTAGAGGACCGCAAGAATCAAGTCAAAGGGTTGAAATACAAAGAAGCAAAAAACACTCATCCAGAAAAGAAAAAAGAAAAAAGAATCCAAAAATATGAAGATAGTGTAAGGATCCTCTGGGACAACCTCAACTGTACCAACATCCAAATTATGGGAGTGCCAGAAGAAGAGAGAGAGCAAGATACTGAAAACCTATTTGAAGAAATAATGACTGAAAACTTCCCCCACCTGGTGAAAGAAATAGACTTACAAGTCGAGGAAGCGCACAGAACCCCAAACAAAAGGAATCCAAAGAGGACCACACCAAGACACATCATAATTAAAATGCCAAGAGCAAAAGACAAAGAGAGAATATTAAAAGCAGCAAGACAAAAACAGTTAATTACCTACAAGGGAGCACCCATATGATTGTCAGCTGATTTCTCAACAGAAACTATGCAGGCCAGATGGGAGTGGCAAGAAATTTTCAAAGTGATGAATAGCAAGAACCTACAACCAAGATTACTCTACCCAGCAAAGCTATCATTCAGAATTGAAGGTCAGATAAAGAGCTTCACAGATAAGAAAAATCTAAAGGAGTTCATCACCACCAAACCAGTATTATATGAAATGCTGAAAGGTATTCTTTAAGAAGAGGAAGAAGAAGAAAAAGGTAAAGATAAAAAGTATGAACAACTAATACATGTCTATCAACAAGTGAATCTAAAAATCAAGTGAATTAAAAATCTGAGTAACACAATAAACTGGTGAATATAATAAAATCAGGGGCATAGAAAGGGAGTGGACTGGCAATTTTTTGGGGGAAAGGGGTGTGGGAAGTGCGGGAAGAGATTGGACAAAAATCGTACACCTATGGATGAGGACAGTGGGGGGGAGGTAAAGGCAGAGGGTGGGGTGGGAACCTGGTGGAGGGGAGCTATGGGGGGAAAAAAGAGGAACAACTGTAATAATCTGAACAATAAAGATTTATTAAATTAAAAAAATTAAAATCAGGGTCTCAAAGAGATATTATACTCCCCTGCTCATTCCAGCACTACTCACAATATCCAAAACATGAAAAAACATAACTGTCCATCAATAGATGAATAGATTTTTAAAAGGTGCATTATACATACAACAGAATTATTACTCAGCCATTAAAAAGAAAGAATCCTGCAATATGTGGAAACCCCTAGAAACCTGGAGGACATTATGCCAAATGAAATAAGCCAGTGACAGAAAGACAAATACTACATGATTCCACTTGAAGTACCTAAAATAGTCAAACTCATAGAAATAAAGAATAGAATTGTGTATGCCAGCCACTGGGAGAGGAAGCAATGGGGAGCTGCATAAAATTTTAGGTATGCAAGTTGAATAAATTCTAAAAATCTGATATAGAAGACTATGCCTCTAAATAACAATGCTGTATTGTATATCTAAAAATCTGTTAAGTGGGCACATTTCATGTTAAGTGCTCTTACCAAATAAAATTAAAAAATTAAGCCAATAAACATTTAAAATGTTGCATATACAAAAGTTAACATGACAGTTTAAAAGGCGTCTATCTCTAGGAATCAGCTCTTCCCAGAGAATCAAGGAGGAGCTGGGGTGTTTGATAAAATGTTTCATTGTTATTATTAGAACAGGAGCAGTAGAGGAAGGCAAGTCCAGTAAAAGAAGACAGGGAGGAAGATAGATTCCCTTAGAAAAAATGTTGACATTATAGAGAACAGACAGGAGTGCGATGAAGTGGGAAATGAGAACTTGAACATCTATATACACAGAAAACAAAGGAAAAATGAGCTATAATTTATTGCATAGTCCTACCCTCTCACACTCAAACATTTGTTTCAACCTACAAGTTATTTTTATGACTATAGATGTCCTCTGCTTTTCTACACAAAATCCTTAGCATCGCATCGCACTCAAGGCCTTCTCCATCCCAAATTTAGCCTGTTCTCCGAATCATATCGTCCCATTTATTCACACATTCATTTATTCAATAGCATTTATTTAAAGCTTACCCGTTAGTTACATAAGAAACAATGTTAACAGGACATATCCAGTCTCCCACAATATAGATTTACTACGTTAAAGGAAAGACTAATATTGCAGACAATTTCCAAGGTTGATGTTTAGTTGGAATTTTAATGAGAGTAAGGGAGACACACAAGTGCTCTGAGACCCCATAACAAAGGGACTTCAGTCTTCAAGATCAAAGAAGTGTGCCAAGGAAATGACAGTTGTTAAAGACTTAGCTCTACAGATGAGTTGGTATTAGCTTGGAAGATATAGAAACGGAGACTTTGGAGGTAGAGGGAGCCAGACTATTACAAGCAAAAGGAAAAAGCACCTGAAAAGGTCTTAAGATAGTCAGGAGCAGGCACAGTCCATTTAAAGATGTAAAGTGTTCTTATTTTTGTGCAATTAGAGCCAAAGAGAATCCTCAAGGATTGCCAAGTCAGGACTGAACTGAACAAGAGGAAGCAGAGTCATCAGAGCCATGTAGAGCTGAGTGAAAGATGCTTAGCTATGAGACCATGTGGGTTCTGAAGCAGAGGAAGTCTGCACATGTGGCAGTGTGAACTGCAAATCATGTTACTGAGCCCCGAATGTCAGTGGAAGTAAGAGATGAGGCTGGAATTTTCAACAGGGGCCAGCTCATGTAGGTGTGGGGGCATTTTAAGTCCTGTGGACTTCATTGAGAGCAGCTGGAAATCATTTCAGGTGGGAAGGATAGAATCATACTTGCATTTTTAAACAGATCAGCATGGCTACAAAGTGAAGAATGGTGGCCAGAGACAAGTGTGGATGAGAAAAGAACAGATGGATATTGCTGATCTCATTCACCATCCCCTGAATGTGCCTCTATCAACCCCTTTTCTTATCTGATTTGTATCAACATTCTGTATGTCCTTCACTGCACAGCCAAAATGCTGCTCCTTCATAAATCTAACCATCAATTAAACTCAAGAGGGCTATAAGGAATCATTTAATCCTCCAGGAGTTAATTATGTTCACTTGATCCATTTACATTTAGAACATTTTTGTTGTTGTTTTATTATTTTTTATTTTTTTATTAACTCCCATCCTCCAGCTTCCCTCCCCTTTGGCAACCAACAGCTTGTTCTCTACACTGAGTGGACAGATTATTATGATCTCTGAACGCATAATAATCTGGCCACTCTATGTATATCCTATATAATAAAAGGCTAATATGCAAATTGTCCCCTCAACCAGGAGTTTGACAGCAGGCAGGCTGGCCAACCGCCCATGTCCCCTCCCCCTAGCCAGGCTGGCCAGACCCCACCCATGCACAAATTCATGCATCGGACCTCTAGTGTGTGTGTGTGTGTGTGTGTGTGTGTGTGTATACTCTAGAGGCCTGGTGCATGAAATTCATGCACAGAGGTGTGTGTCCCTCAGCCTAGCCTGCACCCTCTCCAATCTGGGACCCCTTGAAGGATGTCCGACTGCCCGTTTAGGCCCGATCCCAGTAGGCCTGGTCACCCTAACTGCCCTCCCCTGCAGGCCTGGTCACCCCTAACTGCCCTCCTCTGCCGGCCTGGTCACCTCTAACTGCCCTCCCCTGCAGGTTTGGTCGCCCCCAACTGCCCTCCCTTGCAGGCCTGGTCCCTCCCAATTGCCCTCCCTTGCAGTCCTGGTCCCTCCCAACTGCCCTCCCCTGCTGGCCATCTTGTGGCGGCCATCTTGTGTCCACATGGGGGCAGGATCTTTGACCACATAGGGGCAGCCATCTTGTGTGTTGGAGTGATGGTCAGTTTGCATATTACTCTTTAATTAGATAGGATAGAGGCCTGGTGCATGGGTGGAGGCTGGCTGGTTTGCCCTGAAGGGTGTCCCAGATCAGGGTGGGGGTTCCCTTGGGGTATGGGGTGGCCTGAGCGAGGGGCCTGTGGTGGCTTGCAGGCCAGCCATGCCCCCCAGCGACCCAAGTGGAGGCCCTGGGATCTGGGATTTATTTATCTTCTATAATTGAAACTGTAACCTTGAGTGGAGCCCAGGGCTGGCCAAAGTAGGTGGAAAGCTTCCCTCCTCCATCACCAGGAAAACCCAAGCCTCCTGCTTGCTCTGTGGCCAGCCACCATCTTGGTTGGGTTAATTTGCATACTCGCTCCTAATTGGCTGGTGGGTGTGGCTTGTGGGTGTAGAGGCGTGATGGTTAATTTGCATGTTTCTCTTTTATTAGTGTGTATACACACACACACACACACACACACACACACACACACAATGAGTGGCCAGATTATTATGTGTTCAGAGATCATAATAATCTGGCCACTTAGTGTATATCTATGGGTCTGTTTCTATTATATTTTGTTTACTCACTTGTTTTATTTTGTGGTGTTTTGTTTTTTCTTTAGGAATGTTGCACTTAGAACATTTTTGTGCTGCTTTGTCATACTTCAGATAATTTACCTGAATTCTGTTTTAGCTGCAAGGATTTTTATCAGTCTCAATATTTTTGAGGATATTATTATATCTTAAACATAATATATCTTAAATATAACAAATATGTATCCATTTTGGCGTATCCTTCTAGCATTTAGGATAGTATCTTACAAACAGTAAATGGAAATTTTTACATTCTAATTATCTATCACAAAAAGATCCTTAATGCATGAATTTGAAGGAGGTCAGGGCACTTAACAGAAAAATCCAGATGGGGAATTTAGCAGAGAACCAGAACTGATTTCTGCATGGATTGTTCCATTACTCCCTTGCTAGGCTGCCAATATCACCTGATACACACAGCAAGACCTGCTTTCCAGAGATTCCATCAGTTAGTGTTTACATCTCTGATTAGAAATAAATGCAACCTTTAAAATGTGTTACTGCCAGTGTTAATAAATGCTGTTTCTATGGGTGACGGATGTAATTAATACAATCCATTAGGAGAAAAGTAATATAAATAATTGCTTTGTGAAATGGAAAATACTAATTGCTGGAGACAATTGAGGAAAATCACTGTGCTTGGATAGGCAGCTCCAAACTATATAATTGTTTAGTGCTCACCCTTTGTGCCTTGACAGCAGTGACAACCTGCGATTTCTTGTTAGTCCATAGTTATATTTGTGCCACACACCAGCTGCTTTTAAATATGATAATTAAATAGTTCCATTTACAATCCCACATCTTTTAAAAAACCATCATAACTCGACTTAAAGAGAATAAAGATGATAACCTGCAAAGTTTATGTTTGAGATTGCGCTATTCAGTCACCGAGAACAATCTCTTGATACTACACACAAAGAATATCTTACTTTCTTTAACTACCTCTCAGAAGGGCAGTCTCCTTAAGTACTTGTGTCTTTTCCACCAAAGTATTTTTTTCTTTTCTTTATTATTTTTAATCCTCACTTGCGGATATTTTTCCATTGATTTTTAGAGAGAGTGGAAGAGAGAGGGAAAGACAGAGAGAAATATCGATGTGAGAGAACACATGGATTGGCTGCCTCCTGAAACCGAGGTATATGTCCTTGAGTGGAATTGAACCCAGGACCCTTTGGTCTCCAGTCTGACGCTCTATCCCCTGAGCCAAATAGGCTAGGGCGAAACTATTTTATCTGACACCAAACAAAGCTTTCACATTTCCAAATAGAGTACAACATCTCTCTAGGTTTGTTGTCAAGTTTCCAATCCTGTGGGTGTCTCCCAGGCAACAGAGTTTTAGAAGGACTAAACATAGTATATGAAGAACAGATGGAAATTGAGATGTTATTCAAGTGAACAGTGGAAATGGAAACCAGAAAAATGACAGGTCTTGCATGATGCTTGTAACCCAACAGTACTGCCAGAATCAAATAGTGGAAATTGACAGCTGATATACTGCCTGTAATAGGCAGAGCTAGAAGTAGGTTGTGGGGTTGACTGGCTTAACAGATGTGGCCGGCAAAATAACACCCTTTCCCCTCAAACATGGCCTCATCCTAACATAACCTGTAAATATGTTAGGAGACACACCCTAACCGGTTTGGCTCAATGGATTCTGCGTTGGCCCACAGACTGAAGGGTTCCAGGTTCGATTCTAGACAAGGGCAAGTACCTATACATGAAAAAGGGAAATTAAGGTTGTTAATCAACTGGTTTGAAAATTAGGAGATTATCCTGGATTATCTAGATGGGCCTATAAGGGTACTTAAATGTGGAAGAAGGAAGCAGAGGAATCAGAGGTAGCTGTGACTGCAAATAGAGAAAAAGGCAACATTGCTGACATTAAAGATTAAGGAAGGGGGTCCAAGAACTGAGGAAGGCCGGTAGCCTCACAGAAGCTGGAAGAAGTATGGAAATGAATTCTCCTCCAGAACAGAGAGAAATGCAGCCTTGCTGGTCAAGGGACTTCTCAGGATTAAAATAGGTGGATGTGGGATAGAGGGAGTCAATGGGGAGAAAAGGAGGACAACTGTAAATAAAGATAAAGTAAAAAAATAAAAACTCAGCTCAAAAAATAAATAAAATATGCAGAAAGAAGACAGGTGACTATATCTATGCAGAGCCAGGTGGGAACATGGGATGATAGTAAGAGATCCAGTCGACGGTAACTAAGTGGGGGCCAATACATGCAGTGGTTTAGGCTTACACAAAAATATGGGATAGGAGTGGTCCATATACACTGAGTGGCCAGATTGTTATGATCTCTGAATGCATAATAATCTGGCAACTCCATGTATATCCTATATAATGAAAGGCTAATATGCAAATTGTGCCCTCAACCAGGAGTTCGACCAGCAGGCAGGCCAGCCAACCGCCCATGTCCCTTCCCTCTAGCCAGGCTGGCTGGACCCCACCCATGCATGAATTCATGCACTGGGCCTCTAATATATATATACATACACTGAGTGGCCAGATTATTATGTGTTCAGAAATCATAATAATCTGGCCACTCAGTGTATATCAATATACCTCCTCTTCACAATCCTCTCGCCAAATAGAGCAAGGCCCATGTTTCCCTGGCCCATCTGGATGGAAGGACCTAACACTTGCAAGTGAGTATCTGAGGCCAAAGGACATTTCTCATTACTGTCCCCTCACAGCCATCCCCTTTTTGGATACCAAACACTGCCAATAGCTGGGACTTCTTGATATTCTAGCATTTTCTCTATGTCATCTTGTCCTGAAGACGGAGGCAGGTTGCCCCGCACAAGGTGAAAATTGGGGTATCAGTGAGTTAAGCACAGCCTGCAGTTATGAACCCTGAAGTGGATCTGCAGGATCCATTCCAATGTGGAAGCCAAAGTCAGCAGGCAAGGTACTGAGACACTCCACAGTCTATATGTCTCCAGGTAGGATCCTCCATCCCCAGTCTTGGACAAATTGTCTGTATATGTTGGGGCAAAGCCAGGCCACACATCCCACTTAGAACGTCTCCCTATAATGGTGATAGAAACTGAAGCTGAAGGACATATGTTATTTGACACAGCATCATACATTATTATGGCAAGTTCTGGATGAAGAAAAAAGTAGATCAGTCATTGTATGGTAAGAGGTGTGATGGTAGAAGTACTCTTCTATCATGTAAATATTGCTACTTCATTAGGCTACGTTCAGGGGGACATGTAGTCATAGTCCCTGTTAGTGGTGGGCGTGCATATAAAAGGTGTAGGTTCTAGCCATATAAAGATAGGACACAAGCAAGCGTTTTAAATTAGATAGATGGGTGCTTGGAAGTCCAAGGAAAAGCAGATCTTTTTCACACACACACACACACACACACACACACGCACACACACGAGGTGTCTGGAGGAAAAGAAAATGGGTGACATTACTGGTAACATTGTTACAAATGTGTTCACACTGACTGTGGGTGTAACTGTGGGAAATGGTAAAATCAGGGATTTGGTCTCTACAGACCTATGGGTCACCCAGATTTGTGTACCAGATCCAGGCTTGTGTATTGGACTACTAAAATTTTATTTATGTACCATTAAATGTTTTGAATAGAGAAAAATAGATGGCCAAGATGCTATGCATTGGGGGTTAAAATGAGGGTAGTTGTTTTTTAGATTTTTGTTTTGTTTTAATCATTTGCCATTCATATCTAAAAGCTAAGGGAGAGTTGAACAAATCCAATGTTGCCTATGTCCTCTCCAAATCATGAGTTCCCAGGGGAACTATACACCAAAAATACATAAAGAGTGAGAAACAAATCCAACTCTTCTTATTAGCTGAGTTTCCTGTAGAAGCAAGAAAGACTTTCTTCAAGATGATTACAACAAAAGACAAAGATTGAACTGAACTCTACTGAAATAAAAAGCAGGAGCAGTGAGCTAGTAGAACAGTACTGGAGGATATTGGCGAAGTAGGTGGCCAATGTGAGTAGGCCATATATGTTTGCTAATTTACTGAAGTTCCTACCCTCTCACAGCAACTAGGAGATAGGGGCCATATCTTCTTTGATGATTACATTTGAAAGGGATGGCTCCCATAGCCCAGAAAGACATTCCTGGGTTATAAAACTGGCAAGAGGCTGAGAGAAGATCTTTGTATCAAAGGGACAGAGAAATGATCCTATCTAATAAAAGAGTAATATGCAAATTAACTATCACATCCACAAGTCACGCCCACAAGCCATGCCCACAAGCCAATCAGGAGTGAGTATGCAAATTAACCCAACCAAGGAGGCTGCAGCCACGGAGAGAGCAGGAGGGAGGCTTGGGTTTCCCCGGCGATGGAGGAAGCCAAGCTTTCCACACACCCTGTGCCAGCCCAGAGCTCTGCTTAAGGTTACAAAGTTTCAATTATAGAAGGTAAATAAATCCTAACAGAAATGGCTGCTGCCACAGAGCGAGCAGGAGGCTTGGCTCTGCTCCAGGCTACAAAGTTTCAATTGTAGAAGATAAATAAATCCCAGATCCCAGGGCCTCTGCTTGGGTCGCCAGGGAGCATGGCTGGCATGCAAACCACCACAGGCTCTTCCCCAAGGCCACCCATGCCCCAAGGGAACCCCCACCCTGATCTGGGACACACTTCAGGGCAAACCAGCTGGCTCCCACCCATGCACCAGGCCTCTATCTTATCTAATAAAAGAGTAATATACAGATTGACCATCACTCCAACACACAAGATGGCTGCCCCCATGTGGTCAAAGATCCTACCCCCATGTGGACACAAGATGGCCACCACAAGATGGCCAGCAGGGGAGGGCAGTTGGAAGGTACCAGGCCTACAAGGGAGGACAGTTGGGGGTGATCAAGCCTGCAGGGGAGGGCAGTTAGGGGTGACCAGGCCGGCAGAGGAGGGAAGTTTGGGGCAAACAGGCTGGCAGAGGAGCAGTTAGACATCAATCAGGCTGGCAGGGGAGTGGTTAGGGGGTGATCAGCCTAAAAGGCAGAAGCGGTTAGGGGCAATCAGGAAGGCAGGCAGGCAATCAGGCAGGCAAGCAGTTGGGAGCTAGCAGTCCTGGATTGTGAGAGGGATCCCAGATTGGAGAGGGTACAGACTGGGCTGAGGGACATCCCCCCCCCCGGTGCACGAATTTCGTGCACCGGGCCTCTAGTCCTATATAATACAAGGCTAATATGCAAATAGACCAAACAGTGGCACAACCAGAACAACTGAAACAGCTGAACAACCGGTCGCTATGACATGTGCTGACAACCAGGGGGCATGTGCGGAACATGGCAGGCATCGGCCATGGCGGGATGATGGAGCAGGTGAGTGGAGGTGCCAGGCCAACGTGGGGCCCCGGTCACTGTCAGCAGAGCGAGCCTCTGGTGGTTGCTGAAAATTCTTTGCTCTCCTGCACCGCAGTCCCGCCCTGGACTTGCATCTGCTGACGGTGCTGGCCCCAGTCGCACCCACTGCCAGCACTGGTCCCGCTCACACCCACAGCTGCTGCTGGTGTGCTTGGCACCAGTCCAGATTGCTCGGCGCCATCAGCAGGTGCAAGCAGTGGCTGCCGGCCCTGATTGCCCCTGAGGGCTTCTCCACATCCCCCTGCTCCTGAGGTACAATTGGGGCAGCAGCCACTGCTCACACCCACTGCTGGCACCAGCCCCAATCACTCCATGCCATCAGAGGGTGGAAGTGGGGCCAGCGCCATCAGCATGTGGGAACGAGCGGTGGTGGGAGTGGGGCTGCTGGCACACAGGGGACCGGGACCGGGGGCCATGGAGCAAGGGGCCGGGCGGGGGCATGGAGGATGGGCTGAGACCCGCCCCTTTGCCTACTGCAGCCTTGCAGCCCAGTTCCTTTCAAGGTGGATGAATTCATGCAGGGGCCCCTAGTTTAGTAAAAAGTTTACTAAAGTAAGTGTTCTAAGGGAGATTAGGGGCCAAGAGTCAGGAAGAACCTGTCAAAAGTTTAGTCAAGTGAGCAGAGCAGTAAGGCCTTCCTGGTCATGATATTCAAGATGAAGCTAAAAGTAACTGCGAATGCACGTGTATCATGGGGACAATGAGTTAACAGTAAAATGATGTGTATTTCACATTTATTTTCTTTTAGGTAAGCATAGTGTAAATTGAGCAAAATGACACAGAATCCCTCAGCCCTTGTTTTGCATATTTGTGAAGTGTTAATTAAATAGGTTGAAAGCCTCTTCAATAAATCAGATTTCTATTTTTTTCATTTCTAAAATTAGAGATTTAATATCAAAGTCAGCCAAAAGAGGTATGTATTATGGTAATGGAGAATGTATAATCCAGTGCCTAACACCTGAGATAAAATATTTTGTAACTCTTGAAGATAAATCCTCTTTATTCACTTCTAAGTTGATATATGAACATATTATCAGGATACCTTCAATATTAACCTGCTTTCTATAGTCTTAGGCACCCTGAAAATATCAAAATAACTACTCATTGTTTAAAAGGGTTGACATGGTTTAAGTCTCAACATATTTTTTCTTTATGCTCTGTAAAATTCCCTTTCTTAAAGTGTGTTGAAGCTGAACTTAATTCTAATTATGGGTAGGAAAGGCCACCCATTTTCAGCCATTCAACAGGAATATGTAGATGAATTGGATGTGCTGGCAAAATCAGATAGGAAAACGCAGATACCATGGCAATTAGGTATTTAAGTAAAGGGAAAATATGCAAATGACCTAGTTTTAAACACTAGAAAACTTTATTAAAATTTTGCTTTTGAATTTAAGAATCTGTTCATTATTTCTTTCATAGTAAAAGTATAAATGAGTTTTTCTGTAATTATATTAATAAAAATTGTTTTAAAATATACTAAACAACAGCACAATAGCAACATTTACTATGGAACGTGAAATATTTTGTGTTCATCAACAATTTATTCTCTGGGCATGTGATTATTGACAATTTTTAAAATCTTTCTCGATCTCAGGGTCTCATCTGTAAAATAAGGATAAATGGTACCTGCTCTACTATCATCACATAAATCCTTCTCAGGAGAATTAGTGGAGGTGATATTATATTTAAAAACTAGAGGCCCGGTGCATGAATTCGTGCACGGGTGGGGTCCGCCCGCCCCAATCAATTGCAGCCGATCGGGGGTGGGGCTGACCCAGGGGGAGGGGCCATGGGTGGTTTGCCGGCCGGTCCTGCACCCTGGTAGAACTCCCAGTTGAACTCCTGGTGGAGGGGACAATTTGCATATTAGCCTTTTATTATATAGGATAATTTTTGAATTTCAAAGTAATGAAAAATTTTCCTGTACTCATCAGTTATCGGGTAACATATGAAACACACTAGAATTATATCTCATCTTGGTTTTGCTGTGAAGCTAGCCTAGGTGAAATCCAGGGTCTATGTAGGTGAGATGGACTTCACTTCTAATTCAAACCTATAGGACATTGAGAGTCCCTTCTAGGACTTCTGCTTACTTTTTTGCAGGTTATCTGCTTCTCACTCCTATTTCTGCCGGTGCTTTCCCTGTCCCTCACTGAGTAGCCTGGATCTGAAATAAATCCTCTTTCACTGTTTTCCATAAATAAAATGACAGAAAACAAGGAAGCATGCACAAAAAACCTTTAGATAGATTTTATAGAAGATTTTGAGTCCCACAGTTTAAATAATATATTAGACGTTTCTTTTCTTAATTGTCACATTAGCTATGCTGCTACTGAAGGTTTCTCCCTGCCTTTCATTTCTTATACCCAAGCATCTTACCGTCTTGCTGCTGTTCCTTCTTCTCTTCTATCTGTCCTTTCCTCTCATGAAGAAACAAATGTACAATTTCTATCTTCTTCACTTATAGAGAAGCTTAAATTTTATTTTTATTGCTTTGGCTACAGTTGATATACAGCCTTTAGGGTCTCCCCTTGTATCCAGGTGAATTATTCTGATGTTTATCAACCAGCATTTGGCTCTTTCCCCTCCCTCCCCCTCCAAAAAAAATGCTCTTGTGCTAATTTGCTATAATTAAAAGTTTTTTTCACTTTGCTGCCCAAGAAACAACTGTAATAGCTAAAACAGTTTTGAAACATGTTCACAAATATCTTGTCTTTAATACGAATAATGAATGATAGAGTCATTTTAGATACTTTTAGATTGATCAGGAGTTCAGAGCTCTCTTAGTGTCCAATGTGAGATGACTGTCTTGGGGTCACTTAATATGTGTAAATTGTTCATTTCTATCACACTGTTATACAATTCTCAGCCTTGTAGAGTCCTTCCTTGGTATAGTTGGAGATCTTACCCAGGACAGTAGTTTTCTAGCAGAAGGAATTGTGAAATGGTTTATTAAGTTATATATAAGACTCGTAAGGGCAGGAACTTTGTCTTATTTTCTCTTCTATTCTCAGGTCCAAGCTCAGTGCCCAGCACTGAGTAAGAATTCAATAAAAAATATGTCAAATGATTATAGAATGAACAGACAAAATAATAAAAGTAAAATAGTGAAATGTAGAAGCAGAAATATAGAGTTTTACCAGTAGCCATAATGTTAGTGCCCCCTTTGGGGAGTTTTGACTTTCGTCCCTCTGCTAATATTGTTTGACATTCATTTTGCAAGAGTTTCTTACTGCAAGGTTGTATCCAATTGCCACATCCACTCAATCCCTTTTTGCCATTCTCTTTTATTTTTCCTATTGCTTTTTTCACCTTTTCTCTTGTGAAGCAAATATTACAAATGTTGATTCCACCCACTGGAAGAGTGCAAGGGCCTTCTTGAATGCAGATGAATCCTCAGAGGGCCTCTAATGAACAAGAGCCTCGCAGTTTCATCCCAGTAACCGTAGACATTAGTGAGGGTTCTTGCTGTACAAAACATAGAGGAAGAATGGGAAGCGTTTACACGTGACAAGGTACAAGGCAGCCTGCAAGGCCACCTCACTCTGCTCTTTCTATGGAATTATGCTTGACTGCAGATTCAGCATGAAAATATGCCAATTCTAATAGGCTTTCATTCAAATTTTCAGCTAACATATAATATTTGTTTTTGACAGATTCATAATAAAAACAACACAAGCAGAGCAATGAGAAACAATATTTTCAGATCAAAAGAAAAAAAGAGGTTCATGAAACAAGTTCATCTAACAGCTCATCATTCTGATTTTTTGACAGCATAAACACATACAGTGTAATTATCAAGAAGTGGAATCAATTATTTTGCAAAGAAACCATATATCTGGATGAGAAGTTATGCATGTTTTTATATGGTAATGATCTTCACAAATTGTTGTGTGTGTGTGTGTGTGTGTGATAGTTATCTCCAGTCCAACAATTCTATTGATTATCTGAGGTCCTTCTTCTCTTCACAATGTCATTGTCAAGGTGATTAAGACTGTATCACCTTGCAATTATTGATCTTAGATGAGATATGTCTATGTGGATTTGCGTTTGCTGCTAAAGAGGAAAAGGAAAAAGTTATTGCTAGGGAACAGTGGGCAATTGGTGGGGAAAGGGAGATGGTGAAAATGGTAAGTGTATTAGACAACTGGGAGGTGGGCTGTGAAAGCGTGTAACAAAAGCATTCGATAACTTTTTATACATTTGATGATCCCTGGTTATCTGGCTTGTCCCTAGCAGTAACCAATTCCCTGGTATTCGGGGTCAGTAAAAGAAATTGTGCCAAAAAGAAAAAATATTTGAGAACATTAGAGCCCTAATGTAAATATATTTCTTTTGCAGTCACTTACACAAATATAAATCAGATCTTCCAAATAGCAAATTGAAGAAGTGTGAAAAATGTGTCCCAGAGAGTGAAAAATTGTCTAGGCAATTAAGCTTTTTGCAGTTGTTATTTCAATTTGTAGCAAATGACATCTTTTGACACCTCAAATCCCAGTGGTTAAGACTGAATCTGTACAAATATGCATTATTTTTCTAACACTTTTTTTCTAAATAAAGTTAATAAAACTTATGTTAGAATTTCATTTAGATTCTGGTAGGAGTAACTCTCCAAAGTGTTATTTTTAAAATGCCCTTAAATGTGTCAAGATGAAGATTTATAGAACTAGACAGTAAGAATCTAAGTTAATAATTCATATTTCCAGTTAATTGCTTTGCAAAATGGGATTGAATCAATTATTATATGGATAAACAATTACGCTCTTTTGTAATAATTGAGAGGTATCATTTTGCACTTGTTAAAAACATGAGAGACAAAGTCAGGATTTGAAGTCAGGTTCATGTGTCTGAGCCTGGACATATTGCACTGTCTTTCTATGTCTCAGTTCTCTCAACTGTAAAATGAAGATTAATAATAATACTTATTTTTAGTGTCTTTGAAACAGAAAATCTAATAAACAGCATTCTCTTCTCCTCCTAAGTTCCAGGCCAGCGATATTCAACTGGTGTACCACAGAACTTTTAAAACATGCAATACGTACTATTTAGTCAGGGGCACTGACCTCTTTTCCCTTAGACTATCAAATTAAAAAATGATAACAGGCAATACAACAATAGCCATCCAGTGTGAATGAATGAAAATTATATTTACTTTTTGTCAGATAGGCAAAAAATATATTTTTGGTAGGCTGCAGAATTTCAGAACTGTAGTCAGTTTATGTGTGCCATGAGATGAAAAAGGTTAATCATTGCTGTTAACCTAGTCGGCAGAGAACCCAGATATAAGGTAAAAGCCTAAGTGGAACTGTTCAGGCCTGTCCACTTAAACTAGACCTTGAAACAGGGTATCGGAGTGGAAATTAAGTCTGTAGAAGAGTCTCACAAGAATCACTTCACCCTATTGATTCATAAAGAGGCAAAACATCTAAATCAGATCTCCTGTTCAGGAATTCTGAAAGACAAGCTCCAAACATATAAGTACATGGATTAGTAGCTATAGCCTAATGACCTTTCAGTTTATGATTGCGCAGAATTATGTCTAGTACCTTGAGGAGGCTCCTAGCTTCTGAGGCCAAGTGACTAAACCTCTCAATCCCAAGCACTCTGCTATGGGTATTCTCCCAGGACTGCTTGTAGCAATATAGATTTCACCCCCAGACACTTTGGGATGGATCAGAATACAGCATTCATCACATCTGACCCCATCACAAATCATGTCAAAACTATATTTCCCATATGCAAGGAGATTAGATTAAATAAAAGCATTAATGAATAATCGATTAGGTGAAAATTTGCATTAATGAATAATAATACATTGCATGGTTCTCCAACTACAACAACACAGAGAAAGCCTGTATTCTACATAATAAAGATGTAATATGCAAATTGACCCTCACACAGTCACACAAGATGGCCATTCCCATGTGGTCAAAGATAGCTGCCACAAGATGGCCAGCATGGGAGGACAGTTGGGGGCAACCAGGCCTGCAAGCGAGGTAGTTAGGGGTGACCAAGATGGCAGGGGAGGTCAGTTAGGGTCATCCAGGCTGGCAGGGGAAGGCAGTTGGGGGGGGGGGGAACCAGGCCTGAAGGGGAGGGCAGTTGGGGGCCATCAGACTGGCAGGGGAGGGCAGTTGGGGATGAGATCAGGCCAGCAGAAATGGCAGTTGGGGATGACCAGGCCAGAAGGAGAGGGAAGTTGGGGGTGACCAGGCCAGCAGGGGAGAGCAGTTGGGGGCGATCAAGCCAGCAGGGCAGCAGTTAGGGGGCAATCAGGCAGGCAGACAGGAGAGCGGTTAGGAGCCAGCAGTCTCAGATTGTGAGAGGCATGTCCAACTGCCAGTTTAGGCACCCGAGGGGTCCCAGTTTGGAGAGTTTGCAGGCTGGAGTGAGGGACACCCCCCACCCATGCACATACTACAGAAAAGGTATAGTATGATAGAAGTTTATTTAAAATTTTTGTTCTTATGAGGTGATAGTATATAAAAATATACTAAATATATGTGTATGTATATATTTTAAAGGGAATTAAGTATAAATTTTACAAGACAAAAATGTTAGAAAAAATATCTTCCTGAAAAACATTGTTAAAGGCAATGTAGGGTTTGCTATAGTCTATTTCAATTTCCATGATACCCCCATGTCATCAATATGCAAATGATCAGTGTCCAAGGGTAATCATTTTTGACCATTTGATTGTCTCACTGAATTTTTACCCAGGGATCTGTATCTACTACACAAATGTGAAGGGCAAAGTAGTGTTTAGGACATTGCATGAGACTCTTCAGCCTTGTGGATCATTCTGGACCATGTTTATGCCAAATGCCTCTTCTCTAATTGATGTGTACTGGCATTGTATAAACTGATTCCTGTGCCGTGTGTGTGTGTGTGTGTGTGTGTGTGTGTGTGTGTGTGTGTGTGTCGATGAGTAGCAAGAGATTGTATAGCAGTCCAGTCACCTTCATTCACCTCATTCTGCCTCGTGACTCTCACATGTTTATGAGATGATAACCCACATATGGATAAATTACTAAAGTTATCAAGGGCTGGCAAAGGAGCAGGCTGGAGTTCATGGTCCAACATGGCCATTGACCTATATTGTCCACAAGGACTGCTGTCCCACCTGACTTTTCTGCTGATCTGACTGCTCAGACCTTACTTCCTTACTTTTTCCCTTTCTTTTTAAAAATGAGCTTGTATAATCTGATCTGATGTTGAGTATTTCTATTCTATTTAATCCTCTTATAGCATCTTAGATGCCTAACTCAGAGTATCTTTCCTTGGATGAAATGAAGTTACTGGTCCTGGAAGGTCTAGGTACAAGATTTTGATGTCTTAAAATTGTGCAACTGTAAAAAAAAACAAGAATGTCAGTAAAAATTCAGTCTTGGAATTTAATTTATTCATTCTTTCATTTATTCATTTAGTAAAAAAATGAGTGTCTACTCTGCCATGTCTTGTCTAGATGTTGCAGATAAAATAGGAAATAACACAGATGATCTCTTTGCTCTCATGAATGAGAGTAGGATATGCTGAAAATCCATAAACAAGTGACTATATAATAGGGTGTCATGTGATGATAAATGCCATGAAGAAAACTAATGCAGGAAAAGTGTATAGATATCAATGCATGCTCAGAAAAGGCTCCCAACCTGGAAGGATCTACACTAATAAAAGAGAAACATGCAAATTAACCATCACTCCACTACACCCTCGAGCCATGCCCACCAACCAATCAGAAGCAAGTATGCAAATTAACCCAACCAAGATGGCAGCCAGCCATGGAGCGAGCAGTAGGCTTGGGTTTCCCCAGGGATGGAGAAAGCCAAACTTCCTGGCCTGCCCTGGCCTCTGCTCAAGGCTACAAAGTTTCAATTATCGAGGATAAATAAATCCCAGATCCCAGGGCCTATGCTTGGGTCGTCGAAGGGCGTGGCCAGCCTGCAAACCACCACAGGCCCCTTGGCCAGGCCACCCCACAGCCCAATGGAACCCCCACCCTGATCCGGGACACCCTTCAGGGCAAACCAGCTGGCCCCCACCCATGCACTAGGCCTCTATCCTATCTAATAAAAGAGTAATATGCAGATTGACCATCACTCCAACACACAAGATGGCTGCCCCTATGTGGTCAAAGATCCTGCCCCCATGTGGACACAAGATGGCCACATGGTAGGGCAGTTAGGGGTGACCAGGCCAGCAGAGGGGGGAAGTTGGGGGCGACCAGGCCTGCAGGGAAGGGCAGTTCGGGGAGACCCAGACTTGCATAGGAGAGCAGTTGGGGGTCGGGGGGACCAGGCCTGCAGGGGAGGGCAGATAGGAGTGACAAGGCCTGCAGGGGAGGGCATTTAGGGGCAATCAGGCTGGCAGGGGAGCAGTTAGGTATCAATTAGGCTGTCAGGGGAGTAGTTAGGGGTTGATCAGGCTGGCAGGCAGAAGTGGTTAGGGGCAATCAGGAAGGCATGCAGGTGTGCAGTTGGGAGTCAGCAGTCCTGGATTGTGAGAGGGATGTCCTACTGGGATTGGGCCTAAACGGGCAGTCGGACATCCCTCGAGGGGTCCCAGATTGGAGAGGGTACAGGCTGGGCTGAGGGACACACAGCCCCGTGCACAAATTTCATGCACCAGGCCTCTGGTATATGAATAAAAAGAGAGAGAGCCAAACAAAAACTATAGAAGAGATTTCCTGGTGGATGGAAACAGAAGTTCAAAGGCCCTAAAGCAGAAAGGAACTCAACATGTGTAGGCATCTGTAAAGCAAGAAGATGGCCAGGGTGGCTGGGGAGGAGTAAGTAAGGGCTGAGCAGTAGGAAATGAGGGTAGATCTATGGGACGGATATGGGGGTTTTAATTGATTGTGAAAGGAAGACACTAAGAGAGGGGTTTTGTGCTGGGTCATGACTTAATCTGAGCTATGTTCTTAAAGTAGAACTCTGGTTGCTGAGTGGAAGACATAGTGTTGGCAGGGAAGCATGTAGGCAGGAGATACATAAGAAGGTGACTACAGTTGGCCAGACAATAAATGATAGTGGCTCGGACCATAGTGGCAGCATGGGGCTGAGAAGTGACTGCACAGGTGATCTAAGAGGGAAAAGATGAAATTGTCGGAGCCTGGGAGTTTTAGCTTCAGGAAAAGAGTGAATGGTTATGCCATTCACTGAGATGGAAACAGCAGAGTAGCTGGCTCACAAATATAAAAGCTATTGAGATTCTGTGGGATTATTCAGTCATAATATGATTGATATATATTTAGGGTAAGGCAACAGAAATTCAACGTTGATCTATTTTTTAATCCCACAAACCCATTATCTACACTGCTTACAAGTAAAAAGCTCTGGCATATGAATCATTTATTTGTGAAATCCTTTCCTCACACACACAGATGGTGTTTGTGGAGGCTGTGCTGGAGGAGCAGGGGCCTCAGAGTCGCATGCGACTATCTCACTTCTGGGGGAGAATGTGAAGAGGCGTGTGCTTATAGCCCCGCCAAAGTCAAAGCCAAATCACAAACCTTTCACTGTCCTTTTCTCTGGCCTAACATTTAATACGTTTTCTGTTGCCTTTTTCTTCTCTTTTCTATAGCTTTATGTAAGTGTAGTCATAGAAACAAGATAGTCTTTGCTTAGGAGAAAGAGTTGGGGAAAAAACTGAATTATAAATCAACATCATTAGCAATATAGCTCTTTTCATCTGGTTTTTGTGCACCCAGAAAATATTGAGAAGTCATGCTTTTATTGAGCTTCGAGACATAGGGCCCATTTGGTGTAAGGCAGGTGGTTTGGCAAAGTTTTATGTAAGGACCAGACAGCAAATATTTTAGGTTTTGAGGACCAGAGAGTCTCTATCATAACTACTCAGTTCTGCCCTTATAGCATGATAACCGTTATAGATAACATGAGCAAGTGGATATGACTGTGTTCCAATAAATCTTTATTTACAAAAACAGGCAACCGATTGAATTGAGTCAATGGACCAGAGGTTTCCAGCTCTTGATCGAATGGGTTCCTTCCTCCTCTTTCTAAGACAGTTTGCAAAATATGTTCATTGTGCTATCCACAGCAGAATTCCTGGGCTCCACCTCAGACCTACTGAGTTGGCATTCCTGTGCTTCTGAATTTGTAACAAGCTCTTCTCCCCCAAACAATGCCCAGTCAGGTGTGCGTTCAAATACTGAGGTGTATCAAACCACCGTGAACATTTTCCTCAATAGAGTGGTGTACAAATGCCCACAAAGACTCCCATATTCTGAAATCAATATTCATCCAATATAAGTAAGGAACCATATGAGCAGCCTGAATAGTAGTTTTTAAAAGGAGGAAGAAATTTGTCAACATTTTAAAGTCAGAAAATTTAACTTGAAAATATGGATTTCCGGCTCCTCTTATAAGTCATAAAATCTGGCAACACGGAGCCCACATTCTCGCATAGCAAATACCTGCTAGCGTTGAGTCATGAGCACCCGATTCAGAGAAACTACACATGCTCAGATTTAGACCGCTCCCCCCAACTCTCCTTACCGTCTCTTACATTGTCCCACTTTACCATTTCAGTTACAGGTCTGCCTTGTGAGGTCATTTTATTATACAACCACGGATTTAATAGATACACTCTCAGTATTTATCAGTCACGGTTCATCACTGGCTGATTTAGCCATCTCTCTTATACCGGAACAAGAAGACATATGCCACAAGCTCTATGTATACAGATTTTCAGGCTGCCCACTTTAACACAATGCAAAACTAAAGACCATTCTGTTTCTTGCTGCAGTACCTATAACTTTGCTGTCTCTATGAGGAATGACAGAAGGGACCCTGAACCAAAAAAAAAAAAAAAACCAAAATATGGCAAGTCAAATGCATGTATTTTTAATAATTGTTCAAATGTTTCAGTGAGACAAAAAGCACCAAGCTGCAATCTTGGTTCGATAAACTGAAGTCTGTTCCCACACCCCCTATTTAAAGGGAGAATGTGTTCCTTGGCAGGCTGCTCTTGTGTTTCTAATGGGGATACTTTCAGATGACACTTGGAAGAGGGGGTGGAGACAGTGTGTGATGGAAACATAAGCGTTTCTGGCTTGCCAAAGCAAACGTGGCTTCTCACCTTTTGTGCTTGCTGACAATTCTGACTGGTTGACATTTCCTTTTATTCCATGCCCTCTCACTTTCTCCACTCTACTCTGAGGCCCTGGTGGGAGGAGTGGGAGGTATGGAAGAAATGGGAGAGATCAAGCAAAGATGAGCACCTTTCTAAGAAAGATATTTCTACCAGAGATTTAATGTTAAAAAGAAAAAAAAAATCACTTCAAAAGTGTTTATTGCCATCTTTTTGTAAGAGGAAAGGCATTTTACATTTCCTTATAATTGTTTGAATTTTTAATAAATGTATTACTGATACCAGAAAAGCATGACACATGGTTATGTTAGCAGACAACGGGTTAGACAAATACAGATTTCAATGTCAGCTACATCACTTCTCAGCTTTATTCTGAGTGGTTACTTCATTTTTCTAAGTGTCAGTTCTCTCAACTGAAAAAAAAAAATGGAAAGAAAAAATATTTTCTGCCTCATAAAAGTGTTATGAGGATTAAATCCACGTGAGGGACTTAATAATGGGCCAATCATTTCGTAAACAAAAATGATATTTCTTTCCAATTATTATTTTTATCTGTAGAGTGTGGATAATAATGGAATCTAACTCAACAAGTTATTATGAGGATTTAATCAGACCATCCCCATGGAACATTTATCAGAGTGCCTTACATATGGAGAGTCCTTGATATATGCCACTTGTTACTAAAATTTATTACTCTACCAGTTACTGTTCATACTAACAGTTACAGTTATTTGGAAAAAAGAAATGCATTATGAAAGAGATTGCTAATGGTTATCAAATTTTTCCAACTACAATCTGAATTTATGCAATATAAGAGCTGTCTTGCACATAGTATTGCCTTGGTATTCTTGGCAAGATGTAGAATAATGTATAGGAAAATAGGCTTTGGAGTCAGGCTGACCTGAGTCTAATCCCCAATCCGCTACGGATAAGTAGTAAGTTGGGTGACATCAGGTTTGTTGCATTCAAGCTTGAGTTTGTCATCTCTGGGGCATCGAAACCACTGGAATTAGGGTAAAAAAAACAAAACAAAACAAAACAAAAAAACAGTTCAGCCAGGTTTTGCTAAGATTCAATTATGAGATAAATCTTTTTGATATGAAGGGTTGGCAACTTGCCTGGGTTTCCAACACTGCTTTTGCTTTGCACGTGTGTTCTTGTTCATGTTTGTATGTAGAAGAGACTGTATAGACTACTTCTATCATCTAACACAGTGGTTCTCCCTTGGGGCAGCATTTCTCCCAGGGGACATTTGGCAATTTCTAGGGACATTTTTTTTTATTGTCTTAACTGGAAGAGCATGGCAAGGAAGATAGGCATAGCAGGTACTAGCTTTTAACAGGTAGAGGCCAGGGATGTTCCTAAACATCCTATAAATGTACAGGGAATTTCCCCACAGCAAAGCATGTCAAACAGTCCAGTGAAAATGTCAATAGTACTGAAGTTGAGAAACTCTGATCCAATACACTGATATTTGCACTTCCTCAGACTTTATTGAGTTGAGAAGTTCAAAGTAGGCATATTAACAATTCCAAAACTGATCTTAAAAACTGTGATCCTGAATGGCATGTTTCTCAGGAATATAGAGATTTTCCTATACCACAATGCCTTCATGACTCATCTCCACAATTATAGATTTACTCCCTTGATTATTTGTAATCCTTTCCTAGATAAGGAATACATTACACTGTGGCTGGGAGGCTATGGTTCCATTCCCAGTCAGGGCACATGCCTGGGCTGTTCCCAGTGTGGGGCGTGCAGGCGGCAGCCAATAGATGATCCTCTCTCATCATTGATATTTATATCTCTCTCTCCTTCTATGAAATAAATTAAAAAATATTTTTAAAAAAGAAATACATTGCATCTCAATATCATTGATATACATATGTGTTTATTGTAACTATGATAAAAGCATCTAATATTTGCCAAAACAAGGATAAAGGAATGGGAGCACAACAGGCTCTGAGACTGGAGGTTTCAGATGCCAGTCATCCAGAGTGACTGGTGTCGGTGCTTCAATACTTGACTGTTTTGAGTCTCAAATACACAAAGCTTTCAGGTGAACTCTTCATTAACTGATTTTAGGACCATCCCCTGATCAAAAATGTCCTCACAAGGTCTTGGAATAAAGCTTAAATCTTTACCCTGGCCTACAAGGCCCTAGGTAGTTTGACCCTCCACTCACTCAGTTCTAGTCACACTAGCCTTAGCAATTTAGCCAGTTTTAATTTTCTGAAACACTCTCCTAAATCTTTGTTCATTTAGGTCTCTGCCTTGAAGCTCACCTCCTAAAAGCCATGACCTTCCTATCAAAACTATTATTGCAATACCTCCCTTTGCACACAACACTCCCTTTCTGTGCTGTACTTTTCTTCACAGCGCTTGCCTCTACTCACATTATGCCATACTAGAGGCCTGGTGCACAAAATTCGTACGGGGGGTGGGGGTCTGTCCCTCACCCCAGCCTGCACCCTCTCCAATCTGGGACCCCTCGAGGGATGTCCAACTGCCCACGGGATTGGGCCTAAATGGGCAGTCGGACATCTGTCTCATAATCCAGAACTGCTGGCTCCCAACTGTTCACCTGCCTGCCTTCCTGATTGCCCCTAACCGCTTCTGTCTGCCAGCCTGATCACCCCCTAACCATTCCCCTGGCAGCCTGATTGATGCCTAACTACTCCCCTGCCAGCTTGATTGCCCCTAACTGCCCTCCCCTGCAGGCCTGGTCACCCCTAATTGCCCTCCCCTGCAGGCCTGGTCACCCCCAACTTCCCTCCTCTGCTGGCCTGGTCACCCCCAACTGCCCTCCCTTGCAGGCCTGGTCCCTCCCAACTGCCCTCCCCTGCTGGCCATCTTATGGTGGCCATCTTGTGTCCACATGGGGGCAGCCATCTTGTGTGTTGGAGTAATGGTCAATTTGCATATTACTCTTTTATTAGATAGGATATTTGTTTGAACATGTGAACTCTATGTTTCTGGCATTCTCAAATGTAAGCTTCTTTGCACTTCCAATCACCATAAACATCCTGTTATTCAGAATTCCATAGAATACAGTTTGGCAAATGCTTAATCTGTATTTTTATATTATATTTTCTCCTGTTCCCTCCTCTCCCCCCCCCCGCCCCCCATTAAAAAGTGAAACAGGCTACATATGTGTGTCACTGAAATATGCCAGAAGTTACAGCAATTATCAGAAAGTTTAATTTGTCAGACTGGAGGCTCACTGACCAAATCTGACCAACACGGAGTTCTTAATAAAATTAATAAAATTAAATCTGAATGGGTTTCAAAGGAACTTCATTTTCTAGCCTGCCTCCAAACCTGGGAAACTAGCCCAGCCAGTGTGTCTCAGTGGTTGAGCCTCAGCCCATGAACTAGGAGGTCACAGTTCAATGCCCGGTCAGGGCACATGCCCAGATTTTGGGCATGATCCCTAATAGGGGTGTGCAAGAGGAAGCTAATCAATGATTCTCATCATTGATGTTTCTCTCTCTTTCTCTCTCTCTCTCTGCCTTCCTTTCTGAAATCAATAAAGACATATTTTTAAAAACTTGGTAAACTATTATCTATATTAGGGGGATACAGATATATATCTCAAATATATGTATATAACATGTACATGTCATGTAGATATTTAATGTCTATTTATAATATCTATATTAGGTTCACCTATCTATAAGAAGTGACTGTATTGTCATACCTCACACATTTGCTTTATTTGCTTGACTCTCAAAGGCATTTGACTTTATTTATAAACCTTGGTCTACATATCAAACAGAACTTGCCCAAATAAATTTCATTTTCTGAATTCAGTTAAACATCATGCATAGGTGGAATAGGTGGCTGACTAAACAATGTGAAGTGAAGACGTTGTATGCCTCTCTTCTTTTCCTTTTGATTCACCCATGACTACATGTCAATGCTAAAGGCTATCACAAGCCACAAAGGTTTTACACAATGAGTGCAGTAGTCTATGATGTTATACTAGTACCAAATGCACATTCCCGGTAGAATCTATCACTTCTATCTCTTATGTACCTTCTGATGGTCCTGAGGCTATAGGAATAGTAGAAAGGCCATTATTGAATTGGGTATCCACAAAGGAAAGGTTGAAAGAAATCACTGGTCAGAGAGGTTCAAAAATGCAGAAAAGTGAGAGGGAAGGTGAGACTAGTAGAAACAAACATGGCCTTTGTTTTTTCCTAAGCAGGAAACTGCCTTTTCTTTATTTACTCAGCACCCTGCTTTGTTCACATTCTCATTTTCTTTTATCTGCAGTATCCATTCTATCTAGTTTGGGTATTGATTCTTATCTTCACGGAAAGAATATGAATCCCTTTAACAGGAAGTAAGAAAGAATTTGTTACTGAGATAATTTTTGCGATTGATGTGCCATGTTTCTTCTCAAGCTGAGCAGACATACCCAATCAGCTTTTAAGGACAAAAAACTTCCTGTTTGTTTGAACTTCTGGTTTCCCCTCCTACCTCCCTCACCCCACCCCCCGCCCACACACACACACTTCACCTCCCCAAATACACATATCAACAAGTTTGTCCCCACAATACTTGTCATATTCTGGCTGTTACTACTCTGTCTGGAATTGACTCTGTGTTATACCCTGGCTCCTCTGTATTTATATATGCTCATTTGGGTTTATCCCATCTGTTTCTCTGTTAGAATACAACTTTCACTAGGCCCTTGGTAGAGTGGCCCCAGTGCTTTGCTTGATGTTCTGACACAAATGTCCATAATCCTGATACCACCATGGTGTTCTGTTCTAGGCATTGGACATCCACAAACTCACCCTAGCTGCTATGTTATTTAGGCTTATTGTAACCCCTAGGTATTTTAGAATGCTGAATGCTGTGTGTGATTACTAAGAAACATAGATGATTATCAATAAAAAACTGTACCTGGATCATTTGTCGTTATATATTTTTCTGTAAAAATGTAAAGAAGAAACTTTTCCAATATTTTTATTTTTCCTATCTGAAAATAAAACTCTTAGGGGGAAGAACAAGCATGGAGAATGTATAATACTCACAGCCTGGATTTGTATTTTAACAAAGTATAGGGACCTGTAGCTTTCTATTATTCTGAGCTACAACAAGGTATCAATCTTGCTTTGGACACTACTGTCAAGTTGAGATATCCTAACAGGCACAAGCTAAAAATATGAGAATCTTTAGCTTCATGGTCATGTCTTTAAAAAAAAAAAAAGCACCAGAATTTTTCAGCAACAACATACCAGGCCAGAGGTTGACAAGATTCATAAAATCGGCCAGGCAAATACCAACAGTGAAAGCTTTATAATTGCTCTGAAGCACAATCTATCAAAATCTCATCTTCTGAAAGCAAATAAATGAGACTACAGCTTAAATTATAGGTTTCCTATAGACGGAAGAGTAATTTACTTTCTTTTATTCTTTATGTCTCCTCCACACTCTTATTATTGATAATTCTAGCAGGAAGAATATGCATGCAAGTTTCACCCTTCTTTTCAATGACTTTTATTTGAAATCAATTTGAAAAATTCCTTATATTAGGAAACTCAAATAGAATGTTATTGAAAACACACATCTGCTGGGTAATTTTTTTCATGTAATTATGTAAAGTGAACTCTTCGTAAACAAAGTAAGTAAAATTATAATCCCCAGTACTAGGTTTTTAAAATAGCCCAAAGCAGATTTTTCCCCCACTAATAAGTGAGTCAGAATTAAATTAAAAAGATATCACCACAAAAATGCAATTAATTTCTCCCCTTTCAGTAATTGCTCTTTAGCTAAAAATCCATCACTGTGCCCCATGCTACATTAGCCTAGCAATAAGTACTATTTTAGTTTGCAAGGAACAATTTGCTCTAATGCACACAGTTGCTTGCCTACCAATATCCCTTCCCTCTTTTTTCCTAACTGAACTATTATTTTTCTGTCTCTTCTCTTTTCCTCACTTAGCCCATTCTGTTTTCATAGCCACTCCCACTCAGGCCAATAAGACAACAAGGGATGTGGGTCATTTCACTTTTGTTCTATAGCAAACCATTCCAAAACTTGGTAGCTTCAAACAGTTACCATTTACTTACCTCAGGATTCAGTGAGCTGGCCTCTTGGGCTGGTGTTCACTGGTGGTTCTGCTTTCAGCTGTGCTGTTATGTGTTTGTGGAGAGCTGCCTGGTTGCCAAGATTGGTCAAGAACTGTCTTAACAGCAAAGACTCATTTATGTTCCACATGTCTCATCATCCAGCAGGCAGGCTCAGGCTCACGTCAAATCTGGACAGGGTTTTAAGAGAGAGAGCAAAAGCATAAAAGCCCTCTGGGGGTCTAAGCTCAGAAGTGTACACTGTCACTTCCATTGGTCAACGCAGGACGCAATGCAAGCCCCCGTTTAATGGGTCTGAAAGGAGAATCCATTTCTTGATGGGAGCAACTCGAAGTCACATAGCAAGAGCCATGGATGCAGAGTAGAAAAATTGTATTTTTGCACGTCTTTGTGTGTCTGGTATCTCTTCTTTGAAGGGATACCAAGTGTTGTTAATTTTAGCTGTTTGGACACTAATATTTTCATATTTTCATTCATATTCTTAAAACTTGTTTGTGACAGGCTTAAGCTAGAAAAAAGTTTGGTCTTTTAGAGTCTTGCTATTAAGTTTTGTTAGGCTGAATAAGTGCTATATTTAATCTAGGGCTAACTTGTCCCTAATATGGAGGCAAGATCCTTATTATTCAAGCCGATGTCTATAGGAAGATGATATATAGATGATATAGATATATAGATATAGATATAGATATATAGATATACACACACACACTAGAGGCCCCGTGCACGAATTCGTTCACAGGTGGGTGTCCCTCTGGGTGGATTGGGCCGAAACCCGCAGTCCAATGCCACCTGCAGCTCTTACCTGCTGCTCCCGCTCATCCCGGCCCCATTGTGCCTGCCATGGGCTCATGCCCAATCAGTCCTAATCCTGAGAGGCTCCCGCTGCCACAGCAGCACTTGCCAGCCATGAGCCCTGCATCTGGCACCCTCCCAAGGGGAGTGGCCTGCGGGATCAGGCTGAAACCAGCTCTCCAACATTTCCCATGGGGTCCTTGATTGTGAGAGGGTGCAGGCCAGGCTGAGGGACCCCACTGGTGCACTATCAGGCTGGAGAGGGATTATGGGAGGGCTCCAGGGAATGTCCAGCCCATCTCACTCAGTCCCAATCAGCCAGACCCCAGCAGAAAGCTAACCTACTGGTCAGCACATCTGCTCCCTGGTGGTCAGTGCACATCATAGCGACTGGTTGACCAGTTGACTGTCTGCCCCCTGGTGGTCATGCATGTCATAGCAAGCAGTTGAGCAGCCTTAGCAGATCATTAGCATATTACACTTTGATTGGTTGTTTGGTTGTTCTGACAGTCTATTTGTATATTACCCTTTTATTATATAGGACCTATTTGTAGCTTTGAGTGAACTTTACAAACTATTTCCTCTAGTCATTTAAAAGACTATTTTCTGGGCCTTCAGTAGTTTTTTCACATATACGCACTTATCAGTACTCAACTGAATGAATGCTTGATAGGAACCTACACAAGGTCTTCAGAATTCTTTCTCTAAAGCTATCTCCTCTCTAGCAATATGCTCTTCTTACGCCAGCTTCTTTGGCTTTTCTAGATTCCCAAGGTCATCTCATTAACTCAGGGGCACTGCCATACTGTGCCTGGGTTCCTGCTGCCTGTCCTAGAGTCTGAAAACACTCCCCATGAGTAAGCCAGGGCAATAATAGGGCTTACTTCATTTCTTTCTCTTTACTCAGGGATCACTATTTCCTGATGCCTACTTTCTCAAGTGCCTTTTTCCCCCCATCTATTTTGCCCCTTTTTTAGTAGTTTCAGGAGTATAAGTCTGGTACCTACTACTCCTTGACTGGACAGTAGCATAATATATCATCGACTTTCAACCAGTGTGCCACAAGAATTTTTAAAACATGTAATACATGAATATTTAGTCAGGGGCACTGACCTCTTTTCTCTTAATATTGCCAAATTAAAAAATGACTACAGCCAGCACAATAGCATTTTGTTGTGAGTGAATCAAAATTATACCTATTTTTTTGTCACATTGGTAAAAAATATATTTTGGGGTGTGCCACAAAATTTCAGTAATTAGTTTATGTGTGCCATGAGATGAAAGGGGGTGAAAAATCACTGTAGTATACTATTTATTTAATACAACTTTAAAGAGCTTACATTTAAAGAGATGTTTGATGAGTGTATGGAGAATTGCTTTATGGATCAGGAACCCAGGAGGGGAAAAATGATGGTTACTATTTTATCTACTAACTAGATCTATGAAAACTTTTCTCAGCATAAGTTCTATGGAGCAGCTAGGCTAAAACTTTATCTGCTTTCCTATCTGTTCACTGGAAAATGTAAAAGGCTGGTGAAGGGAGAATATGATGTTAAAATTCCCTAGCATCACTGTGGCAGATAAAAAATTAATAATTAAAAGGATAGCTGTACAGAACATCCAGATGAAAAAATAAAGACAAGATGTTACATTTTCCTTTTGTTTGATTAATCTTAACTATCATAAACTAAAATAGTTGACATATACTGTTTCTATCACATATAGAATAGCATACTCAGAATTGCAGACACAGAAAGAATAAGGAAATTAACACCCACCAACAAAAAGAATTAAAATGCCATGGAGTAATTATTTAATTACTCAAAAATATAGCTATTTTAAAATATGTCTTTTTAAATAAAAGGCACTTTCTACTATTTAGAAAAGGTAGAGGAGCTATTATTACATTAAACTTATGAGTCATTCTCTTTGTCCCTTTTAATTGTATCAAAACATTTTATACTTTATGAATTCTTTTCATAGTCAACTATGTCCTTTATCATAGTGGAAAGATGTATTTTATTTTAAATACAAAGAAGACTAACATTTTTAGTTAAGTTGATTAAGCACCAGATAATTTGAAAATTCACTAAAAATACCTTGCATTCCATATGTAGGGAAAGATTATTCAAGCTTCCTTTTCTATCTAGATACCTATAAAAGTACTCAGAGTTCATTTATCTAGTGAATGTTCCAGTTAAATCAAATATGTATCATTTCAACTTGATGAGAACTGAAACCCTTTAATACACTTTTTTCAAAGCTATTTTCTTTTTAACTTTCAATTATTCCTCTTTGGCAAAAAGTTATGTACTTTCTCATACTTTCTTAAAGGCTAATTTTATCTTCTTCTTTACATAGTCAAGCATCTCTTGTATTTGCTTTAGCAGAAAGAAGAAAATTTTTTCTTGCTTCACTTAATAAAGAGGGTTGACTGTAGGAAAGCTACATGTATTCAACTTAAAATGTGTTTTATTATGGTATATATCTGATAGACCTTCATTGTAAGCATTTTGATAATTCACAATGTTAGAAGGAAGTGAAATACACATAGTTCCACCATTCGGGGATGAAAATCATTAACTTTTAGAATAATTGGTCCTAGTATAACAAGTCCAATTCAATGATTTGTTTCTATCTCAACCCATGTGGTTGCTCACCAGATGGAGAAACTCCGTTAATTATTTATGTTTCCTCCAGTGCAAAATTTAACAGTTGGCAATCTCATCACAGCTCTTCTGAGCCCTTCTACCCTGTTACAGTGTACAGATGCTTCTAGACTCACAATGGTCTGATAAATCCATCATTAGTTGAAGATATTGTAAGTCAAAGTGTATTTAATACACCTAACCTACTAATATTATTGAATTGAAATACAATAATATAAAACCTATTATGGTCAAGTAGAACTTATCCCCTAAATACAAAGAAATAATATTGGAATATACAAGCATTTCTGCCTATCAGTAAGTAGAAGACAGGAAAACCAATAGGAAATTAGGCAAAGGTTATAACCAGCATTTACAGAAATGGAATCTTCATAAAGCTGGCAAGCATAGGAAGAGATGCAAAAACACAGAAGTAATCAAATAAATAAAAATTAAACAAAATGAAGTATCCACCAATGTGGCAAAAATCAGAAAGCTGGATAATGACTAGTATTAGTGGCGATGTAGCTATATAGGATCTTGTACACTGCTTCTTTGTATTTAAAATATGCCCCAAATCCATCAATGTCTTTCCATCTCCACTAAAACTATCTTATTCTAAATTCAGTCATCTCTCAGACTGATTATCTCAATAGTCCCCTGTTTTTCCTGATTACCTTATGGTTTTCCAATCCATTCCTAATCCTATTGCATTTCAATAGACCATTCCAAAATGGTCTATTGAAATGCAAATCAAATAACAGCAGTTCTCCATTAGGACCCTCTAATGATTTTCCATTAGTCTTACAATAAAGCCCAAATTTCTACTATGGCCTCAAGGCTCTTTCTTGCCTACTTTTCCCATAAAACCTTTTAATATTCTCCCACCTTTCACTGCCCTCCAGCCACAGTGGCCTTCTGTCCATTTTTCAGGAACACGAGGCTCTTTCACACTGCAGCATCTTTGTACATCTTCCTCCTTCCGTCTGGAACACTCTTCCTTTGATCTTTGTCTCACTGACTCCTTCCCATCTTTGTGGACCAGTTTCAAAAGTCCTATCTTCAAAGAGGTCTGCCCTGAGCACTCTTTCTAAAGGCACTCTTCTCCACTCACTCAGTTTTACATCACTTCTGGAGCTTTTCTTAGGAATGCTCTTATTTAAGTTCCCCACACTAAAAGTAAGCCCCGCGTAGCAGATTTCCTGTGTGTTCTCATTTACGACTCTATCCTTAGGGCCTAGAACAGAGCTTTTCACTTAGTAGACACTCAGAAACATTTATTGTTGCTGAATGAACAATGTGGCTCTTACAAATTTTGCCAGTTTTCAAGAGCCCAGTTGAATTTGGACACACTTAGCAAAAGAAGCAAATTGGATGTTGGGAATGGTCAAGGTGAGCTTATTTTTGTGGTAGATGCGGCTAAGGAACCCTTATAAAGAAAACACAAAAACTTTGCTTTACTATCAACATAATAGATATGTCAGGGAAAAAAAGAACAATGCACTTAAAACACAATTCAAACCCCAACACCAGTAAAAGTTAGAATTATTATAATATATAAGCTTTGCTTAATAGATTATGTTTAGCTGAAGGCATTTGTATAGTTGAGAGTTCCTCTATTCGATTTACGTTCATCTACATTATTTTGTGATTCTTTGCTTATATCTTGTGACCATTTTTATGCCTATTTCCAGAGCTTCAAAGGATTTATATCTCACATCATATTGAAGAAAATGCACCAATAATTCCCATTTAAAATAAAGGACAATGAGATCACCTTTGTAATATTTTCTTCCCTTTCTTTACTCGTACAGCCTTAACTAACATAGCTGTACTTCACATTCTTTTACCCTGAATCTCATAGTAGAAAATATGGTTTGTTCAGGCTTGCTCATTTCGTATAATTTCTTTCCTGTGGGATTTGCTCCTCTCCAGTTTCTATTCTTATCTGTGTCTTGGTTTCTCATCCTATGAAATTGCAATAAACAGAATCACTGCCTTCATGGTGAGAACATCATTTGTTAACAGATGGTAGGTTTTCAAACTCTGAGTTACTTAAAGTAGGAGACGCTGAAAAAGGTAGCCCATAAAATTGGACTCTGCCGAAGACTAACAGAAAAGAAAGGTGATTTTTTTTCCAAGATAAACTCTTATAAACAAAGTTACTGAATGCTAGAAGCATTAAGAAAAGCACGTAGAAAGGCATGGGAATTCATTTGCCTCTCTAAATTAGTTAATGGAATTTGAACATTAGTCATTAGGTTTCTCTATTTTAATTAATTTAAGTAATTTATATAATGAAATTTCTGCACATAAAGTATTCCTAATAAGCATTTCGTCCTTCCTCCCAGAAGGATTTCAAATAAATTAGTTCAAGTAATTCAGCTCAGCCTCAGGAAGGAGGTAGTAGGAGCTGGGATCTAAGTGTGATACTGAAATGAGAGACCTAAGCAGAAAAGTGTGGGAGCCCACTAACAAATTCCCTTTCATTATTCCCAGCCACCAGGCAAAGGAGTGGACACAAAATTACCAGGGTTATAGAACATTTAGCTTATATTAAATCCATTTTTTTTAAGTGCAAAATTTTTGAAACTATGCTAGTAAATTATTCTCCAGTAACTTCTCATAGGCATGTTTTCTCTTTTTTTTTCCATGAAAATTTTATTTTAATTACTATTGTAAAATATCTTTCAGATAATAATTTCATTAATGGTCATGGTTGTTTAGCACAGACTTAAGCAACAAAATTAGCACTTTGCCCTGTTTGTCTCAGAACTTTTAAAGAAATAAAAAACCTACTCCATTTCTGACACAATTGAAACTATGTCTATATGCTTTCATGATCTAAATCCCTTCACTTATTAAATTTTAAGATTTTGCTATATTTCCTTTAGAACTTAAAAAAATAAAACACAATTACAGAATTAGTTGGAAGCTTTTCTCTACCTCATCCTATTTCCTTATTACTTTTCTAGAGGTAACCAATATGCTGAAATGTATACCTTTCCCATCCTTTTAAAATTCATTTTAATAATTTTATTATGTGTGCCTCCAATGTAGCAACACTATATTATCTTTTATGTGTTTTAACTGCACAAATTATAGCTACTGTACATAATAAACATGCCTAAAATAAGAAAAGCAAATTAGGCATGTTTTCTTGAACTAACTGTATGATGCTTGAAATCAGAACATTTTTTACTATTTTATTGAGCCTTTATTATTGTAACAGTTAGTTATTATGATGCCTACAAAGACAAGCTCTAACTGAAAGTTGTAGTTAACCTTTAGCAAGAGAACCAGAATTGGTGGCCACTTCCACTTATTCTGTATTTTTTACTTGCTTTTAACTATTTATTTTGAGTTAATTTTAGACTTACAGTAGGGTAATGATAATTCCCACATGCCCTTTAATCAGTTTCTTCTAACGTTAACATATGATGTTTCAATTATCAAAAATGGAATAACATTAGCATAATATAGATAAACTATTAGTATAATACAATAAACTATTAGTATAATACACTATTAAATAAGCTGCAGCCTTTATTCAGATTTCACCAACTTTTTGCTAATGTCTTCTGCTCTAGGATCTAATCAGTTGTCTTATTTCCTTAATCTCCCCCAAACTGTGATGGTTTTTTTATTTTATTTTTTATTGTCTGTAGTAACCTCAAATTTGAAAAGTATAGGTCAGTTATTTAGCACACAGTCTCATGATCTGTATTGGTCTGATATGTTTCGCATGATTAGTCAGATAATATACATAATTGGGAAGAATACCATAAATGTAATGTTTCCTTCTCAGTGAAGCATACTGAAAAACATTTCTTATGTCAGTATCTCTTATTACCAGTAACTTTAACCTTGGTTTCTTGATCAAGGTGGAGTCTGCCAAGCTCCTCCACTATCAAGTTTCCATATTTACATGTGAAATTAATATATATTTATTTTAGACAGTTTCTTAGAGATCATGCAACTTAGCTTTACCCACTAATTTTAGCTTATATTGGTGAATCTTGCAGCAGTTATTACTGTGGTGTTCTAATGACAATTTTCTCTTTTTCTCAGTTTTCCTCTATTTATTAATTAGAACTATTCCTCTGTAAAGAAGAATGGTTTCTTCTCTCCCATGTATGTATACATGTATGTATGTATGCTTTATTTAGAAGGAGATGCATTATTCATCTATATATATAAAAAGCCAGTGTCTGTGACGACCATGACGACCAAACTACTGGTCACCGAGAGGTGCACTGAGCACCTCTCGGTCCATCACCCTAGCCCTCAGGCTCCTATTGGTCAGGGGATGGCTAATGGGGGAACCAGGGTGAGTGGCATGGCAGGGACTGGTGAGTGGGTAGAAGGAAGACCTCTTGGACCCTCCTCTGGCCCTCAGAATCCAATCGATTGGTGGCAGTGGTAGGGTGGAACTGGGGACTGGTGAATGGGCAGAACATGGTCCTGATGGCAAGCCAGGCCTAGGGACCCTAACTGTGCACACTTTCATGTTCTGGGCCTTTAGTATCATATAAACTCAAAAGTAGTTACTTTTTATTTGGGTTAATAGCTATTATTATTTGCTCAAATTGTGCCATCTATTTCAGTTGTCTGCTATGCTCCTTGGGTATGTTCCTTTTTCATTTTTAAACAAACTTATTTTCTGGCACTACAATATGTTGCAGATTCATCTTGTGGTGTTTCTTTTTCTGCCCAGCCCTGGAATTAACCACTTCTCTAAGGATTCCTGGTTATTTTACTTTTTTATTGGATAATGGCTTTTAGAAATCAAATTCTGAATACTAAGATGTGCTCATTGCTTCTGGGGTGTCATTACTTCTTAGAACTCTCTTGTAGACAGAGCTAGGAGATATCATATATACACAAATCCATGTGCATACATACTATAGTAGATATAAATGACTTTATTCTGGCATCTCCTACTCCAATCCAGCACCGTTTTAGCCTTCTTCCCTATATTATTTGTGACTTCTTCCACCAAGATAAATCTTTCTCTCATTTCCTACAATATATGTAGTTGCTTGATCAACTCTCGGTAGTTTCCAGATTGTTAATCCATGTCCCTGCAAGAATCAAATTTACAAACCAGGGTTTGTGTGCCATTCATTTTTAGCCTTTAGCCTTACCGTATCAAGTCAAAAAACACAGTTAGAAAGTTTTCATTCTTATTTATTAATCCTTCTGTGTCTCCTGGTACAGTTCCAGGTAGAAAATCTAATGCTTTGCATGTTAATTAAGGAAACTATACAAATCCCACTGATATTTGGTCCACACTAACACATCTAAATGGTCTTAGCCTATAATGACAGGCATACAGGTATTGTGGGTTCCATTCCAGATCACCACAATAAAGTGAGTACTGCAATAAATGATTCATAATATTTTTGCTGGTGGGTGGTCTTGCTTTCAATTTGTAAAAAAAAAATGCACTTCTGGGAAACTCAATAAAGTGAAGCACAATAAAATGAGGTATGTCCATATCCACTTAGGGTAGATATGAAGTAACTGCCCTCATTTCCAGTGTCCTTAATGAATCTAAGTCAGTCATAGATTAGTTCTGGAAGCACCTCCTTACCTTATAAACTAAAAATACAATTATTTTATTTAGAACAAAGTTTGTTGGCATATATTGGAATGAACAGAATAGCCAATGTTTTATCAATGGCAATGGTTCACAGTGTGGAAATACTAGAAATGCAAATCCTCAGGCCCCATACAAGACCACTACATGAGAAACTTTAGAGGTAGAACTTATCCCTTTGCATTTTAACAAATCCTCCAGGGTATTCTGATGGATGCAGAAGTCTAAGAAACTTTCATCTATTCAACTAATTTGATCTCTTTAGGGGATTTGGGTCCAGTTTAAAACTAGTCAATTTTGGAGCCTTATGGTTCATTACCATCTAGACCAGTGCTGATGTAAACCCACTCATCCCTTTGAAAAATAGCAATTTGAAGGTCTTCAGCACTTGATACAGAATCTCTTAGAGGCAGAAATAGTGTAACTTTGTGCTTCTTAAACTTTAACATGCATAAGCATCACCTGTGGACCTTATTAAAAAGTGGATTCTGATTCAGTAGATTTGGGATGGGGCCTGAGGTTCTGCTATCTGACAATCCTCTACACAATGCCAATGCTGTGGGTCCCTGTACAAAGGACCTCCTATTATTTTACCCTCTGAGCAACATCCTCAGAAGTTAGACAATTGTGATTATGTCATTGATGCCTCTACCCTATTCTGTCTTTGAACATGTCTGACATCATGTATTGCTCCTGTCATGCCACATCTCACACCCAATTTCCCTAAGAATTCTGGTTCCACGTTATTTATGCTGGATTTTAAAGTCAACAGTCAAATTAAATGCTACACAAAACTGAAAATATATCAAAATCAGATGAAAGCTTTCAAAGGTACTCTAAGTCCTCACTTAATGCTTTCCATAGATTCTGCAACTTTAAGTGAAACAACATTTTATCATAGGCTAGTTGATATAAACAAGAGTTAAGGTCCTAACGCATCTCATCAATGCTATAATGAAACAATGTTGAATGAAATGATGTGGCTATTCAAGGACCTGCTTTATTTAGAATTACTGAGGCTGATCAGTGGGGTGAGATTTTAATGTTGATTTCTTAGAAGGTGTTCTCCTACTTAGGAATTGTATATTGGAAGATGGTAGGCACAAGTAGGCTAGGGACACCTATGAGGACAAAGATTCATTGTGTTAACTCATCCCAAACCAAGCATTACTCAAAAGTAACAGATTCACTTATAAGTGCATCAAAAATCAAATTGGGCATTGTCATTTTGAAGTCATATGGTTATATTGGTAAAATGTGGTTTGACATTCAAGACAAAATTCTACTTATACTTTTTCAACAACATCTTCCTAACTATCTCTATTGTACCCAATACTAGAGGCCCGATGCACGAAGATTCGTGCAAGAATGGGCCTTCCTTCCCCTGGCTGCTGGCACTGCCTTCACTCCAGCCCGGAGCTGCCTTTCTGCCTTCCCATGCTGCCCAGAGGCCCGGACCAGCTGGGGTGATGCGGAATGCCTGGCGATGACGTAAGGGTCCTGCTATGCCTCCACCTGCTTGGTGCCTGCGTATGCAAATTACCCCTCCATCTTTGTTGGGTTAATTTGCATACTCACTCCTGATTGGCTGGTGGGCATTGCACAGGCACTGTCAATTTTCATCTTATTCTTTTATTAGTGTAGATAGATCATTCACTCATTTGTGTAACATTGTACATGATTCATAGCTATTGTCAGTACTCAAATCTGATTGCAGACACAACTGTGAGCTCCTTGAGATTTTGCTCTTTCAAGTATAGCTGAAAGCCTATTAGAAATGCAGAATCTCACCCTATGCCAACTTAGTTAAAATTTGAATTTTAATAAAATTCCTCAGATGATTAAAATTTTCATTAGAATATGAAAAGCACTGCTTAAAGAGAAAAGGAAAATGACTTACTCCTTTTAATACCTCCAATTTAGTTTGGTAGAGTAGACCCCTTCAGAGCAATTCTTGAATGATATGGGATAAATTGACCAATATCATTAATTTTTATAAATGATGAAATCTGTTTAAAATAAATGTCAAGCTATCAGAGAGGGACAGGTAGTCAAACTAAGAGTATTAATGGGCCAGCACAAACAAATACAAATTTTTAAAACCTCTGTGAAGGGCAAATAAAACAACATAATCACAAAATGGTGGTCATGAATTTTCAAACTCTGCTTTGTGATTAATCTCATTGTAGGTGAAAGGTAAGCTCTAACTTTTAAAAAAAGTTTTTTATTGATTTTTTTTTTTTTAAGAGAGAGGGAGGGAGAGGGAGAGATAGAAACCTTGATGAGAGAGAAACATTTCTTGGCTGCCTCCTGCACGCCCCCTACTGGGGATCAAACCTGCAACCAGGGCATGTGCCCTCACCAGGAATTGAACCCTGTCCTCCTGGTTCATAGACCAATGCTCAACCACTGAGCCACACTGGCTTGGCTGTACCATTTTATGATTGACCTATGTAATACTGCCTAACAATCCATCAACTCAATGATATTTACAACAGTATGACATACTCCTCCATCAGAACAACATGAGATCATAATAATTTTTAAAATAATCATAACGTTTACAGAAATGTATTGGGAACTTACTATGTTTTACAGGCATTCTTTCACCCAACTCTTACAGTCATATTATGAGGTAAAGACTATTATTGTTCTTATTTTACAGATAGAGATACAGAGTTAAAGAAGCTAAGTGATTTAGTTAAGAGTTTTGATTTCACAGACTCAATTCTTAACTACTGCAATATGCAAATGTTAATCAATAAAACACTAAGCATTTGTAACTACACATGCATTCAGAAGAAAGGGCATGAACTCTGACATAGAACAGGCCCTCTTTCCAATCCTAACTCTTGCATACCTGCAGTGTGGGCTTGGGTAAATTATTTCACCCGGCTGCCTCAATTTCTTCAGCAAGGCTGACAATACACTGCCCACAGAGTTTTTGTAAAGATTAATCACTTAACTTGTAATAGATCCTGAAGTGGATGAAGCTATTGTTATCCTTTTTTCTATAATTATAATCATACTAAAGGCCAGATGCACAAAAATCGTGCAAGAGTAGGCCTTACTTCCCCTTGCTGCCAGCACTGGCTTCCCTCTGACACCCAGGACCTGGGCTTCGCTTCAGCCCCGGCTTCGTCCGGAAGGATGTCCGGAATGATGTCTGGAATGCTGTCCAGTCTAATTAGCATAGTACCCTTTTTTATTATAAATTAAATATCTGGAAGTTATGCCTTATAGTAAAGTGAAGCACCCTGGTGTAAAAAAAAAGAAAAAGAAAGATCTAATGTGATGTGGGATAAAAAATCCAGCCAGATGAAGTACTTTCATGGGGGCTGTTGGTAAGTATTCATTTCTACCTGCAGTAGCGTGAGAAAGCAAAAGCAATGCACTAATAAGCAGACTCAGCTGCCCTTTGTAACCTGAAAGCACTTTAGCAAGCAACATAGTCTTTAGCTCCGTTTCCCCTCAGCGTAAGCCCCAATTATAATGCTTCACAATGCCATATTTTACAGAGGACGCATTTTTTTTTAAATTTCTTTATTGATACAAAGGACGCATTTTGTAAATATTATATAATCCATATTTCCAATGAATTAATACTTATTACGAATCAACAACTAACTCTTTGATGAATTAACATAGTTCCTTTTTGTTCTAAAGTATAAATTTAGAAAAGTCAAGGCTATTCCCTGTTGAGTTAAGGAGTACATAATTGGTGGCTGTTTTGAACCTTGACTGTTTAATACATTATACATTAAAAACTTCTGAAGTCAAAGGATATGTTATGTGGATCTCAGCAAGGGTTCAAAATTGTTTGGTGGATTTGTTTAGCTGCCCTTTAGATGTGCTGTTCAGTTATTTATAATATATTAAAAGAAAAAGGAACAGAAAGAAATTGCCAGCCAGCCTAAGCAAGACTGGTATTCTGTTTTGGAATACATGTATATTCAAAAAGATATACCAGATCTCAAATAGGAAATGGACACAAAAGAATAGGAGAGGTAGGTGATGTGAAAATTACACAGCAAATAAAAGGAAAATAAATGTAATAGTGTTATCTTTTTCTTTTCTCACTGGAAAACTATAGAGTAGTTTGTAATAGGGTCAACTCTGGAGCCCGACTGCCTGATTCCTCCACTTTCTAGCTGTGTGACCTGTGACATAAAGAGGTCAGATTCCTCATCGATAAAATGAAGCATCTTGATAACTACCTTCATAGGGTTTAGCTGTTCAAGTGACACTTCTCCAAAGAAGCCTTTCTGATTTTCTTGGTGAGTAGAGCATCTGAACATTACTTTCTACCCTGCCTTAGTTTTCTTTATTACCTGACACTTATCATTACCTGATTGTTTCTTCATTCTCTCTCCATCAAATGCAAGCCCAGTGAGGGCAAAGACGTTTTTCCTCCCTACTGTATCCCTGGCACCTGCCAAAGGGCCTGACACATAACAGTCACTCAATAAATGATGTTCAGATTAATTGTTAGGAAAGCAAATGGCTTTATTGGTAAAATATAAGCACAACATATGTGTTCATTCATTGAACCAAATGCCATTCACTTTAAAAACTGAACTCATCTCTTTGAATTGGTGAGGGGTGAGGAGAACACTCTCAAGTTTTAGCCAACTAAATTTTGTTAGGAACTGATTTTCCTCCCTTACCTACACGGTTTTCCTTTTTTAGCAGTAAGCCTGTATGCAGAGCATGAGCTGAACTGGTGCAGACAAATTACCAAAGACAGACTCCCCAGGCTTTTAGCTGAGGTTCATTTGGTTATAAGCAACAACAACAGGAATGATGGTTTACTTACAAATAAATATAAAAGACTGTATAGGCTGCTCATTGGAAGGAGACTGGAATAGATCCCCAGATCCTACAAATAGCTGCCACTTGAAGGGTATTCACTATGTTTCAGGCACTATTCTAAGTTTCTTATGTAATTACTTTCTCCCTTTCTCCCATGGGTTATGTAAGGCATTTACAGCCATTATATGCTTTTAATAGATCAATAAACAGTTGTACTGTGATGTTGTAAATCTTCTCAAGGCCACAAGTTAGAAAATGACAGGTTTGGATGCAAGCCTGGACAGTCTAACCACTGGTTCTGTGCTCTTCTCCACTCTGCCATACTCTACCCCAGGTGCTCAGGAATAGTGCATGGTCAGGTTTCAGGAAGAGCATGTACTTACATCGCTCCAGGGATCTCACGTTATTTCGAGAGTCCTGACATCAAACTGACTCACTCTAGTGACTTTCAGTTTCAAAATCCCAGGAAACAGGAATAGTTGGCTGAGATGTTTGGCCTGCATTAATAGGCAATGGCCAATGGTTGGAGACTTGGCATTTCAGGGTTAATTCCTGTGGTATGAGGCCTTCCAAGGGACAGGATAACTACCGTAAGCCAAAGATCCCCTCTAAAATGTATTTAGTATAGAAGGTGTGAAATATTAGAGATGTGGTCTAAATACTTTAGACATATGGAAACACTGATAAGCAGAGAAGAGAAATAAATTCTGTTCAATTTTGTGTGACAACCAACGTTTATGTTATTGACTGGTTTATATTATTTTCCCCATTTTATGGATGAGAAAGCTGAGGGCCGATAAATTAATTCATACCCAAAGTTAAAGAACTAGTAAATAGCAAAGTTGGGCTTTTACACACAATGATTGGCTTCAAAGACCATGCTACACTATAATTGCTCTTTTTTTGGTTTGCTAAAATTCACAAGAAATAGACAAGGAGCAAAAAGACGCAGCATTTATAAGAACATTTTAATCATCCTCTTCTGTGGCCTGTGATGAGAATACACAGGAGGTACACAACAATTGCAAGCACTTTGCTCTCATTTGTCCAAAAATTCAAAAATATTTCTCAAAGAGAAAATTACATATTTTTCAAAGGGCTCCACATTAGTTTACTTTCAGTCCAGTTAATAATTCTATAGCCAGTTAATAAAGAAGCTAAAAACTGAATCAAGAACGATTTTATAAAGGCATTGAAAAATGATTAGTGCTAAAAGCTCAAGAGACCATGTAACACACACTGTTCATTTAAATGGAATTTCTATTTGAGATATTGAAATGATAGACTATCCCTGCTGAACTTGGCTGTGTCAAATTCTTATTGTTTCTTAATCGGATGCGGGAACATAATCGGTTTTCAAGAAACTTGTTTTAGTGAGAGATAGTGGGGGGAAATTAATCACCTTCCTCTCCATCCAAGTATTAACGTAATTTAAAAATATAGACATTAGGAAAAATAAGGATCAAATTACAGCTTTGTTGCCAGTGAAACTGAATTCCAAAACGGAGTCAACCTGAGGTAGAAAATAATTTCTCTATTCCTACCACGTTACTTGTAATTATTCATCCAGTTCCAGGCGGCTGGACATGGGCATGGACCCAGCCTTTCTCCACCCCACCCCCACAACAACAACAACACAACAAAAGCACAAGGAAAGTCTACATATGGGGCATAGAAGAAAAAAACCACAGAGGGTTTCTACACTAACCACCGACAATGGCACTTCCCGTTCCAACCAATAAAGAGCTCCTTCCACCAGGAGACACATATTGAGGAGGGGGCAAGAAGAAATGTTACTATCTATTTAGTCATCCATCCACCCATCCATCCATCCATCCATCCACCCACCTACCCACCCAGCCAGCCATCTATCCATCTATTCGTGAATCTACATACATATCTAAGTATGGATAAATACATCTATGTATTTATGAATCTATGTATTTATGAATTTATATGTATCTATCATACAAACTCTCTAGGCCCAAAAATAGTGCAAGGATATTTTTATGTACTAAGCCTATTCTTTAGATATAAAACAATATGGCCAAATGTTAAAAATATTAACTAGAAATATGTGCATGGAGAAAAATATAGTAAGTGAACATTTCAGACCTGGATTTCAGGGATGTCAAGTCTCCATTTGATGAATATGAAATCTGTGATGTGGTCATTCAAAGCAGGTGTAAATTCATCCAGATACTATATCTCTTAACTGTTTATTAATTCACAAATTTAATTTAGAAGTGAAACTAGTCTCCTCTGAGAAGAAGGGAGCACATGACAAAATAATTAGTATGTAACTGACCTGCCTAGGGTCCCCAAACTCATTTCAAAGGAAGAATGTTAATATCACACTAACTAATAAGCACAATGCACAATTTTTAATTTTTATAAAATTAAAAATATGTGAAGCATAAATTAGATGGGGGAGATGCTCTATGCTGTGTCGCTGAGCAATAATACATGCCCCTCCCTTTCTGCATTCGCTGCTTAGGGAGGGAATTTGCTCTCTGTCCTTGGCTGGTTAGTTACAAGCTGGCTGCACATTGCCCACACAGTTAAAGTTACTTTAACTTTCCTGCCTCAGTTTCCCTCTTCCTCCTGGCCTGGAATCCCGGGACATGACCATCATGCTTACCTCTGGTTGGGAACTGCTTTTCTAGAGAGCATGGAATTTAGCCCTGAAATTAAACCATCCATCAAAGGAGCATATCAGACTATTTACTGCAGTTCTTCTTCCCCTCATGCCTTAGGTGTCAAGGTTTCACTTCGTTTAGGAAAAATCTTGCTCTTTTGCCTTTTTTTTTTTTTTGCTTAACTCCCGCCTTCTGTCTTTTGTTCTCCAGTGAGAGACCCTCTTCAACATCATTTTGAGAGAGCGTGCTGTTCTTTCCTGCTGAGCATTTTAAGAAGAGTGCATTTTTTAACACAGATCTTTCAACGAGTCTTTCCAAAGCCCTGGGTTGGCATGCTTTAAGCTGCCTCCATCTGCCTCTGTTCCCTAGGAAGAACTACGACGACGGTCACTTCCTAGTGCGATCCATATGCCCAGAGGGCATTCTCCTTCCACCCATTTCTTGAAGTTGCAAAATATAATCCATGATTCCTTCCTTAAGTGTTTGTCAAAGGTGAGCCATTTGGGGTCCGATCCTTCATTTTGCCAGACTCTCTCTCACTGCAGCATGTAGCCTCCCCACCATCATTCACTGTCACTACTCAGTGTAAAATTCAGGTGGCCATCAGAGCTCTGCTTCAAGCCATTCTTCAGTTCCTATGCTGTAATTTCTATGTGAAACTCCTGAAAAGGAATGTAACTGAGTGCAGGCCTCTTTGAGTTGGCAGTGTCCCAGACAGCAATTCAGAATGGGGGAAGGGAACAGTACTCTGGGATTGCATCCATTCCACAAAAGACTATCTTGGATTATTTTAAGTTCTGGTATCTTCTTAAAGTGCCAGGAAAAGAACCTATATGAGAATTAGAGCAGTCTTTTATTTCTGGTTCTTAAACCACGGGTAAGTCACGGGAATTCTCTGAAATTGCTCCAAAACAGTTGGTCTCATCCCGCACCCCCCCCCCCCCCATTATTATCACCATCCAGCAAAGGAGACTTTTTAGAAATGTTTTCAAGTCCACCTCCAACCACCTTAATCAAGCTCTCCAGAACTGAGGGCTGGGCAGGTACCTTTCCCTAAAGCTCCACAGGAGCGCCTGGTTTGTACCCCTGGTTCAGAAACACATCCTTCCAAGACGGTGGTCTCAGAATCACCTGGAGGCTTTGGTAGGTAGGAAATTGCTGTGCACCAACCAGAGTTTCTGATTCCATTGTCTAACATGGGGCCTGAGAATTTGCATCCTAATAAGTTCCCAGGTGATGTTGATACTGCTTTCCCAGGGACACAATTCAAAGAACATTGTTCTAAGAAATGGGAACACGAGTGCTAAGATCTGATGGTTGCCAGATGAAAGGGGGTAGGGATAGAAAGTACAGCACAGAGAATATAATAAAATTGTAATAACTTTGTATAATGACAAAGGGTTACTAGGTCACTCGCCTTATGATGATCACATTGTAAGGCAAGCATGTCAAGCTCAGGGCCTGCAGGCCACATGCCTCATTTATTTGGCCCGTGTCAGCCTTTGAGTTTGACATGCTTGTTGTAAGGTAAATATATACATGTAGAATCACTATGTTGTACACCTGAAACTAACATACTATTGTATGTCAAAATGTGTGGTCACCTGGCAGCTAATTAGAAAGATATTATCTTGGAAATTGTTAAAATGCAGAGTCATAGGCCTCACCCAAGACATACTAAATTAGAATCTTTTTTTTTACAATTTCCCCAAGGAACTCAGATACATACTAAAATTGAAGAATTGGTCTAAAGTTTGTTGAAATTTCTATAATTTGAATTTTGATAATGAGTTGCTAAGCCTGCTCAATAATGGCATATATTTTATCAATAGCCTACAAAAGCAAAAATTAGCTTTTGTGTTTTAAAGTTCTTAAATTAAATTAATTTCTAATAAAATATCATGGAATCTTTCAATCTTTTTTACTTTTCTTTTACCTCACCATCACTTCCTGATCTGATATTTGAACATAATTTAGTTTTATCTTGGCATTCTTAAAAACTGTATCTTGCACAACTTGGCTCTTGGCACACAGGAAGTTCTGCTTAAATGACTCATTCATTGATGTTGCTCCTGCTGTGCCTCATGCATTTATATTGTATGTTGGTGCTTTTATCCTTTCTCTGTCTGCTTCTTGCTGGGGTGTTTAGAGAGATTAGTTCATAAAAATTAGTGTATATAAGGTATTATGAAAAAGCCTTCTGATAGCAAATATTTCATAACATTTAGGAAACTAAGAATCCTCTTTCGTCTGCCTTCCACCTCCTACCCTAAGAACACAATTTTCTGAATTTCCCTAAAAATGGGTGTGTATAGTGCTGTATAAAATCTAATATTTCCTGTTTTATCTGACTAATCATCACTCTTAGCTGAATTCCTAGAGTATTTATTGTAATTTGGGCATTGAATATCGATGGAATTGAACTATCAAAAAATAGGCATCATATATCCATCATCGAAGACAAAGTCCTTTGTTTTTCAATATCACTTTAAGGCTTTATTTTTAAATGTCTTCTTTAGAGCTAGACCAGGATAAATGAGAAACCTGCCCAGCCTGGAGAGCAAGTGCCTTCTTATAATCTGTGCCCTGCATTCCTCACTCGGCTCACTCTTATCTTGCCCTGATTTCCTGGTAGTTATCTGTTGCTGTGTCAAAATTACCCCCAATCTTAATGGCTGAAACCCGTGGTAGGCAAACTGCAGCTCGCGAACCACATGTGGTTCTTTGGCCCCTTGAGTGTGGCTCTTCCACAAAATACCATGGCCTGGGTGAGTCTATTTTGAAGAAGTGGCGTTAGAAGAAGTTTAAGTTTAAAAAATTTGGCTCTCAAAAGAAATTTCAATCATTGTACTGTTGATATTTGGCTCTGTTGACTAATGAGTTTGCCGACCACTGGCTTAAACAACCAACATTTCTTTTATATATATATTATATATATATATATATACATATATATATATATATATATATTTATTGATTTCAGAGAGGAATGGAGAGGGAGAGGGAGACAGAAACATCAATGATGAGAGAGAATCATTGATCGGCTGCCTCCTGCATGCCCCCTACTGGGAATCAAGCCCCAAACCTAGGCATATGCCCTGAACATGAACTGAACCAGTGACCTCTTGGTTCCTGGGTGGACCCTCACCCACTGAGCCATATCCGTCTGGGCCAACCTACATTTCTTATTGCAATTTCTTTGGCTCAGGAATCTAAGTGCAAATTAACTGGGTCCTCTATCTTGAGATCAAGTTATCAGCCAGCAGCTGTAGTGGTCTCAAGGCTTGAGTAGGAGATGATGTCCTTACAAGCTCACTCTCATGGTTGTTAGCAGGGTTCATTTCTTCCTGGGCTGATGTACTAAGGGCTTCAGTCCATGATGGCTGTCAGCAGAACATCTCCCTCAGTTCCTTGCCATCTGAGACTCTCCATACTGAAGCTTACAACATGATAGCTTTCTTCATCATAGCAAGCACACAAGTAGAACGAGAGAGAGAGCCAGAGAGCGAGAGAGCAAGACAGAAGTCACAGTTATTGGGAGGAAGTCACGAGGTCCAGCCTATACTCACAGGGAGGGGATCGCATAAGAATGTGAATATCAAGTCAGTGATCATTGGGAGTCATCTCAGAAGTCGCTTACCAACTCTCTTTTATACTCCTTAAAAAACCCTCCTTTGTTCTTTTTCTTTTCCTACTTTGCTTCTTCCTTCTCCTCCTCCTTTCTTTTTCCCTTTTGATCCAACATATATTATTACTAGAGGCCTGATGCATGAAATTCATGCAAGAGTAGGCCTTCCTTCCCCCGGCTGCCGGCACCAGCTTCCCTCAGGCCACCAGCAGGCACCCAGGACCCAGGCTTCCCTCACAGCCCCAGCTTCATCCAGAAGGACATCTGGTCTATATTCCACTTTTATTATTATAGATGTTTGGCACAATGGGAACACTGTGCTTATTGGTAAATGAACTGATTTATTAGAGTTTTGTTATTTTATTATTTATTTGAATTATTTTTAAGTCTCTAATATGTTTAAATATATGGGATAGCAGCCCCCAACATCAGGGAGCTGACCAGGCATCACCAGATAGGTCTTGGTGTCACTCAGAGATGACCTGGGACTCTGAGCCAACCTTCAATGTTCTTCTATGGAATGTGAAAATTTCACAGGACACAATCAGACAAGGTCATTCCGGTGACTCTGATAGAGCAAGACTAAAAAGACCATTATCCAAAATTAAAAAATAACCAACTGTCCCCCACTCTGACTGACCAACTATCTCCCTCTTGGACTGATTATGAATGACTGCAATTTTTTTTATCAATTACTTTGTCTTCTCACTTTCTAAATAAGAATTATTGATACCTAAACATAGAATGTTGGTATCTTGGTAACATCCAACCCAGTGCAAAGCAAGACCTACTTCCTTGAACCCTTCTCAAAATCACCTACCCCACACCCAAGCTCTGTAAGTCCTTTCTAACACAGTCTTATTGAGTTACTCCATCTTTTGTCCATGATGTGATTTCACTCTTATACCAACAGATTAAAAAAGTAACTTTCTATGACTATAGGTGATCCTGGTGGTCTCTGGCTACAGGGCATTGATTGTCCTAATTGTTCATCTTAAAAGTAATATAATTTATAATGTATTATCTGGAAAGGATTTGTTTGCCTTTGTTTCTTTTATTTTTTAAAAAAGTTTGATTTATGAAAACAAAATAAAGATAGAAGAGTTCTATTTCACATGCTATAAATTAAACAATGAAATAGTTGATCTGAATCTGGTTCTGAATAGACAGTAAGCCAATACCAAATCCAGCGGGAACAAATTAGACTCTTCCTGATTTGGCTCTTACTCCTTCAACTGCCCCTGCCCCCAAATACTGAGTATAATGATGACTGCCTAGCAAGAACTGACATAAATATTTCTCCAGGAAATCAGCACAATGCTATTCTACCACCGAAAGTTTGGCCCTTTCCTCCCCAAAAGTACCCTGCCTATGAGATGGCCTCTGACTGTGCTGGAAATAGTTACATTGGAGTCTAATTTCCTCAGGCTTTGAATCCATCCCTGATAGAAAGTTCAGCACTGACAGAGGTATGTTAGCTCCTTTGTATTTCCAGGATATTTTTGGAGTACAGTTTTCATAAAAAACATATAATATTTAACTAAATTCCATACCTAGAGTTAAATTTCTCTGAGCTTTAAGTCAGTCATATGTAAAGAAATAAAAATTGGCATAACAAGGTACTTACATTGATGTAAGGCAAGTAGTTTTTATTAATGTTGAATTGAATATAAATTGACCTCGCTGTAGTTAGGCATATAGATAATTAAGGAAAGTAAAAATATAAAAATGCCATTATTTAATGACACCTCTGGTTTGGTAATTTTCAATTTTAATAAATTGTATTAAACCTTTTAAAAAATTTATTGAGCCATCAGTTAGAATGTGAATAGGTGATTCCTGTCATTTGTCTTGTTAACAGAGGTGAATTGGACTATAACTTAACAATTTTATAGCACATCAATCATTGTAAATGTAGTTTTTATTAAATTTATTCTTCTAAATGTTAAATTTCTTAGATTGGAATGGAAATAAACTTACACACAGTAACTATATTTTATATTTTCTTTTCCTTTTTGGATAAAAAGTAAGTCATTAAGAAGTAATAGAAAAAAGAAAAAGAAAGATGCATACACCCAGTATACAATAAAAAATACCATTTCTGTACAGAGACAATAGTAATATCCTATAAAAATATTTTTTTTGATGGGAGGAGCATGGGAGCTGCTTGCTCACTTTTATGTTTTATTTTATTGGTTTACCTTTAAAATCCAGATATAACTTTATTTCTGTTGGGCCATATTATTATTGAATTAAAGCACCATGTAAAACATTAACCAAAAAGAGTGATAAAAAATGTTGGCCATATTGTTTCAAAACACATGGTAGGTGGTAGAGAAAAAAACAAATTAAATTTGTCTATGCACTTTAAGAAGAATTCTTTCCAAAATGTTCCAGTCCAAAGTAAGCATGATTTCACAGTCTAGGATTTGAAAATAGAAGAGCTCGAAAGATCTCTAAAACATAAATGTGATTAGATGTCGGCAAATGGTACCAATGAGGAAAAAAGAGTGGATGTGATATTTCAACAATCATCAGTTCGGCAGCTCCAGCAGACCCAGATTTAACCAGAGTAAGTAGAAAAAGTTGATGGAGAAAAAGGCACAGAATGTAGGATGAATATAGGAGAGTCACAGATGTCTCTGAATAGTTTCTAGACATAGAAATCCCAGAATAATCTGAGGTTTGTGGGGAAAAAAAGGTAAAGGCAAGACATTTGTATTTTTTTTCCTTATGTTTGGGGACATATAAAAAAGGGACATAGCCATTGCAGAGCACAGATGATGGCATATAATAGATGACAAAATGAGAAGCTTCTCAACTTTTGATTTTTATCATCTTCTCTATTAATACTTAAATGAATGATCTTCAGACCAAAAAGTTTAGACTGAACTTCATAATAAGAGAAAAAATGCTAAAAATAAGTAGATGGTTAAAGGAGCTCCTGGTACTCTTACAGCTAATGATAAATCCGAAAAAGTCTTTGGGAATGTACTTTGTCACTTCATGTGGTAGCTTATATTCAAAATATTTCATTTATAATTTAATACCGGTTGTTTTATTACCCAAAACAAAGATATCTCTGTGTTATAGCTACTTTTCAGCGCTTAGTTGCACACATTTTTGCCTCTACCATGATTAGGTAATCTGTCAGTTTAGGGATATTGCCTGGCTTTATGACATCAGGTTTTCTTTCATCTCTGAAAAACCATTTGATATTCCACCTTTTATTGTAAATGGTAACTACCCAGTCAATCTACGTTAGGTTTCATATAGATCAGTTTTATGAGATGGTATAATCCACAGATACGTCCTCTTAAATAAAGATACGTGAAACATCATTTTGGGTTTTCGTATATAATGATCCTTGAGTAGACTAACCTTAGTCTACTTAATTTATTTTCATTGCAATTTTGGTTCTTGTGTACAAACTGAAATTGGGATATTCTGCATGAAAACATGTTTTATTCACTCCATTCCTTGCGACAGAGATAAATTGTGACCCATAAGCCTAGACATAGCATCTTCTTTGAAACTGAGTGAAGAGAGAAAAGAAATGAAAACAGGGCTGCAAGAAGCAAAGAATGCCTGATTATTCATAGTGCTGACAGGCTGGAAAGGAAAGGCGCGTAGACTGAGATGGGAAAAGAGGAACGAGACTTTAACCAGGGTCATGAGACAGTTAGATAACTGAGGACATTTGCAGAGAGCCCGCTGCTGAGCAAGAGTAAGGCAGAGGCCTGCTACCAGGAGGTATTGCCAGAAAGGGAAGGAAAAGTCAACTGAAGATGTGAGGAGGGAGCACGGGAGAAAAGCCTCAGGAAGTGGCTGTACTAAGTAGAGCGTGTGATAGTCTACAAGGAAAGTCCCCATGGCTTCAAATGCATCTCAGATTATTTTCTGAAAGAAGAGGGAATATAATACTTGGTGACACAGACATGAAATATGGATTATAATTTTCTGTATTTGAGGATGGGTACATTGCAGCAAGGTCAGTCAGCCCCTGTCCTCCTCATTGTGGCCTTGTTGAGGCCAAAGGCTGGCTCTTCCTCACTGCATGACATGAAGTCTATGAGTATGAATATGTGCAGGATTGGATCCTAAATCTAGTTTGGCAAGGACAGAAAATTTTGGAATACAGGAACGTCCAAAGAAGAAAAAGAAACTCATACTTATCTTTCCAGAGGGTTAAGCTTAGCTAAAATTTCCATGCAATTCTTATAGTTTTTTTTCTTTTGCAAGTACTTGTATAATTCTACTTTTTTTTTTTTTAGCTTGGAGAGTTACAGAAATTTTTAGTAAATAGTTTTTCACTAAATATATTGTGAACATTTTTTAGACATTTAGTCTTTCTCTAAAGCATGAGTTTAATACAATGCCTGTATTGTATTAATAATTAATTAATAATAATAGCAGCAGTGTACCAAGTAGCAGTTGCAGTAGTACAAGGGACAATAGTAGTAATAATAGTAGTTATTGATAACAAATCTAAATATATTTCATACTTAAGGTGTGCAGAACAAATCCTATATAGTAAAAGCCTAATATGCTAAGTGCCCGGTCGTCTGGTTGGCTGTTCAACCAATCAAAGTGTAATATGCTAATGATATGCTAAGGCCACTAAACTGCTCATTATGATGTGCACAGACCACTAGGGGGCAGACAGTCGACCGGTCAACCAGTCGCTATGATGTGGACTGACCACCAGGGGGCAGACATTCTGACCAGTAGGTTAGCTTGCTGCTGGGGTCCGGCCAATTGGGACTGAGCGGGATGGGCTGGACATACCCTGGAGCTCTCTTGCAATCCCTCCCCGGCCCCAATTGTGCACTGGTGGGGTCCCTTGGCCTGGCCTGAACCCTCTCGCAATACAGGACCCCTTGGGGGATGTTGGAGAGCTGGTTTTGGCCCAATCCTGCAGGCCAGGCCGAGGAACCCCACTGGTGCACGAATTTGTGCACCGGGCCTCTAGTTTCTATATATTATCTTAATCCTTCCTCTAACACTATGAAATGAACGCTATATGTCATTTTATAGATGAGAAACAGACTTTTAGAGGCAAACTTATCTGCAAGCTTAGATGTGTATGTAAACCATGTGTGTGTTAAACATACCCAGCCCAGTCTCAGCCCCAGCCCAAACTTACTGAATTAGAATCTGTAGAGTCAGTTCTAGGATCTGTACCTTTAAGAAGCCACATGGGTGATTCTAAAAGTCACCTTTTGGTAAACTACCTTGACAATACCTTCATCAGATTTACTTAAGATTTGAACCTGGTATATTTAATGCCCAATTTTGCACTCTTAGTCACTAAACTCTTCTGCAACTCTAAGTGTGAATTTCCATATGATTTGACCAGTCTCACATTTTGGTGCATTTCAATTGTTTATGTTATTATAACTAGTGCTGAGATGAGAACCACACACACAGTAGAACTTTTTATGATCATTGTTTAGCATCAAATTCTGTAACTAAAAAAAACTAATAAACATTGCAATCATTACAATTTACCTATTTGCCTTGGTAATCAGATAAAATCTCAGGAAGTCACTACAGATTCCACTGATATCAGCAAATTTGAAAACTACAGTGTGAGAGAAAGGTGGGGGTGGGGGAGGAGAGGGGAGAGAGAGAGAAAAAGAGAGAGAGATTGACTGATTTAGTTCAGAAGGAAGGAGATTTGGAGATAGAAATTTGACCCCCAAAACAGTGTTGGGTCCAGTTATGTACATCTTAATGTACTCTGAGTCCTCATCCTTAAAGTAACTTTCCCCCCCATTTTTAAGAAATGAAAACTCCCCTAGAATAGTTTAAGGTTTACATTTTTTAACATACCATTTAAGTCAGACTACAACTTTAATATTAAAAATAAGATGCATAAGAAAACTAGAAAATACCTGAAATCAAGTTGCCAGCTTATTTTTTTACTTTTAAAAATATAAATGTCATAGAAGTAAAAGCATGTGACTAATTAAGTCCCAGTGGGGCATCTCCCAATAAGTAGAGCAGGGTTGCCTTCTAAAAGAGAATAGAAACAAAACAAAAAATTATTTGTAAGATACTTATGATAAAACTTTTATAGTAAAAATTATTTCATAAAAATGAAATCAGGGAGAGATAATAATGGTATTTCTCTTTATATTTTTGTCTCTCTTTTAAAAACAAGTTATAAATTATTTTGGATACTTTCTTGGCTCTTGTTATTTATTGCATATATAAAAGTTAAATTAAAAGCTACCTTAAACTTCATCCACTTCCAACCTAGGGAACATATCTGTCACTCTGTGGAATATATTGATTGTGTCTACCCAAATGAAATTTTGATATAACAGTTTTGTCATATATTTCATTATAAACAATGACATAAATTTGTCTGACCTTTTACAATGCTGCCAAAATGTTAGACTTATGATGTAACCACACTATAAATTGACCTTTTCTTTAGTTTAAAAAACATCTAGATCCAAATAGACATCAATTTCTTTATTTCCTCTTGTATAAATTTTAAAGTAATAAAATTCTGTAATTTAAAAATTGTTTCCTAGGGAAATCATTGGCTTTCATAACACGGAAGTTTTAAATCTCATGATATGTGTAAAACAAGAAAATATTCAAGTTCAACAAGTTTAACAAGTATTTGTTGAACACCCACTGTGTGCTAGGAACTCTTCCAGTCTCTGAAGCTACTTCAACAAGTTTTAAAAGGGACATCTATAGAAATTTCTGTTGGAATAGATGTGGTTAGGTAAGGAAAAAGAAAGAAGGATGGCTGCTACACTTCACCTGAAAGATAAGGGAATGCTCACACTCACTTATAAGATGGGGAAATATTGGAGAACAGATGTGTGGAGAAAATCAATCGTTTTAACTTAGATGCATTATTTATGAATGCCTGCTACACCCAACCAGACATGGTATGTAATTGCGTCTTTTATCATAAATAAATATTTAGAAAGGTTAAGGCTGCTGAAATAAATTTGAGAGTTCTTAGCATTAGATAGTATTTGAAGTCATGTCATTGGGTAGAATTGTCTAAAGATAAAATAGAGAACAACGAGAAGAAAGCCTATTTTTCAGACCTAGATCACTCCAACATATAGAGATCAAATAAAGAAGGGAACAGAACATATGACCTTGAGATGGAATGGCCAAGGAGATGGAAGAAAAAACAAGAGGATGGCATTTCATGGAAATAAAGAGAAAAAAAGTATATAAAAAGAACTAGTTGACTAACTCTGATGATAGGTTAAGAAAAATTCAGACCCAATGAGAAGACTGAATTAAGCAATATGGAGGTCACTGGCGATTCTTGTAAGAGCAGTTACAAGCTGTAGAAAAACAGAGTATGGGATATCAGGAAGTGGAGAAAGAAATAGGGAACACTAAGACTGGTGTTTCAGAAAGAGGGAAATAATTAAATTCAAATGGACATCTATTTTGTGTTTGACATTCATTTGCTTTAAAGGTATTATAGTTACTTTCAAAGGTAAAATGTTTTTAAGAAGGGATTCTTAGGAAACCTTTATCACTTTGTGTTTGATATAGTCTTTCGAATTTGATTTGGAAAGTCTTCATGAAAGACAAGATTTTCTCTTTTCTCCATTAAACGTATGAAGCTAGGAAGGTAGAATAATGTAGTCATACATAAGAAGATAAAATAAATAAAAATTTGTGTGTTTTTTCCACTCAGTCCTTCCCTTCCACCTGAGTCACACACACACACACACACACACACACACACACACGCACATTGCAATCTTATACAGATGAACAGGCCAAAGAGTCAGTCATAGAGCATTCTTTTAAGGCCAAGAGATAAATGGAGATGATATTGAAAAGCAAAATGCTTTGACACTTGAAGGCATTTATTCAATCTGAATGTTGTAATAGGAAGAGCTTGGGTTACTAATTACAAAGACCCCAGTTTTATCCCTGCTCTGTCACTAACTAGTCTGTTAGTGAGTGAAGAAAAATAATTCATTTTCATCTCTGTTTTCTTATGTTTAAAGCCAAAGAATTGAGCTAGGTTATTGTGAGGTCTCATCTATGTTTAATATCTTTGATTTCATATTTCTTTTCTGCCATAGTCTTTTGACCTAGAAAAATGAGAAAAGATCAGATCTAAGATAAAAATAAAGGTTTATGTCCTAGACCAGGTAATTTTACACATAGCTTTTGTTGCAATAATGCTATGCTATGTTTTTAAAGGCCTTATATTCTTCAAAATATGTAGATCTAATTGAATTATTTAAGTTTAGGATTGTGTATTTCACAAAATAAATATCTACCTATAGTTATTTATTTTAGTTCTTTATTTTCTTTTTCCTTTTTTAATTTTTATATTTTTAATTTTTAAAAAATCTTTATTGTTGAAATTATTACATATGGCTCCTTTCCTCCCCCTTCTAGCCCACCCCTGCCCCCTGCCCCAGGCCTTCACCACTCTATGTCTGTGTCCATAAAATAATTTTTACTATAAACATTTTATCATAAATGTCTTACAAGTAATTTTATTAACAAATCTTTCAGAATAATATTTATAAGATTGTAAAAATAATACTTATGAGAGTATTTCACAAATGCATAAAAGTTTTAAATTGAAATTTCTGGTTTTGTAATGATTTATTGCAATAAAATTGAATGATGGCTTCTCAGGGAGTGAGACTGGAGTAAGATTATTCATATATTTTATGACAATTGCATGAGATGTTTATACAGAATGCTGTTAACAGTTTTAAGTGAATGGGCTTTTTAAAGTGAGCTAAAACTTTCAGTTGCATTTATTTACTTACTAGTCACAACAATCATTTTCTACTTGTTAAATCAATATTCATATAAAAAGTAATATTTACTAAGTAGTATTTAGGCTATTATTTATAACTAGAGGCCCGGTGCACAAATTCGTGCGCAGGTGGGGTCCAGCTGGCTCTCCCTGATGGGGGCCGATTGGGCCAGGTCTGCTGGCGGGGGGGGTGGGGAGGTACTGTGGGAGGCTGGCTGGCCCCACTGCCAATCAGGGCTGGGGGGCTGATTAGGGGTGGGGCCGGCTGGAGGAGGAACCATTGGGGCCCTGATCTGGCCTATTGGCCACCTCAGTGTGTGTCATAGCTACCAGGCATTCCAGTCGCTGGGCTTTTATATATATAGGTTAAACTTGGTGTTGTGCAGTAGTTAGAGCAATGGCCTGCAGACTGAAGGGTCATAGGCTCGATCCCGGCCCTGAACGGGGCACACGAGGGAGCCAAAGAATTGATATGTCTCTTTCACATTGATGTTTCTCTCTGTCTCTCACCCTCCCTTCCACTGTCTCTAAAAATCAAATTGATGGAAAAAATATCCTCTGGTGAGGATTAACAAAACAAAACAAAAACAAACAAAGACAGTACTTCTGTAAGAAGGAAGTGAGGGCTGATACTTAGTGATTTCCGTGACAGAGACTTCATCCTCCCACTCTTCAGCAATGTATTTTTCCTTTATGTAATCTGATGTAATTGAATACTGGCACCCTCTCCACCCTGACTCTCTCCCCACCCTCTCCCCTGTAATCTCTCTTCTATGCACCATACACACACTGAATCTTTGTACTTTTTCTGAGGAACTTAGTAAAGTTTTCCTCACCTAATTTGCAAATTAGCCAAAGCACATTTTAAATTACTTGAAACCTTTCATAAAAAAGCATGAGTTTCTTCTTCAGCTGAAAAGAAATTCCATATAATATCAAATGAGATACATTATGGTCTTCATCAGCTATAGATTTTGCTGTAATATTCTTCTGGTCTTAAAGAAGAAAATAAACTATACTTCAGGTCCTCTGGACTCAGCCTGTATAAGTCAATGACATTTAATTTTTGTCTCAAGTGGTCTGGAAAAGTCAGATATTAGGATGAGCTGGGCCCAGATAGGCAGGTTTTATCCCTATCACACACTCAAAATATTCTCTGGGCATGAAAGTGACCTGCATGCTTAAAATTCTATCACCCCAACACTTCTTTCCATGACTTTCTAGATGTTGTAGGTATGAAAAGGAAATATAAGGAATGCACAATATATGTGTACTTTAAGATCTCGAAAATAATTTTTAGATTTGTTCTTTTATGAGAGCTTAACTTTTTAAAGATTTTTCTCAGTTTAAGGCTAAATGGCCAAGTACATTTGTCATTCCTATTTTAATCCCGAGGAAACAAATGTTAATCTAAGTGTTTTTCTCCGGCAATGAACTTTCAGGGCATCTGTTTGGGATCAGAGATTACTAACACATTACAAGACTACCAGCTGACCTGTGCTGGGGGAATATTTTCTCCTCTTGTTAAATATGTTTGAAAAGAAATCTGGAGTAGAAAACCCCCGTGCACACAAAAGTATGTATTAAAATTAATAGGATCTGTTTATGATATTTGTAATGGTACCAGAGGAAAGGCAAATAAGTAAAAAATTTTCTCATGCTACATTAGTCTTCTGTTTGGAAATTACAGCATGAGGCTCTTATAGCACAATATAGTCAAGAGAACAAATGGGATTAGGGAAAAATACACCAAAGCTTATATCCTACCTCTCCCCATTATTACCTGTGTGACTGAGCAAGCTGTATTTACTTCTTTGAGTTTTGATTTCCTTCTTCTAGAAATAGGTTTAATAACCACTTACCTTGCAGTGCTGGGAGGACTAGAATTAAGATACACATTTCACACACATAAGTAATCAACAACTATATTTTACAAAGAAAAAAATGAACCCTTTGGAAAATAGATATCTATAATAATAAAAGTGTAATATGCTTATTAGACCACACAGCCAAATGACCTTACGGGGGTCATTCTGGATTTCCTTCCATAGGAAGCCATGGCGGCAGGGGCTGAGGCAGAGGCAGTTAGGGGTGATCAGGCAGGCAGGTGAGCAGTTAGGGGCAATCAAGCAGACAGGCAAGTGGTTAGGGGCAATCAGGCAGGCAGGCAGAGTGGTTAGGGGTGATCAGGCAGGCAGGTGAGCAGTTAGGGATGATGAGGCAGGCAGGCAAGCAGTTACAGGTGAGTAGGCAAGCAGTCGAGTGGTTAACGGCCATCAGGCAGGTGTGCAGAGTGGTTAGGGGCAATAAGGCAGGCAGGCAGAGGCTGTTAGGGGTGATCAGGCAGGCAGGCAAGTGGTTAGGAGCCAGCAGTCCTGGATTGAGAGAGGGTGCAGGCTGGGCTGAGGGACCCCCCTGACACCGTGCACAAAGTTCGTGCACAGGGCCTCTAGTTATAAAATAATTGTTTTGCCTTCTAAAAGAATATTTCAATTTGGTAAAAGCTTTATTTTTCAATGGTAAAACTGGCATAATAACGGAATGATCCCAAAATTCGATAAGCATTTAATGGTATAATAGATGATAGAATAATGGATGCAAAATGTTAATAACAGTATCTAAAAAAGAATATATACTCAACAAATGGTTATTATTATTAATGTTATTAATAATATAATTATTACAAACAGGTTTTCTTTTCAACAAAAAACTAATTTCTAAAGAGCAGTTAAATTTTGGTTATAAATAATTGTATAGAGTCTTCTTTAGGCAGGATTACTTCAAGTTCTGGGGCAATGCTCAGCCATTAGAAGGTTGGTGAGTGCAGATGTCTTAAAATGAAGAGTACTAAATACAATGGAAGGCAGATCGGTGTATGAAGTTATGAGTGATTTAAATACAACTTAATGCAAATTTTCAGGGATACACAGTTTATATAAACTAGAATTAAAAATCAGTGCCCAGGGTTGAGGGCAGTGAAACCAGAGGTAGAAGTCAAAAGGGGCTTTTTATTTTGAATGACATATGTCTGAAAAACAAAAGTGGACCAAGAGCAAACGTGACAAAATATTAACAGTTGCTAATTTGGAATAAAGTGAATAATATGCTTTGTTTTTTGGCATTGTTCTCTGCATTTTCAATTTCTCAAGATACATTTATAAATGCATTAAAAATGTAAAAGAAGAAGAGCCAGGCATATGGTTATGTCCAAGTCCCAGAGAAATCACTATGGTGTCACAAGAATGCTCTTGACAGAGGCACAGACCCAAATGTGGGGAAGTCAGCATTCAGACAGCGTGGTCAGCTGGCTTCCCAGAGCAAAGGAGGATTGCATCTTCTGAAAACTGCCTGCACCAGAGCTGACTAAAGTTGCTCAGGGGCCTTGCCCTTGGATATCATTTGCAGAATCGTTTTAAATACACCCATCATCAGGGAACCAGTTCACAGAGGTGATGGCATACGGGAAATCATCTCTCCCTGCTCTCATGTCCTGGGTCCCTTCAAAGAGAAGAGGTCAGCGCTCAGGTCCCCCTGATGACAGCCTCACTGCTTCATCAGATGTGAGCTGAGTCCCGAATTGCTGAGGGGAAAATAAAGCATCCATCTGCCAAGTGTGACCCCGGCCTTTCCTCAGAGGAGTTTTCTTTCGACTGTACTTGGCTTCACAGATTGCCCTGAATTTGACATCAACAAGGTACAGAATAGTTGTCTAAGAAAAAATAATATTGTATGTAGAATTCTAACGGATTTCTTAAATGCTATATTGATTTCCCTTCATTTTAGCAAATGAAATTCATATATTCACACTGTTTTCTTTTCTAGCAGCTTAATTCAGATTTTGTGCTGCAATAAAATCTAACCATGTTCCACTTACTTTTCATTTTGGAGTTGGTTTAGTTGATTTGTAGTAATTGCTTCAATAGAATGGTTCCAGGACACCTGTCAAATTTTTTTGGTTGCCTTTTTAGTGTTTGGAGAAGAATCTGTGTAGGTTAGGAATTCTCAGTTTTATCAGCAGCTTTCTAACAAGACTGCTGCCTTTAAAGGCCTCTACCTTTATCCCTTAAAGACTGGAGAGGGATGATTGATAAGTCTTTTCATCCTACAAACAAAAGAGCTTCAAGATATAAAATTCAACATATAAAATAAGTTACTCAAAATATGTACTTAAAAGCCATTGTTTATATTTTCTTGAGGAATTCATGGTAAGAGTCCTAGGTAAGTAAGTAGATGATAGAAAGATAAATAGACAGACAGACATCTAAACAGATGAAGTGGAACTCCTCTATTACTTAAACATACTTGCTTTATAAAATTTGGTTTACCGCTTAGTTCAATGAAAACATCCATCTTATAAAACAAGGAAGACATGTATACAAAACAGATCTGGTATATAGCCACTCTTACGTCTTCAGCAGAAAGCATTCCTACAGAGAAGCAATATGTATAGTCTTTTAGGAATATTAACAAGTTATGACATGACATTCAAACAAAGGTAATTAACACCTCCACTCAACTCTAAAATTGTTCTGTAGAATTTGAAAAACAACATGATAGTGTGTGAGCTGACAGAATTTAATTACAAAATGATGCTGAGTTTGTTCAGGAAGATTTAATTTTATTAAAAAAGTTCTCTCATTGGTCTTTCTTAAGCTCCTACAGCATTCTAGATGTGTTAAAATGTTGTAATATTCAGACAAATTCTGATCACTAGAAATTTCCCAATTTCTCAGTGTTGAATTCAATAGATCCTAAATTATAACATATTATGTGCTGATTTTATACGTCTCTGTTCTATACATTATTTAATGAGATGATTATTCATATTCATTTCTAGCTCATTAATTCCTTAGCTTGTATTTTTGCTCATTGCTTTGCAATACCAAGGAAAGTGCTGAATGACTTCCCAATAAACCTCTCTGAGACTATTTTAATCATTCCTCATCAATTCATCAAGTTCATCCTCAATTTCACAATGAAGATAATAATAGTGAAATAAATTTTCTCCTTATTAATGTTTCCCCCATTGGGATCTCATGAAGAGATTATATTGGCACTGATGTTAATGGAAGGTCAGAGAGTGAAAAGCGAGGCATGGGGGAGAAGGAGATCAGAAAGGAGGCGCACTTAGATTTATGTTTGTGCAATTGTGCAGGCATAAGATCAGCAAAAAGATAGATGAGATACTCATAAAAATTCAGAAGATAAAGTGACAAATCACCTACAGGAAGATTAAAGAGCATTAGGTGGAGGCTAAAGCAGCAACAAAATGGAAAAATATATATTATTAAACAAAGTCTATTCAGTTCCCAAACTTGCTCCATTTCTCAAGATTTGTTTGCCCATCTTTTGTGCATTTGTTTCTTCCACCATCATTTATTCATTTGAACTTCAGCTGAGAGTATAGTATGCATGAATCCATGTCCCACAAAATGTTAGAACTATTAATAGGGGAGAACATTTTTTTCTGTATCAGTCTCTTCATTACAAAATTGAGAATGAATTTGGTAAACTGGTGGGGAATATTGCCCTTAGCTACTCTGCGAGTCTATATGAGGCAAAGTAGACTTTAGCCAAGTAAATTAACTTAATATCATAGGTAGTTAATTACCTGTTCTGTCTGGTGAGATGCCATATAATATGAAACAGCCTCAAGAGAAAAAAATTCAAGAATATGATGCTTGTGAAATTGTACTACCTGTCAATGCCCTACAGTGTTTATGAGTAGAGCATGAATTGTGTTCGGTTAAACTTTCATTTTGAAGTTTCTTTCTTCCCAAAGCACATAGTAGGGGATTCTAGGGAGCACTGGTCAGTCATGGGAGGCAGAGAGGAACACAGACTTTCTCTGTGATTTGAAGTCAATTATGAGTAAGGGAAACTTTTGGAAGCTGTCATATATGTCTTTTGACCAAAGAATGCAGAGGCCTGTTCCTTTCGACTGATTTCAGGGAGATGAGACCAGCTTGTCATGGATACTGTCCTTCCCAGAGGTTTGGACTGCAGGACCTCTCAAGGTCTTTCCTGACTCTGTGATCAGTTGCCATGAACTAAAACTTGGTGTCCTGTTCCAAGACAAGGAATTAAATATTTATGGAAAAGCTTTTCATCTGATGATCTCGTTTCCTTTTATATTGAACTAGAAGCCCAGTGCATGAAATTCATGCACAGGGGTGTGTGTCCCTCAGCCCAGCCTGCACCCTCTCCAATCTGGGACCCCTCGAGGGATGTCCCTCTCACAATACAGGACTGCGGGCTCCCAACTGCTCGCCTGCCTGCCTTCCTGATTGCCCTTAACCACTTCTGCCTGCCAGCCTGATCACCCCCTAACCACTCCCCTGACAGCCTGATTGATGCCTAACTGCTTCCTTGTCAGCCTGATTGCCCCTAAGTGCCCTCCCGTGCAGGCCTGGTGCCCCTCAACTGCTCTCCCCTGCAGGCCTGATTCCCCCCCAACTGCTCTCCCCTGCAGGCCTGGGTCCCCACCAATTGCCCTTCCCTGCAGGCCCAGTCGCCCCCAACTTCCCTCCTCTGCCAGCCTGGTCACCCCTAACTGCCCTCCGCTGCAGGCATGGTCACCCTTAACTGCTCTACCCTGCAGGCCTGGTGCCCCTCAACTGCTCTCCCCTGCAGGCCTGGTCCCTCCCAACTGCCCTCCCCTGCTGGCCATCTTGTGGTGGCCATCTTGTGTCCACATGGAAGCAGCCATCTTTGACCACATGGGGGAAGCCATCTTGTGTGTTGGAGTGATGGCCAATTTGCATATTACTCTTTTATTAGATAGGATTCTAGCAGTTGGTTTGAGAAAGACTAAAGGTTCTATTCAAAATTTTTGGAATCCCTAGGACAGTGGTTGGCAAACTGCTGCTCACGAGCCACATGCAGCTCGCGAGCCATGGTTTGCCGCTCCTTTGACTAATGAGTTTGCCGATCACTGGGATAAGGGCTTAATCCCAAGGAACAACAACAGCCTGTAATTATTGGAATCGAGAGTCTAGTGGTCGGCAAACTGATTAATCAACAGAGCCGCAGTTTGCTGACCACTGCCTTTGGACCTTCAGGTTGATAATTGGATAGTATATTACTATACAGAAGTAAGAAAAAAATGCCTGGCATAATTGTGCAAAGTTTGTTTTCTCTGCTCTGTGGGAATTCTCAGGGGTTTCATTAACAGATGGTTACTGAAAGTGGGGTATCCTGGAGTCTGGACTGGTGAATATCATTCTTCTTCATTATTTAACAACTATCCTGCACAGTTCAGATCTAAAACACAAACATTTAATTCAGAGCATGCTGGACAATAAATTGCCTTATCTGGAATTTTAAGTTTTTATTCGCTTCAATTAAGAAATGCTAGCGGTGCATAACACTAATTAATCAAAGACATTGAGTTTTATTTACTTGTGAGTCACCATTAGGTTAGATTTATAAACTGGATCTTTTTCAAAAGTCATCTAGTCTCATGTGTATACTTAACTCAGTAAATATACTAAAATGCTAAACTAAGGCATTTCTCCAAAAACAACGTTTAGAGACAGATTCTTCTTCTAGGGTTGATGTGATGATTAATTAAATAAATAAAGCAGCAAGTAAATGGTAGCTATCAGAATAAGCATCTTGATAATATCCCAAATCCTAGAGTTCACCTAAATTGATGGGTGTGCTAGGCCTCCAGTCCTACCCCAACCCAATCAAGATTATTATGCCTGTTGTCTAATTCTGACTCTTCATACATATAAAAAAATACAATAATTCTGTAAATAATATTGACCATGTGTTGGTCAATGTTGAAATTTGGTGATAGCTACTTAAAAGTTTATTATTCTGTTGTATTTTTTGGTATTTAAAAACACTACCTATAATAAGTAAAGAAAAAATATTTAAAATTTATAATATTGTGCCTTGACTATATAAAATGGAAAATAATAAATGTAGTAAAGGGTAGTAAATACTTGTTGTGAATGTGGAACATCTAATCCAGGACTCAGCTGTCACACTAGATAACAACAACTTGATAATGCTCTGTTTCCGGAGCTTTACCGCATTGATGCTTAAGGTGTGTGCATTTTCAATGGGCACAGCACACTGCAGCCCAAATTCCTCAGGTCAAGTGATTCAGCTCTCTCAGACTCCACTATGTCAAACAACTATACGCCAATTATTTTTACCCAGGTTAATCTGATTGCACAAACTCTCCTGCTTATCACAGAGCAGCAATCAGCTTGATGATGTAACCTTACATTGGTTCTTCCATCACCCCTTCCTCATTTCACTTGCCCCCACCCATGCTCTTTGGGATTAACTCCCTAATAGAGTACACATAAACTTTGCCTCAGGTACTTTAGACTCCATTCTCAGCTCTGTTAGAAATTTAATACTGGTGGAGGTACTAAAGAAAATTCAGTCCTGGGTGCCAGAGGGAATCTGGTGCCGGCAGCTGAGGGAAGGAAGGCCTACTCTTGTATGAATTTCATGCATTGGGCCTCTAATTAAATGATAATAAAGGAAAACTATGAGCAACAGCATGCCCACACATTTGGTAATCTAGATGAATGGACCAATTTGTTGACATAATCTGTCAAAACTCACACAAAAAGAATAGACCTATATCAATTTTTAAAAGTAGAATTAACAATTATTAGAAAATGTATTCTAAAGTTTATATAGTTCACATGGAAAAGCCAATGACATAGTATAGCCAACATAATATTAAAGAAGAACAAAGTTGGAAGACTAACACTACCTGATTTCAAGACTTACTATAAAGCTATCATACCAAAACTATGTGGTATTGGCAAAAGAATAGACAAATAGACCAAGGGGACAGAATAGAGAGCCTAAAAATAGACTACACAAAAATATAGGCAACTGATCTTTGACTAAGGGGTGAAGGCAATGAAATGGACCAAAGATAGTTCTTTTAGTAAGTAGTGCTGGAATAACTGAACATCCACAGGCAAAAATAAATAAATAAATAAATAAATAAAATAAAGTGAATCTACATACACACCTTACACTATTCACAAAAATTAACTCAAAGTGGGATACAGGACTAAATGTAAAGCTCAAAACTAAAAAACTCCTAGAAAATAACAAAGGAGAAAACTTATAGATATGAGTTATGAGGTATGGTGATGACTTTTTATATACAACTAGAGGCCTGATGCACGAATTTGTGCACAGGTGGGGTCTGCCTGGCCTGGCCCCGATTGAGGTGGATTGGGGCCAGGCCTGCCCAGGGGGGTGAGGAGTGGGATGGAGGGAGGGAAGGACAGGAGGTTGGCTGGCTGCCCTGCCCCTATCAGGGCCTGATTAATGCCGGGCCAGGCAGTGGGAAGGGCTGTGGGAGGTTGGCCAGCCGGCCCCTCCCCAAATCAGGCTGGTTGGCTGGCCGTTCCAGTTGTTCCAGTATTATGCTTGCTGATTTTTTATATATATAGATACCAAAGTCAATATATATAATCTAGTCTCATGTATACTTAACTCAGTAAATATGTTAAAATGCTAAACTAAGGTATTTCTCCAAAAACAATTTTTAAAACAAAAGAAATAATGTATAAACTGGATTTAATTAAAATTAAAACTTCTACTTTGCAAAAGACATGGTCAAAGGAATAAAAAAAATGAGCCACATACTGGGAGAAAATATTTGCAAAAGATACATCTAATAAAATACACAGAAAATTCAACAATGAGAAACCAAACTTGATTTAAATATAGGCCAGCCCAGCTGGCATAGCTCAGTGGTTGAGTGTTGACCCATGAACCAGGAGGTCACCGTTTGATTCCTTGTCAGGGCACATGCCTGGGTTGCAGGCTTGATCCCCAGTGTGAGGCATGCAAGAGGCAGCTGATCAATGGTTCTCTCTCATCATTGATTTTTCTACCTCTCTCTCCCTCAACCCTCTCTCTGAAATCAAAAACAATATTTTTTAAATAGGCTAAAGATATTAACAGACCAAAGATGATGTACATATAGCAAATAAGCATATGAAAAAAATGTTCCACATCATATGTCATTCAGGAGATGAAAATTAAAACAATGAGATAGATGTCCAAAATTCAGAACACGGACAACACCAAATGCTGAAGAGGACATGGAACAACAGGAACTGCCATGCACTGCTGACGGGAATGCAAATGGTATAGCCACATTGAAAGACAGTCTGGCAGTTTCTTAAAAATATAAACATACTCTTACCACACAATCTAGTGATCCACTCCTTGTTATTTACTCAAAGCAGTTAAAACCTTGTGTCCACACATAAACCTTCATATGAATGTTTATAGTAGCTTTATTCATAATTGCCAGAACTTAGAAGCAAGCAAGATGCCTTCAGTAGGTAAATGGATAAACTGTAGTACATCCACATCATCACATGATGAATACCATTCAGAACTAAAAAGAAATGAGCTTTCAAGCCATGAAAATACATGCAAGATTCTTAAATGCATATTACTTAGTGAAAGAAGCAGCCTAAAAAGTCTACATACTGAATGAATCCAACTGCAAGACATTTTGAAGAAGACAAAACAATGAAGATAGTAAAAAGGTCAATGATTGCCAGGGTTAGAAGGGAGGGAGGGATGAATAGGTGAAGGATTTGGGAAGCAGTGAAACTATTCTGTATGATACTGTAATGGAAGATACATGCCATTATACATTTGTCAAAACCCACACAATATACACCACCACCCATGTATCCTAAGGTAAATTATGGAGTTTGTGTGATAATATGTCAATGTAATATCATTACTACTATAATCACAGTGAAAGGAATTTTAGGGAGAAAATAGGCAGGTTTAGGGAGTCTTAGGAATAAAGAGGGCCCATGGGCCCTAACCAGTTTGGCTCAGTGCATAGAGTATCAACCTGCGAAATGAAGTGTCCCAGGTTCGATTCTGGTCAAGGGCATTGCGGACACATGCCCAGTAGGGAGTGTGCAGGAGGCAGCTGATCGATGTTTCTAACTCTCTATCCCTTCCCCTTCCTCTCTGTAAAAAAAAAAAAATCAGTAAAAATAAATAAATAAATAAATAAAAGAGGGCCCATGGGCGAGGAATGCATAGGTAAGGGCTTGGAGCCACCAGAAGGCATACATTCACAGAGAATAGAGAGGTGCCACAAAATAATGGAAGAAGACATACTAGTAGATTCACAGAGGATAAAGAAAAATCACAGAGTATGGGGAAAAAAAGAAATATATTTTCACATAGGATAGAGAAATGTGGACAGATGCTAGAAAGAGGGAAACATGTTCCCAGGAGATAGAGTTATGTTACAAGATAAGGGGGAGAGGACAAGGGGGCACCACATGGGTTTTGGACTTTGAAGCTGATGTTCTGCCAAAGACTGACCAATTAGAAAAGCACAGAATCATAAAATGGGGAAGAGGTCCAATTAGAAGAGAGCATGAAGAGACAAAGAACAACAGCATTTATAAGCCTTAGAATTAAGGGGCTTAGTGGGTTACCCCCATCTTGGGAAGCCCTCCCGAAGTGGTAGTCTGTATTTGCTTCCAATAAATTTCCACCCTTTTACTAACAAGTCCTTTCAGTCTGCAAATTTTACTCTTCCAACTTTGTGAGGCAAGAACCCCCAAGGGGGAGATCAACTCCCCGCACCCCACATTTCAGATTTGGTGGCCTGTAGGGGAACATTCGTGCAGTCATCTCTCTGTGTTGAATGGTGAGTACAGCAGACTCTGTCACCTTCTCACTATCCCTTAGTAGGTTCATCAATTGTATCATGTTACAATTCTGTTGTAAGATGTGGATAGTAGGGAAGGCTGTGCTTATATAGGGCAAAGAATATATGGGAACTCTGTACTTTCTACTCAATTTTGCTTTGAACCTAAGATTGCCTTAAAAAAATGAATTCTATTTAAAAGGAAAAAACAATTTTTAAAAATCACTTAAGATAATTCTTAGGTATACCAAAACACTCAGAACCACTCACTTATATTTTGGAATAAGGTCACAAAGGAAATTTTACACCAATTTTTTTAAAGTATATGAAGCCAAGAATGCAAGTCTGTCTTGAAATTGTTCCTTTTTTTAAAGAGAAAAAGGAGTATAATTCGCAAGTCCACAGTTTTTTCCTAACTTCTGCCCCTACCCTTAAGAGATAAATTCATGATCTAACCCTTTATCCCAGTCTGGCTATAATATGCATGGGAAAATATTTAGGTGAATTAATTAATTAATTAGCACAGTCTCCTATTTGGAAATCATTTCTAAAATGTCAGCTGTGCTACTTTGGTTTTTGTTTGTTTGTTTGTTTTTTACGTTTTATGTATTTATTTATTTATTTACTTTATTGTTTGAAGTATTACAAATAGTAGTACATATGTCTCCTTTTTTTTTCTCCATTGACCTCCCCCCAGCTTCCCCTACCCCCCAGTACATGCCTTCACCTGCCTGCCCTTCCCTCCCCCCCAGTGTCTTGTATCCATTGGTTATGCTTATATGCATGCGTACAAGTCCTTTGGTTGATCTCATACAGCCCCCCTCGCCCAACCTCCCCTGCCTTCCCAATGTAGTTTGACAGTCTGTTCAATACTTCTTTGCCTCTGTATCTATTTTCCACCCATTTCTTTCCTTTAAGAAATTTTGCCTCTTCAGACTAGAAATGAACATATAATAACAAAAAAAATAATAATAGTAAAAAATGTTTGAGTCCCAATTTCAATGTCCAACAGTTCTGAGTCCCTGTTTCAATGTCTAACAGTTCCTTATGTGTACATGTCAGCAATGATATCTGGATGGTGGGCATATGGTGGCAATGCGGGTCCGACCCTTTCTGGTTTGGTCCTAGGTAACCTGCAGCGGTGCACAGCTGCTGACTGCTCACGTGGCAAGGCGTTGTCAGCGTCTTCCATCTCTGGACTGTTTTTCCTCTTGTCTTCGTGGTTGGAGCAGACCTGTCAATTCCTCTCTGTTGCAGGAATCCACATGGTCTTGGAGTTGTTTTCTGAAGATATATAAACATATTCTAGAACAAAAGTTAATAAAGGAATCCTTTCTATATAATTGATTTGGGATCCTTTTTATTTTTGCCCAAATGATTTTCCTTTGTCTTATTTAGACACCATGTGCATTTTTCATGGGTGTCTTGCTGTTAGCATTACAAATGAAAATTAATTTTGTAAAGTAAAAATTTTCTAGATGTAATTTACTTATAGGATATTTTTCCTTACATGATATTACCCTACTATCCCCCCCCCTTTTTTTTGATTGATGGAGGTTTTTGTAAATTTTATAATGCAGTCTTGATAACTTTGAATTTTTTTAAAATACATCTTTATTGTTCAGATTATTACAGGTGTTCCTCTTTTTCTTTTTTCCCCATAGCTTCCCTCCATCTGATTCCCCACCCCACCCCATGCCCTTATCCCCCGCCACTGTCTTCATCCATAGGATTAAGATTTTTGTCCAATCTCTTCCCACTCCAGATAACTTTAAATTTTAATTTTTTTTTTTTGCCCAAAAATATGACTGCTTTAGGTTCATTGCATGTTCAGGAATTTTACCATGAGATGAACTACCAATAGAAATTTTAGTTATTACTTTAAGAACAGCTTTTTGACAACATTAAAATTATTTTAGTTCTGGAATTTCTTATTTGTATTAGAATTCAATTTGTTTTAAGTACCTTATTATGTTGGAAGAGAATACTTTGGATAGTGAAATTATCTTGTAAAATTTTCAAAGTAAAATGTGATTTTAAAGATAAATCTAGTTAATTTTGGAGAATAAATTCTTTCCACAGGACTTCTATAGAATTATAATTTTCTGCTGTGCTACTTTGGAAAAAAGAATCCACACTGATGGGAGCTGGCTTTCTAATTCCCTATCGGTTAAAATTTCAATAGACCTGCCTGCTTCTGTTTATGCCAACTGTATTGGTCACCTCGCAGGAGAATATCTCAAAAGCTCCTGGTAACCCTTTAACAATCCATAAAACATTAAAATTATTTTAGTTCTGGAATTTCTTATTTTTATTAGAATTCAATTTGTTATAAATACTTATTATGTTGGAAGAGAATACTTTGGACAGTGAAATTATCTTGTAAAATTTTCAAAGTAAAATGTGATTTTAAAGATAAATCTAGTTAATTTTGGAGAATAAATTCTTTCCACAGGACTTCTATAGAATTATAATTTTCTGATTTAAATTAATTGTTGTCTCTCCATTTTCCAAGTGTGAACACATAGCACCGAAGGGAAATTCACTCTGTTATGTAAAAGGGGCTCCATTTTGAAGTTCACTGCATCATGACAAATGGTGAATTTACATATTTAGACCTAATTTTAGGTTAACAAGTTCTGCATAGGTCTAAGGAAACTTAGCAGGATGTGCTCCTGACATATATTGGAACAGAAAGTGTTTCAGGCAAAGGAATATGACATTAAACCAAGATGTCTTTAGGGCGATCCTGAGTTTATCTGTCATGCCTGAGGGAATGTTCACATAAAAGGGATGTAGTGTCAAGGTGACCATGTCATAAAGAAGGCTTGAGACACTGGTCCTAATATAAATCATCCATGGGAAGTATGTATTTGACAGTCTACCCCATGGGACTAATTCAGGAAATACATGAAAACTAACTTTACTATCTTAACTAAGCTCTGGCAAAAGGACAAAGAAGAGAGACTAGCATATGGACATATTAAGCCAAAAGTAAAGTTAAAAGAGTCATGCTGAGAAAGTTGGCATGTTTATATATCCATGTATGCACATGTGTGTCTATATACTTCTGTGTTTATACATATATGCATGCATTATATATACATATATGATATATACCATATATTATTAAGTATGTAATCATATAATTTATATATTAAATTGTTTTACTAAAAATCTATAAGGTTGAGAGAAATCTATATTTCAATACAGCAATCTCTCAATAAAAAAAAAAAAAAAAACAGCTAAAGGAGCAGATAATTCACCAAAAGAAAAAAAAATAAAGCTGAATGTGTAATAAATATTTGAGAAGATTCTCAATTTTATTAGTAATAAAAATGCAAATAAAAACCATTTTACTGATAATATTGTTTTAAAAAAGATGACAGGAAATATTGGTGAAACTGTGGGTAAACTGAATTCCCATAATTGCTGCTGGGAGTATAAATGGGCTCAACCACTGTGAAAAGCAGTTTGGAAGAACTTGTATCTATACCCTCAATCCAGAAATTGTTCTTATAAATTTCCTAGAGAAACCTTGCCTGGGATTACGTAGAAGGTTGTTACTACTGAATTATTTTTTTTAATATATTTTATTGATTTTTTTTACAGAGAGGAAGGAAGAGGGATAGGGAGCTAGAAACATCGATGAGAGACAAACATCGATCAGCTGCCTCCTGCACACCCCCTTCTGGGGATGTGCCCGCAACCAAGGTACATGCCCTTGACCGGAATCGAACCTGGGACCCTTCAGTCCGCAGGCCGACGCTGCTGAATTATTTTTAATATTTTGTCCCTTCCACCATTTATTTAGCCACCATTGAGTTATACCTTCTATACAGATGACCCAATTCCTTTATAACCCCCAAAGTAACTGTGGAGTGAAGTATTCAGGAAGTTCCTTCTATGGGGCATAGTTGATGGAGGGGGAAAGCATCCAGAAAGAATGCATGGGATGATTAGCAGAGTATTTGAGCTTCTCCTGAATCACCATATGTAAAAAAGGTAGAATAATATGTATGCTAATACTGAAAAAAATGACTTGAGGACACTCAAATCTAAATGAATCTTGTCATCCAGTCAGGTGATTTTGGAAAATACAAATGCATTTCTGAGAACTTTCAATTGTCAAACATTGTTTGAATTCACTTAATCCTATTAAATGAATTAAACAAGGAGACCACTAGACTGATGTGGCTCTAATGCTGTGGCAGCTCACATAAACAATTCAAAATCTATGCCTGTAAATACCTCAAAGTAACAAAATCAACACACTAAGGAAAACCAGTAACAAACAGCCAGTAGGCTTTCAGCGATAGCCAATCAAATCACTTTCTTTCTTTGCTTCTTTCCCTGGCTCCTGCCTGTGTGACAGCCACTTCTGGGTTTGGTACTGCCCTATTCCAATAGATTTTTGCTCAAAGAAACTCTTAAAATGTTTACTATGCCTCGGTTAATATTTTAACAATCCTCATATAAATTCTTTGAGGTAGGTCAGTAAGTTGCTTAACATGGTGCAGATAGTATATTGGCAGAGCTGTGAGTTGAATCCAGTATTGGTCCTGAGTGTGAATGTGCTTTTGCTCTCACTCCTAGAATGAATGAACAGGAGACGCTCAAGCCTTAATATCAAGTGAAGAAAAGGAATGCCTCTCAGTATCTGCACCCACACAAAAATAAATCCCTAAATAATCATAACAACTCTGTTAATGATCTTATATATGAAAAAAAAAAAAGACCTATTGAATGCAATTATTTCACATTTTAATAAGAATATTCACCTTTTCCAAAACATTCAACTGAAGAGCCCTTTAAAAAGATGTTTGCTTCCCTGGCTGGGTGGCTCAGTTGGTTGGAGCATCTTCCCATACACAGAAAGATTGAGGGCACATAACATGGGTTTTGGATTCCATCTCTGATTGGGTTGCATAATGAAGGCAATTGATGGATGTTTCTCTTTCTCTTTTCCTTCCTCCTTCTCTCTCTAGAAATCAATAAAAACATCCTCAGGTGAGAAAATATATATGTTTGCAAATTCATTAACTTTTACAACTTTCAATTGAATACACTTTTGGCTTTACCCTAATAGAAAGAAAATCTTAGATAAATGCTATTTACATGCTGACCAGTGAGATATGCTTTGGCCAGTGGATTGTAGCTCCTAATACAAAATAAAAGTCAAAGAATATGCAGTGAAAGCTGCCAACGGTAAAGTGCAGCTCCCACTTTACGTATTTGTTACTATTCATTATTTGTAGAATTAATCCTACTCACTATCATAAAATATTTTTAAGCTTCTGGTAGCATAAGCAACTCTTTCTTTTTTCCTTTTTCTTATTCCTCACTGGCATTCAGTTGTTCTACAGACTTCTCCCTTAAAACTTGCTTGCTTGTTAAAAATGACTTAAGAATTGGTTCCCAGTAAGAAGAGGCCTAGTCCTTATTATTGTGTTACAGTCTAAGCACTGTTTTACATGCTTCTTATGTGATGCATCATTCTGTCCTTATAGTGATCCTATCAAGAGATGAGTCTGCCTCAGTTTTTATGTGTTTTTTTGTTTGTTTGTTTGTTTTGTTTTTTGTTAATCCTCACCTGAGGATATTTTCCCACTGATTTTTAGAGAGAGTGGAAGGGAAAGGGAAAGACAGAGAGAAACATCAATGAAAACACATTGATTGGTTGCCTCCTGCAGGAGCCCTGACCAGGGCCCAGACTGGGGAGGAGCCTGCAACCAAAGTAATGCCCTTGATCAGAACTGAACCCAGGACTCTTTGGTCTGCAGGCCAACACTCTATCCACTGAGCCAAACACGCTAGGACCAGTCTCAGGTTTCACATGAAGAAATCGTAGCTGAGGGAGAGAAAGTATTATGCTGAAGTGACCTGCTCAAAAATATATCTGTAAAAATTAAACGGGAAAAATCCAGGTACAGTATTTCATTAGCATAAGGCACACTGCATAATAAGTCCTTGATGCCAGCTTCCATGTTGACATTCTCCCTTCAACGGCTCTCGGTTTCATGACTGTCATCCTGGTGGAGGCACCCTCTCATGGGCCAGAGTCATAACTTGTACGCCTTTGCTCAAAACTCTTTAATGGCTTTCTGTTCTACTCAGCCTGAAATCCAATGTCTTTACCATGTCTCCCAACCAACTCTCCAGGCCTAGTTCCTAACACTGTCACCCTTCTCTCCAGCCACACCACACTTCTTGCATCTCGTCCTTGAATATGCCAGAGTCACTGCACTGCAAGTCCTCCCTCAGGCTCACTCTGCACCCACTGCACTCATGGCCCCTCCTTCTGGCTGGCATGCTTTTTTACCCCAGACATCCTCATTAACACATTCCCTCAATTTCTTCAGGTATATAAGATCATCACATGATACCTCACCATAGGTCATGTCTGGCCCTCTTATCTAAGGAGGCACTTGGTTATTCTCTGTTGTTGTTGTTTTTTTACCTGACTTCGTGTTTCTTTGTAGGTTTTTAATACTTAATATAGTAAATAATTTTATTTGCTTATACATATACAATTATATCCCTATGTAGTTGAAGACAGGTGACCAAGTTCTAGCCAAAATATGTAAGCAGCAGTGATCTGCACCACTCAAGTTTCTCCACCCCTCTTTTTCTCACACTGCAAGCCAGAACTTGGAAATGATGGTTGAATCAAATCTGAACCCACGAATAATGAAAGTACAACAATAAAGAAGGAATCTGCTCCTTGAAAGACCTCAAGAAGCAGAGTCACTTTCTGTCCCTGGACCATCAGCCCTCCTTGCATTTGGGGAGTCCCATTTTACCAAAGCTTATCTGGTACCTTAACAAATACAGAGCCTAAACTAAGACAGCTTTATTTGGCATGGAGAAAAAAAGAATGACTTTAGAGTTTGAGAAAATTAAAATAACAAGACTAGGTGACTGATGGGTTCTGTCAGGAAAGGGAGATGAGGGAATAGAAAATGACCCTGAGGATTTTGACTTAGGAATGGGATGAGGGTATTGCCATTAATCAAGGGAGAGATGTTTATCTCAGGGAGGGGTGGAAGGATGAGTCATGTTGTGAATATATTAAGATGAAGATGCCTCTGTGACATCAGGGTGGAGATTTCCAATAAATTTTCCATTTCCTGCTTCAACTAGGACAGTACAAGTAGATCTAGGATCTATACCTTGGTCTTCAATGTAAGATTTTATGGTCTGTGCCTAAAAAATGTGTAGTTCACAGGAAAGGTGGCAAGTTTTCTCATGTAGTAAAAAATAAAAGATCATAAATCATACATACATACATACATATGGATATGTATCTTATATTCATAAAAAATAGGCAATTCAAATATCTACTAGTACACTATTTGCAAGATACATATCTTGTTCCCTTTTTTGGAGCAGGCACTCATATTAGCTTACCACATCACTTGAATGAAAGAATGCACATTTGAGGAGCCTTAAGCCTTCTGAAATGTCACTTAATGTCCATCATCCTAATTACAAGGAATATATAGCTTCCCTGAAAAGTTTCTAAAAATCAGCATCTCTTCCTTTTAGGCTTTTACTAGAGAAACATTTTAACACATTTCAAAATGTTAGCTCATGTTTAAATAATTTTTTAAAGTACCAGTTTTTCCCTAAGATGGCCTCTTATAACACAAAAATAGTGAAATATCTCTTGCTCCACAAATTTCACCAAATATATGCACTTGTATATGTACATAAACATGTTTATGTATAGGAACTTCAGCCTGGAAGCAACCATTTTTAAGTATCATTAACAGGAGAATAAAGTTCTGTGAAAAAAGTGCTTATAGCTCTCAAAAGTGTTAGAATTCAGCATAATGAATCTGAGTTAACCGTGGCCCACCAGGCAAGGAGTTAAATGAGTTAGGTATGTGGGTTAACAGACATGTCTTCTGTCTGCTACTAATCACCTGTTAGGGCAAAAGGAATAAGGTATGAGAGAAGACAAGGAAGCAATGTGGAGAAAGCAGTAGGTTTCCCCAGGCTACCAAGGTAATCACAGCTGGAAAAGAGAACCTCTAGTTCACATATGGGAAATAGGTGGCTTATGACTAAGATACCATATTCTCTGTGAAGAGGGGGCAGCTTTCACTCCTAAAAGTGGAGCACAGGATTGCCTGAACAGCCCTTAGGAGTTCTTTGAGAAGTGGGATTCGCTTTCAGGCTTGAAAAGGGTGGGGCAGTTGTGAAATAAAGTTCAGCATTCTTCTTTTAATCTTTATGTTATTTTCCAATAACTGTGAAATTGGGTGAAGGGTGAACAAGCTCCAATGTTTTAAGGTGATTTTCCAAAGACATTCAACACTCAAATATGGGTCATTATTCTCAAGACCTAGAGTCTGCAGAAATTGTAACCATAAAGCACAAATGAATTTGATGATGCTTGACATATCATAAGCAATGCTCACTTGAGAAATTTTCTTCTCTATCATTTTACTTCTACAAAACATTGCTTTGTTCACTTTCAAATGTGCAAATCTTCTTTATTTGTCACTTCTAAATCATATACTATTTGACTGCCTCTCCTACGATATCCTTCTAGAAATCTAGCTCATTGAGACATGTTAGGTTTGAGATTGGAAATAGAAAAAATAATCCATGTTAAGTAAAACAAGTAGTTTCCCCCTTAAAGAATAATTATGAAATGTTTAAATGTATTTGAAATTAGGAATATACAAAAAGGTTTCTCTATGACTATTTCATTAGTTATACAAGAAAATAGCTATGTGTTTTATATATTCTTTATGTTGTTGGAAATCCAATGGCTAAAGTTGTAAATGAATCTTCATTTTAAAATAAAATATGTACAGAGCAAGAGCAGAGCAGACTTTGTGAACACTTCTGACAATCCAATATGGAGTCACTGTCAGCCATGACAGTTAAGTCAGGTACAAAGTCAAGTCAAAGGAATTGGGATGTAACAGGAACAACCTTAGGAGAGACCCTGAATGCCCAAAACCCCAAGTCTGGACAACTTGATAAGGACTCCATCTGGACATTGATATGAGTGGGACCTCTAACCCCTATGGGATATAAGAACTCAGAGCTCTGACCACCCAAGCCTTGAGCTTGGCTGTACCACAGGTCACTCTCAGAGCCCTGCTGGACTTACCCTCTACTGGAAACCTGCTGCCCCAGCAGCCACCTGGCTCGAGACCAATGCCTGCCCCTCTCCACCTGTAGACTCCACCACTGACTGGGATTTCATACCGGACACTGGTTCTACTGGCTTCTATCATGTAAGCACCCCATCTCTATGTGAAACCTATGTCACATAGGTGACTCTATTGGCTTATTGGGGAGGTCTTCCCTAATCAACCTGGCATTGTGGAAATATACAGATGTGTGTGAGTGACTTTTTGGGGGGATGCTTCCTTTCTCATGCCAGATACACAGAGAATAATGATAACTAAGTGATTTCTTATTCCTTGTCAGCCTTATTTCAAGATTTAGCATCAAACAGCCAGTACTTACTCATCCAGGGTTTTACAACCACCATATTAACAAATGTCAGTGGTATGTTGAGACTTACAATGAGACCAGACATAGATTCCAGCTGGGTAAGAGTATCAAGGCTTAGTTACTTAAAGTTATGAACAATTAGGATACACAGTCAGTATTTTTCATTGTCAAGTGGAGTATAAGAGTTCAGGTCACCACAAGAGTGGACACACATATTTCTGAATAAGGGTGATCCGAGAACTGTTGGTTGTTCAGTGGTCCTTCTGAGTCCGTATCTATATATATAAGGTAGGAGCATTTCTGTGCACAGGTTAATCTGAACTTGTTGGGGACCAGCTCATTGAGGCTAGTCCTCCCTCATCTATCTTGAGATTATTCAATATACAATGTGACTACACAGCAGACTACAAACATTCTGATATGGACCCAGTTCTCATTTATCACCCTCAGCTTCCCAGGCTAACAAAGCCTCCTACAAGAACATACTTGGGTTAAAAGCTACAGTATTATAGTGAAGGTCAGTTATGGGATTTTTCTGGAAATTGTATGTGGGAATAAAATGATTTAATCAATGTAGAAAGCCTGGCCAAGAATAAAGTAAGTATGCCAGAAATGATTGCTCCCTTTTTTTCCAGTCATGTGTTCACTTAAATTAAGGTGAGGTCACCACCTTTGTCCTCAAAATAATGATTAATTATTGAGAAAAGAGGTTTATCCTAATAATGATATTAAGTTTAATTGACATCATTATTTAGGAGGCTGTATATGCCAAGCATTGACCTGCATATAATATATGGAATTTCTCACTTAATCTTCAGAAAGAAGATTAGTGGTAAATACTTTTATTGTTTTGACATTTTGCAAATAAAATTTGTATTGGTTAGCTTTGCTATAGTAGCAAAAGAAACCCCTGGATTTTGATGGCTTTCAATAATGAACAAAGAAGCAATTATTTTGTTCACAATCATTGCTAAAGGTCTATTCCATGTGTTTTCTCCTAATAAAAAGGCTGAAATCTGAAATTCAAAGGAAGGGGAGAGAGAGAGAAATCTGAAATTCAAAGGAGAGGGAGAGAGAGAGAGAGAAAGAAAGAGAAAGAGAGAGAGAAAGGCATGAGCTACTCAATTGCTCTTAAAGCTTCTGCTGGAACATTCAGGCTATTATTGGCAAAGAAAATCATATGGTCAATCTTGAAAACGAGGCAGAGAAATATACTCCACCTACAGGGAAAATATGACAAAATCACACTGTTATAGGCAAAGAGATTTGTAGTCTACCAGGAAGTTAAATATGCCCAAAGCTGTACCCTCATAAGTGAGAAAGCCTGCTTTAGAATATCAATGTAGAGTTTCTACTCTTAACTAATAAATGCAAACATCACATGACTGGTGATAAGTTAGTCCTACAGATAATAATTGATGAAGAGACCAAAAAAAAGCAACTGGCCAAGAACTTTTCCAGTCACTGTGACTTTTTTCATTAGAGAGATGGCAATAGGCAATTTTATTTGGAGTACAAGATTATGAAAGACAGTAATATAATAGAAGCCTAATATGCTAAGTGATTGGTCAACAGGTCGGTCGTTCAACCAATCAAAGTGTAATATGCTAATGAGATGCCAAGGCTGCTCAACCACTAGCTATAACATGCACTGACCACCAGGGGGCAGATGCTCCAACCAGTAGGTTAGCTTGCTGCTGAGGTCCGGCTGATCGGGACTGAGCAAGATGGCCAAACTCCCACATCCGTCCCCAGCCCCGATTGTGCACCAGTGGGTTCCCTCAGCCTGGCTTTCATCCTCTTGCAATCTGGGACCTCTGGGGGGATGTCAGAGAGCTGGTTTTGGTCTATATAATAAAAGTCTAAGCAACTAGTCACTATGATGCGCACTGACCACCAGGGGGCAGACACTCAACACAGGGGCTGCCCCTGGTGGTCAGTGTGCTCCCATAGAGGGAGGGCCACTCAGCCAGAAGCTAGGCTCACAGCTGGTGAGCGCAGCGGCAGTGGCAGGAACCTCTCCTGCCTTCGTGGCAGCGCTAAGGAGCAGCGAGCCAAGCAGTAAGGAGAAGGGAGCTGAGCATTAAGGAACAGCAAGTAGGCGGGCAGTAAGGAGTGAGGGCTCCCAGACTGTGAGAGGGATCCCAGACTGCAAGAGGGCACAGGCTAGGCTGAGGGAACCCCCCCTCCAGTGCCAGAAATGATTTTGTGCACTGGATATATATATATATATATGAATCTGTGCACCAGGCCTGTAATAATAATAATAATAATAATAATAATAATGTATTATTATTATTATTATTATTATTACAGGCCTGGTGCAGATTCATGCACCAGTGGGGTCTCTCAGCCTGGCCTGAGCCCTCTAGCAGCCCAGGACCCCTCGGGGGATGTCGGACTCTGGTTTCAGCCTGGTCTCCGCAGGCCAGGCCAAGGGACCCCACCTGTGTAAGACTCTATACACCAGGCCAGTTTCAGCCCGATCCCTGCAGGCCAGGCCGAGGGACTCCACCGGTGCACGAATCCATGTACTGGGTCTCTAGCATGCATATAAGATCTTTGGTTAATCTCTTCCTGACTTCTCCCCTCCCCACTTCCCTCTGAGACTCATCAGTCTGTTCCATGTTTCCATGCCTGTGCATTGAGTGTCTGCCCACTGGTGGTCAGTGCGCATCATAGCTACCGGTCTTATAGTTCCTTACTTAGGCTTTTATATATATAGATATATATGTATATACTTACATGTGTATATATATGTATATATATGTGTGTATTTATATGTGTGTGTGTGTGTGTGTGTATATATATATATACACATACACATACATTAGTAGCCCTGTGCATGAATCTGTGCGCCAGTAGCTGTCTGTCGCCCTCCTGTAGCTCCCCTCTGCCTCTTCTCCCCTCCCCCCCCCCCATAACTTGCTGCCCTGCCCCCTCCTGTAGCTTTTCGCTGCCCACTTGTAGTTTTCTGCCCCAGCCTCCCACAGATCTGTGATCTGGTCATTATGCTGTTGGTCGTTACGCCTCAAGGCGTAATGGATAATTAGCATATTCCACGCTTATTGTATAGGATAATGTCTGTATAGATGTGGCCTGATTTGGAAGGATCAGAAATCCAATCTGAGTAATTATTCTCTGTCCTATAATTTCTAGTTTCTGGTTAGTTATTAAGGGATTTTATTAGCATCAGTCTGTGTGTATCAAAATATAACTTAAGTGACATTAGCTGTAGGAGAGGCACTGTGGTAATTCTCAGTGACACAGAGAAAACAATTCTCAGTGACATAGAATGCCTTAATTAGGGTTATTAAATATATATATGTGTGTGTATATATATATATATTTGTTCAATTTGTTGAGAGTAACATCAATTATTATAATCATTAAAGTTTGTTGTAATGTCAAAAACTTTAAGACAAATTCCAATCCATCACATCTGACATGCAGTGGTAAAACTCATGTGTGTTCCATTTTATTTAAATAAATCATTTTAACTCTCTGTTGCAGCTAGGGAGAATGGTCACCAGATCACTGAGACAGGATTTTTGGACTGGAAATGAGCGGTGTTCCCCTGGGCAGGATGGTTCCCGGGCTCTTGTCCAGTGGAGTCGAGGAATTAAACCACAGTCGAAAGGTGGTATAGCAAGGGTGGAAATTTATTGAGAAGCAAGCACAGACTCCCACATGGGGAGGGGGAAAGAGTCCCACTGAGCCCTTTTTCCTACAGCTTGTACAGTAAAGGCTGCAGATCTTTGTGCCTTGATATCCCCTCTGATTGGTCACCATCCCTTTCTTATTTGGTCACTATATCAACTCCAGAGCTCAAAGGTGGAACCTCACATGGGACACATGAGGCTCTCCTTTTTCTCCCTTATTGTTTCCCTATTCCCTCTGGGCTTTCTTCTTCCCTCTTTGAATGAGGGCTTCCTTCCCTTTATTCTGTAAATGTATACCTTCTGCAGCTCCCAGTCCCCTTATTCTATGGAAATGTGCCTTCTGCTGTTTCCAGCTCCCTTATTCTATGGAAATGTACCCTCTGCAGCTCTGTAGCCCTGTGCTTTTTCCATGGACCCTCAATTCCTCAAATTTCCTAAACCTGCCTATTTCACCCCTAAAAACTCCTTTCATCACCATAGGTCTTTTTCAGCTCAAACAGAAGCATTTAAGAGACAGTGAGAACAACTGTGACTTTACACACAGAAACATCCCTTCAACCTTAACAACCTTAAAGTGTGGACGCCATGGCCACCTCCTTACTTTGCTCCCTCTCAGGAAAGAATTTTCATTATATGTTTATTCCCTTGGACTCAGGAAACAATTGGTATATAAAGGGCTAAAAACAAAATGCCTTGTTTTCACAGAATCAGGATATTTAGCTGTGATTATCTCTGATGCCTGCACTAGTGCCCTAGTATGACACTTCCAAGTTGCAATTAGGAGTCAGTCACCTTTATTTAGATAAAGATTGCACTATGGCTCTGTGTTCCAAATAAATTCTGTGTTCACCCCTTCACAACAAACAGGAGGCAGTAGACTGTTATTTGAGGATTTGAGATTTTTGGCTCTAGTCCCAGGCCAATCTGGGATGTAGGGGCAGCTCTATTATTCAATAGCTCTGCAGGTATCTTAAGCCCCAGTATCTCAATTGTGAAGGGAAATATTGAGTTTTCATTTCACAGAATTTTGGAGCTTTAAATAAAGTAGTGTATTTTGCCATGGCAACAATTTCTAATAAAACCCCCTCTAACTACGTATTTTTAAATAACCACGTATTTTTTTTCTTCCTACTGAGTAAACTTACATTTTGGATTCTTTCCCTGCAGATAAAGATAATAGATGTGAACACATTTTTCCCTCTTCATTCAAAAACCGTGGACCAAAGGTCACGGAGACACAGCTGCTGGGGAGGAGTGGCTGAGGCACAAGCGATCCCTGCCCTCATGGCGGAGTTTTCAGTCTGAAAGTGGACCCTGCACTGGAGCTCTCTCCCAGTACATTGGAAGCTGCATTCGTGAGCCGTGACTCAGGTTCTTTAGCTTCTTAACTTGAGGGCTTTCATTTTTCGTAGAGCCGGTGCTTCATAAGACAGCTCTTAATTACACACATTCATACTAGATCCTAAAATCTTCATGAATTCTACTATTTTTTGAAGGGTCCCTAAGACCTCAAGTAGTGCCAAAGCAATTTGTAGATATCCAGAGATCTGTGATATTTACCTGCAAATGTAATAATACAGAGTCTTAACGCCATTGCTCTCGCCATATTCATTATTCATCACTGTTTCAAGGTTTTACACCTTCTAAGCCTGAAACACCCAACATTCAGTCCATTACATTCACTCACATTAATTTTCTCACGAGTGTGTTGAACAAATAGTGACTGAGTGCTTCTTTTGTGTCAGGCACTATGCCAGACCCTGGAAATGAAACAGGGTACAATGCACAGACTTTCCCTCACTTGGAGGAACTTACGTTCTACGGAGGAAGACAAAATAAAAAACAAAGCCAGAAATGAAGACATTACCATAGGAACTTAGAAGAAAAGAAACAGACTTTTATGGTAGAAAACAAAACATGGTAGGGTAGGGCCCTGGTTACCTAGGATAGGCAGGGAAAGCCTCACTGTGGAGAAGCCATTTTTCCTTTGACACCCAGAGATGAGGAGTCAGTCATGTGAGGAAACTTCCAGGTGGGCAGATTGACAGACACAGGGACTCTGAGGTGGGCGACAGCGTGGCTTGCCTGGGAACTTGAAGACAGCCAGAGTTACTGATTAATATAAGCTGAGGAATAAGCATGAGATGAGATGAGGGTAGGCAAGGGCCATATACCACAGGGTAAGGAATCTGGATGGTATAGTCTAAGGGTCTTAGGAAACTACTGAGGCGTTCTAAACAATGAAGCCATACAGTTATTTCTATAATTGTGTAACTAATAGCTAACACTTTTATGGCACTTAACAAGAACCAAAAATTGTTCCAGACCCTTTTACATGAGTTATTAATTCATTTGATCCTCCTAACAATCATTTGAAGTAGGTACAATTATTATCCCATTGTATAGGAGAGAAAACGGAGGTATTGCAAGATTAAGTCCCTCGCCCAAGATCTCAAAGCTAAAAAGCAGCAGAACTGAGATTGAAACCCCAGCAGTCTAACTCTAGAATTTGGATTCTGTATCTTACTATGCTGCATTAGTGTGTGGGTCTTGTTCAAATTCAAAATCAGGAATGTTGGTCAAACAGAATCTGCCCTGGGATCAATGGGAACAGCATTCATATTCTTCCTCTGTAGCAACATAATACAGTGTAGCCACTAATATCAGAGCCTTTTATAATTCAAGGATACATGGAAGATTTTTACAGGATATTCACAACGAGCCTCTAAGAAAATAAGCAAGTCATCTCAGGTTGCACAACTGGTTACAAAATCATCATAAAACCTAGAGGGTTTTGTTGGGGCAGACATAAATAATTTAAGCAATGAATACTGGAATATATTTCAACATTCTTATGAAAATCACTTTGGGGTTATGTCAATAAGAATATCATGAGGTCCTTTTAATAAGAAATGGTTTAAGTTATTTAATAATAAAGCATGGGTTTGAACTGGGGAAAGTAGAGTTGGAACTCTCTTGAATAGGATACAATGTAAACTCACAACCAAATGTAAATCCTGAGATTGGTAAAAAAATAGATTACATAAATGTTAGAGAAAATGCAAACAAAGATAAATTGTATACAATTTTCTTCTGAGATCTACACAATCATAATAGGAAAAGCAGTTGCTATAGTAGCAAAGGCACTATGACATCTAAGAAGACAAGTTTAATGATGTCAACTGTCAAGATATTGTGAGGCATTTCAATACTTAGACGAAGACAATTTCTAATCATAAAAATACAATAATAGGTGAAGAATTGGTTAAACAGATCATGAATTTATTTAATTACAGACATCAACTAAGCACTTGTTCTAGCCTTGCAACATGCATAGTTTCTACTCTATAGAGCTTATGCTCTAAACCAGGAGAACCAGCCAAATATAAAATATCAAACAAATAACAAACCATCGAAAGAATATCAAGGTAAATAAAAACTATGAGTTCATAAATACAAAAGTCAACACAAACCTTGTCAGCAAAGAATTCAAATCAGTCCTACTCAGGCATTTAGTAATAAATAACTTCAGGGCAACTAATCTGTAGGCAGCTAAACATGGAGTCAGTGTAAACAATTTGTCTGCAACTCACTTCAAGAAGCATATGGCACATGCAAGATGCATTCATCTGTCACAATTCAAAACCCATCTTCATTATCATTCGGTGTCTAGCAGCCACCTCTCTCAATATGAGGACAAGTTGGGTCTTTGTCAGATTAAAGTGCTATGAAGTCAGTCCTCAAGAGATTTACATAAATGACAGGAGAAACAGAGAAAATTAACAGCTATGTAAAATATGTAACAGAACATTGACAAAGTGGAAAAAATAAGAGATTGTGTGACACAGGCTCTCACAAAATAGACTAAAAAAGTGAGGACACGGTTGGAGATGAAAGAACAATGGTGCCTATCTATCCTTGGTAGTTTGTTCTCAGGGGCATTTTGCGTGCTTTGCTCTTCTCTGTATCACAGCATGCCTGATCCCTGTAAGCTGTATTTTCCTTGGTTTTGTACGAGGCAGCTTCCACTGGTTTTAGCTAATGGGAGGAAACAGCAGAACAGTGGAGAGCTGCTGAGAGGGAGAGACGCCAGGGTACCAGCATGTCGCTCTTTTCTTCTGCTGTCTTGGAAGCGTCTGGGATGCTTCCCTGGCTCCAGCTCCTCCTAGCTGGCTTCATCACAATCCCAGCTCTCACCAGGGCACCCCCGCCCCGGCTCCAGTCACTCCACTGCACTTAGATTTCCTATTCCAGAAATGGCAGCCCCTGCCCGCTGTGTCTGTGTTGCCTCAGGGTCGCTCTTTGGCTCCCCAGCTTTTCCATAGCCCGCAACCTAGGATCTGCCCTGCCCAGAATGGAACCCTCAGCCTTTTGTCACACCGACATCGATCCAACCAACCGAGGCCCCCGCCAGGGCCACATTATTGCCCTTTTTCCCTTCTGTAGCCACATTCCTTTTTGTGTTTACAATTTTTGTTCTTCAAACACCTTTGTGGTCAATTTGAATTTAACTCCTCTGAAATTCCTAGAGTAGTTTCTTTCTTTCTGCCCAGACCCTTCCTGGTAGATATATGCCATGATTTACAGACATTTAAGAGAAGGAATGAAGCAGCTGGGACAGCTTGCTGTGATTCACCTCTCACTGGAGGCCAAGAGCTGTGCGGCCGATATATATTATCCAACAGAAAGAAGTTCTCACTGCCCCTGTGCAAGATTCAACTGGAAGTGAAAAAGTAAGTCTTGATTTGTCGATGCCATTTACTAGACTGCTGACCTTCTCTTATTGATCAATAAAGTGGAATTAATTTGGCTCCCCTTAAAAGGAATGAACATTTCCCCCACGTATTTGTAGACAGATATGCTCCTACTTTGCACATGGGATTTGAATGGCTTCCTTCTTCTCCCCTTATGCCTCAAGATTAATAGGCACTACACCTGCAAAGCCTTTTTTGTCTCAACGTTTTTCTCTGTTTGCCTATGCCATGAGCTTTCCTAGCACACTCTTCTCTATGAGAACATTTAACTAGCTTTACTATTGTTTAATTTACTGTCTTCTCAGATAAGTTTCATGAGGGCAAGGAAACTCCTTCAGTTTCCTACCATCCTACAGTCATATTCATCACTGCTTTTTTAGAACATGGCCTACTTAAGTGTTCCAAGAATAACTGCTGGATGATGGGATTACTTCAAACATCCATTAAACCATACTGTCTCTTTTTTTACAGTACAGGAAACACAAAAAGAAGACATGGAAGATATATTGTTGTGGTGAATGACCCAGGAGAAGTGACAGCCAGCATCAGAGGAATCAGTAAAACCTTTATTACCCAGCGCTGCTAGTTCATAGGACTTTGATCCAAAGCCTGAACTGCCAATGTGGGGAGGTTTTGATATATATATATATATATCTTCTGTGGTGGGCCCCTCGGGGTGGGCTTTGCAGCTCCGCCCAAGTCAGAATGGGGGTTGTAAGATTACTGTTTAACTAGATACTGAACTAGACTGTAAGCTCCCAAAGTTGTCCCCCTATTTTCCTTCTCAATCTAAGTCCTAAAGAACTGACAACTGCTTGTGAGGTGGAAGCATTTAGAAGAGACTGAGAAACAGAAGTATAGTAAGCCTCAGGGGGACATGTGGCATGAATCACCTTCACTGACCCCAGTTAATTCCAACACGATTATTCTCTCCTGACTTCCTTCTCACAAAGAGAGCCATGGCTTTGGATGCCAGGTCTCATGCAAACAGCCTTGTCTGTGGCTTTTTCTTTATTCTTTTAAATGTGCAATGTCCTCAAGAGGAGTTTGTGCAAAGTCAAGAGGTATTTTGTCACCATTGACATCTGCATGACAATCTCCCAAACCTGACTATGATTTACAGAAGCTTGTAATGTTTGACTTTCTTTTCCTAAAATATAAAACTATGGTCAGGAAGATTGCAAACCATAAAGGAAGAGAGCAGAATATCTTTTTCTCTTACAATCTTCTATCCATTCCCAAGAGCATTCGCCAGAAGTTGTTCCAAAAAGCCAACACTCACTGAAGATAGTAGAAGTATAAATATAGACTGATTTTATTTGGAAATTGATGCATGCTTTATACATAATTGCAGCTAGATGAAATTGAAGCTTTAGAGATTTTAAATTCCAATCAAACAATGTGATCTGAAATAAATGTAAATGGTGTGATAAATGAATAAATTGCACATTTGCAAAATGGTAAATGGCAGTTATTGAATTTGATTAAACAATATCAACCAATAAATTTTGAACACATTGAGAAGGGGGAAACTACATTTGACCACCTATCAGCAAATCCTAGCCGGGGAGGGTATTTTTTTTAAAAAGGTTATGGAGCTCTAGCCAGTTTGGCTCAGTGGATAGAGCATTGGCCTGTGAACTGAAGGGTCCCAGGTTTGATTCTGGCCAAGGGCACATGCCTGGGTTGTGGGCTTGATCCCCAGTAGGAGGCACACAGGAGGCAGCTGAGCAATGATTCTCTCTCATCATTGATGTTTCTATCTCTCTCTCCCTCTCCCTTCCTCTCTCAAGTCAATAAAATATATATATATATATATATATATATATATATATATATATATATATATTAAAAATGTTATGGAAATTGCAGGCATGTTAAGTTATGGGGGGAATGTATTTCTTACTTGAATACTTGGTTACTCTGACTTCTTGTTCATGTCAAACAAGATTTAAGCTCAAAGTTGTAATGTACTAAGATCCACCTTCACAAAATTTAGATGACAGGCTTGTCACTTCTGATGATAGTTATCCTCTACAGAATTGAGCCTTTCCACTAGTCTTTGACATATGACCTGTAAAGATTTACATGAAATTTAGATTTTTACTGCTGTGGATTCTTTAATAGTCTTTTATTCTCTGGAAAAGTTTCCTTTGGCATTATAAAAATAAACACTGGGAATTTCTTTAAATTAGAAAGCTCTCCCTTGATGCAAATACCGCTCAGTTGCAAATATTTCCCAATAGCACAGTTGATTCATCTATAATATTTTTACTTTGCATTATCCTGGTCAAGATCACGCTTTTGGATTATACAGTTTATGAACAAGAATATTTGGAATTATAGCCCCTATATGACTAAAAAAAAACCCACAAATGACCACTCAATGTGTTTGATCACTGACATCCATTCAATGAACAGTTGTTGATACTCCTTTTACGTAAGCCTCTCTTTTAGAGTTTTACTAGATTTGGTGAACCTAACACAATCCTTAAGGAATTTACAGTTTATGAGGAAGACCAGACAGGTACACAAATAATTTCAGTTCATGACAGAACATGAAAATCACCTATGTGACATCAGGATGAGACCATAGCAGAATTTAGGGGATGAAAAGAAACAAAGGAACAAAGGGAAATGCCTATAGCAGTTTGAATTCTGTCTCTAAGAAAGCTATGCCCAAGTCCTAACCCTCAGGACCTGTGAATGTAATCTTATTTGGAAACTTTGTCTTTGCAGATGTAATTAAGTAAATGCTGTTTAGATGAGTTCAGTTTGGAGTTAGGGTGAGCTCTCATCCATGACTGGTGTCATGAGAGAAAAGAGAGAAACAGACACAGAGAATCATGTGAAGATGAAGGCAGAGATCAGAATTATGCTGCCATTGGCCCAGAAAGCTTGGAGCCCCCAAAGCTGGAGGAAGCAATCAAGGATTCTCCCCAGGGTCTTCAGAAAGAAAGTGTGGCCCTGCCAATGCCTCAATTTTGGGTCTTGGCCTCCAAAAGAGTGAGGGAATTGATTTATGTTATTTTAAGCTATGAAGTTTGCAGGGCTTTGCTAGAGCAGCCCTAGGAAATGAATGTAATACCAACCCTTCAACAGGCCTCTTAGGCCACTGTTCTATATTGCTCAAAATAGTGATAGGGACAAGCTTTGATACAAGACATCAAAAGGCACCTGTCACTACATTTGGTAAGTTGAACATCGAGAAAATATGGTTGTTCAGAAGATGATCAGAACACTTTAGCCCAGAAATAAGTAGCATAATTTCTCACAAGAAAAAACAATTATTTTCTGGAATAAGCTTGGACATTTCCCCTTCCTCTATGCACCTCTCCAAACAAAAGTCATCATTCCATTAGTCACTCATGTATTCATTCATTCATTCATTCATTCAATAGATAATCTGTGACTAAATACTATAGTCCAAGTATCATGTTGGAAGCTGATGACAAAGATAATAACATCCTAAAAAGAAGGAAATATTTTCCACTTAAAAGAATGCATATATATTTTTTTAATTTAAAGTAGGGCACTTATTTGATTGTATTACAACTTAAACAAATGTTTCAAGTCAACTTTTACCAATTATATTTAGGACAGAATTCAAACCTAGTGTTGTTCCTTATGTTGCTCTTGCTTCTCATCCAGTCATCCCAGGCATCCCAGCTTTCCCTGCGGGGAACCATGTCCTATCACCTGCCGGATCAACCAGTACTTGGAGTCTGTTAGGTTAGATATTTCAGCTCCCACCATCTTCAGAAGTCAGAATGGAAACCAGGGCACCTACCTACTCAGCTATGGTGCTTGCTCACTCTGTCTGGCTTTTCTCTCTGGAACCATAATTAACAAGAAGGTCCGTTTCCTTTATCAGCCACAACACCCTAAGAATGTCAAGCTTTTCACCAATTTGTCCAGGAGCCAGAATGCTTTGCACCTAAGTCAGCTTTAACTATGACTGCCTTTACCTGAGAAGGTCATTTCCTTGTGTAATTAACTTGGATCTTTGGGTGCCACAGCATCCCTCGGGGCTGTGGGTTCCAGCTGTGCCCGTTTTGATTAATAACACATCCACATTGTACTGTGATAACCTGCTGTGTTCAGGATTACTTTCTAAGGGCACAGAAAACTCATCAACTAAGTGCCTAACACCTAAAAAATTTAAATGTGGTTTTGCTCTTAAAAAAAAAAAAGGATCAAATGTATGTGGAATCATTAAAAATAATATCAAAGAAAATCAAATTAACTCAGTCTATAGGAGGCTCATTTAAACAATCATAAAATCAATGCTACACATAAAACACTTTTTTTTAAATGGTGGTTCTAATGACCTACAAACCAGTTATGGCAAGGTGCCCTCTCTAAGTACAAACTGCCATCCTGGGGAATTATCAGGCCAAGGGAAGAGATCAGGGAATAGTTATATTGTGCTGAGTCCTCAGCAAGAGATCATGTTTATTTGACACTATTTTCTTCAGAGAGGTGTTTATCTAGAAGGAAACAGAACAGGTAGAGGTTAAAAATATGGCTCTGAAAATAAAATGCCTGGATTTCACTGCTCTGGCACAAATAAGTGTAACTCTGGGCAAATAATTACAATGTTTCTGTGCTTCAGGTTTTGTTTTTTTAATCTTTAAATGTGAATATATAGCGACCATGCTTCACAGATTAAGGTAAGGATGAAATGAGTTAATTCCTGTAAACTACTTGGAGCAGCAAATAGCGTGTTGTGAGGGCACAATCAATGTTAGCTCTCATCACTGTTATCTACGGGTGGCTCTTCAGACAATGAGTGTGTGAACTGTGCCCACACTTTAAGGGCCCATTCTTGGTTTAATACTTTACTGCTGCTGCCTTAAAGTTCCTAATCATACTTAACTACGGGATCCTATGTTTTCATTTTGCACTGAGCACCCCAAATTATGTAGTCAGTCCTGTCCCTACCCTCAGGATCTGGATAGTTATCAGAGCGATCTTATTTTCTGGCACCAGTACTTTCCTTCTTATCACCATTCTCTCCCTGTCTAGAATCCAAGGGAAAGGACGACTGAATGAACTTCTGCAGATTATAGAATAATACAAGCATAGGGCAAACCTCATTGGCCCTCAAATCTCATTTTCTTATTTTTCTCTGCAGTTAGGCATAACACATTCTGGAAGTCATTTTTTTTATTGCATAACTTGGGTTTATCACCCAAAGGAAAAGAACATTCAAGGCAAAAGAGCATCTTTAACATAAGCTGTTCAAGAAACAGATGTATTTTTCACATTTTCCTTAAACTAAGAGATAGGCTTCCATGTTATCTAATCTTTGTGTTTGGAAAATTTAAATATGGTTCAAATATAGTTCTAATTATATAACATGTATTGATGTGTGCTAAGTCATGATGGTGATAGGTGACCACTTTTCTTTCAAAACCATTCAGGTCTTGGGAAGGGGGTACGGAGGGGGTGCATGGGTGTTAAAATATATGTGTATCAGAAGGGGTAGGAGAGGAAGGCAGAACTGAGTTACAAAGAAGACTACTAGCCCTAGCTGGTTTGGCTCAGTGGATAGAGCATCAACCTGTGGACCAAAAGGACCCACGTTCAATTTTAGTCAAGGGCATGTATCCAGTTGCAGGCTCTTCCCCAGCCCAGGTCCTGGTCGGGGCACCTGCAGGAGGCAACCAATTGATGTGTTTCTCTCACATCGATGTTTTCCTATGTCTTTTCTTCTCTCATCCACTCTCTCTAAAAATCAATGGGAAAATATCCTCGGGTGAGGACTAAAAAGAAAAAAAAAAGACCACTAGCTGATCATCCTTTCAACTTCCTCTTAAGGCATGAGTGTTCAACAACATGAGATATCTGTTGTCAAGCAATCTAGAGTGATGTTGTCACCACACATGGCCAGGTGTTAAGGCTTTCTCTCCACATGGATGCACTTGGGATACAAAATATCATGAATCCATTCATTTCTGTTAAAATAAACTTCAATGAAAAATACCAACATATTTTTTAATGATCTACAAGAAAACTAAGAAATTATAAAATTGAAAGGAAATGTCAAGCTCTGACATCTTCCTGATCCTAACAAGTGAGTTTTATGTCCTGCCCAAATTAACTCTGAGCTCTAACTTTCCTTCAGAATGCTACCATTGATTGAAGAGAAGCTCTGGTTTAAGAGGGATTATAATAATGCCACAACCACTGTATTCTGTGTAATAGTCTCTCTTAACATTTTTTTCTATTTTGTGGATTTATTGTAGCTCTTGAGCATTAACTATATTTCAGGCACTGTGCTATAGCACTGTAGACCCAATTAGATTAGATTACATAGATAGATAAATAATTACTTTCCTTTTTAAAAAAGTACTACAGCCCCACCAGTGTGGCTCAGTGGTTGAGAGTCGACCTATAAACCAGGAGGTCACAGTTTGATTCCCGGTTAGAGCATATGCCCAGGCTGCGGACTCGATCCCCAGTGTGGGGTGTGCAGAAAGCAGCCAGTCAATGATTCTCTGTCATTGATGTTTCTATCTCCCTCTCACTCCTCGCTCTCCCTTCCTCTCTGAAATATATTTCCCTTTCCTTCCTTCCTTCTTTCCCTCTCTTCCTTTCTTTCTTTCTTTCTTTCTTTCTTTCTTTCTTTCTTTCTTTCTTTCTTTCTTTCTTTCTTTCTTTCTTCCTTCCTTCCTTCCTTCCTTTCTTTCTTTCTTTCTTTCTTTCTTTCTTTCTTTCTTTCTTTCTTTCTTTCTTTCTTTCTTTCTTTCTTTCTTTCTTAAAATACTACAAACCAAATGGCTTTAACAAGAGAAATGTATCATCTCACAGCTCTGGAAGCCAGAAGTCTCATCAAAGTTCAGCAGCATTTGTTCCTTCTGAGTGCTGGGAGGAAAGAATCTGCTCCAGCCCTCTCTCTGGCTTTCTGTGCGGGGCAGTCTTCTCCCTGTCTCCTCCAGGTCTTTCATCTATGATGTCTGCAGCAGAACCCGAATAGTTGGCTTTTCTTCTGCAACGCAAGTGCCTGATTTAACCTTAGATGGAGGCATCCACTTCAAAGGTGCAAATAAGCACATCCCCAGCCACAAAACTAGATGAAAAGCCAGGTGCCCCCAGCCCCAGGCTCCTGTGTTTTAAAGATCTTGGTTGATACTGGTAACTGACCATTGGAGCAGCTTGTTTTTCTGTCTTACCATGTTTTAAATTCCCACTTCGATGGTTTTTCTTTTCACCAATAGAGTGAGATCACAAAACCCTAGGCCCCCACCCTTGGCCCCAATTAAAGCAGAACCTCAGGCCTGCCCCTGTCCAACCTCTCTGTGTGGTCCCAGGTGTGCCAGTAATTTCTAGGACCTGAAGGTAATAATTTTTTTCAAAGTTTACTGATGGTTATTCCTGAGGGCATCTTGTAATCATAATAAGAACCACAAGGGCTGGTCCAGCCGCAGTATTAGTTATTGATAGGCTGAGACTGAGACAAAACAGTGGCCAAATTTCCCCAAATCGTAAGGACATCAATCAGATTGGACCAGGGGCCCACCTTCCTCCACTATGCCTTCATCTGAACTAATTACATCTGCAACAAATTTCTGAACAAGGCCACATTCTGAGGTACTAACTGGGGGAGACACCAAACCAATATAATAAAGAGGTAATATCCAAATTAACCCTCATGTCATCACAAGATGGCTGCACCCACAGCATAGGTGGGGTTCCTGTAATGGGCATGGAACTGAAGTGCATGGCACCGGTCCAGGGCGGGGGTTCTGAGGCTGTGCCCCCTGCTCGGTGGGGCTTGACAGGGGACCTCAAGGCATGCCCCCGGCCCCGGTCCGGACTGGGGGACATCAGGCTACTCCCCCTGCCCTGGCACCAGGCCAAGGGACCTCAGGCCACACCCTGCCTGACTGGGCTTGACGGTTGACCTCAGGCCATGCCCTCCACCTGGCAGGGCTTGACAGGGGACCTCAGGCTGCGCTCCCCACGCCAGCCCTGGGCTGGGGGACCTGAGGGTGCGCTGGGGTACCTGAGGCTGTGTCCCCTGTCCCGTATGTGCCAGGGGACCTGAAGCTGCACCCCCAGCCTGGAACCAGGCCAGGGGACCTGAGGTTGCACCCCCTGCCCGGCAGGTCTTGACAGGGGTTGGCCAGCCGGGTCTGGATCTTGTCCAATGGGGTGGGGCTGGCTGGGTCTGTGTTTTGCGTGATTTCGAGGCATGCACAGGTGAGCAGGGACTTGACTCTGGGTCCCACAGCATGCCCCAGACTCTGAGGAAGATTTTCATATACATTTTACTAATTTTCTTTCATCTCTGACACTTCCATTATAGAGAAAGGGCAAATAGCAATATTAAAATATTTCCTCTAATTAATTCCCTTTTAATGTTTACAAATTTCATGCAATGGGCCACTAGTTTTACTTATAAAAAAGAAGGAAGGGAGGGAGAGAAGGAAGGAGAGTGGGGGGATTTTATTTAATTCCCAATAACAATCCTATGAGTTTTAAAGAAGTTCAATAGCATACCTAAGAGTATGAAGCGTCTAAAATCAAGGAAGCCTCATGTTTAAGCTTGTGCTGTAGCCCATGAATTCATTCAACAATTATTTAATGAGCACCTACAGGTAGCAAGCACATTGCTAGTAATACATTTTTAAAGTTGCTTTTGATAGTAATATTAATCTGACTAACCCAAATTACAGATGGAGATTGAGTTAAGGCCCACACTTGGGAAGCATCTCATTCCAGGCCACATAACACATGGCAGAATTGCAGATAGATTGCTCTTTCCCAAACTTCCCTTATTTCCCAATTTATGAAGGGAGAGGCAAAATAATTATGTTTCCTACACCTAAGTCACTTATCTGTTACTCTTCCAGTCAGTCAGCGGCCTTCTGGGTTTATTTGAATGAATAAGATACAGTTTCTGCTCAGGAGGACAATTTATCAGATAAACAAAATTCAAACATGAAACATGTGTGATGATAAATATGTGATTAAAGTAGTGCAGGAGTGTAAAGGGTTCAGCAACCAACTGTTCTTAAAAGAGGCAGAAAAGGATTCACAGGTAAGATAACTAGTGAGTTGGGTCTTGCAGGATGAGTTGAAGTTTGCCTGCAGAGGAACGCAGGGAAGAACATTCTAGGCATAGCCAGGAAATTATGGAAATACTTTCCACGGATAGGGTATAATTACATTGGCTTTTATTGACTCAACTAGAGGCCTGATGCACAAAAGTCATGCACAGGAAGTGGGGGGGTCCCTCAGCCTGGCTTGCACACTCTCACAATCCAGGGCCCCTCAGGGCAGTCGGACATCCCTCTCTCAATCTGGAACCACTGGCTCCTAAAACCTCGCCTGCATGATTGCCCCTAACCGCTCACCTGCATGATTGCCCCTAACCGCTTGCCTGCCTGCCTGCCTGATCACCCCTAACCACACTGCCTGCCTGCCTGACCACCCCTAACTGCTCTGCCCACCTGCCTGATCACCACTAACAGCTCACCTGCCTGCCTGCCTGATCGCCTCTAACCATTCTGCCTGTCTGCCTGGTTGCCCCTAAATGCTCTGCCTGACTGCCTGCCTGATTGCTCCTAACCACTCACCTGCCTGCCTTCTCAGTGCGCGTCATAGCGACTGGTCATTCTGCCATTTGGTCGATTTGCATATTACCCTTTTATTATATAGGATAAGTATGTGAAAGGAGAATTGTGATGGAACATCACACTCTTTTCAGATGCTGCCTCCTCAGACCCAAAGCACAAAACGGTTAGTAAGCAGATTTGTTCTGGTTCCCTTTGGGAAATATGCTCTCTGACCCTGATCAGAAATTGTGATCACTCTAGAGATTAGAAAACCGACTCTCAGTTTTTAATCCATTTTTTCTGTTTTCTGCCTGGTACCTTCACTTCAGACAGGTAAGTCTAACCATGACCTCCATTAAGTCTCCAATTCTGTGGAGCTTTCCTTGAATTTATTGGCAGATATTCTTGGAGTGGTATCTTCACAATATAGACAGTGTAAATATCAGGAGGGCAGAACCTCTTTCTGATATTAGTTGATGTTAGTGCCACACCAAAATATCCTTTGCAACCAGTGCACCTAGCCCCCAGTCAGGTAAGTGTTGGCTCATAGCTGCTGCTTCTTTCCTAACCAATGACCTCATGCAAAAGGAATCCTCCACATCTGCAGAGGGTGGGTCTCGGTCAGCAACTGACTGACACGGGAGGACAAATGATCTGCCCTTTGCTTCAAGGTCGGACAGTCTACAACACAAGTCAGGCTCCATAGTTTCCCTGAAGTCAGACCAAAGCTAGTCCCCACTGAAACTACTTCCTGGCTTAACTTTCTCCCTCTGCACTATCCTCATGCCTCATCCCCTTCCCCTGAGGACACTTGAACAAGAGTCCCTGTCTCCGGCTCTGCTCCGAGATAATATTGGCACATGACATGATTTTAAGAAACATAGATTAAACAGAAATCCAGAGCATAGAAATTTTAAAAATTATTAATTTGAACAAGACACTATCTATAATAATAAAAGGGTAATATGCTAATTAGATTGAACATCCTTCGGGGCATCATTCCAGATGAAGCTGGGGCCAGAGGGAAGCAGCCTGTGTCCTGGGTGCCTGCTGGCGGCTGGAGCAAAGCCTGGGTCCCAGGTGCTGGAGGGAAGCTGGTGCCAGCAGGGGTCGGGGGTGGGGGGAAGGAAGGCCTACTCTTGCATGAATTTTCATGCATCGGGCCTGTACTCTAATATAAATCAATATTGATATATTTTATTTTATTTTTCCATTACCATTTATACCCCTGCACAATCACCACACTGTTGTTCATGTCCATATACCATATAGTTCTCCCAGGATTATTTTATAAATAACCTGATTTACATTAAAATTAATTGTGCTTAATGATCTTGCCACAGTTAATTGAAGTAATTTGTTTGAAAACAATGGGAGAAGTAATTTACTCTTTTTTCCAACAAAGGAAATTAGTGTACTGTACACTGCCAGAAGCCATAAAGTTTGATGCATGCTTAAGCATACTCTTTCTACCTTCTAAAACATTTACTCTACAGTATGTTGCCAATACCTTAACTTTTAATATAAAAACTTGAATTGTTTTTCTTATATTAAAAGATAGTCATTACTAATTGGAACAATTAAAAAAGAGATGAAATACAATTGGATTCTGTCAAAATCTTATTATTAACATTTAGCAAATGAAATAGAGTTCTATTACTGGACATTATTATGGAAAAGATCAGAAGAATAACACATTCTGAAATTAATTCATACCCAAATCTTCACTAATTATCAGTAAAGAACAGAAAGCCTGAAAAATAAAGATCGATTCTTTTGATACAACTACTCATTGTTTAATTAAATTCCTGGATGATAGTTATTAGTACAATAGCAGCATTGGGGTGAGCAATTTCATCATACAAGTATACATAAGACAAAAGCAGGGATAGTAATACAGAATTTTTCCTTCTTTCCATGCATATGTTTTCAGTACTTAATCTGAATATAACATTTAGCACTGGATTATATACATTGCTCTTTGACTGTGAATAAGAAGAAAAGAAGTTCCTTGCAGCAGAGTCTGCCTCATGCCTCTTGGTCATTAAGTGCCCTAATGTTCTTTCAGAAAGGAACTCAGTTAAGTAACTGAGCACTCCTGTCCTAGATGCTTACACTACACGAGCATCCACATTCTCACTTGAAAATGGGCCTAAGTCATGTCTCTATTCAGAGTTATCGTGTGAATGATAGATGCGAAAACTCACTATCAATTCCAGTGTGAAAGACAAACACAAGTTACCACCCTCATCACTTGCTCTTCTCCGTTAACATTATCAAATAGCCTCTCTTTCTAATCTGAACGGAGAATTATGTATTCTGGGATTTTCCCTCATTTTGTTGTTTATACATTTCAAGCCAAAGTCTTTCCACAGAGCTACCTAAACAATAATGTGCTTTTATTATATAAATCATTACATAAATATATAATGTACACTATACATCCTGAATCACTATGACTTTTTCATTTTAACTCCCCAAAAAATAAATCAACTGATTTCTCTTATTCTAGAAAATCCCTTTAAATCAAATCAGCATGAGGTGGGACTATCACATGAAAGTTGGTTTTTCTTTTTACCAAACATAGAATTTATACATCTAAATGAATACCATCCTATCTACTACAGTTTGTGACCACCTTTTCCTAATTATCCATGACCTTAACCTTAATGTTATTTTTTAATATTTACCTTTTGTTCTATAAATAACTTTAACGATGGTGATATTTGTTCAACCATTTTAAGAATTGCCTGTTGGAATAGGCTCTTTATAAAGCACCACTACTTTATTGTGTGAAATATATTTTTAAAATTTATAAAATAAGTATGTTTAACTCAATAATTATAAAGCTAACACCCATATAACATAACTCCATGAACTCCCATATTTTCACCAGCAAAATGATGACACTCTAATCTGGATTAAGACAGAATATTTCCAACCCCTTTCAAGGTCCCAAGACGGCCATCTCCACAGAGGCAATCAATCTCTAGAATTTTGTAATAATTCACTCCTTATCTTTAAATAGTTTTACCATCTAGGAATTCATCCCAAAGTACTACAACTCATTTTAAATCTGTAAATGGGTCGTATACTGTGTATATTCTTTTGAGTTTTGATTCTTTGGTTCATCCTAATTTGTGAGATTTATCCTTGTGCTCCAGTTTTGTTTTGATTTTCTCATTTTCATTGAAGTGTAACCATACCTCAATTTATTGATTCATTTTTGTGTTAATGGACATTTGGGTTGTTCCCAGTATCCACCTACTATAGCAATGTTTCTATAGACATTCTGTTTATATCTTGGTACACATGTGCAAGAGTTCCTTTAGGATATATACAGTATGTAGGAGTTGTGACTGCTGTTGTCACATAAAACTTATTTCTTCAATTTCACTAGACACTGACAAACTGGTTTCTAAACTGCATGCTCCAATGTACAAATCTTGCAGATGAAGAAACTGAGACTCAGAGGACTGACAAGCTCTGCACAGTTGATAACTTTAAATCTGGTGTCTTCCCACATCAGTATACTTACCAATCTCTACTGCAAGTAATTTGATGACCAAATCCAGCATAGCAATCCTATCTATTAAAAGCCTAATATGCAAATCTAATGAATGGCAGAACAACGGGTAGAACCACCAGTTGCTATGATGTGCACTTACCACCAGGAGGCAGATGCTCAACACAGGAGCTGCCCTCAGCCCGCAGGCCCCAGGCCAGCCAAGGCAGGTGCCAGTACAGGCCCCCTGATCGCCCCACCGGTCACCCCATGGATTGCCCCTGATTGCCAAGCCAGGCCTAGGGACCCTACCCGTTCATGAATTTTGTGCACTGGGCCTCTAGTGGGTATATAATAATCACAAAAGCAATAATTTATGGAGATGCTTGTCAATGTTAGACTGAGTCCCACTGGTTGCCACAGCTTCCAGAGAAGCTGAGGAAATCCCAGGGCAGTTCTTTTTTTTTTTTTAATTTTATTTTATTTTTATTGTTTTAAGTATTACAAATAGTAGTACATATGTCTCCTTTTTTTCCCCCTTGATCTCCCCCCGACTTCCCCTACCCCCCAGGACATGCCTTCACCTGCCCACCCTCCCCCCTGCCCCAGTGTCTTATATCCATTGGTTGTGCTTATATGCATGCGTACAAGTCCTTCGGTTGGTCTCTTACAGCCCTCCTCGCCCAACCTCCCCTGTCTTCCCAATGTAGTTTGACAGTCTGTTCAATGCTTCTTTGCCTCTGTATCTTTTTCCCACCATTTCTTTCCTTTAAAAAGTTTTGCCTTTGCAGACTGGAAATAAACATATAATAACAAAACAAAAGAAAAAAATGTTTGAGTCCCAATTTCAATGTCCAACAGTTCCTTATGTGTACATGTCAGCAGTGATATCTGGATGGTGGGCACATGGTGGCAATGCAGGTCCGACCCTCTCTGGTTTGGTCCTAGGTAACCTGTAGCGGTGCACAGCTGCTGACTGCTCCCGTGGCAAGGCGTTGTCAGCGTCTTCCATCTCTGGACTGTTTTTTCCTCTTGTCTTTGTGGTTGGAGCACTCCTGTCAATTCCTCTCTGTTGCAGGAATCCATCTAGTCTTGGGGTTGTTTTCTGAAAATATACAAATATATTCTCAACCACAAGTTAATAAAGGAATCTTTTCTATATAATTGATTTGGGATCCTTTTTATTTTTGTTCAAACGATTTTTCTTTGTCTTATTTAGATACCATGTGTGTTTTTAATGGCCGTCTTGCTGTTAGCATTGCAAATGAACCTTAATTTGGTAAAGTAAAAATTTTCTAGATGTAATTTACTTATAGGATATTTTTCCTTACATGATATTGCCCTACTACCCCCCCCCTTTTTTTATTATTAATGGAGGTTTTTATAAATTTTATAATGCAGTCTTGATAACTTTAAATTTAAAAAATTTTTTCCCACACACATATGACTGCTTTAGGTTCATTGCATATTCAGGAATTTTACCATGAGATGAACTACCAATAGAAATTTTAGTTATTACTTTAAGAACAGCTTTTTGTCCAGTACTTGAATATTCACTTATTTCAATTAGCCTATTTAAATTAATCTGAAAACTCGATTACTATTTTACTGTTAAATTTAATACTCTACCAACAATCTTAATTTACCCTGTAAATATTAGTGGGAAGGATTATTTGCATTCTTGAGTGGGCCCTGAGCATTCCAAATGCTCGGCTGAATTTAGATATAGGGCAACTGCTGTCGGCCAAGTCTCTTGTCTGTTACCTGGGTCCCGATCTGAGCTGGGCCAAGTCTCTGTCTGTCACCTGTATCTCGATGTGAGCTGGGCCAGGTCTCTTTCTGTTGCCTGGGTCCCGTTCTGAGCTGGGTGTGGGAAGTGCGAAGTAGCCATGGGGGCAGGAGACCTCCTTCAGAAGGGGTGAGGGTTCAAGCCCCTGCAATGTTGGGGGGTGAGGGTCTGTGCCCCACTTCTGTTGCCCCCCCCAAGTTCTCTCCTGATGGCCCCTCTGCGACTGTGCCTGTCTTAGGTTGTTCCTTCTTTGAGGAATCTTACCCGTCTCTGGCTAACCAGCCATCCTCCGGGGCCAAGCAGGGTGCTGTGAGGTTCAGTTCTGTCTCCTTGGTAGCCTATGCTCCCCCCTCCCCCCCACCCTGTGGCCTCCACACCCAGCACCCCAGGGCAGTTCTTTATCTAAGAGATAACCCCATCCAAGAAAGGAAAGAAGGTCACCAAAGCAACTGAAATTGATGGTGATGATGATAATTATAATTAAAAAACAAACAAACATACCAGCTATTGAGAGCATGGCATATGAGTTCATACTGGTGTCTTCCACTCCAATCCATTTCTATGTTTCCTCCTTGCCTTTTCTCATTCCATCTTTTTATCTCCTTTCTTCTACACTAAGAACTGTGGCTCTCAATAATTTCAACATTTACTCATTTGTTTAATCCTTCAATTCAGCTAAAATTATTTCAGAATTGCTTCACTATACCACTGCAACAAAACAAACCCACTCAAAAGAGTCTGGTTTTGTTTGCTCTTTTTCTTCAACTGCAAGATTGCATATAGTCAAATTCTGTGGAAAAAGCTACTTGGATTAGTCCTTTTCTATGTTTTCCTTCCTTCAGTACAATCATGTTATTCATTTGGAAAATAGTTGGGTTCATTTTTTAAGCTTACTTTCTGGATTTTTTTTCCTATCCTTGGGTTTAAGAGTTATGTTGGGACTATATAGAATATTAACATGCTTCCTACACAAAAGTATACAGAAGCTACATTCAAAAATGTGTTCTTTCCCTCTACACTGCTTCCTTACTCCCTGTGGGTAACCACCTTTATTGTTTTCTTTTTCACAAAATCAATAACTTTTATTAACATTATGATATAAAAAAATTTTAGCGCGATATGCAGAATTCCCAGAGAGTAATCTTTAAACATTTTAATGTGCTTTTTAAAGTCTTAATTTATAAGACGCCTTGTTTTACTGCCACTGACCTTTCAATACAAAAATTTTACAATATTTGCTACAAAACTACAACATTAAGATTAAGGTTAGGTAGTTCTTTCCACTGCCGGCCATTCTATTACAAGGAATATCTGTTATCTGAGTGTCAAACAGTAAGTTACACAGATTATGTACATAATTACAATAGATTATTACAATTCCAGTATGCTGTAACATACTAACCGCAGTCCACCACCGCAGGCAAACAGAGTTACAATGCACCTGCTATTAGTAGCCAAATAAGAGTAAAATGTGAGAGTCAGCCTAGTTAGCCAGACCTATTTGGTGGAGAATTTTTAATGGTAGAGAATTAATAGCAGCTTTGTTAGGCAATGATTCAGGCTAATTCCAGAAAAACCTGGTTGTTTCTATGAAGCAGGCATGATTCATAAACTTTCCCATCCACAGTTCCCCCCAAAACCCAACAACTTCATAACATACTCTTTATTACCTATATAAAAATACTCTATGTCTTAGATTTGTATTGTTTTCTTACATATCCTTCTTGGGTTAATTTCTTTAAAGATATGGTTTTTTTATTTATCAACCTTTATGAAACAAAATATAATAAAAACAAATGAAAACAAACAAAATATAGCATATATACTTTTTTTCCCCTTTAACACTTGCTCTTTAATATCTCCTAGTTTACTCTCTACAGAGTTTGTTCTTGTTACAATGCTGTGTGAGATGATATGTGCAGGTGCAAAACTTAAATGTTGGGAAGAAAAATATTATAATTTGCCATTTTTCATCTATAAGGAATTTTTTAATATTTTATACTCATCAAACTTTCTTGTTTGATTTTTATTATCAACAGTCTTAAGCGGAATTTGAAAGAGTGCCATTTGCCATTTATGATCACAATTTTAAAAAGCATTTTCAAAAGAAGCAAGCTAAATATGATAGACATAAAAAGTAAGTTTTTCACAATTTGCTATCATCTGTCCACATTGCGAACCAGAGTCCAGGACAAGTGTTACCAAATGTTATCATTTTAGCACAAAACTAGTTCCTACTTAATACAGCTACCAGTGGTTCCAGAAATAAATGGGCAGAGCACTGACACTGTAATCCAGTTGGATAAAAGAGTCAGGGGCCTGATATCCCCTTTGTACAGTTATCATACTGTTCTTGTTACTTTTATGAGATTTTTGCCTAGGTCATAGAGATCATGAAATTGGTGAGAATGCTGAGAAGACAATTTCCTCAACTTCACTTTCCTCACCCCACACACATATCCTGCATACCCTCACTAAAGCTGGAGGGTTCCCTTTGAAACCCTGGAACCTAGTAATCAAGGTGAAACAAGCTGGTGCAATGGGCACTATATTATTGCAATACTGCTGTTGTTTTCAGTCACAAGTGAAAATATTTGTACTGTTCAACTTGGTCACCTCTGGACAATGTGGCCACTCCAGCTGTATTCTTCCATTTGACTGTAAACTCTTAGAAGGCTGTATTCATCAGGACATTTTGGATTGCCAATGACAGAAAGACAATTCAAATTAGCTTAAACTAAAAGAGAATTTATTGCCCAATATTCCTGGAAATCCTAGGAATGGACACTTTGAACAATACAATTCTCCACTTCAATTCATTTTGCTTGAAGTCAAGTTGGTGGCCAAGATGGTTGTCGGCTGCTCCAGGCTCACATCAACCTATTTTAACAATCACAGCAGAAAATGTTCCTTAATTTTTCTTTTCATGTTCAATCACTGGAAAAGACTTTGTCTGACCTTGCTTGGCTCGTGTGCTTACCCTTGGCTCCATCTGCGGTCATATACCCACTCTGTCCCTTGAAAAGTTATTTCCCCGAGGAGAAGAGGCTTCCAGACACAAACAACAGGCCTACTTCAAAGACTGAGGCAAGCCCTGAGTCATCTTCGTATGCCCCACAGGTCTGTGACCTGCCAGATTTTCAATCATTGGATGCCAGAGGAGCAAAGAAAATGTATTACTGATGAATTCACTTAATATAGAAAGAGAGCAAGATAATTTGCTAGGAAGAAAGAGGTGAAGTGGAGGCAAAGAAGATTGGCGAGTAAGAGAGTGGATATGAAGGGAAGGAAAAAACATACAAATAGTAGAAAATAAGGTGAAATTTATCTTTGTTTTATTATATGTATTTATATAAAGAGTCAATAAAGGCCATCGTAGCTTTTTTCATGAGAGAAAGATTTTTAAGAAGGCACAGGCAATTATTGGGATCACTTTTAAAGAGCCTTTAGAAAATGCCAGAGAGATTACCTAATTCCTCTCATGACTTGATTGTTATGTCTGTTACATTGTTATGTAACCATAGATATTTTCATGGGCAATCCCAGTAGGTTCTGTGAGCATCTGCTGACTATAATTACTGCTCTTTTACATATGAAGATCCTGAAGATAATTAAATTGGAATGCCAAGGTTATTTAACAATTATGGGCTAGAATTGGTAGGCAATACTTCCGCCACCACTTTCATCACCCAGTACCAGAATTCTCTCATCCCTGTCAAAAGAAACATGAGTCAACACTGAGGATGTAACATACAAGTGGCATCTGTGAACTTCTTTACCGAGATAGGTCATTTTTAGTCTCGTATCCTCCAGGCGATGGAACTGCAGGCATACACACACACATGCACTCACACATACACAAAGAAAGCACCTCTAAACAACAGAGGACTGCTGCTGGCATGGGAATTGAAAGGCGTGTCACATTGCACAATATACAACATTGTAATAACCTGCGTGCTCCCTCCACCATCTCTGTCTCTTCCTCTCTTTCCCTTCTTTTGCCTCAAAATTGCTGTATCTATTTTGCTAAAGAGCTGTCATCCTCTGAAGCCTGGGCACCATCCCTTTTATGCCCTGAGCCATAGGTCTACCACCCCAGAGGCTTATCAAAAATATCTCAGAAAATGTGAGACTTTTGCTACAAGAGATTATAGTATACAAGCAATGTGCATACAACTTTTACAAATTATAGCAATAAATAATACATCTTACCTTTACTGAGCAAACCACATTTATAGCCAACCACTATGCTAAGTACTTCATAGGTTTATTAATACTATTTCTATGACGTTGGAATTATTATCTTTGTTTTGTAAATGCCCATGGTCACACATTAATTGGCAGTGCTACAATTTAAACTACAGTTTGAAATAAATTCCATGCTCTGGTTTTTGGTGCAAAGCAGAATGCTTTATGGTATATTTGGCATATGTCATCTGTAAATATACTTTTAGAAATCTGAGTTTCTCTATGCATTTCATTTGTATCCCTGGAATATTTTGTTTAAAGTGAATAAGTAGTAAAAGACCTAGTCTCCTAATGTATTAATGGCAAATATAAATATGGTTAAAATACTTTTTACACATCAGTTCATTTAATTATCACCATAGGCCTGTAAGGAAGGCACTTTTATAGTGCATTTTACTGGAGTATAAATGAGAGCTGGATCCTCTGACTTCCAAACTACACTCATCTTATTCTGCCACGGGTATAAGCAAGCTGAGGTTACCCACTTAAGTTGAGAGCTAGGTATAAAAATTCACCCAGGATTTCTCTTACATGTACCTGTTAAGACATCTAGAGGATTTATACACGTGCCTCAGTTGGATCAGAAGAACCTAGGAGAGCAATGACTGGAGGATGAATCAATAGAAAGAAGCAATTCTCAAGAACCATGGGGAACAAAACAAGCAATCTCTATTCTTTTAGCATGTTCAAGCCTCCCATTTCAAATCAGTCTCTCCTGTATAATTTATGTGAGTAACAAGGAGACATAAATTTAATTAGAAAAAACAATAACTTTTATAATCTGTTTTTCTACTGTGGGAAACTTTTTTCTCTTGGAGTCTGAAGTTCATTCTTTTTTACTAAAAAGATAAAAGCAAAAAGTTTTAAGTTGTTTAATTTCCTTTCTACTATCTTATCTAATAAAGAGTAATATGCAAATTGACCATCACACCAACACACAAGATGGCTGCCCCCATGTGGATACAAGGTGGCCACCACAAGATGGCCAGCAGGGGAGGGTAGTTAGGAAGTTGGGAGTGACCTGGTCTGCAAGGGAGGGCAGTTGTGGGCGATCAGGCCAGCAGGGTGGGGGGGGCAGTTGGGAGAGACCAGGCCTGCAAGGGAGGGCAGTTGGGGGAGATCAAGCCTGCAGGGGAGGACAGTTAGGGGTGACCAAACCGGCAGAGGAGGGAAGTTGGGGGTGACCAGGCCTGCAGGGAAGGGAAGTTGGGGGGACCCAGGCCTGCAGGGGAGAGCAGTTGGGGGGAACCAGGCCTGCAGGGGAGGGCAGTTAGGGGTGACCAGGCTGGCAGGGGAGCAGTTAGGCATCAATCAGGCTGCCAGGAGAGTGGTTAGGGGGTGATCAGGCTGGCAGGCAGAAGCGGTTAGGGGCAATCAGGAAGGCAGGCAGGCAAGCAGTTGGGAGCCAGCAGTCCTGGATTGTGAGAGGGCAGTCGGACATCCCTCAAAGGGTCCCAGATTGGAGAGGGTGCAGGCTGGGCTGAGGGACACACCCACCCTGTGCACGAATTTTGTGCGCAGGGCCTCTAGTTTATTAATATTATTCTATTGACACCCCCACCCCCTTTTTTTTTTTTTACCCTAACACAACTAAAATGGTTACTATTGCCATTATAATTGCTCTAGAGCTCAAAATCTTTGAGACTTTAGATACTGCTATTACAGTTCTGGGCAACTCTGTTTATTCTAGGTAAGGAGCCTCTTTTGTTTGTATCCTTTTAAAATTTTGAGCACATCTTAAAGCTCCCTATGCAACACCAAGTTTTAAAGGTAACTCAAATCCTTTTTCTTTGCTGTGATCATTGCCAAAGAGAAATTAAAAGTCTCTGATGACTAAAAATACTTGGTGAAGCATCAGCCAGTTATCTGTAGTGTTATAGGCTGTAGAGAATAGGATAGAATATGAATAGGAATCAAACTTGCTTTCAGGAAAAACATAAAAAAGATGGGACAAGTAATACTGAGCAGCAAAGTGACTAGTACTGCCAACTATTATGTGTCACAAAGCCTAAGTTCAAATTTAGGCTGAGCACTTAATAGCTATCTGATATTGTTAAATTGCTAAATTTCTCTCATCCTCAGTCTTTTAACCTGTACAATGGAAATAATAGTTGTACCTGTCTTCAGAGTTCTTATGGGGGTTATACCTATGAGATACTAACACCTATAAGACACTTAGAGCAATGTCTGACATGTACTAAGAACACATTTAAAAAAATAGGTACAGCAATGTAAGTATTGATAGTTGATTGGGTCAGAATCCTAGATGAAAAGGGATCCCCACAATGCATGAATGTGAGTGCACTCAACCCACAGGAATAGTCATTGGGAGGTTCACCTGGGAACTAGGTTAGATGTAATTCTAAAGTCTAGATGCTGTGTGTATTCGGTTTGCTTTCATGGACTCTGAATGCATTAGAAAGCCTTCCATTTTCTCCTTAGGTATACACAGGGAATTCCTGTGAAGAAACAGAGCACAAAGAAGGGAGTAAATACCCCCAAGTAAGTAGAGAATGTGAAGGAACCTGTGATGGAAGAAGCAAGGACAAGAACAACAGCTGCTGTCTGAAAAGCCTTCCTCTGGATAATTCAAATTCCAGGTACATGCCCACAGCGTCTCGTGATTCCAGAGAGTCGAACAGAACTCCACATAATGAAGATTCTTTTTGAAAACATCTCTAGGGGGGAAATAAATTATTTATCCTGAGTTTCCCTTGAAGCTGGCTAGCAGGAGCAGCATGTTTATAGCATTTTGCTCTAGAATTAGGTGTGAAGAAATGAGCTGAAGTTTTCCTTGACTTGAGCACCCTGTTCCCATAATTCTAGTGGTAATTTTACATTTCTTGCATGATTATTTCCATTACTACATATCCACCACTCAACTAAAAGCACCACCAGAGCAGAGACCCAGTCTGGTTTTGTTTAACATTGTATCCCCAGTACCTCGCATGGTTGTCTGACATTTAAATAAATACTCAATAAATACTTAACAAGTGAATTAACTAATAAAAAAAAACATGTAATTGTTTCTCAATTATTAACCCCAAACAAAAATGATTAATTTGACAACTGTGCATATCAAAGAACATGGATTTTAATGGCAGAAATAAAATAATGGGAAATTTTAAAACCAGGAGATTTTATTAAGAGCCTATTTAGAGTGCTTTGCTTCTCAGTCAAAGAATAGCCAACCCAGAGCTATTCAGAAGAAAGAAATCTCTACTCTTTTATGTTTGGTGGTGCTGGCTCATTCAGGTCAGGGCACGTGCCCGAGTCGCTCCATCCTCAGTAGGAGGTAGAGGCTGGTGCAGGAGACAATCTATCCATGTTTCACTATCAGATCGATGTGTCTCTCTTTTTCTCTCACTTTCTCCCACTCTAGACATCAATAAAAGACTGTCAGCTGATTTTTCAACAGAAACTTTGTAGGCGAGAATGAAGTGACAAGAAATATTCAAAGTGATGAAAAGCAAGGACCTACAACCAAGATTACTCTATCTGGAAAATCTCTCATTTAGAAGGTCAGACAAGAAAAAGCTAAAGGAATTCATCACAGCCAAACCAATCTATACTAATAAAAGGGTAATATGCTAATTTGACTGGGTCGACCTGCCATCTTCCAGATATCCGACTTCCTTCTGGACAAAGCCATGGTGGTGGGGGCCAAGGCAGAGGCAGTTAGGGGTGATCAGGCCGGCAAGGAAGGGCAGTTGGGGGTGAGATCAGGCAGGCAGGGGGTTAGGGGCAATCAGACCAGCAGGGGAGGGCAGTTGGGGGTGACCAGGTTAGCGGGGGAGGGCATTTGGGGGCAATCAGGCTGGCAGGGGAGCAGTTAGAAGTGATCAGGCAGACAGGCAGAGAGGTTAGGGGCGATCAGGCAGGCAGGGAGGGGTTAGGAGCAATCAGGCAGGAAGGCAGTTGAGTCAGCAGTCCTAAATTGCGAACAGGATGTCTGACTGCCGGTTTAGGCCCTATCCCACAGGGATAATAAGTTCTTTTAAGGTTACATTTAATAGAAAAATTATGTTTGGCTAACAGAAATCCTATATAATAGAAGCCCAGCAACTGAACAGTGGAACAACCTGAATGACTGGAATAACCAGAGCCCCTCGCCCAGCTGGTCCCACCCTGAGTGGCTCCCACAGGGATCAGGCCTAAACCAGCAGTCAGACATCTCCCAAGGGGTCCCCAATTGGAAAGGGTGCAGGCTGGGCTGAGGGAAGTCCCCCCCCCCACGCATGAATTTTGTGCACCAGGTCTCTAGTATTACATGAAATGTTAAAGGGTCTTCTTTAAGAGAAATAAGGAAAATAAAGATTAAAATATAAACAATAAAATGACAATAAATACATACCTATCAACAATTGAATCTAAAAATCAAAATAAATAAGCAAGCAGAATAGAAACAGGCCCACAGATAGAACATTTGGATGGATGCCAGATTGGGGGGAGGCTCTGAGGGTGAAAAGGTGAAGGGATTTAGAAGTACAAATTCATAGTTATACTGTAGTCATGGGATGTCAAGTATAGCATAGGAAATATAGTCAATAATATTCTAGTAACTATGTATGATGTCAGATAGGTATGAGAGAGAGTACAGGAAAGTTTGTACATTCTGTTGTATAATAAAGACGGTATGTATTATATTGTCTGTGTGGCTTCTGATTTACCACAAATTCAATGAGGAAACAATTATATATTTTTGAATACCTGCTATGCATAATGTACAGTAAATTTATAAGGAAGTTAAATAGGTCATAATCCTGATCTCAAGGAGTTTATATTTTAGATACAGCTATCTATGGCAGAATAGAGTATTATAACAAGGCATGTAAAAGATATACTAGTTCTACCTAATGCACATCCTTGAAGACATCAGTGAGACAATCATTTGGGAACGATGAGTAATATTGTATCAACAGAGAAGCTTATTTCCTAAATAAATACAATCAAATATAATTTGTCTGCCTTTACCTGGTATTTATGCTGAATAATATTAGTTTTAGTAGTGTGTGTTTCAGAAAATGTGATTTAGAAATCCAACATTAGAGTATGTGACTAGTGAAAATATATTTCATACTACCAAGGCTATGCAACTTAATTTACTAAAATGAAAAGATGCAGTTTACTACAATACTTACTAGAGATGTACACAATAATTTTTATTTCATAAACTGCTTCCTCTTTTTCATTCAGGCCCTAGCTTGATATGTTTTGATTGGTGCATGACTTGGGTTCATATTACCTTTTGGGAAGTACAATACTGTGTGACTCACCCAGAGAAGAGTAACAGATGGTATCTGTGCTATTGAAAGCCATTTGCCAAAGTCATCATTTTAGATTAGCAGGACCTGGAAGGTAGATGGATGAGTCATTACTTTGTTGTTTGAAAGTTCCCAGAGGCTGCTTTGAAATGAGTTTGCCTAAGTAGTCCCAGTGAAAATTAAATTTCACCAAGACGTTCTTCCCATAGCTAAATGAAAATAAATCCACCACATTTTATTAAACATCGACTGAATGCCAATGAGAGAGCGCCATGTGCCCCGTGAGGATCCAGGATTTACAAGAACCTCTCAACCATGTTTCCTTTCTGCAAAATAAATACCTACAGTAATCTGCACCTCCTTACCTGCAGGGGGTGCGTTCCAAGGCCCCCAGTGGATGCCTGAAGCCACCGACAGTACCGAACCCAATATATACTGTTGTTTTCCTAGGCACACATAACTATGATAAAGTTTAAATTACAAATTAGGCACAGTGACATATATACAATGTGGTTTTTCTCTCTCAAAAGAGCTTGTTGTATTGCACTCACCATCCTCCTTGTGATGATGCGAGATGGTAGAAGGCCTGATGATGTTGAGAACTTTCACCTCTTCACTTAAAGGAAACACTTTAGGCTTCTCGGCATATCCGAATTTCCAGCATCGCTACCCTTGCACTCTGGGGACACTGACAAGTAAAAGAAGTACAATAGGGTGACAGTGGGTCTGATGGGCCGGCCGAGCTCCGGCAGCCAGGTGAGGACGCTGCACGTGGGCTGATTCGCGTCCCAGGCGCGAAAGTTGAGAACTTGTGAATGGCTTCGTTCTGGAAGTTTTTCATTTAAAATCTCCAGACCACGATTGACCAGCGGGAGTTGAAACTGCGGCAAGTGAAACCACAGGTAAGGGGGAACCACTGTACCTACTCCCTAAAGGTCACGTCCTTACGAAGTTTCTTCCAATGCTTCACCTGATTTTCGAGCTACTTTGTGTTTCCGTGGAAGAAAAAAAGAGAATGACACGAATTCATGTTTAATCAGCTATGTAGGATAATGTAAGATGTCAGAAACAAAAGAAAAAGATCATTTTTATTTAAAATAAACGTGGTCTCGGAGGGAAGGCGGGGGAGCCGGGGTGGATAGGAGGTAAGCAACCAGAGAATGTGTGTGATAGATGCATAACCCAGGGACACGGACCACAGGGTGCTGAAGGCCTGGGGCAGAGGGCGGGAGATATAGTCCCATAAGTGGGATGGCCAGGTAATTGTTTGGTGAAGGCCAAGGGAGGAGAGGCAGGATGAGTGAAGGTGGACAACATTAAAAATTTTTAATTAAAAATAAAATGAGTTTGAATGTGCAAAGGCTGAAAAAAAAATGGCCTGAGAAAGTTGTATTTGAAGAACCAAGCACTCCAGAAATCATTTACCTGCTAGTTGTATTTGTACCTTAAATAACATCTCCCCATTACCCCGCCCCCAGCTCCTGGGAACCATCATTCTGCTCTCTGTTTTTCTGAGTTTGAATTCAGCTTTTTTGGGTTCTAATATAAGTATGAAACCTTGACGGTCCATGCAGTATTTGTCTTTCTCTGTGTGACTTACCTTCCTTAGCATAATGCCCTCAAGGTCCATCCATGTGGTTTGGCAAACAGCAGGATTTCCTACCTTCTCAGGGCTGAATTATATCCCATTGTGTATATATATATATACCATAGTAGAGTGATTGTAGTCAACAATAATGTGTTACAAACGTCAAAGTTTCTAAGAGGCTAGATCTTAGTTATTCTCACCACGAAGACAAAATGATAAATATGTGATGTGATATATGTGTTAGCTAATGCTAAGAAACAATCCTATTGTAATACATAAATGTATCATATCAACACATTGGGCACCTACCGTTAGGTCAATTATATCTCAACAGAAAGAGCAAAAACCAAATTAAGTTGTAAAAAGCCCCCCAAATCAGCACTTCATGGTATTGTGAATGAATATGAGTGCAAGGGTAAGTAAATAAGCTACTCATGAGCTTTTTGCCTTAGGCTTGTCTAAAGTTCTTAGGTTACATGGGGACAGTGAAGAATTAAAAGAATTGTCGTAGGAGAAAATGTGGAGAAGGGAAGACACAAAGAAGAGAAGAACGTTTTATAAAGGGAGTAAGGATCAAGAAAGGACACATTTGTTGCATTTAAGGTGACTGCAGATTATCCCAGTGGAGGTGTCCTGTAAGTCAGATCAGAAATGAAGACACAAAAAGGTGAAGACCATAGAAATTAGTTCAGTTCTCAAGCCTGTGCCATTCTGTGTGTCCTTGGGCAATTTTAACTATAAACATAGCTGGGTTGCAGTAAGTGCTGCAGATGCTGTATGTACTGGCGAGGAAATGATGTGAGAGTGACAGAGGAGACCATGAGAGTAAGCTGGCAAAAGGGGACAGTGCCCAGCAAGAACTGTATGGGCCCAGTGACTAGGCTCTTCAGGGTGTTCAGGAAATGAGAAGTAGAAAAAGAAAACATACACTAGGACAGATGAGAGAATTGCTGAATGATTTGGGAGTCTGTGGATATAGGGAAGCAAAGGGAAGGGAAAGAATCTAGAAGCTGTAAGACTGAAAATAATACTGTGAGGTTGAAGAAGAGAAGAAAGAACACACTCAAAATGACTATAATATTATCATCATTGTTTTAATGTATTTGAGAAAAGAGGCGATATAATTTTTAGTTTAAGTGTAGTGAATGATAGAGAAAATAGAAAGTAAAATCTATAGCACAAATTTAAGGTCAGGCCAATAGCTTAAACTTAGAATCTCAAAGGGAACAAGCATTTGAAAGTCATTCAACATGTGTATTGGTATCACATTGCTTTTATCATTATATTCTGGGCTTCAGAAAGTTACTGGTATCTCAAGGTTGCATAATTTATACAAATGGGATATTTGATATCATAAAACGTTGTCCTAAAAGGGGGGAAAGTATGGGGAAAATTATGACAGTTTTCATGTACTTCTTGGTAGGGTGCTAATGTCATTTATTTCAAAGCACCCTGGCCCCATGGCTTGAAGCATAGACTCCTGAGCCAGACTACCTGGGTCTGAAATCTGGCTCTGAAACTTCCCAGATGTATACACTTGGAAACATCAATCGAGTGTCTTAGTTTTCTCATCCATAAAATGGGAGTAATAATAGTGCTTACTTTATGGGATGTTCTGAATGGCCTATAAGTGAATTAATACATGTTGAGCATGAGATCTGGACTAGTTAAGACCTATTGTATTGTTCTTGGCTTTGGCTGCAACTCTGAAAAATAGATAAAGTTACATTTATCTTCTCCTTAACACACCAACGTTTTGGAAATAAGGAATGGCAAAACCTGTTACTCTTGGCGTTAAGGTGGGAAAAGGAAGAAGAGAGATTTGTCTTTGGCCTAAGAAATTCTAGTTGTTTCCTCCTTTGTTACATAAGCCAGTGAGCCTGTCTTTCAATATGGATGCCTACATTCTTTTAGTATTTCTGGAGTTAGGTACAGCAGTTAATTTTGGTTAGAATCAAATCATTCTGTAACAGTTAAGGCTTTGGGGGGTTCTTTGCTGTGTGGTGTGTGTTTTTTCCCTGAAAGCCTTATTATTTCTTTGTACTTTCTGTGGCAACTGAGCTGAATCCCCTCCTTTTCTCAGTGGGAAGTGACTACAATATTATGATCCTAGTATCAGGCACAATCATAAACAGCACTCAGTAATCAGCAATGGACACTACAGACTTTCTCCTCATTTTACCCCTGTCTTCTCTGAACAACCTCTTTACTGTAACAGTAGGAGAAGTCTTGCTTTGCTTATGCTTTTCTTCACAGTTTTTGACTAGGAATGACAAAGGACACTTTGGCAGCATGCAGCTCAGTAGCCCTCGAGAATCCATGTGCCAGGGTTAGCACCAGATGGAATGAGTGATATAACTCTGACCCCGGTTGCTGCACACGAAAGAGGCGCAGTGGCCTGTCTGTAAGAAAGTCCTTTGAGGCCGTTTCTAGGTTAGAGGTGCCTCTTGAAGAATAATTTGTTGGTGCATTTTTGATAACAGTAATCTATTTTCATTTTTTTTTTTTTTTTGCAGTTGACAACCAAACAGCAATGCATTACAGAGCATTCCCAGTTTGTGGAACATGTATCTTGGTTTTTGATGGAAATGTGGCAGGCAGAAAGATTGCCTCAGCACTGAAATCATTCATAGCTGAGAAACCAGCTCTCTCCAGAAACGTGGAGAGTAATTTGTTGAACATGCAGATAAGCAAAAACAAACTTGAAACTAGAAGACAGATCAGCTCTGGAAATCCAACACACAGCATAGTGATTATAGTTACCGATACTATGTTTTTTGCTTTAAAGTCACTAAAAAACTAGATCTTAAATGTCCTCACCAGAAGAGAAATGAAATGATAGAGGTGTTTACTAACACTATGGTAGTAATCATATTGCAAGATATACATTTATCAAATCAACACATTGTACAGCTTAAACTTACACAGGGTTAGAGGTCTATAATATCTCAATAAAAATACATAATATAAATATAAAAATATTATATATATATATATAGTGTCCAAAAATATATACACACAATGTCTGTAGATTCTAATACATTTTGAAAATAAATTGTATTTTTAAAAAGCACTGCCTTTATAATTATACAGTATGTGTACATTTTGGGGGACTATATATATCTACAAAGAAGAATCATTGCCAAATTCTGGGATTTTTAAATTTATACCTACTAATTGCATTTATCAATAAAAGTAAGTTTTTCTTAAAAAGTATTAATGTTTATATTTTATAAATCTTTATCTATTTTAAATGAGTAAAGAGTATAAACAATCTGGGATTCAAATCTCTGTGTAATTGCACAAATATCAATTCTAGCTAAGAGAAAAATTGCTATCCTAAAAGCCTTTCTAATTAAAAACTAGCTGAAAGATAAATGTTGTTTTCCTCAAGTTTTCTTTCGAGTCTATAAGCAAAGAGGCATTTAGACAACTGCTCCTTTATTTCAGAACATAAAGAAAATTTATAGAAGCAGAATATTGGCAATGAAATATCATTTAATAAAGAAGAACTCCAGAGCAAAGCATAGAGAGCAACAGAGGAATCCTTTTGTGAGGAAATTTAACTAAGACTATATATTGTCTTCCAGGTAGGAGTAATAATATAAGTATATCCTTCCTCTCTTATGGTTAAAATGTTGTTGACAAGAACATTGAAAGATATAGGCACTAAGAAGAATTCCCATTAAAATTTCATTATAATAAATGAATTATGTCACACACATTAAAAACTACCATTGTGAAAAGTTAGACCAAATTTTCAGACTCTTTATAGAGCCTTGAAAAGACAGTGATTGTATGTTCAACATCTTTGAGTTGAGACTGAGCACCGAGACAGACCTTATAGAGAGGCATGTGATTGAAGTAAAGACAGATAGTCAGGTGATCTTTCCTTCATTTGCTCTTCAGTAGACAAGGTAAGATCCAGTATTTTTCAGGACCAGATCTCAGTTAACAGGCCTAGCAAGTGACAAGGAGCAACCAAGGAGAAATGTAGAATTTTTGCTTTAACAGTGTGTATGCATGTTTTCTGGAGGAGGATGACCTTAGCTGGTAAAAACTATTGATAATCCCTAACACAGAAGAATTTGCAAGGAGCTATAAGGGCCAATGGGTGTGGGTAGGAGGGTGGAAGAGAACAGTGTGTTAGCAGGTTGCAAATAAGAATTTCCAGAAGTTTCTTTTTGATTAGGAGCTCAGGGACTACCAGGTATAGCAAAAGACCACTTACACCAGCATTTTGCAGGAGCCATTTTCGTGGTGAGGGGCAAAGGAAAGTGGACCAACCTGGGGCCTCCGGTCTTTAAAGATACTAATCTAATTACTTATGCAAACGACTACATGTGTCTTCCTGCTTGAGCCTGGGACCAATTATCTTTGCTACAAAAATGATTGATTGTTTGTTAGAGAGAAAGGGAAAGAGCTTGAGCAAATTATTGAACTTGATGCAGACCTCGAGGTAGGACAAAAATAGAGCAGGTCATGCCAACAAAAATAACTGCTCAGGAGTAAAAGAAAATCAGAATCAGTAAAAGAACCTGACGTGTAGCAAAAAGAAGGTACTAGACATTTAAATAACACAAGAGGCCTTTATCCTGACCTTCTTATGTCAGACTTGACCTTCTGAGGAAGCATAACAGAGCAAAATGCTGGGCCTCGTCTTTGGACGTGGTGATGGTCAGTGACAGCTTGCCAGGCACATGTTTTGTGCCCAAAGATAGTCACAGGTTCTAACTGGAGGAGTAAGGTCTTCTAAAGCCACACTGTCCAAAAGAAATTTATTTTGGGACACAGATGCAATTTAAAATTTTCTGATAGACACATTGTAAAAAAACAGGTAACAGCAATTTTAATAATATGTTTGATGTAACACAATCTATCTAAAATAACCCCACTTCCTATGTTTTCAATATAAAATGTTATTAAAGAGATATTTTACATTCTTTTTTGACATCCTACCTCTTTGAAATCCAGTGTGTATATTATAATAACAGTATAACTCAATTGGGACTAGTCGCTTTCAAGTGTTCAAGAGCCACTCATTGCCAATGGTTACCATATGGACAAGTCATTTGTGGAGTGTGAATTGAAATTATGGCAGCAAGCAGGAAAAATGATTTCCTAATTCTTAGCCTCTTGATCCCACCCCACTCTTCCTCCTCAGCATTCTCACTCAAATATTTCTTCTCTCTCTCACGCACATATATGCGTGTGAGTGTGTACATAGGTTTGTATGTATTTATACAAACATTTCCCTTCTCCTGGCTCTTCTTCCTTGGACTAGAAAAGCGCTCAAGTCCCTCTTATACTTGAATGCGAAGAAAACATTTTCAGTTCTTCTTTCCCTTCTCTCTGAGTCAATATAAGCAGGTTTCCTCTGAGTTTTATATGCTCATCCTTTCCATATTGTCATACTTCACTCCTCAAACCTGAACTTGGGTCTTGCACAAGCCCAGGATCTTCGTCCCCAGAGAATACAATAGAAGAGGTTCCTTTGGTGGTCATTTCTCAAGCTACTTATATTTTCCTTTTGTCCCCCAAATTCCACAGAAACTGCTTTTACCACAATAACAACTTGCCTCTTTATTGCACAATGTAATGACACACTTTAGTCTTTCTTTGCTGTAATCATCCAGCAGTATCTGTCCTCTCTGGGTTATCCAAACATCATCTTCCCTTGGTCTTAGTGCTGCCTCTCATATCGTTTCTTCTTAGTCTCCTTTCAGGCTTACATTTTTGGACCCATCCTTTACATCCTAGTATTTCTCTCTCCTATTCTCACATTCAAAACTTTTGATGAGCTCTTTATGTACTCTCATGTCATCAGCCAGGACCTATTTTTCCAATCTGGATTTTTATAAGTATGTTTTTATTGATTTTGAGAAGGAGATGAAAGGAGAGGGAGAGAGAGATAGAAACATCGATAAGAAACATCAACATCAATTAGCTGCCTCCTGCACGCCCCTCGCTGGGGGTCCAGCCTGCATCCCGGACATGTGCCCTGATTGGGAATGGAACCAGCAGCCTTCTGGTGCATAGGTAGATGGGCAACTACTGAGCCACACCAGGCTGGGCCCAATTTGTATTTTTAACCCAGGATTCATCCCTGGACTACAAACCATATGGCCAGCTTAATTTACATCTCTTCTTAGATATCCCTCAGGGAGTTCAAACTCAACATGTCTAAAACATAATCTATCTTCCCCATCAGGATTACTGCTGAATTCCCTATCTAATCAAGAGTTTATTCACCTACTCATGTCACTAGAATTAGTCATTCAATAACCATTATTTATTCTTCTAACTTCCTTAACTCCACAATTACGCAGCCATTACTCTGTTCTTTTACTAACTTTATATTTCATTCCTTTTGCTGCTACTCTATTTAGGTCAGCATCAAAGAGACACAATGGAAGAAGCATCTGGTTTTGATACAAGATTTTTAACCTTGCTATTTTGACATTGATATTTTATATCATGTATGTGAAAAGCATATAAGATAACACATAATGGACACTTGATATTTTATCATTAATAGATCCTCAAAGGACTCTCCCAGTAGCATGACCCACAAAGACATTTATGATTTGGTCCCAGTTTTAAAATTTTCGCTTTAAAATTTTCTCTTTGTTAATACAGGCCAACTTATTTTTCTGGAAGCAAACCTGTGTGTTTTGGCTCATCTTGCCCCCTCTATCTCAAACATGTTTCATCGCAGTAATTCCTACTGATGGCTGCCTGATCAGTTTTGTTTCTATTTCCAGACTTTGCTGAGATACAAACTCTTACAAGATTCTTTCCCTTGACATCACTCACCCCCTGAATATGTTCACGCTTAATATAGCACTCAGTTAATATAAGTGTGTGTTCAATTATTCATCTTAGAGGCCTTATTTTCATTGTTACCAAGCCCCTTCTATGTAATAGACACAAGAATATATGAATGAGTAAGTGAATAAATTAATGAATGACTTGAGGTGAATATTCTGTGTATGGCACCATAGAATTTGGGAGCACAATTGATTTGTCATGGCATTGAAAGTGATGAAGGCATGAGAAGGAAAGAGATGGTTAAGTTGATGACATTAAAAGAGGATTTTGGTTTCTGAACCAAGATGTATTATAGTTCAATGATGAACAGATTCTTGGCAAGAATCTAAGACGTCCTCTGGAGAATTGGAAGTACATACTTGACATGTACTCATAAAGAACAGTTCAAAGGGAAGAGAAAAACTGACTCCAGAAAAATGGAGAGAACAGGGAAAACTAAACGACTATTTTCCATTGTTGGAAAAAGCTACATAATGATTATGTAGGGGAAATAATAGATAGTATATTACTCACATGCAGTTATGGGTTGAGAAATAGATTGAATAAATTGATTAAGCTTAAAATTAGTTCCTAGCATTTCCTTTGGATGCTGTAGTCATTCATCAAATCAGAATAGATTTAGAGGTTTCTACTAAAACAAGAGAGGGCTGGTATTCAAGTTGGGTGGGGCAGCGTCTCAGATAATTACCGGGGTTGGGTCAACAGTGTCAGCCAGGTTGATGGAGAGTCAAATATAGCAGCTGACTGCTGGCTCTGTGGGAGGAAGGCTCCTTAAAGCAACAATGGCTTCTGCAAGCACCTTTGTCTGACAGCAAGCTGCTTCTTTAGCCCTCGTCCCGAAGCCAGAAAATGCAGTTCCTCCCAATATGTTCCTGGTGCCTTTGGCGCTGCTGCTCCCGTGCTGGAGCCCAAAGCCAGTGGGGTTGTGTAAGTCTGTGTGTGGGCCTTTTCAGAGACATGCCTGTGATTTCAGGCACAATCTCCACTGGCTTTCAAAGTCAGACGTTATGGGGACTTCTCTTCCAAGCACTGGAACCCTGGGAGGCCTGGTACAGAGCTGGGACCCCTCACTCCTCAGGGGGAACCTCCGCAGCCAAGATATCCCTCCTGATTGTTATTTGCCACATTGGGCGGGGGGGGGGGGGGCGTGGAGGACCAGCCTGTTTTGTTTTTTCTAATCTCCTCCCCTCCTACCAGTGTGAATGTGGCTTCTTCTTTAGATCCTTAGCTATAGGATTTCTGCTGAGCTAGATTCAGGCAGTTCTGGGTTGTTCTTTAGTTTACTTATAATTTTGATGTGGCTGTGGAAGGTTCCCAGTACCATGTCTACCTCCTACACAGCCATCTTAGCTGGAAGCTTGAAATTAACTCTTTATTGACGTATTAAGCTCTGACTGGAACAGGAAAAGGAACCAATATGAAGTGCTATAGAAGCAATTCTTTGGTTTGATAAGGCAACAGTCCACATACACTCTAATATTCTGTGACAATGGCATAAATCTTCACAGTATATCAAAGCTTCAGCGCATGAAGTATGGATAGTTTCTCTGAATGGGAAAGTAAAAGGGTACCAAAACAGTAAGAGTCTTAACCTGTGTTTTAACATTTAAACCAAAGAAGGACTTAAGGAAGTATATAGAAACATTTATAAGCTTAGCAAGTTTTGTGTGAATGATTGTGACTTTTATATTTTGCTGAAACATTTATCCAACTGTGAGACTAATCAATGATAAGGTGCTGCCAAAGGTAATACTGGTTCTGTCACATTTTTACAGTAATAAGATTTGAAATTAGGTGAATTTATTCTTGTGGGAAAATAATGATGAGGAATTTCATTTTTCCATTGGAAGAAAGATTTGTGGGGGAAAGATTTGTCATTCTTGCCATGCTTTTCTAAATGTGCTAAAGACATGTAGGTAACAGTTTTAAAACTGAAACGTTAATTATTTTGCATCTTATCAGCTCTTGAAAATGGATCATTAACCACTAGGTAATTGTAAGTGTTTGATGATAGTTTCTGTAAGAGATTTTCTTTCCATTTAAGAGTTGTTAATTCAGTAGTTCCAAGGGAACCTTTTGTGGAATATCTGATAGGAAATGTTTTAAAACCACTGAGATAGTCGCAAGTAACATTCAATTAATCATGGTTTTGTGTTTCTAAGCATCATCTTACCCTCTGTGCTTATGGAGACTGTCCTAGGTAATAATCAAAATAATTAATTCTATCTGATTGGATGGCAGGCACCATTAGTTGAAAATTGTTGATGTAGAACAGCATCAATATTAGATGGATGGTAGCAGGAAACCTAATATATTCAATTAAAATAATTCATAACCAAAACACAAACTAACAAGTATAAATAGGAATGGAGATGCTAATAGTCTTTATTTATCATATTTTAATATATTGAAATTTCTGCCCACAAAGTTGATTTTTATACATAATTGACCTTGGTAGATTAAAAGAAGATGTAATGGAAAACTTTAAATTACTGGTGAAGGGTTTCAGTGAGTCATTTGCAGAATGTAGAACTAGGACTCAAAGCTTTATCCTTTGGTACAGATGATGGAATAACATTTAAAGTGACAGTAAAAATTTCTTATAAATTTGGCTGCATTTGTTATTTGATCTTTTATATTAAACTAGAGGCCTGGTGCATGAAATTCATGCATGGGGGGAGGGAGGAAGCCTTAGCCCGGCCTGCACACTCTCGCAATCTGGCACTGCTGGCTCCTAACTGCTCACCTGCCTGTCTGCCTGATTGCCCCTAACTGCCTCTGCCTGCCTGCCTGATCTGTGGTATACCAAGGAAATAAAATATAACAAAACAAAAAAAAACTACAGAGTCAGAAGATTTGGAGTCAGGTCCTATCAGAGATGACTAGTTAGGTGACCTGAATTGATTCATTTTCTCTCTGATAGAGTTCTCATCTGAAAAAAATGGAGATAGTTATGCTTAATCCACATTGATTTTATGCAACTAAGATTAGATAAATGTAAAAGTAATCTGGAAATTATAAAGAATACTAATAGGTTATAATTTGAGTCCAGAAAAAAAAATGCTAATCTTTTAATGATCATTCCCTGAGAAACATTTTTGGCTGATTCAATTCCAAAGCATGACAATTTATTGACTATTTCAACAAGGATATAGAAAAGGAAAAGGGAAAGAAGTAGGAATAGTTTCCTTTATCAGAATCTGTTTTCCTTTCGCGTCACCTTCCCCATTCTTTGCACGTGCTCAGTATCCATCTTAAAGTTGACAATGGAAAATGAAGGAGGGAAAAACTTAGTGTCTTAGAAGAAAGGGCATGAATCAGTTCAAAACCATGCATATTCATTCAATCAGAACTGTGGAAGGATATAAGGTCTATCCTTTCTAAAAGAGAAAGAAAAGGCAAAATCATCAGTGCTGTGTTATTTGTAAGACAATAATAAGGAAAGTTAGCATACAATTTATCACCACTATTCAAAAGATGTTTTAATTAAAAGATAATCTCCAAATTAAGGTAAAGATTAAGCCAATGATAATTATTTCAAGAGGAATAAGCTCTTTTATATGTTCAAAGGGTGGCTATAATTCTTTGTTCCTACTGACACTTTGAATATTGGATAGTTATGAGTAGATGATAAAGAATATGAAAAATAAATAAAGCAAAAAGAAATGCCCACATGAGTTTGCAGCAATTTATTTTTGGTTCTTCTGTTACCTTAGTAATAATCCTGCAAGGTATTTAAATCTTATTCAGAGCTAAACACAATTTTATGTTCATTATAAAACAGACACACTATTTCACACATGAATTCTTTCTATTGTTTGATATTTTACTGATATTCACATCCCTAAACCCAAGTCTGAATGATGAAATAGCAAAGAGGTGGAAAGAAAAAAATTGTTCATTGATGTCAGTTCAGCAAGTCAGAGTCTCTGTGTGATTCTTTTCCTAAATCAGCCAGTGGTTAATGGACTAAACTGATACAAGTCTATGTAAATAACAAGTTGTGATGAGTTATCCAACGCATCTGGCACCAAGCCATGTTTAAGCCAACAGATCATGCATTATTAACATTAACACAACAGTGGACCAATCTCCCTGCACATTCACCAGAGATGGAAAGCAACTGAATTGTTAGGAATGCCAGAATATTCTGAGTTAAATCACATTCCTTGAGCATGCTGTTTATAACTTTTGAACAAAACAAATAACATCAAGGACTTATAAGTACCAACTCTAATAAGGGCAAATTTAAAAAGTCATGAAATTTTCAACTTGGAGGAAGTTTTGTGAGTATATGTTTAATGATAGTCATCAATTTTTCTCCACAGAAAGACAAAATGTATAGCCTTCAATAGTTCTGTTTGAATGATCTTATGCAACATTTTGACTTCATTCATGCTTATAGTCCTAAGTGCAAGTGAGCGAGATTCATCACAGCATGTAGTAAAGTCCTCAATACTTCACTCTGAGATTTATTTCAAATCCCCTCTATCCAAAGTCGATCCTATTCATTCCAGCCCATTGGTGAGCTTCTAGCTACAGTAGACATCACTCTTCACTTTTGAGACAAATCAATAGTGACATAAATTACCTGCCTCTAGAGAGAATGAAAGCAACATGGGCCTCAACTTTATCTTGTGGGGTATTAAAAATGTGGAACTTTGAACGGGCATCTAACTGCAGTGGAGAGAATGGGTTGGGGAAGACAGCCATGAGAAAGCAACAGTAGGGCCATGTGATCATGAGTAAGAGTAAGGTGGGCAGCAGCAGCCTGGGATCAGGATGGAAGGAAAGGAATGCTCCACTCTACGCTTACTTAGAGCTCTCCATATCTGGATATCTGCTATGTTTCCCTCAAATCGTCAATTCTTGATTTCTTCTTCACTCTCACTCAGTGCCCAGGGTAGAGCTATGTGCAGAGAATGTTTTCAACCAGCTTGTTAAATGGAAATGGAAATTTCAAAATAGGCATTTTTAAAGGTCTTAAAATACCATCCTCAAATAACCATTATGAAAACCTTTAATTTATGTATCTTTACCCAGACTTATCTCAGTAAGTATTTGACTGAGTTCTCCATCTCCCTTCCTTTCTTCTTGTCACCATGTATGGATTGCGTGGATGCTGACAGAATTGAGTCCATCATGTGAATTTCTTCAATAAAGGTTAACAGAGATTATGGCTAACCTGCCTTTGCTGCTTCCTCAAGCAGGGAAAGAGGCCCAGGGCCTGGGGATGAAGTTGACCATTTTTCACCCCCAAATTGACCTGTCATTCCATGTTGAAGGCAGTAATTCTATTTTATGAGAAGTTATTTATGGAAGCTTTTGTGAGAAAAGGTGCTGTCAAGGTATGTTAGTGTCAATTTTTTTTTTTCTGGCATAAAATGCTGAACCTGGAAAAAACAGATATAAAATCATTAACACATCTTCAGATTATACTTCTGACTTTTAAGAATCTCTGTAATTCATTCTTTTTCAAGGCAATTACGGGAATAAAAGTCTATGCTCACTAAGAACGTATGCCTTTAAGAAGATTGCTTTTTAAAAATTACTATTTGAAGAAGGAAAAGAAAAGGTTTTAAGCAGAGAGCCCGGTGCATCATGTTTTAAATTAGAATAAATATTTTTAACAGACTGGCCATATTCACAAAGTTTTCAAAATTATGTCAAAGCATAAGAGCACATTATGTTTCTAAAAAGGCAGAAATTGCTGGCTTAAGTGTCATGCAAATAAGCTTGCCATTAAGGTATTGCCTTCAATAGCATTTATTTCTCTGAAACTCATAATTAGGTCAAATATACCATTATCATTCACCTTGAGGTTGGTTAATAAAGTGCAGCTTTAGAGAAAAAAAATTAACATAATAAGTTAGTCTTGGAGAAAAATCGCTTATATTTATATTGCAAATGAATGTATTCACCTGCTCTGAGAAATTCTCCCTTTCAAGGCGATCTCCTCAGGGCCAGATTTATCATTGATAAAATCAAATAACTTTTACCTCCTCAGAATTTTGAAAGTCTAAGAGTAATGAATTTATTCCCTTTCCAGTAATATGACTTTGTGTTAAGACTCCCACTTGCTTAAGAATGAAGAGAAGGAAGCACATATGAATTTCTTTCCCTAACTTCTCGGTCTTTGCTTCCCTGCCCAAGGGTTCTGCCAACATGCTGCTTGATGGCTCTCCTTGCATGAGAAGCAGCCTGACCTCTTTTCCACTTACTCAAATATGGAAGGCTATGTTGGCAGAGCAGACTCTGAACCCACTTCCTGAGCGGTTGACCTGGCTGTGTATGACAGGTCTGTCCTATTCACCAATTGCTGTTAGAGAAGCTGAAACAGAGCACTTAGTTATGGTAGAAGCCACTTCTAGAAATCATCCATGCCCAGGTTGTGCTTATAAATAGAACTGATTCATATAGGTAAGGCATGGTAACCCGGCCTGTGATATAATGAGGTCTAGTGACTAGACTAATAATTTTTTCTTCCTTTGGAGCAGAGTTAGAGGTAGATGGGAAGAGGGGTAGGAGCTTTTATAAGAAGTTCTCAAAAGACTGAGACAGAAAAGCAAGACAAATATTAGTTTAACTCGTCATTTTCCAGTATGTGTCCCACATATAATAAATAATTTCTGATTATGTTAAGTCATGGATTTTTTTATTAAATTATAATGCTCAGTGGTTCTCCATGTATTAAATCAAGACTTCAGGAGAAGAGAAAATATTAGGTAGAACAATGAAGCCATTGGTCATTTTTAACTTTTAATTTAGAGTTGTTTTTCTTCCAAAGCAAGACAAGAGCCTTGGGCAGTAGGCAGCAAAATTTGTTATAGAAGTTTACTATAAAAGTAGTTAGAAAGAATTCAAAATAGTATGAAGTTGCATCCTTGCACAAATAGAAATATAAGGTTTGGGGCAGAAAGGAGGAAATGAATTATGGCAATTAAAAACTTTGAGCAGCTCCATGTACCATGAATTTTTGAGGATTTAATAAAATTTTTATTACAACTTTCTTATATTTTTTCCTTCTATCTATATGGAAATATGGAAACAAACATAGGGAGGTTAAGTAACGTGCCCAAGTTTAAGCAGCTGCCAGTGGCAAAGGATAGGTTCAAATTCAAGAATTCTAGGACCAAAGTTAGTACTTTTGATGCTATACTACCTCTACTATTGTACAAAGGGTTCAGAAACAGTTTTCCTTCCTTCCAACAACCTCATTTCCACAGGGTCAAACGTTAAGTCAAGAAGTATGAAAGGAGTGGGGAAAAGAGATCATTCAATAGAGATCTCAGAGAGAGTGAGGGAAAACTGCCCCCAGAAAGGGGTGCTACACCTGGCTTCGTGTTTGAAATCTAGGAGAAGATAGCCTCAACAAGTGCCACTGTGCCTCAGGTACAGCCAAAGTCATGTGCAAAGCGTGCCATTGAAGTTTAGGTACAAACGGCTTGAGTTTTGCTGCTCTGTTGCATGAAATTGGTCCAGAAATTCTTGCATATGCTAGAGCAGAAGAGAATTGTAGCTGTGTTGAGACAAGTTCAGAAGAAAGCTAGGGGTAGCATGACATAGGTAGTGTGGCTATAGGGTTGAGAGACCAAAGGCTGACTGAGACCCGGAGATCTGCAATGTCAGGGAAAACCAAAGTGAGGCCAAGTCATCAAAGATTTTGACCTCAGCGGTAAAACAGACCGTGCATACACCAGTGCAGATGCCAGCAGTAAATTCTGAAGGAGGAAGGAGGCTGTCAAGGAGGAGGTCAAGACTACTGCTTAAGATCACTTATGTGTCCAAGGCTACAACCCCCATCCTTAGGCATCAAAGCCAGTGATAAGTTCCCACTTAATTCCAGGTTCATCTACAATTGCACGATTGGAGTTGAAGGCAAGAAAAGTCTCTGAACTTCTGAGTATTTACCCAAAAAAAATAAGAAGAAGAAGAGAGAGAGAGTGAGAGAGAGAGAGTCTTTGTACTGGAAAGATCTGAGCTACAGTGAATTAGCACTTTTAAATTGGTTTCTCATCTTTACTCCCTCATGCCCCACTACCCAGAAAGGTGGAGATTAAAATAGTTGTAACAAAAAAAGGAAGAAACTTTGCACAACCTAATTTTTAGAATGTTCAATTTCAAGAAGCAACTACACAGATACTAGTTCTAAGTGATGATAATAAAAATTATTCAATCACGGTTTGATTCCCCATCAGGGCACATGCCCCAGTTGTGGGATTGATTCCCAGTGTGGGGCATACTGAGGCAGCTGATCAATGATTCTTTCTCATCATTGATGTTTCTAGCTTTGTCTCCATCTCCCTTTCTCTCTGAAATCAATAAAATAGATATATTAAAAAATAAAAATTATTCAACAATATTTGCTTGCTATATAAGATTGGAAAATATTGAGTTGAAAAAAATTAAACAGGTTTTCATGGTGTAAAAATTCTCAGAAACTTAAATTCAGTCATTAGCATTATAAGAGAAGAATATACAATACCTAGTTGTGAAATGTACTGGTCCCAAATATTTGTACACGTTAAATTTTTCATAATAAATTTCCATTTAACATAATTAGTACTCCCAGATCAATTTTTGGAAATTGTTGGTTTGGGTCAATATAATATGTGATTATTAAACATAAGGTTAGAAGATTCAAATCCAGGATATGTATGAAAACTCACACCCATCCACACAGACAAAGTGGGAGAGGGAGAGAGAGAAAGAGAGAGAGAGAGAGGGAGAGAGAGAGAGAGAGAGATCCTTGGAAGCATTCTATAATTACTTATTAATATTTTAGTAAAAATTATCAGAGCTGGTAATCTTATTCTACTAATCTGCATCAAGTACTAATTTTGTTCCAAACTGTGAGGTTGATTTTTCTCCCTCAGTTGTCTCTCACAAGGCCATCTAAGCACTATTAGCTATAGTAAGATGGTCTAAATTTTGAGTGAACATTAGTGGAGAAAATGTAAGCAAGCTTTCCTTCCTGTCTACTCAAGCACAACATTCACTTTAGTACAGATGATCAAAGGCTGAAGGATTCTTTTCACAGTGTGACCATCAGTTATTAATTTGTACTAGATTTTTGTCTAAGTAAATATTTTCTAGAAATATCTAGACTACAAAATAGGAGCACTTTGTAAAATCCACATATTTTGATTCTTTTGTTTTTTAATCTACATGTCACACTTGAAAAAATTGTCACTTGTATATACAAATGAATATTTTGCTTTCTTGAAGCCCTCTTTTAAGACTTTTGAGGGTGTTCCATTTTACCTGGTTAATCTTTAGACATCACTGCTGACTCTCAAGACCGGTGTTGTAACACAACAGGTAGAAAATCCACAGCACGTTGCAACCATTTTTTTTGAAATGATCCTGATGTTGTACCAACACAAATAAGCTGTTTAAATTCATGTTTTAGTAGCATCTGTTGCTGGCAGGTTTAACACCTGATTGTCAGCTCAGGATTTCTAAGACCTGCCATCTGGGAAATATTAGACGCATAGTTTAGTTAAACATGTGTCAGATCAATTATCATCCTGAGTCCAGGTTTCATTTAGGGGGGTTATCATCTTTCTCTTCTGTGATAGCTTGTATTTTTCCAGTTAAGAGAAGCAGAAACACATTCTAGTTACTTTCCATCAAGGAGGGATATTGTGAGTAAACATGGAGAAGCAGGGGAAAATCACACACCCTGGAAACACATATCATTGCTCAGGAATGAATAGTTTGTCCAGATGTCCAAGAGCAGCTGTGGTGTCCTTCTTGAAGAATTTGACTCAAAGATGCATAACTATGCTCTGTGTTTTTTAATATGTATTTTTATTATTGATAGTGCTACAGATCTCCTCTTTCTCCCACTTCGCTCAGCCCCTACCCCTCCTGCCCCCTTAGGCCTTCACCACACTATTGTCTGTGTTCATAGTCTATCCATATAAGTTCTTGGTTTTTCTCTCCCAACCCTCTGAGATATGTCAGTCTGTTCCATGCCTCAGGACTAATTTTGTTGGTCAATTTATTTAACTCTGTATTCTAATGCTTTACGGGTGCATCTGTTGGCTAATGTCCACTCCAACCATTAGTGGTCTCTTTATATCTCACATTCATGATCCCCCAAAAAAGTGGATTAGATTAGTTCGGATAAACTCTGACAATCGGCAGCCCTTCCATATTAGGCCACATCATAATCTCTGCCCGCTTGTCTTGTAGCTGTTTACCTATGTCTGTTCATGGGCATAAATCCACGCCTGCTTCAAGCAACCACTGTCACAAAGAGTGGGTTATATTATTAGAGTCCCTCAGAAAGAAATATGGGAGTTGTAAGCACAGAGAACCTAACAAATAATTTTCAAATGAATCTTGCCATGAAGACCATCTTGAGAACTATAAGGGATCTAAGATTTCAACCTATCTCCAACTAACACATTAGCCCGCCCCAGTTTTGTGGTTGCTGAAAGAAGACAGATTCTCCAGTCAGAGACAAAGAACAGCTTATTGTTTACAACAGTAACAGTAGCTAGAGCATCATCATTTTGAACCACTTTTAAAAGCTACGGTTCCTACAGGGCTACAGGAAAAGGGCAAGGTGATACTTGCACAGGAAGAATCCCAAGCTTTGGGAACACGAATCTTTTTAAACAAACAGTAAGCCTTCCTGCACTTTTCCTAGAGGGAGACATTATCTGTATTTTATGTGCTATGGTCTGAATTTTTGTGTCCCCCACCAATTCATATGATGAAATCCTAATGCCCAATGCAATGACATTAAAAGGTGGGGGGTCTTTGGGAGATGCTTAGGTTATGAGGGTGGAACCTCATGAATGGGGATTAATCTAATATAATAATAGAGGAATATACAAATCAGCCAGGATGCCATAATGTCACGACTGATCTACAAGCTGTGGAGAGCTACAGGAGGGCGGGCCAGCGGCAGCGAGCTACCAGTGGCGGTGGGTGGTGTGGCCAGCTGAGGCAGGCACCAGCGAGCTACTTGCGCACGGATTTGTGTGCAGGGCTGCTAGTGTTCTTATAAAAGAGACCTCACAGAGATTCTTCTCCCTTTCCACCGTGTAAGGATGCAATGAGAACTCTGCAACAAGAAAGAGGGCCATCACTGGACCCTGCTGGCACCCTGATCTCAGACCCTCAGCCTCCAGAACTGTGAGACATTTCTGCTGTTCCTAAGCCACTCAGTCTGTGGTATTTTGTTGTAGCCTGAATGGATGAAGACCATGCTGGACAGTGAGCGAAACTGGACTTTGCTCCAGAGAGAGATGGTATCCATATCTTCCAAGGTTGCTCACTAGACCAACATCTTTGAAAGAGAGTTCAGAGAAAAAGGCAGCCAGACCTCTGCTTGTAAGATATGCAGAACAATGGGAGAGTTGTCTTCCAAGGAAACCCTACCTCCGAGGATACTAAAGGCAATTTATATGAAGAGGTACAATTAAACAGAAGTAATACTGCACACATGAACTATTTGAGTTGCATGAGAAAATAGAAAGCACCAAATGTGAACTGTTCTTCTCATCACTCACTGTCACTGCAGGAGTCCATCGGCTCTCTCCCCATTACAAGGTCTCTACCAAATTCTGCCTTATACCCAGTGCTGCTTCTGTCAGTGGCTTTATGATAAAGCACTGAGAAAAGAGACAGCTTGTTCTTCAAACACTCAAGGTTTCCATAGAGATAAAACATCGCTTATCCATCCTAGCACCATTGTTTTCCTCTTCATCCTTTTCTTCCTAAAATACAAAAAAGATAAACAAAAACTACTGCTCTCAAGAACAGAAAAATTACTGCACAATCCTTCTGTCCCAAATAACAGCTAGTATTTCCCTTTTAGGAAAGCCCAATCGCATGGCTAGGAATGGATACCTGAGAAAAAATTTTGAATTTCCAGGAAGTAGCAGGATTTCACCAGGGTGTTTGGTTTGCTTTGCTTTGCTTTTCCTTGCATAGACATGCATATCATACATTTCTGATTGCAAAACAATCATTGATATGGCAATACTTTGAAACCTGTAACTTTGTTAAGTGAATAATTCATCATTTCTTTTGAAACACACAAATAGAAAAGTGATGATGTGACAATTCTAAACAATATTAAGGTATGAAGAATTATTTACACTATTTTTTTCTTAAAAATTGCAGAAAGTTTGGTATCTGTGTTAAAATAAACATATAAAGGACCTGGAGATTGTCTAGGAAGTAGCAAACCAAAATTTTAAAAGAACAGCAATTTGGATGGATGGGAAAATGCATGTAAAAGTTTAACATAAATCTGAGAGTGACTAAATTTTCTCTCTTGCTCTCCAAGTAATTGAATAAGAGAGAAATAATGCTAGTTTCTAGTGCACAAAACAAGAGAATGAATGAGTTGATTTTTGGTCAAACATGAATGGCCTCGCCACCAGCAATAATTAACATTTTACCTCATCTTGGGAGAGCTGTGAGGACCTAATGGGTAAAGGCAAACATCAACCTGGATGATTTAGGTGTTCACCCAATTTGAGGCTAAATAATCTATCCATTTAAGGTCACCCAGCTTCATTGTTCCTGCACATTTTACTCTCTTAAACACAATTTTTCCTGGCATTTTGTCCATCAGTTTATGAAATAGCATGTCATAAATAGTTTCAAAATACAAACTGTTATTCAGAAAAACATTTAAACACAGCAGGTGTTTGTGATTCAAATTACTTGCCACAAAGCTAACTTGTGTTGCAGCCACCAAAAAAGAAAAGAAACTGCTTACATTTCTTTGCAAGCCTTTAAAATCTACACATTTTCAGCCACTGTAATGATTAAAATAAAATTACAGTTGAACTGAGTGGCAGAAAATCACAAGTCAAAATGTTAAGGTCATTTTCCAAGATAAAAATTCTCCATGATGATGGAGAAGGCTTTCATTATTATGATTATTGAAAAGCTGAAAATGTTTAAATAACTTGGATAAAGAAAAAAATAAAATTTAGGAGAGGAGAAATGGAAGTATAATATAAAAAGCAGAAATGAAGGACTAAAGTAGAACAGAAATGCATAACAAGGGAAAATAACATTTTTTTATACGTAAGAACATGTAAAGTGGGTGCTACAAAGGTGAACAAATAGGGTCATGCAAATGTTTTACATTCAGTAATAAATCAATGTCCTAGATCCTTTTCATTCAAAATCAAAACTTTAAATAATACACATATGCAGGTTTATTCCATTTCAAAAACATTTATTGACTATCTACTAGTTCTGGTCCCTGAATTGATATTATAGAGGATTCATGGATTAAACAAATGTCCTTATACAAAGTTTGGTTGTAGTTAAGATCATAGTGAAAAGTCATTAGTGGAATAAGTGTGAGAAGAAAAATGTAAAGAAGGTAATTTTAAAAAGGGTAGTTTTTAGGAGTTTAGGCAGTACCTTGTATGTTCTTCCTCAGGCCCAGGTTAGAATATAAATGTAAAAGCTGTATTTCTCCTCTTAAAACATTTCAAGGAAATAGGTCATATGTGTAAAAAAAACAATTTAAGATCATTAAAGAATAGAAGAAGATAAGGATTTTGAGTCATAATTATAAATTTGATTGATGAGGCTTACAAACATTAGATGTGAAAATGTAGAGACGGAAGATACCGTAAAGGGAAGTATCAACTCTCTCTTGGGTGATTGAAGTTAACCTAGTGAAGGAGTATCAGAAGGAGCATAATTGGGATAGAGCACAGTGTAAATGATTAGCTCATTTGGGGCTACTGTGTTGCAGCACCCTGTTAGATGTCCAAGTACTGCAGTCCCCCCTTATCACCAGTCCCACTTTCCCTGGTTTTAGTCACACATGGTCCAAAACTATTAAATGAAAAGTTCCAGATATAAAAATATGTTTTAAATTTATATTGAATGTATGCAATAATATTCTATTGTTTAAAAACAGGAAAAAATGAAATAGTCCATTAAGTAGAGATACTTGCATATGAGGCAAATTCCAAAAGAAGGGTGAAGGAATTGTCAACAGGAAATTTAGGATAGTGATCTCCTCTAGGGTAGAGGAGCATGTAACTGCTGTGGAATTTAGAAGGTCCTAGTAAGAAATGATTCTCTCTTTTCTTTTTTTTCATTGAATTTATTGGGTTGACATTGGTTAAGAAAATTATATAGGTTTTAGTGGTATAATTCTATAATACATCATCTGTATATTATATGCTGTGTTCACCACCCCAAATCAGCTTTCCCTCTATCACCATTTTTTCCCTCTTTACCATCTTCTACCTCCCCCTACGCTGCTTTCCCTCTGGTAATCACCATACTATTGTCTGTCTATAGTCTTTAAGTATAGAGTATAGAGGTATTAATTTTATTTGTACTTATATTATACATATGTGTTTTATATATACTTTTTGTATATATATGAAACAATTTCAATAAAGCCTGGGCTTTTTAAAAAATAGTCAGCAATTGAACTCAGTTCTCTCTCTTTCTGCCATGGCAGAGCTAAGATGGAAGGACCCTCTGTCCTTGGATCACTATGTAAAGAAATGCTATTCACCCACTAGGAACACTGATTAAACTGTTATAGTAGCAAGAAATAAATGTCTCTTTTATAGTTTTGGGGGTTATTGGTTCATAACTCCCCCAACAAATTTCTACTGTTGTTCCCTTTTTATTTTTATCCATAGTACTTATTACCTTCCAACTAACTTATAATTTACTCATTTTATTTTATTTATTGTTGGTCTTCCCCAACTAGAATTTTAGATCCATGAAGGCAGAAAATTTTGAATGAATGAATGATTAACAGACTGTGCTATCAACTCAGCCCAATGAACTGTTATTTGCTACAGTGGTCGGCAAACTCATTAGTCAACAGAGCCAAATATGAACAGTACAACGATTGAAATTTCTTTTGAGAGCCAAATTTTTTAAACTTAAAGTTATTCTAATGCCACTTCTTCAAAACAGACTCGCCCAGGCAGTGGTATTTTGTGGAAGAGCCACACTCAAGGGGCCAAAGAGCCGCATGTGGCTTGCAAGCCGCAGTTTGCCAACCACGGTGCTAGGACACAATTCAAGTAATCATTTTTATAGTCATACTCTACCTTGTGATGTTTTGTGAACAAAAATGGTAATGCTAATGTTTTATATTCATTATTTTATATGGCTCAAATTTCTATATATCGAAATATATCCCTAACCAAATAAAGTTCTGCTCATATTCAGAATATTTCAGTCTAGCCAAGGAAAATATTCTCTTCTGTATACCTTCTCTACCTAAATTTCAGGGAAAACATACTTATTGAAAATATAATTTCCTGGGTATTCCCTGTGCACCACAATATTCATTTGAGAATGTATTCTGTAAGGCCAGGGGTCCCTTTTGTGGATAGATAACCACACTTGGATCATTGATGATCCCTTTAGAGCCTAAAAATTTTACCTTTACCTTGGTTTACAGACTTTACACTTCAACTCAGTAGGGAAAGACTTCCCAGACTCCCATTGAGTCAATAACCTAAAATTATTAGATTTACTAAGCCTCAATTTAAAAAGGCCACACTGGGAGGATGGACCAACTTTTTTCTTCCATTGAGCTAAAAAATTTTTGAGCACTACTGACAGTATTTCTAAGCCATAGGAGGCATTTCTAAGGTGGATGTGGATTCTTTTCAATGGCTAGAAAGGACTCCCAAGGGGAAAGCAGCCTCATGCTGACATGATTCCCAACAGGAGAGGGACATTAGATTAGAACCCTTCTCACAGAAGCCTATGTGTGACTGAGGCTGTCTTCTTAGCTGTGAATGGATGCTGCTGGTGGAGAAGTCCTGATCCTGGCTCCCTTCTGCTAGGATTTTAGACATCCAATATCCAAGAAACCATTTGCAGAAGAAACTTTCCATACTTTCATTATTTTTGAGAGAAAAATATGTTGAATGACATGGAATATTATTATAATCAACCCTGAAATTGTTCTTAGGTAAAAAGTAAGTTTTACACATAAGGAAGGAATCAAAGTTGCTTATGTGTATATGTGAGATCGCAATGGATCAGTTAAATATGGATTTTTTCCAAGATAAACATTTAGTGTGTATTGTCATTTCACAGAAAATAACATTACCATAAAGACGTTTCAAGTAAACCCCTTAGAAACTATCTAGCACACTTTTATGATTACAAGATAGAGAACAGGTATACATTTGATATGAAGAGGTGTTTAATATAACATGGGTAAAGATGTATTGTCTTAACTTCTAAATCAAAACACTTTGAGACTTCAGCCTTTATTTTTACCAGCTATCTGTGAATGCTTTTTTTCCTATTCAATTTTTTTAAATTTCTTTTTTGATTAAGGTATTACACATGTATCCTTATTCCCTCATTACCCCCCATTTATGCCCCCACCCCACTGTTGTCTGTGTCCATTGATTAGGCTTATATGCATGCATACAAGTCCTCTCCCCCTTACCCCTACCGTCCCCTACCTTCCCTGAGGTTTGACATTCTGATTGATGTTTCTCTGCCGCTAGATCTGTTTTTGTTCACCAGTTTATGTTGTTCATTATATTTCACAAATGAGTGAGATCATATGATATTTATCTTTCTCTGCCTGGCTTATTTCACTCAGCACAATGCTCTCCAGTTCCATCCATGTTGTTGCAAATGCTAAGAACTCCTTCTTTTTTACCACAGCGTAGTATTCCATTGTGTAGATGTACCACAGTTTTTTAACCCACTCATCTGATTCGCAAATCAATAAATGTGATACATCACATAAATAAATTGAGATAAAAATCACATAGTCATATCAATTGATGCAGAAAAAGCATTTGACAAAATCCAACACCCTTTCTTGATAAAAACTCTCAGCAAGGTGGGAAAAGAAGAATCATATCTCAACATAATAAAAGCCATATACGACAAACCCACAGCCAACATAATACTCAATGGGCAAAAACTAAAACCATTTCTCCTAAGAACAGGAACAAGACAGGGATGCCCACTTTCACCACTCCTGTAAAACATAGTGCTGGAAGTACTAGCCATTGTGATCAGACAAGAAGAAGAAATAAAAGGCATCCAAATTGGAAAAGAAGAAGTAAAACTGTCCTTATTCGCAGATGACATGATACTGTACATAGAAAACCCTAAAGACTCCATCAAAAATTATTAGACTTAATAAATGAATTCGGCAATGTAGCAGGATTCAAAATTAACACCAAGAAATCTATGGCATTTCTATACACCAATAATGAACTTACAGAAAGAGAGATTAAAAAAGCAATCCCATTTACCATCACACCAAAAAAATTAAGATACCTAGGAATAAACTTAACTAAGGAGGTAAAAGACCTATACGTGGAAAACTACAGGACACTGAAAAAAAGAGATAAAGGAAGACATAAACAGATGGAAGAACATATCATGTTCATGGATTGGTAGAATCAACATCATCAATGTCCATACTACCCAAAGCAATCTATAGATTCAATGCACTTCCCATTAAAATACCAACAGCATATTTCACAGACCTAGAACTAACTTTCCAAAAATTCATCTGAATAAAAAAAAAGACCCTGAATAGCTACAGCAATCCTGAGAAAGAAGAACAAAGTAGGTGGGATCTCCATACCAGATATCAAGCTGTATTACAAAGCCACTGTTCTCAAAACTGCCTGGTACTGGCATAAGAACAGACATATAGATCAATGGAATACAATAGAGAACCCAGAAATCGACCCAAATCACTATGCTCAATTAATATTTGACAAAGGAGGCATGAACATACAATGGAGTCAAGACAGTCACTTCAATAAATGGTATTGGGAAAATTGGACAGATACATGCAAAAAATGAAACTAGACCACCAACTTACACCATACACAAAAATAAACTCAAAATGGATCAAGGACTTAAACATACGATGGGAAAACATAAAAATACTAGAGGAATCCACAGGCAGAGAAATCTCAGACATATGCCGAAGCAATTTCTTCACTGATACTGCTCCTAGGGCAATGGAAACTAAAGAGAAAATAAACAAATGGGACTACATCAAAATAAAAAGCTTTTGCACAGCAAAGAAAACCATCAATAAAACAACAAGAAAGCCACTGCATGGGAGAACATATTTGCTAATGATATCAAGGATAAGGGTTTAATCTCCAACATTTACAGGGAACTCATACAACTTAACAAAAAGAAGATAAACAACCTAATCAAAAAATGGGCAACTGATCTAAATAGACACTTTTCGAAAGAAAACAGAAAGAAGGCCAAGAGACATATGAAAACATGCTCAAAGTCACTAATCATCAGAGAGATGCAAATCAAAACAACAATGAGGTACCATCTCACACCTGTCAAAATGGCTATCATCAACAAATCAACAAATGACAAGTGCTGGCGAGGATGCGGAGAAAAAGGAACTCTTTTGCACTGCTGGTGGGAATGCAGACTGGTGTAGCCACTGTGGAGAACAGTATGGAGTTTCCTCAAAAAACTAAAAATGGAACTCCCATTTGACCCAGTGATCCCAATTCTAGGAATATATCCCAAGAAAATAGAATGCTTCTTTATCACAGGGTCATGTTCCCCACTGTTGTGTTCTTTGTGGGCAAATATTAATTTAAAGCTGCACCTCTGGCATCAGCAGAACTTCTACTAGGTAGGGCTAAACAAAACAAACAAAAAAATGGGGTTCAGAGTTTCCTGTTTCAAAGTAAGACACTGAATGTTAAAAAATCTTGTGATTGAAGCTTATCAGTTAAGATTGGGGAAAAAAAAACACACCAAATGCTCTAAGAAATAACACAAGGTCTCAACAATGTGACATAATGGGTATTTAATTCTTGCTGCTGTCCAAAGCGGGCCAAGTGGTTCTTATGGGGTCTCTCCTCCAAGTGGTGATGGGTTTGCCATTTCAGAATCTTTCTCTCCAAAAGACAAATTGAACCACTTGGGAAATGTTGGTATTGCAAGTAGGTATATCCTTCTCACTCACTTTCTATTTATGAAAATTGTTCATTTGTTCCCAACCTAGCTACAAATGAGAAATATAATCTCCCCTTTATGTTCAGAAAGGGTGCATATTGATGTAGTCTTCGCCAAAGAGGGAGTGAAGAGATAAAAGCTGAGGCCAGAGAGCTAAACTGGTGCCACAGGATACGTATATTCTTATAGTCCAATAAAGTATTGAATTATATCTAAAATGTAGGAAGTCAATGAATGACTTTAATCAAGAGAGTGACATAATTGGCATGTTTACAAGGTTAATTATAATATGGCTATCAGGAAGGGAATTGTGTGTACTGGTCTGGAGCTCAAAAAGAAAGGATAATTTGGCAATGAAACCTGGAAGTTGATTCCCTATAGAAAATAATTGAAGTAAGTGGGCATGAATGAGTTTGCTATAGAGGGAGAAAAACTGTGATATTTTTAAAACAAAGCTGGCTCATAATATTATTTTAACTATTTTCAGTATAGCTTAGAGGCTAGGGAAATATTTGACTTTCAGACCAATAACCATTATTATACTGTACATTCAGGAAAAGAAGAGGAAGGAGGGAATGTAGTTCTGACACTTTATTTTCCTTTTACCATCTGGAGTGTGCTGATGTAGTACATGCAGTTTTACTGTACCTACTTCTTGGACTAATTTTGGAAAGAACACAAATAGCATGCATTTTGATTTCCAGAACATTTTTTTTAGTGTGTGAAAAGATTTGAGTGTATGGATGAGTCAAAGGATAAGTTTCTGTGAGTCACTGGGGATTAAAGAATAAAAATGCCAATTGCAATCTCTAGCAACTGACAGATGTGACAAACATTTATGAAACAAGATTATCTGTACCACAACATGCAGCAAGATGAAAATGCTATGTAGAGTTCTTCCTTTATTAAAAGTTCCTGAATGTGGGAACTTAAAACACTACCTGGTAAAGGGTCATCCCTAAGCCATGCGAGTGGGACAGAGAATGAGCCCGAGCCAAGTTATCTAGGTCAGCTCTGTTTTCCAGGAAGCATTTGCTTACAGGCAAAATTTGGTTTCAGTGACCACTAAGACGCCTGTAGACATTCCCCTCAGTGGTCATGTGGTAATACAAAGAGAAGGTGTAAACAATTATGAAGTGGCCTTTGCCTCCTGTAGTTACCAATGAAAGACAGAGTCAGTTAACGGCCCAGGGAAACACAGACAGACCGTAGGGGACTTTTAGAAGCTCTGGTGACAGGACCTTCAAGTCAGTTACTTATATAAATATTGATTTTGTTTCTTATCCAAATTGTATCTGATGTAATCACTCAGCTACCAGTAAAGGGTGCTATATCTGGAGCAATTTGTTTTTAGGCAATATTGGAGTTGCATTAAAACAAAAGATTTCCTAAACCCCAGTATTCTTATTGTAATAGTATATTATAAACACGTGCATCCATAGAGCTAAAAAAAAATCTGAAACGTTTTATATTACTGACTCTTTGAGAATCTGATAACAGCTATAGACCTCTGTTCCAGAAAATAAAATGTCACACATGCAGTGACACCATTTATAGTTATGTTTTTGATCTCTGAACTAAAGCATATATCAGAAATGTATGACTTAGAGAGAGGATTCACTTTTCCAAATCTGGAACTTATATGCATTCTTTCCATTCTTGCTCTACTACTATAGTTACCATTAGATATTCTTATCTTGATTCCATTTTTATAAGCATGCAGTCATTCTGTAGATTTTTACTGACAAGTGGCTGCTGACTGCGATGTACTCCATACCAAATTCACATAGAACGGGTCATCTGGTTTTAAAGTCCTTCTTTAGTGATGTAACCACAACATTCCTGAGAATCTCTCCAAATGGAGAAGTATATTTCCCAAAGGCTTATCCTTTTTGCCTTTCATAATTATGTAGTTTGATTTCCTTTTTGTGACACTCAATGCACTTTATACTAGGGCATTATTTGCATTGAGTTTTTGTTATACTCATTTAAAGATTCTGCAGTCCGTTCTTTTGATTTGTGAACTTTGTGTTATATATCCCTATTGGGCATGGACCCAGTTACTGCAACTAGACCAAACATGTCTATAGAGGAAGAAACTAGTGGACAATTGACATTAATATATTTCCTCAATCCAAAAAGGGAGGATTTTTTCAAAACCAAGGAGATTCAGAAGTTAGAGGTTTTCTTCCAATCCACTTTATACTCTCTCCTCATTCCTACTGATTGGCCGACACAGTCGTTATTTTTAAGATTACTCTATTCCAGAAAGTTAGTGACAATGAGAAAATGCAAGGGTTTTGTCTAATCACTTAGCATGCAGTTTAGAGACTTGTTAAGAAAAACGGAAAACAATCTTTTATTCTATGAGCATAAGACGCAAGCCCAAATCCAAAACTTACTCTTATGTCCTTATGCCACTTCTAAGCCCTAATCATTTGACCCTAGAGACTTTTAACTACAGAGACTTCATGGGGTCCTCTCTATTTCCTGAAGTTTAAGAATATTTTATCCTGAGTGGGAGAAAAACAAGATGGCCAGGCAATAAATTGACAATAAAAGAAACCAAGAGCCAGCCGTTTCAAAGGGAAAAATAAGCCACACACACACACACACACACACACACACAGTTGCCTATCAGGAGAGGGGACTGGGAAAACTCCAAGGGACAGGAATTAAATAGTTTCAATTGTCTCCAGGTAAATGGCTTTAGTCTTAGTCTTTGGATTAGTCAGTACCCCAAAAGGGAATGGCAATCATTCACCAATGAGAACCAAAGGAAGAAATGAAACAGTGGAGAGGCCAAGCAATGATCTCCATGTCCTGTTGCTGAAGGTTACACTTTTGCTGTGAGTGTGGGTGCTTTTTTATCTAAAGGGCTTCCTTTCTTATGGGACAAGAAATAGAGAAATATATCTTGCAATAAAAAAAGGATCCAGGGTCTTAGAGAATATAATGTGATTTCAAAGTGCTTAAAGACATCCTTTCTACAGGATAAATTTGACATCTTACATGTCCTATCTAACTTTTATATAAGTCAGGGCTGGAGCTTTAGGGACATTCAATAGACAGAGAACTCTACAGTAGAAAAACATGGAGCATAAAAGTCCTAGATGCTCAAAATTGCTTTCAGCGCCTGAATGTTTCACAGTGATTCTTCTCCTGGGTTAATTGCCTTGTTTCTTTACAATTCAGGTTCTGTTGCTCGAAAAAAAATAAAAGGAAATGCATTAACCCAGTTAACCAATTAGTATCACAGATTAGCTTGGATTTAGATATAAGCTATTTGATTTATAATAAGCGCATTAGGTTTCTTCATTAGGAAAGATTTGAAAATTGAAGAAACATGGGGGATGCTCAGAGACAACTGGCACAATTGGAGAGTTAAAACAGCTTGCCATAGAGAAGAATAAAAAAACTAAACTCTGAGTTTGGGGTAGAACCCAAGAAGGAATTGAAATATAGAAAAGTAAGGGCACTGAAGACACCAAACATCCAATTTTAACATTACCAAAATCTTGTTTGGGCACATTTCCAGGTTTCCCCAAGACATTCCAGGTTTATAGCTGTTTGTTTTTGTTTGTTTGTTTTATAAATATGTTTTATGGGGACAGAGCGCACAACCCCGGTATGTGCCCTGACTAGGAATCCAACCAGAACCAGTAACCTCCTGGTACATGGGACAAGCTCAACCAACTAAGCCACACCAGCTGGGTGGTTTATACCTGTTTTAATGATATTATTACTAACTCTCTTTTCACTCTCAGAAGGGTCTGATTTGATCCATGAATTTTTTGGTCTCCCTATCAAAGACCATCCCTTCTGTGTTTCTTGTCTCAAGAAAAAGACTTGGGAGGGGAAATTTTCTGCAGGTGGACATGAAAGGAAACGTCTTAGAGAGATTGTTGAAGACATTAAATGTCAAACTAGGGCTTTTGGAAGTTATTCTTAGGGATCAGAGTCTGTGTTTTGGGGGGAAATTTGGTTTTCCCTGTATCTGCTCTGTAAGGCAGGAATTTCCCACCCGCTCACAAATTCACTCTCACATGAAGGAGCAATGTGTGTTTGATTATGTCATACTTCTATCTTTTTTCTACTCTAGTCATGTTTTCTCCATTGCTAATTTATTGTTCTAAAACTGAACATTTAATATTCTGGTTCCTCAGTGCTCCATCATGGACCTTCTCTTATCTTTCTACTATCTTGTCTATCTCTTTCAGCCCCATAGCTTTAAGTACATATTTATGCTGCTATCTACATTTAAATCTCCAGTCCAGCTATGGCCAGCTTGACTTAATGGTTAGAGTGTCAGTCTATAGACCAAAGGGTCATGGGTTCAATTCCCAGTCAAAGGCACATACCTTGGTTGCAGGTATGGTAGGCCACCAATCTGTGTGTCTCTCTCATGTTGATGTTTCTATTTCTCCTCCCCTCTCTCTCTCTCCCTCATTTCTCTCTCTCTCCCTCTCCCCCCATTCCTCCCTTCCAAATTCAATGGAAGAAATATCTTTTGGTGAGGATTAACAAAACAACAACAACTAAAATAATAAATCTCCAGTCCAGTCTTCTCCTGGAAGTCCCAAGAGATATACACAACTATTTGGCTTCAATACTTAGATGCTTCACAGACATCTTAAAATGGAACTTTTGACCTCCATCCATTATAATTTCCCTTTAATAAGTAAAGTGTTCAAATTAGAAAGCCATGAGGCATATCCTCTTTTTCTCTTTCACTTTTGAAAAGTAATCCACCAATAGATCTTATCAGATTTACCTCCAAAATATACCTGGAATCCATTAGGTCTCTCCTATTCTGTTTAATCTGGCCACCTTCCCCTTTCATCTAACCTATTGTAACAGCCTTCTAGCTGGTCATTCTACTTCCATTGTTAACCCCTCAATAGACTCTCAACACATTAGCCAAAGATATCTTAAAACATAAATTTTGTCAATGTGCAATAGATAGTTTTGTCCAACCTCTCAAAGCTATCTATTGCACATTGATAAAATTCCTTACTATGGCCTACGAGGTTTTGTTTGACCTAGCCCTTAGCTCTCACCCATTTCATACCACCTTCTCCTCAGGCCTTACTCATCACCTTCCTTGCTCTTTCTTGATGACATCATGCTTTTCCTCATGTTAGGTCCTTTGCACATGCTTTTCTTTCTCCTGAAATGCTCTGCCCTCCATATGCATGAAAGCTCCTTTCTGCTCCTTTAAGTTTTGGCTTAAATTTCACCTTTTCAGGAAAGACTTTTTTGGCCTGTCTCAGTCCCTTATTTCTTTTTTTAAAAAATGTGTTTTTATTGATTTCAGAGAGGAAGGAAGAGGGAGAGAAAGATAGAAATATCAATGATGAGAAGGAATCATCATTTGGCTGCCTCCTGCACGCCCTCTACTGGGGATCTAGCTTGAAAACAGGGCTTGAGCCCTGACCAGGAATCAACTGTGGCCTCCTGGTTCATAGGTCGATGCTTAACCACTGAGCTATACCAGCTGAATAGATTTTATTATTTAGAAAATGTTATTTCTATGAAACTTAATTTATAATCATCTAATATATTTCTCCTCTTACTAATTTACTAGTATATCAAATATAAGCGTTAGGGTAGCAGTGAGCATTTCTGTGCATTTTTTACTGATGACTTCAGGGCCTGTAATATTGTAAACACTAAGTAAATATTTGTTCAATCAATTTATTAATTGGTTAATCATGTGTCAATTAATACTTCATGCATGCTTTAAAAAAGCCTCTAGGGAAAAATTAATTATGGGATTTATCTTTTGTCTGCAAAAAAACTTGATGTCCAAAGTTTGTTTTCCAAAGCAGTTCTTTTCAGGGATGATTTAAAAGAAAAAAAGAACATGGGGAGATGTGTTTTCTCTATAGATCACAAAACACCCACCTTAGAACTGCTTCTGGGACCTATGAGCTAGTTACTAGTGTACAGCAAACTAGTCCCACTGTTAACTAAGCAATGCCCACTTTACAGACTAAAAGTAGATATCTGGACCTCATTTGATGGGCACCCTTGCCATTTAAATACTCAATCCCACACTTCAAGTCTAACAACCAATTAAAATGCATGGGGGAAGTTCACACCTTAGTATCTTCCCACATAGCTATCTATTTATGTAGCAAAATCTGTCAACATGACAAGAAGAGATAGAATTTTCCTCTGTTCAGGAAGTACACTGACAGCACTAACAACAGAAGTCAGAGCAAATTGAATTTGTGTATTTCTGCCCATCCCAAGGTATTAGGTACAGCTACAGGTATGTTCCCTGACTTACAACTTTATAACTTCCTACTTTATAGTTCCTTGTACCTTTCTGTTCTCCTTCTTCCCCACCTATCCCTGAAGATGCACACATTGAAGACGCAGTGATAACAAGAAAGACTTAGGTGGCCAAAATCAATATCTATCTATCTATCTATCTATCTATCTATCTAACTAGTATAGACATACATGCATACATATCTATATATACATACATATATACATTTTTTTTACCTCTGAGAGTTGGTTGTATACATCATGGTGCTTTATTTACTCTTATGTACTTAATATGTATAGTATGCATTTGAATGAATGAGCAATGGTTTCTATTATACTACTGAATCTATATATAAAGCATTACATATTAATTAATCATTAGGGTGACTGGTTGTTCTAATTAGGAGATAGGCTAGAATATGAATAAACTATAACATAACCAAAGAACTTAATCAAGCTTGATGTCAGACAGCTTTTTTTAAATAAATCTTTATTCAGATTATTACAATTGTTTCTCCTTTTACCCCCATTGCTCCCCTCCACCCGGTTCCCACCCCACCTTCTGCCCTTACCTTCCCCCTCACTATCCTCATCCATAGGTGTACGATTTTTGTCCAGTCTCTTCTTGCACCCCCCATACCCCTTTCCCCCTGAGAATTATCAGTCCACTCCCTTTCTATGCCCCTGATTCTATTATATTCACCAGTTTATTCTGTTCCTCAGGTTTTTAATTCACTTGATTTTTAGGTTCACTTGTTGATAGATATGTATTTGTTGTTCATAATTTTTATCTTTACTTTTTTCTTCTTCCTCTTCTTAAAGAATACCTTTCAGCATTTCATATAATACTGGTTTGGTGGTGATGAACTCCTTTAGCTTTTTCTTATCTGTGAAGCTCTTTATCTGACCTTCAATTCTGAATGCTAGCTTTGCTGGGTAGAGTAATCTTGATTGTAGGTTCTTGCTATTCATCACTTTGAAAATTTCTTGCCACTCCCATCTGGCCTGTATAGTTTCTGTTGAGAAATCAGCTGAAAATCATATGGGTGCTCCCTTGTATGTAATTAACTATTTTTCTCTTGCTGCTTTTAATATTCTCTCTTTGTCTTTTACTCTTGGCATTTTAATTATGATGTGTCTTGGTGTGGTCCTCTTTGGATTCCTTTTGTTTGGGGTTCTGTGTGCTTCCTGGACTTGTAAGTCTATTTCTTTCACCAGGTGGGGGAAGTTTTCAGTCATTATTTCTTCAAATAGGTTTTCAGTATCTTGTTCTCTCTCTTCTTCTGGCACCCCTATTATTCTGATGTTGGTACGCTTGAAGTTGTCCCTGAGGCTTCTTACACTATCTTCAACTTTTTGGATTTTTTTTTTTTTGCTTTTTGCTTTTTCGGTTGAGTGTTTTTTGCTTCTTTGTATTTCAATTCTTTGACTTGATTCTTGTGTTTCTCTAGTCTGTTGTTGGGTCTCTGTATAATATTTTTTATTTCAGTCAGTGTGTGTTTAATTTCTAGTTGGTCCTTTTTCATATATTTGAGGGTCTCGTTATATTAATTGGCCTTTTCTAGGATATTCTTGAAAAGCCTTATAACCGTGGTTTTGAATTCTATATCCAGTCGTTTGTTTTCCTCGATTTCTTTCGTTTGTGATCTGTTTCTTTGCTGCCGCATTTTCACTGCTTCCTTGAGTTGGTAGGGTAGCTTTGTGTGCTAGGTTTCATATATGGCCCAGTGGGTCAACCTCCCCAGTTAACCTGAGGTGGACACTCTTGATGCACCCCTTTGTGGACTGTGTGTACAGCCTTGTTGTAGTTAAGTCTTGATTGTTGTTGGTATCACTGGGAGGAATTGACCTCCAGGCCATTTAGCTGTGAGGATCAGCTGTGTCTACGCTGAGAGAAGGTTGGTGCTGGAGACAGCCTTATAGGATTAGACTTGCCAAATTGCAAAAGCCTCTGTGCTCAGCTTGGATGGGGTGGAGTCTCAGGGCGGAGCAGACAGTCTTGGCTTCCCGTCAGCCCTGCCTTTGTGCACGCGCACCTCCAGACCTCTGCCTTCCCCGGGCCCCAAGCCTCTGCCCAAGAGTCCAGATTCCCCCCACAAGAGCGTGGGTCACCAAGGGCTCACCTGGAACTGGGGTTCAGTGCAGTCAGAACTGGGGTTCAGTGCAGTCGGGGGCTTCCGACTCCCTTCTGCTAGGGAAAGCCTGTGGCAACCTCCACGGTCTTCATGCACACTCACGTGCACGCCTCCAGGCCTCTGCCCACCGGGGCTCCCCTGGATCTCCGAGTCTCCGAGTGCCTTTCTCTCTACCTGACAGTCCAGACTCGCCCTGTATGAGCCTGGGTCCACAGGGTTTCACCCAGAACTGGGGTTCAGTGCAGTCAGAACTGGGGTTCAGTGCAGTCGGGGGCTTCCTTCCCCTTCCTGCCAGAGAAAGTCAGCCAGGCTCTAGCCGCCCTTCCTCTCTGCACACACAATGACCCTTTGCCGTATCTCAACCCTTTGCCGTTCCTCCAATTCTCCGTGAGCTTTTCTCTTTCCTTCTAGTTGTAGAATTTCCACTCAGCCAGCTTTCCTGTGGTTCTGGATGGTGTCCATTCTGTCTTTTAGTTGTAGTTTTGAAATTGTTGTGCGAGGCAGCAGTTTAGGTGCTTACCTATTCCACCATCTTGGTTTCTCTCCCAGACAGCTTTTTTTTTTTTTATGACAAATCACTCCAAACTCAGTGGCATACAATAACAAACATTTATTTTCCCACTCACAGGTCTGTGGCTCTGATTCATCTATATTTATTCTGGACCCAGGCCAAAAGGAAAATAGCCACTTAGGGCCATGTTTTTCTCATTGGAAAGTTCTGAAGCTTCCCAAGGGACAAGCAGATACTTTAGGGGCCTCCTAAACTGTAACTGGTACACTGCCACCTCTGCCCACATTCCTTTGGCCAAGTTAAGTTCTAATGCAAATGCCAATAACAGTGGGGCAGGAAAATACGCTTTTCTAAAGCAAGTGGGGTGCAAAAAAGTGAATATTGTTTAAATAATCTAACCTACCACTTTCCACTTTGTTGCTCAAACATATTTTTGTGCCTTTTCCATACAAAATACCTCTCCCAAAAGAAGACACCCCAAATGTTTCACCCAATTATGGCATCAGTCTTTGAGTACAGAATGCTGTGTATTTTTCAAGTTCAATTGTGTTGCTCTTGGTCCAAGACATATAGACTAAGAATCAAGTTATATGCTCCCACACTCCCGATATCTGGTGGTGGAAGAGGTACAGAATAGTTACAATAACATTTCCAACCAAAAGGTAGAAGAATTTCCAGCACACCGCAATCACCACTCCCCCAAATTTCTGAAATACTGCTGGATAAAGGTGAATTTGCTCTAGTCTAGAGTACTTCATTTCCCTTTATTCGGCTCCACTTACTCTGCCAGGAATCTCTCCCTGGTCATTGCTTCTCCATAGTTCTGAGAAGTACTTCCTTTTTTCCCATTTTTGACATCTACTTCTGAAGAGAACATGAGAGCACATATGCTTTTCAGTGGAAACCAGAGATCCTTTTGCATCTCAAATACATCTTTGGTTCTTTAAGTCCAGGGGGGCAAAGGTGTGCCAACACGGTTCTCTCAAACATTTGTGTGTCAAATACAGCTCTCTACACATTTGACTTTACATGTACCAAGATCCACTCATGGACTTAGTTAGGGTAGTTTGGGGCCCTTGGACTTCTGTGGGACTATGCCCTTAGGTTTTCTGGGATCCTTTTCTTATAGTTGAAAGAATTTACTAAATATACTCTTAAATTCTTCCCATGTTCTAATTCAGGTTCTTTCAGCCACACTCTTGATTTGGTCTTTAAACTAAGGCTATGCCATCATGGACACTTTGGATTTGTTGAGAAATAGTGTTCATTTATAGCAGTGCAATTTCTGAATTACTTATATACCCTCTGAAGTCTGCTTGCAAACTATTGGTTTTTTTCCCCGCCCCCCAAGCTTATTTCCTTCTTCAATACCATTTCAAATGCTGTTAGTTGCAATCAGCGCCCACTTTCAATATTTTGCCTCAACAGCAACTAGATCAAAGTCACCATATTATTCACCATATATACTGTCTCCCAAGTTAGATCTGGCCCAGTTGTACCAAATATTTTGCCACTCACTAAAATAGCTCATCGTTTTTCCATGTCCACTGAAAATCCCTTTCTGCTCACCATTTATTCCCAAAGCTAATGCCCACAATTCAAGTTTTAGTAATGTCAACAATTTACTTTTAGGTATTTTCTGTACTAGGCTATCTATCATATTTGTTATCTAATGCTATGTAATAAATTACAACAAATGTATTGGCTTAAAATAACACACATTTATTATCTCAGAATTCCTGGGAGTTAGGGGTCTGGGAATGACTTAGCAGGATTCTCTGCTTTAAGACCTTTCATGAAGTTGCAATCAAAGTGTGACTAGAGCTGGGTTCTCACCTGGAAGCTCAAATAGGGAAAAGGCCATTTACCCATTTGCATGGTAGTTGACAACATTCATTTCCTTATAGCTGTAGAATTTGTATCCTCTTGCTTCTTTATAGCCCATGATCAAGAAAGAGACTCCAGCAAGAGAGGAATTATGATCTTAGGTAATCACATACATCCCATTACCTTTGCCATATTCCATTGGTTAGTAGCAAGTCACAGACCTTGCCCACTCTTAAGGAGAGGAGACCAAACAAGGATGTGAATATAGGAGCTGAGGATCATGGGGACACCACTCAGCACCACCAATCTCCCTTCTAAAGGGGCAATGACATTCCCAGAATCTTCTAGTTTATGTTTATGACTCTGAGTTCTAGTTTGGCCATAGAGGAGCTTCTTTATATAATTTGGAGAGTAGCAGTGAAATGAAGTCACTATTGTTTGAAGGTCGTGGCACCTAGATGTAAAAAGTGTATAGACTTCCTCAGAAGATATTCTGTTATAGTTATGCCAGCTTCTCACATTTCCCCAAGTTCTGTCTGCTCCATGTGCTATAGTGCTGACACCATTACTGGCTATTTCTCTGGTGCTCTGGCTATACTCTTCCAGACCTTTATTATCCCAGCTTCTTCCTAATTCTTAATTGGTAAACACTACTGCCTACATTAAGTGCTTTATTCCCAGAAGAGTTGTAGTAGTTCTATTTTTCTGATCAAACCTAGACTGATACATATGTAATGCAGACTCACAATTTAAAAACTTGTGTATACCAGTATATCTAAATAATCTTGGGGCTATTTGCAAAGGTCTGTATCCGAAATCTTTGGAAGGTGGGCCTTAGACTCTGTAATGCCACCTTAATTGCCCAGGTGATTTTGATGCAAACTCAGCTTAGGGAGCCAAGGAAGCAGCATTAACCTGTAAATCAGGAGACTGGGACTTCAAAGTCTGAGCACTTATACCAGTTAGCATTCTGACACTTAATAATTAATGTATAAGAATATATTATAACCCTTAATAATTAACTTAATGACTCAATACAATATTTCCTTGTTTACAAAAAGAGGGCAGAACATTTCTAAGATTTCTTCCATCTAAAATTTGATTCTGAGATTCTATTTCAAACACAAACATCCTTATCTCAGTTCTGATCTAAGCTCCATAATTTATTAGATCTGTGACCTTGGGCAAGTTACTTCAGTCCTCTGGGTCTCAGTTTCTTCATCTATTAAATGGGGATGATAGTAGTGCCTACCTCAATGGGTAGATGTATTAAATTTATTAAATTATGCAATGTCCGTAAATTATTTAAAATGGTGAATGGAATATGGTAAGCACTGTATAAGTGCTTATTAAAATAAAAACTTAAATATAGTTTGGAGAATAACAGACATTTTACTAGCACTAATATTCCAAATTAATAGTATAATATTCTAGGAAATATGGTTAGAAGATAAATATGATAAGAACAGTGCCCTGTGGAGGTCACAGCTGATGGGGAAGATGGAGATATGAACAAGGAATTATAACAGGGTGTGATAACTAATCAATGCATAGGGTTCCTTAGGAGCCCTGGAAATAACTAATTTTGCTTGGAGGAAACAGGGAGTGACTCTCTGAGGAGGTGACACTTGAGTTGTTTAGAATATTGCTTGGGTGAGTAATTACATATTAGAATATTGCCTGTGACTGTAATTACATATTCACATAGAAAGAGCAGGCTATCAAAAATATACTTTAGAAAATATATTTTCATTTATTTTGGAGAAGAAGGGGGAGGGAGACAGAGATAGAAACATCAGTGATGAGAGAGGATCATCCATAAGTTGTCTCCTGCACGCCCCCACTGGGTGTTGAGCCTACAACCCTGGCATATGCCCTGATCAGGAATCGAACCATGACCTTCTGGTTCATAGGTCAACACTCAAGCACTACGCTACACTGGCAGGGCTCTAAAATATTTTGGCCTTAGGCAATATATACACTTCCAACAAAGATATTTGATCCATAAATAGGTAAACTATAAAAGTGTTGAAAGTTAGAAAAGTGATTGGCAGCAGTTACCAGAAAACTCAAATTTGGTGGCTTTAATTGATACTCATTTATTTGTCTCACACCAAAGTAAGTATGGGAATGGACCACTCCATTCTGGTAACATGGGTGACACCTACATTTGCAGACTCAGGCAAGGTATCTGCATACGGCCGCACCATCTGTGTAGTGCACAATGTTAGGGGCTTCCAGTTATATAAACTGCAAAACCAGTCTGATCCTCTATCCCCCAGCCTCAGACTCTTTCTATCTTTTGCATCACCATCCTTAACATGCAGGAATTAATCCTCATAATGTAAGATGGTTGTTGTATCTCCAGATCTCGTATTTACCATCCCTACAGCAAAAGCAGAGGAAGATAAATGGGGTAAAAGTGATTCCTCCTAATGAGGCTTTGGTTGTTATTGAAAGTGATGCCCTCCACTGACACTTTCCAAACATCTCATTGCCCAGAACGTTGGCACAACTTAGCTGCGTGTTGGGGAGATTTAGCATGCACCTTTCCAGAAAGAGGAAGCAAGAGGGGAAGTGGCTTTGATTGGAGGCTGACATCTATCAACACAACCCACTCTGAGATCATTTTGAGGGAATCATGCAAAGTTTTGAGGTTTCCACTTCATATACTGTTATAAGAGGTAGTAACCTTTTCCCTGCTTTTTCATTTCATTTCATATATCATATGATAGACATATTATCATATGCACATGGCTGGTGCATAGACATTGCTATCTGTGTACCAGCCATGCTGACTTCCCTGTTTCTCAGACACACCATGTTCTTTGCCTCAAGATTTTTGCCTGATCTTCCTTCTACCTGAGCCCCTAATTCCACCTCCCTCTCTCTCCTTTCTTAATTAACTCCTGCCCATTTTCCAAGTCTCAATTTAAGTGCCACTTCTTCAGGGAATGCAAAAAAACGCCCAGGCCAGGTGAGTTCTATATCCAGCACTTTATACCCAATACATTTTAAATTATCTTCCATATCTGTCTTTTGCTGTAGCATGTAAGCTACCTCTAAGGAAGAATTGCTTATCCACCAGAGTGTTTGACCAATAATACAATTTGTTCACTTATTTGTTCAATTATTTAATCAAAGAGATGCTAAAAAAATTTTTTTTAAGAATTCTTGCATGTGTTAGCTTTCTCCAAAATCAACAATTTAGGTGTTTCTATGCACCACAGGCAATACTTCAAAATAAATTGGTTTCTTGATGTTATAGAAATGTATGTTAAAAATACAATAGTCAACTATAGGAGCCACCAATGCAAGTGTGTTCATTTGAGATCGTATTCTTTAGGCCAACACAGATGGTAACTTTGTCTAATAGACATAAATATAATCATCTCTTTTACCCTTAAATGTTTCATGCTTCTTTTCAAATTCAATATCTTGGTCTAGTGCATTTTCTGCACACTTCATGCCAGTCTCTAAGACAATTTATAAATTTATGTTTTTCATTTATCTAATATACATTACCTGTCTACTACATACCAGATATTCCTTTCAGTGCTTTTTAATAAAAGTTATTTTTATAGGGTGAAAATGTACACATTGACCTTAGAGTTTTAATATGTAGGTCATCTAAAAATGAATTTCTCATTTTATGAAGAAGAAATTAAACCACTGTAATCTCTGAGAATGAACATCTGTAAATTGTTCATTATATTACAGTGAATTTTATTACCTGACGTTTATTACCTCATTGATAATATGTCTATCATATGATAGAAGAAATGAGGATAAAATTTAGATCCTCTCTTCTTATTCTAAAACAAAGGAAATGAGTGGTTTATTCTGTCAATTAAGATCTACTGTTGGTCCTTAAATTCTGTCTTTTACTAATTTGCTGGCTTTTGTTTTCTTATGGCATCTCCTGTCTTTAATATAATTGAGATGGTTCATCTGAAATATCTTTTCCTTGGAGAATTCTGCTCTGTGACTCCATTCTACTTTTCTGAGTTTACAAAATACCCTTTATATCTTTATTGCCACAGATGTTGGCTTTGTTGTAATGCAATTAGACATGAAACAATTAAATGATGCATAAAGAACATCAATGTCAGATTAGGCTCTCAAAGTCATTAGCAGACAATGCAACAATCACCCTAAGAGAGTATATTTTTGAGGAAGCAAAATAGTCAATGTACTTTCCACTTATTTCCTATTTCTTTTTAGAAGCAAATAAGACAGTACTTTATTTGCTTCAGTAGTCATGTTTTCAGAAACTAAAGGAAAAGGATCTCATCAATGCCAAGTTATGGTTAAACTCGTTTTCTAAATTTAGAATAATCTTGAAATTCATGGTACCTCCAGCTGTGAAAACTAGTCAAGTGATAAAGGAAAGCAAACAATTAGGTTTGTTTCTGGTTGGTGTGGACACCAAGGAACAGGGAGAATAATCACTGTCTTGAACACCTAAGGATGTACTACACAGGTAAACACCATCTTTGCATTCTATTCAAGGTTAAGCAAAGAAGAAAATTAAAAAGAAAAGTAATTAAGGTTACGTAAAAGCAAGACATTTATGAGTTTGTAACATTAAATGTCTCCTTAGTTGATAATCTCTCCTTTGGGATACATATTTAGTTTCAATTAAATTGGGGACTGAAAGAATTTAACTTTATTTGCATCTTAATATCAGTATAATGCACTACAATGAAATTCTGGTTTCACCTGCTGAGCCCATGTCTTCTCTCTCTCTGTCTCTCCCCCTTCCTTCCACTCTCTCTAAAAATCAATAGAAAAATATCCTCAGATGAGGATTAACCAAAAAAATAAAAGAATAAAAAGTAGTTGGTACCAAAAGTAGTTGGTTGTATTATTTTTAATTGTACAAAATGCTGTTTAATTCTTTTATAGTTAAATTTATTGTCTTGACAGTGTACTACACTAAATATAAATGAAAAAGCAAGTGTAGAATCAGTAGTTATTTTCTTCTTAAGCATTTGAGATCTATAATAATGACAACTATTAATAAAAGTAATATTTATTGTTTACTATAAGCCAGGCAATGTCCTAAAGTTTTATTTGTTTTCAGTATATTTTTATTATAACACTGAGGCTCTCTATACCAATTAAATAGATGAGGAAACTTAGGCGTAACTTGTCAAATGTTATATACCACTGCTGGCATGGAACAGGAAGCAGGAGTGAAGTAGACTTCGTTGGACAGGCACAATAAATTAAAATAATGAAATACAAACTAAGAGTGTTCCTTTCTCTGGAGAGATTATTAAAAGTGAACAAACCTCAAATCTCACAGACGTGAATTTCTAACAGTGACATTTTAAGCCTTGATTGACAAACAAAGGAAGATATTTGGGCAATTCAACAAAATAAATTACTGAGTTTCTACTTTGTGCTGGAACAACCAAAAGAAGTGGCTCACTGGCCTGGAGGAGACCCTGGAATTGCTACAGAGTGATGCTCAAATCTCCCCTCCCACCACTCCCCACTGATCACATTCAGTGTGTGCACACACATAGCCTCTATGATGGCATTCCTCTGGGAAGCAAGGTGGGTCTTTGACACATCGGCACCTCGGCTCAAGACTAACCCAATATAATCTCAACTAAAAAAAGTTCTGTAAAACAATGAAGAAAAATGCCTAACTTACATGATGACAGAGAAGAGGCCTAACTTACATGATGACAGAGAAGAGGCTTAATCGGAAGGAGAATAGAAGTTAGTGGAAAACTTCTGCACTTGGTGGCTTCCAGCATTAAAATTTCATCAGGTAACATCCTCCCCAATTTCCCAAACCCTCCTCTATTAACAAAATGTATTGAGTACCTTCCTTGAAAGTATAAATTACAACTGAAAAGCAAGAAACAAAATTGTTGTTATTTGCAGATGTGATGATTGCCTATGTAGGAAACGAAAGTCTCTATAGAAAATTCTCCTAGAGCAAATTAGAACACTCAGCAAGATTGCCGCATATAACACTGATAGGCAAAAGTTTTGTTCTTACACATCAGTACTAATTATAAAATACTAGTGGTCCAGTGCACAGATTTGTGCACATTGAAAGGAAATTAATTAGAAGAAATATTTTAATTTCGCTATTCGCCCTTTCTCTATAATAGAAGTGTCAACCAAATTCACGATCAACAATGACAGATGGAAACACACCCGTGAGAGTGGCACCAGCCAGAGCTTTATATGTATCACGCATGCGGGAGTCAACTTAGCCTTTTATAGATATAGAACAAACTTGCTTAATTAGACCTGCTTTCTGACTTAGGTAAACTTTTTCCAGCCCAGTGAAGCACCCCAACTTCTCTTTCAGGTAATTGTCAGCAACACAGCAGTAAATATCAACACGAAGCAGATTATTATTGTAGATCACGCAGGGAGAACAAATGGTAAAATATTTAACTGCAGCAGTGTTTGACTATATTCTGCACAGTAAGAAAACCTGAAGTCATTTTCAAGGTCCACCATTTCTTACTTCTTTTTAGTCAGGTCAAGTTTCTAAGCTTTCTAAATCTTCGTTTTTCAGCTAATGAAAAGAAAATAGGATTCCACCGAGTCTCCTATCTACCTACTCCAGGACTTCTGTGAGGATCAACTGAGATGAGGCACAGGAAAACACTTCACAGACATTTGGTTACAGTGTGAAACGTTTCCATCTGGCTATAAAGCAAGTCGTGTTCCTGGGCTGAAGAAACTGCAAGGAGGCTAGTCACTAGGGAGAGGAAATCGAGTGTTGCTACATGATGTCCTTGCCTGGACAGTTGGACACTTAGAATATTAGCCTTTTATATATATAAATAATGCTTAAAAATGTATCCATAGCGACGGCAACAAAGTTATAAAGTTCTAAAGAATAAGTCTAACAAAAGATATGATGGAAAAAATGAAAACACTGTAAGTGCATAAAAGAATGCCTTGATAAATGAAAAGATATATACTGCATTCATGAATGGAAAGACAGTATGAGGATGGTTTTTCCTCCTCAACAACAAGCTCCAAACTTAATACAATGAACCAAAGTTCCAATTAGTAGCAGCATTTGAAAAGGTGGTCCTAAAGCACTACATAAAGTGCTAGTAACAACCAACTTAATTTTGAAGAAGAAAGATAGGTATAGGCTTTCTCACATACCAAGACACATTATAGATTTAAATCATCATGATGTTGCTAAGGAAGATAGTTAGATACACCAAAGAAACAGAATAGACAGCCTAAAAATGGACAACTTGTATGGGATTGAGTAGTTGACAGAGTGCATAATTTGTCAATATATATGAATGAACAGTTCAATAAAAAGGTGCTGGAGGAATTGGCCATCTATACAGAAAATGATAAACTTGTTGGATGCAAGCCTCACACCATAATAAAAAATAAATTACAGAAAAGTGAAAGACCTAAACAGTAAAAGCAAAAATTTAAACACTCCTGCAGTACACATAGAAGAATATATGACTTTGGAGTTAGGGAATAAGCTATTTAAAAAGTACAAACTAAAACAAAAGATTGATAAATCAGACTATATTATAGTGTCAACAATAAAATAAATAGCAACCAATGTTAAAATATAAGCCACTGACTTAAAAATGAAAAATGTATGCATATATACACAAACATATATATATATATATTTAATCCTGTACACACACACTTAATATTATGCCCTCTAACAGACTTTCAAATAGATATGATGGAAAAATTGTGTATATATATATATATATGTATATGTATATATCTCCTATATAATAAAAGCCTAAAATGTTAAGTGTCTGGTCATGTAGTCATCCATTCAACTAATCAAAGTGTAATATGCTAATGATATGCTAAGGTCACTCAACCACTCGCTATGATGTTCACTGACCACCAGGGGGCAGACAATTGACCGGTTGACCAGTTGCTATGACGTGCACTGATCACCAGGGGGCAGACACTCCAACTGGAAGGTTAGCTTGCTGCTGGGGTCCAGCGGATTGGGACTGAGTGAGACAGGCCAGACATTCCCTGGAGCCCTCCCATCTTCCCCTGGGCTGGCCAACCTCCCACCTCCCTCCCTGGCCCCCATTGTGCACCAGTGGTGTCCCTCGGCCTGGCCTGTGCCCTCTCACAATCCAGGACCCCTCAGGGGATGTCGGAGAGCCAGTTTCAGCCTGATCCCACAGGCTAGGAACACCTATGAAAGTCAGTATGTGAAAAATCTAACCATTGTACATATCAACTAGGAAAGATGTTTAAAAAATTCATAGAAATAACATGTACCAACTTAAGGGTGCCAAAATGTCTAGGAAAATAGAGTAAAAAACTGCAGAAATAATGGAGGTAATTTTGACTATATAAGTTTTTATTTGTATTATTTTTATATGAAGAGATTGGAAGTACAAACATGAAATTTTTTACATCTATTAAGGCCAGATGGGATACTCATTAGTATCTGTTATACTATTTTATGTATACTATTCTTTGCTACAGAAGATAGTTAGATACACCAAAGAAATAGAATAGACACCCTAAAAATGACAGAATAGACAACTTATATGGGAATTGAGCAGTTGATAGGGTGTTTGAAGCTTTCATACATGAAAATATATTAATTAAATCCATGAATTACAAACCACTTTTAAGAACTGAAGAAACATTGCAAACCTTGATGTGGCAAAAATAAAAATAGTTGAAAAAATGAATAAACTATACAAATGCCTAAAGTAGTGGATATAATTTTAAAATGAATTCATATTTTATATTTTATAAAATATAATTCAAGTGCCTTAATATTATACTGTATTCTAATAGCAATAACTTTACCATAGCAGAGTACAAAAATTTTTCCAAGGCATAAACATTTTTCAATGCTTAATATTATGTACTTTGCAATTAAATGAGAAATGTAACTATTTGAATTCAAGGTAGCCAAGAAAGTAAACTGAATTTGTGGAGACCTGTAATGCGTTTTGACAGTCTCTAGAAATGATATATCTTTGGGAATTAGATAATATAGCCTCCCCAATAGTGTAGCTGGCTCTGACTTTGCCTTCTGTCTTTTTCCTTTTAAAGTCCAGCCTTACTTTTTCCAACAGTAAGGCCAATAGCCTTGCGTTAATTTGCATGGATGGTGTAAACTCTAATCAATGTCTGGCAAACAACATGTGACAACTTATTAACATAGAAACCAGGAAATTAATTGCCATAGTCTTATTCTGGGAATGACCTTTACTTTGGTCAATTCTTTCCATTTCTGATAGAATTAATTGCTTGAAAATTGATTAATGAGAAGATCCAGCAAGTAGTAATTAACATCAACGTAACAGTTTTTAAGTCTTGTGAAAATCATTTAGGTACGTGAGAGAAAATTCTGGTAAATAACCAACAGAAAAAATAAGCTATTCCTAAAATTTAGCATTTACTAAGCCCAGTGTTCTGAGTTCTATATAATTAAAGAAATATTCAATGATAGTGGCTTAGCGCCATAATTATGTCATGGCTGTCTAATTAATATTTTTAATTTGATTCTGTATAACTCAGTATTAGATACCAATTAATTCATAATTTAGCAGCAAAACTTTTAAAGAGTTTCAAATCATTAAAACTCTTTGGATGTATGCCATCATTGTACATTACTTATTTTAAATTACCATTGACTGCCAAACTTGAGGGATGATTCTTGCTTTAGTCAACTTAATTGATCAAAGAGAATTAAAATTATCATTGGCCCAGCAATTACGTTGCTCAAAATATTAATGCCTATCAGAAGCTGAGGATCTTATTAACTTACCTGTATGTATTCTAACACCTGTGCTGATTTTAAGAATATCATTAAATAATAAATACTATCATGGTTAGCAATAGCATCTCTGGAATTTCTATACCTAAGAGACTTGGTGGATGTAATCACTTTGGGAATGGGTGCTAGAGGACTTGTCGTGAGGCTGTGAGAAACACATACATTTTTTGTAAGGATGGTGTGTTTATTGAAGTGGCTTGGTAGGGTCTGATAGAAATTATGAAGGAGCTTAATCATTCCCACTTTCTCCTCCAGTCCTTCCACATACCTGTCTGTCTTTGATTCTACCACATCAGATTCATACTACTCCTTTCATTTTAGACAATAAAAATATATATTACCCACCATATATGCTTTCTTTTTCCTTTTGAGGTTCTCAAAGATACAAAAACATATTTGTAGTAGTATTTTATAATACTTCCATTAAGAATTGGGTCCAAGAAAGGTGGAAGCAAAGGTATGTAGTTGAGTTGTGGGGAGGGTGACAGGAGAGAGGGGACTCAAGGGAATTAGCAGGACAGCTTTGGTTAAAGACGGACTAGCAAGCCAGTTTTATGATATGCTTTGAGGATTCACTGATTCTCTCTCCAAAAATTCTCTTTCCATTCCCTCTTTATACAGGGTGCACTGTGGCTAAAAAGCAAATCGTTCTAGGAGGCAAAAATACAGGCATACCTCAGAGATAGTGCAGGTTCAGTTCCAGACCACTCGTAGTAAAGTGAGTATCACAATAAAGCAAGTCATAATCTTTTTGCTGTTGGAGGATCTTGCCTTCAGTTTGTAAAAAGTGCAACACCTGTCTGTGAAGCACAATAAAGGAGTCATTTTTGATCATCAAAGCCTCTGGATATACTTTATCTTTATCTGATGTTTTATTAAAATCATTAAAACCTGTGTTAGTTATCTATTGCTTACTGGCTTAACTAACAAACAATATTATTTTACCTTTTGTGAGTCCAGGCTATGCCGGATTGTTCTGGCTCAGGGTCATTCATCAGGTCACAGATAATGTCAGTAGGGGCTGCAGTTAATGAAGGCTTGACTCGGGCTGGAAGAGCCCCTGCCAGGTTGGCTGACCCACATGGCTATTGGCAGGAAGTCCGTTCCTTGCCACATGAGCCTCTCCACAAGACTTCTTAAGTTTCTTCACGATGTGGTAGTTGGATTCCCTCAGAATGAATGATCTCAAAAAAAAAAGGAAAAGACTATAGTACAAAAGTGAATTTTTAAAAAAATGTTTTTATTGATTTCAGACACAGGAAGAGAGAGGGAGAGAAACATCAATGATGAAAGAGAATCATTGACTGGCTGCCTCCAATACACCCCACACTGGGGACAGAGCCTGCAACCCAGGCATGTGCTCTGACTAGGAATCGAACCGTGTCCTTCTGGTTCATGGGTTGACACACAACCACTGAGCTACACCAGGCTAGTACAAGTGAATGTTGATGGGGGAAAAAAAGAAAAAAGAAGAGAGGATAGTTTTAAAATAACTCAAAATGCAAATAGACATTTACCAAAGAAAAAAATTAATCTGTACTCAAATAAGTCCGAATAACAAAAATTTTTGTTTAATCAAAAATTTAAACAACTTTTTCTGCTGAGAAATTCTCATGTGCATTATGAATTTCGAGAAGATGAATATATTTTGTAGTTATTGTTAACTAACCCAAGCCACTTAGGCCATTCAAAAATCTTCAGAGTCCTTTAGATAAAATTCAGTAATTAGAGGTAAGTGGGAGATATTAATTTATTCCTTACTTCCTTAATATCGAGAGGAACTTTACAAGAAATGCTAGCTTTAGGTAAAATTCTGCCAATCATACATTTATTTGCAAGCTAACCCAGTGAGCAGTCATTGCTTTAGCACCATCAACTCAGATCTATCAACAAGATCATCATGAAGTAGGAGGACACAGAACTAAAGGTTGTAATACTGAGCTCTATTGTAAAGGACTCATTGAGCTGGGAAGAATCGTATTTATGAGTGAAAAGGTATTACCAGTATATCTTGTGGTAATTGGCAAACCAGCAATAAGTGGGTTTTTGACCAGAGCAGGTCCATGCTGACGAACTACCTGTAGAAGCTGGGTGAAAATCTATTTATGCACACACACACATCACATTGTTTCTGTTAAAATAGATCGTTACCAGGACAACCCAGAAGTAGCATTTTGCAAGTATTTTACCTACCACATCATTCTTTTTTTTTTTTCCAGAATATTTGCAGGACTAATATTTTTAGAAACAATATAGAAAAACTCTGCTCTAGTAAGGAAAACAATCAGGACGTAAGAGGTTCAGTTGATCAAAAAAAGAAGGCCACAAAATTAGACTGGAAATGGGTGATGGTAGATGCTGAACCTCACTCTCCTAATGAAGGAGTTGTAAGAGACAGTTTCCAGTGAAAAGAAGGTGTTGTCCATCATGGCACCTCTAAGGAAGAAAGAGATTGAAAAATAGGCCCAAGTTTCTACAGCAAATAGCAGAGGTTTTAATAAAAGCCAGCTCACTGCTATTTCTTTTGGACTTCAGTAAAAACAATGTTCTGGAATATTACAGGAAAAAATGAGCAATTCTAAATACAATTTTCTAAATTTTGAAAACCCACACCAGCATTAGGGCTGTGTGAGAGAAACAACCATAGAAGAAAATGCCAGTCTGAAATATGACATGTCTTGTGCAGCCATGAATAGTTCTCATTACAAACCCAAGCTGTCCCCAGTGGCTCTTAGTCATTTAAAAAAAATAAGATTAATACCTGATCAGTTACCAGATTCTGCGCCCAGTCATGTTTGGTTTCACAACCAGACAATTGCCCACAGAGGAAATAGCCCTGGTCTTCATAGTATAAGAAAGAAAATTTTCCAAACTTTACCACCTATATCCCATTGTTATAATCTGATTCTGTGCAAGTTATAAAATCATTTTGCATATATTTTGAAGGAATCCCCTCATCCCTGTTTTATCTCTTATTCTAGCTTTCCCCCCCCAAAAAAAAAATGTTATCTTTTTTTCAGAAAAATATCTTTCCTCTCCATATCTCTTTCATAAAATGAGCATGGTGAATCACTAATTCAGTACATCAGCAATACAGCTAGAGAAGAGAAATTTAACCTGCGGAGTTCAACAAAATCCCTTAGGATGGAAACTTTTAAAAAAGCTATAGAATTGTTTCTGGGATAAACAACAGACAGTACATAGTTCAGCACCGTATCAGATGGGGATTATATGCATGGACTTCTGTTTGCAGGGGTTGGGATGAGGAGAGATGTCATTACATTTCAGCAATGAAGCACAGATAGACATGTAGGAGAAAAGTGGAAGGACTTGATATTAACAATATACACCCACAGTATTGATGGCTACCACTTACTGCATGCTTTTTTTCCCCAAGAACCATATTACATATCTTACAAGGATTTAGTGCTCCTCCTCCCCCCCTCTCCTCCCCAAAAAACAAAACCCTACTAGTATTAGTATTTTATCACATCTGAGAATACTGTGACTTCTCATTGCCACACGGCAAATAGGTGGTAGATCTTCCATTTGGACCTAACTCCAAAGCCTAGATTCTCAGCCACTGTGCTCTCAGTCTTGTGAAGCTAAATATTTTCCTGAAATGGAACTCTGTCTCCTTTTCCCACCCAGACCGTTTGGTTGCACAGGTCAAATGGCAATTCTGAGGAGGCAGACCTACAGCAGAGATCCACTGCACAGAGGCAGTTCCAACCACACAACCCATGGCTCTGGAGAAACTCATATCCCAAACAGTGCGAGTTTATCTTAAATCCCATCAGATGACCAAAAATATCCTTAGTAGATCAGGTAAAATTCAGTTAAGTAGAAATTTTCCACAAATACATTTAGCTTCTTATTTCTCGTTAGGCCCTGTGCATGAAATCCTTGCATGGGGGAGTCCCTCAGCTCAGCCTGCACACTCTCCAATCCGGGACCCCTCGGGGGATGCCCAACTGCTGGTTTAGTCAGTGCTGACTAAACTAGCACTTTTGACTAAACCGGTAGTCAAAGATCCCTCTTGCAATCCAAGACCACTGGCTCCTAACCGCTCACCTGCCTGCCTGCCTGATCATCCCTAACCCCTCTGCCTGCCTAACTGATTGCCCCTAATCTCCCTCTCCTGCCGGCCAGATCGCCCTAACTGCTCCCTTGCCAGCCTGATCACCTGGACCTGGTCTAATTACCATATTACCCTTTTATTAGAATAGACAGCCACAGTCTTTTAGAAGGAGTTTGCCAGATATCTGAAATCAACTACATTTTTATGACACTTGCTTTCATTAAATCACAACCCCTATGTTTACAAGCCTTTTTGTTATTTTCTTCTTCTGTTTCTGCATCTCAGACAAACTTCTAGGTCACCTGTTCCTTGCAAATAACTCTACAGAGATTGTAAATAGCTAATTGAATTTTAGTTCCTTCTGCCTCAGAGTGCAATGTTGAAAAAAAAAGAAGAAATTAGCTATGACTTCAGACCACTCTACTTCAACTCATCTTTCACCCAGCTGTAGGGAAACCAGAGCACAATGTGTAAAGTCCATGTTTCTTTCCATTTATCCAAAAATAATAATTTTCTTCTAAACTATCTATAAAAATAATATTTACCTGTGTATTAGCATAAACAGAATTTTTTTTTTTTGTCCTACATTGTAAAGTTTCTCCCCCTCAGGTGGATTAAAAAGACAATGTGTCTCTTTTGTTCTAAGGAATTGAGTGAAGTGTGAAGCTGAACAGGATATTGATTGTTTGGGAATATCCATGACCTTCCTTTCTCAGCTAAGGGAAAAGGAAGGGATCACTGTTGTGGGCCCTGTGCCCCAGGCATGCAGAAATATCTGAGATTTAAGTACATGGCTCATGGGGCCTTTCTGTCTGAAAGTTACAAAACTAAAACTTTTTCCCAAGATTTAAATTAACCCAACCAATAAAGAAGACACACATCCTCACTGATTACACTAATATGAAAGACGTCTGTAAAAAGGCCCATTCTCAGCATTATTCTCTTTTAAAAATAGGCCAATTCATCTGCCCATTGTGGATATGCCCAAGTTCTGAAGAATCCACTGGGCACATTCAAAGCCATTAGAAGTTTAATTCTAACTTAAATCTGAACAATAGCAAATTCCTCTGTTGACTTTCTCAGATTCTAGAATAATCTCATGAATACAATAGGCACTAGTTATAAAAATGAATGCATAGAGCTTCCCCCTCCTGAACTTCCTGCTTTTTAGTTTTGAGTCAGGGTCAGCTTTGTTCTGCATAAACGTGACCCTGAGGAAACAGAGCTGGAGTCCAGCCTACATTTCCCATGGAGTCGATCACAGTGAGGTGGGTTCTGTTTTCACGTGCAGTTTGCTGTGGTTAAATCGGAGGTGAAAGGACCAGTAGGCCAGCAATGGGACTCTGTGGAGAAGGCAAAGGGAAAGATTTATTTTTTTAATATTGTGTGAACATTTAGAGCAAAACATACAATAGCTTTTTCTATAGTCTGAGAGAATTTTTGGTTGGAAACTGAGAATGTTTGGCATGGAAAGAGAAAACTTTTAAGACATTTGCTGAACATTTTGAATGTATTATAACTACCCAAGTCCCACTTCATCTCAACTTTGGCAATTGCTTGAGACACCAAGTAGAAATTTAAGTATCTATTAATAATATTTCTCTGTCAGACTACTGGTTTTAGGAATGAGACATGTTACAACGTGAACCCTCCATTGCATGTTGCATTGGTATCTTTAAAGGTAATGATTTCCAACAGTCCCTCCAGCCCCTTCTTCCTCTCCAAAAGTAAAAAAGTGATGAAAAACAGGCACCACCTTTGAAAAAAATTGTTCTTTTACACTCGGAGCGTTAATAATTTATTATATAAAGAGCTAATGGAAACTGATAGGAAAATCGCTGAGGTTTAATAGGTAAATAGGAAAAACAAACATTTCATAAAAGAGGAGCTAATATCATAGCAGGTATAAAAATGATTTATGTATAGTTCTGGATTTTAAGACAATATTTTCATGAGATGAGATTCCTTGATAGATATAGATATAGATATAGATATAGATATAGATATAGATATAGATATAGATATAGATATAGATATAGATATAGATATATGGCTAAGCAACCATCCTACCATCCGGTAGGTATGCTGTGCATTGACCACCAGGGGGCAGATGCTCAACACAGCAGCTCTGAGCTGCAGTGACTTGGCAGTGGTGGTTCTCAGGTGACGTACCCAGAACCAGAGAGGAGGAAACCCGTTTCCGGGATGCATTACCCGAGAACTGCCCTCTCACAATCTGGGACCCCTCAGAGGATGTCAGAGAGCCAGTTTTGGCCTGATCCCCACAGGCCAGGCCGAGGATCCCCACCTGCCGGAGGGACCCTGCTGGCTCCACAGACGACCTTTGAGCTGAGGCACTGCCCCAGGTGTGGCCGGCCGGGGAGGAACCGCTAAAGGTTGGCTCCAGGATGTGTCTGGCTGTCTCACCCTGTCCCACCCCACCAGCCACCTTCTAGTTAATTTCCTTTCAAGGTCCATGAATCTGTGCACTGGGACACTAATACATTATAGGTTTGCATTGAGATATACACTGAGTGGCCAGATTATTATGATCTTTGAATGCATAATAATCTGGCCACTCAGTATATATCCTATATAATAAAAGGCTAATATGCAAATTATCCCCTCAACCAGGAGTTCGACCAGCAGGCAGGCCAGCCAACTGCCCATGTCCCCTCCCCCTGGCCAGGCTGGCCAGATCCCACCCATGCACGAATTCATGTACTGGGCCTCTAATATATAATGCATTCAGAGATCATAATAATCTGGCCACTCAGTGTAGATAGATAGATGTTTCAGAGAGTTATACTCAGATCAGTCTTTGGCTTGTCAGCATCAATGGTGCCTTGCCTTAGAGCAGCCCCATTTCACAGACTCTCCTCTTGGTGGGACATCAGAGGCTCCTTCCTCCAGATGCTTCCCCTCCCTGCTCTGTTATGCCAGGAAGTATGCCCATGAACTAAACTGGGCCGATCTAATGCTCCTTCCTATGACCTTGGCTCTTGATTGTAATGGCAGAGGGTAGAAGAAATGGCCCAATTTTATTTATTGTAATAATGAATAGTAAGGCTACCTGAGGTTTAGTCAGCCCTGGTAACATTAACATTTCATGCTTTTAAAACTTCCCGCATCTGCCAGTCTGTCTTCAGCCTCATTAGAATCGCCCTCCCCCATATATAAAGGTAAAAAATTTTCTTTTTTGGTTAAATTACCCAGTCTACTTGTACTGCCTGCATGAAAATAACTGTAACGACACCTATATGTTTTACTTGCATTTTAAAACTCACCTTTCTTTTGAATCATCAGATGCATTGGGCAAACAAGCTTTAACACTTAATGTCATGAACTATTGCTTCACACATATGTTATCATAGCAAACAGCTAACTAAGATGCAGTAGTCATAACAGAGTCATTCTGAAAACGCATATATACCGTTGGTGGGTGTGTTTGCAACTTCCTCATTGTCAGCCTGCTTTAGAATCATGAATTCTGTTTATTGCTTCCTTGATAACTTTGCTAGGATAGACTCCCTGAAAGGTCTAGTGGGCCTAGGGGTACATAGATGGGTATGCAGGGACATGACCCTCGTCTTCCATCTTTTCGCCAAGCAAAGATTAGTCCACAGACCAACATCATCATCAGCTTGGCACTTGTTAGAAATGTACACTCTCAGGCCTTGCTCTTAACCTGCTGACTCAGAATGTGCATTTACAAAGATTCCACAGGTATCTGTTCCCACATTAAAATTTAAGAAATGCTGTTCCCCCTCAATTTGCATTTATCATTTTATAATTTGCAACTTTAGTTTCTGGTCTAATTAGAAGAGTAGGCTATCTCTACATAGGTCATTTTCAAAGCCCTTTAATATCAATTTGCTCATTTAATAAGCTTGTGAGACAGGGTAGATAATATTGCTTTTCATCCTAAAACAGTAAGAACTGAAGCCTAGAGAAGCCGACTGGTGAGGTAATCACTATTCAGTGGTGCAGTGAGGATTACTACACAGGAGCCTATATTTAAAGTGAAAATGTTGGCTCTCGAGCCATCACCCTGCTCAGTAATCCTCTAAGAAGGAACATTTCAATAGTATCTCCTTTAAAAGGTCTGCTCTGTCTGTTGCACTCACCCATGGGTCAGGATCTTACTACTTCAGAAAATCAGCTGATCTATTTCCTGGACTATTTTAATTTTTATAAGATGATTTGATTTGAAAGATGCTTCTTTCATCCTTAAATTTAGAAAACAAGAGAATGTTTTCATCTTTTCACACAATAGCACTTCAAATATGATAAAAGAGTTAGCTCTTCCCTCTTTGTCTTATGTTGTTCAGCATAAATTAGTTCAGTTATTCTCCATTGGCATATCATCTAATCCCTCATCTTCACCAACCCTATTGAGAACACTCAAGTTATGTGGAGTTCCTATAAAAAAAGCATTGCAAATAATCTAATACAGTCAAACCAACATGAAATATGTAGGATAATTGCCTCCAATAATCCAGACATTCTACCATTAGTAAGGCTACCTGAGGTTTAGTCAGCCCTGGTAACATTAACATAATAGTTTTGTTTTATACTGAAATTGTTATCTTCATTTTCATAGACACTTTCCTCACATCAGGTTTTTCCCATTCTAACTCTGAGCTAGTGTTTCTTATTGTTATTGATGGTGGTGGTTTAATTTTTATGCCTACCATAGAGCATTAATTTTGTTTGGTGATGTCAAATTGGTTGTAGATCATCATTCCAAGCTCAGAAGCTCATTTGTACTGTAAAGGCCAGACCATCAGGGCAGAGTCTTCCTGTCTGTGATAATCAGAGCCAATCCTTTCCTTGCCTTAGCTTTACAAATAAGCAGACCAAGACCAAATAAATCCTGATGGATATGCACAAGACTGGTCAACTTCATTTCACTACAAGTAAGAACTGTGGAGGTTTTGAGAGTTGAAAAGCATTTGAGTAAGAGCAGATTTAGATAGGCATCAAAATATAGGCTTTATGCTCACAAAAGTTATTGAGGGCTAGAATTTAGAGCAAAGGCCAAAATTGACTTTGACTTTTGACCTTCATGCCCCTCTCTTCCCTCATAGGAAGCTGCCCTGGCTAATGCATGGGGGACAGGAGTAGAGAGGATACATTTAGCCTATAGATAAGAACCAATGAGAAGCAAGAAGGGGCAGTTCAACTGGACAGAGCCCCTTTCCCTCCTCTCAATCATTAGATCAAGCACTTCACCTCTTGTGGGGAGAACCACCAGAGAAGGGACAGCCAGAAATGTTCCCCCAATATGTTCCCTGCTGGGTAGGAAGCGGAAGTCATCCCCCTTCCAAAATGAAAAGAGAAAAATAATGTGCCCTTCCTAACAAGAAGCCCTGGACCAGGGTGTTGATCTCATCAAGCTGGCTGTTTGCTCTCTTGTCTGAGATTGCTTCATTTCTCCCTCTAATCCTTTGCAAATACCACTGCTTGATTAGACTCTTTCCCCTTCTCCACTAAAATAAATCTCCATGTGTTTATTTGCTTACAGGGCTTATATTAATCAAGCCATCGAATATTGAACTATCTAAAAATCACGACTTTAAACTTAGCTTTGTGTCAAAGGCAGACACACCAAATTCAAATAGCTGGGTGGAATAGGGCCTAGTAAGTGGAATAGAACTCAACATTCATTGGTCAAAATCTTCACTGTATGTGCACAAAACTGTGGATTTGAGGCCATTGTCATTCCTTACAAAGTCTCCCTGGAAGAAGTTAACATGCCCCCAAAACATCAATGCAGGTATTAATATACATACTTAGAAAAAATACGTAGTTCATGATATATTACTTTAAATTTTTCAGGAGTAAAAATTTTAGGTAGATGTGTGTTATTACTATATGGAACTTTTTTTAAAAATAATTACTTGTTTAAAGTAATTTAACTCTAAGCTTTTGTTTTACATATAGTACTTCCATATATTGAAAACCCACTCAATTTTAGAACAGGGGGTCAGCAAGCATTTTCTGTAAAAGGCCTAATAGTAACTATTATAGGTTCAGAGGTTCATTTTGTCCATACTAGGACTTCTCAATCTGCTCTGCTATTGAAGTGTGAAAGCAGCCAAGGACAATACAATTTTGAGATTGAATGACCCTTTAAATGACAATCTTCATTAGTTTTTATCTAGATTGGTGTACCAACCTTTGACCCTTATACATGTTTCAATATTTCTACTAAAGATATTTTTTCAACTTTAGGATAATTTTACTACATTGTTGTTTAGCAGCGAGTATTTTTTTCACAAGGCATACTTTTTCTTTTCCCTTGACTGTTAATAAAGTTTAATTATTTTTGACATATTGGTCATAACAAAATGCATAAAGTAAGTTTCTGCTTCATAAATAGTCAACAGCTGCGTCTGACAGCTTACACAGTTAAAACAGTCAAGAAAGTATTAGATGTATGGTAGAGGATTTATCAGATGAAAATTCTTTGGTGAGTTGGTTCCTTAGGAAGAACCTGAAATGTGAAGAAGCTCTATGTCAAAAAAGAAAACCCTGTGGTTTCAACTCTAGACATTTAAGAAGTGTCTCCTTTATATCTTTAGTTTTTATTTCAGGATGCCTCTTCTATACATATCCTAGTAAGTGGAAAGTTAAAAATATATTAATTATTAATAATATGATAATGTTATCAATATATTTATAATTATATTGTGTATGATATTATATAACATATTATCATCCTATATAATATTTACCTACTAATATTATTCTACTAGAGACCCGATGCACGAAATTCATGCAAGCGCCTTGGCCCCTGCCGCTGTGGCTTTGTCTGGAAGGAAGTACGTCCGGAAGGACGTCTGATCTAATTAGCATATTATGCTTTTATTATTTTAGATCATTTGCTATATTATAAAATAGTGAAAATGTTATAGCTATACGATTAATAATAAAATATTCTAATTTAATTGTAACTACTATAATAATTATGAATTTATTAATAATATTATTATTTAAAAGGCAGGCATAAGGATGTATGCACACCTGGGCCCAGAATACCAATTTAGATCTAATTTTGGAAAGAAACTTCTTAGAAGATAGAAATTGTAGTTTGTGTTTAAAAGTACAATGAAAACTATTATTCTACCTCTGACCATTTTCTCTCCGTAGTCCCAGTTTAAAGACAGATGGTTTTTCTTTTCTCAATTTGTTCCCCGAAGAAACAAGTGCAGAAGGTAAGAAGTAATAATGAAGAGCAAGGATAGGTTTACTTTCCATCCCCTCTAGAGATTTGTCATACTGCCATTAATTGGTGCCACCTATTGTTTTCAAAACTGGTAAACGTTCTGCAATGATTGATCATTATTATATTAAGAAACATATCGGCGTGATCAGGAATGATTTCCTCTGTAATTATTAACCATGGCAGGTTAAATTAGGTCAAGTTAGCTACTCAGAGACACCCTGCTAACTGAGTCCTTTTATTTTGTTCACTAGAAAGAGTGAAGAGGGGGAAGGATGCCCAGCCTAAGTTAGTTTTCACTGGAAAGGGGACACGCAGGACCTCCAAGGGTGATATGCCCAGAGGTGGCTGCCTTGCTGGCCAGTGATTTGAAGTGAAGATTAGACAGTGTTTCTCAAAATGTGATCCACGTGGAATCTACCTAAGAATCACTAAGATTAATTATTTAGAGTATAGATTTCTAGTTCCCACATCAGAATAACTCAATCAAAATATCTGGAATTGGAGTCCCGGAATCTGCCCTTCTTTCCGATCATCTCCAGGTGAATTTTATACCTGAGAACATTTAAAAAGTACTCAATCAGTGGCTTATTCTGTAGAATTTGCTACTGCTTCATTCTCCACTAGAGAGTTCAAATAATGATCCACTAGGTGTTAGGAAGACCTTATTTAAAAAGGCAGTTTTCCAAGTTTATCACACAGGAGCAGTTATTCTTTATTACTCTGGGATTGTTGAACTTTTCAGATGAAGAATCCCCTGAATTATATATAAAATGTGGAGTGTTCCTCGATTTTTCCGGGGTAAAGGTCTTCAGCTTTTATCAGATTTTCAAATGGCCCCCACCTCCCTCCCAAGTTTAAAGAACAATGCCCTAAAGCAGTGGTCGGCAAACTGCGGCTCGCGAGCCACATGCGGCTCTTTGGCCCCTTGAGTGTGCCTCTTCCACAAAATACCACGTGCGGGCACGCACGTACAGTGCGATTGAAACTTCGTGGCCCATGCACAGAAGTCGGTTTTCGGCTCTCAAAAGAAATTTTAATCGTTGTACTGTTGATATTTGGCTCTGTTGACTAATGAGTTTGCCAACCACTGCCCTAAAGAATCAAACTCATCTAATTGCAACTGATTTATCCTCCTGGAGACTTCATTTACCATGGTCAGGACAGCAGATCTTTTACTTGATGACAAGAAGAATTAGTCCTTAAAATGTTTGTGCACCTTTCTAATCATAAATTTTTCATTTACTAAATTACTACCTGTTTCTGAAGTAAAATGCCATGCACATTTATGCACATTCATCATCAACCTAATATCAAAAGTCTGGTTCTAAATTTTCCATCAACCGAATGCAAAATTTATATCAAGGAAGGGAATTAGCTAAACTTCTGATTACAAAATGTACCCTCTATTTCATACCTATTGTCTGTCATAGCTTCTACTTTCATGAAAGGAAGAGGCTTTTATGACTGAAATTGCCGGTAACACTTCTTCGGGCACAATTTCATTAGATATGCTGCAGGTCTCCATTGTTGTGAGGTGGTCTTTGCACAAAGAGGTTATAACAAGAGAAAAAATGAAGCTAAATGAAAATGAATAAGTATAAAACCTATAGCTATTTATGTGATTCGGGGTTGACAATAAAAAAAAGGTTTATTTGTGTTGTCAGGAAAGACAGCCTCCAGGACAAAAGAAAACTCTCTATAATGTGAATTTTACAACTGGTAAAACCTTTAGTTAATATATACATAAGCTGAAAACAAGTAACTATTGCAATATTAAACAACAATATTCTCTGACTACAGGGTCAAAACATCAAATTTTGGCATACAGTACAGGTAGGAAAGAAGTGCTCAATTCTCTTTGGATACAAGAACACAAAGCATTTGGCTCAACAAAACTGCCTCAGAACAAAATTTTGAGCCCCATGGACATTGCAGAGATGTCTAAGCTCTAATGTTAGTATTCCATCTGAGTCTGTCACCTTCTAGTTTATATACTATTTGTAGTTGCTAACAATGTGTGTGATACACAGAGAACACTCAATAAATACTTCCTTAATAAGCACATAAATAAAAGATAACTAAAGGAGATAGTAGAGATTCTAAAGTTATATTTTAGTAAATACATGATCTATATGAAAAAATCCCAATGGTCTAATATAGTATACTTTAGTTCTTGCTCACAAAAATGTCAATGCATGACAATGTCTTGGTCTGTTCCATGCAGCAATTCACAGACCAAGTCTAATATAAATTCTGGCATCTTTTTCTGTGATCTTGACATCTAGCCAAGAGTAGGAAGAGTGAAAATGGGAGAAAAAATCATGAGAGGTTTGATTGAGCCACACACATCTGGACATGGCATATAACAATTCCACCTACATTTCATCGGACGGTCAGGTCTCCATCAGATGGCCCCACTTAATTACAAAGGAGAAAGGAGGCTGGGAAAAGTGGGAGGGCTGTGTACTCAGGAGGAAGAAAATAATGGGTTTTGATTAACAATTCGCTTGTCTCTGTCATACCAGAATTAGGGCCAAGAGTTTCCTTAGGTAGTGAGAATCTATATAAATAATATCGACCAACTCATAGCCAACTCTAAGATTTATTACATACACTGTGGTCTCTACAATGGGATTTTTTTCACTACCTGTTACCCTAAGTAGTAAAATCAAACTGAGGTGCCTGCTAGTCTAACCTCACAAAAGGGACTTTTATAAGAGTTGTTAGAAAGTACTAAACGACTTGGCATTTTTAGCCACTTAAACAACAAGCTGTTTGTTAACTAAATCCCTTCTTGTTAAGATTGCCATTATAGCTCTGGAGCTTTTCCTAAAGAGTCCTAGATGTCCTAATTAATATAAGTCCTCCTAACTCCCCTCCCCTTCCCGTTAGTATTAATCAAGCAGTGAACCCTCTCTTCACACTGTTTTGAAATGCACCCTGTGAACTAATGGAGCTACCTGATTCAATCTCATATATTCACCTCTTTGACCTTGTGGGACCATTTCTTAATGAGATTACCAACCGTACATACCAATAAGATTGGGATTTATGCAATTACCTCTCAAATCTCAGCTACTCATTAGCAAATCACCTCTTCAGCAGTTAAATGGATTAACCATTTAGCTAAGGAGGGTCTTCGTTGCTTTATTCATTTTTATCTCTTATTTTTAATTATATTATAATAATGTGTCTCATTCATTATACTAGTCACTAATTATGAGCAAGGTTTGTTATTTTTTAAAAGATGCTAAAATTAATTTTTGATTAATTGTGAAGTCCCACTTATTGCCCACTTTCCTCCCATCATTTCATTTTTCTATGTTTCTCCAGTTTATTTGCTTTGTGACAGTCAAAAAGCAGTTAATACAATGCTTGTTAATAAACCTGAAGACACACTTTATCTTTCTTTAGTTAAGGATGACTTCTCACTGGCAACCCATATGCATTGGCTCATGAATTGTTACCAGAAAAAAAAAAATCTTGAGTTGGAATATTCATGTTTTTGAAAGTATGTATGTTAACATTACTAAAGAAAAAATGGGGAGAGGCTAGCATATTCTGCATAGTGAAGTGCTATGCATAAAGTGTGTTTAAAACTAAAGCATCAAAAAATCTTATTTTTGAAATGTTTAATATATAGGAATTACATTACAAGGTATAATTCTGAAACATACTATCTATTTAAAACAGTTTGGTTTTTTTTAATGCTTGATCTCTTCCATTCTCATCTGCTTCAATGATTCACTTTTGTTTCTCCTCTGTGATATGTTGCTCCTGGGAACATTTTAGATTTCATACATTATTGGGTCAAAACAGAATGGTAATAGGGTATTTCCATTGTTGCACAAAACCCATACCTTGACAGATGCCTTATATGCTAATATCAACAAAGAAACAAACAAACAAAAACTATAAATTACAATGACAACCTTCTTTCTAAGAAATTTTTTTAAGTTGCAGGAGAGAGATTTTTGTATTTCTCATCTTTTTATTTCTTTTCTCCTTACCCCTACCGAAAGTGGAATCTTTTAATGATGGTATCCTATGGAAAGCATTAAACAGTGACAAATGAAAGCTTGTCTTATAGAGGCTCCATTCTAAACGAGCTACTATTACAGAAGATTGTACTGATTGTTGTCCAAAGAGATCCACTGTTGCCACCCCCAGACACAACCAGCAGGAAGAACAGTCTCCAGAATGGAGCTGAGACTCCAGAGAACAGGAGAATACAAAGGGGGACTAAAAGAGCCATTGTAGGAGGCTGGAGAATAAAGAAAGTCCAGAGAACCCGGCATCCACCCAAGGTGACTCTGCATAGCTGTAATATTACCAACAAAAGAGCAAAAACATATTTTGCACCAAACATTATAAATTATTGTATGTTTATAATTGACTTACGATACAATTATTTTTTAAAAATATATTTGTATTGATTTCAGAGAGAAGAGAGAGATAGAAACATCAGTGATGAGTGAAAATCACTCATCAAGTCTAACTGGTTCTTGCCACAAAATAATATGTTCCACCTAACCATCTCCAATCACTACCACCACCTTGGTGCACACATGTCTGAATTACTGCAGTTGCTTCCATACTTACTCTAATAGTTTTCCGTACTGCAGTGAAAGTGATTTATTTAAAATGTCATTAGATCACACCAGTCTTGCTCACAATCCTTCAGTGATGTTCCATCACACTTTAGAACAAATTCTACAAAGCCTCCTGCACTACCCCTACTGGGGATCAAGTTCACAACCCAGGCCTGTACCCTGATCGGGAGTTGAACTATGACCTCCTGGTTTATAGGTCAGCACTCAACCACTGAGCTAGACTGGCTGGGCTGATACAGTTGCTTTTATTTGGGATAATAAACTGTACCTGCCCATTCTTCCAGACACTGTGCATTAGTAAATAAATAATGTTATTTTCAATGACCATTAACAATATCTATCAGTGGTAAATGTAAATTGGACATAATGTATTCATGTATATGACAAAATCAATTAGTCAAGAAAGTATTCAGGCATTTCCTGGATGAGCTTTTACTCTGTAATGGATGATCAGTTTTGATCTTCTAGAGACAGATTTAAGATGCTTTCTATATATCTGCTACCCATCTCCTTTATTAGAAGAAACTTCCCCAAAGAAGGATATTTTGGTCACATAAGCTCCCAAAATCTTCCAGGAAATAACTGCATTCGAGAGGGCAGCTACTGCTTATTCTCAGGGACAACATTAATATTCCCCTCAAACTTTCTCAAGTTGATGGCTCTATGATTGAGAGGATGATTTTAGTGGCTTCTTGGATTACCCTTTTGCACATGTCCTATGTTGCAGCTTCCTGTAATGGTTCTTACTTCATAATCAATACACCAGGTGTGGGAAAATGGGTAGGATTTTGGTTCTTTCTGTTTCTGTGACTTGCCCATTAAATCAACACAGGTAAAATGATCAACTGAACCTGACCTTAGAACAGTATTACAGGGAAATGATCTCATAACACTCTTTCCTTGTTATGTCATCACCTAGAATCTTAGTTGAAAGATACATATCATTGGCACTAAATGGAGAAAAATGTTTCTGTTTGCAATAAATGGTTTACTTATATTTATGTTTTTACTAAGTCAAAATTATACACACACACTTACTACACACACACACACACTCACAATATGACTTTATTTTGATTATTTTATTAATTCATTCTAAGTCAAATTTCATCAAATTATTGTGGATATCAACCAACTGATTTTAAATATTATATGAAAATTAAAAGACCAAGACTAACCAACACAATCCTGAAGAAGACCAAAGTCGGAGGACTGATGCCAACCAACTTCAAGATTTATTATGAAATTATAGTAAGTGATGTTGATGAAAGAATAGACACATGGATAAGTGGAATGTGATAGATAGCCCAGAAATAAAGCTACATAAATATAGCCATACGATCTTTGACAAATCAGCAAAAGAATTTCAATGGGGATAGAACTGTCTTTTCAACAAATAGGTGTTGGAACAGTTGCCTATGCATATGCAAAATAAAAAAAGAAAAAAAGAAAAACCCACACACAGACTACATGTTTCACACAAATTAACTCAAAATGAATCATAGTCATAAATGTGAAATGCAAAACTACAAACTTTCTAGAAGATAACAGCATAAAACCTAGATGATGGTGGTCTTGATGATGACTTTTTAGGTACAACATCGAAAGTGTCATCCATGAAAGAAAAAATGACGAATTGGATTTTATGAAATTCAAAATGTCTGCTCTGTGAATGAACAGACAAGCCACAGGCTCAGAGAAAATATTTGCAAAACACATCCTATCTAATAAAAGAGTAATATGCGAATTGACTCTACCCCCAAGCCACGCCCACCAGCCAATCAGGAGCGAGTATGCAAATTAACCCAACCAAGATGGCTGTGGCCACAGAGAGAGCAGGAAGCTTGGGTTTCCCTGGCAATGGAGGAAGCCAAGTTTTCCGCCTGCCCTGGCCATCCCAGGCCTCCACTCAAGGCTACAAAGTTTCAATTGTAGAAGATAAGTAAATCCCATATACCAGGGCCTCCATTTGGGTCACTGGGGGGAGTGGCCGGCCTGAAAACTACCACAGGCCCCTCGCCCAGGCCGCTCCATGTCCCAAGGGAACCCCCACCCTGATCCAGGACATCCTTCAGGGCAAACCAGCCTGCCGCCATCCATGCACCAGGCCTCTATCCTATGTAATCCTATATAATAAAAGAATAATATGCAAATTGACCATCACTCCAACACACAAGATGGCTGCCCCATGTGGGCAAAGATGACTGTCCCCATGTGGACACATGATGGCCACCACAAGATGGCCAGCAGGGGAGGGCAGTTCGGAGGGACCAGATCTGCAAAGGAGGGCTGTTGGGAGGGACCAAGCCTACAAGGGAGAGGAGTTGGGGGCAATCAAGCCTACAGGGGAGGGCAGTTAAGGATGACCAGGTCGGCAGAGGAGGGAAGTTGGGGGTAACCAGGCCTGCAGGGAAGGGCAGTTGGGGGGGACTCAGGCCTGCAGGAGAGAGCAGTTGGGGGAGACCAGGCCTGCAGGGAGGGCAGTTAGGGGTGACCAAGCCTGCAGGGGAGGGTAGTTGGGGGCAATCAGGCTGGCAGGGGAGTGGTTAGGGGTGGTCAGGCTGGCAGGCAGAAGCGGTTAGGGGCAATCAGGAAGGCAGGCAGGCAAGCAGTTGGGAGCCAGCAGTCCTGGATTGTGAGAGGGATCCCAGATTGGAGAGGGTGCAGGCTGGACTGAGGGACACACATCCCCATGTATGAATTTCGTGCACTGGGCCTCTAGTGTCTTATAAAGGACTTGTATCCAAAGAACAAAGAACACATAAGAATGATGAGAAAACAACCCAATGAGAAAATGATAAAAATTCTGGTCATATACCTCACAAAAGAAAATATAAGCATGGCAAGAGCAGCGGTCATGCTGTAGGCAAAGACAGGGGGAGAGGTGCGGGGAAGGGAGCAGGTGATTGCTGGCTTCCATGGCCTCCGGCAGGAACAGCAGGGCCTAGCATCCAAGGCAGCCGAGCTGGAGATGGCGTTGAATGAGCACCGCCTAGTGATTCATACACTGAAGGAGGTAGATGAGACCCACTAGTGCTTCCACATGGTTGGAGGGTGCTGATGGAGCATGCTGTCAAAGAGGTGCTGCCTGCCTTAGAGAACAAGGAGCAGATACAGAAGATCATTGAGACACTGACACAGCAGCTTCAGGCAGAGGGAAAAGAACTAAATGAATTCTGGGAAAAGCACAATATTCAGCTCATGGGGGTGGACAAGAAACCAGCCGAGGAACATTCAGAAGGACCTGGGGCTAAGGCCAGCTCAGCCTGAGTGTTGGTCTCCAATGGACCAAGTCTTTTGCATTTTTTCCTGCCTGACTCCCACTTCTAATTTCTCATTATTGTTGTTATTACTTTCACTGCTATTATTTTTGTTAATTAAGTGTTTTAGTCCGAATGCTTTAAAAAATAAATACAAGATGGCAAGTAGGCATAAGAAAATATGCTACCAGGGAATTTCAAAATAAAACAAGAATAAGATGATATTATCTACCTATTTGAATAGTTAAAATCCGAAACATTGACAATCTCAAATGTTGGTGAGGGTGCAGAGCTATAGGAAATCTCATTTGTTGCTGGTGGGAATGCAAAATAGTACGGTCACTTTAGAAGAGGGTATGGAATTGCTTATGAAGTTAAACATAGTCTCTACCATAAAATCCAGCAATCACACTCCTAGATGTTTCATAATCAAGTTGAAAACTTATACACACACACACAAATGTTTACAGCAGCTTTATTCACAACTTCCAAAAAACCAGAAACAACCAAGATGTTCATTCATAGGTGAATAAATAAACAACCTATTTGTTTATTCATGGAATGGAATAGTATTCAATATTAATCAAGAATGAGCTGTCAAGCCATGAAATGAACTCGAGTAACATTAAATGCATATTGCTAAATGAAAAAGTTACATAACTTATGTTTCCAACGAGATGATATTCTTTAAAAAGGTAAAATTATAAACTAGTGAAAGGATCAATGATTTCCAGGGGTTCGATAGCCTGGGTGGAGGGAAGAAAAAAGTGAAATACAGTGGATTGGAGGGGGGGGGGAGGAGCAGTAAAACTTCTATTTGATACTATAATGATGTCAAATGATATATACATTTGTCTAAAGCCATAGAACCGTGAAACACAGAATGAACCTTCATGTAGAATGTGGACTTTAGTTAATAGTAATAATGCATCAATATTGATTTATTAACTATAACAAATACACCACAATAATGCAAGATGTTATGACAGGGGAAACTGTGTATGCAGGTTGAGAGTGTATGGGAGTTTCTGTACTATCCTAAGTGTTGTGTCTAAAACGGACTTTAAAAAGTTACATCAGTTATATAAGGAATTTCCAAAAATAAAGCTGAAAGACCAGAAAATATAATAGAAAAATAGGCGAAATTTACAAATTGGCAATTCACAGAAGGGGAACTCCAAAGAACTAACAAATATATGAAGATGCTTAACTTTACTAGTATTAAATATAATGCAAATTATAACAGTAATGAAATAGCTCTATATACCCTTTAGATGGTTTCCAGATAATATGTATTTAGAGTGGATTTCTATGGTGGGGAGGAAATGAGTGTCATAATGTAAAATGAAAAGAAAAGAAAATTAGTAAAACTAGAGAGAAGCATAGACCAGTGATGATTTCACACGATGGGCTGAGTAATAAGATAAACTCAATTACACACCAGAGGCCCAAACCTTAAAATAGGAAAGTTAAAGAAACATAACAGAAAGCCTTAAAGACCATTGGAAACAGAGAGGAACTATGTACTACGTGTCAAGTGGCCGACGAAAGATATTTCTAAACGTCCTGGCAAAAGCTGTTTCGGTGAAAGACGGGAGAGGGACTGAAGTTAAGAAAGAAGCCAGTGATCAGTGATGAAAAGTGTGCAGTGGTAGAGAAAATGCCAAAGGCCTACAAATCTCACAGAAATGGAGCAAAAGGGAAAAATCTGAAGTTCAAAACTTTCAACAGGGCATAAAAGAATAATGAAGACATTTTAAATACCTTGATTCTATATGCCCAGTGCCAGAGAATTATGGTAGGAAAGAAGAAAACTCAAGAAGAGAAGTTTAAATGTTGAAATTGTTTTTATTAATTAAAATTGGCTATAGACAAACTGTACAAGAAATCTGGAGGAATGGCAAAAGGATGTTAGGAAAGGTCCAGATAGAAAACAGAATCATCCAAATCATTGAAATATAGGATATTCCACAAACACAGGAGCAGTTAAGGGCAGTATTCTGCAGTGGTTAAGACTAAGCTTTTTCTTGCTGGGAAGCTCAGGCTTGGGATTTGAGCTTACCTTCACTTCTCATTCATTAGGCCACTTTTGTAGCCTTGAGCAAATACCAGCTCAGTGCTTCTTTAGATGGATGTTGGAAGGAGTAAGTGAAATAATGAACGTAAATTCCTGGCACATAAGTATCATTATCAGCAGCATCAGTACTCCAAGGGATAGCTCCTATAATTAATAAACCTTTGTTTCACCCACAATACCTATTAGAGAATCTGGGGAAAGTATGATTATCCAAAAGGGAGAAAATCAATAAATTATTGTAAATATATTAAGGGTGTATAGATAGGTGATAGACATATGATAGATAAAAATATAGGAAATAATCAATGTCAAAAGAATTGTTTAAAGGAAATAAAGAAGTTACACTATCAGCAAGGGAATAAAAGACTAATTCTCATAAGTCAAAACTGAAGTCACTGTTGAGCAGAGAAAGTTGTTAATACCTGAGGGGTTCTGGACCCAATTAGGATGTGTGTGGAGTGAGAGATTTCCCCACTCATCCAAGCAATTCTTACTCACCAGTTGGGTGTCCTACAAATTAACTAAATTCTGACACTGTCTACCTAGAGATAGCATCAGATCCCACAGGTTAAAGGCTCAGTTCTACAAAACCACCCTCCCTTCCCCACTTCCGAAATCAATTGTAAGTCTTGGTTGTCACCTGTGCTTCTGCTAACTATAGATTAGAGGTTCCAATGACCTCCTTCTGAGAGTTGTTTAATTTGCTAGTGCAACTCATATAACTCAGAAACATTTTATTTACTAGACTACTGGTTTATATAATAAATGAATATAACTCAGGAACAGCCAGAAGGAGGAGATGCCCAGGGAAGGTATGGGGAAAGGCCTCAGAGTTCCCACCACTCTTCCTTATGTCCACGTGTTCACCAACCCAGGAACTCTCTGAACCCAATCCTTCTGGGGTTTTATGGAAGAATCATTACATAGGCATGATTGAGTAAATTATTGACCATTAGCCATTGAACTCAACCTCTAGCCCATCTCCCCTCCTTAGAGATCAAGGAGATGGAACTGATAATTCTAACCTTCTAATCACAGGATAAGTTCCACTGGCAACCAGCCCGCATCCTTAGGTAGTGTCTCATTAACATAACAAAGACACCTTTATAACTTTCATCCCTTAGGAAATTTCAAGGGTCTTAGGAGCTCTATGCCAGAAACAGGGATGAAGATCAAATACATATTTCATATTATGAATCACAATATCACATTCCCAAATTGCTTATTTAGCATTATTCAAGTGACTCTAAACTTTTCTGTATGTTCTAATCAAACATGAAAGCCAAGTATGTGTCTAGCACAATCTTATAATATGAACAGCATTATTTTGAGTTGACATATAAGAAAATAGAGGCCTAAATTTTTTTTTTTAATTTACCCAAGGTCACACAGTTTACTAACAGATCAAGGATTATTCAATTCTAAATTAAGAGCTCTTTCAACTACACACACAAAAAAAACATTTCACAATTAAGTGTCATTGTCCGCATTTGTTCTTCATGAACATTTTGTAGAATGCAGTCTCCCAATGTGAGGAGAGGAATGCTGTGTGAAGTAGAAGTTTGCCAGGAGCATCAAGATTATTCACATTTGGATGAGTGGGTGGGTAAATTCAGGCAACATCTGCTGCCCCTCCATGGTCCAGTGCTCAGAACTATAAAAATGTAAAATGTTCTCTTTTTTTATAAATGAACAACCAGTCCCAAAGGAATCACTGAAGGGAGAAGACATACTTTAAACTGAAACACAGAATCATTTCAAAGCTAATTAGCAACTACAAATGAGGAAAAGAAAAGTTCAATGCAGTGTATTTAGAGCAAGGAAAGAGTGAATCGTCAGACTGTGTAATATCCATAGCCAAACTATATTATCCAACCCAGCACTACTCACCCTTTTGTTCAATTATCTGTTTGACAAGCATGGCCTTCACAGCACTCATGAAGTAATATGAAGGAAAGAGTGTAACTCTCCTCCCTAATCCTTGCAAAATGCCTCTTTGGAGTAGGCCAGTGGTTCTCAACCTTTTTAATGCCGCGACCATTTAATCCAGTTCCTCATGTTGTGGTGAACCCCAACCATAAAATTATTTTCGTTGCTACTTCATAACTGTAATTTTGCTACTGTTATGAATTGTAATGTAAATATCTGTGTTTTCCGATGGTCTTAGGCGACCCTGCTAGCGGTTCTCAACCTGTGGGTCATGACCCACAGGTTGAGAACTGCTGCTGTAGAGCCTAAGGCCATCGGCTTTTCAATCCTTCCTCCTAACCAGCACTTAGCTGGGAACATAGCTGTCCATAAGAAAAGACAACATTTCCCATATTGCCTTGCTGCTTGGGATGGCCATGTGACTGAATTTTGGCCAATGGTATTTAAGAAGAATGTAATCTGGAACTTCTGAGAAGTGTTTTGAAAAGGAGGGGCCATGCATTTCTCCATTTATTTCCTTTTTCTTGGGATGAATTATATGAAAAAAAAAAGTGGCTGAAGTTTCAATGGCTATTTTGGAATATGAAGTAGCACTAAAACCATTAAGGTCATTAAAACCATTCTCTAAGATGCTAAAGAAAGAAGCCAAATAATAACATTAGACTTTGTGGGCTTACCAAGTCTCTCACCTTTCTATCATAACTACTCAACTCAGCCATTACAGCAAGAAAGTAGCCATAGATAATACCTAAAAGAAAGGACACGTTCCAATAAAACGTTATGTACAAAACAGTTAGCTATCCTATGGGCACTAGCTTACTAAGCCATGAAAAGTAAATAGGGAAGGTGAAAGAAGAGTGTATCTTAACAACAGAAAAATTGTTATGTAACCCTTGGAGATTACATAACCTCCATATCTTTATATATAAAACCCTAATATGCAAATAGACCAAACGGCAGAACAACCAAACAACCAGTCATTATGATGTGTTCAGACCACCAGGGGGCATGTGTGGAACATGTGGGCATCGGCCATGACGGGATGGTGGAGCAGGTGAGTGGAGGCACCAGACAAGATGGGACACTGGTTGCTGTTATCGGGGTGAGCCTCTGGTGGTTACTGAAAATTCTTTGCTCCTACGCACTGCAGTCCCACCAGGCACTCGCACCTGCTGCCGGCACTGGCTCCACTTGCACCCACTGCAGGTGCCAGAGCCACCACCACCACTTGCATCTGCTGCTGGCACCTGGCACCAGCCCCAATCACTCGTCGCTGTCAGTGAATGCGAGCAGCAACTGCTGGCTCTGATCACCCCTCAGGGCTTCTCCACCTCCCCCTGCTCCTGAGGGGCGATTGGGACAGCAGTTGCCACTCGCACCTGCTGAGGGCGCCAGCCCTGCTCACACCCACTACTGGCACTGGCCCCAATCGCTCCACGCCATCAGCAGGTGTGAGCAGGGCCGGTGCCGTCAGTTCATGGGAGTGGCGGCAGCAGGAGCGGGGCTGCCGGCAGACAGGGGACCAAAGGTCGTGGTGGGAGGGGCTGGGTGGGGGCACGGAGGATAGGCTGAGACCCGCCCCTGTGCCCACTGCAGCCTCGCATCCCACAGTTCCTTTCAAGGTGCATGAATTAGTGCACTAGGCTCCTAGTCCTATATAATAAAAGCCTATGTGGTCATGACACCCTCACGCTGTAACGACCGATCACCAGGATGCTGTGTGCGCAGCAGGTGTGCATAGGTAGGCAGGGCTATGTGCTTGGCAAGGCGCATACAGTTGGGTGGGGGCTTGATGCTGCGTCTCCATGGGCACCTCGCCACGCACACAGCCTCACCCTCCCGCGCACACCTGCTGCACATGCAGTCACATCCCTGTGGGTACTGGTGGGGGCTTGATGCTGCATCCCTGCAGGCGCCAGCCCAGACTCTGACAAGAGGGAGGAGGGAGCCGAATACCTGCACCCAAGACTTGACTTTAAATGGGAGGCCTGTGTCAGATGGGGACAAGTCAATTCTATTATAGAGAAAAGGCAAATAACAATATTAAAATACTCCCTCTAATTAATTCCCTTTTAATGTGCATGAATTTTGTGCACTGGGCCACTAGTATTTATATAAAAATAAATCCATTTTGTTTAAGCCACTTTTATTTGGGGGTATTTCTCTAATACATAGAATGATAACTAAACCCAATCATTACAAAAATGGGGTTCCTGCATCAAAATGTTATAATTTTGTGGGTCAGTCAGGTAGTTAAACATTAAATTTCTAAATAGTATGGAAATTTTGATGATAATAAAAACAGAGAGGATAAAAGTACAGAGAGGAGAGGTATTTAATCTAGATGGGAGAAGGCAAGATTATGAGAAGGCTTTCTAGAGCAGGAGACATTGAAGATGAGTGTATGACGGGAAGCTATCCAAATGAAGAGCCTTCTATGCCTAATAAAACTTTATCCTAAAGGTTTTGGCTCATCAAAGAATGTTAGGAGGAAGTGACTCAGGTTTGCACTTTAGGAATATCAGTTTAGCTGCAGGTATGCCGATGATAGGAGATGTGGAAGATAAAGGTGGTAAGATTAGTAGTGAAGCTTTTGCCAATAATCCAGAGAAAAGAAGATGGGCCTGGTTAAGGTAACAGTAATAGATATGGGGGAAATGGATTTGACTTGAGAGAGAATGCAAAGGTAAAATTTCTGCTTTCCAGATGGATTGGATTGAAGAAGGAGGGCAGTAAGCAAGAAGGAGAAATTCAAAATGTGGCTGAGGTTAGTGGCTTGAACAATTGGACGACTTGGTACCATTCATAGAGGTCATGATAAATGACAAAACAAGAGACAGGTATGGAATCAGAGTATCAGGATTGAATGCCCAACCTTGACATGAACAAGCTCTCTAAACTTCGGAGTCTCATCTCAGTGTATAGATAACAATGCCGGAATTACCCAGGACTAATGTAAGGCTTATGTGAAATGACAAGGTACTATGGACTGAATAATTCTGTTGTCCCCAAACTCAATCCTAACCTCCAATGTGACTGTATTTGCAGATAGGGCCTTTATAGAGGTAATTAAAATTAAGTGAGCTCATGAGACTGGGGACCTGCTCCACTGGAATTGGTGTCCTTATAAGAAGAGACACCAGAGAGCCAATTATTTCTCTCCACCATGTGAGAATAAGGAGCCGTGGGCAAGACAGAAAGGGGACTTTCACTGACTTTGTTGGACCTCGATCTGGGACTTCTTGCCTCTAGAACTCTGAGAAATACATATCCATTAAGTGACCCAGCCTGTTGTATTTTGTTATGGCAGCCTCAGACATCAGATAAGCATTAATAAGCACAAAGCCTGCCACCCATTAGACACCCAACAAATGTTTGCTCATCTCTCCAGTAGTTAGCCCTTTCTAATATACATAATACCAAAAATTCAAAACTTAAAATTAATGGTTTACCCAGTGTCACAGATCCACAGCAGATCAGAAGCGGCAAACCGGAAAGGGTGATAATGGGGTTGTAGAAGCTGCTAACCCAACAGAGGTAGAGACAGAGAATAGTCTGCTTTTGAGAGAAGGGCCAAAGCCGCGTCAGGAGGACGAAACTGACTGGAGTTCATCATTATGATCCTGGGATATCCACAAAAGCTAAAAATGCCTTCAATTGCCTCACACTTAAGCAGGCAAGAAACCAAGCTATACCTTTTAAAAATATATCATAATAAATATGTCTAAATTTTGAAAGTGTTGATATTTCAAGGGGCAGCACTCATTTAATTAGAAATTTCACTTGTACAATGTATCTTATTCTCCAAAGAGGTTAACTAAATGAGGCATACATCTATTAATAGCCTTTTGCTAATTTGGGTTTTGAGTTCTCTAGCTGTTAAATTATTGTTTTAAATTTTTTCCACTTATTAAATAGTAGGACTTTGGGGAAATAGTGAAATGAATTAATTATATTGATGTGCTTAGAAGTGTAGGGCCTTTGGAGGTCAAATAGCCTGGAAGGGTCTCCCTCCTGCTGCCATTATGCCCCTTAGCCTGGATACTTGGTACTTAACCTTTTAGTTACAGTTCTGTCATTACTGTAGAACCACCTAAACCAGGGGTCCTCAAACTTTTTAAACAGGGGGCCAGTTCACTGTCCCTCAGACCATTGGAGGGCCGGACTATAGTTTAAAAAAAAAACTATGAACAAATTCCTATGTGCACTGCGGGCCCGGGACGAGTCGGCTGCTAAGCAGGACAGGCAGCGGCACCCGGCGGGCCAGATAAATGTCCTCGGCGGGCCGCATGTGGCCCGCGGGCTGTAGTTTGAGGACCCCTGACCTAAACCCTATGCACTCATGTTTCACACTGCTCTTGTCATTTCATATAAGCCACCTGTTAATGAGCCAATCTCTTCCCCTAGACTATGAGTTCTTAGAAAGCAGAGCAGTGTCTTAATTGTCCTTATAAGTCCAGTGCAGCAACAATGCTTGGCACAAAATGAGTTCTCAATAAATGTGCATTAAGTGAAGGCATGAACTAAACCCAGCCTTTGCTGGCAGCTACAATTTTTCTCTTACACCATCAATGGAAAATGCAAATGCAGCCTATTTTGAAAGAATGGGGTATCATGATGTTTACACTTTAATATTTCAACTGCTAAAAGCCAGCTACATGAATGATTAAAACATAAAGCACACATTTGCTTTCTCAAAACCTTTCATGAAACTCCACAGGTCTGATCCCACAGTCATTTTCTGTTGGAAAATTTAGGGAAACCTCTGTGTCCTGTGAACCATAAAGAGATGGACTATATCCTAATTCTAAGAGGTTCTGTTTGTTTAGTGTTTGCTCTGTGTCTTTGTTTTGTTTTTATTTGGAAGCAAAGGGGCATTTGGCACTTTTTTTTTTTTTTACCTCAGGGTGTGTTTTTGTTGAGAAAAATAATCTCAGCATTCTTTATAAAGATATTAACTCACTCATCATTCCTTCAAAATATTTCTTTCCAGAATATTCAAGTGGTGTAATTGACCAGCCTTTCCTTGAAAAAATAAGCATACCAGTATTCTGTAACCTACTGCTATTTTTTTAAATGAGTGTACTTAAAAAGTGCATCTGCTCACCTTAATTTGTTCTTCACCTTCGAAAGCGGCCTTTCAGAACTGCACAGAAACTGCATCACTGCACTGACCCTACAAGCTCTAGTTTGCACTTCTGTTTGTGCTTTCTGAAATCCTGAAAGAATTGTTCCTTGGAGGGATGAGAAAGGTAATAATTTCAGGATGTGCTTATCGAAATACAGAGATACATGGGTTTCCTCCCTGAACACTGGGCACCGTGGGTGACTGGTGAGCAGTCCACAATAATGAGTGCTGCGATGCCCCCAAGTTCCCCTAATATTGTACGTTCTGTCTCCGTTCTGCCTAGGTATCATGCTAGCCATGCTTTGTGGCCTCTCTTCATAGGTTCTGACCCTAATTCTTTGTTTCTTCTTTTCTCTGGATCTAGCAAGAGACCAGATTGAGTAGCATCTGTACTATCTTTCTGCCCCTTCCTCCACACAAATTGTTCACTTTTGAGAACTATTAAATTGACTTTTTGAAGCAGTTTCTCATTTTCATTAGTTTTTTTTTAAAAAAAAAAAAGACTTTGTTGAATATTCAATGGAGTCAATTCAGAGAGATATAAACTCAGCCAGAGTACGTTAGCTTTAAAAAAAAAAAAAAGAAGAAAAAGAAAAGACAATTTAATTAACAGGTCATATTGTATGAATGCAACAGCTTTTTGCACAAAACAGTGTCATTTTCTCAAGTGCTAAGCATTTATTTTTTTGCAACTAGTTCAAGTAGTATTTAAGAATCAGTGTTGTATTCACAAAAGATGCACATGGAGCTATAGGTTGGTCTAGAAGTAACACAAATGATGCTTAAGATTATTGCCATAGCTTAATGGATCTGGTTTAAGACCTACTGATTTAAGATATCATAACAATTTTTATGTAAATAATTATCTCCTTAAATACTCCCTCTTTTGTGCTTCTGAAAATCATAATAGCTGAGTATTGCACTTTCTCATTCTTTTATTCATGTCTTCTTTTATTTTCAGTCTTCAGGCTGAATTCTGGGTAACTTCTTCAGTTATGTCTTTTACTTAAGGATCTTTTTCAACAATAAAGATTTTTTAAAAAGGATGTCTTTCTTCAGCTCTGCCTAATAAGCTATGAAATTCATTCATAAAGTTCTTAATTTCATATTAAGAGTCATATCTTGTTTTTCTAGAAGTATATACTTATAATTATATTTTGAAAATCTTCTGTCTTTGGTGATTCCTTATTTCCTGCTTATATTTAGTTTTGCTTTTTAAATATTATCTGTGCATATTTTATATCTATATCTGGTGTTACTGGTTTCATTTGAGGTTCCAAAACTGCTACTTGCTTCTTCGACTAAATTTTATTCATATATGTATGTTTCTCATTTGTATCTAACTTTTTCTTAAATAAATGTTTGTATTTAGGGCATTTTTATATTTACAAAAACATTGTGAACCTAATACAGCATTCCTATGTACCCCACATCAATTACTCCTACTATATATATCTTACATTAGTCTGATATATTTGTCACAATTAACGGAACAATACGTTATTATTATCTAAAGTCCATATCCATATTTAATTCAGATTTTCTCAGTATTTTTCTAGCATACTTTGTCTATTCTAGTATTCTATCCAGAATACCACATTAAATTTAGTGGTCATGTCTCCTTAGGTCCCTCTTGGTTGTGATAGTTTCTAAGAATCACCTGGGTTTTATTGCCTGATATTCTCAAAATTAGACTAAAATTATGGGTCTGGGGAGGGAGACTACAGAGATAGTGACATTCTCATTACATCACATCATAGGCCTATACTGTTAACATGATTAACATTGCTGTTAATCTCAGTCACCTGGATGAGATAGTGTTTGTTGGTTTTTTTCAGCACAAAGTCACTTTTTCTCTCCATTTTTCATATTGAAGTCTTTGAATTCAGTTTTGCATCCAAGAAAAGTCATTGATTTTCAGGGTGTACAGATTGTTCTTCTTGTTAAAGCGGGAGTGATGACTTACAAGCTTTGTTTGTCATTTCCTTCTGCATTATTGTCCTACTTTATAGTGGGGGCAGAATTGAGCATAGTGAGTATCATGCCAGCATCTAATTCAGGTGGGCATATCTGCTGTCTGACCTATGCCTGCTCTCACCAAGTTCTGACACCGAAGTCCCTGCACATTATTTCCAAAGTCTCTAGCATGAATTCTAGACATTGCTTATACATGGAGAACATACCAGTGACATGGTTAAGAATAACAAAAGAGGATAAGTTCAGGGGCCATTTTGAACTTCAGATACTTATCTATACATGTAAAAGCCTAAGCGACCAAACAACCGAATGACTAAACAACCAAACGACCAGTTGCTATGACATATACCAACCACCAGGGGGCAGACACCCAATGCAGGAGCTGCCTCCTGGTGGTCAGTGTGCTCCCACAACAGGAGCGCCACTCAGCTGACAGGCAGCAGACACTGGGCTCACGGCTGGCAAGCACAGCAGTGGCGGTGGCACTAGCCTCTCCTACCTCCGTGGCAGCGCACTACCGTGTGGCAGCAGCAGTCACAGCTGGGCCAGGATGAGCAGGAGCGGCGTGGTGCCTGGCCCCACTACTACATCCCTCAAGGGATGTTGGACTGCCAGTTTCTGTAATTGGGAATCCCAGCCTGTAAGTCCACATCTCCCAAGGGGTCCCAGATTACAAGAGGAAGCAGGCCAGGCTGAGGGATCCCACCAGTGCATGAATCAATGCACTGGGCCTCTAGTTTAGTATAAATGTACCCCCAGTATTACATGCATGGGACATATGTATACTAAAAAAGTATTTTTTGTTTATACAATATTCAAATGTAACTGGGTTCCTGTATTTTACCTGGTATCCTTATTGATGCAGTAATGATTATCTCAATGTCACAGATGAGGAAAATGAAGTAAAAAGTGTCAAAGAGCCATTAAAGAGAAAGCAATGTGCATTAAAGGCACAATATTGATTCTATCTGCCTGGAAAGAAATTACACAATGTTACTTTTAGTTGTGCTTAAACTTTGTGAGGAGAAAATGGCTGTAACTGTGTAGGCCGTCTGCCCACCTGAGTGCTCTATGAATAGGGGCCTGTCCTCTCTGCTTCTCTTTCTCCCTGCTTACGTGTTCTCTCCAGCGCCTCAGAGGTGCAACCTAGAAGTGCCAGCAAGGTAACACCCCTACCAGCCACACTCAGGCAATGGGAGAAAGAAAGGGGGCAAGAGGTGCTCGGCCTCCCCATCCTTCAGGAAGGTACCAGGAGAGCTGATCCTCTGGGGTCCATAGTGATTACCTGCCCATTATTGCTCTCTGTTCTAATCTCCCTGTTTCACTCCCGCCTTTCACTCCTGCCTTCTGAGTGCATCAGCCAAAATTCTTATCCCAAAGACTGCTTTTCCAGAAACCCCAACCAAAATGTTGGCCTAGTAAATAAGTTGCTGAGAGGGAGTGGAGAAGAATGCATTTTAACCAACAATTCTTCCTCAACATGACCTTGAAGAACTGAAAGATTCTCATTGCTCTCTTCATAAGGACCCATGGTTTATAGCAAACCACCTTCAGATGGAGCAGGGAGACCAATCAAAGCTGGCCTTCCACAAGGAGAGTATTGGAGGGTTAGGTTACAAAGCAGTGGCGATTGATAGAAAATAAAGGTTATGCCTGGCAGTCTTCACCCTCCTCCCCTCCCCCCCCCCTTTGCATTTTCATTACTTCTTTCTTCCCCTGCCCACAGATAACTGCAGCCTGTCTCCTGCTCTGGCTCTCCTTTATTTTAACAGATTCAATCTTTAGTTTCCATGAAATATTGATGTGCTCTCTGAGAAGGGCGGCCCAGACATTCACACTTTCTCTGAATTATGTGCAGGCCACTGTAGCGCTGCAGCACTCCCGGGATGACCTCCCATGTGCCTCCTCGAGGAGAGCAGTTAATGTGCCTTCCAATTTCATGGCGCTCTTACTTTTATTGACATTTATCCTGGAAGCCGAAGAAAGTTACACCATCTCACCAATGACATAGTCACCCCATGAGATTGTGCAGGACATAAATATTCATTAGAACTAAGCCTGGTGTCTTCCTGAAAGTTGACTAGGTAAGGCCAGGAAGAATTCATGTTGGAAATGTGTTCATCTGCACCAAATAATGAATCCATTTGTCATAATGATTAACTTGGTGACAGCAATTAGAAAGGAGAGAAATGTTTTGTTTTCTTTTGATCAAACTTATTTGCTTACAGTTTATCCTACCCATCAGCCACAGAACTCATTTGTATGATTATTACCAGGAATAGAGTTTTCAGTAGAAGGAACTTTATACTTTCTCATAATTTATAATCCCTTAAGCTTTCTCCAAAACCACTACTTATCATTTGAAAATCCCCATCATTTTAAAAATGGTGAAGGGGAGAAGTGATTCCTTTATTGGAAAATAATGGAAAAGCAATCATTTCCAAAAACAGAAAGGACTCATTTTCATAGACTTTAAGTAATATCTCATGAGGGGAAAATGTGGTGCCAAAATGCCCTGTTGAGAGCATTCCAGTAGCATTACAACATCTAATCAATAAATCAGTGTTGAAACTATGTTCTTTTTACAAAAGAAATGTTTTTCTACTTGATTCATTTATACATTTCTGTTGTAATATTTCTAAACAGGTTTTAAATCTAAAGGTTTTTAAGTTTCTTAAATATCTCTAGCTACATGCTTAAATAGCACTTTCTCACTAGCTCTCGCTCAGAAGCAAACATGCATCTGACAATAGTAAATACTATGTCATGCCTTTAAAAAAGATCCTAGAGTTTTGCTATTAAGTCCATATATATTCATAACAGAACCATTTTTGATCATCTAAAATATAGATTAAAGCTTTTTGAGGCAAATTTAACCCTATTTAAAGGGGAAAATATGCCGTTGGGAGAAGTAAACATGTTGAGTTGATTCTTAAGAGACTATGATTTCCAAGCTTAGAATGTATAGAGTCAAGTCTTACAGCTACAATGTACAGAATCAAATGGAGATTGTAGAGAGAACTAGGAAGATACCTTACTGATAGATATTTATTATCTATATAATGATTTCAGATTTTTCTCTTTTCCCATTTACAGCATCTAAATTTCACCATCCCTCAAGGAAATTCTAGCAGACATTCTAGTCCTTATTCCCTGTGAAATATGTGACTAAATTTCTGGAAGAGAATGGACAAGTCTGACTTCAAGTTCTGTTCACCCTAAACTGTATCCATTAACTATTGTTAACACTCTGTGACATCTACTGGAATATGGAAACCTTGGTTTTTAATATCGTAGAAATCAGTTACTTTTTCTGCATTGTACAGTATACAAGGTGCTTGTGACATATATTGGTATGGATATTAATTTACCTGTTAGTCATATAATGTTCATGACACTGTAAAAGCTGTTTGATTTTTCCCCCCATTTTATTTAATGAACCTGTGAGATATTCTTGATCATGTAGAGTTTGCAAGTGCACCAGGGAATTTTGCCCTTTCTTCCAAATCATCAGTGGTCTGCCCATCTACTCTGCATCATCTTATCAACATCAATATTGATATATATATATATATATATACACATATATATATATATATATATAGTATATAGAAATGTATCAATACTGATATATATATTGGCATAGGACCAATTTTAAAATATAAGCATTTTATGCACATTTTTGTAATTATTTTCATTCTACACAATACTATGACACTAGAGTGAGTGTCAGTAACAGCAATTTTTGCTAGCAAGTAGAGCACTGTGGTTGTTCAAATATTGATTATGTAATACTTTATTAAATCACGGTTTCTCTTTTTCAAGATGAGTGATTATTCCATTAATAGAAATGGCTGTCATTACAAATTAGCCAGCATTATAGGACTTTTTTTAATTCCAAAAATAGAGTTCACATGACACAGGAAACTGCCCCCTAGTAACCTTTGTGAAGTACTCTTCCCAGGGTATGGCACTGAACTCTCATGAGTTAAGATGTTCTATTTTCTAGCTCTTTTAGATATATAATAACAGTGAGTAGCATTCATTTCTAAATATGTTGAGATGAAAGGTGAGTGATAAATTTTGCAATTATGTTTTAGAGTGTGAGTTAAATAAATTTTGCTTCTTAGGAAATTATTCATATATATATATATATACATTGTGAACCACATATTAAGTGATTCTACAAGGAAAAAGGTTTAAGATCAAGATTACATATTAAAACAGAAAGAATAGAGCCTGGCCGGTGTTGCTCAATGGTTGAGCTTTGACCCATGCACCAAGAGGTCACTGGTTCGATTCCCAGTCAGGGCACATGCCGGGGTTGCAGACTCAATCCCCAGCAGGGGACATACAGGAGGCAGCCCATGTATGTTTTTCTCTCATAGATGTTTCTGTCTCTCCCTGCTCCCTCTCCCTTCCTCCCTCTCTAAATATCAATAAAAACATATTTTTAAAAAAGAATGTAGATAATATATGAGATTTGGACCCTGGAAAAATTATGACATAGCTGAGAACTCTCTTTGAAGCCCATCTGCCTCCTTCCTCTCCTCTCTCATCTGGGAGTATTCATGGTGCTCCCCAGTTCAGTCTCAATAATGCCAAGTGATCCCACCTGACCAGCCTACTCTAAACTTGCAGATTGAAAGAGAAGACACCTGCTCCAGATTACAACTGCTCAAATGTGCCCCAAAGGTGCTAGCATATTGATGGCTAGAAAACAATATCAAATTTCTCATCATTTTTCTATTCAATAAAATGTCACTATAGTCTACCAAATGATCTCTAACTTGAAAAATATCCATTTTTTTCCCTACTGGACTCAGTATGCCTATTTTCATCTTGAATGGGAAAAATATGGCCCATAGAAATGTTTATATTTTTAAATTATCTCTCATTCAAATATAGATAGATAAACATACAGAAGATACAAAAGCATGTAGGTATAGGTATAGGTATAGGTATAGGTATAGCTATAGGTATAGGTATAGGTATAATTATATGTAGAGGCATAGGCATAGGAATAGGTTACCATTACCCTATACCATTTTATATAAGGACTCCTCTTTTCCCAAAACAAACCTCTCCTTTTCACAGATATCTGCTCTCAGCTAGTAGTACTAGAAAAAACTGTCAAGAGGATTTCATTTTAAAAGCAGTTTTAGAGAAAAAAAATTGATATTTTGACTAATGGAATTTGAAACAGCATGACAAAATAAAGTCAATATTTAGATTAATAGGCAGTGGTAAGCCAGTATTTGGGTAATGGGGCTGGTATCTTGCTGTTTAAATCAAGCTTCATACTATAAGCATGAGCATTGGAGTATTACAGAGATGCTCAATCAAGTGCCAGAATTCTATCATTCTTAGCTGTCTACTTGTTACGGGTTAGGCCAGCTCCTAAAATTCTCAAAGACTGAAAAGGAAGGGGTATTAATATTCACACATTAGGGAGAAAACAGTTTTCTTACATGTTTTAAAATATCAAGTCATCCACCCACTTTAGACAGGAGATATCATTTGCAAAACATGTGGTTGGAATTGAAATGTTCATTTTCTACCTCTTTGTGAAAATGCAGATGGATTAGCATTCATGGTCACTGAGTTTTGTTACCATAGATACAGTTTCAATTGTGCCAACCAGGGACAGATTGTGTATTTTATTACTTTGTTTAAAATATCAAACATTTTAAAAATATCTCAGAGCTACACAACATCACATATGAACATAATGATACTATTTCATCTACTTTAAACACTTTAAGGTCCCTGTGGCATTTAAATAAAAATGTGTACCTAGATTGTGATGCTGAAAGCCTATTAGTCTAACTCAGCATATTGACCTCCTGGGAACTTCTTAAGAAGCCAGAGTGAAATGAATCTGTAATTCCATTAGAGAAAAGTTAACCAGCTAACCAGATGTTTCATTTACTATAATTCTAAAGAGCCTTAGAATAGATAGGAAGAATGTTTTTGCCTGAACTCCTGAAAAAGAAAACATACTATTTTATTTAGTTTTACAATGGGGAATTACAGCTAGGAAGAAGAAATTCACCAATCAGATAAATGTGAAAATTATGATATTCTTCCTTATTAGACTAATAAATCTTAGAGACAAAGTTTTTATATCATTATCTTTTTCACAACACAGAGGTTTGAATCTACTAAGTACTTAATATATAATTGCAATTTTAATGGCATATATAAGTTGTTGATATTTTATTAAAATCTAGCACTAAGTGACTCTTAAATAATGAACCCTGAATTCATATTGAATATGCATGCTATTTGGGGGATGTGCTGAGATATCACCAGTGGCATAAAAATTATATGTATATAGGTCATAACCTGAAAGTTCACTATATAAGGATAAGCTTATTTAATAGTAATTCAATCCCGTATACTTTGTGTACATTAGGTAATAAAACAGTCAAAAAAACATCTACTCTCATGGATCTCATATTCTAGCAAGAGGACACAACCAATAAATAACAGATATAATAAATGATGATGGAGTGTTTCAGAAAGTTTTAAATGCTATGGAACAAAACAAAAAAAAAAAAAGCAGAGCAAAATAAGGGGATTTAAAATTTGAATGGCAGGGGTGTGGATCATTGTCAAGCTGCAATATTAAAAGGGGTGGTCAAGGTAAGCCTCATCCAGGTGAAGTTTGAGCAAATATTTGAGATGTTAGGAGCGTTGGCCAAGCAGATGGCTAAGAGCAGATTCCAGGCAGAGGCAACATCCAGAACAAAGGTCCTGAGGTGACAGTGAGTCTGATGTGCTCAAGGGGGTGAATGTGGCTCTCTGGGTAGTGGCAGCAGGAAGAGTTTTTGAAAATAAGGTCAGAGAGGAAGATATTATGGGAGCAGGCTAGATCCTATGGAGCCTGATGGATGATTATATGAACTCTAGCTTTAACTGAGTACAATGAAGAGCCATTGCACAAAATTCTGAGCCGAGAAACAATCTGCTCAGACACAGGTTTTGAATGGATCACTCTGCTGCTGCATAGAAGACAGACTGTAGGAAGACAAGGACAAATGCAGGCTGACCAATTAGGACACTGTTGCAATAATCCAGTGACAACTATGGTGGCTCAGATCAGGGTGGTAATGGTGGAGAAGTGCTTAAAAGTGTCCAAATTCTGGATATAGTTTGAAGGTAGAACAAAAGGCTCTTTCTATGGGTTAGATGTGAGGTACGCTATGAAAAGGGGGACCAAGAATAGCTCCAAAGGTTTGGCCTGGGCAATTCCACAGATGGAATTTCCCACAATTAGCATGAGGAAAACTACATGAAGGAGGTTAGAGGAGGAAGATCAAGAATTCTGTTTTGGACATTAAGTCTGTCTAGGATAGTTACGAGTAGAAATATTGGGCAGTAGGATTTATATGAGTCTGGAGTTCATGTGAAAGGTCTAGGCTGGAGATCTAAATTGGAGAGTAATCAGCATATAGATGGTATGAAAAGTCACCAAGGTGGATGAAATCAAGTTAGTGCATGAATCCAGGACTAAGCCTTGGACACTCCAATAGTAAGAGGTCCGTATGAAGAGGAGGATGAACAAGGCACTTGAGAAGGAGCAACCAGAGAGCTAGGAGAGAAGCGAAAGTTCTTAGAATCCAAGTGAAGAAAGCACAGCAAAGAGTGATCAACTTGGTCAAAACCTATGGAAGGTCAAGTGAAATGAGGGTGCAAACCTGGCTATTGGCTTTAATGATACAGGCTCATGTGTAAATTAGAATGCTCATCGGACAATGCTGACTATTTTCTGCACATTGCCATTTTTCTGTATATGTAGAAATTTCCTCCACTCAAGATTTCTGTCCCTGACCTCAGCAGTGTCTTTCTTTTTTCTTTATAGTGCTTCTCTTTAGAGTATGGGTGAATATTGGCTTTCTCTTAAATCTTTCAATGTCTTATATTTGTTTTATATGCTTTCTCTGCACATGCTTTTTAATGTCCATAATTTTTTTCATTTTAATTTCTCTTCACATTATAATATAGAACTTTGTTTGAATTCACCAATTACTTTTTTATTTCTTAGTTTATCTTGATTTTTTTTGTTTGTTTTTTTAGAATACTTGACATATATGCTTTATTTCAGCTGCTAAATTTTACTGGTTATCTAACATGTTACACATTTTACGTTTACCAAGGATCATAGGCACTAAATTATAACTATTATTGAAAACAGAAATCTATTTCTCCCTAATTGTTAGTTTGACAACAGCTATGTTCTTCCTGTTGCATTCATTTAGTCTATCTGAGAAAATAGGGTGATCCATACCAAGATTTTGTTTGGAAAAGATCAATAACCTCCACATTATATGCATTCCCTGATCCTTTTATTTGTATTGAAAATTGTATTCTTATTTTTTTGGTTTCTTTTATTCCTGGGAGTTACTGTGTTTTTATTTACCAGCTCTGACTTTCATTCTGACTGACCTTTGTAATTTCTTATTTATTTGGTTTTGTGTCATCCTGTTATTGTAGGTACCTTTACACATATTGGAATTGCAATCCAATTTAGCCAGTGTTCTCAAGCCAATAAATGTCATGGCCCACTGTGAAAGTGAAAGTGATATAAAATGACTCTGCGTTAGCAATTGCAATACGTTTCAGGATAGAGGTTATACGTGAATTGACAGTTAGGAATATTAAAAACAGAGTTAAGAGGGGAAAATTTACCAGCTAGCTGACAATGAAAGTCTGGAAAGCTAATACAAAAATCATGTTACTATGCAAGCCCAAGGCACTATATATCCAAATCATATCTTACGGAGTTCTCAGATCTTTCCCATTTGAACAGGTCAATATGCATGAAACACACACATACTCACTTAAACGTCATGAGACAGAATGAAGTGCAGCAGCATAAAGGAATGGATGGTCACCTTGCTCTTGTCCTTTCATACTGGCTGTTTATGTGCACAAGTATTCTGACTTTTGATAGACCATTTATTTCAACAGATTGAATTAGCAAGTTACACAAGGTAGTCAGATTGGTTTGCAAAAAATCTTGAATGTCATTGAACACTTCACTGAACAAATTATTTTCAAATGGTTTTCATATACAACCTATGTGGAATATTCTATGGTAATATTTTCTGTGTTCTAAAATATTAATAAAGGGGAAAACCCCTTAGAAATTATTAATGCTGCAGAGAACCTTCTAAGGATTTAAAATATCTTAAGTGGCTCCTCTCCTTTTAAGGAAACAAAATGACAATATTAAATTTTATCTGAATAATTACTCTGATAAGCTCAAAGTATTTTAACTATGGTAGAAACTTAGAAGAAATAAAAGCCATCTATTTATATGTGTATTATTTTCAGTTACCGTCACATTCTTGAAGAATTTTCTGAAGTCCCAAAATGATGCTCAATCCCACAAAATGACAAATTACATGTGAAATTGTTCTAAGTATTTTCATAGAATGTCCTAATTTCTTCAGGGTGTATAGAATTTCCTCTGGAGTAAGAGGGTAGCAAAGTGCAGTGGGCATTAAATTGGGTCCTGAGACATAAATTCTATCTATAGTTGGTACAACTGGCTGGATTTTTTTTGATCATTTACCCATCTCCTGATAGCCACTCCCTGACTTCCCTGTGGGAAAGGACTCCTCCCACTAAAGTTTATAATAAACTGGAAGCCCAGTGCATAAAAGTTCGTGCACTGGGAGGCCCCCCTCAGTCCAGCCTGCTCCCTCTCACAGTTGGCGACCGGGCCAATCACGGGAAGGCGCTGCCCCCTTCACCCAGCTGCTGCTGCCACTGCTGGCCGCCATGGCTGACAGCCCTCCACGATCCTCACAGCTACCATGGCTGATGGCCCTCCTTGGCCCTCGTAGCCACTGCGGCTTTGTCTGGAAGGACATCTGGAAGACTTCTGGTCTATCCGGTCTAATTAGCATATTCCCCTTTTATTAGTATAGATATCATTCTTTATGTTGCAAATGAATAAATATCCAAATTTACCTTCCCCCTGATTCCATCACATTCTGGCACGCTTAGAAAAAGGGATGTCCCATGTGATGTAGTTTGAGTTATAAGACTTACTACACTGGAATTTGTTTCTCCAGTCTGGAAATTAATGAGGAATTACCTTTGTGTTCTTCGCTCATTGTTTCTTGTGCATTCATTTCCCTTCAGCTTTGTCAGAAAGCATGGCTTGGTCAGACATGGTGTATTTCTGAATGCAAAGTTATAATACCATCTTAATGCCAAACAAACATTTTATCCTGTTTTCTAAAAGCTGCAGGTAAGGCTGACTTCTAACTTTTGGATGTTGATATATACAGTCTTGACAAAATGGCATTTATCCAGGGATGAATTCCCCACCCCTCCTCCAAAAATAGGTTAGGAATGTTTTTGAGAATTCAGTTCTGGAATGAGAATATCATATTTGTGTTACACTCCCTCTGAAGAGATTGAATATATCCATAAAGCACTGCCATGATACTGAAATGTCTGGATGTATTTGTAGAAATTAGCTTCGACATTGAAACGTGTTCTTTATAGCCAGAAAATTCATATTTAGAACATTATGGGCAGATGGAAAAGCCTAGCAAGTGTTTACTCTTTACAGAGAGCAGAGAGCATGTTTTAGAAATGTGAACCATTTCAAAATAATTTAAAACTAAATGCCCATCGCTAGAGTTTCAACTTTAGTTTCTAGGTAATTAATAAGCCTTTACATTTTACCAAGGTTGTTTTTTCTTTGTTTTAATTTTGTGGTGTTTCACCCTATATTTACTGTCCTATGTAAGAAGGCGAATTGTTTAAATCAATACTGTGATTTATATTTTTGTAATAAGATCTGTCATTGAAGGCTAGTGCAGCAACTTTTGATTTGGGGATAAAATTCATTAATTAAATGAGAATGAAAGTCAGTTAATAGTGGAGAGGAGAAATATCTTTGAATGTTGAAGAAACTCATTTTCAAAAACTTTACTCTTTTTAAGGTATTTATATCCCCTATAACATGGCAGATGTGTTTACCATTTAAAAAATAAAACTAAGCTGCCCTAGCAGGTTTGGCTCAGGGGATGGAGCGTAGGCCTGCAGACCGCAAGGTCCCGGGTTCGATTCTGGTCAAGGGCACCTACTTCGGTTGCAGGGTCCTCCTCAGCCTGGGCCCTGGTTTGGTCATGTGCAGGAGGCAAACAATCAATGTGTGTCTCTCACATCGATATTTCTGTCTTTCCCTCTCTCTTCCACTCTCTCTAAAAATCAATGGAAAAATATCCTCAGGTAAGAATTAAATAAATAAATAAATAAAACTAAACTTTAATTGAAAAAAACAAAACACAGATTTATATACAACCTTGAAGGAGTAATTAACTCTCTCTGAATCTTTCCAGGAGTGATGTATTGGAATTTGTTTCCCCTATGGTGTGAATCAAATGACTTCCATTGCAAACACATTTTTGTGATCTAGGAATACTGGGAATGTTTTTCTGACTGTAAAAATACTTTTACTAATACTTCAGCAAAATCTTTGAGTAAGTCCTCCAGTCTCGTGCAAACTTAAAGTGACTGAAGCCCACAGTGAAATGATGGTTACCAGTTTGATACTATCTAAAAAGTTGGTTCTTCTATTATTAGGAGAAAGGCTAAAATGTTTTGAAATATAAAAACTCTCCTAAAATATTTTGAATATATCTAATAGCCATCAAGTTTCCTTAAGGAACTTTTTAAGCAAAGATATCAAATTCTTCTCTGAATTAAAGTAGATGGTCTGAAAATGCTACATTATTGCTAGTACAGTATTGCCTTTTTGTATAAGGATGTTGTCCTAAATTAAGGCGTTTTATAAGGAACTAGCATGTGAAATCATTTTACTTACTCTGGATATATTGTTGAGGACACTTCTGATTTAATTAAATAGTTTTGTATTTTTTAAAAATATATTTTATTGATTTTTTACAGAGAGGGAGAGAGATAGAGAGTTAGAAACATCAATGAGAGAGAAACATCGATCAGCTGCCTCCTGCACACTCCCCACTGGGGATGTGCCCACAACCAAGGTACATGCCCTTGACTGGAATTGAACCTGGGATCCTTCAGTCCACAGGCTGACACTCTATCCACTGAGCCAAACCAGTTAGGGCTAGTTTTGTACTTTTGATGTCTGCCAAAACTCACCAATCAAGTGATACCAATAAAACACTCAAAATCACATAAAGTACTTTTGTAAAGATACAGAGTACACAGTTGTTTTAGTTAGCCTGCTATAGCAAGGGAGAAGGTACCTAGGGGACCATTAGGAGCATCTTAGTAAAGAGAGGTGAGGAGGGCTTCTTATGGTGTTTGGGCACGTGCCGGAAATTCTGAACACAGAGTAGGAAAATGGGTTGGATGTTATCTGGAAGTAGAGACAATTCAGTAATTGGGTATCCTAATGATTTTTTTCCCAGAAAGGGGATAATTAAAATGAGGATCATAATATCCTTGTAAGGAAGCAGAGATCACTCAAAGAAAGGGGACATGCATCATTTATGGTTGTAGTACAGCCTTGTCTGTGCTTGGTTAGAGAGATTCCTCTGGCCTTGTCTGGATCCACTGCAAGGGTGCTTGATTTTGGTGCTTGATTTTGACCGTCCCTGGCTGAAGCAGGGAACATTTTTATTTCCTAGAATCCACGGGGAACTTTTTTTTTTTTTTTTTTAGTTCTTACTATCAGAGATACTTGTGTTTCTTCCTGACCACTGGTTTATTTTCATCTTATGAGTGCTGGATATTGTATTAGGGACAATGGCTCAATCTTCTCAGTAATTGCTAGAAAGCTCAGCGATTGATTTTCAACCCCAATAGGTCAAGTTCATGAGACAGCACATATATTTACACCAATGTAACCACTAACTTCACCTGATTTTTCTTACTCTTCTTCTCTTTTTTCTTTCTTTCTTTCTTTTTTTTTTTTTAGGTCTGAACATGTGCATTTTTATTATTTTTTAATTTATTTTATGGTTGAAAGTATAACAGATGTCCTCCTCCACCCCCCATTCACTCCCTCCACCCTACTCCTTTCTGTTCCCCAGGCCTTCCCTATCCTATTGTCTGTCCCTGCACTATGAATATATGCATACAAGTTCATTGATTAGTATCTTCATGCTCCCCCACTCTTTCCTACTCTTCTTTTCTCTTTACCCAATTTTATGGCTTACATTTACTTACATACATGCATTGAAAATTATGTCAAATATTATTTAATCTGAAGGCAGGGAGTAAATAAAAAATAATTATGAAGATTGGATTGTCTGTAGTTTATTAACTCATCAATAGCAGGAAGAAGACAGGAAGCTGCTCTGGATATAGATGGGGTCAGTGAAGAATGTTCTAAAACATGAGCCTATATCCAGGTTCTACCTGGTTCTAGTCTAAATTTGACTGGACTTGTGACCTGCAGTGTCATTGGACTTTGTCAAGCATTATTTTCCTCAATTTTGAATTAGAGATTATTATGCCAATACAATTAAGATAAAATGAGTAAAGTCATCTGAAAAACTTCTAGTTAATTTACACAATCCTATATAATAAAAGGCTAATATGCAAATCGAACAGCAGAAAGACCAGCCACTATCATGTGCACTGACCACCAGGGAGCAGACACTCAACTCAGGAGCTGCCCTCTGGTGGTCAGTGTGCTCCCCCAGGGGGAGCGCCGCTCAGCCAGAAGCTGGGCTCATGGCTGGCGAGCAATGTGGTGGTGGCAGGAGCCTCTCCTGCCTCCGCCACAGAGCTAAGGAGCAACGAGCCAAGTGGTAAGGAGCAGCGAGCAGGCAGGTAGTAAGGAGTGGGAGGGATGTCTGACTGCTAGCTTAGGCCTGCTCCCAGGGTATTATATGCATATAAGTTCATTGATTAATAACTGGCAGTTGGACATCCCCCAAGGGTCCTAGACTGTGAGAGGGCGCAGGCCGGACTGAGGGACCCCCCCCCCCCAAGTGCACAAATTTTATGCACTGGGCCTCTAGTATTATATGAATATATTGTTAATGTTGTGCCAAATGTTTTGTGCACAGAAGGGATATTGTTTAAACAACTTTGTATTCACTTGTTTTAAATATTTTCATTATTTACAACTTTAAAACCAATTTGATTATAATATACAAAAATAGAAAGAGAATGGGTTTCTAAATTTTCTAAAAATAGTAATATCCAGTTCTTAAGACAAATGGAGGCAATTGAGTTTTATGATGGCTTTGAAAATAGTAAAAAAAAAAAAAGAGAAAGGGAAAGAAATAAAAAATATACCTTTTCTTGAAGGTAACTGTAATAAAATCTTTTACATTTCCTTCATTTTAGAAAGCAAGACTCACAATTATAGATCAATTATGTAACACATCACATCCTCATAAATGCTAATTTAATGAACCCTGATTCAGATTCTAAATCATCCAATTATGTAGTAATTTACTCATTCTCTTTAAAAGAGCTTACAGTATTCTGCCCATTTTTGGACCTTTGGTCATATGGAGAGCAGTTTCCCTGATAAAAAGTAATACTGCTAGATTGTGTGTGAGCTCCTAATGAGAAAATAACAGGTAAGCTGTCACAGAACATTATGGGCAATGTAGCACAGCAGTATCTATAAACGAATGGCACACACTTTTAGTATATGCATCTGGATTATCATTAAGGTATGAGAAAGAGTCACTAGAGACATTGTGCTCATCTCTATTCTGCCATCATTGATCAAAATTCGCATGCAGTTCATCTTTGGTAAGTGCCTTCTGAAGCAATTTAGAAGCAAAATAGGATAATCATTTTTATATCAAACTCTCATCTCCATATCAGCCACCCATAGCATTCTTTCCCATGGTCACACACCTCATTCAATTAAACTGGTTCTGAATGGGCCCTGGCCAGGTGGTTGATTTCTACATATTTCATCCTACAGCAGGACTCTTAGGAAAGGGATGGCTATCCCACATGAGGCATTACTCACCAGTATATAAACGTGCTCCTCTGGTTGGTAGTCAGTCACCTTGCTTCAGAGTCGCAGTTTGAATATAACACATGACGTGTATGCCTAAAATGAATGTAAAGCATTTGCAATGACACCAGATAGTTTTTGTTCTTTGGCTCAAGAATTCAACCCACTTTGTGTTATTAAAAAATATTAAAATGTTCAGTTTGCTGAAGCCTAGTATTACAAAAACGAATATTCAACAGAAGCAGCGTGAATTGAGATGGTAGAAAGTTGCTTCCATTCCCTTCCTCCATTAAGCCAAGATTCTGCAGGCTTACCTAGAGGATTTCATGTCTTCCCAGTTAATCACTTTAGAAGGTGATTCACACTAGTGTTTAGGTCTGTGTTCATCTTTCTGTCCAGCCACTTCAGCTTCTGTGAGCATGGTGAAGCTAAGGAGAAGGAAAGGTTGTTTCACCAACCTGGCCTACAAAGTCGAGGTCATTTAGATAGTATGATGAAATGTCAAATAGTTTGGAGTCTGGGTGTGGCCTAGCTAGTTGTAAATCTCAGAAGGAAACAGGGATCAGGCAAGATGAATTCCAGAAATCTCTCTTTTGGTTTATTTTTCAATAGGTATTATTGTGAAGGGAAGAGGAAGTATTGGGAGGAGACTCTAGAAGATAATAAAATGATGTGCCTTCTGAAATCTTGGTGAGATTTTTCCTGTCTGAGCCAGGCCTTGCCAGGGACCTTGCCAGATTCTCATGACCCTATGAGGCCAGGTGGTTACAAACTTCCAAAGTGCCTGTGAGCCACACCAGCATCTACCCTCCTCTAGGAAATGCTTGTTTCTACAGGGCCATGGTGACTAACTTGATGGGCCCTGGTGTCCTGATGCCACTGATGCATTTTAAGGCCAAGGTCATTTTGAGTATGTGCCTGTAAGTGTGTGCACATACGGTTGAAATTGCTGTTTTCATTCTATCTCCTATAGCATGTTGAATGAACATAAAAGAAACTCTTCAAATGAGCCCAGAGTATTAACTAGGCTTATCAGAACATAATTGGAAAAAAGGATGCATCTACATGTATCTATAATTATATCTATAACTATATCTATATCTTTAGCTATATCTACATCTAATATATCTATCTACAGCTAACATATTATCTATCTATATAGATATGTCTGTAGCTATACGTAATATATCTGTATTTATATCTATACCTACATGGAAATGAATCCTGCCATCAACCAAAGTGCACTTAGAAGAGCATTCTTCCTAGTTGGGCTTTCAGATGAGAACTCAGCCCAGCCAACAGATTAATTACAGCCTGGTAATACTCAAAGAAGAGGTTCCTGCTAAGCTGTTCCTGGGCTCTTGACCCAAGAAGCCATAAGATAACAAATGTGTGTTGCTCTCAGCTGCTATGCTTGTGGTAATTTATTATGCAGTAGTAGAAAGCTAATACATTATTTTTTAATTTTTTTTTCCTTAAAGATAAGTTATGCAGCTTATTGTTTAATATTTGTTCTATAAATTTCTAAAAAGCATGGCATAGAGAGTTTGGAACTGAACTCTCTGACCAATTATGCATTTATATTAATCAAACCAAAAAGTAATTAGTAATCTTATTAAATATCTGAGGGCAAAGGAAAAATCATTAAGAAATCAAAACACCATCTTTCTGCCTGGTACCCGTATTGAAACTCAGCTAGTGGCCCTTTGACTGGGTGCGGTATCATTGAAACTTGAAATGTCATAGCGACACTGGAACATCCATTGGTCCTCATTAGAAAACACAGAGTATTAAATCCTGCAGTCTTCAAAAGCCAAGACCTCTGCATTCCTACATGAAAAGCTTTTAAAGGTTAATTAAAAGCTGTGAGTAATAAAAATTTATAGGCTTTTGGTTATAATTTTTTAATGGTATTATTTCTGACCTTTTGATCAGGATCCCATGGTGTGCCATTGAGACCTCAGCTGCTCACCACTCCCATCAGCTTAAAGAGGAAACTCAACAGATCAAAATGTCCTTAGCTCTTTTAAGACAGATTTTCTCAAGGTCTGCTCTGTGAGCACAACTTCCTCAAGCTGTTAGTAGGCTTTCCGTTGTCAACGAGATGCCCTCTTTTTGGAGGGTCACAATCTACATTAGCATTTTATAAACTCCTAAAAGTTTCACAGCTAAGAAAGTAATTAACTTTTTAAAACACAGCATCATTTATACTTATTTACCGTCAGACGCCTTTCTATTCTTCAAACATCTTTCAATTTGAATAATTTCTTCTGGAGAAAAAGGATGTAAAAAAAAATAACCATCAAATCCTTCTTCAAAGCAATATTTCTAGTACCCTTGGTAGTTAAAATTCGAAGCATCAAATCTATTACATAACAAAATAATGCCGACACATAAAACTAAATGTGGAATAATTTTATTATAAAACATTGTCCGATATTAAATAGTGATATGTGACCCTTACTGGTCCAGACATAAACTTGGGCATGTTAATGTTGTTACATGTAGTTTCTTATGTCTTAACTTTAGACTAAGAAAGAATGAGATCAACATTAGCAAAAAGCAACAAAAAATACCAATATACATGCATTGTCAATTTAAATATTTTACTGGAATACCGGTTAATGATATCCCTTTGAATTTTTAATAGAGGTAAATTGCCTTCTGTCTTCAATTTTTATTTGCATTAATTAACACTGATACTGCAGGAGTATGTTCCCACACACTAACCCAGCTACAGTGACCTCTTTGCAGCTTCATAAATATATTAACTATCTCCCACCTTAGCACTAACTATTTCTTCCAACTGAACTTTCCTTTCTCCAAATGTCTAAATGTATTGCTCTTTCATTTTACCCAGATATTTGTCCACATGTCACATTCAGAAGGCTCTTTCCTGGCTACTGTCTATAAAAAGAGCATATCACACAAGCCTTTCTTGTAATATGCTCATTAATATTCCCTTCTATATGTTTCTTAATAACACAGTACTTGATATAGTTTATATCTGTTTTACTTACCTTATTGGCTCTTTATCCAACTAGAATATGGTCTCTCTTACATCGCATTTTGTTCTGTTTTGTTCACTGTTAAAACTCAACATCTAGAATCCTATCTAATATTTAATATGCAAATTGACAGTACCTCTGTTGCACCCACAAGCCACGCCCACCAGCCATGCCCACCAGCCAATCAGGAGGGAATGTGCAAATAAACCCAACCAAGATGGGTGCAGCCACAGAGAGCAGGAGTGAGGCTTGGATTTCCCTGGCAATGGAGGAATCCAAGTTTTCTGCCTGCCCTTGCTGGCCCAGGCCTCCACTCAATGCTACAAAGTTTCAATTATAGAAGACTAGAGCCCTGGTGCACAAAATTCATGCACTGGGCATGGGGGTGGGGGGGGTGTCCCTCGGCCCAGCCTGCACCCTCTCCAATCTGGGACCCCTCGAGGGACGTCCCTCTCACAATCCAGGACTGCTGGCTCCCAACTGCGCACCTGCCTGCCTTCCTGATTGCCCCTAACCGCTTCTGCCTACAAGCTTGATCACCCCTAACCACTCCCCTGCCAGCATGATTGATGCCTAACTGCTCCCCTGCCAGCCTGTTTGCCCCCAACTTCCCTCCTCTGCCGGCCTGGTCACCCCTAACTGCCCTCCCCTGCAGGCCTGGTCCCCCACAACTGCTCTCCCCAGCAGGCCTGGGTCCCTCCCAACTGCCCTCCCCTGCTGGCCATCTTGTGGTGGCCATCTTGTGTCCACATGGGGGCAGGATCTTTGACCACATGGGGGCAGCCATCTTGTGTATTGGAGTGATGGTCAATCTGCATATTACTCTTTTATTAGATAGGATAGAGGCCTGGTGCATGGGTGGGGGCAGGCTGGTTTGCCCTGAAGGGTGTCCCAGATCAGGGTGGGGGTTCCCTTGGGGTGTGGGGTGGCCTGGGCGAGGGGCCTGTGGTGGTTTGCAGGCTGGCCACGCCCCCTGGTGACCCAAACAAAGTTCCTGGTATCTGGGATTTATTTATCTACTAAAATTGAAACTTTGTAGCCTTGAGTGGAGGCCTGGGCCGGCAAGGGCAGGCCAAAAGCTTGGCTTCCTCCATTGCCAGGGAAACCCAAGCCTCCCTCCTGCTCTATGTGGCCATAGCCATCTTGGTTGGGATTATTTGCATATTCGCTCCTGATTGGCTTGTGGGCGTGGCTTGTGGGTGTAGCAGAGTGGTGGTTAATTTGCATATTACTCTTTTATTAGATAAGATAAATAAAACCCAACAAAATTGGTGGCAACCACGGAGCTGGAGAGAGTGGGAGGCTAGGGTTGCCCGCGGTGATGGAGGAAGCCAAGCTTCTGCAGCCCTGGCCTGCCTTGGTCTCTGCTTAAGGCTACAAAGTTTCAATTATAGAAGATAAATAAATCCCAACAGAAATGCTGCAGCCACAGCCACGGAGCAAACAGAAGGCTTGGCTCCACTTCAGGCTACAAAGTTTCAATTGTAGAAGATAAATAAATCCCAGATACTAGGGCCTCTGCTTGGGTCACGGGGTGGGTGGGGAGGGGAGGGCGGAGGGATGTGGCCGGCCTGCAAACCACCACAGGCCCCTTGCCCAGGCTGCCCCACACCCCAAGGGAACCCCCACCTTGATCTGGGACACCCTTCAGGGCAAACCAGCTGGCCCCCACCCGTGCACCAGGCCTCTATCCTATCTAATAAAAGAGTAATATGCAGATTGACCATCACTCCAACACACAAGATGGCTGCCCCTATGTGGTCAAAGATCCTGCCCCCATGTGGACACAAGATGGCTACCACAAGATGGCCAACAGGGGAGGGCAGTTGGGAGGAACCAGGCCTGCAAGGAAGGGCAGTTGGGGGCAATCAAGCCTGCTGGGGAGGGCAGTTAGGGGTGACCCGGCCTGCAAGGGAAAGCAGTTAGGGGCAAACAGGCTGGCAGGGGAGCAGTTAGACATCAATCAGGCTGGCAGGGAGTGGTTAGGGGTGATCAGGCTGGCAGGCAGAAGCAGTTAGGGGCAATAAGTAGGCAAGCAGGCGAGCAATTGGGAGCCAGCAGTCCCGGATTGTGAGAGGGATCCCAGATTGGAGAGGGTGCAGGCTGGGCTGAGGGACACACACCCCTGTGCACGAATTTCGTGCGCTGGGCCTCTAGTAGTATATAATTCTCAGAAAGCACAAAATAAATAGTACATGCATTAATGAAATAACAGATGGTTAGCTGTTAGTAACAGTCTGCAAGTAGTCGTCTAAGGTTTAACATACCAGGATCAATGCCTTTCATTATACTAAAAAGACTACCCAAAACCATGTGTAATTAATTATCTCAATAGATGCAGAAAACCTTTTGACAAGTGCAACATCCATCCCCAATGAAAGCTCTTAGCAAACTAAAGATATAAATGAAACTGCTCAACCTGATATTTATATCTACAAAAAATATCTCGCTAATATCATGCTAATGGTAAAAAGACTGGATGCTTTACCCTAAGGTTGGGAGCCAGGCAAGGATGTCCACAGCCAACACATATTCAATATTCTGGTTAGTACACTAACACCAGAAAATTAATAAGAGGCATATAAATTGGAAAAAGAGCAAATAAAACAGACTTTATTCACATGACATAATTGTCTATATAAAGCATTAGATGGAATCTATTAAAATGCAATGAGAACTAATATGTGAAGTTAGCAAGGTTACCAGGGTAAAAATTCTAATACACATAATCAACTGTATTTCTATAAACTAGCAATGAACAATTGGAAACTCTGGGGATGATGAGTACAGTCATTATTTTCATCATGGTGATGGTTTCACTGGTATGTAACATATTCCAAAACTTATCAAATTGTACACTTTAAGCATGTACAGTTTTTTATAAATCTCTTATATTTCCACAAAGTTATTGAAAGAGAATGAAAGAACAAATTTATACAGACAGGAAAAGAATAAAATTGCTTTTTGCTTGCTTCTACTAAGTTGACCTCATTCAATAAGCTGGTTCTATTTCCTCAAGGGTTAGTGTGGGATAGAATGAAAAAATATATAAAGTGATTAGCACATGCCTCCTGCCTCTTACTTTCTTGGCCATTTCATAAACATGTATCTTTGCTTTAAATGATTCCTAACCTGAAATAGTTTATCGTTTAGGACTTCTTAACCTTAACTATCTTCTCCTTGAAAAAACTTATTTATGAAATTGTCTGACTTATTAATAATAATCTCAAAAGAGAGTCACCTAGTAATGTCAATCATGGTTCTCATTTCTAGGCGACTAGTTACTGAATTCAAGACACAGAGGTAGATGTTCCCAACTTTCAGTTTAGCTTTTTCACTTAACCATGAATAAAGTCTAGTTACAGTGCCATTGCTTCCAACATATATTTCACAACTGATTAAACTCCAACCGTGCTTTGTGTAATGATCTGTAAGTGCTAATGAGCAATGATACTCAAACCGGTAGTATATCAGGATCCTCACTTTCAACAGCCTTCTAAACATATGCACCTAGATATGTTCTCAAATTGGAGATGTTTAAAGAACAGTGATTATATTCCCCTTCCAAAATTTTGTTCTCCTCTGACTTCCTTACTTTTAAGTGGTTAATTGCAAAACCAAAACATACACCAGGTGTAGTGCGATGAAAAGGAGGAATGACTAAATTATGTTCAGGGCATGAGAGAAAAATGCAATGGAGCTGTCTGAACGGTGTCTTGCAGGAAGAGGGATGATTGTCCAGGTAGACAGGAAGATGCATCCAGAACCGGAAAAAAACTACATGAACCGGTGCCTGAAACGGTAGTGGCGTGGTTCCTTGGAACTGCAAGGAATTCAGAACAACTGTTGCATGGCTTAGGGTCTGTATGTAGGAGGACAGCACAGAGTCATGGGGAGGGCAGGCAGTAGATGTTTGTAGTATATTAAAATAATTGTGTATATATAGTAGGGCATATATGTTTGTCTACAATTTACTGTAAATCTTCACTTGGGTGAAGTGCTGGAGATAGAGCGGAAATGCAGTTTGTTAACATTTGAAAGTACTACTCCTCATAATGCAGGAAACAGATTCTGAGGCTGTGAGATTGCATGCAGGAGATTGTGGAGCGTTCTCAGGACTCACAGCTGAGAGCGGTGACGAAAGCGCCCCTGTGAGGCACCTGAAACAAGAGGCCTTAGTCTACCCTACGAGGAGCTCGGGATCTGGGACAGTGCTCCAGAGTATGTTAACAGGGGCAAGCAGGCTGGGCCAGGTATTTGTGCTGCCAACATCGAGCAGTCATTGGAATCCTCTCGGGACAGGTTTGGTCTTCTGTTATATGGCACTTTATTGCAGCTTGATTTCTCCAAGAGGCAAGAGACTGATACGTTAGGAGTGCTCAAAATTTATTAGGCAGTAATGCCTGTGGGAGAAAAGAGAGCAGGGGGAGCCCACCATGCAGAGCTGACTTGGTCTCTGCCAGCCCAGCAGAGAGTATCAGGGCAACGATTATTTATTACAAGAGTCCCATGATGGGTGGAAATAGCCCTTAAACCACCAGCTTCTTCAGTATAATCTTGGTCCAAAAGCTGAGGCAGGAGCAAACTGAAAGAGCTGACTGTGAGAGGCTATCCACAAATCACACTCCTTGCAGCCAGACAGCAAATGCTTTCTTGAAGAAAGATCTGAGCTGCACGCCTCCTGTGCTACATCTTCCTACCACATCCACCCCATTATCTTCTACGATCCATGGTTTGGTTACGAAGCCTCATCCTTCTGTAGGTCCAGCGCATGAGGACATATGAAAACATCGACATTTGCTAACCGTTCCTTGACGTTTCTTCCAGAGCTGGGATTCTATTCTTTTTATTAGGTTGCCCTGAGATACTACTAATGCATATGCCAAATGAACATACAATAAAGTCACCATTTTTGATCCCCAAATACTGCACATGCTGGTATTTCTGTGGTTATTTGAGCTTCTGACTGGAACCAATTTTCATGTTTCCAATTCTTGCTGGTGGAGAGCAACTATTGTCACTATGTTAATGTCAAATTTTAAAATATATACAGTTGACCCTTTAGCAATGCCAAGTTTAAGGGTACCTAGCCTCACAGTCAAAATATGTGCATAACTTATGAATCCCAAAATAATAACTACATTCGGCCCTTAGGCCCTTCGCATCTGGGTATTCAACCAACTGCAGATTGAGAACGGTGTTTTCCATCCACGGTTGCAAATCAGCAGCTAGGAATGCAAAAATAGTTTTCCACCTTCAGTTGGTTGAATCTTTGGAAGCTAGAAACGAGGCTACAAAAAGCTGGGTTATTTATTGAAAACAATTGGCAGACTCATGCTGTTTAAACCCGTGTTGTTTAAGGATCAACTATACTTGTTTCAAAATACTGTTAAGCATGTTTTAGGTTTTAAATAACATTTTATCTGTCCCATTATGATAAAAAGAAATATTACAAGGAAATCAGTCTCAGAATTTTCTCTTTTACAGTTAATTTACATCGAAAAGAAAGAAGACTGTATCACTGAGAAGAAAAGGAAGCCCAGTGTGGATTCTGCACTTTGTTATGGGTTACTCAGTGAGATCCAGGCATGACAGGGACACACATTTCTGCTCTTAGGAACCCAGTTCCAGGAGGAATACTGGCCGTGGACAGCAATCACCATAATTTAAGGTAAGCTGTTGGAATAGCAGTATGAATAAGGTGTCATGGGAATGGAGGAAAGGAAGGATTCAGCAGGACAGGGGGAGTGCTGGAGTATTTCAGAATAGAGCAATAATTCAGAAGTATGGGCAGAAAGACCATTTGTATCAGAGGCAGCAGATAGGAAGAATGACACCATCTAGCAACCTGCTTGCAAGGACAAAGGGTCATTACACAGGCAAGAAGCATGGTTTATTGCAGAAAGCCATGTGTAGCATAATGTAGCTTTCTTCAATACCTATTTGTCAGTCTCCTGGTGTCTCAGAATCATTTACAAGGTAAGGCTCCATAGCAGAGTAGGAATATCAGACCTGTTCGTGGTTGTCAGGTCTCTGATGTTTTCTGATATTAGTATTAATGAATCACGCTTAATCTAAGATAATTGCTGCAAATAATGTTTTGGATCAATAAATGTATTAAACTCCAGAGAGAAGTTAAAGGCCCAAGAGCCAAATTCGTGAATGTGAGAGCAGGGCGACTTAGATGATACACTCTCATGATGAAGCATCCAGGCAAGCCTGTGGTGGCAAGGATAGCTCTGAACTCCACCAGCTTCCTGAAAAAATTAGCTCAGTTATCATAATCTCAGGAAAGACATAAAATAACCCAATTCCACTAGTGGTTATTTGAAGAGAATTTTTCTCAAGTTTGAGAAGGTGCTAGATGTTGTTGAATCACTGTCTCTAAATACCTTAAAGCACCCAGAGGCTCCAATCTTCAGATTCAATCTCCAGGTGTAGGATCAAAAGGAAGTAACTTATTCCTAGGTGCTACCTGGCACATGTCAAAAATAAGTCATTTCACGACTCTCTGAATTTCCAAGCATTTCATACATCACACAGTCATAAAACTGTGTTCTTATTGCTCATGAGTGACTATTAAAATGCTAGAAAAATTATGTGTTTGTATAATTCCAACCCCCAAATTAAATATATTTACTGTTAAAAATCAAATAACAGAAACAGTAATCAATAATTAGGTTTTCTTTCGGGTAGTCCTAAAGAGCATGAAAATAATATATTTGATCAGTTGTTTCACTACAATTTGTAACTATTGGAAGCAAATTCTGAATTTATGTAGAAAGAAGTTGAAGGGAAAGATGTAACTGTTGTGCTGTAAGATGATCTAAACCTTTGGATTACAGAAGGTTTAAGACGATGCCCTGGTGGTTATGCAGTGTTTTAACTCGAGGGCCATGGTGAACATCAATTTTCCCTTATGAAACAAATCACCAGCCAACCCAAACCTCCATTACGTCTATATTTCCCAAAGGACTCTTCCATTCCCAAATTGAGGAGATGGATTGCAGCCTCCTAAAGGTACTATAGAAGTGTGGCAGTCTCATTTGGAGACACACCTTACAAGAGAAATAGATCTTTGGATGGTGACCCAGTCCAATACATCACTGAGAGAGAGAAATGAAAGAGACATTGGAAACTATCCATCCCAGTGTCAAATGGGAAAAGCAGTTCTTTGTCAATTGCGAGAGTAGTAAAGTTTCAAGAACTAACAGATAAAGACGATCAGGTTTTAGAAAGTGTGAATTTCCTATTGTTGAAAATCTAGTTAAAAACTTAATATTTTCTGCTTTTAATCTTTTTTTTTGTATGTTCATCTGTTTGTCTTACTGAGTTGAATGTATTAACTAGCATTTAAAGTTATGCTCTTTAATTCATTTAATGTTATGTTCTTATAAGAAAGTCACCAACTAGCAGTAACTAATATATAACACAATTGACTCAAATTTATAATAAATATAAGTAATATGTGCCCGGCTGGCATGGCTCAGTAGTTGAGCATCAACCAGTGGACCAGGAGGTCATGGTTCAATTCCTGGTCAGGGCACATGCCCAGGTTGCAGGCTCACTCCCTAGTGTGGGGCATGCAAAAGGCAACCGATCAATGGTTCTCTCTTATCATAGATGTTCCTATCTCTCCTTCTCCCTTCCTCTTTGAAATCAATAAAAAAATTTTTTAAATTTAAGTAACATAGAGCAAAATGTACGTCTATCTGGCAATATCATCTTAATTTTTGTCTCCTCAGTGCCTGGTATCATGCTTAGCATGCTTCAAATATTTGAGCAAAACACATGAGCACTCTAAGAGCTCACACAAAACTAAAGTGATCAGATCCTAGAATATGACCATAACCTGTATTGGAGCACATTTAAACATTATTGTGCCATACACTGTTATAACCTATCCAGTACCTATTTCCCCACTTATTACTAAAACTGAGGTTTTGACTGGGGAAGCAATCAAAGTTGGGACAGCAAATTGTCCAGATGGAAACTTACTTCTCTAACCAAAAAGATGCAAATTCAAGTCCATAAGGAGAGCATCCCTCTAAATAAAAAGGCAAAGACTCTTTTGCCTTGCATTCTTCCCCTTTTTCCTACTTGGACTACAGGTGCAAGACCTGGTGATGGGGCAACCATGGTGTAATTATGAGGCTGAGAGCTTCATGCTGAAGGTGGTGCAGTGAGAAGTGAGGAAGAGGATAAATCCTTGATAATATTGCAGAGCTACTGCTCCAGCCATTGACATCTTACTTCTAGACACTCTTTGGGTGAAATAGACTCATTTGTTTAAGCAATTATTTTTGTTTGCTTGATGTCAAATGTATTCCCTCCTTGTGTGGGCTTTTGACAATGCCTTTAAACTAAAAAGTTACAGAAAAACATAACTTTTTATCTTTATTCTAATGTAATATCACCTCAGTGCCAGAATATTGAATTGGAGTGAATGAATGGTTAATAATGGTAAACTTGCCTTAAGTTTCCTCTAACAAGGGCCAGAAGAAAGAATTGCTTAAATATTATGTGCATCTTGAACCAGATTTCCAATTCCACCAGACCTAACTCATTACTTGTTGGTTAGTAAGATTCGGTTTATTAAAAAGAATATACCACAGGTTCTTTATTGCAAATACTATGTCAACTTAAAAGTCACCACCTCTGCCCTAGCTGGTTTGGCTCAGTGGATACAGTGTCGACCTGCAGACTAAAGGGTCCCAAGTTTGATTCCAGCCAAGGGCACATACCCTAGTTGTGAGCTTAATCCCCAGTGTGGGCATGCAGGAGGCAGCTAATCAATGATTCTCTCTCATCATTGATGTTTCTATCTCTTCCGCCCTCTCCTTTCCTATCTGAAATCAATAAAAATATATTTTAGGAAAAAAAAGTCACCACCTCAAAGGGTCCTTTATTCATACTAAGAGCCAACCCAGTCATTCTCAACTAGGTCTTATTTTCATTCTCAACATATCCCTCGTAACTCTGATATTTTTCTCATTTATATTTGACTTCATTTACTTTTAATATCCTCCACCTTACACTAGGAAAAGAGCAGAAAATATGCCTGATGTAATCAGAAATATATGTAAGAGACAAGTAGACATATTTGATAAGTATTTTCTTGGCTAACTGAATGGATGAATCAGTAGGTACTGTGAGAGAAACAAGGAATTGTGAGATATAGTCACTGACCTGAGGAAATTTCATCTGTAAAGAGGGAGATGAGAGACTCACTTGGAAATAGGAAAATGTGGGAACTGATCAAGTGGCAAGGACAAAGGTACAGTCAGAGCTCAGTGAAAACAAGCAATGACTTGGACTCCTTAGTAGCTCTGTGGCCAAGCCTTCCATCTGGAGAAAGGTGACAGTGACAGCCTGAGATGAGAGCTGGAACAAAGCACATTGGAACACAATGTGTATGAGAGTTTAACTGGAAGAAAAGGTGTGGGGGTCTCTTTTTGAACGTTTGTGTTGTGGTAGGAAAAAAATGCAAGATTTTTAGTTCGAATATAGGTTTTAGGATTAGCTGTGATAAATTAGCTGATGCCTAACATCAGTGAGCCTCAAGTTTCTTATTTGAAAAAATGGGTATGAGAATGCCTATGTCAGCAAATTATAATAAAAATTAAAGAGAACCGTATGAAAGCAGTTTGTGAAGCCTGAGTGGTTACAAAAATGGCTAATGTGTCAGACACTGGAATAATCACTTCACACAGATGAGTTCTTTTAAGCCTCAGAACAACCTGGAGGAAAAAGGAAGAGGCTTTAGGCCAGGTTTTAACACCAAACAGAGAGAGCCTGGAGGGGGGCTGGGGCTCTGGGGGAGGGAGAGCAGCTTTCACTAAAACATGCCTTCTTTCACCGACTGTCCTAACAGTGGCTCTGACGCTCCACATCACCTTGGCTTATTTCACACCTGAACTAGGATGATGACACCAAAATGTGTGGTCACCTGCTGAGACATGTTTACCTCCCATTCTCACCAATCACCTTCAGCTGTGCTTCGACAAAGACTCCACATTCGAGACCTTAGAGGAATTCCCTAATGTCCTTGATGCGGGAAGCGAGCCTCTTGGAATTCACTTTAGATGTCCAGTTGTTCATCTAAAAGGTAGATTTCTTCAACTGCTATTACATGGACCTGCCATCATGAATTTCTTCAACTGCTATCGCTCCTAAGGAAATGGCACGGCTGCCAAACATGTTCCAGAGACTTGGGGAACTGTTACACAGAAAGAACGTATGCCCTGAATTAGAAAATGCTAAATCAAATTGCAAGCATTCCAAGCAGGATGCACCTAAGCAGCGTGGTACAGGGATTAGGAGCACAGGCTCCAGGGCTCGCACGCCTGCTTATAGCCTCACTCTGCCACATATATGTTCTGAGAACTTGGGGTGTCTATTCACCGCACGGAGCCATTCTTATCATGTGTGAAATGGGGAACATAAACGTGTTACTCGAGTGGTGCTGTGGCAATAAAATCAGATGATATATATGAATCAAAGCATGCTACTCAGGGAAAGAATTGGCAATGCCAGTTTTTATTGTTAACTTGTTAAGTCGTTTAATGTTAGATGTTCTTACTTCGTATTGAGAAATTACAACCTTTATTACACACCACTAGTGACAAAAAAGTAAGGTCATGATATAACCTGAACACTAGAAAATATCTAAAACATAGGACCTCTTTTGGTAGCTATCCTTTCAGCCTGAGTTGTCCTTCAGCCCAAAACAAAATTACAAAAATGCTAAATGCTAGAATGAGTTCCTTTAAAAATTAGTTTCCTGTGAACTATGTGATATTTCTCATGCTTTGCTATCAAATCCCAGAGATATTACTTGTGATCTCCTTATTCAGAAAATCCTAGCAAAATCTCCTATTTAATAATAAATAGTATTCAGTACAGCTAAATAGTTCTAATCAGCATGGAATCATTAAGCTTTGATGTTCTCTTATTTTTTATGTAGATTTTGTTTCACTTCTCAATAGGGCTTTTAAAAAATCATCTGAGGATTCATTTCCTCGTTTTTTGAATCAATATATGCTGAAGGAGTTTTTTTACTAGAAAATTTGCATAGCATATTATACTTCTAATTTGCGATTCTCAGTGCCTGTGGGAAAATATAAAGGAAATTTTAATTTAATTGTTCCAAGGAAATAACATTCATGTTTATTACTGATGCTTTCCTATGGGTAATTTTAAAAGTGGAATTGGTACCTTAGTTAAGCTCTAAGGTTTATTTACTCTCCCTTAAAGAGACAGATGACTCCTAATTGAAAATTAAAATTGCAACCTAGTTACTCATTCAAACATTTAATAGGCTCTGCAGTGTTCGTTTTGAAACTTCACTCTAGCATTGAAAAAGTGAATTTTATATCTTATCCTAATTGCAAGCATACCTGTGTTACTATATTTTTAGTAACTCATGCCTATTTCCTCAACTAGACTGTGCATGCTTTGGGCATGGACCGTTTAATTAATCTTTGGCACATCCACCTCTGCCTGCAGGTCACCTGTAACCTAACCGATCTCTACGTATACTAGAGCAGGTGAATGAACTTCAGGGTGTGTGATTTGTACCCTACCAAAGCCATGTAGAAGAAAATGTTCTGTTTCATCCAATTGTTCTCCACAGGAGTATTTCTACAAACAGTCAGGAGCTGTGGGGATGGACCGTGGTCTGCGTAGTGTTGCGTTTCCAGCTGAAGTCTTGGGCGTCAGACTCGGCTGAAGTCCCTGCTGCAGCACTCATGCAGTTACCTGAGCAAGTCACCTAGTTCCTCACCTGTGACATGGTAGCCATCTGTTAGCTGGAATTTCTTTCCATTGACTTCCTAGGTCAGTTTAGCTGGTTTTAGTCTCCTGTATTTCGCTGGGATTCGAACACAGGCATTATTTCAGCCCCTATTCATTTACCAAGTACTTGGCTTGTATAAAGCATATTCTTATAACCTATGAAAATTCAAAGCAAATCAAAAGTTTATCTTACACCAAGAGAGTTTATAAACTAAGATTTAAACACACATATAAATAATCACAATAAAAATAAAAGCTGCAATTGGGATAACAAAGTAGTGAAAGGAATAGAGAAGAAAGACTATAAAAGAAGAGAGTGGGAGGGGTTGTAGAGGGGAAGTGGGACATGGTGAGAAAAGGCCAGAGTAAAGGTTGCATGAGAAGGGAGGAAGGATCTTGCCACGTGAAACAACGGTAGTGTAAAGACATAGACGCTCTTGTAGAGAAAATGGTAACTAAGTTGTGAATAAAGAGTTAAAAAACTCTTGAGACCAAAGAGGAACTAAAACCAAGTTTGTCTACTTGAAAACAATAAAAAAAATTAACAAAACCTATGGGATATAGCCAGGTCATTCTCAAAAGAAAATCCATAGCAATATATGTTGCATTATTGAATAGCAATAAAAACGGGGAAGATAAACTTAGCAGTCACCTCAAGAACATTGAAATATATATGTTACATATTCACCAAATATATTGGAGTGATAAGTTAATAAAAGTAAAATATAATGAATAAAAAATAAAATTGAAAAATAAAGCCAACAGTGGTTCTTTCATCTTATTAGGATTGTTGGATAGAATAGATACATATTTAAAAGTTTAGGATACACTTAGACTGAAAATAAAGGAATGTGAAGATATATTACATGCAAATAGAAACCATTTCACTTCATGAAATAATAGACTTTAAGCTAAAAACTGTAACAGGAGAAAAGGAGGTCATTATATAATGATATGATAAAGGGTTCTGTTCATCCAGAGGACATAACAGTTGTAAATATTTATGCACAGTCCACTAATAATAGGGGACTTAAATACCCCACTTTTAGTAATAGATTATCCGGATAGAAAATCAGTAAGGAGATACTAGACTTACCCTAGAGCCCAGGTGGACCTAACAGAGCTATGTAAAACACTCCATGGAACAGCAGCAGAATATATATTCTCAAGTGCACGTGGATCATTCTGCAAGATAGATCATATATAAATAAGGCCACAAGACAAGTCTTAATACATTTAAAAAGATTAAAGTCATATCAAGCATCTTTTCTGACCACAGTGATATGAAACTAGAAATGAATTATAAGAAGAAAACTGGAAAATTCACAAAATAGGTGGAGATTAAACAACCTGCTTCCAAACAAGCAATAAGTCAAAGAAAAAAGAAGTAAAAAAATACTTAACACAAATGAAAGTGGAAACACAAACTATAAAAACATGGGATGCAGGGAAAAAAAACCCCACACAGTTCTAAGAAAGAAGTTTATAGAGATAAATGCTTATTCTGTAATTCTTATCTCCTTTGTCATAAATTAATTGAGTATATATGCATGGGTTTATTTCTGGGCTCTGTATTCTGTTCCATTGATCTATGTATCTTTTTTATACCAGTACCATACTATTTTGAATAGCTTTGTCATATAGTTTGAAATCAGAGCACATGATACCTCCAACTTTGTTTTTCTCAATATCAATGCCTATTTAGAGTTCTTTGTGGCTTCATACAGATTGTAGGATTGTTTGGCCTATTTCTGAAAAAAATGCCATTAGAATTTTGATAGGGATTGCATTGAATCTGTAGAGCACTTTGGGTATTATGGACATTTTAACAGTATTGATTCTTCATGAGCACAGAATACCTTCTCATTTATTTGTGTCTTCAGTTCCTTTCATTAATGTCTTGTATTTTTTGGTGTACAGATCTTTTCCTGCTTGATTAAGTTTACCCCTAAGTACTTTATTCTTTCTGATGCTATTTTATATGGGATTGTTTTCTAAACTTGAAATTATTCAACTTGTATTTCATGTTTGCCATTGGCTGAGAAATGTCTTTAGTAGTCATGAGCCCAACTAAAAATCAGGGGTTTTATTACTATGAAAGAATGGATATATGAGGATATGTAGTAGTCACTACAATAATAGCAGAAGAGAATTATCAAAAGCATTCTAACTTACATTATCTCTGGAAAATATTATTAGCTTCTTGATTCCCTTGGGCGTGGTAAATTTGTTAATATAGTTTCTCAAGACTTATTTTCACCAAGGTTTATATAACTTATACTATAATCCAAATTTCTCAATTCCTTTCATTTTAGACATCTCTCTGACTACTGTAACAACTCACATTATCATGAATGAGAAGATGTGTACACCTGCGAATTCAGAGTTTGTGCCTAACTCAGCAATCTTTGTTCTCAGATGTTCCATCCAATAGTGATACCTTCTTATTGGTGACTGGTAGCTTGTGGGATGCAGAAACCACGTGGGCAGACCATAGCATTTCCCAGATGTATGCTGGTGCTAATTATAACATTCATATCCATAGTCTTCTCACCATATTTCTTCATCAATAAACCAAGGTAACAAATTATGGAGAATTTAATTATCTGTGATCTGCCCAAGTTCTGCAAACTTTAATTATTTATTACTAATGTTCTGAGACCAAAAAAAAAAAATGTGGTTTTTCACTACTCATATATAAAGAAAATGCAATATATTTGGAAGGTTTTTTTATTTTTATTTTAAAATATATATTTTATTGATTTTTTTACAGAGAGGGAGAAGAATAGAGAGTTAGAAACATTGATGAGAGAGAAACATCTATCAGCTGCCTCCTGCACACCTCCTACTGGGGATGTGCCCACAACCAAGGTACATGCCCTTGACCTCAATCAAACCTGAGATCTTTCAGTCTGCAGGCTGACACTCTGTCCACTGAGCCAAACTGGTCAGGGCATATATTTGGAAGTTTTTAAGACCTGTCCAAATACTCCCATGGGAGAAAAACACAGGCCAAACCACAGTAAGAGCATACTCCTGCCTCTTGAGTTCCAGTTCCACTTGTCCCCATTGTCAACCCATCTCAAAAATATTTTCTCCTCATTGAGCTTCTGAAAGATTGAATATCATTTTCAAAGTTGTATATATAATAAACAGCAAGGTTAGAATTGCAAATTTGTGTCCTCTTAATTAAAAAACACACCTTTTTTTCACTGCCAGGAGACCTGGATGCTGTCACTTTTTTTTTCCTGTTTTCTTTTGTGTACAGAATTTGAGAGCATTATCATTGATCTCATCTTAGGTATACTTTTGTTTATAAGGTATTAATTAAATTCCATCTTATTTATATTTAAATAAATTAGATGCCAGAGTATTGGGTTCAAAGTTTTGCTTTTAAGTGTTACTGTTGTTGCTGGCTCATTTTTTAATGTCATTTTATAGCATAATATTTTAAAATGAAGAATAAATAATTTAAAAACTGGAATGGATGTGATGTGGCATGCACATGTCTCCATCCATAACGGTTCTCAATGCCAAAAAAGGGAAGATTAGGGCACTGAATTATTCTGTCTAGCTGACTGTGGGTCCCCGAGTGACTCATAATCTTTTAGATCATTGCACTTAACAATGCTAGCTGAGAAGGATTAGTTCATTTTAATCCTCCCTGATATAGTCTTGTTTTTCTTCCTGTTTTTACAGCTTGACTATATTTTTCAGTCTTCAGTACTTTCCTTTGCCTTTGATTAATTTCAACAAATCATATATTCACAGATCTTGTGAATCTCTCCAGGGACTTTTTAAATCTCTTAGTGTTGTTTATTTTAAAATGTTATCTTGACATGATGACAGTTTTTTTGCTTGTTTTTCCCTTAATTGTGTTTACTTCTATGCTAATCTGCTGAAGTATACTTTGATCATATTTTCCAATATAAGGTTGAAGGAGAAAGAGAAAAGAAGTCACATCAGACCTTTTATTAATCTTGACAGTTACATAATCAAACTGCAAAGCTTCTGTACAGCACAGGAAACCACCAACAAAGTACAAAGACCACCTATGAGATGGGAGAAAATATTTGCAAATTATATACCTAATAAGGGATTAATGTCCAAAATATATAAAGAACTCACACAACTCAATAGCAAAAAGATAATCTGATTAAAATGGGCAGAGGAACTAAATAGACATTTCTCTAAAGAAGATAGCCAACAGGGACATGAAAGAAGGCTCAACAACACTATCAGGGAAATGCAAATCAAAACCAAAAGGAGGTATCACCCCACATCTGTTAGAATGGCTATCATCAACAAAACAAGAGATAGCAAGTGTTAGCTAGAGTCAAGGAGACCCTTGTTCACAATTTGTGAGAATGCAAATTGCTGCAGCCACTCTGGAAAACACTAGGGAGATTCTTCAAAACTTAAACATATACAACACCATATGATCCAGCAATCTCACTTCTGGATATACATCCAAAAGAAATGAAAACAAAGATATATCTGCAGAATTATTAACAATAGCTAAGATGTAAGAACAATCTAAGTGGTCCTCAACAGATGAGTGGATTAAGATATGGGATAGATGATAAGTAGGTAGGTAGGTAGATAGATAGATAGATAGATAGATAGATAGATAGATAGACACACGCATATAATGAAATATTATTCAGACATGAGAAAGAAGGAAATTCTGCCATTTGCAGCAACATGGATAAACCCTGAAGACATTATCCTAAGTGAAATAAGCCAGAGAAAGACAAATACTTCATGGTATTATGTATATATGTAAAATCTTAAAACAAAAAGTTGAACTCATTGAAACAGAAAGAAAAGTATTTGCCAGGAGCTGGAGAGAGGTATTAAAAAAAAAAAAAAACTTCTAGGAAAACTTGACTCTTGCCTTTTAAAGGAAGTGAAGTTATAGAGGCACTAGGAATGTGAGCAAAGCAGTTTTAGAATATAGGGTAAAATTTTCTGAGGTGTTTAAAATGCCCACACACAGAAGCCTGGAGAAGGCACCTTCCCTGGGTTACTTATAGAAGTATGTACATGTGTTCAGCCCAGTAGGTACTGTGGTAAGCAGCTTTCTGTGGTTGCAAAAATAGATTTAACATTTAGATATTGTTAATTCAAGCCTATTTTTATACACACTGAAGTGTGAGAACTATTCAATAGTTCTCACACTTCAGTGTGTATAAAAATAGGCTTGAATTCTTATTAAAATGCATATTCTTGAGTACTACTACCAGTTGGTTGATAAAGCCCAACAATATGACTGCTTAATAAGTCTCTCAGGTGATTCTCATGTAGGTGCATTTTAGACCATATTTAAGGAAAGAACCAAGAACCATTTACGTAGACTGGTAGATGTGTAGTATATGGTGCAAGGTATTTATAATTTTTGTGTAGGTTACAATTCAGTGGAGATACAAAAAGTCTATTGTAAAATGGAAAATCATGAGTTTAGCTGAGTTCAAAACAATAGACCTTTTTCTTATGATTCTCAAGCATGCTGTCATTTTTGCTGTGAGAACTACCCCTTGGGCTCTCAAGTTTTTTAAACACAGCAACACCAGTTAACCTCGTCACTCTGGCCTGCCTGCAGCAAGAATCCTGTTAGGTTAGTTTAATAAGAATTCCCCCCACCCTAACATCTCTCCTCTTAGTAAGTTTCCATCCACTGATCCCTCACTCCATTGGCTGTAAATCCCCACTCTTCCTTGTTGTATTTGGAATTGAGCCCAATTCTATACTGAGGTACAGTTTCTCCTAATCTGTTTTTACTGTTCAACTCTGATTCTCATTAACAATATCTAAATGTTAAATCTATTTAACATTACCCCCAACAGTCCCCCCTTGCCAGCCTGCTCATCCCCAACTGCCCCCCTCTGCTGACCTGATAGCCCCCAACTGCCCCCCCGCCAGCCTGATCACCCCCAACTGCCCTCCCCTCCTTGCCTAATCACCCCTAACCACCTCTGCTTCGGCCCCCCCCACCATGGCTTTGTCCAGAAGTACATCCAGAAGGTCTCCTGGAAGGTCTCCCAGTCTAATTAGCATATCATCCTTTTATTAGGATAGATTCCTATTCACATCCTAGAACATGTTATCACCAAAAGCTGATATACACACTAAAAATTTTAGTGTGTATAGCTACCTTTCCTAAGCCCTAAGTTTTCATCCTTGCATCTCTGCCTAGCCCCAGTATTTTCTCTATGGTGCCATAGGCATCTCAAGTGCCTTGGCTCCAATTTGTGTCCAAATCAATGAGTCTCTTTCAGACTCTCCTTTCTTCCTGGTGCATCATTTTAATAACTTTCTTGCCAATACCCTGAACATGCTCACTCCTTTGTCCTCCTGAGGCAAAGGACAATCTGAAGCAGTTTTGGACTTATAAAGCCTCACTTTAGATGTCTATTTCTAGAAAATAATTGGGTTATAATTTTGGGGTTTCCTGGTTTGTGTATTTTACAACTTCCTTTCAAATCAGACTCTCTTCTACAGTTAGTGAAAACATCTGAATCAGTTAACACTTGTTACAGCAACAGGGATCATATTAACACCTGGTCAATTGGAATAAACACCATATAAAAAAAATAGTCAGATGTTACCAACAGCCAGTATCAGCTCTTGTTGCCAATAGAAAATAACTCCAGAAAGGGGAGGAGAAGAGGCACAATGAAAAAGAAACTTAAGGGAAAAGAGAGTGGCTTGCAACAGTGAAAGACAAAGCCTTTGGAAGAACAAGAACAAGGGCAGGTCTAGGAATTTTAGCAGCAAAAGATCTTCAAACTTCTCTCAGGGTACTGCTATCAATGACTTAGTTCCAATTACTTTCTGTCTCTGTGTATCTTCTCTCAAGACTAAAATTTCCCAGGAAGTAGATTCTGATTAGCACCAGCTCTGCATGCTCCTCCACCTACACACAATGAACCCATCACAACGGCCAGAAAGATGGATTCCGAAGATTGGCCCAGCCTCAGTCATTGGCCCACCCACCCACACAAGCAGGTGGAGGGATTGCCATAAGGAAAAGGGATGGGCAGCCCAAGAACCACTACAACATCCTTTGCTGTCACACAAAATTTTTTGTCTTGATTTAAGGAGCATTTTCTGTAGCGTTGTAAAGGGAGAGAATATCTTTATTTCAGACACAGAGTTCAAATGAAATTATGGACCCAAAACTCTTTGATATCCTCTTTCAATTACTTTACAGCTTCACTTTCTCATGGTTCTTCTTCTAACTCTCTGGCCTTCTTACTCAGCTTGGGATGGACATATTGATACTTTCCTATGCTTGTCCTTATTCCTTTTATTCTTGCTGTTGTTATTATTCTGAAAATCTCTCCTTACAATCTCATCCACACTCTTGGCTTCAGCTTCCATCTATATGCTAACTCCTTAGACCAGTGGTTCACAACCTTTCTAATGCTGCGACCCTTTAATACAGTTCCTCATGTTGTGGTGACCCCCAACCATAAAATTATTTTCGTTGCTACTTCATAACTGTAATTTTGCTACTGTTATGAATCATAATGTAAATATCTGTGTTTTCCGATGGTCTTAGGCGACCCACAGGTTGAGAACCACTGCTGTAGAGCCTAAGACCATCGGAAAACACAGATATTTACATTATGATTCATAACAGTAGCAAAATTACAGTTATGAAGTAGCAACGAAAATAATTTTATGGTTGGGGGTCACCACAACATGAGGAACTGTATTAAAGGGTGGTGGCATTAGAAAGGTTGAGAACCACTGCTTTAGACTGTAGCACAGATTCATAAATCCAACTACCTACCTGAGGTTCCCCTTTTAGTAATAGGGGGAATTTTCCCACAGAAAATGCTCATGTTTCCAAATGAAATCCATCATCCTTCTTCCCCTTCATGTCATTCATTTTTCTTTGTCATTCTGGCTTCCTGAATAGCATCATCATCTGGGAAATCTAGATCTAAAATCTTGAAATATTTCAGACTTAATCTCTATCTCAAATTTCCACATATAATCTATCAGCAAGTCACGATAGTTCTTATGGCTATTGCCTCAGTCAATACATTCCTCATTCTTTCTTAACACAGCCCACTGCTTCCCGCCTCACCTGCCTACAATATAGTTTCCAAAATGCTGCTAAAATAAACTGAAATGCAAATTTGGTATGCCCCTTTAAAGGCTGCCTAAAGAATAACATCCAAACTTCTTGGCCTGCCAAGCAAGATCCTCCAAGTCTATCATCTCTCTCTATCTAAACTTATCTTGCACCCCTATAGCCAAACCTAAAATACTAGCTGTACCAAACAGTCCTGTTTTCATAATGTGGCATGTCTGGTGGTGTCCTATAGAGAGACAAACCATCCTTGCTGAGCCTTGTCCAAATCAAATATCTGCCCTGAGAATGTAATAAAATGCATGTATTTTATACTATTGAGTTTGGGTTTTATATAATACACAACAGTATATAGCTGGAATAGGTAACTTTCTGACCTATGATTTCCCCATGATGAATATATCATGATGAAGACATTAGGTGTAGAATAGAGACTACCTTTTTACTGAATCCTATATTTTCTTTTGGAGTTGTTCTGCTAAATCATAGAAGATACATGAAATTTGAGAACAAATCTGGGTTCAAAAATTATTTATTTCTTTTAGTTACCTTAGGCAATTTTTCCTTTGTGCAATGTGAATAATTCCCACTTTGTAAGTAGTTTGGGGGCTTAATTAAAAAAAATAGGGTTAAAGCTCCTAACACTTCAGGTTGGTTCAGAAGTTATAAACCAGGGACTATCTTTCCCCATGGTGATTAGCAGCAAACCTCTAAAAAAAAATAGGTAAGAGAACAAAATATGAGGCATAAATATTTGAAGATCATACCATATACTTGAAAAACCCAAGAGAATTGAGTGAAAAATTATTTAAACAGTAAGAAAGTATATGTGGTAGCTAGCTACAAAACCCAATATAATAAAAGGCTAATATGCAAATTGACCAAACAGCAGAACAACCCAACAACTGGTCACTATGACGTGCACTGACCACCAGGGGGCATATGTGGAACATAGTGGGCATTTGCAGTAGGTGGCAGAGTGTGGAACATGGCGGTCATCAGCCCCAGTGGGATGGTGGAGCAGGTGAGCGAGGGTGCCAGACCAAGGTGGGGTGCCAGTCATTGTCATCAGGGCGAGCCTTTGGTGGTTACTGAAATTAACCCCCCTCGCACCCGCTGCCAGCACCTGACATTGACCCCAATTGCTTGGCGCCATCAGTGAGTGTGAGCAGTGGCTGCCAGCCCCAATCACCCCTCAGGAGCAGCGGGAGGTGGAGAAGCCCTGAGGGGCGATCAGGGCCAGCAGCCGCCACTTTCACCCACTGCCAGCGATGGCCCCGCTCGCACCCGCTGCCAGTGCCTGGTGCCAGCTCTGATTGCTTAGCACTGTCAGGGTGTGCGAGCAGTGGCTGCTGGCCCCGATCACCCCTGAGGGCTTCTCCACCTCCCCCTGCTCCTGGGGGGCAATTGGGGCAGCAGTTGCCTCTCACACCCACTGATGGTGCCGGCCCTGCTCACACCAGCTGCTAGCACCTGCCCCAATTGCTCCACACTGTCAGCGGGTACAAGTGGGGCCGGCGCCATCAGTGCCTGGGAGCTGCGGTGGTGGGAGTGGGGCTGCCAGCAGACAAGGGGCCATGGTGGGAGGGGCCAGGTAGAGGTGCAGAGGATGGGCTGAGACCCAACCCTGTGCCCACTGCAGCCTCACGGCCCATAGTTCCTTTCAAGGTGCATGAATTCGTGCACTGAGCCCTGGTTAATATATAAAAGTCAATGGCTATCTTATGTTCCAAGAATAATTAAATGAAAGCATAATGGAAAAAAGATCTTAACAATTAAACATAAAATACCCCAAAATATTATTAATAAGAAATATGTATAATTATTTAAGAAAACAATACAACTATTCTTGAAGTATATCAAATAAAACTTTAATCTATGGTATCCAGCAAAGAGTAATTTTTCAATGAATATTTATTCTCTTCCTGTTGATTTCATGGATAATAGAGTGAGAGGAAGCACAGTTTGCCACCTCAAAATATGCCTTCTGGGATAGTAATTATTTTAAAATGGTTATTTTCAACAAATGAAAAGTTCAGGAAACACTTTGACCCTTCCCCGAACTGCCTAAATGCATGTAGATAGAGGACCTGCTCCAGAAAGGGAGATATCTTCATAGATAACTAGAGTATAATATAAACTAGTGTAGGATAGACAGGGAAGAGCCTAGCAAGACTTTTTGATCAAAGTCATCTCTGTGTTCCATTGTTAAAAATGGCCTAGCAAACATTTTTACCAAAAATCTGCTTTTTCATCTCCATATGAATTGCCTTCCTCACCACTGAAGTCCCAAATCATACTTCCCATCCTACCCCTCTCCCCTCCTTTTTTTAGCTCAAGATATAACTGCCAGATCTGTCCTCCGGTCCCATATTCTTAAGGAACCCCCAAATATACATATATAATAAACGTGTTTACTTTATAGTAATCTTCCCATGTTAATTTAATTATTAGTCCAGCCAGAAGAACTTGGAAAGGTAGAAGGAAAATTATTTTTCCTCCCCATAATGGTACAATGAAGACAGCACTACAATCCCCTGCAGTCTTTTCCCCAAAGCAGGGAGGGCAGATACCATTAATTGAGAGGTTGGAAAGTACCAGAAATTTTATTTGTAGGGAAATGTCAATGAATGAAAATTTAATGTGGAAATCAATTAAAAGGCCAGTGTTGGACATTTCTTACTAAAGAAGATCAAAGAAAATCTAGAGATCAACAACCTTAAATTAACGAGAGCCAATAATTAGATGAGAGATGCATAAAGCTCTAGCTTTCAACAAATTACGCAGCCCATGTTTAAGGACAGGTGAGTGGTTTACTTTTCTGAAAATGTAAAGTTCAGAGGGACAACCCAAGCAAATAGAAAAGAGTGGTGTTCTTTAGACTTGCAGAGGAAAAGCATGCACCTGTTCAGGGGGTATTGGGTTCATTTTTAATTGTTTTCAAAGGTTTACATCTGGTTTAATGATATGATCTTGATATTACTATCGTAACAGGATGCATTTGCTAAGTAGCTGCACAAGGTAATTATTGGTTGTTTGAATCTAAAGCCTTAGAGAAAAATGTTTATCATATGCTAACTTGATCATAATTATTCACTTTGGAGGAGGAGTTGTAATAATATGGCTTTGGATTTACAGAGTTTTAGATTGGAAAGAAAATGATAGGCTTCCCACAGGATGGTGGGACGTTTGATCTATTTACATATCAATCACATTTTTGCACTTCAGTAAAAATTTTGCTTTGTTCATCTTTTGTGACAGCACTTGATATTCCTCTTCCAATATATATATTTTTTACATTAAACTCTGATTTTTAGCTATGGTCATGGCCAATGGGGAAGAAACACACACAACATTTCCCAGCATCCCTTGAAGTTAGGTGCGGTCATATGACTAAGTTCTAGTTGATGTTTTTAAATAAATGTCTTGTGTTTAACTGATGTGCTCTCCTTTTTTTTCTTCCCTCATTCTTGCTAGCTGGAAAACTTTCACACACATGACAGAGAAATAAACTGATTTTGAGTGTTTACTGTCCCTCAAGCTAACTTAGTACCAACTAAAACAAAATTAAAAACTAGAAATAATAATAATAAGGTCACCTGCATGTTAGGAAGAGAAATTACATAGAAGCAAATTATTTTTAAATCTTGTTAAAAGTATTTTGGGGGGTCTCTACATTTCTCCCTTTTTGGTTTATTATCTAAATTGCTTAAATTTATTAGTCATTGCTGATATGGCTCAGTTAATACTTATAATAACATGATGAGAAGCCTCATGTTGAATAATTACTGCAGTGCACACTTGCGGCCTTTTTTAAAGAATCTTCAATTCTGACACAGGATAAGAACAACAAATGGGCTAGCTGAAGCTCATGATATGCTAAGCACAATTAATAAATGAGGGAGTAGCTCATAAAGACAAGAAAAACTCATGTGTTCAGTATACAGTATATTGTCAAAGAAGTTAGTAACCCCATAAACATACAAGACATAGATACAGTAAATGAAATGTGAGTGTTCAAATCTGATAGAGAGGGCTGAAAGGAACAAGAGATGCTTAGTATTCAAAATTGGTGAAGGAAAGTCTTGAAAGGGTTATTTGGACGCTATTTAACCCTCCAGTTATTCTCCATTTGCTATAATTAAGCTAAATAGTCCAGTTGTAGTGATTTTTTTTTTTTTTTTTTTTTTTACTTTTTGGAGAGAAAATAAAAGCTTCAAATATAAACAAGAGTAAGCATCCTGAGATCATTGTCATGAGTCTTGTCACAGGTCCAGAACTCTCTTCAATTGGCTAAGCATTCCTTTTGGAAAGTTTCCCTCATCCCTTCACATGCAAGCCTAGGTTCTGTAGTTGGCTTATATTTTGGCACTGCCTGATAATATACTGGGCAGTGTGTGCCAATTCTATTGGCTTGCTTAAAGATCTTACCAGTGAATTTTATAAAAGTAGTCGAACTTTTCATTGATGCATCTGTGCCCTCACTTAACATGGCTCCTTGCTACAAACTTCAGACTTCCAGAAGACTGGTGTCTGATGAACGTGCTGATCCTTGAGCTGAAGGAAGCATTGTAAGATTAATAGGCTGCCTGTAATGAATGTGGCTGTCACCACCAACAGAACAGTGAAATATTGTAGGTCTAGATTCACTATGTTAGAGCAAATAACAAAGTGGATTAACTCTTCTGAAGAAAATAATAGCCATGGCCTGATATTTCATTCTCCCATCATGCCACCAATTGAAATGACAAATAATTTAAAAACAAATTTATCAGTAGCTTGGGAGAAGAGATTAATATCCTAACCATTAATGAATTAAAATTAAAAGTCAGCCACTTTAATGATCCATAAATAGAAACAAAAAAGAGATTTCTAAATAGGTCCAACACAGAGTTGTGAAAATGTTAATTTTTAAAAACATGTATTTTTTTTTTCTTAGGGAAAAAATCTATTGGCTAGCTGACCTATACTTATTATTTTTTTATTTCAAAAAATTTAATCATGTGTATAGGAAAGGGCTGCCACTGCCATACCTCAGGTTTTTATCAACAGCTCTGTTTTCCCTGTCTCTGGTCTTTCTTTTCTCCAAACTGTTTTCTAACCTGCCACCAGATAACTTTACTTTCTCAATTTTATTGAAGTACTAGAGGCCCGGTGCATGAAAATTCATGCACTGGAGGGGGCCTCCCTCAGCCTGGCCTGCCCCCTCTCACAGTCCAGGAGCCCTCAGAGGCGAGAGGTAACCCAGCGATCAGGAGAAGGTGATGCCCCATCACACCTCTGCTGCTGCCACTGCCGGCAGCACAAGCCTCAGCCGGCCCTGGTTACCTGAGCCTCAGCTGGCCCTGGTTACCTGAACCTCGGGCATTAGCTGGGCAGTTGCCATCTGAGGCTTGCCTATGCCTCAGGCTGGCTCTTGGCAGCTGGGGGACTGAGGGGACTGGCGGACTCTGGAGGCAGGGGCACAGAGCTGCTGGGCCTGCCTGGGGGAAGGCCTGGCCTTGCTGTGTGCCTCTCACCCCAGCGGGGCTGAGGGGACCTGATGCCGCCATCTTGTGGCTATGGGCACCACCATCTTTGAGGGTGGGGCAGTCAATTTGCATATTCCCTCATTGGCTGTGGGCACTGCCTTCTTTACAATGGCATGAGGGTCAATTAGCATATTCCCTCTTTATTAGATAGGATAATTGAAAAATAAAAGTTGTATATATTTAAGATATGCAAATCATTATTTTGATATTCAGACACATTGTGAATTACCACAATTATGCTAATTAACATATTCATCACCACCAGATAATTTTTTTTTAATTAACAATGTGATTGCATCTGTCATTCCTCTGATTTAAACTCTTTTGGGACTCCCTACAGGATAAAACCCAAAGTCCTTTGCATGACAAATCATCCCTTATTGTCCCTCTCTTGCCCGAGTTCTCCAGGCTTCACTCCCATGGTGCCCTGGGCTGTCAGCAGCTGGGTCACTAGCTGGTGAGGACTCCTAACCAGCATGGTCTTTGACTGCTTGCACACCCTCCCTCTTTAAGTGCTTTTGCCCAGCACTCCCCAGACAACAGCCTCACTTCTGTCCAGACTTACAGCTTTGAGACCTCTAGTGTTCTTGCTCCTCCTTCTTCCTTATCCCAGTTTTTCCAGCATTTCCTCCACAGTCACCACAAAAAAAATAAAAAGCACTTTAAACAAATCATTAGATCAGATGTTTTCAGCCCTCAAGGACTGGGCTTGTCTAAAAAATAAATAAATAGGTGTAATAATACTCATCTCCACACACACAGTTCCTCCATCTTCATTCCTTTGCTGCTTGTGAGGATGATGGAGTAGCCAATATCTACCTCATAAATCAGCAAAGACTGAAATATTCACATACACATACATATGTAATCATATACACACACATATATATATGTATATACACTGAGTATTTATATCTTGTTACAGAGGTAAATATTGTCATATGATGGGAAATAAAGAGCCAGAGAATGAATTTATAGGAACAGGCAACCTTCTCATTCATTCATTTGGTAAGCATTGTTCTAGCAGTAAACAAAAGGCAGACATAGAATTTATGTTTTAGAGGAAGACAAGCAAAACACACAAATAAATACAGGAAGTTGGTGCTAAATGCCAAGCAGGTTCATAAAGCAGGGTAAAGGGACAGAGAATGACCACACTGGCGGCAGGGAAAGGGCATGGCTATTTCAAGTCCATTTCTCAGGAGGCTTCCCAGATGGTAGCCTTTCACTAAAATCTGGAAGTTGCCTCTGACTTCTGGAGGATAAACCTAGTGTATTTTTTTTTTGTTTGTTTCAGTATAGCATTCCCATTTATATACTTATGAATTTATAGTGCAACTATTTTCCTTTTTATATATATATACACGAGGAAATGGAGGTACAAAAATATTAAGTGTATAGTGCAACTCTTTTCAACATTTTGATACAGTTTGCCATTTCACTCCCAAAATGTCACACAAAACGTTGAAGCCCATTAGTAGAGACCAGAAACATGAAAGGGAAATAATAAGGAAGGAGGTGGGGCTTTAAAGAAAAGTGCTATGGCGTGTTCTGGTCAACCTAGGCTGAAGAGACTTTTCGCAGTGTCACTAAGTTGGCTCATTACCAGGCAAAGAAGAGAACCGAAGGCTACATGGCTCTCCAGGTGGAAGTAAACGAAGTCGAACCAATTTATTAGGCTTTCCCTTAGCAGTTTTTCCCTTACCAAGTTTTTACTTCGTTCTGCAATCTTGGAGAAATTCATAAATGGGTTGCATGTGGGCTTTTTTACATTAAACAACAGAATAAATAATATTCAAATGTCATTCTTCTTAATCTTCTATAAAAGCTAAGGGCATAATAGTTAGGTACAGCTGGGTAATAGCTATGCCATGGCTTGCTTTATGAAATTTCTGGTTTTCTCATTATATACATATGTATTTAGGGGGAAAGTGGCATATTTTAAACTTTCCACTTGGAAATAATTTTGAACATGCAGGAAAGTTACAAAAATAGTACAAAGAATACTTCTATTTTATACAGATTCACCCTTTGTTAATATTTTGCCCCATTTGCTTTAACTTTATTATTTGTTATCTATCTAGAGTTTTTCTGAACCACTTGAGTATAAGTTATATAAATATGAAACTTTACCCCTCAATGTTTCAGTATATATTTTCTAAGAATCAGGATATTCTCCTACGTAATTATTATATAGTTTTTACCTTTTAGTGATTTACCAACTGTGCTTCAGTTTTATCAGTAGATGAGACGGAGACCTATGTAGCATTTTTCCCTTCAGGTTATACCTTAGGGACACAGATTGAACTCAATTCCTCTGAAACAAAAAGCAAGAGGGTTTGCTTTTTCCATCCTCACAGCAGGATATGTGCATTGATTTTAGAGAGAGGGTAAAGGAGCGGGGGAGGGGGGGGGCCGCGGGGGGGGGGGGGTGGCGAGGAGAGAGAAGCATTGACACATTGTTCCCCCTATCCAGGCACTCACTGGCTGATTCTTGTATGTGCCCTGACTGGGGATCAAACCCTCAACCTTGGCATATTGGGGCCACGCACTAACCAACTGAGCTACCCAGTGAGGGCTCTTACTCTGCCTGTTCAATCAATTAAACTGTATAATAAGTATGTATGTATCGGATAAAACAGCATATATAGGGTTTGGTCCTGTCGGAAGTTCTGGGTATCTACTGGGGGTCATTGAATGTATCCTCTGTAAATGTGCAGACTGCTATACCTGTATTTTAATGCGATCCAAAATGCTTCCAAGGGAGATGACTTAGGTATCTGTTTCTTTAACAGCACCACAGAACCATATTTAAAAAAAAACCTGTGTTTTTTTCTTTATTAAGGTTTTACATATGTGTCATTATTCCCGCCCCCCCCCCACACACACACACACCCCGACCTGTGTTTTTTGGGATGTTTAAAACAGGTGGCTGTTTTAGGAAGGATTCAGTTACCATTTCCAAACCTGGGGGTGCCTGCAGTGTTACTAAGCACGGGTCTTAATCATACCCTCTCTAGTGAAGCCCTCAGGTTTATGGGAAGCATAAGAGCAGGGCCTGCTGAGATTTTAAATGTAGCCTCAGCTACTGCTGTGTTCTGAAATCTACAAGCATTGAGCTAATAGCATTTGCATTAATTACTATTAAAGTAAAACTTTGGCCCAACTAGACTTTCTCGAGTAAGCCTGTGATTTAAAAAAAAAATTTAAAAAATCACAAAATGTTTTTTTGGAACACGCCCGGATTCTGTCCCCAGGGTGGTGGCAATATATCATTTCAGGGAGGCTTATGGCACGTGTTCCTTCTTGAAAATTAGTTGGAGAAATTAATTGTCTCTGCGATTATTTTAAACAGAATTAAAATGAAAAAATACCCACTAATTAGTATCAGCTATATAACTCAATGATTGGTGAGAAAACCTTTAAATGCAGCATTACTGTGAAAATTAAAGTTTTACTCAAAGACTGTGGGGATGACAATAAAAATAATTTGCAATGCTGGTTAAGGGCTTTACTATGTTCCAGATACTCTTCTAAGTGGTATTTCTGCATCATTTAATTTAATCCTAATAATGGCCCCATGAAGGAAGTAATTATTATCCTTATTGTACAGATAATAGGAGCAGACTTCAAATGTGTGTTTGTGTTGCGGGGGGTGGTGGGGGGGCTCCTGATATCAGAGTTAGCACTAATGTAATACTTTAAAAGCGTGGTTCTCAACTGGCGGCAATTTTGCCCCCACCCTCCAGGGAACATTAACAATATCACAATGTCTGGAGACATTTGTGTTTGCCCCAGCAGGGGCCGAGGACATGTGTGCTACAGGGGGTAGAGGCTGGGCATGCTGCTAAACATCCTTCAGTGATACTCAGAACAACTCCTACAACAAAGACTCACCCAAGCCAAAATGTCAGAAGTGCCAGGGTGGAGAATACCTCTCATAAAAAGCCTACAATTAATGTCAATAGCAAACTAGCTTGGTGTGTTGGACATCCTCAAGAATTTTTCAGGCCTAATGAGTTAGTGAGGCTCTCTCCCATCAAATAAAATCTAAGGAGCTGTAAAATCTCTGATTATTAGTGGCAGGGTAGGGTGAATATGAACACACAAGTAGCATTTTCTTTTTCTTTTGAGGGGAGTGGATTGCTTTTGAGAAGGATCTTTTCATGTAAACTAAAGCAGTAAACTTAACTCATCCTATATAATAAAAGCCTAATATGCAAATCGACCGAACAGTGGAACGACTGCTATGACACACACTGACCACCAGGGGGCAGATGCTCAACGCAGTAGCTGCCCCCAGCCCGCAGGCCCCAGGCCAGCTAAGAGGGAGGTGACTGGCAGTAGTATCGGAGCAATTGGGGGAATTGGGGAGCAGGGCCAGCCAGTGGGCCAGCACCACCCCCTGCCCCTGATTGCCCCACTGGTCACCTCCCACAGAGAGAAGCGACCAGCAGTGATGGTGGGGGGCAGGGCCAGCAAGCAGGCAGCACCAGGCCGGCCAAGGCGGGTGCCAGCAGGGGCCCCCCAATCGCCCTGCTGGTCACCTCACAAATTGGCCCTGATCAACGGCCAGGCCTAGGAACCCTACCTGTGCACCCATTTTGTGCACCAGGCCTCTAGTTAGAAATAAAACCCTTTGGGTTTAATATTTTATGGAAAACATATATATGTGTATATATATTTCATTTCCTGAGAATGCCTTGTGCATTGAAGATGAAATCCTATACTGTCAATTTCAAGCTCTTTTTAGTAATAAAGAACCTGGAGAAAACATTGCAGGGGGAGGGGGGGTGCGGGGACTGAATATCTCTGTAATATTAAACGTCTTTGTTTTAGTTGAGTGTTTCATCAAAAATGCTTACCAGAACTATTGATTATAAAGGTGTCTTTTTCCACAGAGAATCACTGAGTCATACCTACCAGATGTTTTATTTCATGGATAGTTGTTTTCTTCAAAGATATTTTTATTTCAGAGCAAGATACATTGAAATGTTAATTTCTGTGAAATTGAGGTGATTTTAGGTAACATACTTTAATGGTATACTCATTTAGAGCTAAGATCCTATTTAATTGCATTTCAGATGATGTCCCTGAATTAAAGTTAGATTTGGATAGAATTAAGCAACTCAAATATGGCAAAATCTTAAAATGTTATTTAAAAATCAACATAATTTTATATTTCCTTCTTGATTTTTTAAACACATGAATTAAAATATATTCCAACTGAAAAAGGAGTAAAAGTGAATTAAAAGCCTATCTGAAATTAAATTTAAACTTTCTTTTTGAGGACAAACTTTGGTAAAATATTAAAGGAATATTTAATATTTCTTTAAATTAATAGACTAGATAAATACTTCTTTCTCTAGTCATATGTCAAGTCAATAAACATAAATTACATACATTTAATATATATTTTAAATGTTTGAGTTACCTTTTTTTTAACCAGCATATTTGAGGTCTTTGGAACAGATGACAATTATATCCTTTTGCAAGGAATCCAGATATTTTTTAAATATATCTTTCTAGTTGTTAACAATAATTTCCTGTAAAACGTAAAATGCTGCCTGTAAAATATTTTTCAAATTTAAAATTTTTATAGCTAAGCAATTAAGGCACATTTTCATTTGTCAAGAGTAACAAGTAAAGCAATTTTAGAGCAAAGAGTCTTAAAAGTTTACTTAGTGATTTCAACTCCCTTTAGAGCTAGGAACAATGATGTCAGAGAGGGCGACTTTCAAAGTAACGGAGAGTAGACTGGAATTGGATGCTGGCTCCTAATTCCATGCAACCTCTTCCACTACTTAGGCCGCTATTCCCAAGAAATAAAAACTAGATTCGTCCCCATGCAACACCTAGAATGCCAAGTATGGTAAAATGTACTGAACTGATTGTTGTGGCTAGCAGATGCCAAGAAGCTTATAATGTAATCGAAAAAGTAACAAATAGAATAAACAGTGAATGGTAAGTAATACAAGGCACAAACAATAGGAGAGAGAGTTTTCCAGTTGGGAAGAACAGGAGCATCTTTGAGGAGAAAGGTTTATTTGAGTCAGCTCTTCACGTCGAGAGTGAGGGTGACTTTCTGATGGACTCTAAAGGACTTCCCATGTAAACAAACATACCGAAGTAGGAAATTATAGACGTCATTGGGGGGGGGGGGGGCAGGGGGAGAGAGTGAATAGACTAATTTTTTCCAGGAATGTGATTTGCATACAGGATGCAGGGATAAAGTCAAGAAAGATAGTTGCAGCTTAATGGTTCTGGTGCACAACAACTAGTACATAGCTGCTGCTAGAAGCTAATGATGAACAGAATTCACAAGAATGGCTCCATGTATGTGATCCTCTCTAAGGCTGCTCTGTCACTAGAGCATAAGCAAATAATATATAATATGAAAGAAATTTTTGTTTGTATATTTCTAGATTTTTTTTAGTCAGATATTGTGGTATCCAGGTAACAAGATGAAACTTATGAATCTACTAAAATTGGTCTACATGAACTTTGAAAGTGAAGATGTTTAGTTTCTGATGATTCTTGATATTAATTTTGCAATATTCTTGACATTTGTAAGTAACTTTTGGAAAATCAAATTGGAAAACTACAGAAGTAATAAATTATAGTTATAGTTCAAGTAACTTTAAATTGTTAAATATTTGAAGTTTAGCAGTAAAGCATTTTGTGATAAAAGAAAAGTGATAATTAAATGTCCAAGAAAATAAGTAATTAAAATTGAATTTTATCAAATTCCAATTTGATAAAGAAAGAATATTTGCTATTATTCGGCCTTTTAGTAATCCTATGTAATAAAGAGCTGATATGCTAATTAGACTGGATGGCAGAACGACCTTCCATAATGACCTTCCATTATGACCTCCCAGAATGACCAGTGGGCAGGGCCGTGAGGCAGCCGGGGCTGCGAAGGCCTACTCTTTACACGACTTTATGCATCAGGCCTCTAGTGTTTTTGTAAGAATCCAGGGTTTCTATTACTGTGCAGTTTTGATGCCACCTTATAAAAAGTTTAGGATTCTTTATCCTATTAAAGCCATATTCTTTTGTCATGATGCTGGCAAAGGGGATTGTCTACATTGGTACATATTTTTTTCTAGTTCAGCTTTATTGAAATATAAAACCTAGTCTTCTTCCATCACCATGTATTTGAACCTCCTTACTCTCTCCAACCTTCCCCTACCACACTTCCCCTCTGGTAACCACCATTCTATTGTATGTATCTATGAAGTTAGGTTTTTTTTGTTTATTCATTTGTTGCTTTTTGTTTCAGATCCCACATATCAGTGAAATCATCCAGTTTTTTCCCTTTTTCATTTGACTTATTTAACTTAGTATGACACTCTCAAGATTCATCCAGGTTGTTGCAAATGGCAATAATTCATCTTTTTATGGCTGAGTAGCATTCCATTGTATATGTGTACAACGTCTTCTTTCTTTATCCAATCGTTTGTCAAAGGAAAGACCCTTAGGCTATTTTCATGTCTTGGCTTTTGTGAATGATGCTGCAATGAACATAAGGATATATTTATCTTTACAAATAAGCTTTTTTCAAAAATTTCAGGTAGCTATCCAGAAGAGGGATTGCTAGGCCATATGACAGTTCCATTCTTAATTTTTTGAGGAACCTCCATACTGTTTTCCATAGTGGCTATCCTAATTTACATCCCTACCAACAGTATGTGAAGGCTCCCTTTTCTCGGCATCCTTGCCAACACCTATTATTTCTTGTCTTATTAATATTTGCCACTCTAACAGGTGGAGGTAGCATCTCGTTGTGGTTTTGATTTGCATTACCCTTATAACTAATTATGTTGAGCATCTTTTCATATATCTGTATGTGTTCAGGTCCTCTGCCCGTTTTTAATTGAATTTTCTGTTTTGTTTTTGTTGTTGAGTTGTATGAGCACTTATATTTCTGAGTAAATCCAGAAGGCCAAAGGGTTTAAGCATGAAAATAAAATGAAGATTTTAAAGTTTGGAGGCAATATTTCAATTTAAATCCATGGTTTCCTATGCTAATGTAAAGCATATAGTTCCAAAATTAATGAGCTAATGTTTGTTTAGCACTTAGAATCAAACACTATTCTTAAAGGGTTACATGTACCTATCAGGTACTTTACAGAGACGGTAACTGAAGCATAGAAAAATTGAGCAACTTGCCAAATGGTGGAGCTAGAAAAAAAAATGTGAGCAGTCTGAATATGGAGCACATTTTCTTAACCACTATTTCATGTTGCTTTTTGAGGGTGGTGGGAGAAAAAGCAAGGGAAAATTCTAGCTCAAAGAAAAAAGTGGGAAGAGAGCAGGGAGAATTATTAGGTTAATGAACCCTCATATTAAAGCAGGGACAAAAGAAACTTAAACAGCAAAGATAGAAATTGATTACAAGTCAGGACATGAATGTAATTTTTGTCATTCCCCCTGAACGTAATCAGAACTCCTTGGAGAGTAACTGGCTCTATTTGGAGTAGTAAAATCTCAGTTAGTCTATATTTTGTCATTGCAAAATAGCAACAGCAAACGAGTAGACAACCAAGAATACTTCCAAAACTGTGTATGACTAAGCTAAAGAAGCTAGATCCAATGGGCTTCCATTGTTACACTGTTGCAACCAGCACACAGCAGTGGTAGATGCTGTGAGAAAAGCGAACTCAGGTGAAGCAGCCATTAATTCATAACGATGCTCAAAATGAATAAACTACATAAAATGTGCCAGAAAAAAAATCATATACAAGTTACAGTTATTTTATGAGTAGAAAATTACCTATAACAAGTATATGCCAGTGATGGCTGCAGCGATGACCACATGACCTTCCGATCAATGTTCAAGCGTGAACTACAGTGAAATGGTTTTGTGGCCTCACTCTCAATATTTAGTATCAAAAACATTCCCAATAAAAGGGCATTAAATCAGAGTTAGGAGATTGCATTTATGGAAATAGGCTTTCTGTCGGGACACAACCTTCTTGATTTGTGTGGAAAGCAAGGGCCAGAAAGGTTTTAGATATGTGTTAATATAGGTGGTTTAAGGTGCAGGTGTTTTTTTTTTTAATTTCTCTCTGAATGGTGATATGTGTCATCATAATAAATGACTTTGGTAGCAAGAAACAGATATCTCATATCCCAGAATCCTTCCTTGCTCCTACAGCATCACAGGCACTATGTGCCCCAGGAAAGACTTTGCCAACCAAGGGATGCTGTGCTGTGTATCTCTTCCTTCTCTGAGTGGTTCACCCACTTCCAATATTTTTTTTTGCATCATTGGTTAATTAAATAACCAATATAATTAAATACTACAATGAACGTGTCATTAATATCTTCTTTCCCATTTGCAGACTTATCTGAACTAATACGATGCTTGATACACCTTAGTTCCTTAAGACCTGGTAGACTTTTTACATTGGTCATATTACTTAACCTTCTGTACCTCCATTTCTTAATTTGGTAGATGCATAATTATATCCTGAGTATATATTTATAATACCAAACTTATAGGATTGTTGAAGATGATGCTTGGTGTATAGTAAGGTCTAAAAAAAAATGTTATCTATTACCACTGTTACTATTGTTGTTATTGATTGTGTCCCAAATAAGTGTTATCAGTCACATAACTGAAATGATGGTGCTTTCTTCTATGGTTTTTCCTAAGCATCAAGTACGCCTTTATTGCCTAATATCAGCTTATGTGACACAAAGCTATCCTCTAGTTAATGAGGGTATTTGTTTGTTTTTATGTTTTTGTGGTTTTTTTGTTTGTTTCTTTGGGGTTTTTTTGCTATTTTTTGCAAAAGATGTAGGGCTGAATAATATGAGGACATATTTAGGGAGTAATATTTTTTCTCTTCCATTATTTCTGAAATGTAGGCAGTTTCTAGCTTAGAAGCCATTTGTGTTTTATGAAACTAGTAGACATAGTTCTTTTGAATTTATAATATATCTTCCTCTAGCATCAAGGCAATCAATGAAAGACTCTCAACTCAGTATATTAGGGGAAAACAAAGAGGGTCAACATCATATGTCTCTAGCCCCTTAAGAACATACCATAATGGCCATTGAGATGAATCTTGTAGGAAGGAGAATGTATCCCTGTCCGTGGCAATAGAAAATCCTTGTAACTTAGGGTGCTGGAGTTTCTCCCACCTTGGAAAACTGGTTCTGCCTTTCAATCTCTCTCAGCAATTCTCAACCTCATGGAGGAAAAATCAATGATGGGAGAAAAGAACATAACAGAGATGACATTTTAAAATAATATAAAAGATGACATTTGGGCAAAGACTACAGGCAAGATGTAACTACTGAAAGATGACTAGAGAAGGAAAAAAGTAAATTATTTTGAAATCATGTTTAAGTAAGAATGAGCCAGAACCTTGCCTTCTGGTTTGGGACATAAGGAAAGGAAGAAGAATACATTCTGTGTTCTCATTTGTTCATCTTTTTTATATACATTTGTAGCACCTCTCATTCAAGAGAGCCTCCACAGACACCCAGGCCAGCCCAAATTAATGTAACTTATTTAACTCATCATTTACATGTACTGTAAGTCCTGCTCTTCTCCGAGGCCTGAATCTCTCTCTCTCTCTCTCTCTCTCTCTCTCTCTCTCTCTCTCTCTCTCTCTCTCTCTCTCCTCTCTCTCTCTCTCTCTCTCTCTCTCTCTCTCTCTCTCCAAGTTCTGAGGGGCCAATGAGTGAAGAAGAGCCCCCTTGTAGGTCACCATCACTAAAACTTTGCAAGTTAAAGAGACCAGACAGGAAGCAGAAGCACCTGTGCACACATGCTGACGGGAACCAGGAGAGCAAAGCAGAAGCACCTGTGCACACATGCTGAAGGGAACCAGGAGAGCAGGTGGCAACAGCTCGTCATAGTCACAGGTTGTTTGGAAATTAGGAAACAGCACCTTTAGCTACTCTAATAAACTCCAACATTGACAATGAGTCAGTAGGATACAAATTTATTTGCACGCATTTAAATTTCAAATAGGTCTCCCTAATCTGCCAGTAGTTCTCCAATCAGTGAGTCAGGGATTGGGGCTGTTTGCCTCCTGTATCTCTAATACCTTCAAGTCCTGATTTTCAAGGTCACCATGTGTGTCTGCCTCAATCTTGAAAGAGAAATGATATGACAGATCAATCACCCATGAAGGATTTTGACATTTAGACCTGGAAATAGAACATATCACTTCCATTCACATTCCTGGAAATACAGTCATAGGGCCACATCTTGCTGCAATGCCTAAAAGAAGAGCAAGTAGATTGGCCAATTGTTAGCTACAGACCTCATGGGAAAATTTTTTTAAAAATCATACATTTATGTATACATATACATATATATGTATTTTTTTAAATATATTTTTATTGATTTCAGAGAGAAAGGGAGAGGGAGAGAGAGATAGAAACATCAGTGAGAGAGAATCATTGATCAGCTGCCTCCTGCACACACAACCCCCCCCCCCCCCCCCCCCCGCAATTGGGGATTGAGCCTGCAACCCAGGCATGTGCCCTGACTGGGAATCGAACCATGACCTCCTGGGTCAAAGGTCAACATTCAACCACTGAGCCACACTGGTTGGACTGTATGTATTTTTAATTCTCACGAACAATCCATATTTAAAAAGCCAATCTGAAAATTCATGGATCTCACTTGGACTTGAAATCACACTCATCAACAGCTCAACAGCCCTATTTGAGATTGTTTATTCAGGCATGTTCTGTACACTAATTCTGTAGTATGTCCGTGTACTAAAGTATAAAAGGACTGGCTTTTAAAATGCACCATCTTGTTCATTTTTGTTCGAACTTTACAGACACTAGCAGGGCCTCCATTAGAGACTGTTCACCTGTGTTTTTAGCCAACCCTGAGGAAATTGTAGGGGCTAACTGGAGCAGAATTCTGGGTGCTCAGAAATGCAAAGTGCATTTCTATTTTAATTATTGCTCGAAGTAAATTTCATTAAGAGAATGTGCAAAAGACAAGAGCACTTGTCATAACAATCAAAGGTGTTTCCCATGTATGTGCAGGCTGCGCCACCCAACAGTCCTGTCAGCAGATTTTAATTTTGTGTTTGTTCCTACTCTTCAATCAGTTTCATCCGGCTGTTACAGTACCACGTGTGCACACACCACTTCCTGGAAAGTATAAGAAATTTTGACCCACTGTTATTACAACCTGCATTGTGAAGTGACTTTAGAAACATCTATCATCCCATCATCCCCAGTTTCACAGCTCTGGTGTCCTGGATACATTTCTGGCTGAGGGGGACCTGCAAAATCAGAAAACTACCAGAGAGCCAGCCTGGCCTTGGCAAAAAGCTAAGGAGGGTAAGAAAGTTGTCACTGAAATTGGCCCCTCCCCAGCTGGGAAATATTCTGATTTAAAGATTGAAGGCAGCTCACCAACCCAAATCACCTCTCACGTGAATGTGTTAACGACCTATCGACAACTTCTTTCAAATTCCACTTCACATCTCCTACAGGGAAAGAAATAAGTTGGGATACTCTTTCTTAATTGGCACATTCATTAGGTGTCTATTCATGAAAAACATTCATCTGGCTTCTGTTAGGCAAAGATCAGCAAGACTTGGCCCCTTCCTTACACTAACCATCTGTTGAGAGTCACAAGAAAGTGGAATCAGGGATAAAGACAACATTCAAGTGGGAATGTGGAGGAGGTTTGTGTGTGTGTGTGTGTGTGTGTGTGTGTGTGTGTGTGGTTGCCTTCTCTTATTGTAGAAAAATATGAGTAAGGGTTTGAGTGAAGAATGAGTAAGGATGTACTTACATATACTGTGTTGGGATTCTAGAATTAGTTTCATCAATATTTGCTTAAAAGCAGGGGGATTCAATTCAAAATATTTACCAACTAGTACCATTTGGGCCCCGAGTCTATAAACAGTTCAGGTCCGGAGTCTAAGCCACTGATCTGGCTTTACCAATGAGTGCCAGCAGGGGGCGCCCTGCTCAAGAGGTAAATTGAATACATAGTGTGGCAAGAGAAGGTAGTAGAACAGAGCCTACAGGAGGCTACATAGGCAGACTAGTGGATGAGAAAACATAAAAAACTTGAAGGTGATTTTTGTCTTTGCTTTGCAAGACTGACCCTGTTGTTGAATCAGGAGATGGGGCCTCATATAATAAAGCCACTCACAGCAATTGAGATTGCCATGCTGTGATTTCTCATGGTGTTAGAGGTGTTTTTAAAACCCTGGGGTTTGAATTGTAACTGAATGACTGGAATGTTGAGAAAATGGTGGTAATGACTTATTTTAAAAGAATACAAACTCGGAACAAAGAGGAAATGCTGAATTATGCATGTGGAAATATTTTCACGTGGAATATGAGGTGTCCCATTTGTTGGTCACCCAGGTGTTCTGTGCAAAAGAAACAGCGTGATTACAGGAACGCCCCTAACCCCCCCCCACACACACACACACACCCCCTCCTGCTGCACGCACGCACAGCAGCGTTCCTCAAATGTTTTAACTCCCCAACTTCTCTCCAATCTCTCTAGTTGTCTCTGTTGTTTTCCATAATGTATACCATTATCCAAAAGTGCATATCCTGTTATTTTTTTTGCTCCCTCATTAAAATATCAGCTTTACAAGATCCCAGTTTTGTTTTATTATCGGTTATTATTCATTGCTGCATAACTCCCCCTCCATACCTACAGCAGTGTTTGGCACATAGCAAACACTCAATACTAGTGTATTTATAAATAATCAGTAAAGAGTTCTTATGCTTTAACAGTAGGCACTTTATATGTGTTACTTTATGTACCTTTTTCTAGCATGAAGGTGCTTACAGGTTTGGGGGTTGAAACAGGGTGATATCAACAATAATAACCTAAATTCTGACACCCCTTCCCCACATCCGGTATTTTCACCTCCCATTTGCTCCCAATTTGGTCCTAATCTCAAATCGTTCTGAAGCAAACTTCTCTGGTGTTTTGTTGCTCACACCCCTTCTTCATCTAAGTAACATCCACTTTCCCCTAAGCCAGTGATTTTCAACCTTTTCATCTCAGGGCACACATAAACTAATTGCTACAATTGCATGCCACACCAAAAAAGGATGTTTTTTCGCGGATTTGACCAAAAAAAAAAAAATTGGTGTAATTTTTATTCATTTACACCCAGGAAGCTTTTGTTGCATTGGCTGCTGTCATTTTTTGTTTGACAATCTGAGGGAAAAGAAGTCAGTGCTCCTGACTAAACAGTTAAGGACTGCATGTTTTAAAAAGTCTTGCAGCACAGGGCTTGAAGTCACTGCTCTAAGCCCTGGGGGGATGCTTCCAGCGGCCACAGCAGGTTCTTTACCAGGAAAACACCTGCCTAGAGCTGTCTCCGTTTCTCTCGGAGCCAACAGTCCTCCAGGTGCCAGAGCGGTCCTGAGGCCCATGCGGGAGCAGGAGAATGCCCTGCCTCTCAAATGCTGTCCCACTGTAGCCTCAGCTCTGTTAACGTTGGGCCCCAGTTTCTGTCCTCAGCAACCAAGATGAAGCCATAGGACTGGGAAGGTGACAAAGAGCATGACGCCCTCTCCATCTCACTCATCCAACTCATCTTTCCCTCTTCCTGCTTATTAGGCGTCCCTGAAATTTTATTTTCTCTACTTTTGGCAAAGCCAAGTCCCATTTATAGGAGTCAGTAAACTCACCATTTCCAGAAATATCATATTCTGTTTCTCACTTTAAATTCTTTTCAGTTACCTTAGTACCCTACAATGACCCAGATAAACAATATTATTCCCATTTTAATTTCCCAATATTATTCCCAATATTATTCCCATTGCTTGAGGTAACAAAACTAGGAAGTGCTGAAAGATCAATGTGAAATGCAATCTCAGAATTTAACCTCAAGCCTGTGCACGGAATGGCTAAACTCGAGCTGATTAAAATAAACATACTGATCAGCATAACTTTTTCAGGAGACACACTAATAGGGAAAGAAGAAAGCCCGCTGCCCTTACAGTGCTGAAAGAGAGAGGCCAAGAAACCGGAGAGCAAGGTTCAGAAGGAGCCTGGGCTCACCTGTAATCATTTCACTTGGGACAAAGCGGACTCTGGTTTTAGCTTCCATCCTAGCCTCCCATCTGTCTCTTAAGCTATTAGCAAAGCCAGGGGACAAACCCTCAGCCTACATGCTACTAAAGGACCTGCCACCTCAGCCACCATCCAGCCCTCTTCCTGTTTAAAACACCTGGTCCCATTGTCAGGCTAATTAAAAGCTGTTACATCCTATTGTGTGAAGGGTCTTATAAGAATAAAGCCCAATGGGTCCTACATTGTTCTTAATTCATTTCTATAAACTGTGTAATCTCCTCCTTTGGACATCTAGAACTGAGTAGTAAGTAATTAGTGAACAAGGGGACTAAAGTAAAATTTGTGAAGCTGCTAATCTAATCAGGAGAAATAGTTGGCCATCCCATCCCAGAGAGGCAGCCATTCTGAGTCCATTGAAAAGTGAAGAGGGCTTGAAGGTATTGAAACCAAAATGTAGGGTGTTTGAGGAGTTCGTTGTCATGCAAAACCAAAGAATGGATTCCTGACAAAAACAATTAGCAGAACCAGCGTTTATTAAGGAAGCCAGTCCTGGAGAAGCTAGGGTTCCAGGAGCAGGCCAGTGTCCAGGGCTTCCTTTCTATGTTACAGTTGGGTGTTAAAGTCATGTATCCCTGCATCCATGCCATAAGCCGCATGGATGCAGGGATGCACTCCCCTACCACAGGAACATCTGGAGCCCATTGCCTCTCAGGAGCTAGAGAGGGTGAGAGGAAGTGCATGAGAGGAATCACACACTTTTTAATCTAGGGAGTGGATACAGCCTTGTTAGGTCCTGATTGCTCTTTTCAAAGAATTCTGCCTTAGCAACTCCTTGGGATTGGTTTATATGCTTTATTGCCTTGTGATTGGTTATCAGCAAGCTGCTTGTCTTAGCAACAATCCATACATGTTATTTTATTTTTAATTCTTTATTGTTTAAAGTATTACATATGTCTCCTTTTTTCCCCATTGACCTCTCCCTGGTCATTCTGAAAGGGTTAGCTAGCTAGCTTAATTAGGAAGGTTTAGGTTAGGAATAAAAAGGGGTCTATAGGAAAGAAATACATAATGGAGACTTGAAGACGCCAGGGTGTTTATCTTACTTGTACAGAGAGTAGAGAAATGAAATAGGCAAATAGAAATATATCTGGCCCCTGCAATTAAAGACAGCCATAAACCAAAAGGCACCTTGGAGCTGAGCAATTAAAGTGACCGTAAGTTAGGCCAAAAGTAGCCCTGACCTGAGTAGCTGGGAGGGCCATGGATAAGGCTTTCTCTGACAACACAAATGGGAGAAGAATAAGATAAAGCAAAAATGACTCCAGCCAACAAGATAAGGGGGAGAGAAGGTGGGGGACACCATGTGGGCTTTGAGCTTTGAAAACTAACTCTATGTAGCAGAATGACCAATAAGAAGGGGTCAGGTTCAGACAAAGAACTGCAGCCTCTTGAATGCCTCAAGACAAAGAAGCAGTAGTCACCCTTCTCAGGGCCCCTCTGTCCATCCAGGAGGGACAGAGTCTTAGGCTTAGAATATAGAATTAGGTTTCAGAGATAGTCTCTGCTTGCAATAACGTTTCTGTACTTTTCACCTATCACCTTTATCCGTGGCTGCATTCTTCAAATCCATCAAGACAAGAACCCGGGAAAGAAATCACCTTTGCGTTCCAGTTCAATTTTCACATTTCAGTTCTCAGGCCCCCTTCAGCACATGCCCTCACCCCTCTACTGTTTGTGTCCAGGGGTTATGCTTATATGTGTGCATACAATTCCTTTGGTTGATCTCCACACAAACACACATACACACACACCCTGCCTTCCCTCTGAGGTTGGATGGTCTGTTTGATGCTTCTATGTCTCTGGATCTATTTTAGTTCATTAGTTTATGTTGTTCATTATATTCCCCAAATGAATGAGATCATGTGATATTTATCTTTCTCTGACTGATTTATTTCACTTAGCATAATGGTCTCCAGGTCCATCCATGCTGTTGCAACCAATTCATATATTTTAAAGTTTGTCTCTCTCGCGTACCCTTCCTTACACATGTCGTTGAGTTGCCTTAGCAATTCTGCCTAGCTGGGTTCCCTGGTTTTACTTCCTCCCTCCCCCGCCATGTTCCTGATTCCTGACTAGCTAGGGTCCTTCTGTCTCCTAGATGTCTAAATAGATGTCTATTTATACAATGGACATCTCTATCAAGTTAGAATCCTAGCACAGTCCTTCCAACAGTTACAAATGTTTTAAATTAATTTAGAAACGAACTTTAATCATCTCATCCTTCTTTCTGCCAGTAAAAGATAGTCTCTGGGTTATAGTTCTTTTTTGTTTTATGAATTCAATTTCTCAAATTATAGGCAGTTTAACAGTTTCCTTAGAAGTTAAACTAGGGAAGGGGGGTGAGGGAGGGAGAAGAAAGTAATTAAGCTTAACTCCAGCCCAGTTCTTCATAAGTCTCCCAAAATACTTTGCAAATGCTATATTTCAGGCAAATTTAGAAAGCTACTTGTACCACTGCATATTAAAAGAGTGTCAAGGGAAAATGCAAATTTGTATGCCTGAGGCGAAGACTGTGCCAGAATGCATGGAGGCTCCAGAGAAATGTTAAAGCCCTAACAGATTCTAGATTGGGCTTATTAGCATAGAGCTTCTCCAGTGCCTAGGGAGAGGAGAGGAAGGAATTAGGACTGGGACCTTTTCTAGTCACCATTCCATGGCTGACTCTCCATGAACCTTTCTCTTACCTCTTGTAATACCTGCACTGCGCTCTGATTGGCTCCCATTGGTTCCACCTCTCTTTTCTCTTCCTCCCCTTGCTTTTGGTTTCCCTCTCTCAAGCCACAAAATGTTACAAGAGCAGCTAGCAAGGGAAGATGGTAAAGAAATTCAAGTCCCATTCCTGCCTCAGACCCTGAGCAGAGTTCAGGACTGCCGAGCTACTTCATTGAGGCTGAGCCTTAAAAATTGGTGCAGACAGAAATAAGAATCACAATATGGTATATACACTGAGTGGCCAGATTATTATGATTTCTGAACGCATAATAATCAGGCCACTCAATGTATATCCTATATAATAAAAGGCTAATATGCAAATTGTCCCCTCAACCAGGAGTTCGACCAGCAGGCAGGTTGGCCAACTGCCCATGTCCCCTCCCCCTGGCCAGGCTGGCCAGACCCCACCCATGCACAAATTCATGCACCAGGCCTCTAATATACATATATATATATATATATATATATATATATATATATACACACACACACACATACACACACACACACACACACACACACACTGAGTGGCCAGATTATTATACGTTCAGAGATCATAATAATCTGGCCACTCAGTGTATATCAGTTGGTTCTGGGGTGAGATCCAGGTTTCATATGAGAAGTCAAGTCCTTTCAGTTTCATATATATATATATATATATATATATATATATATATATATATGGCCTCTGCATTAAGGTATTGCCTTTTGTTTTTGTTTCCAAAGATGGTCAATGAGAATTCAGTCTAAAGTTTCTAATTCATTTACAATGAAGTCACCTAAAAATCTCTCTAACATTTTTGGAAATAGGGTTTGTGATCAAATGTAACTATTATGTGCAATTTCATTCCTCAGAGTTTAGGGTTATTGAAGAAGGTCCATGCATCCATTGGCAATTCACCAATAGCCTCAAAAGGTGGCCTTGAGACTATTGAGAAAGTCTCAGGAAGCCAGGCCTGATGTTGTGCATGTATTGTCTTATTCAGACCACATAGCAACCTTGAGAAATGGGTTCTTTGCTATCCTTAATTTTTGGTGAGGAAACTGGAATCTAGAATTATCAAATAATTTATGTATGTCAGATAATCAGAGCCAGAGCTGGGATTCAAATCTTGTCTGCTGAAACTTTTTAGAACTAAGCCATATCATCAATAATCATCTGAAATTTCTTCTCCCCATCATCTTTCACTGGCTTCCCTAATGTTTTCTTTATTTATAATACCACACAGTTACCAGGTACCCAATTCCCATGGATCTCTCTCTCCTTCTTCCTCTTTCATCTAAGGTTTCTATTATCTACTCTCCTTGGATGACTTGCAATGTGAGAAATGGAGGTAGCCATCAAGTACCCTGCCCAAGGCCAGGGGCCCATGAGACCAATATCTAAAGTGGTTCTTGGGAGTGATCCAGGATTCCTATCAGAAGTCAAGTCCCTTCAGTTTCATCATTTTAAACCAATCTCCAGACCTCCCCCGCCCCCCCCCAAAAAAATGTAGATAGACTAGACACACCAACCAAGGGACCAATAGAAAGAATGATCAATACAATAGTTGAAGATATGCATTGGTTAGTCCAACTGCCATTCAAAAGGGACAAGAAACAGGAGAGCCTTGGAAACAGAAGAGAAAATAATATCTGACTAATGACCTCCACAGGAGAAGTGTGGTGTTCACTTTTAGGAATAACAGAGGGGGAGGTAAGTGATGCTGGCTTTGTGGAGGCAAGGACTCCTGGTCCAGCTCTCCTCTTCTTCTCCCCTTTCTCCCCTAGTGACAGAGGCAGTAACAGCACCTATAGAGGAAGCTATAACACCAATTATAGAGATTCTATCATGTTAACATCCACTCCCCCAGGTATAACACAGAGTTCATACGTGCTATGGGTTGAAAGTTGTATCCTCCCACAAAACTCATATGTAGAAGCCTTATTCCCGAATGTGATGGCATTTTGAAAGAGGTGGGGCCTTTAAAAGTTACTTAGGTTTAGATTTGGGCATAAGGGTAGAGCCCCATGGTGGAATTAATATCCTTATAAGAAGAGGAAGAGAGCTTAGATTTCCCAGCCTCCAGACTCTGTAGAAACTAGTAAATGTGTAAGCCTCCGGGTCTATGGTATTTTGCTAGAGCAGCCTGAGGAGCCTGTGACAATGCCCAAAGTATTAGGTATGGACTAGCTCTAGGCACAGAACCTTGTGGACCCTTAGAGAACTACTGACCCAGAAATCCTGGTATGGTGAGGTTACAAGAAAATATCTTCTGGCTAGGGAAGAGAAAATATGGTTGGAAGGAAGCCCTCTGAGTGAGCCGAGTGCCACGTACTGGATCATAATAGAATAAAGCAATCCTGTTCTAGAAGAGCAAGAATTATTGTAGTTGAGAACCAACCTTAGAAGGGTGCCTCCAGCCCCCAGCAGGCATCAGCATGGCATCAGACTGCAGGACCACCAGTGAATCTTTACAAACACAACAGCGGGTAGACTTTCCAGTGCTCTCTCTTACTGGTGATAAGAACTAATACTGGCTGGCTCTTAAATTGAAAAGCCCCAAGATTCATGGAGTTATCAAAGGAACAAAGACCTCAATGAGGGAAGAGAAAGTATTTTTGCAATTGCATTTGCCGTTGTGGAGCCAACATCATTTAAATTGGCTGCCGTACATGAATAATGGTTCACTGTGTACTCCAAGCTAAAGAAGCTCATACTCACCTGCCCAGGACTATTTTAGGGTTTCCCGGTGAGGATTCTAGGGTCCCATCTGCAAATTTATCTTCATTGATAGCAGAGAGTACATTACATATATATAGTAAGGACCTCAATCAGAAGTGTCTTGGTGATAACTTTATTGTTTATTTCTTCTTTTCCCAACTTCTTCTAAGACATTCACAGCAAAAAGTAAGATGCTGAGCCAGTCCTTCCTTTTCCACTGGGTGAAGGTGCTAAGAACCTCAAGTTTCCCAATGCTCATGTTGTCCCCAGTGGCTTATGTCAGTACAACAGCCTTGGAGCTGCCATCCCTGAGTTCTTCTTAGTTCCTTACACCATGTACTAGTCTATACAGAAAGTCTCACCAAATACAAGGCTAAACAAATGCCACATTTACACACCTTATTTCAACCCCTTATGGATAAAGCATCTCTACACTGGTTAATAATAAATCACTTGATTGGTTAGCTTACACCTCATAGAAGTAGAGGCCCAAATACCAAGAAGGACATGAGAATACATGCCTCCTTCTTGGAACTGGTCGAGTTCCACTTTCTAGGTGAGGCTTTGCAACTTAATAGTCATATTTCTTTGAGGAAGTTCCCCCTCACTTTTTTCTTCTGTAAAATGGAAATACTAGTAATAATAAGAGTATATTCAAAGGCCAGAATTTTTCTTGGGATTGTGATGAAGTTCACATGAAATGATGCATATGAAGCACTGGTCCCAGTGTCCAGCATCGAGTGAGAAATCAATCAATGACACTGACGAAGAGAGGCTAAAAGACCCGCCCAAGACCCTACCACGAGTACTTGGATAGAGGGGAGGGGCTGAGTAGAATGATTTCTTGTCTCCTGGTGAGGTGCAAACCCCTTTGCTATCCTGGCCCTCAGGTGGTAAAGGTACATATAGATGAGGGAAAAAGGTAAAACCAGAGCGAAGAACCCTGACCTCCTCAATTGTCTCTTCCCCACTCTAGAAGAATAAGTATAGTGCTTGAAACTACTGCTCTGACACAGGTAGAGATCTCTTTATGTAAAAGTTAACAAAAGGGGAAAGATCTTTCAGAATTGTGCTTATTAGCCAAAATAAAAATAGCCCAGCCATGCCAAGCTAATTTTGGATCTCTTTCCCTATCCTGCCTCTCTCTCTTGTTTACCCAGGCCCTAGCCATCCTTCAGCTCCACTTTCAAAATTCCACTGGGAATTAAAACTTCTACTTTAGAATTGAATTTTGGCATTGCTTAAAAAGACAATCAGCCCTAGCCAGTTTGGCTCAGTGGATAGAGTGTCGGCCTACAGACTGAAGGGTCCTGGTTTTGATCCCAGTAAAGGGCACATACCTTGGTTGTAGGCTTGATCCCTGGCCCTGGTTGGAGCATGCAGAAGGCAACCAATCAATGTGCCAATGTATCTCACATTGACGTTTCTCTCTCTGTCTCTCTCCTCTCTTCTACTCTCTCTAAAAATCAATGGAAAAATATCCTTGAGTGAGGATTAACAACAACAACAACAAAAAGACAATCAGAGTTACTGTGACACCTTTAAACACAGGAGGGAAGGACAGCCCTGGAAGTAGCCAGCTGGGCAGGGTTCTGGGACCAGCTCTAACTCGGGACTTCCTGTTAAGCCCCTAGCATGGTGCCTTCCTTAGTTCCTTTGCTTAAGGTTCTTTATACTATAAGATTCTTCTATTATCACCCATAGTTCACAGAGATGTGACCCTTATCCTATATAATAAAAGGCTAATATGCAAATTGTCCCCTCCACCAGGAGTTCGACCGGGAGTTGGACCAGGGAAGCCAGCCCCACTCCCCATCTGGACCCCTTGCCCCTATCTGGGTGGGCCAGCCGGACCCCACCGGTGCATGAATTTGTGCACCAGGCCTCTAAATAATGGCAACAGGAAGAAGGTGGCCGCTGCCACAGATGAGACCCTTCTGTGCAAATCAGGAGAAAGCACCTGCTGAAGTAAATGCAGCCCCACAGTAGAGCCCATGGTTTAGCTGGTAGAACAGTGTGAATTTCAGCTCCCACATGCTCTGTCTGGAAAAAAAAAAATGGTATTGCCCTCATATCAGTCCCAGTGCTCAGTAAGTATTTGTTTATGTTGCAAATAGGCTGTGATTATAACAAGAATCTCAGTAAAGTTTTCAGTGGGGTGGGGAAGGAACAATTTTATAACTACAATTACAAACTCTGTGTTTACAACAACAACACAGTAGAATGCAGAGAACATAATAACAGGTTCATTTTCCCTGAGCACTTACAAATGTGTTTGTTAAGAGCCTTTCATGTACCATCACATTTAATATTAACAACAATATGAGGTACATTTCCATTTTGCAAGTGTAAATCTTTGTGACACTAAACATTACAGATGTTTCTCCTCCCCGCCTTTACCCCATCAACTCCAAGCCTTCACTGCACTATTGTCTGTGTCCATGGGCTATCCACATAGTCATATAAGTTCTTTGGTTAATCTCTATTTTTAAGAGAATAACACATTGGTGAGAAACAATACCAAAAAGACACTTGGCTAATTAAAGCATATGAAACCAAACAACTGTCTTGGGAATTGATCTTCTTGGTTTGCATGCTAAAAAGAAGTACTTTTCATGTTTCCTTCAACTGAGATAAAGTTAGTGAAAAATCTGGCTAAGGGAGGATGAGCAGAAGTTGACATATTTGAATAGTTTTGCTGCATATGTCACAATCTTTAAAAAGTGGTAGGGAGGCTGGAGTCTTCTGGGAATTAAAGGCAACCAGGAAACAGAACAAGAGTGCAGGGTTAGGGGTCAGGGATAGAGGGCACATCCCTGACTCTGAACCTTCTGTAGCCAGAAGATCTCCAACAGTTAACTCCTGTTTCTCTATTTCTTCTTCTAAAATGAGTGTTTTACTTGGTGGACTATGTGACCTTTCTCAAGTCCAAAATTGTGTTTCTGTGTAATATTTCCTTTTCTCTTTGAATATTATTAATAAGGGAGCTGTGAATTCCAGAGTTTGGTCAAATTTGTCTTAAAGGGTTCACTGGTTGCTTCTCTCTCCAGTTTCTTTTCCTTCCTTCCAGCTGTGGTTCCTTCTGTCATTAAGAAAATGCAACTAGAACTCCTTCTATGAGCCTCTTATTATATCTAAAGGCAGATAGCTAGTCAAAACTATATATAGCACAAATATAAAACAATAAAAAAATCCAGGACATTGGTCATACAGATACCTGCCTAAAGCTAGAGGCAAACTTGCAGTTTAGATGAGTTTCATAAACATTTGTGTTCTTTGATGTATGTGTACATGTACATACATACATTTACTAAAGTGGGTTGTATTCATTTCAAAATACACTTATTGTATAAATTGAATTATCTGTAGTTTGTCACTCAAAGAGATGGATAAAAGAATAATATTCACTAACACTGAATAGAAAGTATTTATTAGAAAAGCAGATAGATGAAACACAAAGAGGCAAGTCTGAAAAAATAGAAAAATTGGGAATAAAAAAATTATAATTGAAAAAAATTTTAATATTTATTAGGTAGAATAAACTCTAAACTGAAAACAAACAAAAAATGAATTCATGAATTGGAAAGTGTTAGTAATAATTGCACCCATAATGTATTGGAAGATGAACCAATGAAAAATATGAGAGGTATTAGGAGACAAGGAGAATAGGCAGGAAGTTCTAATATAAATCTAATGTCAAATCTAGATGAGAATGAGGGAAGCAGAAAAAAACACAATATTTTAAAAGATAACAGCAAGGTATTTCATAATTAAGGAAAGATACAAGTCCTCAAATCAACAGTATGGTATGATTATAGAGCAGGAAAAAAATAAAAGAAAAATAAATAATCTATACCTAGATCTATTTTACTGATCTATCTTACTGATGCTACAGAACATTAAGGAAATGGGGTAGAAGGGAGGAAGTCAGAAATCTTAAAGTTTACCAGAAGGAAAAGAGAAATTAACTACAAAAAGTGACAATCAGATTGATAGCAGACTTTTCATCAGTAATAATAGATGCCAGAAGGCAAAGAAGAAATACCTTCAACATGCTGAAAAAGAAATAACTCTTGACCTTGAATTTTATATCCAACCTAATATTCAACAGCAAGAACAAAATAAGGACATATTTAGACATACAAAGAGAATTTACCTACCAAGCACCTTTATTAAAGGAATTAATGAAGGAGGAATTCTGTTAAGAAGAAAACTGACCCAGAATGAGGAATAAAATTAAACCAGGGAACACTGTAGTCAGTAAAATAGGCCAGCAAGTTTAATTTTTAAATCTTACTTTTTGTGTTAAAAAGAGTACAAGTAAAATTCTAGAAAACAATAACAGTAGCAGATGTTGAATGAGCAATTAAGTATACTGGGTCATTGACAAAAATACAAAATTATGATTTAGTATACATTTTAAAAACAGAAGGTTATCACAAAATAATAGAAATACAATCTATGACTTCCAAACCATAAAAAGGAAGAAAAAGAAATATATAATTATTTACCATCCAATAGAAAACATAAAGGGGATTTTTAAAAGTAAAAAAGAGAAAGGATGATAAATGAAATATTTACATTAAGATGGTAGAAAAAAGCCATAGAAATATTTTTTTTCTTAAAGTCAATAGCCAGTCCTTAATATCAGATATGCTACATAAAACCCTAATCAGAAATCCATCTTGCTTTATTTTAAGGGACAAACAAAAAATGCAAAGTAGTGTAGTTCAAGTAAAAAATTCTCAACTAATTTATCATTTACCCCACCCAGTTGTCCAAGGTCCTACAACCTCCCCTTGTTTTCTCTAATATTAGTTTTTCACATCATTACCCTTCTGATACCAGAAGACATTGAAGTTGGGGACCCCTAGGAAAGATGCTTTCCCTTTCTAGCTCTGCAATGCTGTAATCAAGGAAGGAAGCACTTTTCTCAGGGATGTTTACCAAAGCTATCCATAGAGTATGCTTGATTCAGGCATACATCACTAAAATAGCTCACAGAATAACCAGGAACCTCATTAAAATGAAATAGAATGAACAAGGCATAAGCAGTTTGAGTATCCTTTTCTAAATTTATATATACTAAATATACCTGGCAAACTCCACTCTGGAAGTTAATACAACATGGTTCTAATATTAGTTTTCAATCCACCCTCATTACAGTATAGGACTGGTTGGTAAATAATCCATTTAGATGTGTTTTGTGGGGGTTTGTTTTGTTTTTCTTTTTTTTTTCATTTTTATTGACTTTATTTTTTTCAAGCAGTCTTAGATTCACAGGCACACATGCATAGCATCCCTTATTACCAACAGCTTCTGCCAGAGTGGTTCATTTGTTGCAATTGATGAACCTACATTGACACATCATAATCACCCGAAGTCCAATGGTCCCCGTTGATTTATAGTCACCTCCTGCTTCATTACCTTGATCTCATGTTTCTGACCTAAGCTACCTGAATCTACTTCCTTTGATGCAGTTGGTTGCTTGTTTCAGGAGCAATATGCTAATTGAGATTCTCAGTATCTGTATCTGCAATTGCTTAAGGTTGAGTGGGACTATCAGGTCATGGCTCATGTGTTCACTATTTTGATACTGGCTGTTTCTTTTCCTAATGGCTATTGCACCTCATTTCACAAGCTATTTGGGTGCAGACACAGAAAAAGAAGATGGGCAAGTTTATATAGGTTGTAGCTTAGCTGTAAACTGAAAAAAAAATGACAAAAGGGAAAGGGAAAATTGTGAATGCATCCTTTTAGTGACAAACATTAAGTCTATGTTGGCAAAGGAGGAAGTGAAGAAAAAAAGAGGCTGATGGACAGGAACAAATTGGGAAGCACGCTCTGGAAAGGCTAGGTTACATGTTACTTCTAAAAAATATTCCATTTTTTCCTGTGTGTTGTAAATTAGGACATTGGTGAGAGCGTTGGAAGGTAATCTCCCACAAGGAGAAGTTGTTTGAGCTGATGTTACATTTGCTTTCAGTAGAAATGTTGCTGTTAATGCATAAATCAATAAAATGCTAGGAATTATGAAAATCATGTTGGAAATAAAATAATTAGGAGACTTTAGATAGTCTAAAAATTGAATTATGATGAGGAGGCAGGTTGTCACTTCTTATTAAGTGCCTCTATGTTTTTGGAAACAGGACTGTGCTGCTAGAATTTCATCCAGAGGTGGGCATGGAAGATAGCAGCTGAAAAGAAAATAAACAAAATATTTTCTCACCTTTAATCAACCTCAAAGACAATCATATAGTAATGGGTCATTCCATTTACTTAGCCTGCTCCAAACAGCAGAAGACTGGTTGATTTCCTTGAATGTTTGCATATCTAAAAATGTTTGGTTTGTTATGGAAAAAATAACATATCACCCAATATTTCTTTCTTCTAAGGAAATGTGGCTTCTAAGTTGTCATGTGATACAAAAGGGGGAAAATAAACAGATAAGGAAGTTTAACATATTCTAAAAATTTTTATGATAAAAACATCTAAGTATAAGGGGCATGTGTAATCAAAGCATGTACATCTGAGTAATAGTTAAAAATATGAATATGTCCCACTCCTGATCTCTTCCTAAGGCACTTTCTTGGACCACTTTGCCCTTCCCCATTCACACTACATTGACATACCTCTTGCCACCAGGTAAGTTATAACAACTGAACACATCACATGGGAGTCAACTTCATGATGTTTGAATAATCTAAAGTCTCTTAAAATTTACAGCAGAGGCACTAGTTTGAAAGAAAATACGTTTTGAGAATCAAAGCAATGCCCTGAAGGATTTGAGACATAAAGTTAATGCCATAAAAAATACATTTGGGAGAAGAGATGAAAACCAGGATGAACTCGCCCCTAAATAATGATTCTACAGACTGGCAGAGGAGGAGTTGTTGCCAAGGCAAAGAAGGGAGACCATCAGTGTGTCCCTGGTGAGGATGCTGTGTCTCACCCCCTCACCTGAGGTTCAGAGCAGTTGAATTTCTCAAAAGTTTATGTAAATTAGTAGTGCCCCAGTGCACTGATTTGTGCACATTGAAAGGAAATTAATTAAAAGGTGGCCGGCAGGGTGGGACTGGGTGAAACTGGCCAGACACACCCTGGAGCCAACCTCCCATGGTCCCTCCCCTGCCAGCCATGCCTGGGGCTGTACCATGGCACAAAGTGCATCTGCAGAGTGAGCGAGGTCCCTCTGGTAGGTGGGGTCCCTCAGCCTGGCCTGCGGGGATCAGGCCAAAACCAGCTCTCTGACATCCCCTGAGGGGCCTCGGATTGCAAGAGGATGGTTCTTGGGTGACACACCCTGGAATCGAGCTCCCTCCTCTCTGGTTCCAGGGTGCATCACCTGAGAACCACAACTGCCAAGTCACCGCAGCTCAGTAGCTCGTGCGTTGAGCATCTGCCCTCTGGTGATCAGTGCATGTCATAGCTACCGGGTGGACAGGTGGACGGTCGCTTAGCCTTCCATACACACACACACACACACACACACACACACACACACACTAGAGGCTTGGTGCATGAAATTCATGCACGGGGGAAGGGGTCCCCTCAGCCCAGCCTGCACTCTCTCCAATCCGGGACCCCTTGGGGGATCAAGCCAAAAGCGGCAGTCAGACATCCCTGTCACAATCCGGGACCATTGGCTCCTAACTGCTCACCTGCCTGCCTGCCTGATAGCCCCTAACTGCCCCCCCTTCCAGCCTGATCACCCCTAACCACCTCTGCCTGCCAGCATGGTCGCCCCTAACTGCCGCCCCCCCATTGGCTTGGTTGCCCCTCACTGCCCCTGCTGCCAGCCTGGTCACCCCCAAATGCCCCCCGCCAGCCTGGTTGCCCATCACTTCCCCCCTTTGCCAGCCAGGTCACCCCTCACTGACCCTCTGCCAGCCTGGTCACCCCAAGCAGCCTGCTTGTTCAGTCGTTTGGTCATCCCTCGCTAACTCCCTGGCCAGCCTGGTCGCCCCCAACTGCCCCCCGCTGGCCTGGTTGCCTCCAACTTCCCCCCTGCTGGCCTGGTTGCCCATCACTTCCCCCCTCTGCCAGCTAGGTCACCCCTCACTGCCCCCCCTGCTGGCCTGGTCACCCCACACAGCCTGCTGGTCAGTCGTTTGGTTGTCCCTCACTAACTTCCCTGCCGGCCTGGTCACCCCACACAGCCTGCTGTTCAGTTGTTACTGTGAGGGTGTCATGACCAATTTGCATATTACTCTTTTATTAGTATCGATATAAGTCCGTAATTTCAATTACATGTTATATGCACTAAAAGTGTTGGATTTTTAAAATCCTCATTTTTATAAGGGTAGAGATTTGAAAAAATGAAAGCAGAGTATGGAACCTGTGCCTTGCCTTGCAGGAAAAAAATGCCTTTGCTCCTCATGACTGAGGAACAGTCGATTGAAAATGGCTACAAAATGCAATCAGGCAAACACACCAAATGCAACCTCATAGAGTTCTGCTTCCTGACGTGGCACAGGAACTTTACCAAATAAGATGAGATCATTTCCTAGAGAACTGAGAGCCATGGCCCCTGGAGGCCCTGCTGGTTGAAATGGCAAGAACGCTGAAATAATCTACATGGACCAGCAAGTGAAGGATGGAGGATGCATCCTCAGCATGGATGCCTGAGGACCAGATGTTCCTGAATTCCTCCATGCCACATCTCATGCCCATATCCAGGCACTAGATCAGATCCTCAGAAATTAGGCAAACTATTGACATTGCAGGGAGTAAAGTTAATGGTTAACCGAGAAAACCAGGAATTGATCATCAAAACCGAGAACCAGAATTAATGGACATGAGATACAAATTAAAATCTTTCGTATTAAACATAAAGTAGATTTCTTTTTTCTATTCCATAGTTTGTGCTTGAGAAGTCAGCAACAGCTTTGAGTACACGCAAAATCCAGATCAATAGCAGAGACACATTATGGGGTGAATATTCATTTCTGTGAAAGAATTATTTACTTTATAAAGCAATGCACCAGAGAACACTTTTTTAAAAATCCAACACTCAGTGTATATAATGTATCATTGAAATTATAGAAATTTAAGTTACATAAACCTCAGAGGAAATCAATTGTCCAAAACAAGCCTTTTTGAGACCTGCCATTCTTTTGGATTATCGACAAAACTCAAGTACCCACATTCTTGTAGAGCTGAGGTTACTGGTGCCTTTCAGTTAGGATATAATCAGAAATAGCTCACATTAACATGAAGGAGCAATGGACAGACCCAAGGGTATGAGAAAGATGGAGCAACCTGCTGAGATGTGATGGCAGTCCTCAGCCTTCCACTGGTGGCATCTGAAGATGGGAAGTGATCAGTTTTTGGATGAAGACATAAGAACCACATTTAATACAACGTGAGTATATTCCCAGACAGAGAAATACAAGTTTCTATGTGACCACGTTGGAGAGGCACTTCACCCAATGTTAAATAGTCAGGGGAGGCTTCTCTGGAGAAATAGCACTGAAACTGAGACTTAAAGAATGTACAGAAATTAGATAGAGAAATGAGATCATAGCAAAGAGTGCTCCAAGCAGATAGAACTGTCCAGAGGCAACAGTAGAACTCACCAGTATTTGTTGAATATGCTAGGCCCTATGCTTTACACACAATTTCATTTCATCCTCACAACACCCCAGTGGGGTGCACAGTATTATTAATTCTATTTCCCCACATAGGAAAACTGAGGAGTGGTGAGCTTAGGATCTTGCCCAAGAGGATACAGCTGGTAAGGAGTTGAGCATAGACTTGAACCCAAATAGTCCGGCTCTTGAATTCCCATGATCAACCACTATTCTTCACTGCTTCTTACTGAGATCCAAGCAATACATCTAATGGCTCACTCCAAGATCTGAAGTAAGTTCCATTTGCTAGGAACTGATAATAAGAAGGCCAGGGAATTGGATTCAACAATGGCAGGAAATGAAACAGAAGTTAGTATTTATGACCAGATCATAATTATATATACCCAATACTTAAGATTTCATCAGTCTTTGCTGAGGATTTGGAAGCTGTGGGATTCAGTGGAATGGGCCTAGGCTTTGGTGTCAAGCAGACATGAGTTCCAATCCTCCTGCTTCTGCTTAGAAGCTAAGCAATTTAACTTAAGCAATTTCTTTGAACTCCTTGTATATTTTCTCCTATGCTACCATCTGTGCCTTGGAGATTATAATAGCGACACTGAAGAGTTGTTGTGAGGATGGCATGCTGCAAAGTACACGAGTCAGTGTCTCCCTTTGTTTCCCCTATTGAAAGGAGCAGAGCAGACTGACTATCTCTGGATGGTTCAGCCAACTCAGAGCAAGAACTTGAACAAAAGTGAAAATTGACCCACAAATTTTAAAATACTGCCCTTGATTTAGAATCCAAACCTCAAATTTTATTGAACCAAAATGTACACGCCAAGGACAGTATTGTCTCGAGGAAGGCCACTAGAGTAGAAATCGGGAATGGGAGAACTCCACCACAAGAAAACATGATGCCCCTTTCTCTGAGCTTCAGCTTCCCCATCCGAAACAAGAGCAGATTGTACCTGATGACCTCTCTCTACCACTCAGAGCTTGCAGCTAAGCTCACTCAATGTCTTGAACATCTGAGCAGAAAGAGAACTAGAAAAATCAAATCGCTCTCTGAATAAAGCCAGGATTCTCAGGTAAAAACAAAAAACAAACAAACAGGTAAAAATGGTTCTTAAAACAAAAAAAAGAGATATATAACTTTCTTGGGAGATGCAAAGAAGATTTGCAGGAAGATAGATGATAAGATGTATGGGCTTTGAAGCAAGTAGACATGCATCCTAACTTTATCTATTGTTTGCTATAAATCATCACCTCTTTAAATTAGTCTCTTCATCCATAAAATTAAAATTATAACCTTTTTTCATAGTTATGTTCAAATTAAAGGGCACTTGTAACTTCCAGTTTAGTCTTCATCCACAAAGAGAAAAATAAAATTTCTATTGATCACATTCCTCCGAGAAAAGTTAAGCACCCCTTCCTTTTTGCTCTCATCACCTAGGGTCCACATGGTGCATCATCAGAGCATTTATTTACCCCGCTGCCTCCTATGTGAGTGATGTCATCTATTTTGAGCTCCTGAGGACAGAGACTGTCATATTCACATTTTTGTCTAACTAGAGCCTAGAATAGTGCCCAGCATGTGGCAGTATTTCAATGAATGTCGGCTGTTCAAACTAATCTTACCTAATAATAGACAAACATGTAAATTGACCGTACCTCCGCTATGCCCACAGCCAATCAGAGTGAGTATGCAAATTAGAAGGCCAAAGATGGCAGCCGCCCAGCTGCTCCAGGCACAGAGTGGCCAGGTGGGGCAGGACACCTGCTGTGAGAGGGAGGGCGGGGGGCGGGGAGAGGGGTGCGAAGGGATCTACAGGAGTGGAGTACCACAGCAAAGACAAGACTGCAGACGCCAGCCAGAGTCTGCAGTGAAGCAGTGAAGAAGAAGATGGCGGACTCCGGCTGGAGTCTGCAGCAAAGACGAAGAAGGCAGACTCTGGCTGGAGCAAAGGCCTGGGTCCCAGGTACCGGAGGGAAACTGGTGCTGGAAGCCAAGGGAAGGAAGGCCTATTGCACGAATCTCTTCGTGCAAGGGGCCTCTAGTAAAGAAATAAAATTAAAACAATGAAATTGCATTTTTCACCTAGTAGCTTGGTAAAGATTTTAAAAAAGATTTACACTTAGTGCAGACAAGTGCACATGAACTAAACAACCTTCTTTAAAATCAATTTAGTAATATGTTTCAAGATGCTTAAAACCTTGGACCTTTTGATCCGGTAATTCCATTTTAAGGTCTCCATCCAGTGGAGAGGATAGGCTGTTTGCCAGGTGAAAAGGCAATGCATGCGGGGAAAAGGACTGTACAAAAATACACCAAAACATTAAAGGTGACCTTAATTTTCCATTTTAAGCTTCTCTATATTTTCCAAAATGTATTTATTGATCATGTAAAATTATATAGCAAGATTATATAGTACTTTTATTGTTATATGAGATATTTTTACAAGTTTAAATATGTAATCCTAAATATATTATAAAAGATATTAATGTTCCTTAAATACATAGCTTCTTTTATTAACCCCAAGATCCAATGTAACATCTTGCATATTGTAGGTATCTTATAAATTCATATACATATATCATGATTTTACATGAGTATCAACCTAGTCCTTAATTAATCTTTCTTCACTCTCTAAATTTAGAAGTGTCACTTACATATTTTTTCTGGTCATTTAATTTCCAGAGATATGCAAGTGTCAGCAGATTTATTTTCTCCAAAATAGAGTAATGCTCCAGTTAACTGCTGTCCAGATAGTTTTTATTAAAAAGTAGCACACTTCCCCCTGTGAGATTTCAACATCACATGCCAGGAGGAGCTGCAAAGTTAACTAGGTTACAAGGATCTGTTGGAGTGTCTGCTCATTGCTGTGTTGGTGCTCAAGTAAACACAAATGATGTTCTCAAGTGAAAAATAAACCAGTATTGTGGCTCTTCTTTCTGAATGGAGCTTTTTAGGTAGAAAAATTACACTAAAATTCTTTTCTTTGTTAAAGAAGCCGGCGTTTACTTGGCCAGCTTTATTTTTGCTGGGAGATTTCAGCCTTTCAACAGAATTAGCCACCATTCCATCTTTTGAAATAGACATTTCCCCTGTCACCTCATGGCCTCTTCATGAAGTTTGTTACATCAAGTACCCAACTTCTTATATTTTCATAAGATTTCCACTATATTCTTACTTCCCTCAGGCCCCAACACTGTAAGTGTCTCCTCCCATAATGAAAATATTTTCTTCTCTATTATTCTTTTGAGCTGTGATTCTGCTTATCTCATTGCCTGAAGTAGCAATGCCTTAAAAAAAAGTAATTCATACACCCGCTTCCTCCAACTTCTGAACTCTTGCTATGGTAGTGAAAATATTTATTTTTTGAAAGTTACCAGTCAACTCTTATTACCCAACTCTTATTTTCCATTCTTCAGCTGCCTTCACTTCTCTGTTTAACATTGTTTGCTCTTCTATCTTCTGGGCACCTATCTCTTTTCACAGATGTTTGGAAAAGCAGGATGTCAGTGACCAAGGAGTTGAAACTTCACCCTTGTCCCCAAAACGCTATGTCAATAGCAAGCAAAAGTTTAAAAGTGAATTTTGTTTTGTAAAATATTTACACAAGTTAAGCACAGGTATGCTTTCACTGTGATGTGAAAAATGAAAAATAAAACATATGTACATGAAAGTGTTTTTATACTCTGCCCTCTACACCAACCCATCCCACTCCTCCTCACTTAGCTAAATAACCTGGTGGGTATTCTTCCAATGTTTTTTCTATGTATCAACATTAATATATTGGTATATATATATATATATATATATATATATATAAAATAAATGATACATGCATGGGTTTTTGTAACAAATGAGCTCATTTTTTCTCCTTAAATCTGTGTATTGCTTTAAAACTAAACGGAAGCGCCACTAAGAGTAGGAAGAAGAATAGCATGAAAAGTGGGGAGACACAAAGATGGACAGATGGCTTGCCTTTATGCTTAAAATATCTTATGAACACACAGGCATAGTTAATGTTCATGCCACACAAAGCTTCTTAAATTTAGCAGAGGATGATTAAGTGCAGAATTTTGGATTTGGATTTCTCTTTTAATAGTCTTTTTGTTGCTGTTGAAAATGAAACCACACACAGGGAAGTTAATTTCAAAGGCATCAGTTAAATTCAATTGCAGTTTTTATGAGATTTGAAGAAGAGAACTTACATCTATATGTCTTTATTTGAATAAAAGGCTTTACTTTTTAAAAGGTATGAAGTTGAAAGTAGTTACAGTTAAGGAATAGAAAGAGAGCATCAGAATTTTAGTACTCTTTTTTTTTTTCTTTTCATATTCTGGCTGTGTTGTCCAAGGTGATTGGATTTCACAATCCACACAAAAGCTATAAATGTCTTTACATGTAGTAAGTCTTACCTAGCTCTGTGGTAACATGCCTTATACAAAGTAGTAAAAGCTTTGAACAAGATGGCATCTGAGAATAAGGAGATTTACTAATCGTCTAGAAAAATGAAACATCCTTTGAAATGAATTTCAGAAGATGAAGAAAGATTTGTACTACATAGAGGATTTCAGTGCTCAGGTTAAAAAGAAACTCATGTTGAAAAGACTTTAGGGGATTTTTCTATGAACTAAATAATTAGAGATTGATATCTTGTCAAGCACTCTGTTAAGAAAAAAAGGAAAAGGGTATAGAAGTGTTACAGAAGACCAGAGAAAAACCAAACAATGCTTAGAGAAAGGGAGTTACATTTTATTATTAAATTCTACGCAGGCCCAGAGAAAAATGTGTCTTTCAAATTCTGGGCCCCCCAACATGGAGGAAACTTTTTCTATTTATACTTTTTCTAGTTCTTTGTGTCCCAAATTTGGAAAGAGACGGTCCTTCTGAGTAAGAAGGCCTGTGTGTTGGGTAGGGGCCATGAGACCATATCTCAAGGCCTGGCCTGGTGCCTGCACAGAAACTCTGTCTAGGGCATAGATTATGGCCTCTCTGGAATGGGAGTAGTCTTGTTTTCCTTATTATTTAAGCAAGCAAGCATTTACAGAAGCCAAAATAGCAGGGTTAAAATTTCAAACAGCAGTTTTTATATAAGATGGGTGTTTCAGAAGGACAGATACTAGAAAGGGCAAGTGGATTTAAAATAAGATTAAGCAATATTCTATTATTACTGAGATAATAGTTACCAAAGAGCTAGAGTGTATTATTAATCATGTTGCATTGAAAGAAATGAACAGATGATGTGAAGATGACCATTAGCTATTACTTACAGAGATTAGAAAAGAGAGATTTAGATGCAACATTTTATTAAAAAGACACAAAAGTGAAAAATACTTTAGAATTTAGGGACCATTAAAAAATAATGCATTAATACATGTTTAATGAAGGGTTGAGGAAATTGGTAACTTTTGCTAAGGGCTTGAAGACTTATGATGGCCTAACCCTCAGATGCATTCAGTAAAGATAGCATTGATTGATATTTTTCTCTCATTTATCCTTATAAACATGGCTGTAAAGACTTGTAATTAGTAACCTTAAGATTGGTAATTCTCATTTTAAATATTAAAGTTGATCAGTGTATGTACTAAGAGCATTTTAAAAATATGTCAAATAATTGATTTCAGTTTTAATGATGTGTTGCTTGCAAGGCTTTGCAAGGCAAGTGCTGAGAGGCTATTTATTTCTTCCCAGGTAAGACCCTACCTGCTTCCTGCCATCTATAATAATAAAAGCGTATTATGCTAATTAAACCAGACGTCCTTCTGGATGACCTTCCAGACAAAGCTGGGGCTGCGAGGGAAGGTCCCGGGTGCTTGCCGGCGGCCAGAGGGAAGCCCGGGTCCCGGGTGTCAGAGGGAAGCCGGTGCTGGCAGACGGGGAAAGGAAGGCCTACTCTTGCACAATTTTTGTGCATCAGGCCACTAGTATTAACATGAATTCGTAATCTGCATAGGTGGGTTTTCCACAGGTTTGGGTACCTAAAACAGGAATATGACACACATTTATTTTCTTTAAAAATAAAAACATAGTATTATTGAAGCCAAGAAGGCTTATATTTACCATTTATCACTGTCCAGTTAAGATACAAATTAAGATGCAACTTAGAGAACATTTTGAATACATTAAATTACTAAGTGCAGATAGGTAGCTCTTGAAATCTTGGATTCTAGCCTTATATTGTCCCACCACTCTCATCCAAGATTTGAACTCTTATCAGCCTAATTAGTGCTTACGCAGGTGAGTGTACGCCTAAGGAGTCCTCCAGGAGATTTCGATATGAACACATCCCATCACCACAATCAAATGAAAACTACTGCTTCGATGCACAATAAAGCGTAATTGAAAAGGAAAATCAGCATGGCTCAGTTTATAATCTTGACCCAGTTCAAACACCATCATACGATTTTTTTAACCCATCTCAAACCAGAAGCTCTCTTTCTAGGTGCAATCCCTTCCTCATGCTTTGCAGGCACTGGTCCTGTTGTTTCCTTAATCCGCACTTCTTGTCCCTGTGAGTGGTCACGTTACCCAGCCCTGACCAATCAGCTTATCCTGTCCCCCTGGCAACAGGGGCTCCCAATGAGCCATTGAGAGTACTTGCCAGGATTTTCTGCCAGAGCCACTTTCTCCACTGAGGATATGAAGCTGGTAAGGTGTGTCTTGAGCTGAGCAGCCCTCACAAAGCTCTGCTTTATTCTCGATTCAAACATTCTAGAATTTTTGGTTATACTTATACTGGTTTGGACTGAGTTTTTAATTTCTGGCAAATGAAAAGGCCCAAGACACACATCACACTATAGTGGGTAATTACTTACATTATTTGGCTATTTTCTTCATCTATAACATTTGGACAGTGGCATCTACCATGCCTGTGCACCATGAAATAATTGTCAGACCTAACATTTTAGATGCAAAGCATTTATTATCTTATAACAGGTTTTCAAAATGATAAATGTCATAAAAATCCCCCTAAAATAAATGTTTTATTAAGACCATAACTGTAATCCAGACTAATTTTTTAGTATTATATAAAAATATTTTGTACTGTATTTCTTTATCCTTAATGGGTTATTTTATTGTCATGTAATTTATTGCTCATCAGCAAAGCAAAAACTTCAATCTATTCATAAACCGGTAATAACAATGAATAATTATTTCTTCATTTACATTGCTTAATCACATAATAGTTATATGCTAATAGTTTTCATCCAATATTGAAATTATATTTTAAATTTCTAATTTTCTGGTACAATATGTATCAATACCTCTCAAACTTATCAGTCACCTGGGAATCATGTTAAAAATGCAGATTTTGATTCAGTATATCTGGGGTGGGACCTGGCATATGGTATTTCTTTACTTTTTTAATGTTTACTTTTTTCAGCTTTGTAATTCACATATAACACTGTGTAAGTTTGAGGCATGCAGTGTGATTATTTGATACACATCTATATTGTGAAGTGAATACCACGATAGGGTTAGTCAGTGCCTCCATCATCTCACATAATTAACATGTATGTGTGTTGAAAACATTTAAGGTTTAATCTCTCAGCAACTTTCAAGTATAAAATACAGCATTTTTAGTTGTAGTCACCATGCTGTGCATCAGATACCCAGAACTTCATCTTCCAACTAGAGTTTGTACCCTTGACCAACATTCTCCCATTTCCCCACCCCGTAACCCCAGGCAATCATCATTCTACTCTCTGCTTCTATGAGTTCAACATTTTAGGTTACACATATGTTAGATCCCATAGTGTTTGCCTTTCTCTGTCTGACTTGTTTCACTTAGCATAATGCCTTCAAGGACCATCCATGTTATCACAAATGGCAGGATTTCTTTTCTGTAAAAGCTGAATAACATTCCATTATATGTATCCATTAGTAGACCCTTAGGTTGAGTCCATGTCTTGGCTATTGTGAATAATGCAGCAATGAACATGTGGTGCAGATATTTCTTCAAAATAGTGATTTAATTTATATTCCCAGAAGTGGAATTGCTAGATTATATGGTAGTTGAATTTTTTTAAGAACCTCCATACAGTTTTTCATTTCCTTGATGATTTATGATGTCAAGCATCTTTTTATGTACCTGATGTCTATTTGCATGTCTTCTTTGGGAAAATGTCCATTCAGGTCCTCTGCTCATTTTTATTTATTTGTTTATTTATTTATTTAAATATATTTTTATTGATTTCAGAGAGGAAAAGAGAGGGGAGCTAGAGAAACATCAATGATGTGAATCATTGCTTGGCTGCCTCCTGCATACCAGCTACTGGAGACCGAGCCCACAACCCAGGCATTTGCCCTTGACCAGAAGCAAACCCGGGACTCTTCGGTCCACAGGCCGATGCTCTGTCCACTGAGCCAAACCAGCTAGGGCCTCTGCCCATTTTTAAGTCAGATTGTTGTGGAGTGTTGCTGCTGTTTTTTGCTCTGATTGCTGGTTTGCAAGTATTTCTAATAAGCCCCAGGTGACAGATGCATATTTAGGAAGCACCAAGGGTCTAGAAGAAAAGCTCCAAAATAATATAGGCACAAATGCAATGAGTTGTGAGTTGAATGATTTAAGATGTAGCCTTTGTTTTCTCATTTGAAAACCTATGTGATTATTACAAATGGCTCCCTGGGCTTTTGCTTCCTCCCCTAAGATGAAAATGTTAAAGTTTATTGTACAATAAATATATGCACACAGTGGATAGTTAATGAGTTATTGAGTGACTGACACTGGAAAATACCAAAGAATCCATGTCTTAGGATTTTTTAGGACCTATAATTCTAAATGGAAAGAAAGGGATGGATTTTTTTTATTAAATAACTGGCAGTAGAGCTTCCAGATTTATATTCAATCTTCATTTTCATATAATGGTGAATATGACAAATATATGTATAGGACCCTGTCATTTCCAGTAAAGAATTGAGTCTATAATTGAGTATTGTTCACAGTTGAGTGCCCTGGAGTTCATACTGAAAAGACAAGTTGAAATGGTAGGTGAATGATGAAACACATTTCTGACCAAATGACTATAAAAATATACACTGTGATTGTCAGTTAGAGTGGCTTCTTAAAAGCAGCCTACACTAGAATGGTGTCCACATTTCCTTTCTATATCCTTTGCAGTGCAGTGCCTCTGCAGAAAAATAAACATATCATTTTAATATAAAATAGACATCTCAGTACAAGATTGGTAGTAAGTGCATAGGTGACTTTTTAAGCCAAAAGACATTGCATTAGACTGGCAGGCAACATTCTTTCACCAAGAAATATACAAAATTCATCAAAATTCAGCCATGAAGTTTCAGCTAAGGAGTATTCCTTCAGAGCATAAAAGATTTTGACAGCCTCTGTTTAGGAGACTTTTAAAGTCAGAGTAATTCAGTGTATTTCACATAATATTGCAGTAATTGATGGATGGGGTTTTCCTGTCCAAAGTGGACTTTCAAGTGTTCAGTTGAATTGTTGACAGATTGATTTGACACACCCTTAAGGACATGCCTGAAAAACTGAAATTATAAGATCCACATTTTCCAGGGTTTCTGTTTTCTTGTGTGTTTTTTTGTTTTGTTTTGTTTTTGTGGGTTTTTTTTATTGTTGGTTTTTCTGTCCCTTGATCAATTAAACCTATTTTGGCTTTTAGTTACTAATCAATGTTCTAATCCCCACTACAACAATCCAAAAAGATATAATAGAGCTTCATAAGCATCAATTTGGTTGATTTTTCCCTATGTAAGGAAATGTGATCAAATGTATTTTCCTCTTGGGAAACCTGAGGTGGTTTTGGATTTTGAAGTTTATGCGCAGGATTTTTTATGAGCCCGAGTGAGCATTTTATGCTATCAGCAACAACATTTCCGTGAACTGTATCTCTGAACAAAAGAAAAACCTGAAGGTTTAAGATCAGTACATCATGTTAACTTTAACACAAATTCTAGCACAAAGTTCTATGCAATTTGAAAGATAAAGGTGAACAGTCTAGGAAAATTACCCACATGGTATAGCTGAGCCTGTGTCCATTCAGCTTCAAGGGCCATGATTCCTAGGGAATCCCCACAGAAATCATTACTTTAACTGGTGGTTTTGGAAACTGAGAAAGAAAATGCAGTGTCTAGATGTGAGCAGCAACCCAGAAAAAGACCATCAACTGGTTCTTTGTTTTGTTATTTAATTGGTTTGAGAGAGAGAGAGAGAGAGAGAGAGAGAGAGAGAGAGAGAGAGAGAGATTTGTTGCACTTATTTATGCACTCATTGGTTGCTGCTTGTATGTGCCCTGACAAGAGATTGAACCCACGACTTTGTTATTTTGGGACAATGCTCTAACCAACTGAGTTACCCTGCCCAAGCAATGGCACAGGTATTTGTGATATTTTCAGGAATCCTATTATTTTTGCTTTATGTTGCCTCTTTCTTTATATATATATATATATATATATATATATATATATATATATATACACACTAGAGGCCTGATGCATGAAAATTCGTGCAAGAGTAGGCCTTCTTTCCCCCCAGCTGCTGGCACTGGCTTCCCTCTGGCACCCAGGACCCAGGCTGGCTTTCCCCAGGCCACCTGCAGGCACCCGGGACCGGCCTGCTTCCCTCCGGCCCCGGCTTCGTCAGGAAAGACGTCTGTAATGACGCCGGAAGACGTCTGGTCTAATTAACATATTACCCTTTTATTATTATAGATATACAGTATATTTTTTTATTGATTTCAGAGAAGAAGGGAGAGAGAGATAGAAACATCAATGATGAGAGAGCATCATTGATCAGCTGCCTCCTGCACACCCCCTACTGGGGATAGAGCTCACAACCTGGGCTTGTGCCCTGACTAGGAATCAAACCTGGTTCCCTTCAGTCCATAGGCTGATGCTCTATCCACTGAGCCAAACTGGCTAGGGTTATGTTGCCTCTTTTTTAATCACAATTTTGAAAGTGGACTGCTGAGTTGAAAGGGAAGAAAAGCTGATGGAATGAAGTTATGAGTTTAGTTCTGTATGGAAACCTCCCTTATGTATCTCAGGACATAGCAGTAGATAGCATATAGAGATTAATGATTTAATTTAGAATAAATAGGATGATTGTTATTGAAGTACAAGGATAAATAGTGAATATTACCATATTGCCCAATCCATGAAAACCCAATCCTTTAAAATATTAAAAGTAACTATATATTAGGTAAAAGCAGTTTTATGTTCTTTTCTCTAGCCTTTTATTATTTGTGTTGTTATTGTCTGAAGATTTGAAGTAGATTGCTGAATCTTTTGGAAGTTTCTTAATCAAGATAATCCCATGTGGAATTTTTGTCACTTTATCATTATCTTATCTGGGAAGTAGATATAAGGCAAATAATACGTGAGGCATTTAGCATGATACATGGCACATGGCATCCATTTGGCATTTGCAAAATTATGTATAGCATGCTCTATAATTTCTACATTCGATACTGCGCAAATCAGAGACTTTTTGCATGTAAAATAAAATGTCTATAATCACCAACATAGAAAAGTAGGTCTTCAGGCCAAGCTTCATCATGATTATGAAATATTTAGATTTTTTTAAACACTGATGCAGAAACTCAATCTTTCCCCCTTTTAACAGATATGAGTGATTTTCAAGACAGCTCCAGTGGTAAGAACTGGGGACTTACTCCTTCAACGCACATGTGCTGAAATGTTCTGTTTCCCAGCTTTATAATTAGAGATTATTTCACAGTAGTTTTCAGCATAGCTAAAATTTAGCTCACTTAAGATATGACAGCCATCATCTCTTATTTTCATTAAACATGCACTAGAGCGGGTAGTTATAGAAATAAGATGGGAATTATCATACGAATGTTTAAAGATGATTGCAAAAGCTCTTGCTTAGAAAATTATGGGTTTCCCTTGGCTTAGCTTTCCTAAAATAAATCAGCATTGCTCCAAGTGGCAGCTTCTATTGCCTGGTATTATCACACTCGAGCTTTCATCTATGTCCACACACAAAAAAAGTCTTGATTTCAATAGTTCCAAAATATAAGATGTTTCTCACTCTTGAGATGTGTGGACAGTTGGCTGAGTGTGTTATCAAAGCTCACATTCCCTTGCATCATTTGCCTACTTTTCCCTCTCTGAAAGCGTCTCAGCTTAAATGTATCTGCCCACCGTACAGGCTCTTCAATGGCTTATAATTTCCTCTGCCTGGTAGCAAGCCTTTAGAGTAAAAATTGTTTAAGGAAAACTGTTTCTACTTCTGTTTACAAATAATTAATACGTTATCTATGTAGGTCCATCAAATAAATCAAGCTAGTTCTTTCACTGATGACCATTTCCTGTAGGTTCCATTTACCACAAGAAAGGGTCAGGCCATGTTGTCTGGCTGCCACGTTCAGTGGTAGTCCTGTCGGCATTTGGAGATTAAGAGTTCTTGGCTTTGATTCCTTGGAACCAAACAATGATACTCTGTGGATGACATGAGGTACTTAGGATAGGAAAATTCTCCTAGGTCTTGCTCTCCCATGATAACTGAATTGTTTCTATGTCTTCATTGCTGTGATATTCAAGGCTACTCCAAGGATATTCTTATCCGGCATGTCTCTGATGGAGTGATTCTTAAAGGGATCTTAAGGCAAAAATTATCCTACATTTTATCTGAGTGTCAAAACTCCTTCAGTTGGCTTCTGGAAAACAAAAGGGGTAGCCATAGAAATAAGGGCATACATCTCACTCTTCTTTCCCACTAATTTCAGTTTATGAAGCCAGAAAATAGTCCACTGATGTATCTTTAGCAATAGAAAGATAGTTGGGAGGTAAAATCAATAGGGTTTCATGTTCAGCCATAAGGAACAAAAAAAGATTGGCTCTTGGGTTTCTGGCTTGAGCAAATAATTGGTGGTTGGTGATACCATGAATTGGTTTGGGGAGCAATGTCAGAAGAGCAGGTTTTAGATGGACTGATGGGAAAGATGAATGCCATGTTGAACATCTTGCTCTTGAGATGCCTGCAAGACACTCAAGGGAATTTTCTAAGCAGCTCTGGGACTTAGGAGAAAGCAAAGGGTGAAGTTAAACTTTTAAGAGTTGTTATGAGAAATAAATTAGACAAAGCACATGAAGAGCCTAGTACTGTACCTGGAACATTGCAATCATTCCATAAGCGCATTATTATTGATAGTATTGGCATGTAGATGTCTGTGTTTCATGAACAAGGGGAGGGGAGGGTTTCTAGAAGAGCTAGTGGTCAGCCATATCAAATGCCTCTCTGAGTTAAAGTAGATTGAGAATCAACTTTCCTCAAATGAATTTGGATATGGGAGGGTCATTGGTGATCATGGGAAATGCTGGTGGGGTAAAGCAGTGGGGAGAAATAGGAGTGGGTTGGGGAGTAGAGAATAGAAATGTAACATTCAACAACTCTTTTGAAAAGCTTGGTTGCAAAGTGGAAGAGCAAGGAACTATAGCTTGAGCAATGTATGTATGACTTATTATTATCATTATTATTTAAGATAGGAGATAACTAGTATGTTTAAATATTAATTCAATAGTTAAATATCAATGGAGGAAGGGTGAGGTTGCAGGATAAAAATAAAATAAGAATTAGGGCAAGATCTCCCAGAGGGAAGAAAGAAACAAATGATAAACAAATAAGATAGCTGACACAGCCCACATAAGAGCTCACTAATTGATTTAGTCATTTCCTTTCTGTAAATGGAGACAGATTAGAGAGTATAGTTTCTAGGAATTTAGAAGTGAGGCATTGCCAAAGGGAGTCCTTGCTTTTCTTTTCTCAGTTTGTTGTATTTGTATATGAAGGGACATTAGAATATTTTTAGAACTCCCTTCACAGATAAAGTTTGTGTTTTTTTGTTTGTTTGTTTGTTTGTTTGTTTGTTTTGTGTGTGTTTTTTTAAATATAATCTCACTCATTTATGGAATATAATGACCAATATAAACTGATGAACAAAAATAGAACCAGAGACATAGAAGCATTGAACAGACTGTACAACCTATGAGGGAAGGCGGGGGCAGGGGGTGGTGAGGGGGTAAGAAATCAACCAGAAAACTTGTATGGATGTATATGAGCAAAACCAATGGACACAGACAGTAGTGGGGGGGGGGGCGGGCAATGAGGTCTTGTGTTTGGGAGAGAGGGTGGCAGGGGAGAGGTCAAAAAGGGGAAAAAGGAGACTCATGTAATACTTTAAACAATAAAGAATTTTTAAAAAGAAGGTTAGTTTTAATTCACTTTATGAGCTGGGGGTATAATATGTGTTCTAAATCTATATCTTGCCTGTGGCTATGAAAAAGAGAAGTAACAACTCCTGTTCATAATTGCTAATGCATTCCCAAATTTATTTGCACATTAAGAGGGGCATAACTTTGAAACATTTTTTAACGTAGTAAAGGGCTTTATGAGGTGTGTGAGAGGAAGTAAGTGGAGAGAAGGGTGAAATCATCCTATATAATAAATAGGTAATATGCAAATTAACCTTCATGCCCTCACAAGATGTCTGCCTACGACCAGGCCTGCAGGGGGGTTAGTGAGGGATGACCAAACTACTGAACAGCAGGCTGCGTGGGACAACCAGGCCGGCATGGGGTTAGTGAGGGATGACCAAATGACTGAACAGCAGGCTGCGTGGGGTGACCAGGCTGGTAGGGGGACAGTGAGGCAGTCAGGCCAGTGTCGGGGGGTGGGGGGCAGTTGAGGGTGACCAGGCCAGCAGGGGGTGCAGCAAGGCATGACCAGGCCAGCAGGGAGGGCAGTTAGGAGCGACCAGGCCGGCAGGGGAGACAGTTAGGGGCAATCAGGCCGGCACACAGAGGTATTGAGGGGCAATCGGGGGGGGGGGGGGGGAGGGAGCAGTTAGGGGCGACCAGACAGGCAGGCAGGTGAGCGATTAGGAGCCAGCAGTCCAGGATTGTGAGAGGGATATCAGGGATAGGGCCTAAACAGGCAGTCGGACGTCCCCCAAGGGGTCCCGGATTGGAGAGGGTGCAGCCTGGGCTGAGGGAACCCCCCTCCCCCATGCACAAATTTCATGAACTGGGCCTCTAGTAGGTAACTATCTGCACATTGCCTTGTCACCAGTAGGTTAGTAATGGTGGAGGGAGCTGGAGTACAGGGAGCAGAGTTAGGGAAGGATGCCACTGACCAATCACATGATGTTGAGCAAGCTATCTAATGTTCCCTTTCATGTAGGTTACCCTGAGGATTAAATTAGATAATGAGTGTTCAGAAATATTACTATTATTACAGTGGAGTACTTACCTTTGCTAAATCTGCGATATGGACGGGCTACTTATTTTTGTAGTCACAAATGCACCTAACCTTAATTATCTTAATTACCTAAAATTAATTCAAAGTCATGGCAATTGGCTTTAATATCTAAAATAACTGAGCAGTAAAGCATTCTCCCTTTTGTTCCATAGGGCATTGTCCCCTAAAAGCATCTATCTAAATCCTAACCATGCGGGAAGGGATAGACACTGCCTTTGCCTGTCTGTTTGGAGGCCTTTTGTTGCCTGTCCTGGTGTTCTGACCTCTCATTTATTATCTCTCTTTCAAGAAGAAAGCATGGAGAGGAAAAAAACAAAAGTGTTCTCAGTAGAAATATTTGACAAGAAGAGAACCTTAGCTTGGTTGTCAATGCCATATATTGAATAGCCACTAGCTTTTAGTCATTCACCTTGGCATTTAATGCTTTTGATAAAGACACATGGAAAAGAAAAAACTCAGAATCATAATGACATAATTGGTGTGGTCTATGTCTGGAAGAGCATGAGCAGAGCAAATGCCATCATCCTTCTTTGCTTCAGAACCAAAAACTAATGAGTCAGATTCACCTCCTTGCTTCAAACATGCCTTGGCTGAAGGTTAGTCATATTAATTCCTGTGAGTCAGCATACCATTATTCTTCCATATCATTTTTAAAATGTCAACAATTTCAATACTTGTAGACCCATGTAATAATATTCAAATTTTCCTCAATCATAAGAATCCTGCCAACTTGATATGTCTTTTTGGGTTAACTCTTTTTCTACCCCCCCAAAAAAATATTAGGCTGCTGAGAGTCTAGGAACTCTTGCTTTTGCCAGTCAGGGATTTTAAGTTGAGAAGCATGGAACATTGAAGAAGAAAAGAGGAAAGCCAGATTATGACTACAAAGAAAGTAATACCAGAATTGTGAATGAGTGCTTTTACGTCTACTCACATCAGTCTAAAATAAAGTGAGACCCCAGGTCTTTTTCCCCATTTTCCTTTCAAATTAGCCTTTTAACCTAAAAAAAAAATATCGGGCATCAATGTTGTCAGTTCATCTCTAAATGGTAAACATAAAAGCCACTGGGTGTTGTATCTGAGCTCGCATTTAAATCTTTCATAATACTGAATTTCTATAATGATGACCTAGACCAGTACCTCTCAGACTACAATAGGCATATAAATTCCCTAGGGCCTTATTAAAATGCAGATTCTGATTCAGTGGGTTTGGAATGATGCCCAAGATTCTATATTTCTAACAATTCCATAGCCTTTGGTCAAGGTGCACACATTGCATTAATAGGTTCAAAGTAAAATCCTTTCTTAGGATTCATCTCATTGCTTAACTATGTCAAAATTTTGTGATTCAGATTCCAATCTTCAATTTCAGTCCATCAGACTCATAATAAAAGTAAATTTTTTCATAGTATATTGATGATTAGCTAATGTCTAATCAAACATGAATATTATTCAGAGCTCATCAATTACCCAAGTCTTAATTACTGTCTAATCAAACATGAATATTATTCAGAGCTCATCAATTACCCAAGTCTTATTTCTGGGATGGGTCATTATGATGAATACAGAATTTTATATTTAATTGGTTTTTATTCTTCTCAGATGCCAATTTTAACTTGTTAGGTAAGTGACATAAAGGAAATCTGAAAGTAATGAAAAATATGACCTTGTAACCAAGAAGGAGTGAAGAGGTAGGCCACAGCAGAGGCACTAACAATCTGAAACACCACTTTTTAGATGAAATCTTTGGTACCAATGGCATTAATAGTAGATAAATAGCAAAGGCCTAGTTCAAAATGCCTAGAGTGTAGCAGAAAGGCTAGCATATACTAAATTCTCTAAAACAGTATTTTGTCAAGAAAGACCAGTCAGAGAAAAAAACATTACCATAGTAGAAAGAGGATTTTTACCAAGAGAAATATATTTCCCTGAGCCTCTTTCCCCGTAGAACATTGCAGCCACCCACACTCTCGATTGTCTTTTTGTCATTCTGCCACACTTGATAAGTCCTAACCTTAGAAAAACCCGATAGTCTTGTCTTCTCAGTGCCTACATTCAAGTGGCTGAGATTCTCTGGAGCAAATCATATCACCAGGTTGATTGATAGCACTTTCAATTTGTAATTCCCAGTCTCAGCTGAGCTCTTGACATCCCTTATGATCTTATCACAGTATTACAATCAGTGCATTCTGATCAGTACCTGCAGAAACTCTTTTTGCCTTTCACTCTCTTTAGATGACTGACCCTCCTGTGTCCCCTTAAACATCAGTGGATGGCCTTAGCTAAATATGGCTTGTATTTAGGATTGTGGGCTCTAAGAGCAAACTGTCTAGATACAAATTCAGGGATTCCAGAAATTTATCTAAATACAATTTATGAACAGTTCTGCGCCTCAGTTCTTTTTTTTATTTATTTCTTTATTGATTAAGGTATTACATATGTGTCCTTATCCCCCCATTACCCCATTACCCCCACTCATGCCCTCGCCCCCTGTTGTCTGTGTCCATTGGTTAGGCTTATATGCCTCAGTTCTTTATTGGCAAATACAGAATAATAGTTCCTGCCTAATAAGGTTATTATAAGTCATAAATAAGTACACATAAATCTTTTAAAACAGTACCTGCTGTCAATAAACCATCAATAAAAATTTACTATTATTCTAATTATGTTTTCACACACACACACACACACACACTAGAAGCCACTGTGTATAAATTCCCAACACCATATCAACAAATTTGTCTACACCCTCATGACCTCATCTAAACCTAATTTTCTCCAAAAGGCCCTACCTCCTTAGTAACATCATATTGAGGGTTAGGGTCTCAACATATGAAATGGGAGAAGACATCAATATTTAGCCTATAACTGAATCAACCTATGACTAACTGGCTCCCCACCATTCCCACCTAAAGTCCTCTAGGTGAGGTTACAAATAATTTCTGTTTTCCTAATTTTAGTGATCATTTCACTTGAGCTTTTCTCAGCATTTGACATTGACTGCTTTTTCCTTTGTCTTCTGTAACATCACACTCTCCTTATTTTCTTCTTACCTCCTTACCTTCTCTATCATCTACCTCATAGCTCAGGCCAGAAAGGTCACAAAATTCCATCACCAAGTCTGATGATTCTCCATTCTACATCTTTAAGTGCATCCACTTTCCCTACTAGGTAATGATGCCATTATAGGCTCAATAATATTCTTCTACCTCTCCATTTGAAATCCCTTTTTCTCTACACTGCAACCAGTGATCATCTTAAAACTCCATCCTTAAAATGTTTCCACTGCTGTTCATTGTCTTTAAGTTGAAAATTACACGTTTTACATTTTCTTAACTTTATTATAAGAAAATCACGTATATTTCAAACTAGGGAGACTATTATAATACATTTCCATGTATCCATCACCTAGCCTTAATAATTATTATAATTTAACCATAATTCCTTCATCTATTTTAACCATAACTCCTTCACTTATTTTCTCTTTGCTCAGTTATTTTTTATTACGATAAGATATATATAACATAACATTTACCATAAAGCACCTCATCCTATGGCATTAAGTAAACATTGTTGTACAACCATTACCACCTCCATCTCCTGCAATTAAATTCTGTTAACATGAACTGTACTCCACCCTGGGTCCATGGAGTCAAGTCACTCTGGCCTTTATACGGTTCCTTGTATGTGCCAAACTTGTTCCTTTCTCAAACCCTTCAGGCATGCTTTTCAATTCTGCTTAAAGGGCTCTTTCCCACCCACTTTAGTGGCCAAGTGCTACTCATTATTGAAGATATAGCTTAAACATTAGTTCTTTTTCTAAAAATGGATACTACACCAGGTTGCAGCTCCATGTTCTTGCTGTACCCCCTACTTCTGTACTTAGAGGCAATAAATACAGAAGAAGTGGGTATAGACTGCCTGAGTTTGAATCTGGGCTCTGTGTAACTTTCGGAAAGTCACTGTATCCCTCTGCATCTCATTTCTATCTGTAAAATGAGGATAATAGACCTGCCTCTAGGTTTTTGAGAATTAAGTATTTAGAACATGACCTGGAACTTGGTGTTACCAAAGTATCAGTAATTACTACTCTTGCTTTCAAGTTCTTGTGGATTTTGTGGAAGTTTTGTTAAATGTCTGGCTGCCCCCATGGAGCTTCTCTTGGTTATCATTGAATTTTCAGAGCTTAGATTGGTGCCTGTCACATCACATCATTGCTAAATTAATATTGACTGAAAAACAGAATGATGCCCTCAGGTTTCTTCTTATATATTACCAGCTAAGATTATTTTTGTTGTGAAGATCAAATTAAAGAATACATGGGTATTTTCTTTCTAAGCTTTAAATCCCAATGTACATCAAGATACTGTTATTGGGATTATCAGGCATAAACAAATGAAAGTAAAGTGCATTTGAAATGAAGAGGAAGCACATATTAAATTGTCACAGTACTTAAAACATATTTGTGTATCCCCAAATGAATTCCCTGAAATGCTAGTTTATGAAATAGTCAAAAGAAATAACAGGGAATTTTTACCTAGATTAATAAATTTGGGAAATGCTTCAAATAATTCTTTCTTTCCACATTTGTACTTTCACAATATACATACCTAATGGAGCATTGGAAAATAAAATGATCTAACTTCTTTTTAACCCAGAAATTTACCAGCTTATATTTTCTGTCCATAGAACTTATTTTTTTTTTTTTTGCCAAATACCTATTAATTAGCCATAGAAACTAAGCTTTATAAAATCTAGCTGGGTAAACTCTGGGATAAAAGTGATATGGTTTCAGCAAGAGCAGGGTCACTGTAAATGTAAGTGATCTAAGAATGCTTCAGGTACAAGTTGGAAAGTGAGCCGGAAAATAAAGAGAATAGAATTTGGACACACAAAGAGAAAGGAAAAAAGCATTCCACAGATAGATAACAAAATGTTAGCCACAGAAATGGGTTTAATTTAGTAAATAAATGTGGCCAAACTATATCTTGATATTAAATCTCATGGTCTTGTCAATATTTTTAGGATGTTCAGTAAGAACTATAGAATTATTTTTTTTAAGCTTCATGGAGAAGATGGGAATTGAACTAGCATTTAAGTAGAGGAGATTTGGGTAAGTGGTGGGGAGAAGAGAAGAAAAAATGTAAAGGGTTCTGAGAGGGAGAAGAGAAACGGACTGGCAGATTGGCATTCATTGAGAGCCTCCACTCAGTGCCTTCCTGTGTATTTTATCATTCAACAGCAATCTTCTAAAGTGGTTATTACTAACTCTCTGTTACAAATAAGCAACCTGCAGCTCAGAGGGTTTATGTAATGTGTCCAATAGCAGCCGCAGAGTTTCAATCGCAGTCTAAATGACATAGTCTTCCTATTACACCACACTGCCTCCTAAGTTCCACTAGACATTAAATGTACACACACTCTTCTGTCTTTGGTTGCCACGACTATCATCGGATCACACTCTCGATAATGTCACACACCCATACCTCCCCCTTCCATGTCGTATCTCCACACAGACATACAGAAAATGTGCTCATTTTTTTAGTATAATTGTGCTGTCCTGTACGGTAGCCATAGCCCTATGTGGCTATTGAGCACTTGAAATGTGGCTCATCCAAATTGGTATGTGCTGGGAATATAACATACATCTCAGATTTCCAAAACTTAGAACAAAAAGAATGTAAAGTACCTCATTAATAATTTTATATTGAATATAATACATATATATAAAGGATAATATTTTGAATATATTGGGTCAAATATACCATTGTTAAAGTTAATTTCTCCTGCTTCTTTTTCCTTTTTCAAGTAACTACTAGAAAATTTTTAAATTATCTATGCAGGTTATAATTATGGCTCATTATTTCTATTGTGCAGTTTTGGTATATAATAAAAACAGTTTTTGGTCGTTTTGTAGACTGTGCTTGAAATTCCCCAAATGTCTCCCACCACTGGGATTAATCCTTTAAAATGCAAGCCTTCTTTAATGTCTGACACATTAAGTCATTATCTTTTATTAATGAATTTATTAGAAATTAGCACAATTACCTGGAATGGGGCTGAGGCAGGGGAAAGAAAGGTTTTGCTTTCTTTTTTTTTAAAATATATTTATTGAATTCAGAGAGAAAGGGAGAAGGAGAGACAGATAGAAATATCAATGATGAGAGAGAATCATTGATTGGCTGCCTCTTGCACACCCCCTACTGGGGATCAGGCAGGCAACTCGGGCATGTGGCCTCAACTGGAATTGAACCCTGGACCCTTCAGTCCACAGGCCGACGCTCTAGCCACTGAGCCAAACCAGTTAGGGTGGTTTTGGTTTCAATAGAATCAAGTTCATGTAGAGAGAGAGGGGGTAAATGAATGGGTATTGGGTCTGGTGCTGTAGAAAGGTGCCTTGTTAGCAAGTTGCCGGAAAATAAGGAGCTCAAAGACATTAGAAAGAAACCACAAGAAGAAGAACTGCCACCCTGACCGTGTGTCCAGGATGAGCCCTAAATATCCATTTTCGTGACTTCTCTTTCAAGGACCAAATTTTGTTCTATGAAAGTTATGATCTTAATGCCAAAGACAGATATAACTTCATTATCTGATCCCATAACTCTGAGGAAAGCTGCATCTCCGCAGTCTGACCAGGGCTTTCTGGCAGCCCTCAGACTCATCGAACACCATTGTTCTCTGAGGGTGTTTGAGTTATGGGACAGCGGCAATGGTCACACCTTCAAAAAATAATTGCCAAGGCCCCTTGAAGCTGTTGGCTCAGTGTCTCACGGCCTGGAAAAGGAAGAATAATGGCAAACAGTAGGCTCTTACATTAGTTATTTTGAAGAAAATCGTCACTGTTGCTGGTATAGAGACTTCTCTTTCTATCCGTTTTCAAATAGCTATTTCATTAGACCTATACATTTATCCCTGCTGTCCAGGCATTTTCTTGGGACATTCTGATTGAAGTGGAGAAACTCAGTGTGTGCTTTAATTGCAATGTTAAAACATGTAGCCAGTAGTGAAGAAAATGCTACTATTTTAGTTGCTTTTGTTTTATGTAATTTAGCACTTCTCCTCTCTACTTCTCAAATAAGGGGCATTTAAAGGACAAAATGTAATCTAAAAGTGGGGGCCTGGAGTCTTATCTTTGGAAATATTGTGTTTACAGAAATAACAATACGCTTTGCATGTTGTAAAAATGAAATGAATTTAACTCCTTTAAGTGATGGAAAATGGTAGAATAAGGGTCTTAACCCTACATTAACTGTGTCACTTTGGGTCAATTACTTTATGAAACTTGTTTCTCTTCTGTAAAATTATAATTAAATCTCTCTCCTCAGGTTAGGGTGGAGGGAAAAAAACTGATGGACTACAAGTCATAACCCCTACACCACCTGGAACAAAATAGGCGATAACCTTCTTGGTGTTCTCACTTCATTTTTAAAGCAAAGGGCATTACTTCCTTCACCCAAATATCTTCATTCATGAATGAACTGTCCTAGAACAATTCAAAGTCTTATTGTTGAATTCCCAACTCCATTGTTCCAGCCACAGAGAATCCTTCTCTGGGAGACCTCTTGAAGGGCACCCCATGCCTGTACCCCAAAGGCACTCTTTTTTTGCCTCTCTTGCTTGCAAAATAAGAAGAAGGCAATATAAGCTTTACTCTTTCAACATTTGCAATCCCATCTCTATCTAGTAGCCCTTCCTGGAGAAAGCGGTCTTCATTTTGCACTGGTATCATTCTCTAGAGAGCTTTCCAAGACTGGGATATGATGGCAGGAGCAGAAATGTGGTCTCGGCCTCAAAGACTGTGGCATTTTCCTGTCCTGGCAAGTTACAAGACCACCAATGTGAGCGCATGAGTCAGGAAAATAAGTAGAACCTTCCAAAAATGAATCCGGCAGCCTCGGGAGGAAATGTTTCCCACTATTGGAGGTGCTCCAGCAGATGCTAGGAGACAACTTGTTTATTCACTGAATAAATAGTGAGTTTCTACTTTGCGTCTGGAATGGGGTATAGGGGATAGAAAGCGAATAGAAGACAAAGTCAAAGTGATACTGATCTAATAAGGGAGACAACTACAAAAGTCAGTAATGTTATATTTTGCTAACTGTGTGGGAGCAACCATTATTAGGTTATAGAAACACATAGGAGAGCAAATGATTCCTGATGAAGACCTCTCAGAGAAAAGAACATCCAAGTGAGATCCAAAGACAATCTGAAGGGGGAAATAGCAGAAGGAAAATGTGTAGACAGAGAGACAGCATTAAAAAAATTCTAGAATGGAGAGGCAATAAGCTACAACAAGAACAAAGTCTGAAGTAAAGAGGATCAAACTGATGGGAGTGGCAGGAAAGGAACCTGAAAAGATAAGCAAGAACTCGGACAGGGAAATTGGAAAAGTCCTATACACATGTGGAAGAGTTTAGATTTTACCCCACCTGAAGGCAGGATGCACTGGCAATTTTCATCAGATTTTGTGCTTGAGAGTCTGGCCCAGCCCTGAACTCTCAGGGGTTGAATGGAGACCTACAGGGTTCCTATCTTTACACTTCTAGTCCAGGGCAGGGCTTCGTCTGGCAAAGGAGTGTTGGCATGTCTGACCTGGGTGAGTGAAGGGAAGAGAAGGTTGTTCCAAACTTTCTGAGTTTTGTTTCTTCATTATCCTTTCTCTTAAAAATCCCCAGGAAAGGAAATTTTCCCAGCAGCCCTTACAGGATCTATAGAAAATTGAGAGCCCCATCAACCAGAGATCCATTTAGTATTTACCAATGTGGAAGGAATTTCTTTCCACAGAATCTGTTGGCATCCCAAAGATAGAATAATACCACTAACAAAAGAAAAAGGAAGTAGAACATATAAGAAAGATTCCCCAAAGGGGGAAAAAAAGCCTGTATTACTGACCTTTCCAGGAACAGTTTAATTTCTTTCCCCAACCCCCACCTCCATAGTCACAAAGACAAAAAGTTTCTAGTAGCGAGAATAATTCTTTTTTTTTCTCTAAATAACTAACTTCTCATAAATATAATAATAGTTAACATTAATTGAGCTTTAACTATGTGCCAGAAACACTTCAAATGTTGCATGAATTGCTTAATTTAAGCCTCACGTGACTGAGAGGTACTTGTCATCATCATGCTCATTTTATAGAAACATAAACTGAAGCTAAGAGAGACTGAGTAACTTGCTCACTTGATGTAGCTAGTAGCGATGGAGCCAGGGATTCAGACTCAGAATTTCAAACTCTACACATAGGCAGAACTTAAACTACCTGTGTCAGCAACATCTGAAGCACCTCATAAAGATTAAAATTCGTCAGGCCTATAGAATTGGAATTTCTAGGAGTCCAAGAATCATATATTTTAATCAGGTACCCAGAGTGATTCTTATAAATACTGAAGTTTGAGAAACATTCAACTCCCTCTACCATTCCAAAAGATACTAAATTGATTAAATTAACTGTTCTAGCCCTCTTGGGGAGAAATGATCTAAGGTAGGAATATTAGCTTTTGTCATCTTTGAATGTGGTTGCTTAAGCAGCAAAATTGTCAATTTGATGAGGTGAAATCTAGCACTACTCACCTCAGGGCTATATATAGGGAGCCATTTAATTATCTGGGCCTCAGTTTTATTATTTTTGAAATGGGAATAATAATTCTCAGGAAAGAGCTTTATGGCAAAAAGTAGGTAAAATTGTACCTGATATTTTATGTGGAACTGATCTAGCCTGAATCCTAATGCTTAAGAGATGTTTAATAAATGATGATGGCACCCTAGCCAGTTTGGTTCAGTGGATAGAGCATCAGCTGGTGAACTGAAGGGTCAAGGGATTGATTCTGGTCAAGGACACACACTTCGTTTCAGGCTTATTGAAGGCTTGATCCCCAACCCCTTGCCCCAGGTAGGAGAGCATGAGGGAGGCAAACCATCTATGTGTCTCTCTCACATCAATGTGTCTCTCTCACATCGATGTTTTTTTCTCTCTCTCTGTCTCTCCCCCTCCTTTCCACTCTCTCTAAAAATCAATGGACAAATATATTCAAGTGAAGATTAACAAAACAAAAGAAAAAAATGGTATTGGTGATTTTGATAGTCCAGCATCCTGGGCTATTCATTCTATTGTCTGCCCAAGTTTCAGATGGTGGGCAAAAAGCCTTGGTTTTTTAGTCAGACAGGTGTGGGTTCGAGTCCTTACTCTGTCAATCACTAGCTGTAAGACTTCAGGCATATTACCTAAGCTCTCTAACTTTTACCTTCTCATTCATGACACAGGGATAAATATCTCCTTCTTATAATTCTTTTAAGAATTCAAAGAGAGTATAGTCAATAATCCTATCTAATAAAAGAGTAATATGCAAATTGACCATCATTCCAACACACAAGATGGCTGCCCCTATGTGGACACAGACGGCTGCCACAAGATGGCCAGCAGGGGAGAGCAGTCGGGAGGGACCAGGCCTGCAAGGGAGGGCAGTTAGGGGTGACAAGGCTGGCAGAGGAGGGAAATTGGGGACAACTGGGCATGCAGGGAAGGGCAGTTGGGGGAGAACCAGGCCAGAAGGGAAAGCAGTTGGGGGGACCATGCCTGCAGGGTAGGACAGTTAGGGGTGTACCAGGCCTGCAGGAGAGGGCAGTTATGGGTGATCAGGCCTGCAGGGGAGGGCAGTTAGGGGCAAACAGGCTAGCAGGGGAGCAGTTAGGCATAAATCAGGCTGGCAGGGGAGTGGTTAGGGGGTGATCAGGCTGGCAGACAAAAGCGGTTAGGGGCCATAGGAAGGCAGGCAGGTGAGCAGTTGGGAGCCAGCAGTCCTGGATTGTGAGAAGGATGTCCGACTGCACGTTTAGGCCAGATCCTGTAGGATCTGGCCTAAACGTGCAGTCGGACATCCCTCAAGTGGTCCCAGATTGGAGAGGGTGCAGGCTGGGCTAAGGGACACACACCCCCGTGCATGAATTTTGTGCACCAGGCCTCTAGTCTATATATATAAAAGCCTAAGCGACTGGCCAACTGGCTGGTAGCTCTGACACACAATGACCACTAGGGGAAGACACTCAACATATAGGCATGGAAACATGGAACAGACTGATGAATCTCAGAGGGAAGGGGGGAGTAGGGAGGCAGGAAGAGATTAACCAAAGATCTTATATGCATACTAGAGGCCCTGTGTATGGATTTGTGCACCAGTGGTGTACCTCTGTCTGGCCTGTGGGTATTGGGCCGAAACTGACTCTCCGACATCCCACGAGAGGTCCCAGATTGCAAGAGGGTGCAGGCCAGGCCAAGGGACACCACCAGTGCATGAATCCATGCACTGGGCCTCTAGCATTGTAATAACCATGTATGGTGCCAAGGTGGGTACTAGATTTATTGGGGGAATTGCTTTGTAAGTTATATAAATATACACCTGAAACTAATATAATGTTGAATGTCAACTGTAATTGAAAAATAAAAATAAATAAAACAACTGTTTTAAAGCACACAGTAGAGTGTAATTCAGGAGAATTAAAATAAGTGCACAAAGTTTCTCCTCTCGTTTTAAAGCAGTCTCAGAAAGCAGTTTTTATCATTTTTGAACTGTGTTTTATTGAGTTCTAATTCTTTTCAAGTCAGTAATATAGTAATTTAGTAATTTCTTATTAATTTGTGGACTAGAACTCAAACATTATCCAAATATTATATATATATGGAGCATTTTCTCTACACTGATTTCTAATCCTTATTAGTCTAAAGGTAATTTGGCCAGAATTTTTTCCCTTGGAGAACTTATAGCTGAAGCTATATCTTTTCCAGGCAAGATATTGGCAGCCAAAAGAGGTGAGGCGACAGAAAATCCAGGTCAACTGCAAAGAAGATTAAGTAGTTGGAAAATGAGATGGGGGAGGGGGGGGGGCGGTGATTTAAAAAATAGGAATTGTTTCTTCTGGAGATAATGAGGATGATTCAGTGATGATCATCAAGCACTCCAATGTTTATGCTACAAGATAGGTGCTACAGTTACCCTCCACTTCCACTGAGAACAAAGGGCTCTGGGCCTAATCATAGCCTGAGGGATTTAGAATAAATATATGAAAGATGATAGTGAGAACAGAGCAGGCAGGTTCCTCTGAATTATTTCCCATTATCTCTTATAAATCTTCCTGAATCATAATTGAAATGTCAGACTTTGGCCACATGTAATTACTTCTCTAAGCTTCATTCATTCACTCAACATGCAATGGGGGAGTGCTATTTCTGCTCCAAGCACAGTGTGCTCTCTGGAGATACAAGACCCAAATGGACATGGTCCCTATCTTTGTGGCATTATAGTAGAACTGGAGTATATGCTGTGTACAGGTCCTTAGAAAGGAACTTTTCAATATCATGTCCTCATTTGGGAACTTTGGAACTTTCTGCATCACCCTACTTGGTAAAGACAGTTAGTTCTAAATTCCTTAGTATGTCATTCAAGACCATTTAAAGATCTTACTCTCCTTTCCTAGTCTTATCCTTCAATATCGCCATAACATACCCCAGCTACACACAGTTCCTCTTGTACCGTAGGGTCTGGCCTAAGCTGTTTCTTCTGTTGGCATGCTCTGCTCCCCACCATCACCAAGCCCCAGGGAATGGATAGGATCTTCCTATCACCTAATGATCACATGTAAATTCTGTATGTCAGTATCACTGATAGAGTGTGAGTCCTGAGAAAGTAGGAATCATGGAACATCATAGTGGTCTAGTGGTTAACAAAGGGTGTGGCTTGTATTATAAGATCAATGTGTGGATGATCAAGATAGGAAGGGAGAGAGATGAAGAAGGAAGGAGGGAGAGAGGATAGAAAGGAAGGAGGGAGTCTCAAATGATAGGACAATATTTCTAAATCTTAACTGCATTTCTTTCCCAAAGGCCTCTTCCACCCCTTGCACAACCCACCCACCTCTACATCTGCCCTCAGCTTGTAACCCACTATAGAAATTAAAACAAAAATAAAATCGACTTGAGACAGAAAGACTCAAATACACACCTACAGAGCAAGTTGTTATACTAGCAGATTCAGATAAATGACCGTGGCTGAGAAAAAAGGAAAAGGTGTAGCTCTCAGATCAGAGTGGACGACACAGAAAAACCTTAAGGCTAGTAGGACTAGAGTTTAGAAAGGGAGGTGAGGCAGGACCTTCCTTCGATTGTACCTGGGAGTTACAGCCAAACTGACTTAGTTCCACATTGTTGTGCTTCCTCACATCCAAGGAGAACCAATTGTCCAGAGTCAGTCTCCTGCCCAGAGTGCATCTGTTTGGAGATAACTGGTCAGGGTAGTGAAGATGCTGCCCTGGTCTCAGCCCACCTAGAGCATCCTAGACTTTTGTAATCCAGAATCTTGCATGAGGGACATTGTAGTGCAAACCCTGATGGTTAGCTTTTCTTCTGGTAATGCACTGTCCTGACTTACACTTTGATTGTGAGGCATCCCCTTCAAAAAGGCATTCACTTCCAAGATGAATATCTTGAATAAACACAAGACCAGCCACAAGACAAGGTAAAGGCCCAGGTGCCGCCCCTTTACCCCCACTCCCATCCTTGGTTTTAGAGATCTTTATTGATTTCCATAACTGACCAGGCCTGATTGAAATTCCCACTCTTGTGTTTTAAATTCATCAATAAAGAGTGAGCCCACAAAACACTGGGCCCCCATCCTTGACCCCAGTAAAAGCAGAACCCTAGGCCTGCACTGTACCTGTGACCTTGTTAGGTGACCCCAGGTAAGCCATGTAAGCATCTTGCAATCCTAATAAGAACCATAAGGGCTGGTCCAGCCACAATATTGGTTCTCAACAGGCTGAGATCAGCACAAAACAGGCATTGACCCCTGTGGCCTGAGAGTGGTGTGAAATAATCCAAAATTATCCATCCTGAGTTGAATTCAAAATACTTCTAACAAGGAGCATAATTACTGAGACTTCCTGGATGGCCACCAAGGTCCCTTTTAGCCTTGTCCTGCAATGGATTTTGTGAAATGTGAGAGGTCACTCCTCTGACCACCAGAATAGGCATCAAGAAAGTTAACTGAGAGCCTGTATTAGTTTCCTAGAACTGCCCTAACAAATTATCACAAACTGGGTGTCCTAAAACAACAGAAACTTATCATCACACAATTCTGAAGCCTAGAAATCTGAAATCAAGGAGACAGCAAAGCCATGCTCTCTTTGAAGGAGCTAGGAAGAATGTTTCCTTGCCTTTGACCTTCTGATGGTTCTTGGCAGTCCTTGAAGTTCATTGGTTGTGGCAGATTACCTCCAACCTCAGCCTGATAGTCACATGACCATTTTCTCTCTCTGTCTTGTCTTATGAGGACACTAGTAATTGTGTTTGGGGCCCACCCTAATCCAGTGTAACCTCATCTTAACTTGCATCTTAATTACATCTCCAAAGACCCTATTTTCAAAAGTCATATCCACAAGTGCCAGGGTTTAGGACTTGAGCATATCATTTGGATGACATAATTCAATCCATGACAGAACCCTAAATGCTACTTCTTATCGCAGCCTTCAGTAAAGTGGCAGATTAGATGCTGCTGTGTGATAACTTACTCTAACACAACTAGTGGGAAAATCCCCATCCAAAAAAAATGACTCAACTGCATTAGAATTTCCCAATCAGTGTTCTACAGAGTGCTGTTTCTAAAGATGTAATTAGCTGTGCTGTGACTCAAGGGTTATGTTTCTACTAGGATTCCAAATAGAGATGCAAAACCAATTGATGAATTATACTATGTTTAATGTTAGATATCATTTATTAAATATCATATATAAATATCGTATATTATATCACAAGTTTATATACAAGAGATTTTCTCTTATGTAATTATAGGAACTGTTTAAGAAATCTCTGTAAAGTTGTCATTTTGTCTGTTGTTGAAGCTTGAAGTCCACAGAACATGTCATCAGGAAGGAGAGATGGATGAACAGTGGGGAGAACAAGGATTAGCTAAAATCCCTTAGCACAGCCAAAACCCGTGTTAGTTCTTACTGCCTCTGACCTTGATGGCCTGGGCGTCTTCTAGGAGAAGCTGGTGCCCTTCACCTTGGAGCTAAGCGTACACCTGGCCCAAGAGTTGGAGAAGCTGAAGGAGGGTTCATGTCAATGAGCCAGTAGAGAAGCAACAATGTGAGAGCTACAAAATGACTGCTGGTTAATGTCCGCCTTCAAGTTTTCCACAGGAATGTCTGTGTGGCCTACCCTAACAAAACCACACAGAGAAGGGAATTCTGGGATATGTAGTTTGGCCTGGCCAAGTTAACACATTATAAAGCCACTGTATGTTCCATAGCCAACAAGTTAAAAACCATGACATGTTGTATTTCTGTCTCTGAGAGACTCATAAATACATTAGTATATTAAAGGCTCAGCAATGTCTAAAATAAATAAACTGTTCAACATTTATCTAGGAGATCACACACTTACTAGAATCACTGATTTTAGCGATTATGATTATGAACTTATTATGGAAACTCAGTGACTGTTTTTGAGTGTGATGTCTGTTTTTTGGTATAATTCTGTGATTAAATCCCAGAAACACTCTGTAATGAAATGCTGTGTGTCTTTAGAATGTCAGTGTAAAAGCTGGGTACTAAAGTGAAAAGAAGTTTCTTCAATTTACTCTATTTGAAATGTTGCTCTGTTTATTTTTATTAGAGGCCTAACAATGAGTAAAGGTTATTTGATTTTGTATATGAAAGTGAGTGTAGTTAAAACTCCTACATAAAATACACACACCCACATCTTATGACACAGTCATTGTATTAAACATTTTAAAACTACATTGTAAAAATAGCTACTATTTGAGGCAGTATAATACCAGTTAAGAGTATGGACTCTAGAAGCAGGCTGCCTGAACTTAAAACTGTCTGAGTGTATTTGGGCTGTTATAACGGTATACCATAGATTGTGTGACTCATGAACAACAGAAATTTGTTTCTCACACTTCTAGAGATTGGGAAGCCCAAGATCAAGGCACCAGCAGGCTTGTGCCTCTTTCATAGACCACTGTCTTCTCACTGTGCCATCACATGGTAGAAGGGATGAAGAAACTCTCTGGGGTCTCTTTTATAAGGCACTAATCCCATTTACAAGGGCTCCACCCTCATGACTTAATCCCCACTCAAGGATCCCAGTCTATAGCAAGCATAGACTTTGAAACCAGACTGTTAAACTTGAAATTCAGTTCTGCCACTTATTAGCTGTGTGACATTGGATGAGTTAACTGCTCTGAACCTCGGTTTTCTCATATGTAAAATGGGATACTAATCTTTTCCCCTTCATAAGTTATAATGAGTATTAAAGGATTTAATATTTGTGAAATGTTTTAAACTGCTTGGCACATTGCAAAGATGGGTGTGTGTGTGTGTGTGCGTGTGTGTGTGTCTGTGTGTGCGTGTGTCTGTGTCTGTGTGTGTATCTGTGTGTGTCTCGGTATGTGTGTGTTCATCCATCCAGCTGCTCACAGCAACCCTTACAGAGCCTGTGTTATTTATTATTCCAATTTCATAGATGGGGAAACTATGTCAAATAGAGGGGAAGCATTCTCTCAGGTCATACAGTCTGAGGCAGAGTCAGGACAAATCCCCAGAGGCCTCTGACCTAAACAGGGTCTCATTCCACGAAGGCATGGCACCTCCCCAGCTGTTTGTTCTGTCACATTCTGAACTTTCTGCCCCAAAGTCTCAAAAGACGAGATGAAATTGATTAGGTCCCGAAATGGAATTAGTCCCTCTCCCCAGGGGCGCCAACGTTGTTGCTGTCACTCATTCTTGACCTAAACTAGATATGAACGCAGAGCTTAAAATGAGAGGCTCCATGGTTTCTTTCGTCCTGAGCTTACACGGTCCCTAGAAAGTTCTTTAAATACTTTCAATTAAGGGCTCAGAAACATTTTTAAAAATAACCTTGCACATATAATCAGAAACTGGCATGTGGAGAATTAAATATAAGTGGTGAGATCATCTATGATTATCAGGCACTACTGGAAGGGAGGTGTGTTGAAGAAAGTACCTCTGACTCAAAACCACCTCCAAGGGGTCTCGCATGACTTGTTGATGACAAAGCTCATGTGAGCTCAAGGGCAGAGACTGTGAGCCAAGAGACCCTCCTCTTCAAGCAGGTCAGAGATGGAGAGAGACCAGGCTGGGAGGGTCTGGGACAGGTGTGGCTGTGTTCTTATGATTCTAATATGACTATCACAATAACTTACATCAGGAAATTACTTTAAAAGCAAAGATGAAATAATCCCTTTCGCTTAAAAATCAGACATCTGTGTGCATACATCTGAGAAAAAGATAAAACACACACACACACACACAAAGATTTTCACACACGTCTACTACAGGTCAAATAATTTTGCAGGATGCCTCAGGACACCAGATCACTGTTTCACTGCAGGAGGTGAAATGGTAAAGAGGAGAAAAGAGGTTTTGCTTCCACTTCTCCAGGAGGTCTTTCTGATTCCTGCGGACCTCTCACACTGACTAGTACTGACTGTAGTAGGCTCACGGCCAGTACAGGCAGTGCTGCATGTTTTGCGTTTGTGGTTGTTCTACTCATTAACCGAGTGACCTAAAGCCAGTTACCTACGCTTTTCCATCCTCTTGCCTCAGTGTCAAAATGAGAAGACGAATACCAACCTCACAGGGTTACAAAGAGAAGGAACTTTCCTATGGCAAAGGCACTTACAGCAGTGCTTGGCATAGGATAAGAGCCCAGGAAGTGGTTCTCGGGTTCCCTGCATCCCTGCCTCCTGAGTCTCATACAATGGAACTCGACATGCCCATTGTAAGACCCACGAGGAGTTGAAAATATCTATTTTGAGATTTCAAGTATAAAATTATCACAACATGGATCGAATCACAGCTATTCAAAGTCAGCCTGAAGATAGAAAATAACTCTCAAGGCAGAATAAGTCCCGATTTGGGGTACAATTTTTGTAAAAGAATAAATGTATAAGCATTCTTGGAAAGTAAGTCGGTGGCTTCATCTGAACTCATTTTGATGCAAGTGACAGAAGCCCAACTCAGATAAGAAGAATGGCAATTTGTCTGTTCAGGTAGCTGAAAAATGAGAGCAATCTTACTTTAGGTACTTGAAAAATCAAGTGCTCAAACAATGTCATCAGAAATGTTTCTCTGTTTTGGCTTCACTCTAAGGCAAGCTTTCGTCAGTTCACATGCCCTGGGCTAACAAAATTATTATCTAAGTATCTACAGTGTTCGATCCACTGACCTGGAATCCCTTATAATATCTCCAGGCAGTGCTGGCAAACAATAACGAGATGCACCGGTCCTGGTACCTACCATGATGACTAGCAGCAACTGCTCTGATAAGCAGTGATATGGCCGTTTGAAGGCACTGCTGGGGCATTGGCTAGGGATGATACCTTGCAAGGATGGAGGGCCACCTGATATACACTCCAGTACACCTTATATGCACTAAAGTGATGACCATTATGGGTGCCAGTGCTAGGTCCCTTGTCAGTAGAGTATATGCATTTGGGAACCAAGGGGTAGAAATAGAAATGGCCTCACTCACAATCACTCCCAAAGACCCATTTCAGAAATTTTGCTCCCTGTCCTACAATGCTAACCTCTGTGCATCTGAAGGATCTGCTTCCCCAATAGTGTTTGTGCTTCCTCCCTTTCCCATACTTTCACGCTACATGGGTCTTTCTAGAAGGGAATGTTCCTACCAGAGGATAAGCAAGGGTCTCGTTAAACATTAAGCTACAGCTTCCGCCAAGTCACTTCGAGTTGCTCATGACAAATGACCAGAAGTCAAGGAAAGGAGGAGGCAAGTGTTAGGAGGAGGCTGTCCCATACGGGAGGCAGGGAGGAATACATTTAGCACCCAGGTGGCCACAAGGATGTTTGTTGGATTTCTTCTGCCCTGTCTTAATGGCAAATGGACTAGGAAAGCAGCCCTTGGCCCAAGATGGGCATGTAGACAAGGGATGAAGATCTGGGCTGCCCACCAGGTATGCCACCTAGACCAGGAGAGGTGCAAACTGAGGATGAGGGAACTCTAGAATGTGTGACAGAAGAGGGAGATGAGGAGTATCCATTCTGGCCTTGAGACAGCTGCAGTGGTGAGAGCTGTAGTTTACCTCACTAACCTTCCTCTATTATGTTTCCCATGGGCCCCCATCCCCCACTGGAATCCCGGAGGCACTGATCCTAGATGGCATGAACTTCCTGTGTGAACCAAGTGACTCCAAGTCTACCTGGATGACCTGTGGTGGGTACTGTGGTGAGTTCCCCAGCTCCCCAGGACTGAACGTGCTCACACCCAGAGCTTCTGGGATAGTTATCTGCTCATTTCTCTCCACTGAATTATTTTCTGGGGTTATCCCTCAGCAGAGAGAGCTATCTTACCCAAGATTACCTCTACCTGATGCAGGAGTGAAAAAGGTCTGATTCCCTTGACTCATTCAGGACAATCTGAGTGGCCATCTCAGCACCAGAGGTCCCTCCCCATGGGCCTTTGTTGAAGCCACATATTTGATTTCTTCCTCTGTCCAGTTGTGCCTTCCTCGTTCGCTTATAGGTGATGTTGCTGAGATCATGCCCTGAAACAGCTTCTGCCTCTCGGGGTCTGTTTTCTTATGCAGTTGACCCGAGATAATAGCTAATATCTATGGAATGCTTAGTAGGTGCTAAACATTCTGTGCATGTTAACTCATTCAGTGCTCACCAAAAGATACTACTATGTCCATTTCACAGACGAGAACCTTTAAGTTTAGAAAGGGTTAAATGACTTACTTGAAGCTTAATGTGATGATTTGAAAATGAGTTTTGGAACAAATATGTATATCAGGTTGATTTCTTATGGAAATTTGAGATTCCACTGAGGTTTTCATTATCTGCAAGTGTGTCTGATGATCTGTGATGTAGTAAATTGCTTTTTATTTTTGTAGGCATTAGCATTTATTTATCATTTAAGTGCCAAGCATTTTGCATGTATAAATGTATATAATTTTTTAAATTTCTTTATTGATTAAGGTATTAGATATGTGTACATATTCCCCCATTACCCACTACCTCCCATTCATGCCCCTACCCCCTGTTGTCTGTGTCCATTGATTAGGCTTATATGCAGGCATATAAGTCCTTTGGTTGATCTCTCCCGCTAACCCCACTCTCCCCTACCTTCCCTCTGAGGTTTAATGTTCTGACTGATGTTTCTCTGTCTCTTGATCTATTTTTGTTCATCAGTTTATGTTGTTCATTATATTCCACAAATGAGTGAGATCATGTGATATTTATCTTTCTCTGCCTGGCTTATTTCACTTAGCCTAATGCTCTCCATGTCCATCCATGTTGTTGCAAATGGTAAGAACTTCTTCTTTTTTACCGCAGTGTAGTGTTCCATTGTGTAGATGTACCACAGTTTTTTAATCCACTCATCTGCTGATGGGCACTTAGGCTGTTTACAAATCTTAGCTATGGTGAATTGTGCGGCTATGAACATAGGGGTGCATATATCCTTTCTGATTCGTGTTTCTAGTTTCTTGGGATATATTCCTAGAAGTGGGATCACTGGGTCAAATGGGAGTTCCATTTTTAGTTTTTTGAGGAAACTCCATACTGTTCTCCACAGTGGCTGCACCAGTCTGCATTCCCACCAGCAGTGCACGAGGGTTCCTTTTTCTCCTCATCCTCGCCCCCAGTTGTCATTTGCTGACTTGTTGATAATAGCCATTCTGGCAGGTGTGAGATGGTACTGCATTGTTGTTTTGATTTGCATCTCTCTGATGATTAGTAGCTTTGAGCAGGTTTTCATATGTCTCTTGGCCTTCCATCTTCTTTCGCAAAGTGTCCATTTAGATCAGTTGCCCATTTTTTGATTGGGTTGTTTATCTTCTTTTTGTTAAGCTGCATGAGTTCCCTATAAATGTTGGAGATTAAACCTTTATCAGTGATAACATTTGCAAATATGTTCTCCCATACAGTGGGCTTTCTTGTTGTTTTATTGATTGTTTCCTTTGTTGTGCAAAAGCTTTTTATTTTGATGTAGTCCCATTTGTTTATTTTCTCTTTAGTTTCCATTGCCCTTAGGAGCAGTATCAGTGAAGAAATTGCTTTGGCATATGTCAGAGATTTTTCTGCCAATGGATTCCTCTAGTATTTTTTTGGTTTCCCGTCGTATGTTTAAGTCCTTGATCCATTTTGAGTTTATTTTTGTGTATGGTATAACTTGGTGGTCTAGTTTCATTTTTTTGCATGTATCTGTCCAATTTTCCCAACACCATTTATAGAAGAGACTGTCTTGACTTCATTGTATATTCATGCCTCCTTTGTCAAATATTAATTGAGCATAGTGATTTGGGTCGATTTCTGGGTTCTCTATTCTATTCCACTGATCTATGTGTCTGTTCTTGTGCCAATAGTAGGCAGTTTTGAGAACAGTGGCTTTGTAATATAGCTTGATATCTGGTACTGAGATCCCACTTACTTTGTTCTTCTTTCTCAGGATTGCTGTAACTCTTCGGGGTCCTTTTTTATTCCAGATGAATTTTTGGAAAGTTAGTTCTAGGTTTGTGAAATATGCCATTGGTATTTTAATGGGAAGTGCATTGAATTTATAGATTGTCTTGGGTAGTATGGACATTTTGATGATGTTGATTCTACTAATCCATGAACAGTGTATGTTCTTCCATCTGTTTATGTCTTCCTCTATCTCTTTTTTCAGTGTAGTGTAGTTTTCCACATATAGGTCTTTTACCTCCTTAGTTAAGTTTATTCTAGGTATATTAATTTTTTTGGTGTGATGGTAAATGGGATTGCTTTTTTAGTCTCTCTTTCTGTAAGTTCATATTGGTGTATAGGAATGCCATAGATTTCTTGGCATTAATTTTGTATCCTGCTACATTGTCAAATTCATTTATTAAGTCTGATAATTTTTTGATGGAGTCTTTAGGGTTTTCTATGTACAGTATCACGTCATCTACAAATAAGGACAACTTTACTTCTTCTTTTCCAATGTATATAATTTTTAATCTTTATTGTTGAAAGTATTACAGATGTCCCCCTTTTACTTTTCCATTGAGCCCTCCACCCCATACCCACCCCTCCTGAGCCTTCACCCCCTATTGTCTCTGTCCTTGGGCTGTGCATATATATGCATTTAAGTTCCCCGGTTAATCTCTCCCCAACCAGACATGTAGTAAATTGTAATTGCTAAGGCTCCATTTATATCACACATGCTCTGGGTGTCTGGTGACAATGCCTGGGAAACTATCCAGTGGCCACATCTCAATGGGGCCTTATTGCACCCTTATAAATTCTAAGAATCAATTGTTCTTTTGTGACCAAATTCCAGTATGCAAGCCTTGTAACAGGTAAAATAAACAAGGAAAAGAAAGATGTTAGTATCTATTGAATATAATCTTTGCCCTATACTAGTGGTCTTCAAATTTCTTTTACCCCAACCTATAGTACGAAATACATTTTTCATAGTGGCTGGTATACACATGTGTATGCAAGTATGTATTAGAAATAGAAACAAAAAATGTTTACTACCAAATAAATACCCCTCATTATTGTGACACACTCTGATATTTTCTATTCTATTTGCATGTTTTTAACTTGGTTATTACCCACTATATTAATTTCATACCAAATGATCATGGAGAAGTTTGAAAAACACTGCCCAAGGTTAAGAATCTTCAAATGCATTTACTAACTTAGTACATAGAACAACTTTGCAAAGAACTTACTATTTTTATTATACCATGTTTTTTTTCTAATGAGGCACATTTGATCAATTATACTAAGATCCTACAACTCATAAATAATAGAGCTGTAACTTAAACAGATTAAACTCTGCAATTGTTTTACACATTTTTTCAATGTCTTGGTCAGCATGCAAAATGCTTGAAAAGAAGAGAACAAAAGAAAAAAATGAAGAAATATAGGTGTTCTATCTTTTTTCTCCCCTCTTATACCAGCTTTGCCATCAGTTCTAGGAAAGAGGTCAGAGCTAAAAAATTGCCCCACAGTCAGTGGAGGTTCCAGTAACTGACAGCAAATGGTACCCACCTTGCCACCCTTGTGAGAATTTGTGGAATTGAGTATACAGCTTAAGAAATCTGATCTTCTTATCTAGTTAATGTGTTTTCTAATCTCTATGCAGCAAGACAGAGGTAAGGATGGTGTTGCTTCTCATCATTCTAAGCACCATTTCTTTTGCTTCTTCAAAAGTAAAAGAACTGTCAAGTCAATCAATACTGCTATTAACTTTTTTCTAGAAATAAAATAAAATGAGAACATTTGCCCTGATGGAATTTAGGCACTTTATTCACTCTGGAGACTTATGGATAAATTCAAGTGAATTGTGATGTATTCTCTGAGCATACAGCAGTTTTAGTTTTTATTAGCGTTTATGGGAAAGATAAATTTGAGGGGGAAAATTCCTTAATCAGTCCCCAACTTCTTTAACAACACAGTTCTTATAACCAACGTGCTGATGTAAGATGAATAGAACATCTTCCTCTCCATGCAATATTTTTGGTTTTCTACTATTCCTCAAATGGATATTTTACAATGAAAATGTATACCATGGTAGCAAACAAGAGCTATGATTTATGGGTTTTTTCCCCCCATGTAGAGTGGTGGGGCAGAAACCAATTTACAAGAGATCATATAAGGACAAAGAAAGAAAATTTAGAAAAATTTTTACAAAATAATGTTTGGATTTAATGCTACTCCAATTAAGTCCCAACAGAAATCATGTAAAACTGACAGTTTTATTAAATCAATTTAAAAAAGCAAAAGGCAAGAATAGCCAAAGAATTTCTAAAGAATGAAAAATATCTGTATATTGGGGAAGGGGAGACAGTTGCCCTAGAAGGGTAGTTCTTGAACATTGATTGCACTCATTCACCTGAAAGCTAATAAAGAACATGGAGGCCTAGTAGTGTTGAAGTAAGACCCACACCTCTGTGTTTTTACCAAGATCCCCAGGTGATTTAATATTCATCAAAGTTTGAAAATTATGCAGTTCTACCAAAGGCAGAAGTTGATGGAGAGGTGATTGCTTCCTGAATAGTCATAATCTCTCTAGAATTTACAGTTTAGCTTCTGGCCCCTTTGTCCACCCCCTTTCTCAAGAATGTGGAAGAGAGAGCAGGAAATGCAGTAGCCATTGTGCAGCTGTGAGGCCACAAGCCTGAGGATTAAAGTCCACATCTATGGATGTCAAACTAGAAATATGAAAAAAGATAGGCTTCCTGATACTACCCTTGAGTGACCCTGCGTGGCCTCCCTCCCAATCACACAAGACAAATAAACTGCCATCTGTTTATGGTGCTGCTACAGGCTGTGACAGAAGAATGCCTCGTGTCCTGTAAAACACAGTGGAAGGAGCAAAGAGAAGTTTTCACAAGACACACTGGCATTTGAAATTTGGTTTCAGCTGCATGGAAGGAAAGAGGAGGCAGTAGAGTCTAGGGGTTAAAGGGAACTGGGGTCAGAATGCTTGAGTTCATGAGTTTCTGCCTTATACCTACATTTGTCTAACCCTTTTATACCTCAGTTTCTTCTTCTGTTGAGAAGAGCTAACTATTGTATCTACAGTGTAGCATAGTTATAAATATAAAACAGTTATCACTGGTGATGCTTTTAAAACAATACTGGGCCCATCATATGGCAGGTGCATGTGGGAGTATGCAGACTGGGCTGCTGTGCTAACAGCTGCACTCCCAAAGGCTGCTGTGCATTGTGGGTAACTGGCAGCCTGTTACCAGATTTTTCTAGATGGATATGTATTATCAGTCAGTCCACTCAGATTTAAGAAGGACTGATCGAAGAAAGTACTTTCTTTAGGATTTGATTAAGCAATATGCAGGCTCATGATTTTTGCAGCTATCAGATATGAGCCATAGATGGATGCCTGAGTAGACCTGGTTTTCATTTTGGTGATTATTGGTCATCCACATGTACCTTTCTTCTCTGTCTCCTCCGTTCCGTTATCAGACAGTTCCTGTCCCATCACTCCCTGTTCAGTTAATTCCTCTATTTGACCAAAGGTGTTTCTAACTCACTCTAATGCTGACTTCCTCCTGAGATCCTGTGCCTTTGTTTTAAAATGTACTCAGGCTTTTGTTTTATTCAGGTATGGTGAGGTCAGCAGGTCAGGAGACCATTGTCATTGAAAGGAGGTTGTTATTTACAATGCCCGCGTGGAGGGGGCATGCCACAGGACTTGGGACCATATGGGGAAGCACCAGGGTTGGTCAGGATGCAGAGGGAGTGAGGGGAAGGCATGAGCAAAAGCCTTTATTGTGTTTTTCTGTGGGAAGGAATAGGTGAGGCAGAGTAAGCAGATCAGGTTTGGCTAGTGTGAATCATTTCTGTGAACTCTGGGCTATCGGGACAGTCCCTAGCTATCTAGCATTTGACCCTGAGATGGTCAGGGTAGGAAAATACTGCCTCCTGGAGTATAGAAGCCAGGTAGAGGAGGTGGTTTGGAGTATGAGCTCTGGATTGGTTTGTTTGCATATCAAAGGTGTGCTCACAGGCACGCCATACATTATTGCTAGAAATTTGCTCACCCTGGGAAGTGCAGAGTCTTCCTGATCAATGAGCCCCTCAAGATATCAAGGTATCATAAAATACAGAAAATAAAAACATGGTTAATACAGGCTTGGGCTTCAGTTTGTTGATTTGCAATATTTCAATCATGTGTGTTTTAAGTTTTTGTCTGCATCATGTAAAGATCCAATTCCAATAATCTTACAAATAAATATGTTACACATGGTTAAAAACATTTTTTTCAAAACAAAATTACTATAATGTTCAGATTGTTTTGCTTAGACTGTTTGGGGGTCTTTATTTTCTTAGTCAGTGAAGTCTTTGTATAAAGAGATACTTTCCAGGTTGCATTTAAATAAGATTAATTGTAGCACCTATGTAGTTACTACAATTAGTCTAATGTACATATAATTATTTTATATCATACACATACCCAAATACTGATCATCTTACCATCTTGCTCCAAATAACTCCATCTTTTAAAAACAATATTGTATTTTAATAGGGGGGAAGGGTATAGCAAATCCTAAGAGACAAGTGTTTTGTTTTGTTTTTCAGTAAAACGCCATAATTTTTTAACTCCCCTTTAATCTTCACTTTCTCCAGACTTGTAAGTATCCAGAGAATATGAAACATGCCTACCCTATGTCCTAGTATATAACTCAAGGCTGACACTTAGTAGAAGCTCAATAAATACTTCATGAAAGAATAAATAGTGAAGAAATTAATTTAAATAATGAATTAATGAATGTAATATAAATTAATGTAAATATGAACATTAGCCTAGTCAGTCTTTGAGGAAGAAATATCTCTAGAATTCTGTGAAATCAAGTCACTAAAGTTTACATCTCCATTTCTTGCAAGCACAGGAAAATATGTCAAGTAGTCACATTAAAGAATATAGTACTACACGAATCACTGTTCAAAAGTTTTACCTACCAAAACTCCCAGACTTCCATATCATATCCAGCCAAAACTCTCAACGCACAAACACATATTAATTTGACCTCGGTTTCTATAACTCATTAGTTTGTAAAGCTCTGTTAGGGCCCTGGTGCACTATTAGTGGAACTGCAAATTGGTGCGGCCACTAGGGAAAATAGTGCGGAGATTTCTCAAAAAATTGAAAATAGAACTGCTATGTGATCTAGTGGTCTCACTTTTGGGTATTTATCTAAAAAAAATGAAAGCACTAATTTGAAAAGATATATGCACCTTTATGTTCATTGCACCATTATTTACAATAGCCATGACTTAGAAGTCCAACAATAGTTGAATGGATAAAGATGATGTGGTGCATATATGTGATGGAATATTACACAGCAATAAAAAAGACTGCAATCTTGGCATTTCTGACAACATGGATGGAACTAGAGGGTATGATGCTAAGTAAAGTAATTTAGACAAACAAAACAAATACCATATGGTTTCACTTCATTGTGAAATCTTAATAAAATGATAATAACACAAAGGAACAAACAAAACAAAAAGAGACCAAGATATGATTGCCAGAGGGGATGAGGGGAATGGGTGAAGAAGGTAAAGGGAAATACAGTCAATAATATTGTGATAAGTTTGCACTGTGACACGAGTACCAGAATTAGTGGGATAATCACATTTAGGATATAAAAATGTCGAATCACTATATTGTACACCTGAAATGAATATAACATTGTATACCAACTATGCTTAAACAGAAAAATCACCACTTCATTTAATCTTCACAACCATCTCCTCTCAGAGTGGGAATTAGGCTCTTCATTAGGCTACTGCAATCAGAAATCTCAAAAATGTAAGAAGCCGCTCAAATTTATCCTTTCCACATCTTATGCAAAAAAAAAAAAAAAAAAAGAAAAGACTTCTGCTCTAAGGGTTAAATACAAACTGTCAGTGAGCACCAGGCAGTGACTGAAGTTCAGATTGCATGGTTGAAAGAGATCGGTTAGAATTATTAAAACAGTAATAAAATTGCTGACCTTGATTCTTTGAAGTCTTTGGTATAAGAATTTAGCCATTTTGTGCCCTTATTCCCTGTGTGTGTCTCACCTTAGGGAACCCCCTATGGCCCCATGCCCTCAGCTTTTCTCTACCTTCCATAACTTTTAAAAGCAATCTAATGAAATCACTCACTGGCTCTCCCACAGTAAAAGCCTTTTTTTGTAGCATTTGCCAGTTTCTGTGCTGTAAACACTCCCTCCACTGCCAGATTCCAGGATGTATGTCTTTAACAGTGGGATGACAAAGTTCCTGAGGAACTAAAACTAAGTCAATGGTGAAGAGATTTATTACCCCCTGAAAGCCATTTGCATTCACAAAGGCAATGCTACTCCCTAAAGTATGGTCCCACTGGGAGCATCACATCACCTGGAAAATGATTGGAAATGTAAATTATTGCATTTCACTCTGAACTTAAATCAGAAACTCAAGAATCTCTCTTTTAACAAGCCTCCGGGTCATTGTTATGCACACTAAAGTTAGAGAATCGCTGAACTACATGATAGTGCAATACCTAACATATAATTGTTATCTATATTAGTTTGCTAGGTCTGTCATAACAAATCACCAGGGACAGGGTGGTGCTGTAATAAACTTCAGAATTTCATTTCTTTGCAGTTTTGGAGAAGTCCATAACCAAGGTACCAACAGCTTTGGTTTCATTGGGATCTCTTTTCTTGGCTGGACATCCTTGTAGATGGCTCCTTTCCCCCCTTTATCTTTTTATCATCTTTTCTCTGTGTGTGTCTGGAGGCTAATCTCTCCTTATAAAGACAATAGTCATCTTGAATTATAGCCTGTGCCAATGACCTCATTTAACTGTAATTACTGCTCACATTCTTAGGTACTGGAGTCAGGACTTCAACATATGAATCATGGGGTAAACAATTCCATCCATAAGAGTGTCCAATGAATATCTGCTTCATAAATGAGTAAAAATAAGATAGAAGGTAGAAACAGAATCATTTCATTGAAAGACAGAGACCACAATGCTAACCTAACTACTCCTGAATGTGGGCTTCATCTGTTGAGTTAGTAGATGAAGAACAGTAATTACAATCAAAAGCGCTCAGTATTATGTGAAAATTTTTATACCAGGGTGAGATTTTAGTTGTTATTAATTCATCTGTTTATCATTCTTATGAAGTCCAGAGTTAGATATACCACTTGGAGATGCTTGCATGGAGCAGATTTAATTGATAGTTGACATCATCATTTTGGTGCCCAAGTTCGGCAGACCAAGTAAGCCAGCTCTATGACAGAACAGGGCTAAAAAGAGCCTCTTTCTGTTTGGTATCCTTCCTCTTACAGTGTCAAGCATTAGGAGCTGTTTTGCAAGATCCATATATACCCGAAACACAGATACAAAAAGTAAAAGTGGGAAGATAATACATTATCTCTTTTTTGATGTAATGAAGTCTGCTATTTAGGGTCACTACTTAATGATTAAACTCTGATTTTGGAATATTTATTAATTCTATTTTGTCAAATTCATTGAAATGTGTCCAGCAGGGCATTTGGGTACATTATCCTAAAAGAAACAATACTGTAAACATATACTTGGCATTAGCAATCTCACATTCTGAAATTGTTTATGATAAAATTATATTCTTAGAATTTTCCAGCATATTCTTCAGCATTTAATTTGTGAACGTATCTTGACTCCTTGAACATATATAATCATTCTAAGTCTTCATGGCACTAATATCTTGAATTTTGTCATATTTTGTAATGAAGGAGGGCAAATGTGAAAATAATTATTTATTTTTAAAAGTTAAGGTAAATTTAGCAAATATCACTCTATGACCCCAAATTTTGATCCTAGATGGCTTCAAAGAAAGAAAATAACATCATCATTAGCAAATTCCTCAGGCAAAAGCTTTGGCATCTCGCCTTTGATTAAATCTAATGCATCACTTGCTTTTTGTAACTCGTTCTGACAGATCTGGCATATCAGCCCCCAACTAGTCAAATACTGCTTTTTCAGTGGAACGCGCCTTTCTGAATTTAGGGCACCAATTTTCTCAGATAAGAAGGATGAAAGGTCTCCTGAGTCTCCCTAGGAATTCCTGGAAAAAGAACCATAGCATCCCAGTGGTAAAAGAGACATTGTTCTTTTCCCATTTAATTGGGAGTCCCTCTACACGATCCCTAACAAGTTGTCGCCAGTCTGTACTTGCATACTTCCTAGAACCAGGCATTTGCTGCCTTAGCCGGCTTCCATTGGAGCCCATTCTGTACTACAGGGCAGCACTATGTTGCTCACTTTCTCACAAATTACAAATCAAATACTTGGACTCCACTGTCAGAACATTATATGTCTTCCCTTCTGAGTTAAGATTTTTAAAAATCCCTAAATATTCCTCAGATGACTTTTTTTTATTGTTTGAAGTATTACAAATAGTAGTACATATGTCTTTTTTTTCCCCATTGACCTCCCCCCAGCTTCCCCTACCCCCCAGTACATGCCTTCACCTGCCCACCCTCAGATGACTTTTAATGCCTCTTTACTTCAATGCAGATAGCAATAAAAAAAAATTACAAAAATAATCCTTGCCTTGACCCTGTGTCTTCTCATGCTATTATCTCTGTTCTCTTCTTCCATAACATCAAGTTTCTGGAAAATAATATTGTACATTTAATTTAACTTCCTCACTTTTCATTAATTTTGAAGGCAATTGAGCTTCCAGACCTATAATAACACTGAAACCATTAACTTCAGTCCTACTACTCTACAATTCTAAAGCATCTGAACACTCCTGATAGCTCATTTCTTTTTAAAATTCCCCTCTCTCTTGTTTTGTTTTTGGGGATATATATATATATATATATATATATATATATATATATATATATAATTCTTTATTTATTCTCACTCATCTCTAGTTATTCCCTTAAAGTTCTTTTGGACTGATCTTGCTTGCTCACTCCTTTTACTTACCCAAGTTTATCTCCTCTGTTTTCTTCTTATTTTTAAGAAGAAAACAAAAAAGGCCTTCAGGATATCTGTAAACCCCCTAAAATTGTATCCAAAATTTTTATCTGTATGTGTGTGACTATTCCGAGAACTGAATATTACTGAATACTCAGAGGCTCCTTGAAATGAAGCTCTACATTGCTCTTTGCACAAGTACACCCATACCTATGATATCACTTGCCTCCAGTACTCATCCCTAATCAGCTCCACTGATATTTCTCAAGTGCCGCAAACACAGTACAAAAGCAAATCACAATGTTACCACCACCACTAAATTTGTCTCTTGTACTTTATCTCCTGTTTTTATGAATTCCAACACTATTTTATCCAGTTCTCCAAAGTATAAACCAAGACTAATCCAGAACCCCATCCCCCACTCTCCAAATCCAATTGATGATAAAGTCCTCTCAATTAGATCCCTTTAACATTTTCAGAATTCATCTCCTGTCATGCCTACACAACTGCTTTAGTTCAGGGTGCCACCATTTCCCAAGTCAATTAGCCTAACAGATTTCTAGCTTGTCTCCCTGTCTCCAAATTTACTTCTCTCCAATCCATTCTCTGTACTTCTGATAAGTATTTTATGCCAAAGCCTAAATCTGACCCAGACATTTAGCTATTTAAATTCCTTTTATAGTTTCCAATTGTCTTTAGGGTAAAATCCATGTCTTAAAATGGTGTACAATGCCTTTCATTACTTCTACATAAGTGTCCATGTCATCTTTTTCCATTGTCATCTTCCTATGTCTTGCATTCTTCTTTCTGCCCCCATACTTTCAATATTCCCTGCTACCCTCTGCATCCCCAGTCATATGATTAACTTTTACATGTCCTTCAAAAATCAACTCAGTTGTCACATCATCCATTCCTCTATTCATCATCCACCAAATGTGCTTATTAGGAGCAATCTGTTTGCTAAACATCATGTAGTTGCTAAAGACGTGTGAATAAGATATACATAATATCTGTCCTCCTAGAACGTACCTTCTGTCTAGAAAAGCATATCCTATAAAATAAAAGGCTAATATGCAAACCACCTAATGGTGGAACAACCAGTAGCTATGACACACACTGATCACCAGGAGGCAGACACTCAATGCAGGAGCTGCCCCCTGGTGGTCAGTGCGCTCCCACAGGGGGAGTGCCGCTCAGCCAGAAGCCCTGAGCTGGGCTCACAGCAGCAGTGACAGGAGCCTCTCCTGCCTCCGTAGCAGAGCTAAGGATGTCTGACTGCTGGCTTAGGTTCGCATCCCCTGAGTGCTTCCATTCTGCGAGAGGGCACAGGCCAGGCTGAGGGACCCCAGCCATATACACGTTGGGGTGACCAGGCCGGCAGGGGAAGCCATTAGGGGAGACCAGTCAGGCAAGCAGAGGCGTTAGGGGTGATCACGCAGGCAGGGGAGCAGTTAGGGGCATTAGGCAGACAGGCAAGTGAGTGATTAGGAGCCAGTGGTCCTGGATTGCAACAGGGATGTCCAACTGCCAGTTTAGGCCCAATCCCACAGGGGCAGTTGGACATCCCCCAAGGGGTCCCAGATTGGAGAGGGTGCAGGCTGGGCTGAGGGACGCCTCCCTCCCCCCCACACCCCCCCCCCCGTGCACAAATTACATGCACCAGGCCTCTAGTATACTAATAAAATTAAATCAAGTGCATACTTAATTATTTTATTAAAACTACAATAAGTGATTTTAGAATTAAATATAAGCTACTAGTATACTGAGCTAGACTATGGTATCGGGGGGAACTTTCCAGTGGAAATCACATGTAAACTGTGACCTGAAAGATTTATGAATGTCTGTGGCTGAAGGAGGAGAAGGATTACAGGTGAAAAGAACAGCATGTGCACCTTGCAGAGATTGTGAAGCAAGAATATTCATGTTATATTGGAGGAAATGTAAGAGGAGGTTGATCTTAGCATCATATATGGTAATTGAAAACTACTACAGGATTGTGAAGGTATGTAAACTGGTATGTTAAATGGTTGGTAAGAAATGTTCTATCCAGTCAATTAGAAGATAGTACTCTCGTGCCTTGTTTATATGTCATAATTGGGTTAGCGTTTCTGAGTTTGGCCTTTGGACTGACACTGCCCGTGTGTGTGTGTGTGTGTGTGTGTGTGTGTGTGTGTGTGTCTGTGTGTGTGTGTGTGTGTTTAGAACACAACATGAGATATACCCTTTTAAAACATTTTAGACTGTACAAAGAGGAAATGTTAACTATAATTATAATGATGTACAGCAGATCTCTAGAATGTATTCATGTACAATATGCCAATTGAATGAGAATATCATAATTTAATTATTATTAATCCCCTACCAATTTTCATTTAAATATGTATAAAGATGTCATGAACCAACATGTGCATATGCCTTTGTTCACCTTTCCTATGATGTCTTTTTAATAATTTTTAGAATAACATTCATTTTAAAGGGATATTAGGATCAGTCTTATATCTTACATGTTTGATACCTCCCATTATTACACATATATGCTAAAAATATCTTATATTTTTTTCAAGGCTGAATTTGGGTTTCTCTCCTTTCACAAAGCTTTCTCTGACAATGACTCACAGTTTTCCTTCCTTAAACTAAGCAGTATAACTGAGTTATAAACTTCCATTTATTGTTCTGTTTCTCCTATATTAACAGGTTTCATTATGCAGCTATTTTGTAAACTTCTGAAAATTATAAACATACTTTCCTTGATATGACCCAAACCCAGTAAGGATATTAGGCAAAATTAGGCCCAATTATAAAGGAAACAAAATCAGTCTAAAACCATCTTCCCAAAGTGGTACCGTTTGCTGCCCTTTTACCTGACTTATTAGTGCATTCCCTGACAAGGAAAAGGTAAAGACATTTTAAAACCTCCAAGACAAAAGGTTATTTTAAAGGTTAACCAAGCAATAACAGGCCAAAGTGCATTTTCTACAAGTTTATTCTTAGTTCTTTGGGAGAGATCTGTACACACATCCACAGTGGATTTAAGGAGAGCCAGGTGGCTCCTGCAACCCTGTAGGGGCCATGGCAATTGTTGGCCAGATTGGCTGCCCAGTAAATAAATATGCTCATTGCAGACTGTGGGAGGGTGAAGAGAGTGTCCCTACACTGTCAGAGGCGTGCATTTAATTCAGTTAGCCTTTCTCTGACTACAGTTACGTTTCTTCTATATAGACAATGTTATACAGGATGCAGGCACACAGGTTCTCAAATCTTACTAAAATTCAAGATGCTAGGAGTCATACTCCCAATTTTGATGTGGTGTTGCAATTAATTTACATGTGCAGTTAAAAATATATGTCTTGAGTTTCAAACATAATTTTTTCTAAAAAAAAAAAATCTTGCTTAAAGTAATGCCATGATGCAGGAGAAATCTATAAAATTCAAATATTGTGTTGAAATGAGATTATTTGATGTTTTAAGAGTTTTATGCACAAGGCTTTAATTTTTATTTAAAATACAGGAATCTCAATTATATAATTTTGATTGGACCTATCTTTCAAATTAAGAAGAATGTGAAATGCCTTTATTTTTGTCTGCAATATAGTTTAAATAAGGTTTGTGGGCTTTTCAATGGTACAAGTACCCTAGCTAGCTGATTGCTTCTACAATTCAGGAAATGGTGTATTTAAAGTCTGTGGAGACAACTGCTGATAAGCAAAGCTGTTTCCTTGGAAACGTCTAAGCAGCATCTGACAGCTTGCTGAACATCTGAAATTCATAGCAGTTGATCTTGGTAGCCTCTACCTAGACAAGCTGGCTTATGAGGAGGGAGTGGTAAGCTGGGGTGGAGAGCCAAATCTGAACATAAATTGGATAGTAAATTTCTCACTGACAGTTTTCTTTAAAAACTTTATTGGGGCTCATTTTATTATCTTGGAATACATTCAGTGACTGAAACATTATATTAAAAATTGGAAAATTTTAACTTGGAATATGATATTTTCTGGTTTATCCTTTTAAAATATGAATTGTTATAATGCCTGTTGAGGACCTAGTCTCCCATAAATGGGAAGCTAGTCAGAATGCAATCCCAGCAGACCTTGGGCATCACTGAAATGGACAACATTTACCACTGTCACTTCTCTACCCTAGAATAGAAACTGAGGAATTGTTGGGACAGAAAAAGAATCATAACTAACTCCCAAGCAAGTATTATGTATCAACATAGTTCCCCTTTAAATAAATAAGCAAAAAAAATGCACACTAAAACATGTCTATCACATGTTCTCATCTTCCTGAACTTTATCAAGCACTGCCCATTTGTGTCACCAGCATTGCAAAGCATATGAATAAGACAGCTTTCAACCCTGAGTAGATTTGGGCATGGCAATACAGAGAATACAAGACTGAGTGATGACTTTTTCCTATGTTCTAGCTGAATGGTCCTCAGTATATGTTCCCTGGACCAGCAGCATCAACAGCATCTTATGCAAGTTTCCAGGCCCCAGTGAAGATCTACTAAATCAGAAACTCCAAGGTAGTGTCCAGTCATTTGTGTTCTAACAGACCCTCCAAGGAATTCTGTTGTAGATTCAATTTTGAGAACAACTGTTCTAACATGTAAATTGTGGGGTGGTTACATACACCTGAATATTTTTCTCCCATGCGGCTGGGATGACTACCTACCTACAGGTTGTTGGACACGTTGATGACCTATATTAAATGTTACAAAGGCATCAGAACTTTCTTGGCAGAGTATTGAAAAAGAGATCAGGAGTCTCAGAGCAGTGAGCAAACAAAAGCACATTATTATGTGAGACCAGAGAAACTACAAGCTGTATGATCCTGAGGAAGTGAGAAAAAGCAATGACTTCACTGAGTCAACAAAAGAATGCATTAATGAGAGGAACTCTGGCATTGTCGAGAATCTCAGTAATGTCTGTCCTCGGTAGCCAAGGTCGATGGTAGGATATGTTGCTATGAAACTGGGCTCCCTACTGTCAAAGGGGCAATGTGGGTGATGTATTCTGGAACATCAGTGTACAGATACCACACTTACTCATCAGAGGCAAGATGGATATAATGACTACAACAGGCGGAAGCTAGAATGGCAACATGGGGCTAATAGACTTTTGGGTTCCTAAGGGCAAGATAAGTTGAGCAGTCAACAAGGACATAGTATGACTTATACAAACAAAACTGGTTAAGAGCTGATGAGCTGCTGCTGCATGGAAAAAACATGGTCCCTCTTTTACTTTCTGGACCTGTTTTTAGCTCCAGAGATCATCAATTGAAGAGGGATCTGGAACCCCCCTTAAAGAAGGACTGTGCGACATCACAGAAGGTGTATATATGACTAATATTCCCAAAATCTTTCCTCAAAATTATATATAGTCACTTACTAGATGAACCAAACTAGGGAAAGAAAACTAGCTAGTTCTATTGAGGACTGCTATGTACTTGATCTGAGTGATAACACCAAGGGAAGTAAAATGTCATCATGACTCATCTGTTTAAAAAAAAAGGACATGCAGAGGCAGGATATGAATAGAGTCTCAGCCCATGTCCACATCATAATAGGTCCAGTAGTTCCAAGGATTCATCTTGTTGTCATAACCCTAGTCACTGAAGGTATAACTGGGTTGGATACTTGTAGCTGCAATACAACTTTCCCAGTAGATCCCTGGTCTGCAGAGTAATACTCATCATGATAACAATAGCCAAACCCTTAGCCAAGATAGTAAACCAGAAGCAGTACCCAATGTCGGGTGGATTATCACAGGTTAGTACCACTCTCAAAAATGTAAGGATATGCAGGGTAGCCTCTGCATAAACCCAGAAATCATGGCAGATGATTGGAGACCACCATGTGGTAGCCCTTATTGCAGCTATCGTACCAGATGTGATATCTTCACTAAAACAAGCCAACCAGGTCTCTGGCACTGGTATATGCCAATGAATGAGATATATGTGTTATTTTTTAAAAATATATTTTATTGATTTTTTACAGAGAGGAAGGGAGAGGAATAGAGAGTTAGAAACATCGATGAGAGAGAAACATTGATTAGCTGCCTCCTGCACACTCCCTACTGGGACGTGCCTGCAACCAAGGTACATGCCCTTGACCGGAATCGAACCTGGGACCCTTCAGTCCACAGGCCGATGCTCTATCCACTGAGCCAAACCAGTTAGGGCTATATGTATTCTATTCAATACCATCAGGAAGAGGGTCAAAAGAAGTTCTCATCAGCACAGGTCCATAGCAGTTAATTCATTCTCTTACCTCAACTGTGTTCCTCCATCACTACCAAATTATAGTCTGAAGAGAACTCCATCATCTCAATCCTGGAGAAAACTTCACACTGGTTTTGAATGCATCAAATTATTTTTTTATTGACTAAAATGTAATCAAAATATAGTACTTGGGCCCTAAGATCTTTGACAAAAAAAAAAAAACCTGATTAAACAGACATAAATGGGTGAGGATATTCCAAAGGGGCAATTGTGATTAACCTTCCCTGTATGAGGATTCTCACTGTAGTGAACTTAGATGAGATCATCTGAACTATGACTTTTCCACGGGAAACTTCAGGAGCCAGCATGGCTTCTCTGTGTACTCTTCCCCCCTCTGCCACAACAACTGATATTGTTCCGAATAGAGGCTGATCCATCAGGCTGGGCCCCAGAGGGAAGGTGAGGTGGAGCAGTCATGATGGACATTGGCCATGATGGACATTGTTGTCGAAAGCCAGAGATTTTTGGTACCATTTATTACACTATGTAACCTAACCTCTCCTGGCCAAACCAATATCCTTTTGTAATTAAGTTTACAAAGACCAATAGGAAGGAAATGAGATGCCTACGGAAAACCTTCCCAATTGTAGCCATCATATGATATTAGTTATGATAAAGCCAAGGACTTGCCTATATTTCAACTAAAGAGGTGATCAATATAAAATTACAACATGACATGAAAGTCTGCTGAAATGATAGATGCTGCTGCAAAGTCATCACAAACTGAAAGAAGCAGCACTCCAGGAATCTGCAAAGAGTAGATGTTAGTGGAGGTATTATTTGTTCTCCCAAAAACATGGTTTGGAAAGAAATTGCTCTATCTGGCTGACAAAGAACAGATGTCAATACTTGAAAAGTTTTTTCATTTAGTAAGAAATTGATTCACTGGGGTCCCACACTCTGGTGAAAACATTCCTTCAACCTATGTAATTCTGTTTTCTCTGACTATATATTTCCAAATTATTATCTATGTTTCCTGTTACACATTAGAGAGAGAATACATTGATGAGCCAACAAGAACATTCTGACCACTTGGCATCCTTATAAACAGTGTGTTGAACTCTGTATCTGACAGATTGCTTATCTTCTTTTCAGTTAGTTCTTTTTCTGGACTTTTGTTCTGTTCTTTCATTTCAGATGTGTTTCTTTGTCCCCTCATTTTGGCAGCTTCCCTGTGTTTGTGCCTATATATTAGGTAGAGCACCCAAGCTGGGCACTCCAGTTGTGCAAACACTCCCCCTGCCTTCAGTGTAGGACATGGAGTACTCACACTTCAGATCTCCCTGACTTCCCTTCTGCCACATCTCTTGTGTCTCCTTTTCTGCTTTCCTCTTGTGTGTTCCTCTTCTGTTGTTAAGGGCTCACGTAATTACATTGTGCCCACCAGGAAAATCCACGATAACCTCTATATCTTAATGTCAGCATGAGCATTCTTAATTCCACCTGCAAAGTCCCCTCCCAGCAGTACCTAGATTACCGTTTGATGGGATAACCAGGGGATGGGAATCTTGGAGAGTGCATGCCTAGAATCCTGCCTCCCGCTGTTACTCTCCAGAAACATTGAACCAGAGAGACTCAGGAGTCTGAAACCAAGCACAGTGGAGGACAGGAAGAAGCAAGGGGCTAAAAACAGGGGGATAGGAAAGATCTTTTCCTGAATGTCCCAGATACTTTCCTCCACTCAGCTCCCAGAACGATGGAAGCTAGGCATTGCCACCCCAGGCAAAAGACTGCAGAATTTCTTCCTGGAGAAACTGGCACAATAGCAGAGACCTGCACCTCTACATTTCTAGACATATCCTTTCAAGTCTCGGTTCAGATACTCCCCAGCTGGCAAATGCCAACTTATCATTTAAACCTCAGCGCAAATGTCACTTTTTCTGTGAAGCTTTTTCCAACATTTTACACAGAATTAATGACATCTTTCCTTTTCTTCTGGCATGCTTTATTCATACCAGCATTTAGAAGGCACAGTACACTAACTTTCACAGTACACTAGCTGCCTCTGTTGAGGGATTTGCTTGCTGATGGACAACTCTATCCCAAAGAATGAACACAAAGGGTTAGAATTCTATGCTAATTATGGCACAAGCTAAGCTCTTATAACAAATAGAAAATACATGCATTCAACTAGATAGTTCATTTCTTTCCCATGCAATGGCCTGGGAATTGTAGATAAGAACTAAAAGAGTAACTCCACCATTGTCAGTATGCCTTCTCCATCTCTGCTTCCAAGGAGGCCAGTCCACTGTCATCGTCATGTGTGCATCCAGCAAGCAGGAGAGAGGCGAGAAGGACAAGCATGCCTCTTCATTTATAGGGCATTTGGTAGAAGTTGTGCAGATCACATCTGTCACATTTCATTGTCCAGAGCTTAGCCAGATGGCCCTATCTAATCACGAGAGCCTCAGGAATTTAGTCATTACCTGGTCAGCAATGCTCCCAGTAAGATCTGAGAGTTCTATTACTAAAGAAAAAGAGGGAGAAATGGTTTGTGGACACAAGTTATCAATTGGTGCCAAACATGAGACACAAATTTTTTTTGTTTTACCTACATATTAGGCATGAAGCTATAAGGTTTCATAGGGAAACTGTTGCATTGTTGGTCACAGTAAGGTTTCTGGTTACTCATATGTTAGTCATTTATGGACTCCTTTATTGTTGTTGCTGCTGTTTATTCTATGAAATCTGGCATATAGTATCACAGTTTCTCAGGCCACACAAAAATCCTGCTATTTTATGGGACCTCTAAACTCTGGGTTAACTTGTGTATATTCCTTTTTCATATAGACAGGGAAGTAAATTAAGTCAACCTTATTTTTCTTATTTTCACTCCTGCTTCTTCCTACAAATAAGCCCTCTTCCAAAAACACAGTTACCACATCCCATTATAAAATTGTATGCATAGCTCTAGAATTATCTACAAGTTCTTACCTTAAATTGTTTAGCTGACTCATAACTTTTGCAACATAACTTCATTTCAGAAAATGATGCACTAAACCTGAGCAGGAAAGTATTGCAATCAAAGTATGCATTCAGTTTGCTAAGCATCAGTTATATTTTTCTTTTAAAAAAATATTTTTATTGATTTTAGAGAGAGATGAAGGGATAAGGAGAGAGAGAGGAACATTGATGTGAGAGAGAAACATTGATTGGCACCCTTCTGCACACACACCCCGACAGGGATAGAGCCTACAACCTGGATATGTGCGTTGACCAGGAAGTGAACCAATGACCTTTCCATGCATTGAACAATGCCCAACCAACTGAACTACACTGGCCACTTATATTTTTCAAACATTGCTCTCTTGGGCATAATAGTAAAATCTATCAAGCTTTCCATCTGGTCTCAAATTAATAAACACTTGCTTTCAGCACTGAGCAAGACAGCAGTGATGCTAGGGTTAAGCAACCATAATGAGAAACAATTATGAACTGTAAGTGTTTGGCTTGAAGCAATTATATATTATGAGAGAAAGATACCTTCATTTTTCCTACTGGGGGTTTTTCTTTCTGGACTACTGAGTATGAATTACTTCTAGAGGCCAAACCTGTCCCTCAGTGAATATTTGAGCATGATTGAGAGCTGCCTCGGTGAGCCTGCTTACATTAAGAGCATTCTCCAGTGCAGAATTAAATTTGAACTGATCATCTTTCATGATTCTCTGGATGATCAGAAATGAAGGCCTGCATGTCAAAGATGGCAAGCTGTTCTCCTAGTACCACCACAATGCTTTCTATGCCATGTGTGAAAGCAACTCCCATCCCACCCCACTCCTTCACTTCAAGGATTGGTGGCCAGCAAATGCTTGTGCTATAAGACAACAGTTATTAATACAAGACTTTTTCCAGGTGTCTTCTTGTACAGTCTACTAAGGGGAGTTTTGTGGTGCAGAAAAAAGATTCAAAGGAAAAGGACAAGCGTAGATTGACTTAGGCTAGAAGTCACAGAGGGTATTTTGAAAAATAAGACATGGGAATGGCTACGACATATGAAGGCAGTGAATGGCACAAGAAATTGAAAATGCTTAGAATCGAGTGGAGATTCTAAAAATCATGATGCATAGAAAATAGAGCAATACATATAAAAGACTTGGATTGCTTTTGCTGACTGAAAATTTGTTGACTGAGATTGCACTAGCATTGAGTAGAATGAGTGCTAACTTTAAGGTTAGCACCTATTTTCCCTCAGCACCCTGTGTTATAAGAAGAAAGCAAAGGATAAATATTGACATGGTAATTTTCCAATATTGTCAACTCCTGATCTCAGCATTTATTACTATTTATTTATTTAATATATTTTATTGATTTTTTTACAGAGAGGAAGGGAGAGGGATAGAGAGTTAGAAACATCAATGAGAGAGAAACATCCATCAGCTGCCTCCTGCACACCCCCTACTCGGGATGTGCCTGCAACCAAGGTACATGCCCTTGACCGGAATCAAACCTGGGACCCTTCAGTCCACAGGCCGACACTCTATCCACTGAGCCAAACCAGTTAGGGCCATTTATTACTTTTAAAATCCCATTTTAGGTAACTAAGAGAACAGAGTCTCCATTGGTTATATTGTATGCGGTGGTGGCATCCATGCTCAACAAGAGTAGCCAAGTAGCAAGCCAAGAGTCAGGACCAGGAAAGAGCTGGAGATGCTCCATGCTGATGAGTTAAGTGAACAGACCTCCAGGGCTGTTTCACCTTCCTCATGTAGTCTACTGAAACCCTCTCCTATCTATGCACTCTCTTAACTGCCCCAGCTTCATTCCTTTGCTGTCTTATGTCTGATCTCTGCACTCTTTTGAGAAGTCCAAGGACTCTTGCAGCTTCATTAATATGGAGACAGTACAGCAAAGCAGGGGAGAAGGAACAGAATTCATAATCTAGCAGAGCTGAGTTCACATTGTAACTTGACCATTTACTTCATCCCATTGACGTGAAATTGAGAAACTGCGGTTTTCTTATGGATAAAGTGGGGATAATGATAGAAACTGTCACATAGGGTTATTTTGAAGATTAAATGAGATAAAATTATAAACACCCAACTCATAATATAGCCTAAATAAATGCTAGCCATTTTTATTATCATTAGCACATTATCATGTGGTAGCTCTATATTTATTCACTGTAATTATTATTGGTGTTGTCTTTCTAAGTCACCTTCTAACTTTTCTTACTCTCTGCACCCTGCCTTCTTCAAGGTCATGTCCTGAACTGAATCTGCCTTCCTACATATGTGCTGGTACATTTTGGTGTGGTCAGGACCTATCTCAACCAACATCTGAGGCCTTTAAGGCATCATCCCTGATGGTATGTATTCTACCCAGCCAACAGTTTCTCACCTGCGTCTCCTGGTCTATGTCTGGTCTGAATTCACAGCTCTTCCCTAATACCATTGAGTCTAGCCTCCAATAGAGCAAGTTCAGATTTTAATAAAAACATCTTGTCCCTGCTTTTTAACACTGCATTTGGACCCCCAAATAAAAACTAATGAAATGTTAACTTTTGTCACATTGTTTTCTAAGGACTTCTGAGAAGGAAGGAACTGAATTTTTCTCTTAAGTCTGAAATATTTCAATGAAATATAATTTTTAAGTAACTTTTAGAGAACCATTTTAAAAGAATTATATCTATCCTGGGAAATCTAAATCACCTTAACCACAATTATTTCCCCTCTACTGAGAACGAAGATACCCACCAGGAAAAGAGAAAGTAATAAAGCAAATAAGTCTCAAAATTTTACCATTGTCTATCCTCCCAGAAATATTGTGCAATGTGTAGTGCCATCTCCATTGCACAGATAGGAAACTGAGGTTGAAGGAGTGGAGGTGAGGAGTAGGAATTGTCAAGGCTGGAAAAGAAGCCCCAGGTGCCTTCAAAGATCATTATAGTACAAAACATCCTACCTAGCAGCAGACCCAACCCTGTGATATCTGTTTCCCCCCACACTCTCCCTCACTCCCTTGTGAATATCACATTCACTGAACGTCTTTGTAATCCAATAACTACATATAGAAAATCACATGTTATTAGCTAATACTTTCATATTGAGCCATTTATTTACCCCCTGGTGTTCCAACAACTTATGCATTGAGTCCACATGAAAACCTGGTGTTCTGAGTCATGGTTCAAATCAATTCTATTTAACAAACTCCCAGAGACTTTTTAAAATCACTTTACTGGGGTTTCAATGATGAGAAAACAAGTTACACAGAAGGACCTGCTGAGAGGGCAGCTGGAGAGTATCCTGAGCAATTACAGATCAGCAGCATTTTTTCCTCTTTGATCTTTAGAATCACAGCAGAGTAAAAGTTTAGAAGAAAATCAGCAGTGGGTGAATGAGAATGTGTCCGAGTTCCACTGTGTCATGTAAGTCATCTATCTCACATCTGCTTTCATACCAATCTCTAGAAAATTCCATTCTGAACCAATATCAGGTAGGACAGATAAGAGGATGGTATTATTTACTCTATGGAACTGGAAGATTTTGCTTCTAGCACACTTATACTATCAAACTCTTTTAACATCTTTGCCTGGCCATGTTTTCAATAACATCATTCCCTTAGTTTTCAACTGACAAAGATTTCTCATGTATGGTAGACATTAGTGCTACTCACCCAGGCTCCTCTTTCCAAGTACATAAAGATACTGTTTTTCTCTACCCTCTTGAGGTTAATCCTGGCCGGGTGATTTGGTTTGTCCAATGCAATGTGTACAGACATGAAGTGTGTCACTTCCAGCCAGAATACTTAACTGTATTTGATGGAATCTCCAACTCTGCTCCTTTCCCCAGCTGCAGAAATCAGGACACATGTATTGACATAGAATTGCCATCACTCATCCTGGAATTATGAGCTAACACATGGATATCAGCTCCTTAGAGAGTTGCCTAAAACCACAGCAGACATACAGTGAGCAAGAAACATCTCTGTTAGTGGTGTAGCCATTGAGATGTCCCGGTTGTTCACTGACATAAAAGCATAAAAACAGCCTGTCCTAATGCAAGACATTGGGTCAGTTCTGTTTGTCTTCGGCTAAAATGAGCAGAAAACTCCATTCTGTTGGCTTAAACAAGTTAGAAGATTATTTGATTCACATTATAAGGAGAGCCAAGGAAGACAGGAAGGTAGGACAGTTCAGAGGTATCTCCATGACCCAGTACCCTTCCATCTTCCTACTCTGCATCTCTGGTTGTGGCATTAGTCATGGTATCCCATGGCTCCTGCTCCTACAGGCATCATGCCCAGGGTCCAAGCAGGAAGGAGAGGCAAGGCTTAGGCTTTTCTTTGGGAAGGGAAGCCCTCCTCAGAGGTCTTTGCCTTTGTCTCATTGGCTAGAAGTATGGCCAACACTAGCTGCAGGGGATCTGGGAAGATGTTTCAGCTTCCTAGTCTCTAAAGTAGAGGAAGAAAAGGGAAGGGAGGCTGGGGGAGAGCCAATCCATCATTTCTGTCACTCTGTGATTATGAAGACTGTTGGGCCTTTTCAAGTAAGTGCCTAAATGCAGATTATTTTTAAAGAGCCAATAGCCACAAAATCAAATTTCAGACACTGTAGCATTAAGAGAGATGTTTTATGTAGTAATAAAGTTTATGTTATAGCAAGATATATACATATCTTCTATTTTTGTATGGCTCACTATGCATCCATTATCCCAGGTTCAGGGACAGTATAACAGAATCACGATATCCCTGAATGCTAGACTGGAATATCGGGAGAAGGTGGGGGAGAATTCTACAAAATATAAAGACATTATGAATTTTCTAGTTACATCCAATTAAATCATGAATTGATAAAAACAGGCCTTTACCTCACGCGAACTATATACATTTTATTTATTTGCACCAAGTATGATAGTCTTGGCTTCATACCCTTTATGTGAGTGAAAATTCTGAATAAGACAAGTGTCTTGCAAGCTCCACGAAAACATAAACCATGTTCTCTTTGCCTTTACACACTACTGTAACCAATGTAAGACATGTGCCAGCTGCATCATAAAAACTGATTGGCTGGTTGGGCGAATTGAGTTCATAAATGAGAATAGAGGCTGTAGAGTTCAAGATAAATAGCAGAATGTCATTTATTCCAATGATTTGTATTATTGCAAAATCTTATAGGAATTATTTATGAACAAAGAAAATACAGTTGTTTCCTTGGTATCCATGAGGGATTGGTTCCAGGACCCCTGCAGATATCCAAATCTCTGGGTGCTCAAGTCCCTTACATAAAATGGTGTAGTATTTGCATATAACCTATGCATACATCATCCTGTATACTTTAAATCACCTAGATTACTTATAGTACCTAGTGCAATATAAATGCTACATAAATAATTGTTATATCATATTGTTTACAGAATGATGACAAGAAAAAAATCTGCACAGAGACAACCATCATAGGCCTAACTACATGTCAGCAACAACATAACATTTTTTTCTGAATATTTTCAGTCTGCAGTTGTTTGAATCTGTGGAAGCAGAACCAACAGATGCAGAGGGCTTATGCAACTTCAACAACAAAACTTATTGGGTGCCGGGCAGGCATTGTTCTAAGTGATCTGCATATATTTATACTAACTAATTCATTTAATCTTCCCAACACTTCTGACCAAGTATGTATGGGTAAGATTAATCAACCCAGTCGCATGTCTGAGAACAAGGGAGTTTTATCTCCCAAAAGGAAATTAGGAGTCTGAGTAATAGATGCTTGGGTGGAAGCCAAAAAGTGCCCGCCACACTCACAGAATGAGCAACATTACCAAGACTGAGCCCCCGCCTTCTGCCTCAGACTAATGAGCCCTCCTTGTATCCTGCAATGCGCTTCCCAGAGCAAAAACATATAGGATGAGTCACTAATGCATTAACATTCTTTCCCATTCACGCACTAAATATTTCATTTAACTAATGTTTGTTAAACAAAAATTATTTTTCCTTTTTTTATATGTCAGGAAGTTATGCCCTAAAGGTGTTTCTCACATGAGGCAGAGAGGATTTTACAAGAAATTCCCCAGTTTACTGAAAACCTCATCTTTTCTCCATGCAGTTTCTTTGCAGTGACTCCACTTCAAGCTCAGAGGTGTGTGGGACATGATGTTTACAAAAGTGGGATGGATCTTTGTCAATGATATTACGGAAAGACCACCGCAACTAGACAGTCATTATCACTTCATACGTTAGGCTGCAATCAGCTTAGGGGATAAGAGCCTCCTAAATTCTACCTGAAAATGAGGCAGCTTCACAGACTTCCTCTTAGCATTTCCTTGGGTTGCAGCCCTCTATGAACTCCTCTGAGTTACTGCAATTTACCATATCCGCTGTGGGGGCAAGAGGGGGGATGCTGCAAGTTCTGAACATGAGCATGAAGATGCGGTCCTATGCCCTCTTTCTCCTGTTCTTTGCACACCTTTTCAAATTCTATTTCCAGCCCTGGCCAGTTTGCACAGTGGTTCAAACTGGCCAGGGCTGGGTTCGATTCTGGTCAAGGGCATGCACCACAGCTGCAGGTTTGATCCCTGGCCCAGGTCAGGGCACGTGCAAGAGGCAACCAATCAATGTGTCTCTCTCACATCCATGTTTCTCTCTCTCTCTCTCTTTCTGTCTCTCCCCTTCCCTTCCATTCTCTCTAAAAATCAGTGGGAAAAAATATCCTCAGGTGAGGATTAATAAACCACAAAAAAACTTTCAACAGCAATGGTTTTTGCCAGAAGAAAAAAATATTCTATTTTCAGGTAAAGAAAAGTGCAGTGGGACAAGAATAGAGGGAAATGGGTGAAAAAAAATGATAATAGCCTATTAAATAAGTCTCACCTCTTTCTTTTATTTTTAAACCCTGTTCTTCCAACAATTATTCATCATATACTTAACATGTAGTAGTCCTATTCTGCACAGGTGAACAAAATATACATACAAATTTCTCCCCTGTGAAACCAGAGTTCTAGTGGACTTTATCCTACTAATATGCAAAGTGACCATCACTCTAACACACAAGATGGCCGCCTCCATCTGTACACAAGATGGCCACCACAAGAAGGCCAGCAGGGGAGGGCAGTTGTGGATGATCAGGCCAGCAGGGGAGGGCAGTTGGGAGGGACCATGCCTGAAAGGGAGGTCAGTTGGGGGCAATCAGACCTGTAGGAGAGGGCAGTTAGAGGTGACCAGGCTGGCAGGGGAGGGCAGTTAGGGGTGACCAGGCCTGCAGGGGAGGGCAGTTAGGGGCAATCAGGTTGGCAGGGGAGCAGTTAGGCATTGATCAAGCTGGCAGGGGAGTGATTAGGGGGTGATCAGGCTGGCAGGTAGAAGCAGTGAGGGGCAATCAGGCAGGCAGGCAGCCAAGCAGTTGGGAGCCAGCAGTCCTGTATTGTGTGAGAGGGATGTCTGACTGCCCATTTAGGCCTGATCCCAGGCAGTCAGACATCCCTCAATGGGTCCCAGATTGGAAAGAGTGCAGGCTGGGCTGAGGGACACACACACACACACACACACACACACACACACACACACACATATACACCCATGTACAGATTTCGTGCACTGGGCCTCTAGTATTCTAATAATATTTGAGGAAAACTGGCTGAGGTAAAGAAAATTGAAAGGCTTTATTTAGGCTTTTGTAAAGTCAAAACTCAAATTATCAACAATGAGTCTTCTCTATCCACACACCAACCATCACCAGTAGCGTGATGGTACTCTAAGAGAAGGGAAATAGTGCATCATAGATGCTGATGCAAAGGTGTGCCTTCAAGGTCAGAAATTTAAAACTTATGTGAAGAAAACATTGGGAAGGAGTAGGCTTTTCAATAAAAAACCTATGCCAACTCAAGAATTAGGTAAAAAATAGTCCAAAGTCAGCAAGTCATACTTGAAGTGTTTTGGGGGAGAAAAAGATTGGGTCAGAGACCCTAATGGAAAGATGTTACCCAATAAAGGAAAACCGAATACTGAATTATATCATGTAAAAATAACATCGATGAATTAGATTTCAGGGAAGTTCTGGCTCATTGTTAATGCTCCCTAACAGCCTCTGTCTAGACCTAGAGAGCTGATCAATTGTCCAGACCCTGTCAGAATTTTATTCTTATTTTGAACAGATGCCTCATTCTACATGGTAATTTATTTAGCATTATCAGTGAAGGAATTAACCAAATAACTCATGGAATTTGTAATGATCTCAGGAGCTCTCACCTGTAACACCCACAAACAAGACATCAGGTTGGGATACAGGTTTGCTAATGATCAGATGTTATTAATCACAAAGGACACATTTCCCAGATTTTAGAACCGGAGGATAAAATGCCCTGTAATTTCCATGAAACCGAAGGGTAAAGTCTACCGTGCTTCATTTAATACAGGCTCAGAATAACAGTGGCAATTCAGTAGAGCAATGTCTTAGAGTCATAATGTTTACCAAATCACCATCATTGGCATCATCACTAGTGAGTCGCCTTTTAAAAGAGCCATTAGTAAAATCTGCCATTTAATAACAAATATTAGCATCAAAATGATTTTATTTGACTTGTAGATAATTTGCAAGATAGTTTTAATGATAAAAGTCATATCTCATCAATGACTGAAAAATATGGCTTCATTTAGCCTGAAAAAAAGAATAAAATAAATGAAGACCCAATAACTATTCAGTTAATTGATGTCAGTGTAGTTATTCAGTGTAGTTATGTAAGTAATATAATGAGAAAATAAGAGTGGGGAAAATACAGGAAGAAATATTATTACTCCAACCATACTAACACAATCACTGTCAACATTTTAGTGTAAACTCTTTCTAGTTTTTTTAATATTCATATTCCATATGGCTATTTCAGTATACATATAAAATATAGGTCCGCTTTTTAATTCACAAACATTATGTCATAATTGTTTTTAAAGAACTTTCATAATAGGCCACACTGCATATTATTTAATAATAGTCATTATAAATTTTAATTTTTCATAATTACTTAAGATTGTATTAACAAAAATAATTTGTACATATATTCTATCATTTGAATTTTTCAGGAGACACCAGCAAAACTCTGTATAAGAACAGTTTGTGGTTTCAAATTCATTCTGACAAAGATTTTCCCCAACAGTCTACCCTATATACAGTGCCACCAACATTCATTAGGAAAGCTGATTTCATCAAATATTTATTAGAGTTTTTATATTATTATTTAAGCATTTTTGCTAATTTACAAGAGAAAAATAGTACCTCTTTATTCTGGAACACATTTCTTTGCTATTAAAGAAAATAAATATTTCCCCTGTTTATTAGTTCCTTTTTTAAATTTGTTCCTTTTTTAAATTGAGATATAATTGACATATAGCATTTATGAGTTTAGATGTGCAATGTGTTGACTTGATACATTTATCTATTACTAGAGGCCCGTTGCAGGAAGATTCCTGCAAGAATAGGGCTTCCTGCAGCCTTCTCCAGCGCCCCGCCTGCTTCCCTCCCATCTCTGCCACCCTGCCTGATTCCCTCCCTTCTCCAGCACCCTGCCTGCTTCCCACCCTGCCTGCTTCCTCCCTTCTCTGCAGCCCCGCCTGCTTCCCTCCCTTCTCTGCAGCCCGGCTTGCTTCCCTCCCTTCGCCACCTCCCCACTTGCTTCTCCGCAGCTTCGCTCCCTTCTCCAGCGCTTGGCTTCCTTCTACGTTGTCTTTAGTCTTCGCTCTGCACCTGGATATGCAAATTAACCACCATCTTAGTTGGGTTGTTTTGCATACTCGATCCTGATTGGTTGGTGGGTGTGGCTTTGTGGGTGTGGTGGAGGTACAGTCAATTTGCATATTTCTCTTTTATTAGCTAGGATAACTAGAGGCCCGGTGCATGAAATTCGTGCACCGGGGGGCGGGTCCCCTCAGCCCAGCCTGCACCCTCTCCAATCCAGGACCCCTCAGTGGATATCTGACTGCCAGTTGGATGTCCCTCTCACAATCCAGGACCACTAGCTCCTAACTGCTCACCTGCCTGCCTACCTGATCACCCCTAGCTGCCCCCCTTGCTGGCCTGGTCACCCCCAACTGCCCCCCCACACACACACACAGGCCTGGTTGCCCCAACTGCCCCATCAGCGGGACTGTTCCCCCCATGCAGCCTGCTGTTCGGTTGTTTAGTCGCCCCTCACTAACCCCTCTGCTGGCCTGGTCGCCCCATTGCAGCCTGCTGCTCAGTCGTTTGGTTGCCCCTCATTGCCCCCACCCCCCACCAGCCTGGTCACCCCCAACTGACACCCCTGCAGGCCTGGTTGCCCCACACAGCCTACTGCTGTCATTTGGTTGTCCCTCACTAACCCTCCTGCCAGCCTAGTCACCCAATGCAGCCTGTTCGGTCGTGCATTCAATTGCAATGGTCGCTTAGGCTTTTATTATTATAGACTAGAGGCCTGTTGCATGAAGAGATTTGTGCAATAGGCCTTCCTTCCCTTGGCTTCCAGCACCGGTTTTCTTCCAGCACCTGGGACCCAGGTCTTCACTCCAGCCAGAGTCTGCCTTCTTTGTCTTCACTGAAGATTCAGGCTGGAGTCTGCCATCTTCATCTTCGCTGCTTCACTGCAGACTCCAACTGGAGTCTGCCGTCTTCATCTTTGCTGCAGACTCCGGAGTCTGTAGTCTTGTCTTTGCTGCAGCACTGCGCTCCTGTAGATCCCTTCGCCCCCACCCTCCCTCTCATAGCAGGTGTCCTGCCCCGCCTGGCCACTCTGCGCCTGGAGCATCTGGGTGGCCACCATCTTTGGCCTTCTAATTTGCATACTCACTCTGATTGGCTGTGGGCGTAGTGGAGGTACTGTCCATTTACATGTTTGTCTATTATTAGGTAAGATATGATTACTGCCTCTATCATATCCAATATTTATCATTTCCTTTTTGTAGTGAGAACATTTTATTAATTCTCCCATTAAATCTTTTATCCATTGATCTATCCCATCCTTAGTGGTTTTACCACAGCAATTCATGCAAGCTTTTTTTCTAAAGACAATATTTTCCTGACCATCAACACTTGGAAACATTTACCACAATTTGATTCTTGTTTTGTTTTGATTGCTTTACCATTCAAAAGATTTAGTTCTATGTGTATGTAAATCTCTTTATTACAATATTTGTGTGTGTTTTTTGTTTAGTTGGGTTCTTTTTCTTTGTCATTTCTAAGCTTAGAAATGTAGGGATTTTGCGGAGGTTTAATAAACATTAATTTTTTGTTTTCTTCACATTTTTGTAAAGTATAATTTTTAAATCTAACTGCTTGATCAAGTACAACTTACAGTGCAGTGGTGCAAATCTTCCTCTTCCCACTTTAACTTGGCTCACTTCCTCTGCCCTAGGCTTTCTCCCCAGGTTTCTTTATACTCTTCATGTTCCATCCAAAGGTACTTCTCAGAGAGCTGCCTTGGCACTCCTCTCTCTTTCTAGTGCTCCCTGAGCAGTTGTACCTACGCCCATTACTTTAGTTACTCCCAGCAGCTTAAACCTCCACATCTGTATCTTCAGACCCAATTGTCTATGTCAGAAACCCAGACGTCATCTCTGACTTCTTTCTCCCAAACACCCTTGATAATCAGATTCTGTCAATTCTGCCTCCTAATTTAGCTCTTCTTCCTGTGTCTTCTCTCCATCCCCACACCATTTTCTTAGTGTTTGCCTTCTTTTACAATTGCCTGCTTACCAGTCTTCTTGCCTCCATTCTTGTCCTTCCAAGACCTCCTTGTCACATCCATAGGTGATCTTATTTTTTTTAATATATTTTATTGATTTTTACAGAGAGGAGGGGAGAGGGATAGAGAGTTAGAAACATCGATCAGCTGCCTCCTGCACACCCCCTACTGGGGATGTGCCTGCAACCAAGGTACATGCCCTTGACAGGAATCGAACCTGGGACCCTTCAGTCCGCAGGCTGACGCTCTATCCACTGAGCCAAACCAGTTAGGGCCATAGGTGATCTTATTATTAAGCACATCCTATGCTGTAATTTCCCCATCCAAAGTTAAAATGTTCATCAGCAGACCAGTAAATATTTATCACCAAGATTTATAACAGAGTCATGCAAAGGAGGTGCTAAAAGAGGGATACCTAAGCAAGACTGAGATAAGAGGTCCCAACACAAGTGAATGAGTTGATGGTAGCTGTGGATAAAGGGAAGTCAGAAGGAGGGAAAGCAAGGAATTAGTCACAGAGGAAGCTATCAAGAAAGGTTCTTCTATCTAACATGTATTGAGGGCCTTACTCTGTACTTGGCATTTTACCTATAATTACCTATTCATTCTTCACAACAGCCGTTGAAGTAGGTACTATTTTTGGCCTCACCTTAGAGAAGAGGAACCATTAAGAATAGGATATCAAAGACTGTGCCTTTCATCACCCTGCCAGGGAGTGGAAGAGCCAGGCATTCTAATCCCAGGCTCTTTGGGGTGGGGGTTGTGGTGATGTGGGGAAAGAGAGAGATTGAAGATTGACAGAGATATAGTATTAGGTATTCTGGTTAGGTAGGCCACAAGTCCAACAGGCAGGAATCCTGGGTTATGATCCTATACTATTGTGTTAACTTTGGAATAGTGACTAAAATTTACATACCTAAATTTCAACATTAGTAAAATGAAGTTGTTGGCACTTTCTCTTCTAGCTTCTCACCAGTCAAAAATCATTGTAAACCTTTCTGCTATCATGAAAATTAAGTGTTATTGGACCTACTAGAATGGGGATCATGGATGAAATACACATCATCTTTATACACATTTCAAATAATGTTCAATCTCCAAATGGGTAGAGGAAGTTTAGTCTCCAGAGCCCTTGAGCTCTGCAGTTCTTAGCATCTTGTGGACTATTGCTTGAATATTGAGTCTGCTCTTCTTCTTCCTCCAGTTTTCAGACCTTCTGGAGAACTTCTCAAAGCTCCTGAATCTCATTGTCAAATACTCTATCCAACTTTAAAAAGAAGCATTTTGGGGACTACAGTACAGGTTCCTAAAAGCAAGGACAAACATCTCAAAGAAAAGTCCTTTCTAATAGACTTCTATAAAAAAATTATCTTTATTGTTTAAGTATTACAGATATTCCCTTTTTCCCCCCATTGACCCTCTGCACCCATCCCCTACCCCCTCCCCAGGCCTTTATAGATTTTAGAGAAAGAGAGGAAGGGAGAGAGGGAGAGACAGAGGGAGAAACATCACCCATTGCTCCACTTATCCATGCATTCATTGGCCCATGCCTGTATGTGCCCTGACTGGGGATTAAACCCACAACCTTGGCACATTGGGACAATGCTCCAACCAACTGAGCTACTGCTCTAACTGGCATTTTTCCTGCCACCTTAGTTCACCCAGTTTTATGTTTGGATCTGGACCCTACTAGAAACAACTGCTGCCCATGAATTATTCTGAGGATGACCTCTGCCTCTGAGGGCATCCATTTAATCTAATTTGTCTCCCAAGCATTAAACATGCTTCTTTTAATTGAGTTTAATTGAATTTAATTAAGAAGAGTTTGTTGAAAAACTTTGCTTCAGTGACAAAGTTAGTTTAAAGGTGTGAGGATTTTCTTTCCTTCAGAAGGTATTTTTTAACTATATT